>CM065375.1:16782711-18262157 GCA_033032245.1 Poecilia picta
TACAAGATAACTGCAGCATGTTTTGTCATCCATCTACTTGTATTTGTTTCTTTGGCCTCCTGTCGTCTGTTTCTCCTCTTCTACCCACCGAACCATAGCCGGGGGACACGCGGGCTTCAGTTGTGCTTTATGGAACACACACCCACCCACACACCTTCAGGTTTTAATTATGCATAACTCCCACCCCCGTGTGCTATGCTTTTGCTATGTATTCCTTCACATCTGAAACGATGTGATTGGAAAGAGGTGGGCTCTGGCAGACTTGGAAGTGATTCGTGCGAGTGCGTTTTTTTTTCTCTTTTTTCTTTTAATTCGACCATCTTCAAAGCAGGAAATACATTGGCTCTGGTAAGGTGACCTGACATAGATCCAAAACCCATTTGGAAACATTTTGTACTAGATAAGACTAGAGAGTTACACACCTGGGAGTTAGTTTGAAACCAGTAGCTTGTAGAAGATTTTACACAAAATCCTCATTGTTCTCAACGGATCATCTACCCAGAACTCTGTTTTGATCTGTCTGAACTTTATAAGTGTTGTGGTCGAAGATGGAAGTGCATTTCATCAACATTTCTCCTGCCACTTTGTACAAGGAGTTTTGTACTTGAACTTCTCCCAAAGGATGAAATGTTACGGCCACAGCAAACAGTGTTCTGGTTGTTGCCAGATTTCTCAGTTCTTATGGAACATCTTCAGGTCTTATCATTCAGCTGGCTGATGAAAGAATAGACTTTCCCTTCACATTTATTGATTACATAATTTGGCATTTCACAAAAACTCTTCACACTTTGATCTGATTTTACTTGACGTACAGGCTCTGACTTTATGGTCCGTCTTCAGACCACCTATCTCATGAACATGTATCAACTGCCAACCCTACGAACAAAAGGTTTACTGTTCCCTCGTCAAAAAGGCAGCCGGTCACTTTACTTTTCAATGGTTTCGTCCATTCCTCTTTATAATATTTTTTCTTCCTTTTTAAGGAAATTTGAGTTGTTTTGCTAACTTCTTTACACCATGACTAAAACACCACATTACTCTTCAGAACCCAACTGATCAGGTATCAAATTGAAATCTGTTTTCCCTTGCAATCACAACCATCACCACTTCATGGCTTTACCTGCATTTGGCCAGAAGCAGGTGCATCCATCACCAACATTTTTGCTCTCTTTCAGTTTTGATTTAAATCTGAGAGCTAGAAATCTTTTGCTGTGGTGTTTCTACAACAAAATGAGGAGAAGGAGTCGCTTGCTCTATATATTTAGGCTCCTCTCATCCAGCCTCCTGTGCGTTTCATCTCTCTTTATCCTTCAGTACACCACCCACAATGTTCTCAACTGCCGTCTTAGTCACCAAATACTCCGTTCTGGCTGCTCTTCTGCTCCAGTTGCTGCTCAGTCTGTGCGGCTGCCTCTGGAAGCCTTCAGGGAGTCGGGAGGTAATCATGCAGAGGTGTCTTTCTTCATCCACAAATAGAGGCTATGTGCTCCCTGCTTCTTGTCCAGTCTTCATCAGCGTGTTGCAGCGCTAATGACAATGGCCGCCACATGAGATGGTGTGAACTGTGAGGACATTAGTGGCTGAACGCTTCAGGAGAGCTCATTTTTACACATCTCAAGTGCCTAGCAGAAAGATTTGCAATGCACACTGACTACCTTAAACTCTAAAGATGTGGTAACTTTGAACAAAAACACAATGTTTTCACACTACTGGAGGATAAACATTTAATAGAAATCAACTGTGCTCTGTTTTGGGGCGTGATTGAAAGGTTTACACTGTATTTTTCAGGAGAAAACATTGGATATTTAATGATGAAAGAGTTGCAGCATTTCCCCCAAAGGTGAGCGCTTATCAAAAATATCAATAAATTTGACCATATGATTAGATGAAGTCTCTTTTTGCATCTTAGTGAATTAAATCACACTTCTTCATGTATCTGATGTTCTGAAGAAGCTTATTTTAAATCTGGATGTTTTTCAAGAGCAGTATTTATGTTTCTTGCAGTATGAATGTTATAGTGTTACATCCACCAAGGGTGCAACATATTTGAGGCAAGAATGAGGGTTCAAAAATAATTATTTTATTCTTAAACTCTCTTGAACTTGTCTTTTGGTTCAGATGCTTTGATTTTCTGTGAAGAAAAAAGAGAGAGTTAAATACCCTCAGTTCTCCAAGCCCAAACAAAGACAAACAAAACCCCAAAAGTATTAACAGAAAGGTGGACCTGGTGAGCCGATCAAAAAGAACAAAATGGTACAGCAGGAGGCCAACATTGTACAGGACCATTGAAGCCCCTACTGGTACCGGACTAAAGTCAAAAAAAGAGTCTACTGCAAATAAAGAATTTAAAATCACAACTAAAAAGCCAACAAGCCAAGGCTAACAGAAACTATCGCATGGCAGACTGGAGACGCAGCTGCGGCCTACAGCGACTGAAGACGTCCACGCCGCATCAGGACACATCGGTGGTGGTGGTGGAGCGAGCAGAAGGGCGGATCTCTCCACATGTTGAAACCCAGCCTATTTATAGGCGAACCAACAACGCCACAAATTATCGTAATCAAATTAATTACCAAATATAAGAAATTAGCCAATCTCCAAAATATATTAACAAAAAGTCATTCAACTAAAGTCTCTCCAAAACAATCAAGGAAAAAAATAGACAAAAACAATTATAACGTGCCCGGAACACATAATATGTTGTATGCAAAAAAGAAAAAAAAAAGAAAGTCTTTTTAGCATCATTTTTATTAAAATTCCAAATCCATACTACCTAGCCCTACTTTTTAAAAATAGAATAAAATAAAATGTGCAACTAGTGACTGCTTTTGTGTCTTTGACTTTCTGTGTTTTTGCTGTTTTTCACCGCTACTGTACTTCTACAAAAAATAATAAACCTTAAAAATCCAAACATAGTCTTCCATCGTGTGAAATTCAGCCATTATATAATACAGGCAGACCCCACACATCCTGGACATAAACTATTTTGACTTTAGCATGTGTGCACTAACTCAACTTTCTTTTCTTATGTCTATTTGAATACACTAAAAAAACTGCACAAACTTAGCAAATAAAGCTGACTCTGACTGATCTTGGTTCTGATTAGATATTTCAGGGCCCTTATGATCTCCTGACAAACACACAGGGCCTCTTTCCCACTAAAATCAAAGCGGTTTGATTGATAGACGAGGTGGCTGCTGTTGTGTGCGACAGCTCGTCTCTGCATTTGATCTTCTGAGTGAATCATGTGCCTGTTTTTCTGCGTGTGAAGCCTCTCTATTATCCATAATAGATTCATTTCTTATCTTGGATTCTCTCTAAATCTCTCCTTTGTGTCACTGTGTCATACTGTGGCAGTCGAGTGTGTGTGTGAAGGAAAACCTAAATGATATGGGTCAATATCTTCATGGGAAATGTAGTTCTATCTGGGGAAACTGCAAGTCACAAACTAAAAATAAATAATGATGTAAATGATTTTCCATCTTTCTATTTTTGTTAGATTTTCTTTCTCTTTTTTTTCACTGTGAAAAGACCTGTTAATTGAAAAATAATGCTGAATGGAATATGAAAAATAATGGTCTCCTGTGAATGCAGCGACAATATTGCAGATTCGGAAAACGCCATCAAGACAACACCAGCAGCCTCATTTGAATATTTAATACATATTCAGTTATTTTTGCCAACTGCGAAGCAAACAGGAGCCGACAGTCCCCAACAAACCTCCAAGCCCTGCATTATTCTATCCAACTATCTACCCTGTTTTCTGAACAGTTAGATCACTTGGCAGAGCGGAGATGCAGAAGGTGACGTCAGCTCTAAGTGGTAGAAAACACACATTACACACATGGATCGTTGTGTGTGTGTGTGTGTGTGTGTGTGTGTGTGTGTGTGTGTGTGTGTATGTCTGTGTGTGTGTGTATTTGCATTGCTTGAAGCTCTGGAGCAAATGTGACATTTTCTACACTGCGTTCCTTCCTCTGGAGCTTCTTTTCTAATGCTTTCCTTCATCACCTTGTCTCACCCTCTTTGTCCTCTTCACTCCCCACATTCTCTTTTGTTGCCTCTGACCCCCCTCCACCCTGATACCCCCAAGAGAAAGAACTGGCCTGAAAGAATAAAAGTGTAGAGGATAAAAAGGACAACCGCTGTCACATCAGAAGAAAAATATTTTCTTCACATTAATGTTGAAAGAAAGGAAAAAATATATATATCTTTGATCTTTACAAAATGTCACTATTCTGACTGTGAACTTAGGTAGTGGCTTTGGGTGCACTGATTGTATCATTGATTTTTAAAAAGCCTGAGCTGATCCCAGTTTCAAAATGAAGGAACTAGGTTTCAATTTATTGGAGCTCCCCTAAGAGGCAGGATCAGGGAGGGGAGAGGAGTTCTTTTTTTAAACAAGAACAAAAAATTGGGAGATTTTATAACTTTTTTGATTAGAAGATAATTGGGGAAAATGTGAGGTTTGTTCACCATCCAGCATTAAAAATAAAACCCGCATATAGAGCCGCAACAAATAATTTTCTAAGCATGTACAAGAACTTATTTCTACTTTCCAATTTTAGAACAAAAGTGAATCTTCAATTACAAAAGGAAAAAAACAATTTTGTTGAATGAGGTTAGCTGTTTCTATAAATATAGATGAAGAAATGAAGAATGGGTAGCATAATTTGAGGCTACTTTTAATATGTATTAAAAGCATATTTTGCATAAGATATGGAAAAACACCTAAAAAGGCAATTTCTTGTTGCATTCATAATCAAAAGCATTTCCTTTTAGGTTTTGCCTAGCCATAGCCCAGACATACTCTCTTTAAAAATCTTTAGCATTGTAGGTAATCCCTGAGGATATTTACATTAACCAATTACTTACTTTGGAGATCTTCTAAATTAAGTCCAACAATAATAATACCAAGGATTTAGTAAATTACGGATTATTGTGGTTTAAAATTAAATAATTTGTAACAATATCTGAAGTGCTTTTAACATTCATATAGAACAAAGGACTGAAGAATAAATAGGAGGGTTCATAATATTCAAATTTTCTGAATCTAAGATTAAAAAAGGTCTGATTTGGAGAAGCGCTGGTGACACATCTACATACTTCTTTGTCTGACCGCGCTTGAATATCACACGGAACTTAAGAGACCTGAAAAGTAATTTCCTCTCTGAATCATCCCCATTTTTCTCCCAGCGCGAGCTCGAGCGCGCGCGAGGCGGCGCGGCGCGGTGCGGCTTTTAAACGAGCGCAGCAGTCTTCAGTGACATCCAAGTCGGGCTTCAGGGTTTTTTCTTTTCCTTTTATTCCTGTCTTCAAACTGTCAGCTACTTGTTGCCATGGCAGCGTTATGTCAGCGGTGTGTGCGGATGTTTCGGCGCGCGGTGTGTGTGTGTGTGTGTGTGTGTGTGTGTGTGTGTGTGTGTGTGTGTGTGTGAGGTGATGCTAACAGATAAAGCTGTAAGGGTGAGATGCGGCTATTGACCGCTGACACCCTCCTGACATTTCTCCCTTCACGCGCCGCAGCACGTGCGCGTGGCTCGCGTGTTTATTTTACGCAGAGCACAAGTGGAGACGGACACGTGGAAGTCTTTCATTGGAGCTGGAATTCTGGACGGCTTTGTTCCCCAACAGAAAACCTAAATAAATATTGCAAGAAATGCGAGTTTAGGCAGAGAAAAGGTTGACGTTGATGCTTTTATTGTAAGCAGTGCTTAATTTGAGGCTGTTCAGTAAAGAGGAGGGTGACAGAGATGTTAGCTCAGTTGCTTTATAGGCTGATGTTCCCGCTCTACATTTGAGCTCTTTCTCTTTACTTTCAACATGCTGACAGCTATTAGCTGGAGGAGCCAGTGTTCTGCAGCTGGAGCTGAAGTAGACTGAAGGATTGCATCATGTCTGCTGTATCTGTCAGACTGTTGTATTTGGACATTTCTGAGCTGAGTTTTATTTAGTTTAGATTTTTGTTCCTAAAATACATAAGCACATGCTGATACTTTCATGTGAAGCCAATATTGTCCGCTGATCTTATGCAAAGGTTTAATAATCAACCACCGTCCTCTTCTGCTCTGCTGAAAGAGACGTTTGACTGACAGAACCACCCATAAAGTCATGTCGACACATTCGCAGTTAACAAAAGTTACCAAACTGTTGTCAACTTGACGATTTTCTTTCTGTATTTAGCAACATTACAGACAAAAAAACTTGGTATTGGCCAAAATCAGAACCAGCAGGTCTGGCTTTTTAAGGACCAGCAATTATCCAGAGAACTGCAGTCGTTGCACTTGTAGAACCTAAATTGGAATGATTTCCCCCTCATGATGCAACAAAAACAACTTAGTTACATGGGCATCATTCTGAAATGCAGTTACATATGTAAAATGTTTTTGATTTCTAGATCTACATCAAATACAACCTAGAAAAACTATCTAGACAAGCTGCAGTGGAGCCAAGATGAAGCTGGTTTTGCCCATGTCTCTATAGTTCACACAAACGTCCACATCCAGGAATGTAAAGCCTGTGACAGCTGAACCATCTGTTCTGACCTCATTATGCCCATTGTCTTTACTGTACACTGTAGCACAGTACACAACACAAACATAGGCTTCATGAATTACAGTGATTTAGCTGTGTAATTGTATAAATCTGCCATATCAGTTCTTACAATAGGTTTGTGATCAGGGTGCTTACTGGTGATGAGGAAGACAGGAGGAGTCTTCCCATTAAACACGCATCTTCATAATCAGTCATTTGAAAAAAATACATATGACCTCACCTAGTATTTTTGATATATTTGGACATATGGATATCATTTAGAAGGAGGTTTCCATCGTTTAGCAGGAGTCCCCAAAGTTGGTCCTCAAGAGCTGGATGAACGCACCTGGATCAAATGATAGCTTGTTAGAAGGCCTAAGAAGAACATTGACATGCTGAAAAGGTTGTTACTACCACCAGGGAGAAGAACTAAAACGTACAGGACGCCGGCCCTCGAGGACCAACTTTGGGGAAACCTGGTTTAGAGCTTTGACGTTTAATTTGTTGCTCTTAACTGTTGAAGTGAATGTGAACATCATGGTGAGATCTGCCTGGGGTCTTCAGAGAGAAGATTGTAGAAGGTTAGGATTCTGTTACATTCAGGAGAATGTTTCCACCACCAGTTGGGGTTAAACCCACACAAAAAACACTGCGTCATACTAGAGCGACGACGAATGTGATGCGCTAGTATGTCGTCTTGTGAGGCAAGCAATGATGTTATTCTATCCCCAAATCAATGGACTGTGTTGTGTAGCAGTAGCTCCACCATAATTGTACCATACCATTGTCCTATAGACCTACAATTGAAGGGGGACCAGAAATGGTGTCATACAAGCTGGTTGTATGGGTCGCTTGTACAATGGACCAGACTGAACCTTTAGTAGAACTGGATCTGTAGACAAAGACCCAAAACGTAGTAGTAAATTCAACAAAGGGTTGTCTGAGAGTCGATACACGGTAAAGGCCTTGTCAACGCCCATATCCTGATCTCACTGAGGTGCTGTGAGGTGAACTGAAACATGCCTTAATGGGCAAGATATACCTCAACCATCTCAAAGAAGTGTCAATTCTACAAACACGAATGTGTAGACATCATAAACGTAACCATATGCAGAAGGCTGTGATCATGTGACTGAATGCAGGTGCAGATCAGGCGTGCTATCATGAATAAATTCACACAAACACACACAATCGCTGTCTGGAATTTCAGCCAAGAGCCTACAATATTGACATGTGCTCATATTTTATTTACAAGTTGCTGGTTTTTTTGTTGCATTTCACATAAGGTTTGTTTTTAATGAAGCTTTAACATATGAAGAAGCACGCTGGCTTTGTCTTTCATGTTACGGCTCTCTGACTGAATATTGTGCTGCTGCTGGTTTGGCTTTGAGTTTTGTTTGTCTCCGTGTTTTCGTGTGTTCATCCTCTCTTACATAATTCATGTGAAAAGCATCTTTATAAAACAAAACACACACACACACACACACACACACACATACACCAACACGACATCAGTGACTTCCAGCACAATCCATGCAGCACTGTCTTGGAAAAAATAAAAAATAAAACAAGGACAAACATGTAGAAGATTATTCAGCCAAAAGCTCATTTAGCCATAAACATTAAAAAAAATGCAGAGAATACGCCCCCTGCCACTTCACTGAGCAGCTCATTGGCCTTGGATTCTTTTCTCTACAACTTTGCTGTGATCATAGCTGGTGTATGTGAGTGGGCACATACTCAAACTACGGTACTGATAAAAGACCCATTTTTTTCCTAATTAAAGCAATGAAAAGCATTAGGTGTGTTTACTACGGCTTTGTACTTTTTAGTGTAGTACGTTATACTCACAATGAAAACTCTATTCCTCTGCAGTAAAAACTCAAAAATCTTTCTACTTCCAAAAAGTTCAAGTTTTGCTTTGTCAGTCCACATAATATTTTTCCAAACTTCAAATCATCTGGGGAACTCTTTAAACAGATCCTTGTGTTATTTTTGGTTAGCCATGTTTTTCACCCTGGATGCTGTTTTTGCCCAGTATCTTTCCATGTTGAGCTTGTTTTTTTCGTGATCCAATGGATGAATAATCAATGCTTTCTTGGAGTAATTTTAGACTGGACACTAAAAAATTCCCCACTTTTCCATGTCTTCATCTGTGGATAATGATTCCCACTGTGATTCTCTGGAATCCCAAAGTCTCTGTTCCTAAATGATTTCGTAGTCACTCCATATTGAGCTGTGGCTGCCACTAAATATATCTTAAGGGACTACTTTTCTGTGATGTAGTAGTTGTTATGTTGTTTGTCGGGTTTCGTTCTCTCAGACTTTTAGGGTATTGACTATTATTCTCTCTATGTTTCTTTCTCTCCTCTTATCTCCTTTCCTTTTTAAATCGTTCCTACAGCTTTCTACCTTTCTTTTCTGTATCTGTGTCCATTACATTTGAAATACACACAAAGAAATTCCTAATATATGTTTTTTATATGTCTACAAAACGTAATGCTTCACTTGTAAAAGTAAATCTCAGGAATTGTTGGCACTCGGACAACAATTCTGACCACCACAGTGCCAGATAAAACAAAGAAAATGTAAACATAAAAAAAACAATCACACAGCAAAAAGGAATAGCTTTGTAACCCTCTTCAGACTGATTGATGTTATTGATTTTCTTTAGATCAGGTCATGATGTGTTATTAGACTACTTGAGGCTTAAGGATGCCATTACCCTAATCTTTAGCTCAGATTGTGGCAGGGACACTCCAGTATCATAATACAATTCATTGTCAAAGGAACCATGTTTATAAAATGAAAAAGATTACTTTAAAACTAAAATCTACAGGAGGTATGAATAATTTTAACTATGAGTGGACTTGCACTACTTTTTTTTAGCAGTACTTACTAAGCTAGTTTTCATACCTACAGGCAACCAGAACCAGCAGAACTGGGGGAAGAGTTACCCATCCTGTAATGGCGCCAGGCAGTCTCCTGTGGACATCGATGAGATGTTTACCCAGGTCCGGATGCAGTTCCAGAACCTGCAGCTAGAGGGCTGGCAAATACCCACATCAGAGTCCACCACCATCCAAAACAATGGGAAGACAGGTATGTTTAAAACCGCCTTCTTTCATAAGTATGAAACCCCAAAATGAACGATTTTTTTTAAGCGAATCCTCACATTTGAGTATCCTAGTAAAGCCAGTGTCTCTACAACTTCATTTTTCTCCTGTACAAGCACCGTACGTAGAGCTGCAGTGTGTAACTTTAATAAAAAATAGTTTTTCCAAAATTTCTTGAAATTATTTCTATGTCATGGCAGTATGATATGAGAGATAATCTGTGAACTAATTACAAATAAACCAATCAGAGCCAGAAGGAGGGTCTTAGTGCTGCCAATCGCCTCCTCTCCATGCTCTCTGCCATGCTGCAGCTAGGAGATTCTGTAACGAATGCTAAGGCTAGCTATCATAGCTACCAATTATGTAGAATTAATAGTTTTCCTGTAGAGTTAAGTTGTCACAAATGGGCAGCGCCTCCCATGGCCGCAGCCTCAGCCATCCATCCATCTACCCATGTCTTATGTTTTAAGTTCTTTTGGACTTGCTGTACTGAAATGTCAATTTCCCTCCTGGGGGGGACTGATGAAGGTATTCTATTCTATTCTGACTTTATCACATTTAGCAGCTAATTCATGAGGGTGATTGACAGCGCTAAGCCCCTCCTCCTGGCTTTCATTGGTTGTTTTTGGTTGGGAGCGGTGCCTTTCTTCAGATGGCAATAATAGCTCTGCAAGAAGAAGGTCAATCTTTTCACAGATTATTTATCTTATAATGTCAAAACATGGTGACAATTTAACAAATATATCAAAAACACATTTTTCTAATAAAAATTACATACTGCAGCTTTAACACCATGGAAATATGTGGGAAGATTTCTGATATAATGATTGCGTAAAGCAAGACTTGGTAATCCTGAGCTGTGGAAGGATTAAGTTTTTATACGGCCCCTCAAAAAAAAAAAAAAAGCGATCCACAGCTCCAAGATTAATGACACTGTTGGGAAAGAAACAAGAAGTGAAAGAGACTATGTAATTGCAAGAAGAGCAATGAGAGAGACGGCACCGACTGAGGGATCATGTAATGAAAAGAGAAAAGATCAGTGCTGAGAGGCAGCGATGAAGAGAGGAGTCACTAGAAAAGAGCAGGAGGGAGGAAAGCGAGTGGGGGAGCATGGACGATGTGAAGAGACGTGAAGTGATGTCTGAAGTGATAAACAGATGAAAGCTGTCTGAGATACTCTATCCTCTCCATCTCTACAATACTGCCTGAGCTGCAAGCCGTGTTGTGCCTCTGTGTGTCCATTGAATGTTAGTGGTATGAAAGTGAAAATGGCAGAAATCTCACACAGATTGTATGATAAACTAGTCATGATTCTATACCCATATAAACCAAAGTGTTCATAAAACTTTAAGACAGCCTTCATAAAAACAAAGTAGGTTTTAGAATCTTAATATTTGACATGAGGGAACAGTTTTAGACTCAACTGATGTGTAATTGTAAAAGATTTGCTTTTGCAATACTGACTCAGCCTATAAACTGCTGTTACACGGCTTCATATCTTGCTATACATGCTGGTGTATTGAAAGGCAAGTTTTATGAAGGGGATTATGGTGAATGAGTCTTTTCATTTTGATGCTTCCTGAACAGTTCTCAACCAACTTATCTGGTAAAATAAACTGTAAAAAAATATATAAAATTGTCCTTGCAGCTATTCTACTGTGTCCTTTGGGATCCCAGGTGTGGATTTCAGTGTTGCATTCAGGAACGGCTATATTACTTTTGCAATGATGTCAAAATCTCATAATCTGAAAATGAAACTTAAAATTTAAAATAAATTGAAATTAATCAGAAAGTACACACCTTCAGTTTCAAGCATTCTGCATACCGACATGAGTAAATCTTGATCAGTCAAAACAACATGACATTAAGTACTGTTATCAAATGGCTGATGCTTAAATATCAGAAAAGTTGTGTAGAAGTGGTGCCTGTATCCCATGAATGGCATATGCAAAATTAGGAGCTCATGCAACATATTTTTTTGTGTGTGTCAATTAGTTATATAAGGATTTCTTAACATCTGAGAACCTTTAATGAGAGAAGCTTGTGGGAATTGCTTGCTATTAGCTTAGTTCATCGATTTATTCATATCGTCATGGGCATGCTAACATATAACAATTGCTTCGGTGGGAAAAGAAGATCTTCTCCCAGCAAATAGTCCCAGAGTGGCATATTTAATGCTGCTTCAACACCATGAGTGCAGTCGGCTGCATGAACAATACACATAAAGGCAACTTCTCTCCACTCTGACTCCCAGATATAGCTCCCAGAGCTAAATATCTCTCATGAGAGACACACAAAGACTACATTTTATATAACAGCTCTGTCAGGGTGTTAGTGGAATAAAAATCTGTCAGGATGCACGGCACGTTGGTTAAGCATCACTGAACATTTAAAAGTTTCAGCACAAGTGAACTTCTAGTGATCTGAGAAATCTACACACCAGCTCAACTGCTCACAGAGTTAAGGTCATTTCTGGTGCAATTCAGACTCTGCAGTGGTCTTGATTTAGATTTCACGGTGTACCTGTGTATGGGGAAGGTACTTTGGGAATCTCAGGGTGTTTTCACACTTGGTAATCCAGTAGACTCAATTTTATTGGGGCTTTCTAGTTTGTTTCATGAACCAGTAAGGAGCCAAATTAAATTTATTTTCATAAAGATGGAGTTTTGTTCTGCTTAAACATTTGTTTTTATGAACATTTTAGTGGTCATCAACCTGGAAGGGGACTTCTTTGTAAGTGGAGGAGGGCTGAGTTCAAGGTTTCGTGTATCCAGACTCAGCTTCCATTGGGGGCGCTGCAATGCGACGTCAGACGGGTCTGAACACAGCCTGAACGGAATCAAATACCCTCTGGAGGTAAGTGTCAGCAGTATGGCACATATTTTCTTCTCCAACTCAAATCCAAAGATAACGTTGACTCTGACTGTGTCGCAGATGCAGATTTACTGCTACAATCCCAACGAATTTCAAAGCTTAGACGACGCGATGGAGAACGGTGGACGGGTGGCCGCCTTGGCCGTTCTCTTTGAGGTGAGGCGACTTCACCATGGAACCACCTGTTTATATACCTTCCCTCAAACAAAGCAGCCATACAATCTTTCTTTCATTTTCAGGTGAGCCTGGAGGACAATGGCAACTTAAGTCCTATAGTGGAAGCAGTCAGTGGTGTGAGCAGATATGGTAGGTCACTACATAAAAAGTCTGAGGTTGTTGCAAAAGATGAAGATGGCAAATATTTGACAATAAAACACATAAAGGTTATAGCTTTATCTTGGGTCTACTGCCTCTTAATCTGAATACTTACTGCTTTAGAGCTCTGGATATCATCAGTTTTCTCCAGGTTTATTTGCCCTTTTACTCAAACAGTACAGAGTAACATAAGGCACTTATTCTTTGTAGATAATCCAAATGTATCAGGTTGTTCTAGTCATATTTGTTTTTTTAATCTATTTTATTTGTAGACTGTCTTTTTTGTTCTATTGTTGATATTGTTTAACTGCTTAGTCAGTTACAGTTGTAAATATATTTACATTAGCATGAACATTAAAATAAGGACAGTAATGGTTCTGTAAAGTACAGGTACTTCTTGTTTGATTCATTCAGAAATTTGACATAAGCTAATGTTCACTTATTTCTATTACTTTACGTGGAATAAAAATATATATTTATGTTTTTGTTTTGATATATTACACCTTATCAATATTTGAAATAATGCAAAGTGGTTATTATTAGGGAAACTTTGGGCTAATTATCAGTATGTGAAATGAATATCGCTGCTATGACCGGTAGCTGGTAATTACGGATACTTTAAACTTGATATAACCCTAACACTATATATATATATATATATATATATATATATATATATATATATATATATATATATATATATATATATATATATATATATATATATATATATATATATATATATATATATAAAAAAATCCCTTCTCACCCTCTGCGGGTGGTCTCTTTCATCCTCTGAGCTCGGGTCCTCTACCAGAGGCCTGGGAGCTTGAGGGTTCTGCGCAGTATCTTGGCTGTGCCTAGTACTGCACATTTATGGACTGAGATGTCTGATGTTGTTCCTGGGATCTGTTTTAGCCACTGCTCCAGTTTGGGGGTGACTGCCCCGAGGGCCCCGATGACCACAGGCACCACTGTGGTCTTCACCTTCCAGTTCTTTTCCAGTTCCTCCCTGAGGCCCTGGTATTTCTCCAGTTTCTCATGCTCCTTTTTCCTGATGTTGTAGTCACTTGGTATAGCTACATCCACCACAACGGCTTTTCTCTGTTCTTTATCCACCACCACAATGTCCGGTTGGTTCGCCATTACCATCTTGTCTGTCTGGATCTGGAAGTCCCACAGGATCTTAGCTCGGTCATTCTCCACCACCTTTGGGGTGTTTCCCACTTCGATCTCGGGGCTTCCAGTCCATATTCTGCACAGATGTTCCTGTACACTATGCCCGCCACATGGTTATGTCGTTCCATGTATGCTTTCCCTGCCAGCATCTTGCACCCTGCTGTTATGTGCTGGACTGTCTCAGGGGCCTCCTTGCACAACCTACACCTTGGGTCTTGTCTGGTGTGGTAGATCTGAGTCTCTATTGCTCTGGTGTTTAGGGCCTGTTCCTGTGCAGCCAGGATGAGAGCCTCTGTGCTGTCCTTGAGTCCAGCTTTGTCCAGCCATTGGTAGGATTTCCTGATATCAGCCACTTCAGTTATTTGTCGGTGGTACATCCCATGTAGGGGCTTGTTCTCCCATGATGGAACCTCTAGCCCCTCATCCTGTGTTCCCCATTGCCTGAGACATTCCCTGAGCATATCGTCCGTTGAGGCTTTGTCCTTGATGTATTTATGAATCTTGGATGTTTCATCCTGGACAGTGGCTCTCACACTCGCTAGTCCTCTGCCTCCTTCCTTACGGCTCGTGTACAGTCTCAGGGTGCTGGATTTGGGGTGGAACCCTCCATGCATGGTTAGTAACTTCCGAGTCTTAACATCCGTGGCCTTTATCTCTTCTATTGGCCAGCTAATTATTCCGGCAGGGTATCTGATTACTGGTAAGGCATAGCTGTTTATTGCACGGATCTTGTTCTTGCCATTGAGCTGGCTTCTCAGGACTTGCCTTATTCGTTGGAGGTATTTGGCTGTGGCTCCTTTCCTTGTGACCTCGTCGAGGTTGCCATTTGTTTGTGGTATTCCCAGGTACTTGTAACTGTGCTCTATGTCTGCTATTGTTCCTTCTGGGAGTGAGACCCCTTCTGTGCGGACGACCTTCCCTCTCTTTGTAACCATCCGACCACACTTTTCTAGTCCGAATGACATCCCAATGTCAGTGCTGTATATCCTGGTGGTGTGGATCAGTGAGTCGATGTCTCGCTCACTCTTAGCGTACAGCTTGATGTCATCCATGTAGAGGAGGTGACTGATTGTGGCCCCATTCTTCAGTCGGTATCCGTAGCCAGTCTTGTTGATGATTTGGCTGAGAGGGTTCAGGCCTATGCAGAACAGCAGTGGGGACAGAGCATCTCCTTGGTATATGCCACATTTGATGGACACTTGTGCAAGTGGTTTGCAGTTGGCTTCAAGGGTGGTTTTCCACAGCCCCATCGAGTTTGCAATGAAGGCTCTTAGAGTCCTATTGATGTTGTACATCTCTAAGCATTCATTGATCCAAGTGTGTGGCATTGAGTCATAGGCTTTCTTGTAATCTATCCAAGCGGTGCACAGGTTGGTGTGTCGGGTTTTGCAGTCTCGGGCGACTGTGTGGTCTACAAGGAGTTGGTGTTTGGCTCCCCTGCTATTTTTGCCAATGCCCTTCTGTGCCGTACTCATGTATTTATCCATGTGACCACTTATCTTAGCCGCTATGATGCCTGATATGAGCTTCCATGTTGTAGAGAGACAGGTTATTGGCCGATAGTTGGATGGGATTGAACCCTTTGAGGGATCCTTCTGTATCAGGATTGTGCGACCTTCAGTTAACCATTCAGGGTGAATCCCATTTTGTAGCAGCTGGTTCATTTGAGCTGCCAGTCGCTCATGGAGGGTAGTGAGTTTCTTTAGCCAGTACGCATGGATCATGTCAGGTCCTGGTGCTGTCCAGTTTTTCATACCCGAGATTCTTTCTTGGACATCTGCCACAGTGATGGTTACTGGGACTTGTTCAGGGAGGTTGCTGTGTTCCTCTCGTAGAGAGGTCAGCCACTTTGCATTGCTGTTGTGGGTCGCCTCCCTTTCCCATATGCCTTTCCAGTATTGTTCAGTCTCCAGCCTTGGTGGGTCTGCTCTGTTGTTAGTACCCTGCCATTTAGAGTACACTTTAGCTGGTTGGGTGTGGAAGAGCCGGTTAATCCTCCTGGCTTCATTCTCTCTTGTGTATCTCTTCAGGCGGCTGGCCAAGGCTTGGAGCCTTTGTTTGGCAGTTTCGAGTGCTTCAGGTATGGACATCTGGCTGTACTTCTTGTGTACTGATCTATTCATTGCACCCCTTTGGAGCTCTGACAGTTGGCTCACTTCCCTCCTTGTTATCTTGATCTTAGCCTCTAACCGTCTTTTCCATGGTGGGTATTGGGTCTCATGATTGCTCTTATAGCCAAGCATCTCAAGGATCACTGATGCTGAGTTGTATATGAGCTCATTGGTTTCTGTTATGGTGTTGGTAGGGATCGTTCTCAATGCCGCATTCACATCTTCAATTAGACTTTCTGGTGGTGCTTCACTCAGCCGTTGTAATTGGCGTCGGGGTTGTCTGGTGTTCATTACGGCCACGATTCTCTCTCTCAGGTCAGTTGCTGCCTCGTTCAGCTCTGATGGTTCGTTCATTACTGGGGCTACATACCCAGTCTCTGGGTGGGTAGTTAACCTAACCTGACCTGACCTCTGACCTGGCATTCTGGCTCCTCCCCTTTGCCATAGCATTTGTGTTGTACCTCGTCAATCTCAAGTTGTGAGATATATATATATAATATATATATATATATATATATATAAACACCAGAGCAATAGAGGCTCAGATCTACCACACCAGACAAGACCCAAGGTGTAGGTTGTGCAAGGAGGCCCCTGAGACAGTCCAGCACATAACAGCAGGGTGCAAGATGCTGGCAGGGAAAGCGTACATGGAACGACATAACCAGGTGGCGGGCATAGTGTACAGGAACATCTGTGCAGAATATGGACTGGAAGCCCCTAGATCGAAGTGGGAAACACCCCCAAAGGTGGTGGAGAATGACCGAGCTAAGATCCTGTGGGACTTCCAGATCCAGACAGACAAGATGGTAATGACGAACCAACCGGACATTGTGGTGGTGGATAAAGAACAGAGGAAAGCCGTTGTGGTGGATGTAGCTATACCAAGTGACTACAACATCAGGAAAAAGGAGCATGAGAAACTGGAGAAATACCAGGGCCTCAGGGAGGAACTGGAAAAGAACTGGAAGGTGAAGACCACAGTGGTGCCTGTGGTCATCGGGGCCCTCGGGGCAGTCACCCCCAAACTGGAGCAGTGGCTAAAACAGATCCCAGGAACAACACCAGACATCTCAGTCCATAAATGTGCAGTACTAGGCACAGCCAAGATACTGCGCAGAACCCTCAAGCTCCCAGGCCTCTGGTAGAGGACCCGAGCTCAGAGGATGAAAGAGAGAGAGACCACCCGCAGAGGGTGAGAAGGGAATTTTTTTTTTTATATATATTTCACAGCCCTTTCAATACAGTGCTGCATCACTGTCACATAACCAGACAAACACCACCAACCTCTTCCTTATTGTTGTCAATATTGCCCAAATTTTATTTATTGGAGCAATACAGTAAAAAAAAGACTCTTTTCGGCTGTTATCAATGATAGTGCCTACATATCATGAATCAGTAGTTAATATTTTTTTAATGTAGCATTAGCTCTTCTGATAAGGATAATGATTTGAATGAATAA
The DNA here is from genome assembly GCA_033032245.1 of Poecilia picta. NCBI lineage: Eukaryota > Metazoa > Chordata > Actinopteri > Cyprinodontiformes > Poeciliidae > Poecilia > Poecilia picta. Next base: position 16,800,303 of record CM065375.1, read on the forward strand.
CCCACAGAAATGTTGTGTTATTAACAGACTAGACAGCACAACGGTAAGACTTGAGGTTTGACTCCAGTGATTAATTTCTCCAGGTAAGAGTGGATCGGTGGACACCTTCACCCTGAGCTCCCTGCTGCCCAACGTCACAGAAAAGTACTACATCTACAACGGCTCGCTGACCACTCCTCCCTGCTCTGAATCGGTAGAATGGATCGTCTTTAAACACACTGCGGCCATATCAGAAGCTCAGGTCAGTCGCTCTCAAATGTGTTGCCTGTTTTTTGTAGTTTTAGGAAGGACAAACATAAAGAATGTATAAAATAACCAAATCGCTGAAATTTTTATAAGTTGGGATGAGAAGTGTTTTCTTACACTTCTTGCATTTTTTTATCGCATTGTATGCAATGATGTGACAAGTTGACGCCTAGAGTTTACTAACTTTAGTGCGACTTTGTTGAGTTGTAGTTTGAAAGATTTTTACATAATCTCTTTATAGTAAACTGTAAAAACAAAGGAGTACAATCAATAATATTTAATATCAGGAGGTCACAGAGTTATTCTTGAACAGCCACCAGAACTAACAATAAATGTAAATGGGGCATTTTCTTAATACCATAATGAAATTAAGTGGAATTAGAATATTTGTTATAATATTTATTGTAATAATAAGTGACTTATATAACCTGGTGTTTGATGAAAAAAAAAACACATATGTGTCTTATGTGTCACATTACACATAAGACATCTTGTATATTTCAAGTAAAAATCCAACTAAATAGGAAGGAAAAAAATAATGTTTTGGGTGTTTTTAGTTGAAGTGTGCGGACAACAGGTTATTGAAAGGAACTTTATGATTCAGTTTTCATATTCTTTTGAGTTTATTGCCGCTATCAGTGATAGTGAATCTGATGAACTCAGATATCTTAGTAGGATTTTCCTTACATTTGCTTTTTTTATGCTTTAGCTAAAGCATGAAAAATAAATATCGCACCGATTTGATAAATAACAAAAAGCATCTCGTTGTGTGTCAGTCAGTGACACTGTGAAGACATTCACCAATCATTTGAACATCACAGGATCTGAACCAGCTGTGGTCGTCAAGTGGGATTTTTAGCCTGTTGCTGGTTAGATGTTGCTAACATCAACAAAGACAACATGTTACACTAAAGTGATGTAAAGCGAAAGGTTCAGTCCAGATCTCCTCACAGACAGGCTGTTCCTGCTGCTCTTGCTTCTTTTTTTGAAACGTTCGCTCGGGTTTCACACTGAAGACGACTGAGCTCTCTGTTTAACGCTACGCAGTGTTACAATGAATAACGCTATGTAGCGGTTATTCATTGTTGTAGAATAATGGAGAGCAAACACTGGTTTGTTGTGTGGATTGCATGTGTGAACGTCCTCGTGATTGAAGCAGGGAGGCAAAACATGACACAGCCACAATCATTCAAACCAGAAATGGAGCAGCCTGGCAGCAACACGAGCCTCTTCAAGCATCGGTTCTTTGGGTTTATTTTGGCGGCAGCACAGAGAGCAGAAACATGTTTCCTCTCAGGCTAACCTTTCCTCTTGCCTGTGTTTCTGTCTCTCCCTCTCCCATCAGCTGGAGGTGTTTTGCGAGGTGATGACCATGGAGCAGGCCGGGTATGTGATGCTCACGGATTACCTGCAGAACAACTTCAGGGAGCAGCAGCAGCAGTTCATGGGCCAGGTGTTTGCCTCCTACACTGGAGTGGAGGACGTACCCACACCCAGTATGTCATCACCTGATTTCAGCACTTTCTAATTTGCCTCACACAAACGGCACTAAATATGTTTTTGTCACTTTATAATATTTCTACTTGCTTTATCCTCGATGAAAAAGGTCACAGCATAGCATGCTTTCCTGCTGTGATTGGTAGATTTTCAGATCTATAGCAGTTCAGCACCAAAACTGGGAAACTTGCATCAACCGACAGCTCTTTAAACTCCCAGTAGAAGCAACATATCATCATTTTGCATTATAAAAATAAGTTGGAGCTTTTCACCACTTTGAATTCTGAACATTTTGGGGAGAAATGTGCAGAATTCTGTCTAACTCTGTGTCCTTTAAGGTCAGCTGCTTTTTTGATCATAAAAAGTCCTCGACACTCTCCACCTTCATAAAGTTGACCCAGAAGCAAAGTGGATCTTTAGCGTTGCCACTTTGTAGCACACTGTCACTGCTCCGATCAGCAGATAGGCAATTTATTTTGCAGCTCTTTTAGAAATTGAAATAACATATTCAGATATTCATAAAAGGCTCTTTTTACTTGTAGCAAATTCATGAATGCATACACACACACACACACACACACACACACACACACACCTGCAGCACCTACTCAATGTCACACTTACTCTGAAACTGGGCTTTTTAAAATGCAGTTCCGTATTTTTTTTTTTTTTTTTATCAAGTCACTTAACCTCATATTACCTTTGAAAACATTGTTGGTATGAGGACGTTTTACAAATGGTGGTGTCAGCTATTTATTTCCACATTTTGAAGATTCATACAATTATTCAAGGTTTTAAGAGAACATATTCATCTCTGCCGTTTCCAGCGTGCAGCTCGGAGCCGCAAAACGTCCAGGCCGACGCTCAGAATGACACCACCATCGTGGTGACGTGGGAGCGTCCCCGCGCGGTGTTTGACACCACCATCGACTGGTACACCGTCACCTACCAGAGGCTTCAGGGCAGGGATCAGAACAAACAGGAGTACAGGACCGACGGAGACCAAGATGTGGTAGGAGGGATCTGTCTATTGTGGGTGGGGACAAAAGTGTTAACAGTAGTAACTGTAATTACAGATGATGTTTTCACTCCATTATCTGCTGACCTCACCGCTACATCTGACACGTCAACGGATAATTGATGAAAATAGCATCAGTGCCTTGTTACCTTTGTCTTATCAGTCATTTCCATGAAGTGTTTTGTGAAATGGTCTGATAACTCAAGTTAGGAATTATCATCTAAAAACGACAGTGACTGGAGCTCTTCACAAGAACGAACAGCAAACCAGTTGAAACACAGCCACCTGTATTTCCAAGAGACACCCTACAGACTGGAAGCATGTCTTTTGTTCAGATGAGATGAAACTAGAGCTCTGTGACCACAGAGACATTGCTTATAATCCAAAGAACACGGCCTCCACTGGCCACCCGCAGCTGGGACTCTTTTTAAAATGGAAGAAGTCGTGACCTAAAACATATGGCTCTTCTGGTGAGAAACTACCTGCAGGAAAACTTTATTGACTGACCTGCACAAAACACTGACTTCAACCCAAGTGGAAATGTGTGGTGTGAATAAAGAAAAAGCTTGTTTTGTGTCTTTAAAAAGAGCTTTGGCAATGATTCGTTTTGACCAGATTGTATGATTTTCCTTTTTTCCAGGGTGCCATTATCTCCAGCCTGCTAGCTAATAGCAGCTATGTGGTTCAGGTGGTGGCTATTTGCACCAACGGGCTCAAAGGACGATTGAGTGATCAGATTATAGTCGACATGCCGTTAGAAGACCCCGGTACGAACCCACACTGGAGCTCTTTTTACCTGTCGCTCTCACTATGGTCAGGAGTGTTTATTCTATCCCTGTCCTTCCAGAAAGTGACTCCAGCCCCGACATTGTGCCTCTGAAGCCTCTGACAAAGGAGACTGACAGCCACAGGGAGGTAGGACAGTCTGCTAGCTTAACTGCAACTGGGCTTGTTCACATCTGCATTGTAATTAGTTACATCTACAAATTATTATGCAAATGAGTGTCACTGATTTGGCAATATCTTATAATTGAGCATTTGAAGTCCAATCTAAAGGATGTTGAAGCTAACAAAGTTCTGTCTCTGTAGGGATCAACTGTAGCTGGACCGCAGAGGCCGGACAACCAGAATCAGCTGGATGTGGATTCAGAAGACCACAGTCCAGTGGAGGAGGTTCCAGCTGACCAGACAAGAGTCTACCAGAACCAACCTACCCAACATCAGAAAAAGGCCACAGATCAAACCCAAATAAACCAACACACTCCAGTCCAGACCGGCAGACAGTTAATGCCAAAGACGCCATCTGAATCCGTCAACCTACAAGAAACTCTACCGGAGGAGAACATGAGAGAGAAAACAAGCCCAAACAGGTTGACCCCTCAAGGAAGCAACCAGAACTGGATAGAGGACGATCAGCTGATCCCAGCGAACTCACCGTTCACAAGTCCAAGTTTTGATAGCACCAGTGCAATTTGGGTTAACCGGATAACCGAGGAGCCAGGCCTTCTGTTTCCAGTTGCTCGGACAACCGTGCCACCTGCTATTCGTCGACAAATCACAGAAGAGGCGTCGTTGTCAGTCCTGTCACCTCAGGTGAGGATGTACTTTGTTACCAATCATCAAATGCTCTGTGTGCTAAAACAGGTCTGAGATGATAATAGATTTCACAGTTTTGACTCAATCTAAACATTTTCTCTAACTGTGGGTTCATGTCCATGTCCTTCATTTTACAGCCATTAGATCCTGATCTACCAGAACAGGCTAGTGAAAACCCTCCCACTAAGACTGAGCTGTTCACCCACTCAGTGGAGGACATCAAGGTCACAGACGTCTTCTATGAAGACACAATCACCGGCTCTCCACTAGGGGTCATCACCTACCCTCCAACAGGTTCTCCTCAACAGGTTCCAAGTGAGATTTAACTTTGGTCTACATCTTTGTGATCACTCAAAAGTGTGTTTCATACTTCGTTTAGGGTTAGAGGTAGACGCTGAACACTGAAATCTAGGCATTGGACACTTAGGTGTAGACACTCGACACTAAAGGTCCCTTATTTGAGGTTACAAGCTTTGGGTGGTGATTAAAAGTATGAAATTGCGGATACAAGCGGCCGAAGTAAGTTTCCTCCGAAGGGTGTCTGGGCTGTCCCTTAAAGATAGAGTGAGAAGTTTGTTCCTCCTGGAGTGATTCAGAATAAAGTGTAAGATTATGGTTGTAAGGACAGACGGAGTGACTTAAGTGTGTTTCCAGTGCGAGTTTGACTCTGTCAGAACCGCTGCTGCTCCTTGTCTCCAAATCTGTTTGTGGTGCTGATGAGCAAAATCTCAGGGTGTATGTAATTACCAGATCCTACAATGATGGCTGGTATTCTATGGTAATCACTATTTTTATTTTCTAATGCCTTATCGGTGTCCCATGTCGTTCCATTGCATTACATCATCTTCATGCACTTTCTGTCCACAGGTAACGAAGTGCATGAAGACTCGACAATGAACCCCGAAGAGAGTGAAGCTGCTGTAAGCGAACCTCTGCAAACATCCTTTACCTCAGATTCAGCCAGTCCTACCTCAGAGTGGATAACAGAAAACACGGCAACAGGGGGCAACACTCTGTCCGACTCCTTCTATAAATCCTTCACCACCTCCTCTTTGCTCAGAGGGCTGATGCACACTACTCAGCCCCTGTTCAATGGTAAGGCATAACACTTTCTCTGGGAAAGTCACACATCCCATTAAGCTGTCCTGTTCCTTTTTAAAAGGCTATTAATTTCATTTTGAGGGATTTTACCCAACAGCAGGGTTCTGCAAATATATCGATGGGCAAACAGCAGGATGAGATTGCAGTGGGTACTTTTATTTCTGCCTTTAATGACCCACAACTGTGCATCTAATCAGTGCTGTGCCCTGTGATCAGAGGGACGTGATGGGGAGGATTCCAGTGGTGGCCGTGAGGAATAAGAAGATGCTGATTGTGATTGGGGTGATAATTAGGGGCTTCTCGCTTTCCTAAGTGGCTCCGAATGAAATCTGCTTGACTCTTTGATAAATTGCACCGCATATTTCTCGAAGAGGTCCGAGTTTTCTGCCTCATAATAATTTACTTGAACTCACTTCAAGCTTGGTGATTGGCATCTACTGCTGGGGGCTTGGTCTACATCTGTGTTCTTTTCTGTAGCTCAGCAGCGCTCTCTAGTGGGTTCTTTTTTTGCTACCTTGCTTCTTCTCAACTCTTAAAAGATTTCTGGGATTTCTTCACTTTCAAGCAGCAATTCCTTGGCTTGCCTAATGTGAAAGCCCATTCTTCAAATAAATTTCTTATCTCAAGAAATTTATTTGAGGTAATATTTGAAAAAGGATTCCTCTGTTTTGGCTTTTCTTGCAGCAGATACATCAATATCCAGGACTGAGGATTCAACAGTTGACCAGTTTTCTGGCTTCGTAGACTCATCCAACTCCCTGACAGAGATGAACATAAACTCTACACCGTCTGTCTCTGATGGGGAACTCTCTACACCTTTACCTCTCAAACCTCTCACCAAATTCTCCAACAGTTCCCATCTCTCTTTTGCCTTCCTGCAATACTTGTTGAACTCTTCACAGCCAGATTTAGACCAGCTACCAACCTCTACTATTTTGAGTTCCCTAGATCTGGTAAATACCACTAACTCTCTCTTTTTGCTGTCTAATTATGGATCAGCCATCACCCAGCTAGCAAAGACAACCCAACACAAAGAAATCAGTCAGAACAATTCTCTGACTGACGTCAGGAGTCAAGACATTGTTGAATTGTCAGAGCTGATTCACAACAATGAAGAGGGATCCAGTGCAGATTCAAATGAGGATGAGCTTTATGCTAATTTAAGTATGTCTTCACTTGATTCTGGAGGTTTGGGTTTGACAGAGGAGAGCAGATCGAGTTCTGGTCATGACAGCAACATGTTCAGTGGACAAACGGATGATGTTGCTGAAGCTGGACCTAAATTTTCAACATTCTCAAGTTCTGCTGTTAGCATCAATGTGAATTATACTCGAGAAAACAGCTTCGTGCCTCAAAGTAAAATATTAGCAGCAAGAAACACAAGTGGGGTAAGTAAGAAACTGGACAGTGAGAAGGAAAACGAGATGAGCAGGGAGGAAACTGATGAGGGAAACAGTGGAAGTCACGAAGGCAAAGAGAACCCTGAACACAGAGGGTTGGTGGGTAGTGGGAGTGGCAGCGGGGCTGAGGATGGTAGTGGTTCTGGAGAACCGGCAACTGCCGATGATCACGTAAAGCCAAAACAAGACGATGGCGATCAGGAACGTTTCAAAGCTGCACGCAAAAACAAATTCACGTCCAAGGATAACGGAACACACATCAGAAACGAAGTATTAGGATCTGAAAGAGCAGACAGTCATCAGCTGACATCCAGGAAAGACGCATCAACACCAGACCAAGCATGGTCTGTGACCAATGACCAGAACCTTTATGTTGGAAATGACAAAGAGGATCAGAACACAACTCTGGAAAGCTCAGGTTTTGGATTGAGGTCTAGTGTTGATACAACAGAGGGATATACTGAAGAGGAAGAACTTGCAGAAGGAGCTGGTCATGGAAGTGCAGCTAAATACGCTTTGGAGCGTTTCTCAGACGTGACTCGGTCTTTTCAGACTGCAGGAGGTTCCGTGTTGAAGGATCTTTTCCCTCTGCTCAGGTTCACTGACACTCAAGAAGGAAAACTGGAACAAAAGGGAGGTAACTGAGATATAATGTTTGAAATTGTCTCTTTAGAGAAAGGTTTAGAAATGTGTAGTAGTAAATGCAAAACTTTACTACAAAGCAGTTTAGGTTTAGCAGATGTGAGTCTACTTCACCCATCAGACTTAATTAGGTCCGAAGGAGAAATTTAATTACTCTTACTATCTCTGTATTTTGCATTGAATTTCTTGACTTCAATGAACAAATCAAAAATTCAGACTCCCCCTAGAGGTCTGAGTTGGCGAGAAACCCAGAATTCCAGCCTCAGAGGTCTTTCCAAGACTCTTTTGTAGACTTTAAATTCAGACTTCTGATTACAGAGTGCACCAATAATCTGTGTCTGGTAAGAATCACAATTTTTTTTAACAAATTAATGAGCTTGATAACAGCTAAGAATAAAAAGACTTAAAACAGTAAAAACATATATTTTCAGTTGAAATATTTATTCACTTAGAGTGAGGCAGAAGAAAGGCAAGATGCTTGTGCTGTGTAGTCTGAAATAAAAAGGAAGAAGCTGCAATACCGCCTTAGTTTATTTTTTAAGAAAAGAAACCACATTTTTATAGATTAACTCACATTTCTCTGTGCTTCATATTTAAAGTAACTGCGATTCACACTAAAACATAGATTGGACCTTGGTCAGATTTTTGTTGCAGCACCATTTTCTTTTTCCAAATCCTCACAAAATTCTTCCTACATCCTTTAGTAAGCTTTATGACCTTTACATAGAAGTTCAAGGTCTAATGTAATGAAATATGACACCGTTTTGTGTTGGGGGTTGTTTGATTTGACCCATTTTGGACATGTGTTCCTTCTGCTCTTTAACTTGTTTCTGTTTGGTGCTTTGTCTTCCCTTTGGGCTGAAGGCTGATTGTATCCACGGGGTTTCAAATTTAAAAGAAATATAGCTTTAAAATTAAAGCCAGAGTGTTAGTTTCATTAAGAAGCTAACATGAGTCTTTATGAGGACAAAATGCTGTATGTTTGTCTTCTTGGTAGCAGCTCTAAACCTTTCTGATGTGCAACATGAGTATGTAGGACTTCCTTCTCTGTTTCAGAGGGCAGCAACAGCAGCCACGAGTCTCGGGTGGGGCTGGTTGAAGGCGTGGAGAAGGACAAGAGGACAGTCGTTCCTCTGGCTGTCGTCTCCACTCTCACCACTCTCTGTCTGCTGGTGCTAGTGGGTATACTCATCTACTGGAGGTACAAACACACACCCTGTCCATTCTACATTGTGTCTGACCATCTTTTCATGAGCAATTTGACGTCTCTGGTTCCAGAAACTGTTTCCAGGCAGCCAATTTCTACCCGGATGACCCCGCGTCACCTAAAGTCCTGTCTGTTCCCTCCACGCCCCTGCTGCTTTCCACAGGTAGGCCACTCAGAGGGGGGGTGGGAGGGGGATCTTGCTCTTCACCTCGTTAAGCACTGAGACAAACTGAGAGTCTGGTGTTGCAGATTGCCACGAGCCGCTGACGGTGAAGCAGTTTGTGAAGCAAGTCCTGGAGCTCCACAGCACCAACACCTTCTCCAGGGAGTTTGAGGTGTGTCACATTAAATCCACATGAAAGGATAACAGGTGGAGTGGTTTGTCTCAGCTCCCTAATGTGCATCCATGTTTCTTTTTAACATCATGAGCTTTCAGAATTTAATTTGACTCTGTGTGCAAAAAGACATGGTTTAACTCTCAGGGAAGTTCTTTTTTTTTTGGCAGCCAGATGATAATATTTTGTGTTAAGAAAAAACTCCCAGAAGGTGGTTTTCGGTATGAATCAAGGACACATCTGCATGTTTGACACTTCCACACATGATCCGCTCACACACACATGCAGATTTGATTCTTTGAAGTGTTCAGTGCCTTGCAAAACTATTATAACCGTAAACTATTTCTCATTTTTTCATGTTCCAAACACAAACTTCTGTTTGTTGTTATTTTCCATCATTAAAGCGGACTCAACTCTTGTTTAGTCTTGTTTAATTTCTATGTCGAAACATTTCCAGTTCATCTCCCAGTAACGTGCTAACACATTGAAGTTTGTGGCTGTAGCTCGGTGAGAAGCCTCCAGGTTGAATGGAAGCATTTGCAAGGCACTGATTGGTCTCCTGTGTCTCCCTCTCATTGTGTAACAGTGTTTCTGTTTTCCAAATAGTCTACCACTGCTTTCACCCCTTAAATTATTAGGAGGCCCAGGCCTTGTTTCACCTGCCCTGTAGAATAATGTCACATCGTCGCTAACGTAGCTGCTAGAGTTGCAGGCGGCGGCTCAGGTGGGATGGTGTGCCCCCACTCCCACTCGGCGCCTCCTCTCTGTGTGGATCTGAACCCTACATTCCTGGACCTGCACTGACTCCTTGTCTGTCGTCTTGTCCCTCTGTCCCACTCTCCTTTCACCATCTCCACCACCATCGTCGTGCTTTCCGCATCCTCACCACCCTCCATTAGATTGTGAAAGAGTCGTATGAGGTAAGACCAATGTGCAATGTTCCATCCCTCTGCTGGAGAGGGTTTTTTTGTAGTTCTGGGAAGAGAAGGCAAAGTGTCAGCTTACCTTAGCATCCCTGATTTGAATTGACGGAGTTTGACATCCGTTCTTCTTCAGGTAGCTGACAGCAGGCTCACTGTGTCTACACTGAAGTTTGCTGTGCTCAGCTGAACCCGCTTCTCGTTGGTTGTTGTGCTTCAGGAGGTGCAGGCGTGTACAGTCGACATGGGCATCACCACCGACAGCTCGAATCACCCCGACAACAAAAACAAGAACCGCTACATTAACATCCTGGCCTGTATGTGTCTGCTTAGTGCAATCAGTCAGCATTTAGGCAGAGCGTCAGCTAACCGCCTGGTTCTCCTTTCCCAGACGACCACAGCAGAGTAAAGCTCTCCAACAGTTTGGACAGAGATGGGAAGTGTGGGGACTACATCAACGCTAACTTTGTCGATGTGAGTGATTTTCTTCTAAGTGTTTATACAGTCATAGAGACAGTTGTTTAGTTGGGCTAAAAGGTTTAGAAAAGTAATTTTTTGGGCACATTTTTAGCTTTTTACCTATTTCTATTGCACCATGCAGAATAACAAAACATGAAATGTTCCAAGACCACATGAATATGTTTGATGTTTTGTGAAAAATTTGTGTACTATGTGTAAATTTTACATTTTTAAAATAATTTTCACTGTAATTTTTCAAATCTGAAATCATGTTTTTGTTTCTATAAGGGATTTCTTCTATGCTTTCTTTTTGTATTTCTTTCTCTTTGTCCTTTCTTCTTACTGTCCTGCCTTTCTTTCTTCTTTCGTTCCTTCCAACCTTTTTTCCCTTCCTTACATCCTTACATGTGCCTTTTTTTTTCTTTCTTGTTTTTTTTTCCTTTCTATTTTCGTTTATCCAGGAGCCCATATTTAAAACCTGGCCACTGTAGAAGAATATCTCATAATTTCATGGTTAAGTTCAATGCCAAATCTATGGAAAGTTGAGTTTGCAAAAAGTCTGTATTTTCTATTTCTTTAAAAAAAAAAGATGTAGGAACAATTACCGTCAATATGAAAGCCACAGTGCAGTCCCTGGGTTAGGGTCACAGCTGACTCTACCACTAGCAAAGCGGTCAAACTGCTTCTACGTTTGCAGGGTTACGAGAGAACAAGGGCCTACATCGCAGCTCAGGGGCCGCTGAAGGCCAGCCGGGAGGACTTCTGGAGGATGATCTGGCAGCAGAACGTTGGAGTTATTGTCATGATCACCAATCTGAAGGAGAAAGGACGGGTAAGACCCGAGACAAAAACCAAAGGTCTCCACCAAGATCTGCGCCGGGTCAGGATTTCATGCCTGCTCCTTCCTCTGCAGACAAAATGTGACCAGTACTGGCCGGAAGAGAACCAGGAGGAGTACGGCGCTTACCAGGTGGCTCTGAGAAGCACCAAGACACTAGCATACTACACACTCCGGACGTTCACAGTCAGGGATACAGCTAATAAGGTACACATTCCTTATCGCTGAGCCTGAACCTTTGCAATGTTTCAGTGTTAAATAGTAGATATAATTTGTTCTTCCAGGTGCCACAGAAGAGAGTGGAGCACACGGTCCTGCATTACCACTACACCCAGTGGCCGGACATGGGCGTCCCAGAGTACACTCTGCCTCTACTGTCCTTCATCAGGGCGTCGTCTCGGGCCCGGACGCAGGAGATGGGACCCGTCCTGGTTCACTGCAGGTAGAGCTGAACACGATTTCTTATGTTATCAACAACATTACAGCAAATCTGGCATCTTCTTTTCATCTGTCTGTTTCAGCGCTGGCGTAGGAAGAACAGGAACCTACATAGTGATAGACAGCATGCTGCAGCAGATCCAAGATCAGGGAACGGTAAACGTGCTGGGCTTCCTAAAACACGTCCGGACACAGAGGAACTTCCTGGTTCAGACGGAGGTAAAATCAGTCAAACTCCACTGGATAATTCCTTTATACTGTATTAGCATTTGTCAGACTTTTTCCTTCTTATAAATGCTTTCAATGTTAAGACGGTAAGATGATTTTGTGAAGCATCAAGTCCTGTCATTTTTTAAAGTGTGTGTCATTTTTTGACACATGCTTTGATTTGATCTCCTCTTCTAAAACCTACATGTATGTTGGGATCAAGCGTGTGTAATTCTGTTTCCTGCTGCCTCATGACGTCAGGTTACTTTTTTATCAACTTTAGGATATTTTTTTCATATTTTAAGATCACCTGTCTATCTTTCAATAACATTACAAGGTTCTATGAATGTCCATAGTGGCCAGATAATTATTGGCCAAATTAATCAGAAAGTAGGTCAAAACATCAGTTTCAGTTTCAAACATCCATAATGCCGTGGTGAGTAGACCTTCATTAGTGTACACAGCATAGCTAGAGTGAGATTAAAGTTGTATTTCCACCAGGGGAATCCAGCTTTGGTCCACTCATTTGATCAGGGCGATCCATGCAGCAATAGTGTTAGCAACACTGAATGGCTAACACATGATCCCTAGCAACGGCAGTCCATGTTTCCTGGAATTGGTTCATACTGATGCAGGTCTGTCTGCACAACAGAAGCAAACCACAGAGTTTGTTTGGTTCGGACCATGACCCATTTTTTCAGGTGGATTCAATTGTTTGATTCACACCAGGATATGCTTGAGTGTATTCACGCCTGCACTAAACTAATAGGGGAAATAATCTGTTCCGTCTAAAGCAGATCAAATGTGTCAGGTGTAAACACACACTTGGCTGACAGGCAATAGTGTGACAGGGGGACATAGACTGAGAATGTCAGCTTGCCCAACCGTCATCCTTTGTTGGGGTAAATGTCTGAGATTTAAAACTCAGCGTTAAGGTTTTAACCCAACCTGCCCATTTCAACAAAGTTCTAAACCTTCAGTTTCATTGTTCCTCCATATTTCCCAGGAGCAGTATGTCTTCATTCATGACGCTCTGGTGGAGGCCATCCTGAGTCGGGACACTTCAGTCACCTCTGACCTTCTCCACAATTACGTCTCTAACCTCCTGATCCCAAGCGCCACAGGAAGAACGCGCATGGACAAACAGTTCAAGGTGGGACCTTCATTTGATTCCTTTTCCATTGGTTCTAAGCAATCGTTTTGAAGCTGACTGTTCCTCTTGACCTTTCAGCTGATAAGTCAGCGCCAGGCAAAGCACGCAGACTACAGCACTGCCCTGAAGGATGGCAATGCTGAGAGGAACAGAGCAAGAGCGCTGATGCCTGGTAAACTAGACTTAAATGAACCCATGTGTACCACCACATTTTCCAGTCACCATAGTTGGATGTAATATGGTGATATTTCTGATGTATCATTGGGAAAAGAACAGAAGCCCAGGTGGGATCTGTGAGACCAAACAGCAGTATAGAATCCATGTTTTGCATTATTGACAGTTTGCTTATGTAGAGTGAGATTGATCTGGGCAGAGTGAAACCTGAAAGACAAGTTCAGTCTCACTGCAGAACAGTGAGAGTTGGCAGCTATGATGGTGGTTAAAGTGGATGCATGTCAAAATAATGTAAAAGATCAATTAAGCAAAACAACGTTTTGGTTTCTTGTGAACTTTTGTTTCTGTTGTCTAGTGGAGAGATCAAGAGTCTCTCTGGCGGCTTCAGAATCCAACTCCTCTGGCTACATCAATGCCTCCTATGTAACGGTGAGTGACTTTTTACTGTTACTTTAACACTGTCATGTGTAATATTTAGGAGGATTATTCTGAAGAGTTGCAGTATGAGTAGCAATGGTAGTTCTGCTTTGGAATTCAGAGAAGAGGTGACATCATCCTATTGTGGATCAGTTGGTGTAAAACAGGATTGTACCAATATTTACATTATATAATATTACAAACTTAACATCTGGCATTTCTCCATCTCACCGGTTACTGAACATATGCTAACACCAGCCTATCCCATGCTAATGGACACAGGAAGTAGGCAATCCATTGGGTGACTAGCCTCAGTATGCTAATAATTAGCTTCTCCAATGCTAACACAAATGAGTTCTCTCTTTCTGATCTGTGGTCACTCAGTTACCAGTGTTGGCCAATCACAAATCAGCTCTGTAGCTAGCTTCAGAAGAGTTAAAGCGCCTATGACAAGGGAGTAGCAACTGCTGAGTGTGCAGTAGTTTTCATTTTGGCCATAATACCGCGCCTGTAGGCATGTGTGTTTTGACCTCTAAATGTCAGTAAAGCCCTCGCGTTTCTCTAACCGTCTCTCTGTTGGTTGCCGTTTTTAAAACCCTCCGGAGTTCTTCAGTGTTACAGCTCCTGTTTTTACAGGGACACCACTGCTGTAAAGGTTTCATAGTGAGTCAGACTCCTCTGAGCAGCACCGTGGAAGATTTCTGGAGAATGATCTGGGAGCACAACACACAACCGTTATCTGTCTGCCGGACACACACAATCAGGTACGACCTGCTCGCACTCTGCCTTTTAAATAAGTTCCTTTAATGCATTCTTTTCTTTATTTTCTAGAATGAAAAGAGGGACTGCTGTGTCTACTGGCCTAGTAAAGACCTGCCACTGAGCTTTGATGGATTCACTGTGTCTCACACGGGGGAGGAACTTGTACATCTGACCAATGATGAAAGGGTTTTTGTGCAGGATTTTACAATCCAGTCTCCTCAGGTGATAAACTCTCACACACATTACTATCAAATCCCCCAACAGAATGATTCCTGATGCAGTGTCCATGCCTCCCCCCAGAATGATTGCATCTTACACGTACGTCAGTACAGCACCCCCTGCTGGCCTAACCCAGACAGTCCCATCAGAAACAGCTTCGACCTCATCAGCATCGTCAGAGAGCGCAGCAGACACTCACAGGAACCCGTAGTCGTTCACGATCCGTGAGTAAAACACAGAGAGAATTCCTGAACAGTCAAAATCCTTTAAGGAACTTAATGTGTGTTTGTGTGCAGGTTGGGAGGAGCTACATCAGGGCTGTTCTGTGCCCTCAGCACCCTGGTCAGCCAGCTGGAGGAGGAGGGAGCCGTGGATGTCTACATGGTGGCACGGATGACCAACCTGATGAGACCTGGGGTTTTCAATGACATCGTAAGTACTGGAGTGGCGTTGAATTGTGGAAGAACATTGAATTTTCACGTCAACAACTCATTCCTTATTAAAGTTTTAAAAAAAATTAAATTTGACCTTTCTAAAAGCAACAAAAAAAAAAACCCTTACAAATTACAGCTAATTTGTGTGTGATTTTTTTTTCTCTTAAAGTCAAGTTGATTATTATGGCCTTTTTCCACCATTTAGTAAAAAATTAAAATTAATTAATTAAATGAAAAATTGAAAAATCTCATTATTTCATTTTTGAGATACTATTTAAATTTTGAGGTACTATCTCGAAATTTTGAGATAGTGCCAAGACCCAGGATAAAAAGGACCTCCCCCTGTAAGTGAGCATTACTCAGTGAGTTGTTGTTTTACCCAAATCATGGGTGGGTATTTAAATAATAGGTAATATTTTTTTTATTTATTTAACATAAAGAGATAGACAATATGTTTTTATATGAATTGTTATTGAATTGTTGCATTTGTGGTTTTCTGTAACTGTATCAATTGTCTTAAGCCAATTATTCATTATTAGTTTTAAACAATCCAGCTAACAGTAGCGTCGCACTATGCGCTAACATCACAGTAAATAAACTGCCATTTACATGCAGTACATTGCAAGCCACTAGGGGGCGCCCGCGGACCATCAGTGGACTGGGTACCACAGTTTGAGAAAGACTGATATAGACCATAGAGCTATCCTAAACTTTCCTGACACCAGAACATTAAACAATTTATGGAATTTACATGCTTGCACACAAAATAAAAAAATTAATCTAAAAATCAATGTAATTTTTGTTACATAAGAAGCTGTGATTCTTCCCGGCCCAACAACCCAACCCACAGGAGCAGTACCAGTATCTATATCGAGCCATGCTGAGCCTGGTGAGCAGCCAGGAGGACCAGAGAGCCCTGCAGAGTCCAGAGACGAACGGGTCGGTACCGCTGGGCCAGTCCAACGCCACAGAGAGCCTGGAGTCGCTCATGTAGCCCTGCCCAAACTCCCACATGCTGGGATGGATGCCTGGGCCGTTCATGACTGTGGAAAGTGAGCATCGTAATGCTTTAATGTCCACTTGGTCAAATTTAACAATTTATTATAATACTCTTTGGCCGTCTTTTCAAAAACAGTAAAAACTCATCACAGGGAGATTGAGATACAGCAACACCTAAAAAGCTGTTTGCTTTTTAAAGAGCTCATTTATGATTTTTTTTTATTTTTTACATATTTCATACTCTGAAAACAGAACGCAGCAGTTCATATGATGAGCATCCCTTGTTTCCCTGGCACCAATGGGAAGTGATGACCTTACTGATTTTGTTGTCGACTTTAACCCTAAAGTTTCTTTTAATAATCCTGGATAATAAATTAATAGGTTGAAATGTTTATACATATTTTGGTCATGCTTATACCTTGAAAGCAACAGGAAAACTGTCATACAATGTAAAATACTGCAGTATTCCAAAAGGTCTGATTATAGCATTAACATGTTTCGAAGATACAATGCAGGTCAAAGGTTATGACAGAGTTGTAATGTTTAGTGGCAACTAGCCAAAACTTCAACTATAGTTTTAGTCAATCTTGAATTAACCAGAGGCCTAATATACATGTTTTAAAAAACTATCGTGAAAATCTTTGCAGTGACATCACGCTGTGTGAAAGCACCTACAGTTAAATTTATTTTCCTCACAGGATTAACCAAACAATCTGTTAGCCTTCTCTCAACATCTCAACAATTCTCTGTGTGTATTTTTACCTTACTTTGTTGGAGTGAGATATGAAAGTATCTAAAAGGAAGCCATGCTGTTTGAATTCTCTAAATGTTAAGGCTTCTGTCGCTGTTTTTTATGCTGCTGAGTGTTTTTGCATTGTTAAAAAAAGGGCTTTACCTTGGTCTAAACAGAATTGAAGCTTCTGTGCTGGTATTTTGTTTTGTATAGCCCATCTGTATTGGGGTACAGGGTGTAAAATTGTCAATTTGCTACTGCGGAAAGACAAAAGCCCCTTCTTCATTGTCAAATCTCACTAGCTAGTTAATATCTGGGTAGATTCTAACCAAAGTTGGGTCCTTCTCCATCACTCCTCACTATGTGGGTGGGAAAGTAGGCAGGGTGTGAGCATACAGTAGCTGTGGTCGACACTCCCAGAACATCATTTATACCTTAGAGCGGCCAGTTTCTCCAAAATCTCCAGATATATTTGTTGCGTTCAGTTAACGCTGCATGTTCTCGTCCATCACAATTGCTAAAAACATTTGGACCTGAAGGTCTGACCATCTCGCCAACAACTATAGCCTCATCCTGCATTCAAAATGGTGGTTGAGAAGGATTTGCTGATGTAAATCCATGGCGAGACAACAGATGAAGTCTGTTGCCAATTTAAGGACCTACTGCTCGATTCTGGAAGTGGTTCCAAAAACCAAACGCCACAGGATCTGCAAATGTAGATGAATCTGGCTAGGTCTGACTGGTGAAGAACCGGTTAGAGCCACACAAATGGAGAAGGGGCTGAAGTGAGTAACGTCTTGTCTCTATGTCAGTCTCTGTCCCAGCCCCCTCATTTAAGGTCGCCTGACCAAACTTAGTCTGAATCAAGAAAAAGGGGGCCAGGCTGCCCTGCTGTTAGAGCCATTTCAGACATTCAGGATGCTGTGGTGAATGACTATTCGTCAGTGCAGACAGAGCACCTGCATTGTGGAGCATGAGATTAGGTAATGCTGTTGATGCAGATTCTATAGCAATGATGCAAATGTGTGGGGCATATGTACAGTGCCTCAGTAACAATGTTCAGGACACAGAATTGATCAATGTCTAAAAACATGTGAGGTTTACCACGATGTTTGCTAGAGAACCAAAAGCTGCTAAAGCCATGTCTCTTCAGACGCTACTGACATGACGCAGATACTTATTGAAGTTTCACAAGGATATGTGATATTCTTAAACTTTTGGATCCTCATTTAAGAATTTTTTTTCCCTTTGGTTCTCCTTATGCCATCTACTGTGGATAATGAAACGAACATATCAAAGTGAAGCCATGATGTTTGCCCAACATTTAAAGAATTCAAAGGCGTTTCAGTTATTTCAGGTCCCACTGTTGCATCATTTACAGCTCTCATAAACGAATACGAGATCAGGAGATACAATGTGAGAAGAGTCTAAATGAAAATTGTATTCTCTGACCTGGCCTTTGACCTGTGGTTAAAAACTGCAAAATGCTTTGCTAACCCTAACAACGCAGAATTTACCACATCTAAACAGGATGGTTTCTTTTTAAACGGTCTGTCATTATTGTTTGATAAAGAGGTTAGTCACAGATTGGTAACCAAAAACAACCTTACCTGTTCTATCTAAAGTGGATATGCAGACAATAGATCCCCCCGTGTTAAAAACTCCTGGTTATCATTTTAAAAAATGAGATGATGAGAAACAGCTTCAAACCTTTTTCCACCTTTAAGTGTTCACACCTTTACTCTAACCTGTCCTGAAGCACATTTTAATTTGATGTCTATCAATCAAATGTTGACATGGCAACCCTTGGCAACACAAATGGTTTCTGTCAGATATAGTTTTATACTCTTGCTTGGTCCAAAGCAATTTTTTTCCATGAAGTTATTATTTTGTTATACATAACTTTTATTTTCTGTAAGTGATACAGAAAATTAGGTTCAAAACTGACCGAAATTTAAAACTTTGCATAATTTCTCCCATCACAGTTTTCCCATATTTGACTGAATGCTGGATTAAATCAGAACATGTTTCAACTACTGTGTTAAGGGTTTGAATACTTAAACAACAAGGTAACCAAACTTATGTCCAATGTGTTTTTCTAATCTTTGAAAAAATAAAGAAAATATTTTAGTTATTTAAAAAAAATCTTGGAAATTCACACGATTCAGCTTTACATGGAGAACCTTATTCTAGACGTCCAGGTTTTTGTGATTTTCATAGAAAAATGTAAACTTGTGCAGTTTCTTAAATTTTGTTGCTTTAGTTAAGCATTAGAGACGCACAAACTTTTTCATGGCATGTCCGTAAGTTTTTCCACATATCTTTATATTATATTAAAGGTGGAAAAAGTTTTGAAATGATTTATGATTAGAGGAATTTATTTATTTCGTTTTTCATCACAAAAACCTTGCAATTTTACCAGGGGGTGTGTAGACTTTTATATCTGCTGTTGTGTATTTAACTGAATAAGAGAGATTAGAGAAATATGAAGATAATTTTACAGCTGAAGCCAGAAATTTTCATACACTGAACCATAACTTTATTTTCTTCGATATCTGATAGGAATGAGCCAGAATTCCAGTCAACTAATGTGCTGCCAAATAAATAAGAAATGTGTGTATGCTTGCAATTAAAATAAATAAATAAATGTGGCATATTTTGCTACTTTCGTGGCATTTAGCAAATAGAAATCATTTTGATGACTCTAACTGACCTTAACAAGAGACATCTAGTCTGATTTAACTTTAGCCAGTTGGGAGAAAAATGTATGTAAACTTCTCGTTTCAAGTGTATCCTGTAAATCTTTCCATTCCCTATTATTTTTTCTTTTGCTAATCTGTTTTTCTCTAGGGTTTTCAGGCCTCTGATAGCAGACTGAAGCTGTAGAAATGAGACACATATAAGAGCAGAAATCATGACGCGGCGGATATGAGATCAGCTACACTTTGCTTTTGCTTACTTTGTCTCCTTGCCAGTGCCTTTTGTAAATCACATTACTGTAAATCAAACCTCTTTTGATTCATTTCAACATGTACTCTGCTGTGACTCCGCCTGCTGAACAGTTAAAAAGAAATCAAAGCACCACAAGTAGCAGTCTGAGACCAATTTTTATATTTTCTCTTCAACATAAGCAAAAAAAAAAGCCAACAAACAATGAAGCTAATAATTCCAGCCGTTCCCTCGGAAACCTGCTACGACTGTTGCAGTTTTGAAAAGATGCAGGAAAGTCACTGATGTTACATCGAGCTCAACAGACTGTGATCCTGATCAGTTTCACCTTCTGCATGTAAATACCCCTTTCAAGGCCAAATTTCTGTATGTTTATACTGTACCTTTATATAGTTTTCTATTTTACTATACAAGCTGATTTTTCTAGCCATTTCCAAGAGCATACTTGTGGATTCTATTTGATAAACTTAGCCTGGAAATGTTGATTATGACTAGTTTTAATTGAATGTTCTGGAGTACGTTTTTATCCCTCTTGATTATTGTAGCAGCTTTGTGTCTTTTATCTTTGACCTCCAGCTAAAAACTGGGGAAGTGTTTATGTCAAACCATAAAATTAAAGATTCGTTTCAAAAGTTTTGTCTGATTTATTTTTGTTTTACATATTGTCAGTTTTAATCTACACCAGCTGCATGAGCAAAACTTTGTCAATATTCCGCTGATGTCGAACAAACAATTTCGCAGTTGTGTTTCCAATAAATAAGAAATCCAATTAAAATTCAGTCTTAGTTTTTAGAGAAACACCGTTGTGAAAGATGTACTTACCATTTTCCATTGCAATAGAAGGTCTGTAATACTTTTAAACTGATTTAAAATATAAAAGTTTCTGGACTTCATCGTCTTAAACATGAAAAAACCAGGGACAAACAGTGGGCTTGTCATGTTTTTTATTTTTACTCATGAATTACATGACATCATCTCCCCCAGATTGAGCTGAACGTGGCGCCACAGCTTGAACAAAACGTCAGATAATCCAACACAAGAAGTTAAAGATGAATTCAAACCACAAAAATATAGTTTTCTCTATAATAATCTTAATATTTGTAATGACACATACCGTAGCAGTCTCGGAAGATAAAGTGTGTAAAGTGCGTTAAGAATGACCCTTACTGTGTGGTGAAAGGATGAATGCCGTCACATTCTGCGTGGGAAGTGGATTTACATACACCCTCTAAAGGAGTTCCAATCAAGTCTAAAATATTTTAAGACTTATGATTTAATAATTGCTATTTATTGCAGGTTTTAAGAGAGTCTGAATTGTCTGTGTATAAAAGTGCCCTAGCAAAAAGGTTTTGTCATTATACAAAAATAAAAGGTAAAGGACGAAATGTGTTCTAAAGCACATGTCTTATTTTTAGAACTGGTACATAATTATTTTATTTTCTAAAATATTTTTACATATATACTTTAAAAAAAACAAATAAAAACAGAATTGCATCCTAGACAGAGACAGCTACTGAGGAAGTGGCTGATTAAAATGGAAAATGAGTGAAAACGCAGCCCAACCAGTTTACAGCTGAAAGCAAGAGACAGTGACGCTAAAACCAATCAATTGGAATTAGTTTAGTCTCAACTACAAGTAAAAAGTAAAACTGCCTTCGTTTAGCATGCTTACATAAAAATGTCAGCTTAAAGATTTATAAGATTCTGTGGCTGAAGCGCTATTTGACTTAAGAGTACAAATCTGCTTCCATTTTGGCCCAATCTGATTAGCTGTTAGCTGCCAAAAAAAAAACTAAGCTTATTTGAAATTACAAATGTTGCTGAAGTTAACAGAGCCCAACTTTAAAATGTCTTCTAAAGGATAATGGAAAAATTTTTTTAGTTTTAAACAATAAGTCTGTTTCGATTAAAATATACACCTGGGTTTATACTGTGGACACAACGTGAATAAAGTAGAAAGCTTCAGCTAGCTTTTTACTTCTCTAATCAACCACATTGCATAATTCGGTTTTCAAGGTATAAAAAGATAAACTCTAAAAATATATACTTTTTCCAAATTAGATCAAATTCCATAAGATTTAAAATATATATTTAATTCCATCATAAGATAAACCCAACTGGGCTAATGGGTGAATATTTTAGTAGCTTTTGTGTTTATTCATTTATTTAGATGACTCATTTTGCACTGGTGAATTTATTTTAAATTGCAAATTCAGGCAAAGCTAATTTAAATAAAAATCGTCCTGTGGTTTCACTGGAACAACAAATTTCTGTAAAAGAAAAAAAAAGTTCTTTAAGGGATGAATGTAAATCCAGCTGTTTTTTATGCCTCACTGGAATTTCCTGGCAGTGACTAAAAATATACAAAATACAAAAATCACTCACAGGAATTCAAACAGAATAGAACTAAAAGGTGAAGATGGACTTGATGTAAATGGGTGGCGTCGCTGTGATTTTGGTTGGAACATTTAAAAATAAAAGATAAACGATTATTTGTGGAGGCTTAAAATACCCCCAAACAGAGTGGAGTGACACAAATCCTTATGAAGAACTGCTTAAGATGATCTGCCTTCTGTTTCACACAAATGAGCTTTGATTACAGCTAAACACATGAGCTGTAATCATGTGGATTAAAACAAAAGGCACATTTTGGGACCACATTCAGTTAATCACTGAGGCGATGGAGTCAAATGAATTTTTGGTTTCACTTCCTTTAGGAAATTCAACCTTCTGTTCCCTCTATCAAAATAAGAGCCAGAGAGAAGTAAAGCATTTCTTTTGGAGGTCCCCTGTAGGATTTAGTGGCAGTTTTGCTCATTTTCTGCTCTTGTGTTTGAAGTGTGGCTTTAAAGTCTGGCTCTGCAGATGTTTGACAAAAAGAGAAATGCACTCTGCGTGTTCTCAAAGACGTGCTTCGTAATGTTTGATGAGTTCAAACAGAACTGTTGCTCATTTACATAAAAAAACAAAAACTAGACACGTTGACTTTTATACGAAAGCCTTAAGGAGACAGCTCAGGGTTGTGGGAGCGTTGTGAGCGGTTAATGTCTTGCCTCTTCATCTTGTAGTTCATGATATTTATGGTAAGATTTAGTTGAGTAATGCTACAGCCAAACTAAAATGACCTGAATGTGACTAAAATTCATCACCTTTTAGTCAAAATGCTATGGCTAATGCTAACTTAAAATGTACTTTCAAAAGATTATTGTATTCCACAATACAATAACTTTCCATTAAAACAACTATCATATTTTATAGTTGTTTATTCTGTTTTACTTTTATATCACACGTTTACTATCTGCCGAAATGCTGTGTTTCATACAGGACGATAATAGGCAGCGCACCGCATCAAAGACCAATTATCAGTGTAAATAATAACCAGATTCTTTAAACAGCCAATCAGTGGATAGATAGACGACATGTTCAAGGCCTTTTTGAGACTGGAGTTGTTCTAGGCCTTCGTTTTGGCCCCTCTTAGACTAGACATTAGCATTAGCCTCTGAGCTCAGCTAGTGTTGTCTCACACTAAATGAAGCGTGTTATGTGCTGTGGGTAAGATATTAACGCTTCCAACTCTCCAGCAGGACCTTGGATTAAAAATCCCGAGCTATCCCTTTAATTATTAATGAATTAATGCTACATTTGGTGTACATTTGTTTAGTAGATGACCATTATGCACTAAAGCTGCGTTAAAGCAAGGCTAAAATAAGCTAACACTAAATACATATCATATAATTGTGTGCAATAAAACATAGTTTAAATACAAATAGTACAGGCAAGAAAATAAATTGCATATATCCTATTTTATGGCGTAGATTTTAAGAGATATTGGCTACTACGCTGCTTTGGCTAAAACACTACAGCACCACAACCTCCACCTGGTTCAAGCATAAAGAGAGACGCTGAGAATCCCCACAGTCTCTCCGTTTTCATAAGATCACATTCTGTGAATTGATGAACTCCACTCAGAGTTAAAACCTGCGGTTCGTGGAAGACACCACACCCATCTGTAGGAACAATAACTTTTTCTCTTTTTTTTAAACATGCTTTGAGGCGAGAGCAGCTGTGAGTGTTTATGTTGTCCTGAGATCGGTGAAAATCCCATAAACTCGTAAGCTCAACACAGGATGTGGTGCTGAATCCTTTTTTCGCCGACTGCGTGTGCTCCTACATGCTCTGTGAGTTCAGCTTTAATTTCCTTGGCAGCCCTGTTGGGGGGTTGGGCGGGGGGGGGGACAAAACACAAGAGGTGAATCAGACGTAGGTCAGCCAAGCATTAGGTGGCGCTGTGAATAAGGGAGTGGCCTTACAGAGTTGGTTCTTTTGCGCTTCCAGCAGTCGGGGTTGAGCCTCTTCTGCTCGTCGGCGAGCGCCTTGGCCTGCTGGGTGAACATGCGGCGTTCCTCGCTTCGCATTTTCTTCCACTGCTCGCCCAGGAGGACGCTGATCGCTCTGCGGCACAGACGCACACGCATGACCAGAGGAGGAGCCTAGTCAAAGCAGCTCTAACTTGTAGCTCGCACATGTTGCCACCATAAACTTTGAATGTGTTTTTTATCAGGACCAGCACAGAGTAGAGAGCAGAAGGGAAATCATTTTATTTTGGTTTTCCAGATAAAAATCTGAAAAGTCTAGTGACAGACCTCGCAATCACCCCTCTCCCTTTTGTTCTGTTGCCCCTCAATAAAATGCAATGAAATCAAGAAAATACCGAGCTGACGGTGAAATTTGCATTCGGCCGCCATGTTAAAATAAAGTCATGTGGCTCCGCCTACCTGTTATCCTTGCCGGGATACATCTGCGTGTACTCCACTCTGAACTTCTTGGCGAACAGCATGAAGGCATTCATTGGCCGCTTGCACTTATTGGGCGTGGCACTGCTGCTAGCTTGCGCTTTGGCTTTAGCCGGCTTTGGATGTTTGGAGAGGGAATGGCTGGGACTGTGGCTATCTGGAGTGTGTCAGACAGTCAACAGTTTCTCATTTCATTGTGTGAAAGAAATCATTATGTTAGCATGTCTGAGTTCAAAGTTGGGCCTAATCTTAAAACATTAAGAATTACAAGACCTGGCATTGTGTCTCTGTCGGGAGAAACGGCGCCCCCACTGGACTGTGAGGCATGCCGGCGTCTGGCCATGCTGCTCAGCAGGTAAACAGCGGAGGAGTCCAGAGGAGTGAAGTCATAACTGCAAAAGAAGCACACTTTCAGAAGAAGATAAGGAGAAGCTCTCTTATTGGCCAGTAAATGCTAATACTAAGTAGCAGAATATTGTTTTCCTACTCTTGCCAAAGCCCCTTTAAGCTCACAGAAGAAGTTCCCCCCAAAAGTAGACTGCAATATGCCAAAATATAAAAGTCTGCTTTACCTTCTAAATGTGTCAAACACGAGTGAGTCGTCCGTATGCTTAGCATCCCGGTGTCCAGGAGGCAGGCACATATCGCCCACTTCCATTTCATAGCACGGTATCCCATAATGCACCACAGTCAAGCTGGGGTAAAACGAGGACCATCCTGAGAGAAGGGGAAGAGCTTGAATAATGATGACGGTAGACCTGGACACCACTGGTAATGTTCGTCACCCGCACTGGTACCTTTGTTTTTGACGTAGAAAGGGTGATCCAGTTGGCACCGGGCCGTGATTGGTGTATGTCCGAATACGCCAGGGTCAAAGATTAGCTGCAAGATGGCCTGACCACAGGACACAGTTTCTTCGTGCTCAACCAGCTGCAGGCCCTCAGAGCCATAACTCTGTACAAGACAAGAAGTTCCATGCATTTTGTGCCTCGTTTCTACTGAGCGGTACGGCATGGGTCAGTACGGTTTGGTACGCTAGTTTGTTTGCATTGTAAAAGTGGCTCATATAACCAAACCATACCACACCATTCCTGGGTCCACTTCAGTTGTAGGTCCATAGGACAATGGTACGATACAGCTATCGTACCATTGTACGATAGCTGTATCGTACCTACAATATAATCTACTACTATAGTACTATAGTCTAGTACTATAGTCTATTGATTGGGGGACTGAAAAACGCTGATACAAGAACATAGAAGTGTTTGTACTGATGTTTGTAGTATGACACAATGTCAGGCATTTGGGTTTAACCCAGTTTGTGAGAATCCAACAAGGAGTGGAGATTCCATCCTGAATATACTGGATTATGAAATGGCTTTCCATACCTCTTCTCTCTCTGCATCTAGTTTGATGTACTGGCAGAAAAACGTACAGATAATGGAGTTACTAATAATTCAGAGAGGTGCCTATGAGAGCTGTTGTACCTTCAGGAATCTTAAGCGCTCCTCATCGGCACAGTCTTCTTCACCAGACCCCATGTCCTCAACATCCTGCCAGTCCACACATGAGCCGCTGTGAAAACGCAGCCGAGTTCCTGATTGGAGAGGAGCAAAAACGTTCAGTCTGTATCACTTCAGTTCAGGGAAACACAAGTTTGCTTGTGTGCTCACTTTTAGTGTAACTGTGCACATACAGGAACGTCACAGTTATTGATACAATCACAGGAAGGAAAAGGGGAAATCGAATGTAGAATACCTAATTACTTTTTCCCAACTCCAGACATTTTCAGTCCCAACTTCCTTGGGTTAAACTTTAAATCCTTTTTGAAGATCACACCCTTCCCTCCAGGATTGTTCTGTTCACAGATCTACCTTTTAGAAAGCAGTGCCAGACTGTGGGTGGACAGGAGAAACTCCAGCCCATGTCCTCATCATCTGACAGGGACGACCTGGTTGATACGGCAGAGCCACACTCGCTGCTCGTCTGCAAATACAAAGCAGCCATCAGCCACAATTATCACCAATCACGACAAAGAATAAGGATTTCTATTATAAAATATAAGTAAAGCGTGGCTTTACCCTGCTGCGATGTCGCTCCCTGCTGTGAACTCTAGAGGGCGACGAGCTGATTGGGAGAGCAGGTGGAGGACGGGCGTAGGAGTGTAGATCACTGCTGGTGCCAGGGATGCAGACGGCAGAGGAGCTAAAAAATGTCCAACCAAGAACAACGGCGCTCTGATTCACATGATGTAGTTATCGTGTTTTAAAAGATGTTCTCCAAAGAATCTACTAAATCTAAAGTGCCACCATACATTAGAGAATGTTTCCTAACTGTTTCATCTACTTGAGATGGACTGATTTTTTTTTTAAATAAAAAATTTACAATAGAATAACAAAAATCAGAAGGTCAGTTTGTTAGTGAAACCTGCAAAACTCTGCTTTTGCCAGAACACCATACCAGCTTGTGTTCTTCATAAAGAGTGCCAAAAAAATACTCTATTCATTATGGCGTGTATAAATAGCTGCTCACTGTTCAGCTGCAGATCATAAAACGTTTTGACACTCAGAAAGTGACAATTAAGTGTGGATAACTTATCAAATGCCTATTTTCACATCACTGATTTACCATATAGATTGGAAAAGTTCCACCATTTGGCATGAAAGGCTTGCCGTACTTGATGAGAGCAGTGCACAATGCATCTGGCTGTAGTGATAGTGGTTTACTGCCTGTGGAGGTTTCGTTTATTAGTGTATTAGTGCTAACGCTGTGTTTCAGGCGTGTTGCTACTCATGGAATAAGTTCCTATTTCTGGTGCCGACCTGCTGTGAGGCCGGTCCTGTAGAAGCGGGCTCTGGGGCCCCGTGGCGATGTGAGCCAGCTGTGTGAGCCAGAGCGTCTCTGGAGGCTGAGGCCGCTCCTGGTGCGACACACCAAGCTCCACCTGGTAAACGGGCGCCGCCGCCGTTAGTTCCTCCCGAACTTCCTGGAGGTCTGGCAGGTCGTCTGGGTGAGAAGGCCACACATTTGAATTACTCAAAAGTACAAAACAAAACAAAAAAGAAGCAGCTATGTAGCTGCTTATATGTCAGCTACCATATTCCATGAAGCTGTCGCTGGTGGGGATGCCAGGGGAAGAGAGGAAGTGTTCGTCACAGCGCAGCGGATCATGAGCCTGGTCCCCGTCAGCACTCATTCTTCCTGAAGGAAACAGTGAAAAAAAAGCTGAGGATTAGAGCAGCTCATGGAACTGAGTATTAATGAGTCTTTTTCACTGGTTTCCTTCCAAATTTCTAAGGTCTTCTGGGAAAGGCGTCTTGTTGGCACCTAAAGTTAAAGCTAAACTTAACTGTGAGGTGTCATTAATTTATTACTCACTGAAGACGTGAGATTGCCTGGAAGCCTTGGGTCTGCCTTGGTTGATGTTTTTAAAAGCAGATTGAAAACGGATACTTCCAACCTGGTTTTTACTTGAAATTTTGCAATTGTATCTAATTCACCTTTTACTTTAGATTTCATCATAAGAAAAAACAAATGCTTTGTTTATTCTTCAGTTCTTTAATTTATAGTGTTAGTCTAGATTTTCTTCATTCTAGTTCTAGAATTTCTATTCATTTCGCCTCTAAACTTGACGAAAATTTCCCCAATTTTCCTTTTCAATTCGTCCAGTTCTGTCATTTACCCAGTTTCATCAAATAAAGTTTGACTGATATGCAGAAATATTTCTTTGACATTAAGATATTTTTTTATTTAATACAATCTGCTATCACTTATTGTGTCGTGGTCAAAATCTTTTTTTTCTGTTAATTGTTTGAAATAAAGTACATTTTTGGAAGAATAAATTCTATGTTTTTGACACCGACTCAAAATGGAATAAACTGGTAACTGGTTAGCTACCTGGGTATTGAGTCTGATGGTCAGCCTGTTGCATGTTGTAATCATGGGAGTCTCTTGATGTAAGAGGTGCTTTTTTCACCTCCCAAACCATGACGTCACTGAAACGCAGAGTTTATAACAGGTTTATAATGGATTTGCTTTAATCAACCACATAAAATATAGTCTTAGCGTTTATTTATGGTTTAAAGTGACATAAGAGTCACACATATATATATACAATAATATAAATCACTTCATTGTGCACCGATTGTTCACTTTCAGAACAAAATCGAACTTGTTTCACTTTTACCTATTACATCACTATTGTCCTGTGACGATGCCTTGTTTATAAACGTCCAGGTCCAGCACGCATGCGCATTTAAAAGTCCATTCATTCAGTACAGAGAAGGACGGAGAATATACACTTTAAATAACAAGTGGTAACCAACGTAATAAACTCGCATAAAGGTATTTAGGCGAGCAGAATGGCGGAATGCTGCCCGTTGTCAAAAAAACGCCACAAATGTCGAAGTATTTACGTTTTGTACAACTTCAAAGGAAAGTACAGTGAAACACTGTCACGTCGATAAAAAAGAACAAGAACAAAGGCGTTACATTCAGGACTGAGACAGACTAACTCAGGTCGAGAGTCATTTTCGGAAGGTGAAACAATGACTTGGTCGAGTTAAATGGCTCAGACGTCCTGTTGCGTAAAACGCAGTACAACAAAACAACGTCAACAATGAAAGCTTTACGGGAGCGAGCTGCGAAACTGCATTTACAGCAAAAAACGAGCGCTGACAGCTTCGTATTTTCACTCCTGTTCTGAGTTTAGACATATATATGTTCAACTCTGTTGCGTCTTCTCAAATTCAGCGATTTAAAAGCCGTCAAAGACTTCAATGAACTTTTCTCAACTCACCAAAACAGTCGCCTTGTAGGGGAAAGGGGGGTTGTTGTAAACATAATGTTCTAGTTATCCTATTGGTTAGACATGGTGTCAATCTTTGGTGTTGGCGTTTCTCATTGGCCAGCCAAGTGTGAGTTTGCACTCTCTAAAACATATGGGTTGGGTTGGTTTTGGTAAAAGATGATTAAAGTTAGAATTACTAAACACTACTTTTATGTGTTTTATTTGGTCGTTTTCGTTGTACCCATTGGCTTTACACGTCAAATAATACTTTGCCGTAAAGACCAGGCCACAAAAACTCCAATGTTCGTGTTAAGATTACCGTTTACTATTGTCCTGGAGGGAAGTGAGTTTTTACTGCACTCTACTGGTCGTAATTTGGTACTATTCAGTGACAGTGTGCAATATTTACATCATGAAGTTTCTTTATTCCCAAACTTATCAGTGATGTACCGACAATAAACATAAATCTAAAAACAAAAACTAAAAATAGAAATATATTTAATATATACAGATATAATACATTATGCTGTAAAACGGAGAAAAAAAATCTTTAGATGGAAATCGCTTCTTCGCTTCTTTTCCGGTTTGAGTTCTCATTGTTCCAGCAATACTTTTTGCCGCCACAAGAGGGAAGTAAACTCACATTTAAAGTACCCAGCAGCACCAACATTATCAAACAGTACAAGACACAATAATGCCAGGTTTATGCCTAATTAATATTTAGAAAATATTATTATTATTATTATTATTATTATTATTATTATTATTATTATTATTATTATTATATTATTATTAGTAGTAGTAGTAGTAGTAGTAGTAGTAGTATTGTTATTGTTTAGAAAGGTGCATTGTTTTAAAGTGATAAACTATATTTACTGTCAGTAGTCAATATTTTATTTGATTGACTAAGTTAGTTTAATTACTTGAAGAATCAAACTATAATCCCAGCTTCTTCAAACATGTACGCGCAGTGGGATTCACTTCCTGTACAACCGTGTTTTAGTTTGAAGACAAAGCGGAAGTTGTGGGTTGCTGTTCAGTTTAGAGAAAACTTAGCCGGTGAGTTTGACAAGTTCTGGTAGACTTGTGGAGGCGCAGCATTTCCTCCCAGCACAAACTCCAGAAAACCCTCATTTTGTTTAATGTTTCCGTGTTTCGTTATTTAGCATAAATGCCGAATTCTTCGTCGACAGCTCCGGGGTTGGCTGCCTTCTGCGTTCCTTGGTGAGTCCTTATTAAAAGCTTTATGTATGTGTGTGTGTTGTGTGTGTGTGTGTGTGTGTGTGTGTGTGTGTGTGTGTGTGTGTGTGTGTGTGTGTGTGTGTGTGTGTTGTGTGTGTAGCCACACACGCCTCTCTGCTTCCTGCTGTACCGTTACACCACAACCTGCTGCTGTAACTCACTCATATGGTAGCTGCGTTTTACCATTTGTTTTATCTCTTATTTTTACTCTTAGCTGCTGTAGTCCTCGAGTCTACACTTAAAAGTGCGTCGGACCCAAAACAGCTGACGGAAAGCTATTCTAGTCCATCCATGCTGTTTGACTTTTGCTTCCTGCTTTTCAAAGCTTCCTCTGCTGATGAAGAAAGAAACAGAAGGGAAACTCCAGCGACTTCTTCGCATTTATTGTAGCGTGAGCAGTTTTGGAATGAGTCCTTCAGGGCTCCACTAACCCAATTGATCATTTCTGTCAAAATAAAGTCATTATGGACTAAACATATTGCTGAAGTTACAGTTTGTTTAAATTTCCTCCAATACAAACCGAGGAGTTGTTTATAGTGACCCATTTTTTAAAAGGAGTAAAAACATGAAAACTCACTAATCTTTCACTATATTTGCATATTACCAGATAACACAGACATGATATTTTTGGCTCATTGGGTGATATATTCATCATACGCTCAAAACTATAAAAAATACATTAAAGTTTTAGATCAAGTGCCTGTGAAAACTTTCTAAAATAATTCTTTTTCTACATTATCTGAATGACTTTTTAAAAAAGTCTTAAACATGTATTATCACCATTGTTCCCATCAATAGGTTCAAGACAAAAATAAATCCACTTAATCCACAAGACATTTTCATAAAAACTAAGAGTCGATCATAGTGAGAACTTCATCTACTTTACAGCCTAGATGGGACTGAATGGTGTAGCACAAACATTCTTGGTTTTTTGGGGGGTTTTGTTGTTGCACATGTCCCTAAAAGTCCTGATCTCTGGTAGCAGTCAGTCTTGCAACGCATCTAAAGGGGCTTCTGACTGAAAAATGTTACTATGTTTCATGACTGTCGTGATAAAACGGCTCAATATCCAGGGAGCAGAAACCTCATTCCACATTATTATACTCTGGATGACATCATTAGTTGTCCATAAGCTCTGCTAATCCTCCTTATTTGCCTTTGCCTCTCCTCCTTAAACCTCGGTCAGGTTAGAAAGCCGTATTTCGGGCAGTTTGAAGGCGCTCCAGGACTACGATTCTGGTTAACG
Source organism: Poecilia picta (assembly GCA_033032245.1). Classification (NCBI taxonomy): domain Eukaryota; kingdom Metazoa; phylum Chordata; class Actinopteri; order Cyprinodontiformes; family Poeciliidae; genus Poecilia; species Poecilia picta. The sequence goes on from CM065375.1 coordinate 16,832,117, forward strand.
TAGTCCTCTGGCCACGTTAACCAGAATCTTGTTTAACTCACAACATTAGTGGAAGCATGGTGGTGGAAATGTTATGACTATGGGTTGGTTCACTGCCTTTTTGATACAAAAACACATATTTAATGTGTGTGAAAGTTGTTTGGAAGGCTCCTGCTGACGGAGAGGAGACACTCGAGTGGGATCGCGCAGAACACGCCTGCAGCAAATGCTAAATTTAACCACCAAACCGAAGCTTTGGTCCGACAATTTCTGTCATTGTGCCTGAATAGTAATTTGAGTGTTCGTCGTTCCTCACTCCAGTCGATCTGCCACTCGAGTCCAGATTGTAACTACAGACAGATCAGATCTTTGCGTCCCGTGGCAACAAGGTGTTTGCATGATTACAGGTAATGATTAACTGCATGCGTTGTGTCCAAACTAGGCAATGGACAGGCATCAGATCCAGGTGAGCGACGAAGAGCGTGAAGTGGCACGGGAAGAGAGCCGCAGGAGGAGGAGGAAGAAAGCCATCACCTCTGCCTCCTCTGCCTCCATGGATCAGATCACCGTTGAGTTTGTGCTGCCCACAGTGGCTCGGGGCGGGAGCAGCCCCGACTCTCTGCTGCTAGAGGTGGCCGGGAACTGGACTGTGGAACAGGTTGGGATGCTCAGGGATTTAGTTTAATTTTATTTTTTATTTTTTCCCCACTTTAACTCCAGCGAACGGATGATACATGTTTCGCCCGTTTTGTCATTTTTCCAGGTGAAAGCCCAAGTTTGGATGAAGGCGGTGTCTTTAAACCTCTGTCCTGACTTCTACCAGCGCTTCTGTCCCGATCACTGCATCCTCCTCTATCAGAAGAAAGGCACTGTGTGCGAGATCTATGACAAGCACCAGGTCTTCCAAACACTGGACTGTATTCGCTACTGGAGAGGTACTGGTTGCCTCTTGGAGCCAGAAACTATTTCTATCATGACTATTAGTGGAAAAACACTGAGATTTGTTCAAAACATGTATTCTGACTGTATGGAGTGCAGTATCCCACCTTCAGTAGACAGCAGCCATGTTGGAGAACAATGGAGAAGTTCTCATGGTGAAAAGAAACTAAATGCTGTTTTTACTTTACTTATAAAGTTCTTCAAAACAACAATAGCTGCAATAAATTGTTGTAAAAACAATAAACATTCAAAATATGGAAAGCACAACAACAAAACAATAGAAACAATAAAATGCTAACAGAAGTAAGAGCAAAAGTCTTAATACAACCGTGTTATAAACTCATTTTTTCCCTTTCATTGCACAATAAAGGGGCTCTTCTAATACATAACTGCATGTGGTTCCACAGAATAGGAACAACAGAAGAGCTACATTCTGTCATATATCTTCAGTCAACCCAGTTAGCACAAGGGCTCTCTTCATTTTTTTCCCTTTTTCATTTTTAACATATCTTGTAGATTTGTTACAAGATATGTAACAAATCTACTTAATTATGCATAAGCAAAAATTAAAGAAAAAGTTGCATTATTTCTTATGTGCTATGCCTTGTAAAATTGAAGGACTAGTTTCTCTCTACAAACATATCTATTTATGACCACAAAGTCCAGTAGAGGCCATCTTTGACTGTGAACATTTTTGTAAAGGGTAAAGAAGATTTTGTAAGGGTTTTAATACCAATTGTGATCTGTTTAGGACATCGTTGGCTTTAGCTTAGCATATGTAGCTTCTTTGAACTATTCCACAGAATCCTACTGGATGACAACTAAACTGTGCCGGTAGGAACTTCAGGTCTTGTTTTTTGCATCTCAATAGCTCTAAAGAAAGACGTGGGCCGAATCCAGCTGGTGCTGCGGCCGCAGCCCACAGACGAGTCTCAGCAGTACCAGCGTTACCTCAACTACCTGATTGGCTACGACGTGACTGACGTTAGCAACGTCCACGACGACGAGCTGGAATTCACCCGCCGGAAGCTGCTGACGCCGCGACGCATCGAGCTGTCGGACCGGGACCCCAACCTTTACTCCATGGACCCCTGGGTCACCCGGAAGCCGCTGCCTGAACACCTTCTCTCCAAGGTGTGTTCACTTCCAGAACCCCTTCTTCACCCGACTGACCACCCGTGATTATTGAGAGGAAAAAAGAGACTAGAGACACTAAAAAAGAGACACTAAAAATAAAATTTGTTTTGGATTCTTCAACTGCAAATGTGATATTTTCCAACCAACCAACCAACCACCTCCGTGAGTTAAGAAGTGCTCACTTCCCACTCCATGCCCACTATGAAGGAGGAATGCTCACTCATGACCTGCGATTTGTGGTGACACCTTTAAAGCAGCACTGCAGCACGACTCCATCTCATTTTCCTGCTTCATGTGGGCAGCCTCCAGCTTCGAGTGGTGCAGCTCTGAAATAGTTTGTGATGTGTGTCGTTCATTCTGCACCCTGCATGAATGCATTTCAGGCAGTCAGAATGTGTTTTCCTTCCAGAATCAATGATTCTTGGGGATTTAGGAACAACATATCATATCTAATATCAATAATTTTCTTCATATATCCTGACAAACAAAATTGTGCCTTAATCTCCACACTGTTCTCCTCCTTCATTCTCTCAGGTTAATAATGGTTACATCCTGGTTGTGATCCATGTCAGCACCTCCAGCCAGACTATCAAAGTCTCCATTGATGATACGCCTTCACAGGTTGATAAGTATAGCTCATGAACCATGCACCACTTCCTGTTTGATATATAAATATACCATTTCCTGTAGAGTTTCTGTTTTTCCCCTGTCTTTTAGGTATTGGTTAGCTTCTTTGCAAAAACGACCAATAAACGGGTTTTGTTGGGAATCCCTGAACACTTGAGCGACGAGGACTTTGTGTTGCGTGTATGTGGCAGGTATGCAGTGTGTTGAAACTCCCTGGGAAACTTCATGCTGGGGTTGGTGTGATCAGGTTGGAGTAGGTTATTGTTGTTTCTGTCTCGCGCTAAGAGAGGAGTATTTGTATGGCGAGAAAGCCCTGCAGAGCTTCAACTGGATCCGTCAGTCCCTCAAAAACGGAGAGGAGATCCACCTGGTTCTGGAGACTCCACCTGATCCGGAGCTGGATCTGGTCCAGCGGGAGGACTGGGCCCAAGTGGATGACTGCACAGGAGTTGCAGGTTACAATTTGAAACACCGCTGTTTATTTATTTCTACTCAAAAGTGAGCTGAATTAAACTCTAAATGTTTATCACAGGCACCCACGAACAGCTGACCATTGCTGAGAAAGACCATGAGCGAGTGTTCACCATCTCCATGTGGGACTGCAACAGGAAGTTTAGAGTCAAAGTGCTTGGAATCGACATCCCGACGCTCCCCAAAGTCCCAGAGTTTACGGTGTTTATCGAGGCCAGCATCTTCCATGGGCAGCAACTTCTGGCGCAGGTTGGACACATTGAACGATGAGCCTCCCATACACACCAGAGAGACTTCTTCACATGTTGCCACATAACAATTACAAACCTCAAAGTATTTTACTAGGAATTCATGTGACCAACACAAATGTGGAAGGATGTTTTTACAAAGAAATATCAACTATATTGTATTTGTTCATCACTAGCCTGGTTTAAAAAAATCCACAACTTTTTGTTCTATGCTTTGGCTATTGAAAAACTATTGAGAGGTTGACTGTGTCGAAGTTAGAATTTTTACCAAATTGCTAACATTTTACTGTGATTTATGTTCAACTGTATAATTACCGTTTACGAGAAATTTTGTGCCCTGAAAGCAGACTATTATTCTAATACAGAGCAGGAAATCAATGTCATCATTCAGAACTTCTGATTTGCTGATTAGCCCGATTTAAATTCTGTTGGAGGAATCCAAGTCAATGGAGAGAATTCTAAATAGAGCACTGAATTAGAGGAGAATCGAAGGATTGTTTATGGCAGTGACCAGAATTGTCACAAAAAACCACCACAAAATACATTGACTATAATATGTTATGAATACACAGGTATTCTCCATATACCAAAAACTTGCTGCTGTGACAAAAGTCGAGTTCACACACAGTTTCCTGCTGCGTATTCCCTGGAAACCATAAGCCACCATCAATCCTGTTAAACTATTCTGAATTTGCATGATCAGCTTATTCATTTTGGATGCAGTTTGAAGACAATAAACGCTCCAGCTGACAGCATGAATACAGGCCAACATTGTCCTCCGATTCCTGTAAACATAATTTGAATCCTGGATGTACGGCAGCTGACTCTTAAAGGGACCATTAAGTTTTTTTTTTTCCTGAAGTTATGAGCAGTGACGAGTTAAAACCCTAAATGACATCAGTGAACTCTTTTAGGAAAGAACAACTTCCAAGACGTTTAATGAAGAAGTGCTGTGGAACTGCTGGCTGGAGTTCAATATAAAGATCAAGGACCTGCCTAAAGGGGCACGCCTCAACCTGCAGGTACATCTGGTTACCTTCACTACTGTTTTGTAGATTTTGTGGTGTTTGGCTAAAATAGGGCCGCTTGGCTAGCTCTGAAACACTTTCACTAAATCCAGGTGATCTGTGGGAAGCAACCCCAAACCCCCAACTCCAAAAGCTTCTACCACGACAACACAGCAGGAAGCTCCACCCTTGAAGGTAAAATCCAGTTACTGCACTGATCGCCAATGAGTCAAGCTACTAAATTTAGAACGGCACACTGCGGCCATTTTAGTCTTGGACAAAGAAGATGTGTTTTTGGGGAAACATCTGTGTATCTCAACAGCTGATTTTGCTTGTGATCGACTGATTTATGTTATAAAGACAACTTAATGCCTACCGAGAGCTATTTGCCAACAGCAAATAAACTCAAGATGAAGAACTGTTGTAGATGACACAGAGCTGATGGAGTGACTGTACGAGCTGCTCGTGACAGTGCTTCTCACCATGGCTCAAGAGGAGATTTAATCCATTCACAGGCTTTTCCGAATTGGAAAATGAACTATTGAGCATTGACGAATCAGGATTTTTACCAAACTGATTGTCGAGCAGGAACTTGGCAAGGTAGGGCCCACATAACTTAGTGCTAGCTTGTGGTAGCTACCACACTCCATAGCCAGAAAAAGAAAAAGCCAGAACATTGAAACATTGAACATTGAAAGGTCCCAGGACATCCTCATCTTCCAGCTTTACACGCTCTTGATATGTCGCCATTCCGTCATTTGCGATCAGTGCCATTTGCCGCCATCAACGAGGGAACCCTTTATCATCACACCTCTGTCTGCCTTTCAGGAAAGACCAAGAACCGCCTCCTGTACTACGTCAACCTGCTCCTGATCGACCACCGCTCTCTCCTCCGCCAAGGCGAGTTCATCCTCCACATGTGGAAGATGCCCGAAAAGAGCGAGGAGAGCAGCAGCAGCATCAACGCAGACAAGCTCACGTCGGCCACCAACCCGGACAAGGCCTCCTCCATGGCCATTGCCATCTTGTTGGACAAGTACTGCTACCCGGTGGTGCTGCCCAAGAGCAGGGAAGTGGGCAGAGACTGTGGGACCAGCAGTGAGGAGGGTGACGGAGGGGAGAGAGGTCAGAGAGAAATGCCCAACCACCTGAAGAAGCAGTTTGCGGCGATCGTGTCCACTGACCCCTTACATCCGCTGAGTCCAGAGGACAAAGAGTTGCTGTGGCACTTCAGGCATGAGTGCATGCGTGATCCGAGGTACTTGTTTTACTTCCCAATAACATTATACTATATAGTTTTCCTCTTGCTTAATTTGTTCAGTAATCTTGCTCAGGGCTTACCCGAAGTTGCTGGGCTCAGTCAGATGGGGGAAACAGGAAGACGTCCTGGCTACTCATCACCTGTTGGACCGCAGCAATGCATGGGACACCAGGTAAAGTCCACACGGCAGTATACAACTCTGTTTGTAGTGTTGATGTTGTGTTGACCTGCTGGCACGTTGCTGCTCCTCAGTGGTCTGGATGTTGGTCTGGCAATGCAGCTGCTAGACTGCCACTACTCGGATGCCCAGGTCCGATCCATGGCGGTGCGGAAGCTGGAGACGCTGGAGGACGATGACGTCCTCCGGTATCTCCTCCAGCTGGTCCAGGTGGGTCTGATCTCATGTTTGTGTTTATCTGTTAAGAGGCATTACAGCTAACCTGAAGCTGCAAATGGACAGTTTGAAATAAGTAATGTCTGAAAACCCATGTTACATTAGAGTCTAAACTTTAGGAAATGAAGGAGGTTTGTGGTCCCGTCACTTTTTCAGAAATTAGTTTTTGTTCATACGTCAATGTTCTACATAGAGCAAGTCTATGGGATCAAAGGCGTGATTCTTCCTTTCTTCTTTCCTTGATGCCTTTTCCTTCCTCCGTTTCTTTGATACGTGTTTTCTTCCTCACTTCCTTCTTTCTTTTTCTTCCTTTCAATGTCTTCTTCCTCACTTTGTTCCTCCCTTCATCCCTTTTGTCCTCCCTTCCACCCTTGTTTTCTTGATTTCCTCCTTCCTCTTTGGTTTTCTTTCTTATTTTCCTAATTCTCTTTCTGTCCCTTTTCTTTCTTTCATTTATTCTTTCATTCTGTCTATCTTTTATTTCCTCATTCTCTCTTGCTTTCACTTTCTCTCTCTTTTTGCCAATGTTTTGTATCTTACCTTTAAAATCTCTGAAGTTCCAACATGAAGAACATGAATGGATCCTATTCTGGAAACACAGCTACAACAACACATAGGTAGCCATTCGCACTAATAATAATCAATCCATAATCATTAAACCAATTTGGTGAAAGCAGCAGCTGCTGTGCATATCAAGTACTATTAATGCTGGTCCTTCACAGACGGGTGTGGCTGAAATACAAATTCTAAATGCGGTTCTGGTCAGAGTTAATAAATGAACTAACTGAGCTGCTGTTGGTTTCACTGAAGGCTCCTCAAGTCTCAGTCCCAGCTCACCAGCCAGTGGAAACAGCTGACTCACGTCTCACGCTTCTCTTCGCTGTGTTTCCACAGTCAACTCTGCACTCAGCTTTGCATGAGCAACAAGCATCAGCTGAGGCCAACAAAGGGCCCTTTGCTTGGATAGGAAAATGAGACTTCATCTCTGCATGCTGTGCATTTTAATCACCGATGGAGGATTAGTACTGAATGTTTATATGAATACTGATATTGAAGGATGAAGCGCTCTGGAAATGTGTGGGACTGACTCAGCAGGCAACGCTCACGTCATCCTGTCTCATCTATTTTCGAACGCCGCAAAGTCTAATCTTAGATTACTGCTGAATAACAGAACGGGAGTGAAAACACAGACGTTTTAATGTGAAAAATAAGTACGTTTTAAAGTGAAGGAAAGCATTTTTGTTCCCCACTGCTACAAATTTCTTAAGGAAGCTGTTTAAGAGGTGGAATTTCAGCTCAAACTGTTCCTGATATTTGACCTTGCATCCTCAGCTCCCCCTTCTAATTCCTCCAGGTGAGCACAATAGGCTCTGTGTTTTCACTTCCTTCATTGCTACAGTCAAATTTGTTTCAGTTCAGTTCAGAAATACTTTATTTATCCTGAATAAACTCACATCACTGGGACAGAAAGGACCTCTAGTAGCAGTCAGTCTCACAACCCCCCCCCAAAAAAACTAAAGAAGCCTCTGACTAAAGGCTATCATGTATGCTAACAGCTCAATAGATTCGATACTCAACACTAACCCTGTGCAGGTTGTGGACCCGTCTGGAAATAACGTCACTTCCTGGTTGAAAGTCAACAGGATGACTTTTAAGACATAATAATCCAGCCTCTTTATGAGCTGCATTTGTTTATAACTATAAGAACACTTTTATGTTTGCTATATATGTCAGAGCACAAGAGGGTTAGATGGATATGAGCTTTGTTTTACTTGTTTTGCTTTTACTAATGTGGGAAGTTATAGAAATGCTAGAAAATATTTACGTTTAGCTCTCGTCATCTTGTTTTTTTTTTATTTTTAGACAATAGAAAGTGGCTTTATTACAGCTGAACACCAAAAAAGAAAATAAAAAAATTAAAAAAACAGAACACAACAGCTTGTGTTTCATCAAGCGTCACCAAACCATGATACTTCCACTTCTGTGCTTCACAGCAGGGATAAGGTTATTTTCCTGGATTGCTAAGCTCTGCTTGTGTCTAAATACTTCTTTCTGACAAACTAAAAGTTTGTTTATGCTTTTCTTGGGAGTAGTTTGTTTTCAGGATATACTGGTCAAGTCACTTGATTTAACTTTCCTTCGCTGTAGGCTATCATTTGTACAGTCGATGATTTATTTGCTTTTTAAACCTTCGTTCATTTTCTAACATAAACCATAATCTGTTACACCCTTTGGAGGCCTAAAACAGCTCTGTAGGTTTTCAGTCCTATTATTATGTCAACAAGTCTTTTAACTTGCATAAGACTCTTCTTCTATTGTTGTGTCGTTGTTGATTTAAATTCTTTTTACCACAAAATACACTTGTGTCATCTGTAAACAGTATAACTTTTGGCAGTTTAGAAACATTTTTACGGATATAATCAACTTTTTGGTTACATCCTGGTCAACTCGTCTGCCTTTAAAGGGACCAGCAGGATGATCAAAACATAAAAATAATCTGACTCGATTTAATCTTAGTTGGTTTCAGGCTATCTAGGTTAGGTGTTTTGGCATAGTTTCTATGGTTACAGTTGCCCATAATATGGTAATTGTTGGGCATATAAATGTGAATAAAAGAAAACTGGTGCATTGTGACAGACAGACATGTTTGTGTGTCCGTCTTCTCCTGCAGGCGGTGAAGTTTGAGCCATACCATGACAGCGCCCTGGTCAGGTTCCTGCTGAAGAGAGCATTGAGGGTAAGCTCACAACAAGAGTTGTTTACATGTCATACGCTGCTGCTAGTATTATGACTGGATAATTTCATTCATTTTGAGAGACGTAAATTGGCCAACACATGTGAGACTGATCTCATTCTCCGATCTTATCTACCTCTGTAAAGGTCTGGAAATCAGCCACTGTCTCATTCTTTCAGACAAAAAATCAGAATCAGCAGATCAGACATTTTAAAGATGATTGATGATTGGCTAGAAAATTGCAATTAGTGCACCCCTGTTATGACATATAAAGAAGAAAAAGAAAAAAACGTATGTTAGCAAAGCTGCATCTAAATGAACCACCAGACTTCAGGAACCATGGACTTTGGTTACAGAGAGTTACAAGGAAGTGAAAATGTGCATGGGATAAAAAAAACCCCTATGATATTTCTAGTGTAAAGTCGACACGTATCCTTAAATAAACTTGTGTTTCCCCTGTTCTTTTTTCAGATATCTCTAATCATTTCTTCCTCTCCACAGAGTAAGCGCATCGGCCATTTTCTGTTCTGGTTCCTGCGAAGCGAGATCGCCCAGTCCATGCACTACCAGCAGAGGTACGCCGTGTTGCTGGAGGCCTACCTCAGAGGCTGCGGGGAGAACATGCTGCAGGACTTCAGGAAGCAGGTGAAGAGTCTCCCCCATTCAGAAATCACAAATGATTCTCAGTTAGCAGAGTGTTATGATAAAAAAAAACAAAGTAATTTGGAGTATTTGTTCCGTCTCTGACAGCGTCTTGTTTCTCATCCTTTTCTGGTAGAGCCACCTGTTGATGCTTTCAGGTTTTTTTTTTAACTCTTTGGATACAGAGCATAGTTTTTAAAAACTGAACTCTCTCCAGGTGGAGATGACGGAGGCCCTTCAGAAAGTCACACGTGAGATGAAAGCCATGTCTGCCGACAAATATGACGTCACACAGCAAGGTGAGGAGGAGGAGGGCTTCCATCACGTGGCTCTTAAATCGCTTCCAACACATTTGAAAGGAAGATTTTATTAAAGTCACTTTCATTAAAGTTTTGCAAGCATCACAACAAACTTTAATGTATTTTGTTGAATCTGTAACTGATAAAATAACAACACAAAACTCCGGTAAATTTGGGAGATTGGTGATTGGCCGATACTTACAACTGATCTAATCCACTAATCAAATCTACCTTTTTTTCTCACGCTCTGTGTCGGCAATACTACACACAGACCAGTTCCCATAGCAACTAACTGACAGCAGCTCCACTTGTGTATCAGGTTTTGATACCAACAGGCAAAAATTTCCCACACAAAGAACAGAACATTCAGTCTGTTACAGCTTCATGTTTTCAGACTTTATGTTTATGTTGTGATTATTAATAAGTGATCGCTGTGGTTGATTAGCTCATTTAAACCTCTGCCCTAATGATCTGTGAGAGAGTTGGTGTGGGCCGCCTTTTTTTTTTCTTAAATTTTATTTAGCTGAACATCTACACACTGCAGCTCATCTGCATGTTCAGATTGTCAAAGTCAAGCTAGTATCACCTTCTTCCCTTTCCTTTGCTACTTTTGTTTGAAATTAAAACTTTTTCCTGACCTTATCTAGTTGTCAGAGTATTGACAATTAGTAGCCAATATTCTTTTATATATCAAGTGTACATTTAAGGTTTAGCTTGTTACATTGATAACAGTTAAAACCAAAGCTGGTCATTGTGATTGAACAGTTTTTTGCTCTAGTAGGGAGCTGGAGGGTGGGATCTGATGCATGTGACGTCATGTTGTACAGTCTCTATATGCTCTAAGTTGTATTGCTCTGTCACATAAAGTATCACTTTAAGTGTAAGACTTCCTGTGAAGCTAAGTGTGTGTGTGCTGTGTGATTGTCAGTTGTGATCCAGCTGCGTCAGAAACTGGAGACCTTGCAGTTGTCGGGCCTTCCGGAGAGTTTCCGAGTCCCTTACGATCCCGGGCTGAGAGCTGGGACTCTGCTGGTGAGACACACACACACACACACACACACACACACACACACATCTGCACCCATAAGGACCAACATCGAATCAGCACGATCTGCACGTTGTCCACGTGCAGATCGAGCAGTGCAAGGTGATGGCGTCCAAGAAGAAACCGCTGTGGCTGCAGTTCAAACGGGCCGACCCCACCACGCTGTCCAAAGACCCCGTGGGCATCATCTTCAAGGACGGGGACGACCTGCGACAGGACATGCTCATCCTGCAGGTGGGTCAGCAGCCAGTTCACACAGTCAGAGGCTCCAGGAAGTTCGCTCACATCTCCGCTCCTCCTGTCAGATTCTGCTCATCATGGAGTCCATCTGGGAAACGGAGTCTCTGGATCTGTGCCTCCTGCCGTACGGCTGCATCTCCACCGGCAACAAGATTGGTCCGCTACACTCTCTTACACCCTTATATGCTTTATCTGCGCTACAGCGCCCCCACCCACTTGTTTTTTTAAATTTTATTGTCACAAAACAATAACCTGGATAAATCCATCTAATGTCTGTTATCAGATGAGGAACATTGTCAATTTAATCCAGACATATTGGAGAGATTTTCAACCTTACACTTTATCTCAGTCGGATTTAAGTCTAGACTTTGACTAGACCAGGGGTTTGCAGCCTTTACAGCCTCTCAGGACAATCATTGAAACTCGTTTAGAACCGCAAATGTCATATAAGCTAAAGAACAAAATTCACAAAAAACGTTTTAGATGCATATCTAGTTTAGACATTTTATCTCTATATGTAGTATTTAAAATAAAAGTAAACAAAGAACAGGACGGATATTTATTAAAAAAATTACAGATTCCAACCTAGTAACAAAGTAAACGGATCAAAATCATATTGCTGCTGCTACTTAAGTGCCATTTCATGTGGGAATTTAGTGCAAATGTTGCAGGAAGAAAACTGAAAAACAGTTATAAACCTTTAGTTTATACCCAAAGTCATTAAGAGCCTTTGCGGAATGTCCAAAGAGTCACTTGCAGTTCCAGAAACCTTTTTAGATTTTCTTTTTTTTTACTTCAGATTATTTTCCTGTTGCAGAACACAAGTGAATTTGGACTTATGGCCTCAAAGTGACGGCCAGATTCCCTCCAATAGAGCAAAATTCCCAGTGTAGGGTTAGCCTGCAGCTGGTCGTCTGTTTCCATACCTTTCCATTCTGCCTTTATCGTCCCTGTAGGAATGATTGAGATCGTTAAAGACGCCACCACGATCGCTACCATCCAGCAGAGCGTCGTCGGAAGCACCGGGGCCTTTAAGGACGAAATCCTCTACCAGTGGCTGCGGGACAAGTGTGTCAGCGAGGAAAAGGTGCCCTTCACAAACACAAACTGGATGTTTCGGCACAATACAAAACCACCAGCAGGGGCACTGCTGAGCACATATACCTAAATGAATACCTTCCATCATAGAAGTAAAGGAGAGTCACTTCTAGTCCTAAATTGTTCTAGTCCTCCAACCATTGAAAATATGCTTTGGAATAAAAATCATAAAGTAAATTATTATTTTAAAGAGAGTGTGTTTCTCCAAGAATGAAAAATTCTATCAACATTCAGTTTTGTGTTTGCAGTCTAACAAAAAGCTTTAAAAAAATGTGACTTTAACACAATATTTTAAACAAAATGGCGCAAAATCGGTTGTTTCAGGGAACAACAATCACAAAAAACATGGCGACATCCTGGAGGGACTGAGCAGTAGCGTTATGTAATCAGAGTGTTGCTTCGTTTCCTGCTGCAATTTGTTTACCAAATAGTAGGAAGTAGCTTTAGTTCCTGACAGGAAGGAAGTGAGGCCACAGCACACACAGCTGGCACAACATGCAACCTCAGCATGTGACTGCATGTTTTCAAGCTTTGTGTGTGTGTGTTTTGTGTGTGTGTGTGTGTGTGTGTGTGTGTGTGTGTGTGTGTGTGTGTGTGTGTGTGTGTGTGTGTGTGTGTGTGTGTGTGTGTGTGTGTGTGTGTGTGTGTGTGTGTGTGTGTGTGTGTGTGTGTGTGTGTGTGTGTGTGTAGTTCCAGCAGGCTGTGGAGAGGTTCCTGTATTCCTGTGGGGGATACTGTGTGGCCACCTATGTCCTCGGAATTGGAGATCGCCACAATGACAACATCATGATCACAGAGTCGGGTAGTCTGTCTGTGTTTAAATATAATAATGCATTTTAAAAAATGATCAAAATACGGGCAGCTGAAAGATGTGCGGACGGTTTCTGCAGGGAACCTGTTCCACATCGACTTCGGTCACATCCTGGGGAACTACAAGAGCTTCATGGGAATCAGCAAGGAGTGGGTTCCCTTCGTTCTCACGCCTGACTTCCTGTACGTCATGGGAACGTCGGGGAAGAAGAGCAGCCCCCACTTCCAGAAGTTCCAGGTGCGAGACTTGTTTGTTTTTTTTTTATTGTGGATGCAGTCTGAAACAAAACGACCGCTCTTCATTTTCCCACAACGCTGCAGGATGTGTGTGTGAAGGCTTACCTCGCTCTGCGGCATCACACCAACCTGCTCATCATCCTGTTCTCCATGATGCTGATGACCGGTAAGCCACAAATATTTTCTCACCTCAGGTTTGTCATGAAGTGCAAGCTAACGCTTCATTATAAGCCTAAATTTAGAAAACCTTACCTACAGTTGAAGATAGTTTCATACACCTAATAAAAAGAGATACGTTTTTCTCACTGTCTTAACTTCTTGTTTTTGGTTGATTAGAATTACCAAAATTATTTCTATTCGCTAAGTGCCAGAAAACTCGCAAGGAAATTTTTTTGTTGCTTCCTTTGTATATCGCAGTATACAGTATGTTCTTTGTATATCGCTTCTGTAGCATGTGGAATAATACCACAACAAAAATAATTAATAACAATAATAAATTATATAAAATCAGGAATTAATTTTTTTATATATTTTTATTGTTTGTATCTCCAAAGCAGTGCTGGAAAAGTTAGAAAACTTTTGAAAATGCATGAAAAATGATTGAGTTTTACCCTGCAGGGGGTTTAAGTGACGAATCCAGACGCAGACTTCCACACTTTAAATGAAAATCTGAAAAGTATGGCATGCTCTTTGATGTATTTGTTGTATCAGAATAAAAGTGCCTACAGTTATGCAGAACCTATCATAAAGACTTCCAAAAAATATATTGAAATTTGTGACTGGAACAAAAAAGTGAAAAAGTTGAAGATGCGTAAATTCTTCTGAACATCCAAACAACAAAACGCACCATCGTTTTTTTAAAAGCGTTCTTTAAGACTCGGATCAAAGTCGTTTCTTTGACGTTCAGGGATGCCACAGCTGACCAGCAAGGAGGACATCGAGTACATCCGCGAGGCGCTGACGGTCGGCCGCAGCGAGGATGAGGCGCAGCGCCACCTGCTGGACCAGATCGAGATCTGCCGGGAGAAAGGCTGGATGGTTCAGATCAACTGGTTCGTCCACCTGGTGCTGGGGATCAAGCAGGGCGTGGAGAAACGCTCCACGTAGACGACACCTCCTGCTCAGACGGCCACAGCTACACTTCTTTATTGTTTCAGGACTTTTCCTTTTTTATATATATATTTTGTTCATTGAATTAACAAGGTAGATACTAATTTTGATTGTAATTAAAGCAAAAAGTAAGAGAGAGGCCGTTTATATCGCACTTTAAAAACCAAGTCGAGACCATATGCGCATAAACAAACATTCCTAGAGCTTTTTAAACCAGTTTCAAAATGAGATCAATAATCGGTGCAGCTTACAAATGAGTAAAATTGTAAATTTTATTGCATGGTATTTGTTTGTTTGTTGAGCCATTCCCCGTCTCTCCAAAATGCAACATTTTTTGGCTCTCAACTCTCAGAAGAATGACCTTCTTTAAGAGCTGAGGTATGGGGTAAAGATCTGTCTTAAAGGGGCGGTGTTATGTATTTTAAAAGGCACATAGTGCCATTTTATAGCACAATCAAGTAACAGTAGCTGTGTTTCCATTGCAAACGGGCTCAAAACTTTGTCAAAATAACACAATTTGGCAATTGCAGTGCTACCATTTAAGACATTAAATAAGAAACACAATTAAAACCCAAGTAAATAAATTTGTTCAAGTTATTAAAAAAACACATCACCCAGCTGTCCTCCAGCTACTTCCTGTTGTATTCTTCCTTGTTGTTTGCACCAGATTCATCATCCAGTTGTTAATCATGTGACTTGTGTGATGGGCAGAAAAAGTGTTTCCATTGCAGTTTTGTGAAATAAACCAATTTCATCACGGCCAAAAAAAACGGACCGCATCCTAGCGCCAAAACTCAATCAAGTGAGATGATATATGATGAATGAAAATGCAGCTTATAAAAGAATTTTGACTTGTATTTAACGCCTTGATGTCAGGCCTTTGTCTCTTTAAGAAGCTCCTGCTCTCTCTGAAACTTCGCCTTCAGGAAGTCATCACAATGTTTCTCCTTTAAGTCGTTTGTAGCCGTTCTGAGTGTTTCACTGAGAAGTAAGTAGCTCTTATAATGAACCCAACAGATGCAATAGTTCCACCAGATGTTAGCTAGTCTGAAGGAGCTGAAAGGGGGAATCATGGAGAGCGTAGTGGATAAGGCAGCACTTGGTGAGACCAAGTGTTTAGGCACCCCAAATGGTTGCCACTGGAGACCAAAGGGTTTCTCAAACATCCATGAAAGAATCAAAGCCATACTCCCTGTATGTTTTGATGATGCAGTAGCATTATGACATGTAAATCTTAAAAGTTAATTTTACATAACACTGCCTCTTTAAAACCAGTATTTGTGTTCGAGTTTCCTTTGAAATACACTGGAAAGTGTTGGGTTGCTTCTTGGAAAAAGCTTGAACATGTTTAGTAAATAAAGACGAAGAATCAAGAGTGCGTCTCAGAGTGTCATTATGAGCTTCGTCCACCAGATGGAGCACCCTAACCAGCTCACCTCCACTCACCATGTAGATCCACTCTTTTCTTTCTTACTTTTCTTTGTGTTTCTCCAGATTTTGCTGCTTGTGTTTCCCTCCTCTGAGTTCTCAGCAGAGAGTGGGTGTGTGTGTGGAGTGTGTGAGCGCCCCGCTCTGTGAACAATAGATGTTTTCTATCAATCCCACAGCATGCAGTGAGGGTATAATTTTAGACAGCTATAAGTGCCTTTTCTCCAAATGACCTGATGGTTCGCTCAGAATCTGTTGTGTTTTCACCTCAGAAGCTTTACAAAAAATAAATAAATGCATCTATAAAATGGCCTTAACGTGACTTCCAGTAGATTTTCAGAAATCCTCTTGTATTTTCTCTTCTCCCCAGCAGACATGTGCCGTAGCTTTCCACAGCAGAACTCCCTGCGCTGTCACAGGCCTGTGAGGTTGGTGTGGGAGGCAACTGGAAGAAACTGGAGGGAACTGGAGCATCCGCGATCGATTCACTCCGTTTCTCTGTTCCATTTTGTTCCCCTTCAGGAAGACTTGAACCAGATCAGACGACGAGGGAAATCACTCGGCCCTGCGTTAGGTGGGTGTGTGGGTGGGATTTTCCAGCTGCTTTACATCTCCAAGCAGAGGCTACTTGGCCTGATCTCGCTTCTCTGAAGGGTTACTCTGAGGTTAGAGGGCGTTATTAGTGAATCCAGGCCAGGGGTTATAGTCCTTCAGAGGCAGCAAGGTGCCTGAATGTATGTGATTTGTGGAACATAGCAATGTGGATGGAAAGGCTGTTATATGTGCGTGTGGGTGGGATTCACTCTGTTTATAGTGGGTGTCTTAAGTGGCCCAATAGCATAAAGACACACTTAATGCTCTTTTTCTCAGCAATCAGGGTTAGGTTTACAGTGAAAAGGGGGGAGAACAAAGTGCATCTTTGATTTTAAGGATTTAATACCAAGAAAAAAATTCTGAATAGTATAAAGACATTTCAAATCACACATTTCACTGTACAGACATTCAAAAATAATATCCATTCTTTCTATATAGGTTCACTCTAAAAAATGTTAAAAGAAGTCGGCTACTGCTGATGTTGAACAGAATAGAAATAAATGTCCTTTAGTGTCCCACAGTGGGTGGATTTAGGAATTTAAGTGAAACATGCACATTCACGCAAAGGTTAGCCATATAAAAATAGGAATAAGAGGCATAACAGTTCATTTTAAAACAAAAGGAAATAATACAGTGGGCCTACAGATATTAAAAATGACACTTAGGACAAAACAACTGTGAAACCCAGTAGGACAGAGCTGCCAGTACGTAGCGGAAAGGTTTTGAGTCGATCTCGGCAGGTGACAAACTGAAAGCCGCCAGGACGCTGAGACCAGAACTTCCTCTTCTGATAGGCTTATCAAAAATATTCACTAAGAGCCTAAACGTTTGTAGCTTTATTAAAAAAGAATAATTATAAAAAGTCAACGAAACATGTTAAAATTAATAATCTTAGTAATTATTGTTTCAACAAGGTGTTGCGCAATTCAGCGCTTTTCGGTTGTATTAACAAACAAAAACAAAGGCGACCTAAAGACCGACTGACGATCAGAGCAGGAGTTTAAATTAGCTACTCAACCACCGCTGGAAACCTGATATCATGAGCGACTGAATGATGTGATTTTAATGTAATCTTTGCTCGGCTTGCGGGGCTGAGGCGGTTGCCACGGCAACGGGTGTGTTTCAAGGACAAGACAACAGCAACGACAGAGACCGAGAGTAAAATGGTAGGAGATGTTTTCAGTCTATCATCTGTTCGGGTTGTTTTACCTTTGTTTACCTTTGCGGTGGTTCATCACATCTGCTGTAGTTTCTGAACATTCAATAAACGACAAACTTGGACTAATTACCTCGTTTGTTTGTGAGAATACGTCACAACAAACATCAAATAGGACAAATATATTTCATTAAGTTTTAACAAATTCTACCGCGATAATTATGTGAAATTAAATTAATTATATCCCGACTTCAGAAGATTTGCCGTTACCTTTACTGGGCTCTTTGGTTCCTCCTATCAATATGTAGTTTCTGATACTGAGGTCATCAAACCAAATTTCAGAACCACCATGACTGACTGACACCTGCATCAGGTTTGCAACCAGCTTCTGACTGAGAAACCAGTAAACTGCTCCCAGTATCAGAATCTCACTGAGGAAGAAACTGGATTAGGTTTTCTGTCACTTTATTATTTTTGCTATACCTGCTGTGTATTCACATATAAAATAAGTAAATAGAGATTAATTTGCAATTTTTATGTCTTTGTGTCATGAGGTAGATCTCAGGCGGCTGGTGAGAGAAAAAGTAGATCTTGCTCTCAAAAGGTTTGGGCACCCCTGCAGTAGGATAATAAAAAAAGAAAAATGTATATGATGTGCACCTATATTTGGCCATAAAAAACAAACTACTTATTTGTCATTGAAATGTCCACAAGGTCAAATTACATCATTTCAGTAACTGACTCCCTCTGCGAGGACCAAACTTTCTGCACTACGTACCTCTGAAAATTTGTATCTAAACAAAACGTTCCGTGCAGAAAAAAACGTGGCGAACGAGCAAGAGCACCTCTTGGTGGGGGTTTGCAGAGAAGAAGGACATTGTCATGATTCCGTCCGTAAGGAACACCATACTCACAGTTGTCTCTGTTGCTACCAACTGTTTCTTTTTTATTATTATTATAAAACTTTGTCAGAAATGTGCAATAGCATATTAGGACCATTGTAGATATAAATATTTGAGCAAATTTCCACCAAAAAAATCTCAGACATTTTCTAAAAAAAAAAAAAACAGGACATTTTTTAACTCAAAGTCAGAAATTTGCTAGAAAAAGACTAGAAATATTGAGATTGAGCTCAGACAGTTTAGAGAAAAAAACGTGGAAATGAATGAGTTTCAAAAGTCAAAGTTACAGATTTTTCTACAAACAATTTTAATAATGTTTCTTGGACAGATGAGTTTGAAATCGAGTTATCTGAACACCAGGACAGTTTTAACATGAACCAAGAAAACATGAACTAAAAATGACGCACAAAGGTAAAAATGTCATGATTCGAGATTGCATTGCTACAGTGACTCCTGGCTAGATCGTCATCTTAAATTATGACTAAATTAGGGTTATTTGTTCAATCTTATGTCTTTCACAATATTATGGTCTATATTACACAAAATCCCAATGAAATCCAATTTTGTCTTGTGGTTTTAGTCTGATAACATTTCGAGGTGTCACCTGTGAAGAACTTGAGAAGCAGCAGCCACAAAAAGCCAGCCTGCAGAACAAAATGGACAACATGTCCAGTGGGCAGCCTTCAGTCCGAACTTGACCTCTTAACAGTTTCCCCGATTACAACACCTAGCCGTTTTCATTACAACCATTTAATATTTAACACCCTCAACACGACTGTACCCACAGTAACCGGAGACAAAGCGTGAAGGTGTGTGTGTGCCACATTAGATATCTTTACTGACAGGAAGCAAAGGCTTGTGGATGTGTTTGTGTGTGTGTGTGCATGCGTGCATGCGTGCGTGCGCGTATTTGTGCATGTGTAACCTGACGCTGGCTCTCACACTCTATCTGTATTTAGCATCAGTTACCATTGGGTAGGACAATTAGTCACCCAGGAGGGTTGCCAAGCAATTAGATTGGTGGGAAAGAGAGTGCACAAACACATAAGACTGTGTTGAATTTATTTCATTAATTACCTCATTAGAGGTGGAAATGTACACCATGTTGTCGGGACAATTTAATTGACAGTTGTAGAGGTTCGGGCGAAGTTAACGGTCTGATTTAAATAGCTAACATTACTATTGGTATACTTAAAATGAGTGCCTGCAAATCCCATGATTGACTTAAAACTGGAAAGTGGAAAAATCATCCAGTGAAATATAACACAAAGAAGCTCCAGCTAGATATCAAATATAATTCTGGACATGCAAAACCACCAACCTGACATGACTCTGACTATTTAAACCCTACTGTGTGTTTAGCCTGAGAAGTTACAGAGTAGGCGGAGCTATTTGTGGATCTTGGATTGGCATGAAACTGCTGTGGTAACCGTCAGCCTGAAGGATTACTAATTGGAGAGGATATTTTTTGCCAAGGCCAATGCCCTGTGTTCTCTTTGTGGAATCATTCTTAATGAATGCTTTCATAATCAATGAGGAAAGACTCTAATGGTTATTCCCATGTCCCAAACTGAACTGGTGTCTCTTCCTGAAGCCTTAACCAAACAAATAAGCTAATGCGCCCCCTAGTGGAAGTTAATGATATTCCAGATAGAGTTCAACATGCAGAGGTGAAGATTAAGTTGTGTAAGAATCATTTTGGTGTTATAAAGCGCAGCATGTTTATCGTGTTGTACATCAACATGCTGAAAATGTTGAAATTGAATTTCCCTGCATAATGTCAACCTGCTTTGCTCTGCAGCACAACTGGCAATTGCAGTAATATAGTGTTTTAAACACACAAAAGCTATTTCATAATATTCTTTATGATTTATTGATTTTTAACTTTTTGGCAGCCATTTTGACACACAAAAGTGTCTTAGCTTTTAGTGATACTTGGAATTCTATTATATAATACTTAATATAAGTAATATTATTTCTGAAATTACAGAATAACAAAGAATATTAAATGCCATAAGTGGAGGGAATATATAAAAACATACTTGAAATCATATCTTGTCTAAGTGCGAGCTAGCATTAGCACTGCAGTACAGCTAGCAGTAGAAGGAAAGAGATTTAGCCGTTTTAAACACACACATACACCCACACACACACATTGGACTTTATGTAACTATCGCAATCCTCATTTTATATTTTCAAAATATTGAAATTAATGACATTTTATTTTCATATTTGGATTTGATTTTGACCTTTTACCGCCGTTAGAATAAGATTATCGGTTTGTGCATAGCGTTTTGTCCTACAGGAAGCTTACATCCGTCTTACATCTCATCAACTTTGAGCCCATAACCTTGATGCTGCCACCACCACACCTTCAGATATGTCCCCTAAAATACTTTTTTTGTTATTAGACTTTCCTCCTGATATTCTCTTAAGTAATACTGGAATCCTTAGCTGAATATTTTCAAATGTAAAGGAGCTAAATTGCTAGTTTCTTGTCATCTCTTCCAAAACCTCGACACTTTGACCTCATATTTACAAAATTATTCCACCTAATCTCCTATTTTTGGGAGAAATACTCCTCAGTTGTAATCTGTGCCGTGATGACTCTTTCTTGTCTTAAGCTTCATAAAGCCGACCTTTAAGACCTCGCAGGTTTGCGGCTAAGCCTAAACAGAAGGTCCAATAATTAATGAACGTTAGAAGGCCCAATAATCTCTTCTTGACTCCTGTAATTCCTCAGCAGAGCGCCCAATCAGCCGCCCCGCTCTCCTACCCATGAGTCGCGGTTCAGTGGCTTTAAGTAAGTGTGCACAATAAGCAGAAAGGTGCAGAGATTGTGCGATCCCACCGGCCGTTTGGGAAAGACTCTTAT
The DNA here is from genome assembly GCA_033032245.1 of Poecilia picta. Lineage (NCBI taxonomy): Eukaryota > Metazoa > Chordata > Actinopteri > Cyprinodontiformes > Poeciliidae > Poecilia > Poecilia picta. Next base: position 16,853,350 of record CM065375.1, read on the forward strand.
CCTGGAAGAGCTAAGCTTCCACTGAGCTGAGGATTGTTGTTGCTGTTGTTCCTTGCAGCCAGGCAGCATGGCCAACTGACCGGACTCTCACAGGGAACATTAAGTCAGTCGGAGCCGAGGTGACATGGCTCTCCGCCGGTCGCCATCATCCACCTGTGCAGGTGAGTAACCAATAGAAAACGTTCTTCTCTCTCCTTTGTGTGGCCTGACCTGTCTGTCCCTTCCTGCGCCTCCACCCAACAATAGATGGATACTGCTGGGTGTCAGCAGACCCTATGAGGGGTTGGGACAGGCATCACCATCTAAGGTGTACAGCTGTTTAGTTTTATTCAGACTTTGACGGGTCAGCATGCCTTGTTGGTCAATTTGAGAATAAATCACTTCACTCTGGTAGCCCAGCGATTCACATTCAACTGGAAATGAGACGAGCAATCTTAGATTTCTGAAATATTTATTTTAATTGGTTAAATAGAACATATACCTCATTAGATTTCATTTTTAATGGGCAATATTATGTGTTTTGCAGGCACATAGTGCCGTTTTATAGCAGAATCAAGTAACTGTGGATTGTTATAAAAATTACAAATCAAATATGACTTTAAAAATTTGACTTTGTGTTTTGGACCTCTGTCACTTTAAGAAGCTCTTGCTCTTTCTGAAACTCCGCCTTCAGGTAGTCATCACAACATGGCTCTTCTATTAACCCTTTAGCAATGTTTTTACCTGCGCTGCACTGAGAAGTAGGTCATATACAAGCGACCCCTCAAAAACTACAATGACTCTAACCCAAAAAAAATTATTCAAGAAAAGTTATGAAATAAACAAAACCATCATATTTACAACATTATTTCCATGTGAATTGAACTGAAAGGGCTTGCAAGCAAGTTGGCCTTGAAATCTGACTCAGTCAGACCAACATAGCAATTTATTTTAAGACATCTGTTAATCATTATTCTAAACCTTTGACTTTATTTGTACAATTTGAAGACTGAGAAAATTCATCTCTGAATTTGTAAAAAGTCAAAAAAATGTCATCATCCAGACTGACTTAAAATAGGGGGGCTGGCAAGGGGGATCTTAATTTCACACAAAGCCAGTCAAAAATACACACATGCAGCCTCTAATTCACAGCTATGTTCAAGAACACTCATAAATGCCTCTGCTTTGAAACCTGTGGTCACATGAAGATGCGTGCAGCTGTAGCGCATTAGTGTTCTTTCTGCTCAGCAGTTAATAACATGAAAACCAAAGACAAACAGGTCTCTGGCTGAAGTTTCCATACAATCAGTGAGACAGCATGTGATAAAAGCGTCAGCATGGAGGCTTTGTGCCACGCTGCTGCCGCTGCACATTATCTGCTCCCTGGAAGATGGCCTTTGTCTCTGCCATTACAATCAAGTGTGAAATAGAGAGAGCTTGCTTTTTTTTTTTTTTAGAGTCGGATGGAAAGCTAAATGAGGCACACTTAAGAGAAATCTGTTACCCTTTCAATTCCAGAACCTAATGTTATTATCTTTTTGTAATTTTGCTTTCCAGGTGCATATAGTGCCTTTTTATAGCACAATGAAATAACTGTTAACTTCAGCTGTAATACAAATGCAATATATAATCACCTTAATAAATTAAAGGTCTACATCTTTTTTTTTCCATAACCAATTTTTACAGAAAAAATTCACCTTGTCTTTATTGTCAAACGATGATTTTGTAAAAAAAAAAAAAAAAAAAATCACTTTTGGCAAATTTCTTTTACTTATTTTAGGAAGGTGGTGATATGTACAGTATGACTTTAAAGAAATTTGACTTCACAATATGTCTTGAAATTGTTCCTGTGTCTCTTTAAGAAGCTCCTCCTCTTTAGGAAACTTTGGCTTCAGAATTTCATCACAACATGGCTCCACTATTAACCCTTTAGCAACATTTTTACTGGCGTTTCACTGAGAAGTAGCTCCTGTAATGAGCTCAGTTTATGCACAGCCCCACCATGTGTTTGCTAATTACTGCTGGCTAGTCTGAAGGAGCTGAGTGGAGGAGACACAGGGGAGGACTGTTCACTGAGGCAGAAGTTTAGTATTTTGGTATTTTGGAAGCATTTCAAAGGCAGACCTAGGTCAACTCATGCGTTTTGCACAGCTGAATGGTTGCCATGGAGATTAAAGGATTTCTCAAACATGCATGAAACAATCAAAACAACACAGCAGGTATGTTTTTGATGAGGGAATAACAGTATAACATTATGTACCGCTAAACCAAAAGTAAATTCACATGATACTGTGTCTTTAAAGGAAACTGGTCTCAATAGGAACTTCAGTTTTACTGATGTCCTGTTTTATATTTATACTTTTGGGATTGCCTCAATTATCCAGACCCCTCCCCCTCACCTCCCTTTACATCAGATGCAACCTGGCGACCTCCCAGTAACCGAGTGACTGTGCTGATGTCAGTCTGTTGCCTTTGAATGTTCTAGAAACACAAGGACGACCCTTGACCTCACGGCCGGCTTCGTTGTCATAAGTGAGCAATGGATTTGAATAATTTTTTTAAAAAGACGAAAAAAAAATACAGAACACATGAAGAGAGCTGTCCATGGTGCTGAAATGAGAGCACTGCTCGTGGCCTGGTGCGTTACTATGGCTACAGCTGTCTGTATCCCTAAAATAACCACACACACACACACATATACGCACACACACACGCACAAATGCAGTAACCTTATTACAAAAAGAGAGAGGAAAACTAGCAATCTGTTTCTGACAGCATGGCAATCAGACAAAGATGAAGGAATATCTGTTTTGTTGCTTCGAATCCGTCAGGGAAGCAGCAGGAGGAGACGAGGCATCTCTAAACACTCAGCAACAAGTCTTCTACTGATGTTTTCCTCTACTATACATACAGTAAGACCTCAACCAGGAAGTTTGTGGAAGCATTGAACTATTCCACATTTTATTACATCAGAACTGAAAACTTCCAAGTATTTATTCACTGTTTCATCATGTAGCTGTGCAGAGTTAGTTTACCCTCAGTTTATCCTCCACTTATACTTTTCTCAGTTTTGATCTGATCTACATGTGTTCCTACACGGTTTGTGGCTAATTGTAAACAAGACTTCTTTATGGTCGTTGTGTTGTTTCTACAGCAACAAATTCTTCAATGTGAGATGACGATGTCGGCAGCTCCTCCAGAGTTAGCATGAAGCTTATCTTACCCTACCCTGTACAGTTTAGCTACAGTCATGTTTTGCAGGTAGCTGCGTTTCCATTGGCCATATAATTGTGAAATTTGAAATTTAGAAAATAAATTTGCTTTATAGAAGCACGCTAATTTAAAAAATATAGCTTTTTTCAATAAAAAGTATTGGATGAGGTGTTTTTTTTCCGGCAGTATAGAAATCGATTTATTTCACAAAACTGCAATGGAAACACTTTTTTTCCACGTCACGAGTCACATGAGTCACATGACCAACAACCGGATGTTGCCACTGGCACAAACTACGAGGAAGAAGACATGAGGAAGTAGGGGAATAATGGCGCTGCGTGTTTTTAAAATGACTTATCGCGTGAACATGCAATTTTGATTCTGTTGCTTATTTAATAGAAATACCGTAATTAGGACATTTTATTTTTTTCCCCAACATTAGCAGAATATCAAAAAAGTTTTGCACACATTTGTAATAAAAACTCAGGAACTATTTCCAGTAATTGACACTGGACTGAACTCTGCTTTATAAGTCCGAAGGGCGGAAATATTTCTCCGAGAAGCCGTGTATGTCATGTTTTTTTCTTGTAGTTATTCAAGGAAAAACGGAGAAGTGGGCTTTTCCTTTTCATTGTGCTTTTAGACTGGCTTTGTCACTGACTGACACACGTAACAATTTGCTCAGTGGGAAGCGAAGCTTTCATCCAGCCACTTAGCATATCTGTAGCACCGAGGAACACTTAGCATCAGCTGGAAATGAAGCCGGGGGAACACGAGGGCTGCAGCACAGCTCCACTTCATCTGCTCATCACAGATGCTGCGGTTTACCTTTTTAGGGCTACATGTTTATACACTTCAGCCACTTAAAGTCTTAGTTTGATATTTATGTGTTTTTCTTAATCATTCGGTAGATTTTTATGTTCATTTCTGTTACCATTTGAGGGGTTTGCAGCCTACTTGGATGTGAAAAATTGTATTTTTATTGAAAAATAAATGTGTTTAAAATAAAAAAATCTATTTTTCTTTCTTTTATTTTTTATATATATAAATTTTACTGATTTAATAATCAGTAAAATTATTACTGATTATATGGTGATTAAATATCACCATATTTATGTTTATATTGTATATATTTGCTACTTGCTCCAATGTTCTGGTTATCATGTCCCGTACAACAAACCAGAGCCTTACAGTTATGTATGACTGCTCACTTTCTGAATAAAATGTCTTGCAGAGCTGTTGTCCAACAGTGCTGGGTTTAGCCGGGTGTCCACTGTGCTCAGCGAGTCCTCGTCCATCCACAGCGACGCCCCAGGCCTCCTGACCCGGGACGTCCCTGTCGCCGGGCTGAGGCCCAGGCCCTGCAGCGTCCTGGAGCCTCAGAGCCGCCAGGAGGAGGCCGAGGCTGAGGAGTCTCAGAGTTTACTGCAGGTAACGGCAGCCTGGAGCTGAAACTGCTACTGTTCACACCAGCTGAGTTTATACTTTCACCGTATAGTTGCGCAATTTGACATTTCGAAAATAAATCCACTTAATGCAATATGCTAATTGAAAAAACAAACAAACTTGATTTTCAATAAAAAAGTTTTGCTGCTTGGATTAGGTGTTTTTTGTTTTTTTCCTTTTTTGGTCGTATCAAAATTTGTTTATTTCACAAAATTGTAATTGAAACATTTTTTGCATCATGAGTCACGTGATCAACAACCCTCTCCCACAAACTACAGGGTCAACGACTTCATGGCGTTTCGCCCCCAGGGCACCAAACAAATTTATTGATGTGTGATTTTAATTGTGTGTCTTATTTAATGGAAACACCGCAATTACAAAGTGATCTTTTTTCAATTTTAGCAGACTACTGACAAAGTTTTTGTGCACATATGTAATGGAAAACGCAGCTAGTTTGGTAGGTAATGCAGAAATATGAGAGCCCTCTTAAACTGAGCTAATGATGAAATATTTCCTGTGTTTGCAATGCATTTCATTTCATTGCAGCATTTAATGAGATGGCAAGAGATGTCTCATTAGAAACACTGAAGATATCACTGTGATAATGATGGAGGCATACGTTTTTGGGCTTATGCTCTGGATCTATCTGAACAAGTCTACTTGATAATAAAGCAGGTCTTATATGAAACAGAATGAAGTTGATGCGAGATTTAAGCTAGCTCATGGTGAAGGCTGGTATAGTGTGACCTTATAGGGAGTTTGTTTAGAATGTTGAGAATTAATTTATATTAATGAGGCTGTTTTGTGTGTGAAGTACAAATTCAATCTGCAGAACACAGGGAAGTAGTTATTTCTGTTTTGAATATTTATTAGTGTGGGAGGTTATATTACTTCATGAATTAAATCATTATTTGAAAACTCCTCTTATATAAATTGATTATCTGTGCCTGATTAAAAAAATAATAATAATTGTTTGGTAATTTGAAATATTTAAGTACGACAAGATAAAAACAATAATGATTTTCTATTGTTTTTGTTGCTTTTTCATACCTCATTATTGACACTGAAATCTTGCAAGCTTCTGCAGGAAGTTAGTTGAAGCAGTTTTAGCCTCAATTAACTAGTTTCTAACTAGTTTTTTTAATCAACTAGAAATACCCTGATATTAAAAAAAATAACACTACTGAACCTGAATTTCTGCTTGTTTTTGTTGTTTCTATACAAGATAAGCATTAGCACTACAACATAGCCAGCTGCTACAGATTAAAAAAGAGTAAAAATAGCAGTTAAAGTTTAAACCTCCATGACTCCTTTCTGGAAAAGCTAGTTTTACAAGTTAGTAATGTATATTTTGTTTTATGATGGATTTTTTTCTAGTAGTGAAGTGCTGACATAACAACAATCCAACCTACTGAAATTCTGCTCAGTTTTTGCCATTAGCGCTATAACACAGCCAGCTGCTGCAGAAGATTAGAAAAAAGGAAAAATAACAGGTAAAACCTCAATGACTAGTTTTGCAACATAGTCTTGTATTTTTGTATTTCATTTCTGTATTTTAGTGAAACCCTGAAATAAAAAAAATAACACTAACACTAATGTTATTTAAGCTAACATTAGCGCTATGGCAGACCTATCTGCTACAGATTAGAAAAGAACAAAAATCGCAGTTAAAACATCCATAAACTTGCTTCAAAAGCATTGAATACTTCTGGGAGTCACTGTTTCACTTAATGAATGATTGGAATGACTATAATTGGGGATTTACAAAGTTTAAAAGCATGTTGACATTTTTCCGCTTTTTTGAGTTTTACTGGGAAAACAGGAGTATCAGCCAATTACATCACAGAGCGGCGAAAGGAGGCATTTCTGCACACTACAAAAAACAATCCACCTCTTCTTTTATTTAAACTAGGCAGGAGAAAGTGTTAGTTATATGAAAGTTTCTTCTCTTAGTTGTGTTTTTTTATTATAAAAAAAACAATAAAAATCAAATTGCATTTGGATTTTTTTTTCACCAACGCTAAAGCGACTCGACAGTTTTTTTTCTGTTTTTTTTTTTTGCAGTGTGGTAGAGCGGGGTCGGCGCGCGAGGCAGCCTCCACATCACCCAGCTGCGTATTAGAGCGCGGAGCAGCACGAGATCAGACTCACAGCACCGGACGCGTCCCGCTTAAAGCCCAAAGCAATGAGAGCCGGAGCGCAGGGGCCGGGGCTCCTGCTGCTGGACGGGGGGCGAACCGGGCCGAGCTCCGGTGTTTAACGGGGCGGGGGGCGATGGGGAAACCGGCGGGGGAGATGAATTCTGCTGCGTTTTACTGCGAAACCCGGCAACTTTCAATCCCGGTCTGCTTCTTCTTCTTCTTCTTCTTCTTCTTCTTCTCCTCTTTCTCCCACTTTGAGCGTATTTGAAGAAGCGCAACAGCATGCAGGTCTCCCCGAGCGAGGACAAGATCCCGGTAAGCAGGGGGGGTTTCCCCCATCCACCGACCCTCCCCTCCGCTTCCTGCTTGAGCTGCTTTTATTGGAGTTAAAAAGCTGTACTTTTAATCTATCTGTTTTCACTTCTGGTGACCTTCTGATGTTATGACTTATGTTAGTTTCCCTTTAAACAGTCGCATTGTGGTCTCAGCGCTGTGAATCGGTCCCCTCCGCTTCCAAATACTAATTAGCCTCGTAAATCCTAAGTAACTAGCAAAAAGTCCATTAATGTATTTATTAACGTGGGTGTAAAGGAAATACCGAAATAAATAGGAACATTGACTGGAACTAAAAGTAAGCTTAAAAACATGTTCTGATCCAGGATTTTTGGGTTCCGGTAAAAAAAAAAAAAATCTGTAGAAATAGAAATTTCAGCTATAAATGCTAATTTTCAATCTAGAACGTCTTTACGTAGATATTTCGCAGATGTATTTATGTTTATGTACTGTGACCTCGTAATTTTTTGTGATCAGTGATTTTTTTTTAATCTTTAAACGTCTTTTGGAAAGAAAGGTGGAGATTTTTTTTAATCACTTCTGGCAATATAAATCTTAGGCCACTATTTCACATAGGTGACGATATTTGTATTATCTATTATGTTGGTCCAGTTGCTGTTGCATTTATATTCGCAAGCAGAACCAGAGGTGGTTCTAGACCGAATTCACCAGGGGCCAGGATGGGGGGGGGGGGGGGGGGGGGGGGGTTGGGGGGGGGGGGACGGGTGTTTTTTTTTTTTTTTTACAGAACAAAAGAACAAAAAAAAGGGATACAATTTCATTGTTTATTTTTAAGAGAGCCAAGGAGCCACTTGTGGCTCTGGAGTTGATTTAATGGGTTTTTTTTAAATTGTAGCTTTCTCTGTATTTTCTAGACTGTACACATTCCTATGTTGGGTCAAAGTCTTCGAAAAGGTTCCAAACTTTCCCAAATTCTTTATGCTACACAGCAGATGAGGTTAAAGCTAAAAATAAAATAACTTTTATTAAACTCGTATTACCAAAATCTGATGCAAGAATGATGTCAGTTTCATGCTCAGCGTTTATACGGATGGGGATGCTTTTTACTTTCCTCACTTTCCTTTGTTCCTGTTTTATATTCATGAGAATACTAACCAACAATCCCATGGTTACTATAGACCATTTACAACGTAATAAAACAAAATTCTGCTGAGGATCATTTCGGGGCCCTTCGGGGAGCCCCCGGGGGACCCATCTCCAAATCCCCCTGAGAGCTCCTTAAGCTTTGGCTAAGACAAACATCTGTGCCTCATAAGCTTTCTTGGTAATGGCTAGATCAATCCTAGCGGGACTCTTCTCAGAAGTCTGCTTTACATATTTCCAAAAAAGGGAACAGAAGCGTCAAACAAACATAAGACCTCAGGGAACGTTTCAGGAGCTCAATTATGGTGGCAGCATGCATCCTGCAGAGGTGACAGTTTCCGGCTCAGTCATCAGAGCTCATTAACATACATATGTTTGGTTTTTTTTAAATGCATTGCATTTAAATTTGAAATCTGAACTTCTTGGCTGCCGAGTGTAGTGACCAACTTTAGATCCAACTGTATGTGGGTGACATTTATTTTTATCCAGACCAAAAATGTACAGAAACCATTTTTAATTCTTACATTTTACTGTAAATCTAGTTTTTTTAACTTATAGCTAAAGGAGCTCAGCATAAAATCATATTTCCAGTTACTTGATCAATAGAATATTGAGAATTTACCTTCTTTTAAATTGTTCTATTGAACTTTTTTATAACAAATAAAGTTGCTTACATTTTCTTTCTATTAGCAACCTCAACTGTTTACATGAACAAGTTCGAATTAGGAGTTTATAATCCATAGGATGCTCACACATTGTTTCACAGCTTCCCACATTTATTTGTGTTTAAAATTTAGTAAAGCATCAATTCCTCCTCACAAGATTTTACATCAGCTTTTTTTCCTTTTTGATAAGATAATACGGTTAAAATAGGATATTTGCAATGTCTCTTTAATAATTTAAAACAAATTAATATAAAATTAAGACTTAATAAATCATTAAATCTTTCCAAAGTGGTTACAAATTTTACATCATGGGAAAGTGTCTAAAATTGTTAATTGTGTGTTTCTTAATTTTATTTTTTATTGTTCAAACGATTTATTTTCATGAGCGTCTGTTGATATTATTTGGATGTAAAGCCAAACAGCTGTTTAGAAACTCAGAGCTGAAGCTCAATAAAATATGAATGCTGTATTTTATTGGATATAGCAATAATGTTGCTATCTGTAACACTAACTATCTCATTGTATGTGAGAGTAGTGAAAATAAAAAAAATAAATTTAACTTAAGCCAAATTTCTGCTTTTCATGCTTTTATTTCTGTACAAGCTAGCATTATGGAAAGTTCAAAACTCCATGAACCATTGCTTCAAAAATGTATGAGATTGTATATGTTATGTTGGTTTAAAGATTTACAGAATATTGTTAGGATACACTCTTCTAATATTCTGGAAATTGGAGCTTTATTTTAATCTTGCACAAATTTCGCTTAGACAGTTAGCTGTTAGCTGTAGCTAACATATACACACATGTTTTGTGTAAAAGTGTGTAGACTTTAGCACACACACACACAAACACACAAAAGCTAACATCCATTTTTTTAGAACTCCACACTTAAAAAGAAACAAAATCACCAATTTAATTTCATTTTTTGTCAACTAAAAACAGGGAGCTCAGGTAAGCTAACCTCATCCCTGGAGACCCAATAGGCAAACTAAAAAAATACAGCTACACTTTCAAGAATGTATTAAATTCAGTATCTATATCTATGTAACCCGTTTAAAGCAATAATAATAATTTCAATCAGTAGGGTAGTTCTTAAATTTTCCTTTATTAATTATTCCACAGTCCAACCAGTGATGTATTCTTCTACAACCCTGTGACTAAGTCAAAATCCTTACATCAGGCTGGTGTCTGTACATCTTTACCTCTTGCTGCTTCCACGTTTAGTCTCCCTCTATACTTCTCCCTGTCTAAATAAAGACTAAAACAGGCAAAGGTGAGCTAACTGCCCACTCTGCTGCTGAAGGTTCTCTCATTTCATCGTTTTTGAGGATGTGCCAAAAGCCACTTGTGTCTGCCTGTGCTGACACAGCATCAAATGTTTAAGTTTGTTCAGTTATTACATAACTCCCCTGAAGCCTAAAGGTTTGGTTTTTCTATTTTTGAACACTTTGTGTTTGACTTGTGCGCCTCATTACAACTACATCCTGACGAAATGGTAGTTTGGGACTGGCTTGACTGAGGCCCTGCTGCATCTTTTCACAGGTTGTAGATGCACCTTCAAGCCCTCAAGCCAGCAGCGAAGGTCTGTACTTCTGCGATGGCCTGCGGAAAGTGGACTACGTTCTGGTTTTTCATTATCGGCGGCACGGCTCTCTGCGATCCACTGGCACCGCCTCGGTTTCGCAGGATCAGCTGTCCATCGTCTCAAACGGCAACTTCCCTCCGCCGTCGGGCTCGTCCGACGCAGCAGCCGGACGAGGAGCCGGCCTCCGCCGGGAGGAGGCGGCAAGCGTCGGGGAGGTGTTCATGGAGCTTGGAATGGCGAGGGGCAGCGAGCCGATGGAGGCCGCTGACCACGAGATGCACCTGATCAGACAAGAGTTTGAGGCCAACCTCCTGGAGGCGGGCCTGGAAGTGGAGAGAGACAGAGAGGTGGGTGTCCTGCTAATGTCTGGTTTTAGTTTTTGAGATTCTCTCTGAAAGATTCTTGCTCTTCTGTCCGTTTTTGTGTTATTGTTGACACTCCTGTCTCGTGTCTGAAACTGTAGGGTGGCAACCAAACTGTGTTCTATTTGATGTAACCTACATTTATTCCTACAGAATGTGTTTTCCAAAACAATTGGATGACTCTACATTGGGTAATTACATTGACATTAGTTCAGCCTCCCTCTAGTTACAATAGTAATGGATTAACTCCTGGATTAGGGACCAGCTAGTACAATCCATGATGTGCAACACCATGCATGGTACGGTCCTGTGCTTTCCAGGTCTTGTTGGCAACTGTTGCCAATGAGAACTTTATAATGACTTCCTTTACTATTTTGCAGTCTGTTTTCATGGTGAAGTTGCTTGGATAGATGGATCTGGTCATGTTGGTAGTTTTGAATGTCTTTTGCTTGAGTTCTTTGGATCCCATTAATGGTGTTCACTCTCACTTGGGTGCTCTTAACACTTTTCACATGAGTGTAAATTGCTTTTAATGCGATAAAATCTGGGCTGACAGGGATGATACGGGGCAGATTGTAATTTCAGCCAACACAGCTGCTATTCGGACCTCGTAGTGTCAATTAACTTACGCAGGCCTGAAACGGGTAATCTTATTTTGACAAGATTGCCCTCTTTGTGGTCCATTTTGTGTGTCTCTGTGCCCTAATTTAGAACAAAAGGTAAATAACACAAACACACTTCTTGTGAAGGTTGAGTGTAAATGGACCACCTCTGCACTCAAAAGTGAGTCATGTAGAAAAATGAAGAGTAACTCCCTTAGCATTAACTTTTCATACATGTGCTGCTAAACAAATATAGGTGTGTGCATGTGTAGCAGTATGCCGGTGCTGGCCAGCAGCCAGTTGGTAGTGTGTGTACTCCCCAGGGTGGTATTAATCAGACTGTTGACATGGCTGCTATGGAACCAAAGCCAGTAGAAGATAATCTTACTGACTAATGGCTCCTTATCTCATCTCATGGATTGAGGTTTAGATTAGGTCTGTCATTCACAGTAAAGGAATACTTTCATTCTAATATATCTTTAATTTGCATATGGGAAAGATAGTATTACAAAATTAGTTTCAGGTTTATTTATTAGTGTTCCTGCTGCTTGTACTTTCTGGATGCTCTGTAAACAACCTTGTGAGGAGTAGGGCTGCGAAGACTCTGCCAGCGATTAATTGTCTTAAACGTTCCTCTTTCCCCGATTTTACTTACCCAATATTTGAGCCAACACAGACAGAATTGCTTTATTTGCTTTCTCCGCTCACATTGCCAAACTACAGCCTTATAGAGGAAGACAATTCTAAAACCAAGGTAGAAAATCAATGTCATCGTTCATGATTTCTCTTTCTGCTTGCTGATTGGTTGAAGTTCAACTGGAGAAATCCAGCTCAGTGGGAGAAATCCTATCGAAAGGAGATAAAAATCAAGTGAATTTGCATCGGATGGCAATGACTTGGTTAGCTGATGGCGCTAACTGCTTTAGTTTCACTTGCACCTCTCTGCTTTTGATTTGCCTTTTCACATTCCTTGTCAGCCTACTCACTGTGTTTTATAGACAGGTATAGTTCTGTCCTCCTCCAGCCATGTTTGAAGTCTTGCTATGACCACAAATATGAGCAAATTGAGGTTATTAGCAATGCTAGGCAATATTGCCTTTTTTGGAAAATAAATGGGTCTCTGTGTCACGTCATATTTGTCCTCCAGGGAAACAAGAAGTGATTAAAAGAAACATTTGAGTTCCATTTATTTTACTGGACTTTTGCAAGTGTCTACTTTTTAAAGAACCCTCCCTACTCTATTAAATTAAAGTTTGTATTCCTATTTTTGGTATTCCTACTGGATATTAATTCAACTTTTATGTAAAGGCATCTTTATTAGGGAGTGTGTCAATAAATGTGGAGGGTGCTTCACTATTCCATTAATATATCTTGCTCCTGTCCACTCAGATATAATTAGTGGAAACCAACAAACAAATAGTAAATATATTTTCATCACACAGGGCATTAGCTGCTGCCTGCTTAGCATAGGTTCGGATTAGATGCATTTTAATAACCATTTTAGTTCTGAGGGATTAAGGTTAATCGTAGAGCTGAGTTACAGCTGTGTGGTTTAATGAGTGTAAAATCGGATTATCGCAAAAACAAAGAATTTGAAATATCAACTGCAGTTTAATTGAATGTCTATGGCTGAAGTTGAGGTTAATAAATTAGAAATAGTACAAAAAGAAAGGTCTTTCTTTGTAGCAGAGGTGTAAAGAGACATCTGCCTCCCAACGCAGAAAAATACACAATATTATTGAGTAGTGTAGATCGACTTAAAAATTCAACAGGAAGCTCCAAGGATAATGCTAACTTTAACAACATTAGCAGCTAGTGGTTAGCGGGCAGGATTTTCTCATTTCTAACAAAACAATTTTATCTGGCATTCTGGTGGTTTTTTTTCTATCTAGTAACCAAAATGCTACCAGTTAAAGCACCTAAAAGAGACTTTCTTAATCCTGATGTAACCTGAAGGTGTTAGCCATCTTGAAGCTGGTGGCTAGCGCCTTTATCAGCTACTGGCTGGTGGGTCAGGATTGTCTCATTCCTAACAAGGCAGTTTTTTTTTTTATAATTAACTCAAAAAGCTTAGCTTAGAAACACACTATGAAACATTTGAGCTGCATTTAGTCACATCTACTAACTCAGTGGCGGAACAAGTCGGCGCCGGGCCGGAGGGCGGGGCAAATTTCCGGGCCCCCTGACCAATCACCGGGCCCCCTACCAGTCACCAGGCCCCCTGACCAATCACCGGGCCCCCTACCAGTCACCGGGCCCCCAAACCAATCATCGGGCCCCTTACGTGCAGCGGCTGGAAACTGTTGAGCGCGGGGGGGGTGCGGACGGACAACTACTGACAGTAATACACCTTTCTCAACAGGCGGGGGCGCACTTTCTCGGTCTGTAGTCCGTAATTCCAGCGACTTGAATCCATTCCTCCCTCCCTGGATCCTCCAGACCCGGGCCCCCACCGGCCTGGTTCGGGGGGGCGGCCGCCCCCCCAGCCCCCGTATAGCTCCGCCCCTGCACTAACTTCTACTTTAAGTCAAAGAATGCTCACAAGTTTTGGATTTTGAACTTAAACGTGTGAGTTTGTGAAAGATAAACCTACAGAAGTAAACTGTCAACTTTATATTAATTTGGTCATATCTCCAGGAAGTAAGTAAATGATGGAAGAACAGAATAAAGCGAATTTTTCAGACTATTAATGATGACATAACATAAGAGAAAAAAAAGCAGACCAAGTAATCTCAATATTTGTTTACTTGCCTGCGTTATTGTTTGTTTAAATGAAACAAGTCGGCTTGTCCGTTGTGTAGCGTGTTTCTCTTCGGATTAATACAGATACTGAAAAACCAGCCGGCACCACTTGTTGACAGAACCTGTGGATTAACACAATGACCCCTGCTCTCCCAGTAGTGTCCTTCTACAGATGAAAGTTAATTAAATAATTAAGAAGTGGAGCTTGGACTTTAATTGAATGTTTATGGCTCAAATTGAGGTTAATATGTCCAATCTGTTGGGACTAGAAACAGAATAAGTAAGGAGGAAACGTTTGCTGGGACTGATTTGTTCATAAAAATGTCCTAGTAGTCAAGTGGGACTTTATAATGATAAATGATGTCTAATCTTAGGTTATTTTGTTTCTGTAAAGAACGTGATTTGATTACTCTTAAAAACTGTGACTGTTTTTGTGATTAAAGGGATAGAAGTAATGTATTTTATAGCAACCAAAAAATTATATTGGATGTTCAGCCAGTTCTTGGTGCTATAAGTGTACATTTTTAGGTTGGATGTTTCTATATATTTCACTATCATATTGTTTTATTGCAATAAAACCTAGATTTATTTTCAATGCTTTTTATACATCTTTTCCAGGGATAATGATAAATGTAATGTGGTAGGCGCTTTAATGTGTAAAGTTTGAGGGAAAAGTCTAAAACTTGTCAGTCTTAAAGGTGCAGTCCTATGTATTTTCCAGGGACATAGTGCAATTTTATAGCACAATCAAGCAACTATGTTAGCCTCAGTTGTAATAAAAATACTACATATGACAAAAGAATGGTGCCTTTGTAATTGGACACCTTGGAATTTGGTCTCTCTCTCTTTAGGAAGCTCCGGCTCTTTCTGAAACGCCACCTTCAGGAAGTCATCACAACATGGCTCCTTTATTGAGAGAGTGATGGGGGGGGGAAACAAAATTTAAAAGTGAAATTAATAAACTGATTAACCAGGTGCTAATCTTTCCACAAGTAGATCAACCCAAATCAAAATGAAAACATTTCTATATTTATCATAGGAGGTACATAAATACACCACCTGCTAGCCAGGGAGTGAATACTACACAGTACGCAATACTTTCCAGGTAACATCGTATATGCATGCACTTCCTCCATTTTGCTTATAGAGACCAGTTATATGGTTCTAAACATAAAATCAAGCATTTTCTTCAGCTCCTCAGTAGCACAGCTGTTGTTGTTACATGCAGGCAGGTAGAGTGCGTCACCTCGGCATGCTGATTGTTTGTTTTTACAGTATTTAATATGAACAAGAGAATTCGGTGAAAGTGCAAAGAGATTATTGGAATGGATGTAATCATGATGAGATGCTTTAGTCACAAAACTACTGCTTTACAGAACAACACAGTCCTTTTTAACCACGATGCAAGGGTGTAAATTTATTCAGAAAATGGCGTTATGTAACACCTGAACTAGGAGCTCAGCTCAGTAATCTTCAGTCTGGATATTTAAGGACAGCACTGTTGCTGTGGTTGGCCTTAACTGACCCAGGGTGGAACAGTAAAGCAGCCAAACACGAACGCCTGATTAACCCCATCCTATCTGGACCGTTTCCAGGGTATCTTTAAAGGTGCAGTATATAACTTTTACAAAATATGTTGTTTTTTTCCATATTTAAACTGTCAACATGTGACGACAGTTTGGTATGAGACAGATAATTTGTCAAAAAATTCATCTTGTCTTAAAATAAAAGTTACATATAGTTACAAAGTTACAAAGTTACATAGCTTTATTGTCATATGTTTTTAAGTACTGTTTGTTACATTCAGTAAAAAATATAATCATATTTGATTTGACAGAGACCCACCTTGAAATTGGGCCTCTGTCTCCTTAAGAAGCGTCCCCTTTCCGACACTCCTGTCATCATGTCATTACCAGCAATGCTTGTCCGTGATGCTGTTTAGCAGCTCAGAAGTCATGCAACTCCACTAGGTGTTTACTAATTGCTGCTGCTAGTCTGAGGAACTTTGGGTAAATATGTTGCACTTTGCTTGAGCAAATGTTCAGGCTTTCCTGAATGGTTGCCATGGGAGAATCAATAATTTCTTAAACATACATGAAACATTCAAGGCAACACCATAGGAATGTTTTTAATGAGAAAATACAATTGTAACATGATATTAAGCTTAAAAAAAATCTATTTTCAATAATACCGCCCCTTTAAGAGTTATGTTTTGCAGGGTTCCCCTCATGAACCTTTTGGTTCCAACATCAGACCACTGGGATATACATTGTTTACTGACCCAATGCCAGTTTACCCAAGGGTCCACAAGTTTCAGGATTAACATTAAAGCCATAGTACTTCAGGCAGTTACCAAAGCATCCCACAGTGATCTCTACAGGTAGCCATTGGCTCCAGCACTGGAAAATTATGCCTTACAAATGACCCAACACTGTACACCGCCAATGCAGGGCAGTTGCACAAAATGCTGTCTAAGAACAATATCCAAAATCACATCGTACAGCATCCAACCCAGTCTCCACACACACACTCAGAAGCTGATCACCTTGTCATACTCAATAAAAACACTTCCACACCTCTGGCTGCGGCCTAGTTAACCCCCCCACAGAGATGAAAAGATAATAGGAAATCATGACGCTAATTAACCTTCTCCAGGGTAAGGGTATTTATATCCTCCCCTTTTTGACGGAGCAACCAAGGAAAAAGAAAACGAGGGTGAGCGGCGGCACCGAGCCGGGGCGGACGAGATGAAAGCTGATTATGCAGGTGATAAGAAATGATGGGAGAATATAGTTAGGAAATGGGAAGAAGGAACCAAGTTAAGGAACATCAATAATTCATTTCCCATTGCCTAATTTTCAGATTCAAAAGAGGGACGAGCAAATGAGTCCGTTCCCGACTAGAGGTTCGGACTCTATAAATGTACAGTGGTACCAGTGGGTTAAACTGAAGCTGCAAGTCTTTTTGTAAGGAGTAAAAGAATTTAATTTATATATTGATTTGTGCTGGCTGACTAAAGAGCTTACATACGTTCTCTAGGACATATGTGAATTCACATACAACTCTAGAATTGGGTTCAGATCAGTAATTTCTTTAAGTAGTTGGTTATGTTGAAAATTGAGATTTATTGTGAAAACCATTAACTCTAATTAAAGATGTTTTTCAAACAAGCGTGGACCTTAACAGATAGTCTCCTTTCAGTCTGACTGAGATTGAGAAACTTTGCAATAAAAGACAAAGATCTCAGTGTCTAGATGTGCCAAACAGGTAAAAATATTTCCAGATAACTGGCAACCTAACTGCAGTGAAATATATGGCAGCCCAGAAGGACTGCCATATAGTGTGACTGCCAGACACACTGGAAACTACGCTAAGGGGGTTCTTGTAATAAGATGAAAGTTATGCTAAAACAGAGGTTATGCAAAAATGGGTGGAATACTAATACGGAAGTCATGCTAATACACAAGTTATGCTAAAATAGAAATTTTGATATAATGGATGTAATATGAAAGCTATGCTAGTATGGAATAGTTCTAAAACAGAGGTTATGCTAAGATGGAAGGTAGGGTACCACAAAAGCTATGCTAAAACAGAGGTTATGCTATGCTAAAGTGGAAGTTAGCATAGCGTACTCAGGTTGTGCTCGGAAGCCTTTTTATATGTTCCATAAATTCTATTTTTGTTTAGATTTTGCTGTTGTGTTGATGCTTTAGCATGTTGATGACCTGTCTGGGCCACTGTAGAAATGTGTTTTGACTTGGCAGGGCTTTAGAGAGAGTGGTTGGACGGCTGTAATACAAGAAATGTTAAAAAACACGTTTCTGTTTCCTTCCATCTTACATTGGGTTGGACTAAAACAAAATTTTGCTTGTGACATTTTGTTTTTACTCAAAACTCTTGACTCAATCCAAGGAAAAGAAAAAGTGTCAAATCAAACTTTACTCCAAATAACAACTTCACTTCAGAATTTCTTCCCTTCGGTCATTCTCAAAGTCTTGTCCAACTTTCACAACATTGGTCACAGTTGTGTTTTGTGTGGTGGTGAAGAACAGGCACATGCACAAAATGTACCTTTCTTTCAGTTCTAGCTTTGGCAGGAAGCAGAAATTGGTTGCTACTGGTTACAGATTGGTTAGAGCACAATAACACACTTCTCAACATAGCAAAGTGCAGGCATCAACGTAACTAGCAGACTCCGAGCATTCACAAAATAGCAGTTTTTAGTTTGATCTGTGGTCTCCGTCCGCCATATATCAGGGTTTCTGTGCTTTTAGAGGCCTGAGACATTCCTTATACAGAAATGATCCATACATGTGATTTTATTTGAAGGGAGAGCAAAGTGAGCTGGCTCCCCATGTGGGACAAAAGAGAACATGGGTGTAAGTGAGAGAGATGTTAAGGGAAGGTCAGAGGAAGAGAGACACGCAGTCAGTCAGTCAGTCATGAAAGCAGCAGAAAGCACAGTTTGGGGAGGTGAAAGATCTCAGCAGAGAAGGAGTCCTGAGAGGAGAAAAGGACTCGTCTCAGATTTCCATTGTCGGCCATACCACCTTTCTCCTTCTCCCATCACTCGGCCCTTTCTACAGAAGCTGGAGGGGGTCTGAGAAGGCTAAGGTTACCTGGCCGCTGTCCCCCGCTGCCTCTGCCGACTTTCATTCCTGCTTAGGCTAACAACCAAGACCATTAAAGCGGCGGCGTAGATTTTACAGGATAAACTTTCAGCACTGAATGCAGCGAATGCACTCCACACTCATTACATATCTATACCCCACGGCGGAGCTCCGCTATTCAATCACGCACCTCTGTGGTCCTATTTTAGGCAAATAATTGTCACCTTTTGTTAATGCGTCTTATTATAATGACTGTGTGGGCCAGACAGTTATTCATTAGCAGAAGAAGAAGCTAAATAAAAATGTGTGAGGAGTGGACTGCAACAGACAACAGCCTCAGGCGGCCCGTCAGCGTTGGCCACAGCGATCTGTCATAAATACTAGAGGAACGGTTGCCGGGCAAGTTTGGTCCGCCAAAGAATGGGAGTGGGTCGGAGAAAAGACAGGGAATACTGGTACTGATGGCAATTCAGTTTAGTTCAATTTAATTCGGTTTAATTCAATTCAGATGAACTCAGTTCAATTCAATACTGAACTTCGGATCAGTTCAGTTCCAGTCAATTCAGTTTAATTCAGCTCAGTTCAGTTTAGTTCAGTTCAGTTAAAGCACACGTTACATATAGGACAATGAAATAGTGTCATAACTGTATCTTCATAGAGTTGCTGTTCATGCTTCAGCTTTCAGCACCAGCTGATCTAAATAAAGTTGCGCAGAGAGTTTTGTCCTGCAGGTAAAACATCACCTGCTTCCACCTCCTGAAGAATCCCTCTCAGCCGAAGATTCAGACGTCAGATATGAACTTGGAGCAGCAGGAACTTAAAGTGAATTGCGTTTTGTATTTAGGCCTCTTGCTAAAACAAAGTCTGCTATTTTGGAAAGCGAAGCTGCATTGACAGATGGTCTGTTAAGCCATTTCTGAGCAGCAGTTGGTTTCAGCCAAGCAGGCTGGTATATTTCACAGAACAGAAAAGTACATGCATACAAATATTTGCGAAGAATCAACTGTTTATTTTTTTTCAGCTCCAACGTGTCTGGGGACTTTTTTTTTTTGTTCCTGTCCAGTTTCTTTTTCAGCTCTGTTCAAACGTGAAACGTCTTCTTCTCTTTTCTTTGTTTCCTGTCGGCTTGGCAGACAAAGACCCACGGGCCCAGCTTCACTCGGATCCACGCGCCGTGGCCCGTGTTGTGCAGAGAGGCCGAGTTTCTCAAGATTAAAGTTCCCACCAAGCAGGTGAGATTCAGGTACACCTCTGACGCAGACCGGATTCTAAAAACACCAAACTGACAAAATTAACTTCCAGGCTTCATATAAAGTGTTGTACAGTCATGATTTTCACATTTCAGGCAGAGACTTTCAAATATTTCAGCTGGAATTTATGCGACCGACACATAAAGAAGTGCATAATTGAAAAATGATACATGATTATGTTCAGCTGAAATCATTTATTAATGTACCACATTTAAAACAAATGCAATGATGTAATGTTAAAAAAATTAGTAGAATCCATTAGCATCAATAAGAACATCCAGGAACACAAAAGGAGTCAAGACAACCAAGTCCTGGTTTATGTTGGGATATATTGTAGAAGCTACCAAAAGTGAACAAATGCTGCACATCACTTGTCTCTATAGTGAAACATGGTGGTGGCAGCATTATTCTGAGATGATCCATTTCTGCAGAACATTATTAATAAATAATGTGTCGTATTGGGAACAAATTTTTAGAGGTTGTGAAAGACTTGAGAGCCTCATCATGAGGCAACAGCTGCAGTAAATGTTCTAATTTGAATAATGAACTAAACTTAAAGCTCTGATTGGTGACTAGGATCATGTATATTATCAACAAAATACATGTTGATAATATACATGTATTTTATCATGTATATTATCATGTATCTTTTTTCTCTTTTTTAAAGAGAAAAAAGAGAAAAAGTTTCTCTTTTTTCTCTTTAGAAAAAAGAGAAACTTTTTTCTAAAGTTTCTCTAGTCGACCTTTGTTGTGAAATGGAGCCTTATAAATAAACTGAATTGAAAAAACATTAATTAAATGTGCTGAATTGTGTTAGTTTGTTACAGAATGCCATTAAAATACATCCAAGATTTCGATTGTAACTTACGTCTAAATACTTTTGCGAAGTGCTGTCGATTTAGGTGACGTGCTGTTAAAAGCATTCATATGCTTAAAGACAATTGAGCTGCAGTTATGTTATATGGCAGAAAATGAGAACAATTTTAGAATCTGATTGATTTAAAAAAACCCCAAAGAAACTAGAAAAAAACTGTCTGACAAAGAGATGATTCCGCTCAAAGTCTGAAGTACTTCTAAAGTCCAGCGCTGAGTGACCAGCATGTTTGTTGTCTTGGTTTTTCTCAGAGTTACGAACTCAAAGAAGAAAGTGGTTTTGGGTCTAGTATGAGCTCAGTGTGGAGGAAACTGCAGCAGCCCTTTGAGCCCAAAGTACCACACCAGGACCACGGCAGCACCAAGTTCCTGTCCCACTGCTTCTCCAGGGACAAACTGCACATGTAAGACTCTGTCCAACCGTCCGTCCGTCCAACTGCTATGTTTTGTTTGCCTTATAACCACAGTTCTATAGTATTAGTTACATTTACTTGAGTAACTTTCGGGAGTATTTTTACTTTTTACTTGAGTCATTTCTACTCTTACTTGAGTAGCATGTCTGGATTCTCTACCCTCTGGATGAAACACAAACATGTTTTAACCAAAGATTCATCGGGCACAGAGACACACAGGCAGCTTTACTAAAGTTTTATGGGTTTTTTATGGAAAGAAACTGGTTTGGACACATTTTCTTTTGCTCGATTCTGTTATTTTTTTGTTACTTATATGAATTACTGTCATTTTGGTCTTTAAAACACTAAAAATTCCCTTAACTTTATATTTTGATCCGTTTGGTGATGTAATTTTTAAATATTAAATGATTTATAATTTGATCTTTTACTCAGTAGTTGAGTAGACTTTTTACCAAATACTCTTTTGCTGTTGGACATGTTGAAGTAGTGCTACTTTTACTTGGGTATAATTTTTCGCTACTCTGCCTGCTTCTGCTTATAACCAAACATCACCACTTTGGATTCATCTCTTCATCTCCTTAGCAACACCTGGTTGCTATTTTCTCCCCTCAATCTAAACATCTACTCTGACCGATTGTATCTAGTGACTGCTGTGAGGAAGCTTGAGCAGCCAGAGGTCAAGGGTTGAGGTTACTGAGTGAACCGCTGAAAAGCAACCTGAGCATTAACCTGGACACTTGTTCAAATGAAGTATTCAGGACGAGCTTTGTTTCAGGTTGTCCTTTTGGTAAATCAACGCCTCTCTACCTTTCCTCCGTTTCTGCACAAGTGTGAATTTTGCTGTGGACGTATTTTAAATCTGATTGGATATCTAACTGCTGCTCTTGACTAAAATAGGTAGATGTCAGTTCATTTCTCTGATTTCAAGTAGAAGTTGCTAACTTTGAAATGGAGTGCTCCTGTCCATCCTGGAGGTTTGGGCTGGGAAGTTTAGCTAGGTCATAACTCATACGAAAAATCTGTCCCCATTTCCCCTGTGGCGTAATAACCCTTTTTCAGAAAAGCTAAAAGCCACATAAACCTTTTTGCGTTTGTAATTTTTTAATGCACTTTTTGAAGTACCACGTTAAAGAAGGCTAAAGGAAACGGCAAACTTCAAAATAACTTACTCAATTTCGCAAAATAATTTTTTACATGAACGCTTGGGTTTTTTCCAAAATGAGTTAAAGTGCTGAAGGGGAGATGGCAACAAGTTCTGATGTAGCAAATGACTGATCCATGCTAGTTAGCACCCTGCACTTCCTGTTTTGTCACAGCCATGTGTTGCATCAGCATCTGACGAAATGACTCTTAGCGTAGCCTGATTGGTTTGTTAGCACCCTGCACTTGCATTATAAAAGTTTGCGATTGAATCTAAACGTAGCTGCTGTTTCCGATGTCCAGAGTGGACGAAGAAACAAAGACAAACAATTACTTACCGTTTCCTAAACTCCATTTGGACACAACTGGAAGCTCCAACAGGACAGGGATCTTAAAGATGCATCAAAACCAGATGTGGAATCAAAATCAGGTTTTTACTTTAAGCTTCACAACTTCAACTCTTTTCCAGATTTGTGGACAGAGAATTATTTAAATAAATCACTTCTGATCTCTGCTACACTCCAGACTCATCCGGTTCTGGTAATAGTGTTTAATGGATCCATAAGTCTTTCAAACTAGATAATGGCACCGTATCTTTTTTCTTTCTTTCTGACTTCTTCTAATTTGGTCTTGTCAAAATGGGATTAAAAGGCACGATGAATGTTTTTAAATAACCGTCGAACCGTTTGTTTGACAGCTTGTTTTTTTCTTTTCTTTCATAGTTGTGAAATGAAAATGGTTCCCCTCAGATTGGCACAGTACATTCACTCCTCCTACATGAACTCTCATCACTTGATTTGTATGATTTTAAATACAAAGAAACTCATCCATAACAATCTGCTGGCTGTGTTTACTTCAGGTACAACATCACGTCTAAGGACACGTTCTTTGACAACGCTACAAGAGGCAGAATAGTAAGTGTGTCTTTAGTGAGTTCACCATGTGTTATAATCGCTCATGTATTTGCCTGTGATGGAGTATTAAGAGGGACGTAAAGGGAAAATAAATATGTGGAGAACAGAGGAGAAAATGTTCAACAAGAAATTTTGAAATTTCTAGATGAATTGCACATATTCAGAAGAAAAAAAATCACATACCCAAATTTTGAAAAGTTGCGCATTTGCATGAAAAAGAGACACTTTTCCACGATTAAAGGCATCAATTTGTGATATTAGGACTAAAATGTTCTGTGACGTTGTAAAATAAAAAAATTACGTGAAAAATTTTATGGAATCTTATTAGAATTCCATAAAATAAATGTAACATTGTACATTTATACCTTTAATTATGGGAAATTGTGATCTTTTATGTTGGAAAATATTCAAGTTTTTTCCCTGAAACACATTAAATCAGTTTAGAAATTTTAGAGATTTTGGCAGAAATCTACTCCTCTGTGGCCACATTCTATGTTTTTTATCCACAATAACTCTTCATTTATTTCCAGTTTGATGGTCTTGAATCTTTTCCAGGTCTATGAGATCCTGAGGCGGACGGTGTGTGTACGAACATGTCAAACCATAGGTGAGGAAGCTGCCACAAAAAGTTGTGGCAGAATTTTTGTAAAATTATGCCACAAAGCAGAATAAAAAAAAAACTTTGTGAAGAAAAATAAAGACTTAGGTACCCAAAAGTTGATATTTGAGTAAAACCAAATTAACCCAAAGCAAACAAACTGTCTTGTGATGTCGTTGCATCACAACCACCAACTGGGTTTAATGTGACAGACCAACATGACCAGCTGCCCTGCTCCTGCATCCCCACATCATGATGCTGCCACCACCATTTTTCTAAAGTAAACAGCTGCACTACAAAATATACTACGCAATATTTAGATTCTGATTTTTATTTTACTTTTCACCTCCATCCATTCAGACTTAGTGTATTCAATCTAAACCAAAGTATTCCCTCAGCATGATGCTGCCTCCACCATTTTCACAAAGTCAACTTTCTCATTTTCCCTTGACCTAAACTGGCTCCCCTACTTTGTGTTGGTCTGTCGCTTAATACCCTCACGAAATACCTCAATATATATCCCATTTAGATGCATTTAGAGGTAGGCTCTGCTAATTTAGCTTAGCTTAGCTGGGAATTTTTCTCCCTGAATATTTCCATTGAGACAGTTACTCACCTCAGTTCTGTTTGACTCTGCACAGAAACACAGCAGCTCACAAGACGTTCCATCGATATCAGGACTGTGATAATTATAAATATAATAATATTACCTCAGCGTTAACGTTTGCTGTCGCTAGCAAAGTAGGAAAAGGCACCGGCTCTCCCAAACAGCCGTGCTAGGAAGCGGGTTAGCTGCATGTGTAACATGTACTGTACTTGGCGTTGACGTAGTTTGTGCGAGCCGTGGTTCCTCTGTGGAGATGAGCTGACACCCTTTTCATGTCCAGTGTCCCCCATATGTCTGGTTGGCTGGCCCATGGCAGCAGACGGCCTCAGCCAGCGGGTTCTCACAAGCCTGCAGGGGAGGAACGGTAGAGAAAACAGAGCTTCATCTCTCTCTGACCTTGCTTTTCCTCTATTCCCTTCATTCCTCAGTGCAGCAACACACACACACACACGCACCCTGTTGCTCTGCACCATCTCCTCCACAAGTGGGTCACACTTCCTAGGTCAGCTTGAACTGATTGGAAGCAGGGGCCTCTGGGAGATGCGGTTGTTTCTGGCTGGTTGAGCGTGTGTTCATGTGTGAGGATGGGCGTTTCCTGGGTGTGATAACCACACAGGTGTTCTCTGCTTTTTAACAAATCCCCTTCCATGGACTAACGATGCTTACTCTGCCTTTGGACTGCATTGTTTTTGCTTTGAATTTAGCCTGGGCTATAATGGAATATTAAGATCAACACATTCATGTAAGAGAGCATCTTAGTCAGCACCCAGATCTAAATCTTATAAATAATATGCCGTAAAACGTGAAAGTATATGTTCTCTTCATTTGCCCTTCTGACTCAATCATTTCTTCATGCATCAGCTCACAAAAACAAATAAAATACAACATGTTTTATTTGTAAGCTCCTCAGAGATTGGAATAAAAAGTTCCTAAATTCAAAATATGTCGAACTTGTTGACATAGGTTGACATTTACATTTTAATCATTTGAAAAACTCAATTAACAGAACTGCTTTACTATCAGAACTGCTTTACTATCTGTTTCTGATTTAAAATCTGCTCCATTTAAAATAAAACGTGTGGCGTGATGTGACCTGACCTGACCTGAACTGAACTGACCTGACCTCACCGTTGCCCCTCTCTTTTCCAGGCATCAGCACGTTGATAGCCAAGGGCGTATATGACGCCGCTTTCCCTCTTCATGATGTAAGTATGAGCCGTGAAGTATTGACTTAAAACTATTTCCTGTATCTTGCTGAAAAATTACACGTAGTTTAGTTTTCTCTCATTTCAAGCATACTGAGATTTGCAGCATAAACGGCTGGGTGGGATTTTTGTTTTTGCCGTGAAGGCGGAGGAGATGCATTTTGTTTCACAGATTTTGTGTCTCATTTTGAACTGCCACTATGTCGTGGCAGTTTCAACAAATATGTGAAAAGGATATTATTATAAAAGTCAACATGTGACTAGTTGTTTTCCCTGTGTTCTAGTCTTTCCTCATTGCTGTCCTTTTGCTCCGCAGGGCGACTTTAAGGTCACTGGACACCTGGAGGAGCGCAACGACAGACAGGTGCTGCTTCGCTTCCACACCTCTGACTTTTTGTTCAGTTTAACCCTCCGTTTTCCCTCCTCCTTCCCTGTTCCATCTACCCATAAAAGAGACGCTAAGCTTCGACGACGGACGTTGAACGTGACCCCTGGCCGGGGTCGGGCCGCTCGCAGCTCGAACTCCGGCCCGTTGGATATCTAAGCCTCCGTCGACGGAACACACGGGCCTTTCTGAACGATGGCGGTTCTGTTCTCCTTTCATTCGCATTCGTACGTCGTCCCATCTGCCTAACACCGGCACAGATTGGAGTTTAAGTCGAGCAAACGTTCCTTCGAGGCGGAGCGAGAACGAGAGAGGGAGAGAGAGAGAAACGGTAATCTGTTGACTGAAAGTCCAGACTGGAAATAAACCTGCGGTAAATAAATCTGTCCAAAGTATACCACAACATAACAGAACGAGCAGGGATGGGAATGTAAATTAGGATAAACAAAACATTTTTCAGTTTCTACACAGGCTTTCATTTCAACCTAGTCGGCGTTATGTCTTAGATTTCTGCTTTGGATTTATAATTGAACACTTATTTAGCAATTGAACGACCATATTCTTTTTTGTGTTATAAAGCTGATTGTAAACGATAATGAATGATTAATGTACCTGCTTTTAAAAGACGTTGACTCATGTATTATAGCATGTTTAGTCAGTAGGAATATGATCGTAATTCAGCTTTTTCTCTGTTTTCTGATGTTCTGTTCTAATGTTCTCTGTACAAAATGAGAATTTATTCTCAGTCGACTGACCTGGTCAAATAAAACAAATTAAAAAATAAAAATGAAGAATAGCCCAGAGAACAGAGATATTTTACATACTAATATACTGTATATTTAAAAAATGACTAAGACATTCTGATAGATACAGCACAAAAGAAAAGTTCTGATCTACTTCATTGATATTTATGGCCTATGTAGAGAAGAGAACTAATTCTGGTCTTTACTGTTCAAAGGACACGCAGCGAGAACTCCAAATAAATGTCTCAGATCAAATGGCCTAATCAAATCCCAGACCTGAATCGACTGAGCTTGATCAGTCAAGAAATGTCAGTTTCTTGACGTGAAAAGCGAAAACTCATCAAACACGTTGAATTTTGTGGCTACGAGAAAAATGTCAAAACGTGGAAAAGTTTAATCAGTTCAATGTTTGCTTTGGTTAAAGTCAGAATGCTTCTCCTAGATGCTGCAATAAGGAATAACTTTGCTTACAAAGTGGAAAAATCTGGACTATTTTCAAACACTTGCATGTCTGATTGGAGGAACAAATAGATAATCTCAAACAAAGCACAGTAAAAGCCAAAGTGACAGTAGTTTCACTTCTCTCTCTGCGTTTCTGGGCGTAAACACAAAGCGTTTCTAGAAAGCGCTCCGTGTGCCGTGGATGTAGTCGAACCCGACACCGTGTTCCTGCCGGGCCGTCTTCCTCCCACCTTACCGGGTTTCACTCGTCTTCATGATGGAGTTACTTACACCGCAGCTCCTCCGGGCCTCAGCTCAGCCAATCAGGAGACGCCTGCCTCCGGATCAGCTGTGCCTCCAGGAAAAAAAAAAGTTTTTCACATTTTGCACATGACAACACACCCACATTAACTTGACTCTGAATGTTTCTCTCTCTCTCTCTTTGTGTGTGTGTGTGCACTGTCAGGTTCTTTTCGAAGAGTGGGCAAGATACTTGGCCTTCTACAAGTACCAGCCCATTGATCTGGTCAGGTAATGTTGGAAAACAGAAGAGCCGGCTACCCCTCTGAACACAGTTCATCTCATAACTACCATGTGAATCTATGGTTATAGAAAATACTGCAGTCAGTCAGGTCATATTTAATTATACTCAGAAATGCATAATTAATGTTTTCTAACTGGCTATTTGTCATACATTTTGACTTTTCTTTTCTACTGAGTTCAGGTTTGTGACTTATTGTATTTCTATTTATTTCTGAAGCTACAATCTGGAGATACGTAAGAAACAGCAGCTAATGGCAACAAAGATATTTTGCATGGGAAATTCAGAGTTAACAATCTTTTTAGCGCAAATGTGAGTTTATTAGTCAAACATTTCTCTAGCTGTGTTTCCGTTGACCATATAATTGGGCAATTTGACATTTTGAAAATTAATCCACTTGATGGAAACGTGCTAATTTCGAAAACACTTGTTTTATGATCAAACGTTTTGGCTCTAGGATCAGGTGTTTTGTTTTTTTGGAGATATTGAATTTGACTTATTTTGCAAAACCGAAATGGAAGCACTTTTTTTACATCACATGAAAAAAACATGGTGAAGAAGAAGACGACAGTTGGGAGCATGATTGTGTGACGACATGTTTTTTTGAATGACTTATTAAGCAAAACACAAACAAAGTTTAATTAATTTCTTATTTAATTAATTGCAGCAACGCAATTGTAAATTTGGGGACTTTTTGACATTTGCAGAATATTGTTAATGTTTTGCACTTATTTTTAATGGAAGCACAGCTAATAACAGTCTATGCATTAAGCAGTAGCTTGGAAATCCAACAAACCAGCACCCTATTCTAGGTTTTAAAAGTGCTCGGTTGCTAATCTGGCTCATCTGAAAGACTGATTATTACAACCATTTTGATGCAAAAATCTGAAATTGTTTGGCATATTTAATTTCTGCTGTTGGTCTTAGCCAGCAGTGTTGCTCGCATGTGCACTTTTGGAATAGCATTTATTGATTTAAATGTTGCCAATCTTGAAGACGTCAATACAGACTCCACATTGCGCATCATTCTATGTATCTGCATATTAAACACTGACAGACAAAGATCTGACCAGCAAATTCAAACAACATTCCTCCATTAAGTATTAACGGAGAAGTATGAACAGAGTATGATTTATTCTTGATTTGTCCTGCACTGTAGAAAGATGAAACCGTAGACCACCTCCTTGTTTTACTCCTGTTATTTCTTTCGCTCCTATAAACCACCTGTCTTTCCTGTCCAAAGTGTGAATGTCGTTCTCTTCCAAAGAGTGTTTCCTGCTTTTGAGACGTAGACGAAGCGCTGAGCCTTGTCTCAGTAAGCTGACTCTTTGACAAACAGTTCTAACCCAAAAACAGAACGCTCAGGTACTGGGATAATTCTCGCCCATGAACTGAGGAAGCCTTTTGGATGAAGGGAAGCAAGAGAAGAAGTTATTTTTCCTTCCATTTAGACAAATAGTCCCCAGTTACATTTTAGGAATGCACAGATTTGCGAACTCATCCTCGTCTCACGTGAGCCTGTCTTGTTTTTCTGCAGGAAGTACTTTGGAGAGAAGATCGGCCTGTATTTTGCATGGCTTGGTGTTTACACCCAGCTGCTCATCCCGGCCTCCATAGTGGGAATAATCGTGTTTGGATACGGCGTGGCGACGGTGGACACTAACATTCCCAGGTACAACCGGAAACCTCGAGCCGTTCTCTCGCAGATTTTAGTCGAACGTGTAAAACGGAACGAGACGGAGACTCGCCGTAAAACACTGGAAGAGTCTGAAAATGAGGGATCTCTTTTCAGCGTGTGCTCATGTTCACGAGCCACACTCACACACCACACAGACAGGGATTGCCCAGATACCTGCTGTATCTGGCTTTAGTCACGGCCGTGTGGGAGGCACACAGAAGGTACGGCTGGCAGTGTGTGTGCGCGAGTGTCATGGATTCAGCCCACACCGACTATGAATAGGGTCAAAGTACAAAAGCTTGTGTGGTAGTCAGGAGTTAAAAGTCCCATTCATTTCTTGTACGCACATGTAACAGACACGAGCATCTCTTAAAGTCTTTTTTTTTAATGCGGGGATTGAAATCACGGTTTTGTTTTCATGCTGCGCACAATAAGCGTCGGCACGTCTGTCGGGCGGGTTGAAGTTCACGCCCTTTCTTTCCTCCCTCCGTCTCTCTCTCTTCTCTCCCTCTTTGCAGTTTGGAGATGTGCAACGAGCGTCTCAACTTCACCATGTGTCCACTGTGCGACGGCGCCTGCGACTACTGGCACCTCAGCACGGCCTGCGGCACCGCTAGGGCTTCGCACCTCTTCGATAACCCCGCCACCGTCTTCTTCGCCATCTTCATGTCTCTGTGGGGTGAGGTTTCGGGTTTGCGCCAGTGTGTGTGTGCATGTATGTGAGTGAGAGGGAGACGAAAGAGGACAGGTGGGGTGAGCGTGAAGGTGCTCATTAATATCTTACGTCCTCTCTCGCCTCAAGTGGAGACGGACGCTTGTGGAGACAAGCTAAATCGGCACGAGAGTAAAGTTTCAGGAGTTCAACAAAAAAATAAAACACAATAAAAATGTACAGTTGAAATCAGATATTCACACTTACTGTTTGAAAATACACTTTTTAAAAAAATACAGAGGTCAACATAAGCTAAGATTGCTGTGTGAGTGTCATTATCCTCCATGAAAAACGCTCTGCACCCACAGGGGCTGAAAAGCCGCTCAGACAGGAAGAAGCCATGGCATGAAAAACTTTCATTTTTGGAGATACACACACAGACACACACATGCACGCATACACACATATATATATAAAATATGATTAATGCAAAATGGGTGATGTTTTGGTTTTGCCATGTTTCCATAACAACCACCGCAGTTGTTATGAACTGAGGCAGATTTTATTATTTACTCTGCAGATCCGATGTAAACCACATATTTGGATAAGTTATTTTTTATTTAGCCAGAGTGAGGGAAAAGCTACAGAAAGGTGGTGAACATTTGCAAGAAATAATAAATATCTCTCCAAATTTAGTATTGAAAATGATGTAAATAATTTTTTATCTGCCATTTTTGATTAGAACCTAAATAAAAGACAAAAATTTAACAGTGTTTCATTATCTTTTGAGTGGTCCGGAAACAAATTTTGTTCAGTGATAATAAAATTAAATCTAAATCTGCCAGAGGTATGAAAACTTTTGGGCTTAAGAAAAAGGAATTTTTTTCCCCCATATTTTTCTGTTTTTTAGCAGTAAAATCCTGTTTTTGTGTTTGTAGACAGCAACATTTTTGATAGAATGATTGACTGAATTTATGTGCGTGTGCTTGTGTGTGCAGCTGTGTTGTTCCTGGAGCACTGGAAACGGCGACAGATCAGCCTGAGTTTCAGCTGGGATCTGACGGGAATCGAGGAGGACGAGGTAAAAAAATTAAAAAAACACCAAACCATCTAGAAACTCAGACGTAGATATTCACATACAGATCAGCTCAAATCTACAGGGATAAATGATGAGAACAGGGTGTCATGTGTGTGGCTCGTTACTAAGTACTAAATCAGCTGCACAGATGCATCATGGGAATGTTGTTCCGTAACCGAGCTCCCGTTTTGTTGTCAGGAACATCCCCGGCCGAAGTATGAGACCATCCTCCTGGAGAAACGACAGAGGAAGCAGCAGCAGAAGGCAAAGAAGAAGAAGAAGAAAAAGAACGAGGTAGGAACTTTAAAACATGATCATAAAAGGAATTAAATTTTTTTTCTCATTTACAGTCACATTTTTTCATGTACTTTATGATAGACACAAACCAGCGCATAATTGCAAAGTGAAAGGAAATTCCTCTGTGATCTCTAGCAGCTCTGAAGTTACGCGTTCATTTGCATGAGTCCCTTTTACTCTGACACCACCAGAAAAAATTCAAACCAGTCGCTTTCAGAACAAGACCAAGCTGGCTTTTTATCATTTTACTTCTCATTCAATACTTTATAAAAGTCACCCTTTTGATGCAAATCTTTCAGGTCCACGGTTTGACTAAACCATTTCTAACACAAGAATATGCTTTAATGGAAATTTCTTTCCCCTTCACAAATACGCTCCATCTTGTCTCCTTGATTTTTGGTTTCCTTAACAATCCCCTTAAAGTAAACTAACTTGAGTGTTAAAGAGGCCAAGCAGCCATATTTAGGGCTCATCATCTTATTTAGGCTCTCATCTAGCAGAAGAGACGTTGGTGTCTTATTCGGGTTGGAGTGACAAGCCCTGCCCACTTTGGAGAGGCTACGTATTTGGTGTTTTGGGCAAATTGGAGTCGGTCATTTTACAGTTATGGATTCAACAGGTTGGAATGACACAGCTTCTTCTGAACTGTGTGACACTGTGAGAGCTCTGGTGGAGCCAGCTGCACATTGCCTGGAAAAAACAAAAACAAACCATCATCCTCCTACCACATCCTGTTGTCTTCTTTGTTGTTTCCGACACGGGGTAACATCCGGCTGTTGATCACGTAACTCCTGTGATGTGGAAAAAATGTGTTTCCATGGCAGTTTTGCAATGTACATCGAGTGTTTCCATTGATCAAATTCATAATTTTTATAATTACGACTAACCCTACCCTACCCACTTCTATAGCTAATGGGTGTGGGTTAGGGTTAGGATGGGGGTTGCCTTGAGGTTCAACCCGGCCCCAGTGGCTAATGAGAAGGTGTGTTTATGTGTATGTTTTTGTCTGTGACTCGTCCCTCTGTCTCGTAGCCAGAGAAGCAGGAGGACGGGACAGTGACAGGGAAGGACAGATGGAGACAAAAACTGCTGTCTGCCATGGCTGCAGGAGTACCGGTAACCCTCCCTCTCTCCTCTCCTCTTTTCTCTGTAGCAGGCCTTCCTTCTTTTCCTCTCCCTTCGTTTCCTTTCCAGCAGGACTGCTGTCCCTCTGTTCTTCTCTTCCTGTCCCATCCTCTGGCTGCTGTGGTTTCATCTGCTCAGGTATCTGTTTTCTTTTGCTTTCTTCATTTATTATTTGGTTAACCCATTCTGCTGATGATCCTAAATTTCCTATTTGTCCATTTTGAGTTTTCAAACGTTTTTTTTTTTTTTTGTACAACACATAAGGCGACACACACGTAGCCTGATGTTGTCAGTTATTGAAGCTATCACGCTTTAACTGCCCACGGGTAACTTGCTGACTTAAGAGGCTAAAGACAGTTTAAAATATTAATTCTGTAATCAGAAATTAGAAAACACCTGAATTTGCAAGTCAAAACTGACCAAAAAAAAAACAACTGAGATTGAAAGTAATTGCTACTCTAGAGAGCTTAGTTTCAATAGATGCTAATAATTTAGCTTCTTTGCCTTTTCAAAGAAGCTAACTTCGGTCACTTTTCCTTTACATAAAAAAAAGCCATCAACCTCATCAGTTTGTACCCACTTTAGTGATATTTAGGTAAACTTAAGGCAAAAGAGGTGAACTGATCCAGTTCTGCTATTAGCAACACATTTACAGCGAACCTGTCTATGTTTAATGCTTTTGTTTACTCAGCATGTGTTTTTTATGGGACATTCTGAACTAGAAAATGTTGGCAGAGTTATGATAGAGATTCTATTAGTATGAAGGTCTGTATTACCTGGTAATAGGTAAACCACAAAACTCATGTTTATTGCTAGCAGTGCTAACCATGCTAATCGAGTTAATCGCTTATACAACCAGCCAGCTGTCAACTAATATCATTAAATAGGTTAAATTAGACAGCAAAATTAAGCAAAGGTTGAATGTAAACATAAAATCCAGTGCTAATATTAATTAATGGCAAGAAGGTTAAATCTAATTTTTCTGAATGCTCTTATTGGGACTTAAGCTTTTTTTAAAGGTTATTCAACCTGCCTCTTTGTGAGCAGTATATCACCTTATAGCTTGTCAGTCAATGCTCATTTGTGGATAAAATAAAATAAAAAACTGAGAGAGATACAAGACAAAGAAACACAAAACACAAGCGACTGAGAGGCTTGGAGAAGTGGAGGTAGGAAGAAAAACAGAGGGAGAGCGCCTGAGTGGGAGTGATGCATGCTGGGCAGGAAGCCAGGGGTAAGATTAGTGACCGTCACTATGGCGACACACAACTCTCTCTCTCACGCACACTTAGCAGCCCTTGGCTTTATTACCTGAGACACAAAAATTGTGTTATAGGTTCAAACCAAATTAGCTTTCAAAAGTCAGACAGAGCTGCATGTTTCACCGCTTAGTTTAGTCAGTGCAGAACATTTTCAGCACTCAATACAAATAAAGCCAGCCATCTATTTTTGAAGTCAGTCCAATTCATCTAAAGAGAGAATTGTGTTTTGGACAATGGGGCAATTTTTTCATTCCAATTTGCTTTTGCTCATTGAAGTGAGCAGAAGGGATTAAAGTTCACCATTCCAGATTTACATGGATTTTCAGACCTGATAGTCTGAAAATCCATATTTGTACCCACTTTAGTGATTTTCAGACCTGATAGTCTGGTGGACGTGAGTTGGGAGCAAAATTGTAACATTTGTTACGTTATCAGCTGGTATGTTTCACTTCACTGAGTGAAATGAGCCAAACTATTTGAAAAACCTGTTCACCTCCCCATCTGTGGTGCCGCTGCACAAAGAACTACTGAAGGAAACGACACAAAAACCTCTGAAGAAGACACGGAATGCAACTTCCTACTTCAGCGAAATGTAAACAAAATGGAGTGGTGACAATTTTAATTTTCAATTTTTTATGATTTCTCTTTTGTCTTTGGTAAAATACCATGAGTCAGTTCTCCCGCTATTGATATACTTGTTTGTTTATGGTTGTATTTACCCAAAATTCACTGTGCCGTAGTCCACTTCCTGCTTTTGGAGCAAACTCTGGTCTTCTTGACGTTCACATACACATTCAAACCGCAGCGGAGTTCACTTCAACCGAGCCGAGACCGTGGTTTGTTGGTGTAGAGTTTGCTTTTTTGGTCAACATCAGTTGATTTACAATTCAAGCTCTGTAGGTTTTTTATTTTTCTAGTCTTTTGAAATTATGCATCAAAATTTTTATACGCTTAAAAACCAAGCATTATGATATGACATGCCCGAGTGGAAGATGAAACAAATGAGTCCAAGAACACTAAAAAAAAAAATCCCCAATTAAGATTAGCAGATTTCTGTTAGATTTCAGGATGAGATAAAGCAATTATTTAGTGTTTATGTGATAAACAAAATGTTTATTTTGATTTCCTGTTTTGCATAAAAGGGAGCATAGGAGCAGGCTAGTCAGAAAGAGAACTAATAACAGAAAATAAAAGCCTGTCACTGGGTCTCCGTCATGAGAGCTTTGTCGGGCTCTCCTCAGTGGACTCCACAAGCCAAATATAACACCTGACCTAATTTACTACCTCCCCCGCTGATGGCTGTCCCCACACACGCACACGCACACAACACATGCACACACACACACTCGGACTATAACTTTGTCTTTCCACGCCCCCCTCTCTTGACTTTGTCCTCTTCTTTCAGCTTCTCTTGGTTGTTACTTGCTGAAAATAAATCAAAAGCTTGAACTTCCGGTTTCCATTCAAATTCAATAAAGCTGTTTACGTCCATGTGAGGACGTTTTTTTCTGAGTGACATCCAGACAGCTCTGAGTGCTGCCTGCACTGTTCCTTCACCTTCACTAGATGGTAGTGTTGCTTTAAGAGTGATCACCACTTGCTTGCTGTTCCTGCTAATTCAAAATATGTGACATTACTCCATGATGTGAATCAGGTCACATAAGTTGAGATGACTTAAAACAAATTATTACTTTTTTTTAAAGAAATTATCCCAAATTCCTCGAAATATGAGTACTATGAGAACATTCTTTATTAAAGTAATGGCAATTGAGGCTCAATTGAGACTTTTCTCTCCCATTTCTGTCATTTTTTCCTGATTTCCTCTTTTGAAGTTATTTTTTATTAGAGATACAGCTTTATTCAGTTCTATATTCAATATAACTCTGGTAGGTACATTTTATTTACACCCTTGACCTTTCTTCCATCCTTCTTTTACCTTCCGCTTATCTGGCGCCGATTCAGCAAATAGAAGTCTGCACGTGTTTGTCTGATTCTTCTTCACATAAGCTGTTTTTTGGGGTCTTTTTTTTCTTCACTCCAGATCTTCCAATGAAGTTGAACAACCTCGACTCATTGCTTGGCAAACTGGGAACTCTCTCACTCTTTTCTCTCATCTGTCTCCCTCTCGTCTTTTCAATCAGATGGTCGCCGAGAAGTTGACGTGGAAAGACCGTCTCCCTGGATACTTCATGAACATTTCCTCTATCCTTTTCATGGCAAGTTGAGTACAAGTGCTGTACTTTATACAATACACTTCCTTGATATTTAGCATACATTAACTAATTGCCAAGGCATTTTCTTCTCGCTTTGCTGGCAGTTTGGACTGACGTTTTCAGCGGTTTTTGGCGTAATCATCTACCGCATCACGATCTCGGCCTTGATGGCGATGAGCCCGGACCCCGAGACCAAGTCCAATGTCCGGGTGACTGTGACGGCCACCGCTGTCATCATCAACCTCGTGGTCATCCTGATCCTGGATGAAATCTACGGCACCGTGGCACTGTGGCTGACGGAGCTAGGTACAGAAAGTCCCGCTGACCTCTCATCATTGGTGTGGATTCTCAGTTATGCAGGACACAAAAATCCTACATGTTTAAAATCAGGGCGACTCAGAACAATCACACAAATATGGCTATCTAGGTAGAGCGTTAAAGCTTTCCATATGCTCTATTTGATATATACTTATTAGAGAGCATATGAAAAGCTGTAAACCCTGAACATCAAAAATCCTTTCAGTTTATTTTGAATGTAATGGGCACAGACACAGAAAAAACGGGAGGAGAAAAATTGAAAAAGGTGGAGATAAAGGTTTAAAGGAATGAAGGAGATGAGGAGAGGACAAAACAAGAAAACACTACAAGTCTGCTTCTAAGAGAAGAAACCACACAAAAGGACAGAGAGCCGTGAAACCACAACAACAAACATCATCCGCTTTTATAACAATGATAACATCACTGAAAACTACACAGTACTTGTTAAAACAAGATGTATATGGTGGCAACTGCAGCCCAACATAGATTTGATCTGAAAACACCTGAATCTGTTTAGATTCTGTCCTTTTATGTTTAACATCTCTGACTTTTCTCCTGACTCCCATCTGCAACATTTATATCTTTTAAAAATATTTTTTTTGACTTGGTGAAAATATACAATGGTTTGATATTTATTACCCAGAAATGTTACAACAATGAATAACTGAAACACAAGTTTGATTACTTTTTCTATCAAATATGCAGCCTGCTCACAATCTACTGCTATGACTCCAAAAAAAAAAACAATGTCAGGATATCAATTGGTTATTTTTAGGGATTCTCCAGTATGAAAATCTGGTCTGATATCCATATCCGAATTTTAATATCGCAGTTGTGGCCGATAACCAGTATTAACCAATATCATATATCGATATGATTTACCTTTTGACACCTTAAAAAATTTACCATACTGCTTTGTGTGTCAATTTTCGGTATTGGCTTGATATCGATATGTATCAGCCAATGCCGAATGTTGGTGCCAATATATCCGATATATTACATATTTTTAGTTACTTGACTAGGAGGCATAATTGGCACAAACGAGAATCAGAATCAAAATAAATATTAGGGAGTGATACCCTAATATTACTGCAAGAATTACTGCAACCAGCAGTAATTCTAGAAATCACTTTTCTAGAGACTAATAATCTGATGCTTGTTATTTAAGGGTAAAAATGTAAGTTTGAAGGGATGGCCAACTGAATTTGAGCCACAGAGGGACTAGTTAAAAAAATCTTAACACACACACGCACACACACCGATGTTTTTAAACATTTGTTTTACACAGTGAGCATGTGTCTGCATATTTGATAAAAATGTAGATTTTTCCCTCCTCTTCCTCTTCTTGGACATTGTGATAAAACTTTGATGTTTTCATGCTCCAGCTCTCTCATAGTCGTCCCCAGAGGTTTCTACGACATTCACATCTATATTCCCAACCCCAGAAATAGCGGCAGAATTCAGACGTGTAAAGAGGGGGAGAGTGTGTGTGTGTGTGTTGTGTGGAATCAGAAAGAGAAGGGCCAGTACACTAACCTACTTCCACTGATGTGTGTGCTGCTAAGAAATGTATTTTTCCATTTACAGATTCTTTACTTATCTGTTATTATATTTTAACGTTTTAAATCATCAAACAAAATTATGATTAACCGCATTTTATGACTCAGTTTCTGCCCTGATGACAACCAGACTGGTAGAATGAAGAAATCTCTTAAACGGAACCTGTCCGACATCTTGACATAGGATAAAAGATTTCAAAAGCAACACGTCATGTTTTGATCTAAAGAAATTCAAGAGCAGATCAACCAAGTTATTGACATCTGAGAATTGTTACAATGCCAATTCTGAGGCTTGTAGGTGCAAGAGTACATTGATAACACGAAAGAACTCAGAAATATGAGCCCCAACTGGACTCCTTTTACTTCCCTTGACCCTGACTAGTCTGACTTTTGTGTTGAAAGGCATCTTACCACTTAAGGCATTGTGCAACTACTACCTTTTTTTCTCTTTTCTCATTTAAAATAAAAATATGATTTGGGGTTAAGTTTTATCTTCAAAAGGCAATGTGCATGTTAAAGTACTGTCCTCTTAAAACTTTCCATAAACAGTAATATTACCTTTTTTTTTTTCAGAGATTCCTAAAACGGAAACCAACTTCGAAGAGCGCCTCATCCTTAAGGCCTTCCTGCTCAAGTTTATGAACGCATACGCTCCCATATTTTATGTGGCTTTCTTCAAGGGACGGTAAGACGCGAGTCCTCATTCGCATGTTCCTGTGTGTAGTTTGACATGATGTTGAGCTGTGGCAACCGTGTATTCACGCAAAAACATGAATTATTAATGGAGAAAAAAACGAGGCCTGTCTTTGATTTTTAAATATTTATGTTATGCCAAGAAGAGTCTTTTTTTTAAACAAGAAATATGTTTTATTTCTTAAACATCTGTATATAAAAGAAATTATTCATTAATTTTGGTAAAACCAACAACAAAAAATATATACCCCATTAATGTTACCTTTTGTTTGCTCCCGTAGATTCGCGGGTCGACCTGGAAGTTATGTGTACGTCTTCAATGATTATCGCATGGAGGAGGTTTGTTTCTGTAAACCTTAGCTAAGAAGGTCAAGTATATGAGGATCCTGCATGGCTCTGGAACTGACCCTCTGTGTTTCCCTTAGTGCGCACCAGGAGGCTGCCTCATCGAGTTGTGCATTCAGCTCAGCATCATCATGCTGGGCAAGCAGTTGATCCAGAACAACATCTTCGAAATAGGGATCCCGTGAGTCGACCGCTTTCTTTTTGCTTTCTGTGCCATAGACTTAGACGTCTGATAGTCTAACCCAGCCCAGAGGACAGCTGTGAGACAAAACCTTTGCAGAAGTATTCACACCTACTGACTGTTTTCACTTTTTGTCACTTTACAACTTCAAATTTCAATGCATTTCATTGCAAAGTAGTGCATAATTTTTAAATGTAAGGAAAATGATCCATCCATCCATCTGCTTTTTGCAGTATGCATTTGCAAAGTGGCTCAAACTTTGTCAGCTTGAATGAAGACAGTGGGTGAACAACAGTTTTCAAGTTCTTCCACGTATTCTCAATTGGATTTAGGTCTGTAACTTTGACTGCAACTATTCCAACACATGAAGATATTTTGACTTAAAGCTCGATACTGAAGCGGTTTGTGTTTAGGATCCTGTTGTTTGTTCTGCTTGAAGGGATTTTTCTATTTAAGTTTTTTCCAGGATTCCACTGCCAGTAGAGCTTCCCATTAAATCTAAACATCTTTTGTGGCTGCAGAAGAAAAGCATGCCTCCAAGCTGCCACATCATGCTACTCTCAGGTTTGCATGTTGAGGCTGCTGTGTATTTTCAGCTATTTTTCTGCAAACGGGATTTAATATGGTTTTCATTTCTTGACGGCTTTCATCTGGCCACTCTTAAAAGTAAATCATCTGAATCAGTTGCGTAGTCATATTGACCTTTTGTCCCAGAAGGTAAATCCCCATACACCAAAACATATCCAGATTGTCTTGCCAAAAACCTTCCAACTTTTTGAGACAGAACAACCCATCTAGTCTACGAGTATTAGATTCTAATACTTGTTCTATGAAAGGAGAAGATGGAACAACTCCGTACCTTTGGCCTCTTGGCTGCTTCCCTGAAGGTAGTTTGTTGCACTTTGTTTTATTTAGTGGTATTCAGAGCGAAATTGTGTTTCTGACTGCAGCACAACAATGTCTCTGTTGTTTCTCTGCGCTTACCGTGAAGCTCCCACTTACTCACCTGTGCTCGATCACAATACTGCACAAGATTCCATCTAATAACATTTCCTCTGGGTCAGAACGGAGGTGCATCATTTTGTCTAATTATAGCTCAGTTTTTACTAGCAGATCCAAAGGGTCAGAGGTCAGCTCTGTTTACAACAGTGCCTGACCTGAGGCACCGTTGTTACTGTTGATATAAGCACAGCTTAACCCTGCGACCTCTTTGATTGGCCTCATCAAAGGTTCTAGTATGTGTGGTCAACGAGCCGTGACACACGCAACACGACTTACTACGTTCCGTCAAGTGGTTTGCGTCACATCTATATGCTTCAAAGTTTTCACGCCTGGTAGGCAGCCAGTGGTTTACTGAGGAACTCAACATCAGAGTTCTGGTTTAAGAGGAATTCAGGGGTTACAGTTAAGCTTCTCAGCAAGCACGTGAAGTCATGGGCAAATGTTTTGAGGCTGACAAATGTGTCCTCTGGCTACAAAACTTTGAAAATATTTTGTTTTAATTAACGGTGGTCTCTTCCTGTCTGATAAGAGCTTGGAGTTGAACACAGTGTTTTGTCCACTTAAATTTTTAGAACTGACATGCTGTGATGTATAAACACTTAGGGTTTGGGGAACTTCCTAGCCAAAGATCCAAAATTCAAATGTTCCAATATTTGAGCCACAGATGAGCTCCACAAGGTGATGCTAGTACCATAGTGTTTCAACAAAGGGATTGTGTGTTTTGGATGATGTTTAAAGTTAGTTGACCTGCTAAACAGTTCTTCTGAGACCAAGACCAAGACGGCACCCTCCAAGGCTCAGAACAAAACCAAACCTTCAAAAACCAGACCTTCCAAGAGCAATACTCTACATTCCAAGATCAAGTTCACAACCAGACCTTCCAAGATCAAGACTGGATCTCACAAGATCTGACCTTCCAAACCAAGTCCAAGACCAGATCTTCCAGGGTCAAGAACGGACCTTCTAAGACCAAGACTGGATCTGCCAACACCAAGACTGGACCTTCGATAAATCAAGATCAATTCCTGACCTTCCAAGATAAAGAAAAAGACCAAACTTCCCCAAAAAAAGAGCAGCCCTTCTAAGACCGAGACTGAACTTTCTAGGCCTCCGTCCAGACCTTCCAAGACCAAGACCAGATCTACCAACACCAAGATCGGGCCTTCTAAAATCAAGACTGTTACTCGCCCCTTCCACAACAGAGACCAAGACTGGACATCTGAACACCAAGACCGGACCAAGCATAATTGTGAGTAAGCAAACCCCTTTAAATGAGAATCAACTGAGCATATGGATAGTGTTAGGTTGCTTCACTGTTGGTAACACACAAGACTCATCATTGTGTTTACCAGTTCTTTTACAGAAAACTGATTTTTCTATCCAAAACAAGTTTAACATAACTTTAACATAAGTTTATGTTAAAGTTAGCATAAGTTAACATAAGTTTAACATAACGTTTGACCTGCTGTCCATCCTTGAACATCCTGCAGAGTTTCAGTCTCTGCTTTATATTTTCTTGAACAGTGCTGCCCTTCATATCTTATGGCAATCGTCCAAAAGTTTTCAACTCACTGCCTGCAGAGACATGTTCATCCACCTGCTGCCAGTAATAAGCATTTTTGCAGTGGTGACAGCAAAATTTAGTAGACTCTTTTGGTTCTTGAAACCTCTACATCTGAACCCTTCTACTTGAATTTCTTGGCGTTCTTGGAGTGTACTATATTTTGAAGTGTGGTATGAAACAACCTTTTGAGGTACACACACTCAGTTTATTGTTAGCACAGAGAGCAACGCAGTCAATCACAAAACAGCAATTCATTGGTATGGGGAAGAAAAGATGTGAAAGTTAAAGCCTCGACAGTGAATCTTTGAACATCTCACTACATTGTTGTTGTTAGAAATTTTTAACTTTTATGCTTATTACTGGCACAATCACATTTTAGGCTTACAGACAGTAGATTATAAAGGAGAAAATATTTAATGAGCAGCGGTGTGCATGAAGGCCAATAGGCAGACTGCAACAAAATCTGTACCACTCAACCTCAAACTACTATACTATACTCAAATTATACTCAAACTATGCTCCCGCTTGCTTACAAACGCTCTATGTTCTGTTATGTTTCTGAACTCTCTTTCAAATATTCTCAGCTGCTATTAATCATTTTGCTCCTGCTCAAACTTGATCCCTGCATGCTCAGGTTTGTTCTCTTCCTGTGGAATACTTTTTTTTTGTCTCTCAGAAAAACGAAGAGGTGACTTGGTTTACCATCTGATCAAGCTCAGGTCCACTTGTTGAATTGCTAGAACTTCCCCAAGACAATGCCAAACTGATGGCTACAGCTAGAGGAGAAGGATGCAAACTGGGTCTGTTTTGTGCTCGAGAGCAGAATTTTGAGCTTGAGCGTCCTGTTGCTAAACTGAACAATTATGAAAGAATGTTTCTCTTACATCAGCACTTGAAATGCACAC
The DNA here is from genome assembly GCA_033032245.1 of Poecilia picta. NCBI lineage: Eukaryota > Metazoa > Chordata > Actinopteri > Cyprinodontiformes > Poeciliidae > Poecilia > Poecilia picta. The sequence continues at coordinate 16,896,114 of CM065375.1, forward strand.
CTTGAAACAGATTGGCTAGGACTGGAAGACTGGAAAAAATGTTTTCTTTGTCAATGAGTTTAGCCTTCGGCTGGGACATTGAGATATTGAGATCGGGCATTTGACAAAAGTGATAGTAACACTACATGTTTCCTTGGAGGTAGAATGTCACTTTTAGATGTCCAAACATAAGTAAAAATCTGTGTCTTAATAATCTATAAAGTTAAACAATTCAGTCACCATCAAAGCTAGAAATGCAAAGTTTCTAAGCAACACAAATTACTTTGCGAGTTGGGAACAGATTCCTTTCGCAAAACACAAATAAGGGAGAAAGTATTCTCAAGGCAACATATGGTTGCTAGGCCGGGCCTGCATATCCTCCCAGAGGATACATTTCTGTGGAATATTCACAGTGACGTCCTTCTGAGACCCAACGTGTCTCTGAAATTGACTCACTTAAAACAGCCTCAGTCTGATGAATGAGAAAACAGGTGAAATGATCACATGTCAGATCTCCCAGAATATTTGAACGCCGTGCTCAAAAAAGACCGACATAGTTAGCAGCCTGTCAGGAAGGCTGTGGTGTTTAGCATGTGGGAGGCTCAATGTGTGCCACAGAAAATATCCCCCACATAAACCACATCACCAGCTGCAGCCGGAGTCTTTAAACATGACAAAAAAGACGCATGCTTTCATTTTATTAACCTCGTTTCAGTGTTGGAAATTTGCTGATATATTTCTAATTTGTTACTGTTCGACTTCAGTGAGTCTGAATGAACTGTAGCCTCAGTTTTTTCTTCTCCTCTGTGAGGAATATAGATTGGTCGTATATGTATGCAGTGCAAAAAGAACAACCACGCATTTTTCCATTTTCACTACAGGTTTTACAAGTTTCAAATTCATACAAACACCCAACCACGAACCCACCATACAGCCTGCGCACAATGTCAGATGTGTGTGACTTTGCACAGGGACTATTAATACGTCTTCACACTCGGAGAGAGAACGTCTTTACTGTTAAACGACAACGACGGCTGTTTGACATCATAAAGTCTTCTGAATTTTTGATTCAGAAGAATTAAAAATAATGACACCTGTAAACCCTCCGTTTCATTTCTGTTGCACTGATTTAGGTTTGCATGTCTGGAAAGAGCCAGTCTTCCTGCCGTAACTTGCCTTCAGAAGCAGTTAGCCTCTGGTTGTTGGAGCAATGGGATTCCTCTGAGATGTTTGCTTCTGAGGCGCTGTAAACATTTAGACTTAGCTCATGATGGAGTGCTGCAGACCTGCTATGGCTCGCTGAAAATAATGTCATTTTACAGTCAATACAGCACGTTGACAATGTTGACTTGAGCAAAAACACACGTTACATGTTTTTCTGCTAAGTCTCTGCTTTTTGATCCGATTAATTTTTATGTATTTGAAATACATGAACTTCTCTTAGTGTCTTGCAGGATTGGTTTAATCCACTTGGAACATACTTTGAAACAGTCTAAATCTCATAACAGCACTATATGTTTTCTGACCTCATGAGTTTTGTATATTGTATATTTTCATCCTGTTAAAACACGAAACACTGAATCTGCTGAAAGTAATTGGGAAAACAAACTGTCATGGATTTTTAATACTGGGTCTAAATGTTAAGAAAGGAACACTCAAGTCCTGTCTTGTCTATGAGTTTTAGCATATTAATTATGTATTGTGATGAGGAAAGGTCAAATTCTTTTGTCGGATGCAGAGACTAAATTAATATTTGCAGAGACATACCTGATCTCTTTCAGAAATTAAAAATGGCTTTGCCATTTTGGGCTTAAAGTTCAATTCACCATTTACAGTTTGGGATTGTTACCGATTGGTCGAAATGGTAGAGGTGAATCAGTGTGAGGTAATCCTCACTTATATGGTTGATTTTACCGATTTAGCATGTTAGCATTAGCTTCTGCGGAATCTGCATTTGCATAGGGCTTTAAGGGTTAACAGAACTAACTTTTGAGTTAGTGGTACGCACCACTAAATTACTCTCATTTTATTTCATGTTCACTCGTAGCTTCTCGTTGTCAAATTGTAAAAGTAAATCAATGTGAGGCAATTCTCACTAATGTGGCGATTTTAGAGGATTAGCGCACTGGCATTAGTTTCGGTGTAGCATTGTAACGTTAGCGGACGATATTGTTCATGCTTAGTGCTTCAGGGTTAGCAAAACTAACTTCGTAGTTAGAAACGTGTTGTCAGTAGTTCATAGAATAAAAGAAAAATGTACATTTTACTCTAACATATACTTAGAAAAAGTAAAATCAGAGAAACCGATCATTTTAAGTGGTCTATTAATTTTTTTCCGATCTGTATCTTCAGACATAATTGGAATACAAAGACACACAGCAGCTTTCTGGGGGCTAAAACGTCAGGCCACATTTTACGAAGCAAAAACCTGTTTTTAGAGAAACTGAACCTCTTGACTCCTCTGGTTGCTGTAGGAAACGTCCTGAGCTGCTATATTTTGTGTAAACATCACGTCTCATAAAATATTTTATATAACATTTGCTTTACAAGTGCAGGACTTTTTGACTTTTTTTTAAAGATGGCAACATCTTTAAGATCCAAGATGATGCTAGCTCAAGTCTTTTATGAGAATTTCCATCTAACTGTGTGGTCTGCACACAGTTAGAAATACCTAAACCTGACAGGGAAACACAGAATCCCTGCAAGGTGGAGTAGTTTTAACATGTTCGTTGAACAGCTCCCTATGTCTTTGGCTTAATCTGAACAGGAAGTTGAAGAAGCTGATCCGCACGCTGAAGGAGAAGAAGCCGACTCAGAAGAAAGACGAGGAGCAACCTCCCCAGCAGTGGAACCTGGACTACGTCCTGGTTCCGTTTGAAGGCCTCACACCAGAGTACATGGAGATGAGTGAGTCTGCATACACACACACCACACACACACGCACAGAAAGAGAGAGAGAGGAAACGGCCCTGGGGACAATGAGAAACCAACAATCATTTTAATTGAGTTTCCCTGAACATCACACAGAGCTATTATATAATCTGACCCCCTCCACACACTCACGCACACACACACACACCCCCACTCGTAAACACACACAGTCGGACCGAAGAGCTTATGGATCCAGGATGTTCTGGAGTTGTTTGGATGGGAACTGCTCTTTGAAACTGATGGAAGTTGTTTAGATCTCCTTTCACAAAGCAAATGGTGAAATCTTCAAAAGAAAAGAAAAGAAAAGAAAGAGAGAAAATGGTAATAGATACTCGACCATGTATATATGCTGCTTTCTGGAAGCTGTAAGTGAGCAGAAAGGCTCGGTGTTTACACCAAACCCACAGTGTGTCCATGTCAGCCAGAAACTGCAGCGCATAAACACAGGCAGATAAAAGCTTTCCTTTCCCCCATGGATACATGTTCATTGTGACTAATTATTTAACATCTCTCTAATGTTGGTTAGTTTTCACTCTCATGGTCTTGTAGGTAAATAGTAAAAATTTGTTCTTTGCTGTCATTTGAAAAGAGTGTCAACTTTTTGTTCAGGTCAGATGTAAAAATAGTTTCTATGAAAAGTGTTCGGCTCTTTCTGTTTTTGATCATTTGCCACACTTAAATAATGATCATATGAATGCTAAATTTTAACAATTTAATTTTACTACACCTTTACTCAAGCAGATAAAAATAAAAAAAACTAATGGAGATTAAGATTTCTTCCACTAAGGTGACCTGGTTGAGAAAGGCAGCAGCATGTGGATAATGGGCAAAGACAAATAAACTAACAATATATAAAGTGCAAACAACAAACAGGACAAAGCAGTTTCCATCTCATGATTCCATTTCTAAAGACCTTAAAATTGGGTCTCTGTCTCTTTAAGAAGCTCCTGCTCTTTTTGAAACTCCACCCTCAGGAAGTCATCACAACATGACTCCTCTATTAACCCTTTAATGTTTTTATCAACGTTTCACTGAGATGTGAAACATTCAGCAGACAGTGCAGTTCCTCCAGGTGTTTGCTAATTGCTACTAGCTAGTCTGAAGGAGCTCAGAAGAGCAGCTTTGTCTCGAAGGCGGGGCTATGTCCTCCAGGTGTTTTGCACAGATGAATGGTTGTCACGGGAAATTAAAGGATTTCTCAAACATGCATGAAAGAATCAAGGCAACACTCCAGGTATGTTTCTGATGAGAAAATGACATCATAACATGATGGTAAAGCTAAAAAAAGGTCCATTTTACTAATAGTGCTTAATTAAACAAATCTATTTTTGTAATCTTACGGTCAAAGGAAACACAGTCATTGTGGTTTCACTGAAGTCCCAAACTAGAATTGATTAGAAATTCATTTATTTTAAATGTTTTTTTTTTTTTTTTTTTTTTTATTAGATGAGATCTTTTATCCTACTTCATGTCGTCAGACAGGTTCTATTTAAGTAAATTACAGGTATGGTTAGAGGCTAATAAAGATTAGCTCAGCTTTTCCTTTCATTGTTGATTTAACGATGTTGGTAATTACAGTTAATACGGTGAAAGTTTTCATTTTCCAAGATGAAGACATCATTTTAAACCTTATTCCATATCTGGTATGTTTTTGTCTGATATTAAAACATTTTTAATCTGAAACATTCAAGAGACAAAAGACAAAAAAAAGAGAGAAAATCCGTCAGAAGGGTAGACACTTTTATGTCTGTGTTTTGAATGGAAGCCAAGAAACTATTGCAATCTGTCAACAAGTATCCAAATCTCATAGGTTAACAGTATTACAAGTAACAACATGCAACCAAAGACTTTAGGAGGATCAGAAGAAGTATTTCACTTCTCTGTGAACTTAGTGTCTGTTTGTGGAGTTTCAGCCAACATTGCTTCAGTTTATTGAGGTTATAGGTTATAGATTTTGGACAGCTCTATTTGGATGTCTGACTTACGATCAGACTTTCTCGTGATTTAAAAAAAAAACTTTTTAAGACTTTCTCTTCTAGAGAAGCCGCTACGCTAATGACCGAGTTTGGACCAAGCTTTTCTGTTTCTATATCTGCAGCTGCTGTTTCCTCAAAAAAAGCCTAAAGGAGAACGACTTGTTTGGAAGGGTTACCATGAGAACACCTCATTTCTTCAAAGATGAAATGTCAGAAATACCAGAAACATTTAAAAATGCTGCCCAGCTTGATTGCTGTAATGTTATGAGCTTTTATATTGTTCATGAAGAATGATGTAAATAATATTGTGCCTATGTTGCAAAAGAGTAAATGGAAACGGATTTTTGAAAAAATTATGCACATTTTACTGGGTTCATTTGGAAGGTCCCTGTAATGTTTCCTGTTGGAAACAGACATCTGAGTTGAATGAAAACTTGACAACTGTGACGATTTTGCAAAGCTGCACTTTAATGAACCACAAACACCTTTAATGGAGTCAGAAGAAAGGCCAAATAAGGGAGTTTTCACACAGGTATGCCAGAAAAGAAACTGGAAATTTCAGTTTCAAAAGTTGAAAAATGTCAAGTTTTCAAACTCTGAAATTTCCAAGGTTTTTCCTCGACAATTTCTGAGATTAATCTAAAAGTTTCTGAGCAAATTTTTGACTTCTCAAATTCAGAAATTTTCTTGATTTTTCTCTAGAAAATTTCTTAGGTTAATCCCAGTTTCTTGGTGTAAATTACTTTATTTTTTTGTACATTGACCCCTAAGTGTTTTTAGGAGGTATCTCAAGTATTTGCGGATTTGATCTATTTCTTGGTAGCTGTTGACAGAAACCTGTGAATATTGAGGGGTCAGCTGTCCTTCAGTCATCAGGAGGACATTGATAACGAACACGGCGACAGAACAACCAACCAAGAAATGAATGAAGTTGCAAACAGTCAAAGGCCAGACCTCAACTCAACTAACATGCTGTGACCTCATTGGACTGATGGATTGTTATCAACAACATAAATCCTGTATAACATTTCAAGATGGAGAATGACTTCTTCAACAGCTGGGCAGATGAAGACGTTTGATTTAGTTAAAAGGAGTTAAAACGGAGCGGTGACTGATGGTTCCACACTGTCACGTAAAACAAGATGCTGCTACAGCTTGATATCTTTGATGCTTTGCTCCTTACTGATGGGGGTCAAAGTTCAGCAACAGGACAGCAGAAACATCTAAAAGTAATTTGTTATTGTTTTGTGTTTATTCTCCGGACTACAACATGCAAAAAGCCACAAACCCACCATGTGGTGAAGCGACGTGGAACCGTGGAAGTACCAGGGAAACGTTTCAGGTCTTTAATTAAATTCCAAATTTTACAGCTTGAAAAGTCAATTTTATGTGTTGAAAAGGGAGATTTTGTTTGACACAGGAGGGTGGGAGGAAACCCGCCTCGGGCCGCATTGTAGAATGTCAGAAATGTCTGCGTTCCGCATGGAAAACACACGCACACACACTCACACACTCGCTCTCTCTCTGACAGTCATGACTATGAGCGGACTGTTGCCGTTCGCAGGGATTTTTCTACGTGGGGCCTGCCTGTTCCTGGGCCGCCTTTGTGTGGCTGGGCCGGACCCGGCGACCTCGGCTCAGGTAGACGGCGAGGTTACTCTGAGCCTGCCCCGTAGCGCTCGCTGTGCCGCTGCCGTATTCTCTTCCCGGCTGCTCTTTGTCTCGGCGTGGTGTCCCGAGGTGAAGCCATCAGTCTCCGGCTCCCTGGAAATCCCCGTTCCCACACTGCTTAGGTTCCAGCGCTCCGGTCGCAGCAACGCGTCGGGGGGCCACGGCTGACCCGACTGCTGCGTCCCTCTCGGGTTTCCTTCTGCGCATTCTTAAGACGGAGGCGAACCAATCGTTAATCAGCCGAGAGAGACACAACGTTCTCATTGATCAGATATGCTTCCCCCTTTGGCAGCAGATGCTAAATATTCATGTTTATCATGGCGAAATCTAGCACCTGATATTTACCAGCAATATTCTCCAATCACTGGCAAGAAAGATCCAATCTTCCTCCTCTTTGAGGGAGAACTCGGAGGAAACAAAACATTCAGTTGTTTCACTTTGAAGCAGCAAAGAATCAAAGAGTTATTTTAATTTATAGCTGAACATTTTTTGCTTAATAAAAGGATAGTTCACATTTAAAAAGAAATCATGTAAAAAAAATACAAATGAAGCTTTTACCTTGTTAAAAAAATGTGTTCGTTATGGAAAAGTTAATTTATTAATTTTTTACACATTATATAGATTCATTACACACAGGTGAACGTTTACATGATTTTATGCCTGTTAAGTATTATACTTCATTTAAAGTTGAAATGTTATTTCAGACTAATAAAAGTAATATTTTTAATAATTTTTTTATAATGAAAAATATTTTTAATACCTGCTTAACCCTTGCATGCGAGGACAGGGGTAAATGATACAAGTTTAATGGGTATGTGGTTGTTGGACCCCATTTGTAAACACCAGGGTTAAATGTCAATTTTCAAAAGGTTCTGCACTTTTCTATGAGCCTCATAAAAAGGACACATTCTGATTTATTGATTCTGATTTATTGAATCTGACTGCAGCTTCCTTCCTGTTACTGGAGCTTTTCATTAATATGAGTTCTATGGCTCTCCACTCAGGACATTCCTCATGGGTGGTGGGGGGCACACAAACATGTCAAAGAAAAGTGGCATCATAAACATGTTCATGAGGAGTGTGTGTGTGTGTAAATTGTATCTGAATGAAGTTCATCATTTTAATTTGGTGTATTTTAATTTTTCTAAGGACAGCTTAAAAAAATTGTTAATAATTTCAGGAACGTAGCCTGCAGAAAATCCATAATGTTGGATTTATGAAAAATATGACAAAGCAAAATGTTTTAGAAAAGGAATTATCCCATGTTGTTTCAGTGTTTATTCTCATTTTTAATTCTTTCTTTGTGTGTTTTCTCCAGTGGAATAAAAGTTTAATGGATCTACAAATGTCTTTCCCATAACGAAGGGAATTAGTTTTCTACATTTGCTTCTGTACCTAACAGAAGCAAATAATTATTTTTATGTTTTGTTTTGTTTTTGTTCTCCATCTCTCCACAGTTATCCAGTTTGGTTTTGTGTCTCTGTTCGTGGCGTCGTTTCCCCTCGCCCCGCTCTTTGCCCTGTTGAACAACGTCATTGAGATCAGGCTGGATGCCAGGAAGTTTGTCACAGAGTTACGCAGGCCAGTCGCTGCACGTGCTAAAGACATCGGTAAGCTCATCCAACTTACCAACAGACTGGTACAAACGTGTAAAAAAAAAAAAAAAAAAAGTTGGAGACAAACATAAATTCGTCAGTTTCGGAAACTGACGGTCTGACAGGAATAATTCAGCTAAAAAGTATATTTTCGTCATGGAACATCCTAGTCAAAGGCCAGTCCTAAATCCAATTCCACTCTGTGGCGATATTTGAAAACTACTGTTCACGCACTCCTTGAAGCCTCCAAATTGAGAAATGCTTTGGTTTGTAAGCAAAATAAACCTTATGAATTTTTTGTTGCGTCAGTTTTTCATATCAGTTTTAGTTTGTATTATTCCTCTATTTTCATAACATCTCTAACATTTGGCCCAGTTCCATGTAACCAAGGCTAAAGCTCCGCCTGCGCGTTAAAACCTCCTCCAAGTGCGACTGACCTACTTACTACTCATTAATACTTCACACAACCCCACTTTAGCAGAAATATCTCTCAAAGTTTAGCAGACACACACTCAGAGAAATTAAGAGCGTTCTGGAAAACAACTTAGAAATAATTTCACCTGAATAAAAATACTCTAAACGATGATCACACTGCTGTAATGCTGACCTCACTGTTCTCTCGCTTTCTCTGTTCTCCAGGCATTTGGTACAACATTTTGAGCGGAATGGGCAAACTGTCAGTAATAATAAATGTAAGTATGAAGGTAATCGCAGTATTTTTTATTAACAGTTAGTTTGTTAAAGTCAAAACCTTCCTCCGAAGCTCTGGAAGCAACATCTCTATCTCACAATCATACTTTAGCTTAACGCTGTTAACATTCAGCTCACATTCCTTCTCAGTTTGTCCAGTTTCCAGGTTAAATACATTATTTTCAAACACAATTATGCGATGCAATTAAGAATTTGGGAGGAATCTCTCCATTTTGCCACATGACCTGCTGGTAAAGATTCTTAGTCATCACTTCTTCAGCCAATGAGTTTATTTTCCCCCCTTTATGATAAAGATGATGAAATTAAGACACTTAATGAGAAAAGGTAAAATGTCTTGAAGGCATTCGCCTTAGTGGACTTTGGATTTGTTACTTGATGGTGAATTACAGATTATAACAACAGTTACCTGGTCATTTATATATGATGCTCTCCTGCCGAAGCATTCAGAAATGTAAATCTGGTGAGGTCAGCTTTGGGCTGGGGATCTGTCCAACCAACCAAATCCTTTTCTGTTTACTTTAATACTGAAGAGATTTCTGAAGGTTTCCAAATCAAAGGACAGGGGTTTGAATAAGGTGGAGAGATGGACAAAAGGACTGCACTCCTTCATACGTGCTGTAAAAACAAGGAGACGGAATGCAGTGGAAAGGGAACGCAGGTCATCCGTCCATATTCAAAGTCTGTTTAGGCCTCAGCAAATTTCAGTTAAGTGTAAAGGTTTTAGTTTTGGAGCCTGTTTCCATTTTTATTGTCGGCAACTAATTTGTGCAAAAGGCTTTTCCAGATCGAGTAAATCTACTACTCTCCTTAAGACACTTATCTTCAATAAGTGTCTTAAGTTTCTTTTTGCTTTGAGTATTGTTTAAATTAGAGAGGGCCGCAAGAAAAACTCTTTTGGACTGGCAAAGAGGAACTTACCCACCATCAAGAAGTCGACTAGGCTTGGCTTGAAGTGACCCAGTTCAAACAAGACAGTAGCTGCATTTTTATTGCAGCTACTGTCTGTGCTAATTGGGCGATTTGACATAAAAAATAAATTTAATAGAGACACAACAATTTTGAATAAAAATTTATTTTTCCAATAAAACTGTTTCTTTTGGTTTATTTCGCAAAACTGCATTGTGATCAACAACCGAATGTTGCCACTGGTGCAAACTGTGAAGAAGACGACCAGAAGTGGGCAGAGGATGACGACACTTGAACAAACTTATTCATGTGTGATTTTAATTGCGTTTCTTTTTTAACAGAAACACAGCCATTGCGAAAGTGAGGTTTTTTTTGGTTTTTTTACATTAGCGAAATATCGACAACGTTTTGCACAGATTTGTTATGGAAACCCAGATAAGACGATGTCTAGTCAATGTTTTCGACTGGAAGACTGTTTTGGACATGTTCTGGAACCAAGTCTAACATGTTTTAGTCTCTGTCATACTTTCACATTGGCTCTGTTGTGGATAGCTTTGTCCGTATCGTAACTTTAAAAGTTCTCAACCTTTTCAATGACTGATGCACAAAACCAGCCACAGATAAATTCAGTCCAGACAAAATCAAAAACCTCCATCCTCCATTATATTTTGTTCCTACAAATTTTATTAAAATGGAGCTGCTAGTAAAGGAAACACTACAGATAGAATGCTATGTTTGGGTCCAGCAGGGTTCCAGTGCCAACTTCAAGATTGATTTAAGATTTTAAAGGAATAATCCCATAAAAATGAAGTAGTCTGACTCAGTTTTTTTCTCTGGTTAGGCCTTTGTGATCTCCTTCACGTCAGACTTTGTCCCTCGGCTCGTCTACCAGTACATGTACAGCCAGACGGGCACCATGCACGGATTCATCGACCACACGCTCTCCTTCTTCAACGTTTCCAATTTCAAGCCTGGCACCGCGCCACACAGCTCCAACCAAGGAGACATCACTGTCTGCCGGTACGAATCCTACCACAAAAAAAAAAACACTCAGACCTCTTATATCTTATCAAATACTCTCAGTCGTTACAATGTATGGCATTCAGGAACGAAACACTCTTTACATGTTTGACAAAGATCTTTACTCGTATTGTACCTTTTAAAAAGCCTAAAAATAAAAATAGGTCAGCTCATAACATGATTAGCCGTTCTCAAATAATGAGGAGTAGACAATGGATAGATGAATTAATGTGATGACATGTTGAAAATGTAATTATCTTGTTTCAGTCAACAGAGGATCCTTTTCTTACTAATTGGAAGTGACTTTATTCAGAGAGACAGTTATGTGTCACAAGGAACCTCCAAGACATTCTGTGAAGAAAACCTAAAAGTCATATTAAACACAAGGAAAATCTCACAAATTTATGTATGATCCTGGTATATTTAAAGGGCAATCATCATAATCTGCAGTCCAGAACAGCTTTGTGCAGATGCTGACATGTCTAGCTGGTTTAACTGGATTTCAAATATTACCTAAAGCACTTATTCATTGTAATTTAATTTTGAGTTACAGACAATCAAAAAAAAAAAAAACATGCATTTATTTAGTTTTCAAATGTTTATCGCATTAAACACTTTTTTTTTTTTTTTTTGCAATTCTGCTCTTTGGAATGTAAAATAAGTACAACAATCTGGTATTAGCTTGGTAATTAACATTGTTAGCTTCTCTAGCAGTTAGATGCAAACCGCTTTACTGGAGTTTTAAAACGGTCTCACTTTAATGAAAGTGGTTTGTCCTCCTTTAGCTCCTATTCCATAAGGTTGAGTTTTATTGCGGTTTTCTCAAAGTGAGGGAAAAACGTCAACCCTTCTTTCAGGCAGCCGACAAGCAGGGCGCAGCAACAGACAAGGGATGGAAATGTTATCAAAATGACTTAAAAATGTCAATGGCAACAGAACTCCAGGAAATTAGAATGTGCAATTCCATAAAAACAAGATTATGACACTTTTCTTTTGTTTTTTAACCACCATAACCTTTCTCAGTAGTCTTAGTGTCGGCCACAGACCCAGTGCTCCTGGTATGAGCTGCTTGGGAGAAAATAACTGCATATTTTTGGAATGTATTGTCCTTTATATAGAAGCTGTACTTCACTATTTCTGAAGCTGCAGTTACAGTTATAATCCTATAAGCGTTGGAACTTAAACTTCTAAAACTAAACCGGAATGTCTACTAATGTAATTTGCTGAAGCCCCCTCTCCATTGTCAAGTCTCATTTATGGTTCAGGTCCAGCCAAGTTTGGTGCCTCTCCACTGGCAGCATGTCCCTCTCTATGTAGGCGTAAATACTGATAGGAACTTGGACGGGAATGTGGGAATGTGAGCACAGGATCTGTCGTTGAGACTCTTGATGTCATTTTGCATCTGTAACTTTGGGTGACCAGTTTTTCAAAAATCTCTTGCTATAATTGTTCGTTGCGAGTTCCCCGATCCAGTTGCAACAAGCTATAAGTGCTGCCTTAGATCATTCAACCACGGAATGCCGTCTGCTGCCAATCAAATTTCTTACACACAATTCCTGGCCAGGACCACAGGTAGTTCCAAAAAACATGGAGTTTAACCTTGGCGTCTAGAGTCTAAATATGGTATAGGTGCTTTTGCGGAAAATACGCACCAGGCTCATCTCGCGTTTTTTCAACATAGTTGCTTCTTAGACTTAAAAAGTGACTTCTAGCAACTTTCCAATGACTCCTTGGTTTTCTTTTCAACTTTATGTCAACTGCAGATGTACCAAGAACCTTCTACACATAAACATAAAAGGTTTAAGATTGAAAACGCCTTACTGCCAACACCACAGCTTTTCTAATTCAATAATGTGAATAACTGCCAAAGACAGTCCACCATTGTATCGTCAACACATTTTTGCTGGTGCCAATGGCAAGAATCTCCTTTAGAATGTTAAAATAAAGTGCTGTAGTGGGAAAGGTCATGGATGATGGCAGCCACAGACAGCCAAGGCCGACCTGCAGTTACATAAGATGGTGAAGCAAGAATACCATCTTTGTGCTGGAGCGCCGTGATGCGTCACACCAAAAGTATGACGAGACGCTTTACGCCTGTAACGGTTATTAGGCGTGAAATTGGTAGCAAATGTCCCAAGAAGGGTTTTTTTGTGTCCAATATGTACATCACTGTGTACAACAGCTGTTCCTTGGTTCGAGAGCCAGTCATCCGGCTGTTGATGTCAATGATTCCATGCAGTTAATGTCTTTTTATATCTCTTTGTCGTCCCTTGTTGATGTTGTGATTGTGGTTGGTATGGATGAATACATGTCACAGGACAGGCGAATGAATGGATGCATGGTAGTGTCAAGCTGAGTAGAAAGGAAGGGCGTGGGGGCTGACAGCATTGATGAAATGATCAGATAAGAAGGCAAAGAAACTAGGCTTCTTTTATAACGAGGAAAAGATTAAGCACGATGGAAAGATACCGGCATGGCAGAGAGCAGAGGAGGAACGTATCCGCTCTGGGTGGTTTTATGAAGATAGACGGAGTGACAGAACCATTTCAATTTTTAATCAGATTTAAAAACAGCAGTATGACGGACTAAATCATCATTTCTGCATCAGCGGACTGCACGTCTCTGCAGTAATGTTGTTGTCAAAGCTCAAGCGTTTTGTATTATTTTGGGATTTCCCATGATTTTTACGTGATTTTTACATAAGAATCAAGGATCAATCAAGAATGTGAATTATGGTGAATACGAGAAGGCTAAGTAGATGTAGGTCTTCTTGGAAAACAACTTCTTAAAGTCGTCATCTGAATCACGGAGATAAGCATGGTGTGCTCCATAAGCCGAGAGCGTCAGTCAAACAGCCAATTACTTAATTTGAGTTAGTTAAAATAGATTACAAATGTGCACGTGTACATTTTAGACCCAATTAACTGCTATGTATGTTTGTGTGCGCTCAGCTTAAAGAGAACTGTACTTGTAATTCTTCATTACAAGTTTTAGTTGGTGGTAATGAATCTGTAGGTGACGTTCATCCTGATTAGCTTAGTGCTACTTTCTAAATTACTGACAAACTGTTCGTGCGTCTGTATGGTACCGACTTAGTTAAGCTCATCTATCAACACTTCTGTCTTTGAGCTAATTTACAATTGTAACACACACACTTGCCCTGTAGTTTGTGTTTTAGGAGATTTTGTGCTCAGTTTGTACTCGAGTGTCTTCAAGTGAGCTAGCTTAGCAATAGCATACCGAGATAGCATCGCTCATCTTCTCCTTTTACAAGAAGGTAAGGATTTTCATATTCCTCTACCTTCTGTTCTATTAGTATATGCAAACTTTGCTACTATTAGAGGCTGGGCTTAAAAACTTCATCTTAGAGACACTGAAAACAGAAATCCCAACCAAGAAACCTAAGAAAATATTTTGACAGGTGACTATTTAACTTCACTAAATATTTTCCACTATTAGGACAACACTAATTTTCTTTGAAGGAGGACATAAATAAGTATAGTATTGAAAACCTTGGGGTGTCTGTTACTGTTGACCTGAATGAATATACACAAATGTAGTGCAGGGTACACTGGGGAAGGGCAAAAATAAAAACTCAAAGTGTACAAAATGTCTGGAAAAAGATATCTTTTAAGAGTAAATGTTGCTAGTGGTTAACAATTAGGAAGCCTCAGTATTTTTGCAATGTTTTTACAGCATTCAGATGCTGTAAAAACTAACACAAAACAGAAAAAAAACATAATTTTGGTCTTGGAGCAGTGTGTAGGAGTTCTTCCAGCTCGTTACTGAGACGTATTCTGGTCAGAACGTTTTCTTTCTCACGTTGTGTCCCACAAATCTTCTGGAATTTACGTAGTGGAGGTTTGATGACTTCCCAAGAGTTTTATACTGGAGTTCTCGTAAAGTGCGAAACATCCAGAAAGAACGTTGTTCTGCTTCCCATCGCCTTGAACGAAAGAATACATTTCTCGGTTATGTTGATTACAAACAGGCATTTTTGTCTTCTTTTGGTCAAATATCAAAAAAGCTGCAACACAAATAGTTTAGAACATGGTGAGTCCTATCTGAAAATGTTAGAAAATGACCATGTGTTTATGGCAAGCAGCGTGATCGCGTTTATGAACTTATGAACTTATACCTGTCTTCTCAAAAGCTACATATACAGAGTAACAGATACAATGCAAAGTCCTTCATGAAGGTTCTTCTTCTGCCTTCGTCGACGTTTATAAATCGTGTAAAGTTCGCCGCTCTGACATCAGGCTCCCTGTGTTTATGTTCTTATCGCCCTGAAGTCAAGCGAGGGCCAAGCAGCTATGTGAAGGATTATTGGGAGGTTTATTATTGGACATCTGTTCTTGGTGCATCAGGCGAAAATATTTACTCTTCATTCCATGAGCTGCAGAGATAAGCTCTGCTCAGAAAATTATTACCGCAAAACTAATAAGAGGGAATCCAGTAAGCATCATGCCGCAGATTTTGGATTTTGCTCGAATTGCTAAATTATTTCTGTGTATGTGACATTTTGACGTGAGTTATTTACCCTTTTTAATGTTCAAAAACTCAAGCAGTCAGAAGTTAAGGTCCACGTAACCCGTTTTTGTCTTTTTAAATCCATATTTTCTGTTATTGATTTCCATGATCTAACACTAGCAGAAAATGGATGTCTGTGCTTTTCATTATCCACAAATACACTTGTAAGAAGGCTTTTGGAATTAATCTGAAAACTCGCATGCAACTTCCTTCAATTTGAGCCTTGTGTTAACTTAGAGTTACATTTATGTTTTACAAATCACTGCTGAGATGAGAGAAGAGGCACGACATTGTTGAAGATCACCAGTAGGGCACACAGTGGATGTAAATGCATAAAACTCATTCTCCTTGGGAAAGAGAGACAAATTGAACCATGTAGTTAGTAAATGGTTCTCTTCCAGGACAGCTTGTGCACTGTACTACAATTTTATTAACAAGGCCTCAAAACCTGGATCTCCATATAGGCACCATGGGACATCAAGTAAGGTGACACAAACGAAGCAGAAGAAGCACCAGAGACTATGACGGTATATTGTACTTAGAAAAACAAGAGGAGTACATTTTTGTGAAAAAAAATCTCTGAAATTTTCTAGAAAAAAATTTGAAACTTCTGAGTTTGAAAAGTGGAAATTTGCTAGAACAAAACTCCTAAACTTTGAGGTTAATCTCAGAAATATTCTAGAAAAAAACTTGTAAATGTCTTGAAAAATTAGCAAATTTGCTAAATAAACAAAAAATAACCCTCAAATTTTCATGAGGCCCCCAAACTGATAAAAATGCAATTATCATATAAGTAAATAAATAAATCATTTGTGGGAAGCAAGTAACCAACTTTTTTTTTTTTGCCTAAAGTATATTTTGAAAGGAAATAGGTGGTGATTGTTTCCCCCCAAAAATCACTTTTGGCAAAAATGATTTAGTCCATTATTTTAGGAAGGTGGCAATATCCATACAGGTAGTAGCAAATATTTTATTTTCTAGATCTTGGCTGTCCCTCCCCTTTCTGGTACCCTGGGCAACTGCCCATATGGGCCACATTAAAAACCACTGCTGGTCATAGAGAACCACTTGAATAAAATAAAACTGGTCAATTAATGTAGTCTGTTCCCAGCATAACTGAGTAACTCAGGATTATCTTTCTTTCCTCCATCTATGTAACTATGACAATAGACCCAAGAAAAAAAATATCTTAAAAACTATGGGACCATAAAGCAGTATGGAGCATTACCTGTTTATTCTATATATATTTTTTACATACTACTCTCCTGTCCTAATTCTGCTTTTTCTTTTTTTGCTTGGGAAATCTCTAAATAAGAAATGAGTGGATGGCAGATCTGTCATACCAAATAAAAAATCCATGTTCATCCATCCAGGAGACGGAATCAGTCCTGACAGAAGCCATGTATTCTGATAGGGTGTGTGTGTGTTTCTGGGATGGGAATGCTTTGACCCTTGTTTGTCTGTAAATATATTCTGGGATCCCAGGAGGCACAATGTTGGAAGCAGTATCTCATGAACACACACGCACACACACACTCACTCACACATGAGATTCACATATTTAACCTTTAATCCATGAATAATAAAAACCATAATCACATTTCAATTCAGTTCAAATCAAAAAAATATTTTATTAATCCCAGAGGGAAAGTAAATGTTGTTACTCATATTATACTTGTCATGAAAGAGTTGTTAAAGACGCTGATGGTTGTGGGCAAGAAGGATCTCCTATTGCAGTCCTGAAGAAGCCTCTGACTGAAGACACTCGTTGTATGACAATTACATAAAAATGATGGTCAGGATTGTCTGTAATTTTCTTTATTTTTTGAAGAATTCTTTACATTGTAAGAAATGTTTCTGTAATTTGTATGTCAACTCATATACTAAGAGATAACTGTAAAATAACATAAAGCAAACACTTTTTTTTTTTTTTTTTTTTTTTTACACAATATTCATTACAGTGGAGGCAAATTGAATACTTAGCTAAGAGTTGAGCTCCAGTAACAAAGCTGTAGATCTTAGTTCTCAGTTAGAAAGAGTGAAATAATATAACAGATGATGCATATTTTAAATTGCTAATAGCACAGCTAATTATTTTGTTTAGCATCTGGTGCCGTTTTGTGAACTTTTAGTTGATAAAGGTCAACATCTGTGTTGAGGCGTTCATTATCAAGAATTCCTCGATTAGACAATTCATTCATGTTCAAATTGGTTCCCCCAATTGAATTTCAAGCCAAAAAAAACCCCATACAGGAACAAAATGAAACACGGGCACCAGAGAACAAGATATAAACATAAATACAAACTCTAAGGGCATTTTAGAACTTTCAAATTATGTTGATCTTAAATTGCTTATCAAGGGTTGTAGTCTTTAAGGCAGACGTATTTTAAATTGAAGTTAGCGCTTTAGCACTAGCGCACACCAAATGCCATGTTGGTGTACTTCCTTACCGTTAGCAGAGCTAATATTTATCATTAGCGCATTAGGATTAGCGTAACAAGCTTTTTAGCTAGTGGTTCCCACCACTCCTTTTGAGTAGCTGTCTTTATTAAAAAAGAATAAAAAATTTAAACAAGCATGTTCAGAGAAGTTAACTATAAAATCTCACTGATTCGTCTTATGAAACAATACGGAGCCCCAGTTGCTGTGGGATACCTCTGTTATTGCAAAAAATGGAGCATAAGAAAAACCCACACATGTATTCCTATAATTCCTTTGTGACAGAAACAGCAGTATCCTCTTTAATTCAGTTGAGACAGATTAGCTTGAAATGCTAGGAGAACGACAGGAAGTGAAGTCCAGATCACATTAGAAGCCGACCTTCGAGTAAAACACTGTAAAATATTGTCCAGTGAAAGATGAATAGATTAAAGGCGAAAAAGAGGGCAGAGGAGCTCAGTCTCTCAAGAAACATTCCTCATTTATGACTGTATAAGGAGAAGGAGTCAGCCATCATAAGACCCTGCTACAACACACACACACTGGCGCACACATACACACACACACACATGCTTAGTGTTCATCCTCCCCTCTGTTAGCTGCATCCTCTTCATGTCGGCCTCACTGAGACGCCTCATTCAGAGTGTTTTATCTTCAGAGGAATTTTAGCATGGCAGTGTGTGTATATGTGAGCGACGCTCTGCGCAGCGCCTCGGCGACCGTGATCCTAGCGCTCACATTAATGTGACGTGGTTAACTGGTGAGGTCAGCCGCTTCCCGTGTTCCTCTCCTTGCACCCCGTCACCACAGCCGACTGTCACTAAAAGATTCTTTTATTTGTTTGCGTTGTGAGCGACTTTGTCTAAACCCGATGGAGCTTTATGTTGAGCCGCACAACCTTTAATGGGGTTTGTTTTGGAGCAAATATGCTCTTGATTTAATAAATTTGAGAAACATGATTTATGGATGACAGAAGAAATGAAGGAGCTCTGTGATGTGAGCTGAATTTGTTTGACAGTGGTTAAAGCTTAAAAGGGAAAGCAGTTCTTTTTTTTCCCCTGACTTGGCTTGACAGGAAACTTGAGTAGCAATAAAAATGATTGGAAACACAATTTTATTTTTAACATTTAATTCAAAGCCTGTGCGAATGCCAGTGTAAAACACTGAGTTGCAAAAATAGATTGTACAAGTTTACTGAGAAGAACAGAGTGAGAGTATGAAACAGTCCATTGCAGCCACGTTGCAACAGATTGGTGATGGATCAGCCTCGTAGTAAACGAGTGTTTGTACATCTACAGCCCTTCTCCACAGACGTGGTTCTAACTGGTTCTTCCTCCGTCAGTCCCAGTCAGATTCTTCTACATTTTTATACGTCAAGTGGCTCGTCTATGTTTTTAGGGACGTCTCCAAGACGTGATACAGGCCACGTCTTGGAGACACGTACAAGCGAAGTGATTGGTGCAGACTGTGTTCACTGATTGGCCTGTGGGTTCTGCGACGAGACTGCAGTAGTTGGCAAGATGACTCGCTGAAAATCAATTACTCCATGGTCAAGCCACGAGGTCCAGACCTTGTTAACAATTATAGCGGAAGAATGCATCCAGCGTCAAATTGAAAACCCAGGTACAAACCCAGGGTACATATAAAATGCCACCAACCAATCAATGCTCCTGCTTGCTCATGGCCCCGCCCATATTCCCACATCCCCACCTCATAGTAACGGACACATCGCTAATGGAGACACACCCAACTTGGTTAGGACTGAACTGGATGTTAATTACCTTACGAATGAAATGGCTTCCAGTAGCTTCACACTTGATTCTTCTGAAATCCTTGGCCGTTATTTGTTTTTTTTCTCCACAAGTTTCCCCAATTATCTCAGCGATTTAAAGAGTTCTGCATCCCTCAAAGAAACTTTTGATCGTTTTTTCTCTTAAGTCTCAACTAAATTTTTGTTTTTGCTCATTTTGCCTGAAGAAAAGAAGCTCCCTAATAATTACACACACCTTGATGTAGAGTGTTGACCTCAGGCCACACCCCTCCATCATCACCCAGACACACGCCACCTGCTACACTCACATCCATGTCTATTCATAGAAAATATACCTAAAAAGGATTAATCACACGTAATACTCTAATTCTATTTTTCACTGATTCTGTTGGCTGATTATTTGTAAACAAACAATATATCCACAGTTACATTTTCATGCTTTTCATTTTTGTCCTTCCAAATGATTTTTGGCTGACTGTGAGATAGTTTGGATTTGTTCTCTGTGATTGATTTTCTTGATCTTAAACGCTTCACCTGTTGCCTCTCTTTGTATCCCAAATGCAGTAATTCAACTTGATGCTGGCTGGATGGTTTGCTCTGTAGATAGCAATGGGTTTACAATGCCAGCCTTTGTTTCATAACCACTGAAACTTCTGTATATTGATTACTCCAAGGCGATTCATTGCTCAGAGATTCTTTTCTGACTAACAATGAGCTGAGCCGTGCCAAGATTAGCCTAGGAAGGAAAAATGCATCTTTTATTCCACGTCCCACAGGGAAGGACAGATATTTTTAGACATGTTTGTTAAAACACAGTCTAGCCCTTTTGTTTCAACTTCTCCAGCCATCATTCATACATACAAAAACTTACTTTCTTAATGATTTTGTGATTACAATTTTTTTACGCTCAATTTCACTAACGAAAGCTCTTGTACATATTTCAGCACATGCATGTTGATTTATTACTGGTTTGACTTATTTGGACAGTTTTATGTTTTGATAACAGCGCAGCAATTAAAAAAAAAACCAACTGGCTGCACAAGTTTAAATTTATTGGGGATTTTTTTGACAATCACAAAGGCTCCAAATTATGGAAACTGGCTTAACCACATACATACATGTACCTAAATATTTTTAATAAGTGACTCTCAAAACATTGGGAAAATCAAGTCAACACATAGAATTCTATGTTTGCATAAGTTAGTGAAAGTTATTGGTGCCTTTTTCTAAAACACTGTTAATGCCAAGGTCACTAGTTCGAGCAGTTTAAGGTAAAAGCCAAGAATGCTGTACCCGTTATCCAGCATGGTGGTTGTAGCATCATGCTGAGGGACTGATTTGGTTCTGCTGCTATTAAAATATTGGTATTGCAAAAACACAAAATCTTACCAAGCGTTCTTGTCTAGTTTCCATAAAAAATATCTTAAGTTCACTTGAAATACAAAAAAACAACTTAGAAGTGAGTTTTTAGCAAGATATAGGAGCTTGTTTTAAGTCAATAATTCCTGAATATTAATTTAAAAAAAAGTTTATGAAGATATTTGCGCTAGACACTTGACAAAAAAACTAAAAACTTTTGATTTAGTGTTTTTGCAGCAGGTGCATTTCAGATTTCATAAACCGCTAGCTTTGGCATTAGCTCGAAATGTCCAGAAGCTGTTCAGGACGTTACCTTTAGTTTATAGCTGTCCTAGTCCAATCTGATCCAATATCAGGCTTATTTTTTTCACAACTATGTCTGTCTTCAGAAGTAAAGTGCTAGCTTACAGCATCTGGTTTAGCAGTCCTCTGTTAGCTTACCTGTGCTAACTAACAAGTTTTCCATTTCCACTCAGTCTGTATCTGTCCCTTAGTTTTTCTCTCATGCATCTAACCGACCGGCTGACTGCACTCCAGTTATCGTGTAACTTGAATGAGGTGACCTGGATGAAGTTACAACGTTAAATTTCTCTTTGCCCATGATAAAGTTCTCTTCACTGAACTGCTGTGTCCTCGGCAGAGACAGACCGACTGAAACTTAAACGTTTGGTCAGCCGATGAACAGCCTGTTGGAGCTTTAATTAGTTTCCACTTGCCTCTTCTGTTTTGTCTTCTGTTCCTGTTTAACCTTTTTTTCATTGAATGAAATGTAAATACTTCATGATAAGTGTTTGGATAAGTGACATAAAACTCATAAATGTTTGTGTTCAAAGTGAAAGAATTCCATTGAGAAACCTAGAGATACTTATCTCTAGATTTAAAGTTTTGACTATTATATTCTTAAAGTGGATGAGCAGCATTTTACTTTGAATTTCTTTATTCTCTCTCTCTGTCTGCCTCAGACGTTTTCTTCACACTTTTTCCCCCATCATTCTGAGCGCGTTGGCTCTTTCTCAACGTGCGTTTCAGGTCGTCTACTGTTTATTTTCGCCTGCACCGTAAAAATGATTTACAACAAGGCAAACGAAAGAGAAGAGTGCAAATAAAGTTGGCTACCTCTTGAGCCCAGACTGGAAGGAAGAGAAGAATATTTGAATCAGCATCAGTCCTGGATAACTAAAGAACAGGAAGATGTCTTACAGGATTGTTGCCTATTTGTGGCTCCCTGCTCTGTTCATTTTATTTTATTTTCTCCTTTATTTTCCCTCTGGGTTTTAAAAACACAAAGGTACTAGTACTTCTTGTTTGTGTTTGTTTTTTAAGGTACAAGGACTACAGGGAACCCCCCTGGTCTTCTGATGCGTACCAGTTCTCCAAGCAGTACTGGTCTGTCCTGTCTGCAAGACTGGCCTTTGTCATCTTGTTTCAGGTATGGGTTTGTTGTGTTCCACTAATGCCTGCCATTCACGCAGCAATAACTCAGAGAACACGCAGAGCTAATCCAAAACATTTGCACCAAATATGCACCAAATGACCTCAACCAGACAGTAAACAGCTTTTGTTGTCTGGTACACAAACATGTGGTGATCAAATGTTAGGCTAAATGTTGTGGAATTATTACTCTAGAATGTCTTTTGCACATATTTGGCTGCTTACTTTGTTTTTTTGGCCAAACTATTACAGGACTTTCAGATAGTGATACAGTCCCAATTTTATTTTCAGACTCATTGTTTTTCTGGCTTTCCATCTGCAGAGATGATGTCACACTGTGTGTATGAGAGCCAAGTCACCGGGGTTTAAATATGTCTACGGATCTATAATAACTGAAGAATTTTGAATTAATATGAGTTGCATGAACATTTAATTTCCCCTCAGGATCAATGAAGTATTTTTTTAATTCAATTGAGTTGAATAAAACTGTCTTTAGCATCTTATATTAGCGGTTAGCATAATGTGTACCATTAGCTCACCTACTGCAAACAACAGTCTCTGTGCGTATCACCTCTGGAAATTGTAGATCCTTCATCAATACTGGGTTTTATAAAGGCTGCTGTTGATTCCAAATCCAGCAAAATCCATGACAAAACTTCTAAGGATAAAACAGAGTGACCCTACAGAACATGCCAATGTTTCCTTTAAGAAGAACTCACATTTTTGCTAAAACGTTTTGACACAAGAATAGGGTAGGTTTTTCATAGAAATTGGATTACTTTGCAAAACTTAAATGGAAACATTGTTTTTGCATCAAACAAGTCACATGATCAACAACCGGATGTTGCTACTGGCGCAAGAAGACCACGACAGGAAGTGGTTGGAGTTTATTATTACTTGTCATGCGAACAAACGTATTCAGCTGTGATTTTACTTGTGTTTCTTATGTAACGGTAACACAACAATTGCAAATTGTGTTCTTTCATCACTAGCGGAATATTGACAAAGTCTTGCGCACATTTCCAATAGAAAAGCAGCTAATGAGGAAAAAAGGTTCAGTTTATGTAAATATCTAATTTCAACTGCTAGTTAACCCATGCTTCCCTCTCCCTCCCAGAACTTGGTGATGTTCCTCAGCCTCATGGTTGCCTGGGTGATCCCAGACGTCCCCAAGACCATCGTGGAGCAGCTCAAACGGGAAAAGAAGCTCCTAGTGGATCTGTTTCTGCAGGAGGAGAAGGAGAAATTCCAGCTCATCCAGAGCCTCTTCGTCAAGCCCAACAGCCAGTCGCCTGCGGCGGGCCAGGCCTTCCCTGTTCTGGGCAAATACAGCACCCTGCCCTCGGGCCCCACGGCCGGAGACGAAGGAGGGCCGAGGGCGAGGTGCAGGGCCGCCAGCTTCAGTCAGTTCAGCGACAAGATGTCTTCGTTGCCCAGGAAAGAAAATGCAAACTCAAAGCACACGGCGGTGTGACGCGTTCCGTCCCGATTGGGGGGATTAAGCTTAAACGGGGCCTGTAAGCCAATGGACTCAGCCCTTTTTCTGTGTGTTACCTGTATCGTTTGTGTCCTGGTGTGTGTGACATGGTACTGCGGTGGTGATGTCATCACAGGTCTCCTGCAGAAGTATAAACTGGTCCTTGCTGGCCTCCGTGTGTGGATCTTTAACGAACAGCTGTGTGAGTGTGCTGTTCTGACTCGCACGACTGTTCACCTGACAAAGTGTTGTCATTTTTGTCCCTTTTTTTTGTACAAACTATTTAGTGAGGCACATGAGCTTCATAGCGTAGAGAAGCAATAATTACTATATTAGGTTGAATAAGTGATCAAGAACCTGGAAGAACTGCAAACCGACAGAATGCTTCAATAGGAAACACTAACCCACCAACAGACTGACGAACATCGTGGCTTAAACTTTAGGGCTGTCTGATCTGTGATTTTCCTACTTTGTTGTATTTTTGTTTACAGCTTTTGTAGCTCTCACGACATTCCACATTTTCTGGACTGTTTTTAATTCTCTTTATAAATTAGAAATAACTTTAAAAGCGATTTACCCAATCAATGTGACTGGTGATGACGACTGCTGGTTGGTTCTTTTCGACCCGCTCTAGGTACTGATGGACTGGGAACATGCCAATATGGCACACTGTGGTGCCGTTCACCTCCTTCCAAGCTGTAGTATCAGAACTCCATGATCTGTGAAGCTGAGAATTTCTTCTGAGCCATAAGGAACTTTTGCTATACTCACAATGACAATAATGCACGGGGATGGCCACTACACTCACTGTGTTTATGCTAAATTGAAGAAAAACTACATCCACATTCATTTGTAATGAAGCAGTGGAGTTCTCCTGGGACCAGGGTTCGGACTGATGACCTTTATATTGCGTGGTGAACTTCAAAGTCTTCAACTCTTCAGAGATGCTTCACAGGCTCTTCCAAGAATTCGCAACCCTCGAGTTTTTTCACATTTTGTCACATCGCATCCACAAATTTGAATGTTTATCAGGATCTTATGTGATAGAACAACACAAAGTAGTTCCATAATCATAAAGTGGAAGAAAGAAAAGAACACATTGTTGTGTTTCCTTGCAGCAAGAAGACGTTTTTTCTGCATTTAGTTTGCATGCTCTCATAGTTCAAGCATAGATTCTCTCCGGGTACTTCTACTTCCTCGCACAGTCCAGAAACATAACTCTTCAGTTAAATAGTTTTTCTAAATTGTCCTTAGGTATGAGTGTGGCGTCCATGGTTCCCTGTTCTGTGCTGAGATGTACTGGGAACTCACCTAAGGGTATTCTGGTAAAAGCCAGACCCTTGTTCTGGACTTCGCTTTGTCCAGAGAGTCTGGGCTCTCGACTGTTGAGAAACAATCGCTTGCTGGAGGAGTGGACTTTTAAACAACTGGATCTCACCTTACCCAGTTCTATCATTTGGCTGTGACATATGTAATGCTCTAGCTTGATCAAGCTTACCGGAAATTGTGTGCGCTGTAAGCAACTCCATGGGGAGTAATGCCAAGACATCTTTGCCAGCAATAAAATGTCTTAAACATTTGTCTCGCTCCGACTTTAAATGCTCGATGCGTCATTCACTTCCTCCGCTGCCACTTCCTCATTTGCCAAGTTTCAACCCTGTAGAGGCAGACTCCAGTTCTAAAATCAACTTTGTCCATAGGTCCTTCTGGTCGCTGATTGGCTCGAGTGAAATTCACCTGTAGAAATCTAGCTCAATTGGAGAAACACTGAAGGGAGATGAGAATTGAGTGGAATTGCTTTGGAAAGCAATGACCAGGCTATTCTAAGGGGTACTCTTATCTTCTTCCCCAATGACCGCTGAAGATAACCCCCTCATGATCCTGCAAGGACAAGACAGTAGATGAATGTTGTCCCCAACAAACTATCCAAAGAACCATCTATCTTCAAGACATCTAGAGAGTGATTTTTATATATATGTATAGATATATATATATTCATAAATGTGCTTACTCTGTGTTGGTCTATCATATAAAACCACATTAAAGCACTGAAGGTGGTGGTTATAACATGTCAAGTGTAGAAAAGCATAAGACATTTAAATACTAGCAAGGCACTGTACATCTGATGCTTTTAGTAAGAGTTCTCTAGCAAACCACAAACTAATTTTACAGCAGCAGTTTTGAGAAAAATAACACGACACAATATAGTTGTATGTTAAAGTGGAACGGAAATCTAAGCTGTAGTTTTGCTGTAAGCACTATAAAGCTATTGTGAGGGGGAAACTTTTCAGAACAGCAGCAACGCTCCTCAGCGTTCAGTTCATGAGGCCTTCTGGAGCCGCTGCAAGAGTGTTTTTATTGATCAGCTTTATGATTAGGTATTCCACAAGCTGCAACAAAGCAGACGATCTCTTAACAATTTCTATTAAGTTATGTAAAGTCTGTGAAACATTCTGCTGTACTCAGTATTCGAGAGAAACCTACTGTGCTGTTTGTCCATGGAATAATGTTAAGGCTAATTGTCCAATGTTATGTTGAAGTAGGCTTGTTTTATGACCAGGTGATTAGCTTTATAGCCAATATTTAAACAAAGCTGAACTTTCCATTACTACCGTTATCTAGAAGAATCATTATTATGGAGAATATGCTCATTGACAAACAAGCTTCATGAAGGTCTGGAAATACATTGAACTGGATCCTGTTGAGGAGTATTACAATACCTAGGATCTTGGGCCAAATGGATGAGACAGCTTGCTGTACAGGTACAGCAACAGCCTAATGGGTTCGACACATGGTTAGCGACGAATCACACATAATGCAACAGTTTCCCATCATTTGGGGTGAACCTAACACACAGGACACGATAGCAACATCAGCGGCGCTTCATAGTTGAACATTTTCCCAACTTCCTCGTGCTGCGATGCGAGCCTGCGTTTGCACATCTATGTGTATGAGCTTGAAATTTCACATGCACGAATTTCGTTGGTTGCTTGGCTAGGAGAGCAAGTGGTTGACAACTTATTGTGCAGGTTCCTTAGCAAATGACTAGAGGAAACGACATTGCCTTTCATGCGCCAAGTCAATCATGTCTGGGTTCACCACCCCATTTGGCCTTGATACAGCTCATATATTTGGTGTGACACAAGTCATGCAATTCATTTCATGTGAGGAGAAAAACCAAAGCAAAAGCATAGTTTCCATGGTTCAAAGCGTACGCTCCGCATCCCCGAGTTTGTGGGAGACTTTAATCTCTCTTGAAAATTGTTTACCAAATTCTGTCCATCTCAGATCAGTCCTTCCAAGTGCTCAAGATTTTTGTCAGTGAGAGTTAAGATGTCCCCAATCAATGTGACACATCAGAATGTAAGTTTAAGGACATTCATTTCTGTTGTTCTAAGCACAACCAATAACCCAAACCTTTGGTCTCTTAGGGAAAAAAAAACAAAAAACAGATGGGGTTTCTAAAAAAAAAGGTCTCAAATATTATCACCTTACAAAAAAATGGCCTAAGTCATGTCTTGATAAAAATGATTTTTTTGGTCAAACCCTTTAGTTCATTGGATGATGCTGGTGCTGTGTCAACGGTGACTTGGTTGTTAACAGATTACTCCAATATACATATACTTGTAAAATTAGACTTCATGTCACCATCCACAATGACTCAAACTAACATGTGGACGTCTCAAACACCAATCCACGGCTTGTTTCATTGGGCTTCAAAGTGAAGCTGAAGACAAAGAAGTGAGACATTTTTACCACCAAAGTTTACCAGCTCAAAATGTCCTCACCGGTGTTTAAAAGGGAGGTATGGGCAAATTAAGAATGGAAAAGTACTGTAGTTGGAGTGTGGATGAGATGGTGACTGGGGGCCGCACTTAACTCCACAAACTGCCAAAATGCTGTAAAACCTTTGATTCTGTTTCTCGCACCTTGGTAACTTCCTTATTTCCAACTGAAGACAACATGCATCTGTTCAGACAGGACTCAGTCACAGACTGTTATCTTTACATGTATTGAAATCTTACTTTAGGAAATTGTGATAAAAGGTATATTTGCTATATAAGTTTCTGTTGTTGATCCTTACCTAAGCTGGTGTACAAATTCCTAAATACAGATTTGTTAAATGGATTCAAGTGCATTTTTCTTTCCTTCTCTCATGTTAATTTTTTTATGGAGATGTTGAAAACCACAAACATTTATTGGGTAATTTCATGTTTATAAGGCTCTTGATAGCTCAAATTATCCAGTATGGCCAATATGGCAGTTCTCTTTTTCCTTCCAGCCATCAAATAAAATTCTGAACATGATGTCCCCCCCCCCATAAAACAACATTTTAATCTCTCTCTGAGACCTGAGTCTTTGAGATTTCTGCTTCCTCGTCTAAAAATGAGAGTGAAATGATCATAAATTCATTCGGTTCCAGCTGTGAACACAACATGTGGAACTCAGCAGCTACAACATCGCATCACGAGCCACTTACTTTTACAGCGGTACGGTTTTAACGCCACCAGCTGCCACGGCAGAGCTGGCGGTTGAGCAAACCAACATCCTGAAAGTGGCATTCTGGGATTCGCATTCCTGACATTTACTGCTCTGTAGGAGGAACACTGCCATGCGCTAATGAAGGAGATGTCATATCCCAGGAACTGCTGGTATGTCCTTGTAAACTACATCTGGATGTACAGCAGTCTTCTTTTCAGTTCTGATATCCATCAGTCTTTTCTGTGACCCTTTAAATTCATCAAAGATTTGAAAGAGTCACGTGGGCTGACAAACTTTTAGTCCCCCTCTGTCAGTGACTGAAGGCATATGAATATTTATTGTATTATATGAGACACAAACAGACTTTAAGCCGATAAGTTATCATGATCCGTCCTGTTTGAAAACACAATTCTGAGAAACAGGATTATTTGGAGTGGAGATAAAGGAAGTGAAAGGGTTAGGGTTAGGGTGAGAAAGTAATTTCCCTGCTTTACAAATTCATGTTTCCAAACAATTGGTTTGGAAATTTATTTTAAAAGAACAAATATTAAGTTCCCCCAATTTGTGTTCACCGGTGAGTCAGTAACTGCGTTTCCATTTACCAATGAACGTAAAACTTTGTCGCTACTTTGCTAATGTTGAAAAAAAAACAGACACAATTTCGCAACCAGCATGCTTCCATTTAATAAGAGGCGATTAAATTCGCATCATGTGAATATGTTTGTTCAAGTGATGCGTCATTGAAAAACATGCAGCAGCATCATCCTCCAGCCACTTCCTGTTGTTTTCCTCGCAAAAGACAACAAAAAGTGTTTCCATTGCAGTTTTGCGAAATCAACAAAATTAAAAATGGCCGAAAAGCCACCGCATCCAGCACCACCACTAATATCCACTAAGGGAGAAATAGTGGAACAGTGGTGAACTTTTCCCAGAAGTGGTCAGCCAGTTAAAATGACTCAAAAGCAACAGAACAGAAGAATCCAGAGCAACATCTGAAGATCTCCTCCATTAGGGTCAGTAAAACCACCGCTGAGCAAAACAAACCCCGATTCCAAACAAACATCCTGATCTGCAAACATTTTGTGAGCAAAATAATCTGCAGACAGACGAGGTTAAAGGGTCATCAGAACGAGCTGACATGGTGGTGGAAGGACCTGCTGCTGGTCGACTTACTGGATGAACAAAGCACATTGTTCACTAATGGAATGTAGAGAAACAGTTGTTAGTGTGTTTTTAAACACAATTCCAGACCCTTACAGAATATTTAAAGCATTCTACAGAATAGGTTTATTAAACTTTAATGGCTTTTTAAATTGAAATGATTGTATTTTCTATCTGTTTGGGAACAGAACCTACTGCTAATGAGCCTAATTAGAAATATGAGTAACAGAAAGTGAAACGTCCTCAATCTGTATTGTCTCCTTGCCTGTGTTGTGTTTTATTGTTTCTTGCCTCTGGCTAATTCCTGGCCTGCCCAGATTTGTTTCATCCAGGCTCCTCTTTAACTCTGGAAAACTAACAGATTCATTCACACTGCTACCTGCAGAAATAAAACAATCAAACTGAACATGAAAAACGGAATCCTATATGAAATCCTACATCTGCAATGACTGGTTTAGATTTTTTAAAAATCATCCATTAACTCTGTGACTGGCAGCGTAGTGTAGCTTTCAGCTCAGCATAGATCACACGTTAATATTCACATTAATATTCACGTTACAATGACTCAAGAAGAGCTTGTACATGTTCACCAACAAGAGTATCTAATTAGCCCTTTGCATTCTTTCCCCGTTTTACACAACAGTCACTCAGACAAGAGAACACAGGTTAAACTCATTTTTAATTATAATGTTCCATCCAGCATCCCTACTTAGTACAACAGAGAAACACAACATGAATGGAATCCATTAAGTGATGCATTTCAAAGAATGAGTGGCAAAAACAAAGCATACTATAACCATGTGATAGAGCTGGAAAACCTAAACTCCAACCTACATCCTTTAGAAACAAATCAAACCAGGGGCGGAGCTATAGGGGGACCTGGGGGGCGGTCGCCCCCCCGAACCAAGCCGGTGGGGACCCGGATCTGGAGGAGCCAGGGAGGGAGGAATGGATTCAAGTCGCTCGAATGTCGGACTACAGACCGAGAAAGTGAGAAAGTGCGGCCCCGCCTGTTGAGAAAGGTGTATCAATGTCAGTTTTCCGTCCGCACTAGATATGTTAATATCTAGTTTAATATATCTAGTTTAATATCTAGTACTGAGACAGCTGAAAAGTTTAGCTTAACTAGAAATTTTGCTTATAGGCTAAATATTTAGTGAAAAAATATTTTGCTAACCAGACAGTTAATTTGAAGCTAAATATTTAGCTAGCAAGCTAATTGTTTGATTGACAAAATATCTAGCATAGAAACAGCATATTTGTTAGGTACCAGGCTGGTGGGTCTGCTGGGTTCTGTTTTCAGATCATCCATCAGAGGGCGCCTGCTGTCAGCAGGGTCCGGGAGGGCGTGCCAACAGGTCCTAACCAGACGCACCTGAAGGGAATTGTCATCGTCTGGTGGAGTATATGAGCAGCTGGCTGCCAGCACATCTTCG
The DNA here is from genome assembly GCA_033032245.1 of Poecilia picta. Taxonomy (NCBI): domain Eukaryota; kingdom Metazoa; phylum Chordata; class Actinopteri; order Cyprinodontiformes; family Poeciliidae; genus Poecilia; species Poecilia picta. The sequence continues at coordinate 16,926,990 of CM065375.1, forward strand.
CCAGAGTGTTTGCCTGAATTGGTACACTGAGCCATCTAGAAACCTCCCTGAGCATTCTTGTTGAAATTTGAGTAGTTTGGAATCTAAAAGAAACTTACCTTTGTGATCCTTTTTTCCAGGACGTTTGTCAGAGCCTCCAGAAAGTCCCGAGCCTTTCCCCCCCTCTTTGGAAGGAAACCTCTCGAGGCATCTTGGCAGCCAGCACCACTGCTCCTCCGAGCGTTCTTGGTTTACCTGTCCGCCCGCCGGCACTCCACCTCTCCGCCCAGCATCACCTTCAAACAGACCCACCGCCTGGCCTTTTCCCCTCCGCAGTACTAATCCCGACCTCCTCGGGTAAGAGCTTCCGTTCCCGTTCTCTGAGTTGATTTTCTTCTCCTTACCTCGTACTCACCTCATCTCTCTCCCTCAGTGAGCGGTTGCTCCCAGACCCCCACCCCCTGTGAGGAAGACCATCCCCGATTTATCAGTTGAACTGCGTTTTTGTTTGAGTAAAATAAACCCATTGTCTTTAACACCAGTCTCTCTCCGTGAGTGTTTCTGCATGTGGGCTAAAACCATTAAACCCGACATGACAGAACACTCTGGCCAAACGGATGTTCCAGCAGAAACAATCCGGAGAGCTCTACATCACCAACAAACGCTAATTCAAAACCATGAGGCTGCACTTCAGGAGCTGGGTAACCGGCAGACAGAGACAAATAACCGCTTGGCTGAGCTAACCAGTTTTCTCCGCAGTCGCTTTCCCCAGACATCCACTTCAGAGTCCGCTCCAGAGTCCGCACAGGAACCCTCGCAGTCTCCAGATCTGGCGTCCGGGGTCCAGGTCCAGGTCCAGTCCACGTCTTCCGACTGTCAGCTGCCGAACCCATCCAGGTTTGATGGAGATCCTCGAAAATGCAGAGGGTTTTTGATGCAATGTAATATTCAATTCAACCATTCGCCCCATAGATTCGTCCTAGACTCAGCCAAGATATCTTATATTATTGCACATCTATCTGACCGCGCTCTAGACTGGGCAGAAGCCAGGTTTTCCTCCTCTCCTGAGTATGGCTGTTCATTTGCCGAATTCTTAACAGAGTTTAAACAGGCTTTCAATCAAGAGACTGATAAATCCCTGAGTTCCCGAGCTCTGTTGAAGATGAGACAAGGGCAGAGATCTGTAGTAGATTTTTCTATTGATTTCCGCATCCAAGCCGCGGCCTCGGGTTGGAACACCCCAGCGCTAAAAAGCGCCTACTTGGATGCTCTAAATGATTCCCTAAAGGACGAGCTGGCTACTTTAGACGAGCCCGGTTCTCTCGAGGATTTAATAAAACTGTCCATAAGAATAGATAACCGTATTCGTGCTCGGGCTAAGGAAAGAAGCAGTCGAAGTGCAGCACCCAGATCCCACCAAGCAGTTCATCCTTGAGGTAGATGCCTCTGAGATGGGGGTGGGAGCGGTTCTATCACAGTTCACTGAGACCGATCACAAGACCCATCCTTGTGCCTTTTTCTCCCGTAGACTTTCTCCTGCTGAGAGAAATTATGATGTGGGGGATAGGGAGTTACTAGCCATTAAACTGGCATTGGAAGAATGGAGACACTGGTTGGAGGGCGCTGAATATCCCATCTTGGTTTGGACTGATCATAAGAATTTATCCTACCTCAAATCAGCTAAGAGACTAAATCCTCGTCAGTCCCGATGGTCGCTGTTCTTCTCTCGTTTTAACCTGTGTATTTCCTATCGTCCAGGATCCAGAAATGTCAAGCCCGATGCACTCTCGAGGTTGTACTCGCCAGCCGATTCAGAGAAACAGCCAGCTCCCATTCTGCCGTCTACCTGCTCTGTTGCCATGGTCACCTGGGAGATCGAGGATTTAGTGACGCAAGCCCAGCAAACAGAACCTGACCCAGGCACTGGCCCAGACAACAGGGTATACGTTCCCACATCTATTCGAGCACGCTTGATCACCTGGATACACGCCTCCAAATTTTCTGGCCATCCAGGTATTAGCAGAACTGTAGCCTTGATCAATCGACGTTTCTGGTGGCCGTCCATTCAAAAAGACGTCAAGGAGTACGTGCTAGCCTGTCCAACCTGCGCTAGAAATAAAGCATCCCATCAGCCCCCGTCAGGTCTCCTGCAACCACTGTCCACACCCACACGCCCCTGGTCCCACATCGCCATCGACTTTGTGACGGGTTTGCCAGTCTCTAAAGGTATGACCACTATATTGACCATAATCGACCGTTTTTCTAAAGCCTGCCACCTGATCCCGCTGAGAAGACTCCCTTCAGCCTTTCAGACAGCACAGTTGCTAGTGAAACATGTTTTCAGATTACATGGGATTCCACAGGAGATCCTCTCAGATCGAGGACCACAGTTTTCCTCTCAGGTCTGGAGGCATTTTTGCTCGGCCCTGGGGGGCAAGAGTTCTCTAACCTCAGGTTATCATCCTCAGTCTAACGGCCAGGTTGAACGTATGAATCAAGAGTTGGAGGCCACCCTTAGGTGTCTCACGTCATCCAGTCCGACTGATTGAAGCCCCTACTTGCCGTGGGTTGAATATGCGCACAACTCTCACCTCTCTTCTGCGACAGGTCTGTCTCCCTTTGAAGCCTCTTTGGGCTACCAGCCTCCACTTTTCCCTGCTGACGAGAAGGAGATTGCAGTCTCCTCCGTTCGACACCATATCCGCCGTTGTAAGACCTTCTGGGATAGAACAGTTTCCGCCCTCAACCGGACAGCTGAACTGAATCGTCGCTGGGCCGACCGCAAGAGGCGACCTGCCCCCATTTTTGTTCCAGGTCAAAAGGTTTGGCTATCGACTAAAGACGTCCTGTTAAAATCTGTGCCTAGAAAACTGTCCCCCCGTTACATTGGTCCCTATGAGATTGAGAAGCTGGTCGGTCCTTCTGCCGTCCGTCTGCGTCTGCCACCCTCTTTCCGTGTCCACCCCACCTTTCATGTTTCCCAAGTCAAACCGGTCCACTCTAGTCCCTTGTGCCCTCCTGCTGATCCTCCCCCTCCTCGTGTTATTGGCGGCCACCCCGCCTACACAGTCCGCCGGATTGTGGATTCACGCCGGCGAGGGCGGGGCTGGCAGTACCTAGTTGACTGGGAGGGTTACGGCCCAGAGGATCGCATGTGGGTGCCTGGCTCTTTTATTTTGGATCCTTCCCTCATTAGGGACTTCCGCTCCTCCCTACCTTCTACATCTTCTGGACCGCCTGGTGGCGGTCGTTGAGGGGGGGGTACTGTTAGGTACCAGGCTGGTGGGTCTGCTGGGTTCTGTTTTCAGATCATCCATCAGAGGGCGCCTGCTGTCAGCAGGGTCCGGGAGGGCGTGCCAACAGGTCCTAACCAGACGCACCTGAAGGGAATTGTCATCGTCTGGTGGAGTATATGAGCAGCTGGCTGCCAGCACATCTTCGCCAGAGTGTTTGCCTGAATTGGTACACTGAGCCATCTAGAAACCTCCCTGAGCATTCTTGTTGAAATTTGAGTAGTTTGGAATCTAAAAGAAACTTACCTTTGTGATCCTTTTTTCCAGGACGTTTGTCAGAGCCTCCAGAAAGTCCCGAGCCTTTCCCCCCCTCTTTGGAAGGAAACCTCTCGAGGCATCTTGGCAGCCAGCACCACTGCTCCTCCGAGCGTTCTTGGTTTACCTGTCCGCCCGCCGGCACTCCACCTCTCCGCCCAGCATCACCTTCAAACAGACCCACCGCCTGGCCTTTTCCCCTCCGCAGTACTAATCCCGACCTCCTCGGGTAAGAGCTTCCGTTCCCGTTCTCTGAGTTGATTTTCTTCTCCTTACCTCGTACTCACCTCATCTCTCTCCCTCAGTGAGCGGTTGCTCCCAGACCCCCACCCCCTGTGAGGAAGACCATCCCCGATTTATCAGTTGAACTGCGTTTTTGTTTGAGTAAAATAAACCCATTGTCTTTAACACCAGTCTCTCTCCGTGAGTGTTTCTGCATGTGGGCTAAAACCATTAAACCCGACATGACAATATTTAGCTCTCACTTAAATATTTAGCTCTGAGATAGCTAAATATTTAGCTTAATTAAAAATGTAACTTACTATATAGTAGGTAATAAAAAAGCTCAATATCTAGTTTACAGTCTATTTAGTTTGTACCTAAATATTTGGCTAGTTCTAAGCTACGACACTTTATATTTTGCATAATCTATTTGATTACCATATTTATCTTGCTAACTGGGCATTTAATTTGAAGCTAAATATTTAGCTAGCAAGCTAATTGTTTGGTTGACAAAATATCTAGCATACAAACAACATATTTAGCTTTAACCTAAATTATTATTTAGCTCTGAAATAGCTAAATGTGAAGCTTAGTTAAAAAATTGTTTGAAGTTAAATATTAAGCAAACAAGCTAAAGATTTCATTCTAGCCTAAATATCTCTTAGCTAGATATTTTTTGCCTTTGTGTGTAACTTTACAAATGGCTCCCCACGGTCTGCTTTTGTTCATATGTAGGTTTACTCTGGAGCCGTTGAATCACTTAAAAACAGGATTTTTACTCTCTAAAAATGTGTATAAGTCTTCAAGTCTTCTTAAAGTCACTTTATATTTTGCATAATCTTTTGTTCCAATATTCCTGTAACTTCTCTTGGCGCACTTGACCTTCCTGTACACCGCTAAACGTTTTCCGTCTCACTGATACGACTTCTTTCATATGTCAGTCTGATTCATGACCAGGTCACACCTTAAACGCACACAGCTACGCATAAAACATCCACACAGAATGTTTAAATCATGCAGATGAAAAGTGCCCTGTATGTGTATTTGCACATATTCCACAAATAAAAGGAAGTGCATACAAAGTAGGAAGTTTAACACCCACGCTCCGCAGTATAGGGAGCCCAGCTGGGACACACCCTGTCCATCCATCTGTGCAAATACATTAACTTTGAAGTATGAAACCTCGGTGCGTGGGTTGCTCCAGGTCTTTCTAGAACTCTTGCAAAAATGACTTTCTTTCTAAACTTAGGTTGGCTCATCTTTGAACAGTAGAAACTGAAATAAAACAAAGACAGATAACCCTGAAATGTATTTTTTTATTATTATTATATTTAGATTTCTTGGTTGTTCAGACTGAGGTTGAGCTTTCTACTGATAAATATTGTGAGAGGAAGCATGAATGTGTTGGGAATTACTCCATGTTTTACAGTTGATCACGGTGAAGAACATGTCAGGCTGCGTAATGCCGTAAAATGCCCTGAAAACCTTGTTAGAGTTCATGTCATCTCCTTAAATCTGTTTGTGGTCAATGCAAAAAAAAAAAAAAGGAATAAAGTCAAAATAAAGCCATGATATTACGTGGATAAAGACAAATTGTTACAAGAATAAAGTAACATTATAACTTTATTCTTGGCTATGAGTTTACTCTTGTAATATTTTTTATTGTTATTTTCTTAGTTTTGCCCTATTAATTCTAGTAGATTATTTTCAGCTACTTTCAATCTGATAAACCAGCCTGATCAGAACTCCTCTTCTAATTCACTGACTCCCACTGTAGTAACCATAAAACCAGCTATAAATCAGTTACAGTGACAGTTTGTACACATGATTTGTGAAAGGACTGGTTAACAAACTAAAGTGTGTGAAAATGATCCAGATCGTGTTTAAAGACACGTTTGAGGCTGGTCCTAAAGTTTCAGGTTTCATGGACGGACCGACGGACCCTTGCATCCCGTCAGCACACACCATGAAAACACACACACCAATGAGACAAACTGCGTATACACACCCACAGAACAGGATAGATTTATAATGTGTGTGTGACATTAATCACACACAGATCACTGGACACAATGGGACTTTATGGTTTACAGGCTCAGTCTGCCTCATGGCAGAATGTTAATAGTTGGTTTTATTTTATTTTCTGACTGTCAGATTCTTTCTCATCTTTGATTTTGACATTAAATTGAGGTTAAGAAACATGAAGCACTGACACTTTAATCGCACTGTGGGACAAGCCAAGGGTTTTGACACACGATTCATTTAAACGTTATTTTTTTCTGAATTCAAATCCTGAGTTCTTTACTCTTGATTTGAAATAAAAAGAATGATAAACAAAATATAAATAAATATATAGGGTAGCTATTTCTAGGCTGCACAATGGCGCAGTTGGTAGAGCTGTTGCCTTGCAGCAAGAAGGTTCTGGGTTCAATTCCCGGCCCCGGCCTTTCTGCATGGAGTTTGCATGTTCTCCCTGTGCATGGTGGGTTTTCTCCAGGTACTCCGGTTTCCTCCCACAGTCCAAAAACATGACTGTCAGGTTAATTGGTCTCTCCAAATTGCCCCTAGGTGTGAGTGTGTGTGTGCATGGTTGTTTGTCCTGTGTGTGTCTCTGTGTTGCCCTGCGACAGACTGGCGACCTGTCCAGGGTGAACCCCGCCTCTCGCCCGGAACGCCAGCTGGAGATAGGCACCAGCACCTCCCGACCCCATCAAGGGACAAGGGTGTAGGAAAATAGATGGATGGATGGGTAGCTATTTCTGCCATTACTGTTTTTTTAATGCGAGAACTGGAACTAACGCACAGCCGAAGAGGAAGGACCCAAGTAACAAAGGGAGGTAGGACACAAGCAAGTAAAGAAAGACTTAGTTTTATCAGGAACAGAGGAAACAGAACTAAGGATGGAAAGAAAGAAAGGACAGACAGACACACGGAAGACAAGATGGACACAAAAAAGCAATAGATGTCCTCTATCTATTTCTGAGACTTTTATTCTGAAGTAAGAAAGGAAGTGGCTGTTGAACAGCTGTTGTACAGACTGCATCAATCCAGTTTTAAAGGATGACATTTTTGAGCTTTACATAATGTTATAATATTTATTCCCACATCAAAAACATATCTGGAGTGTTTCTTTGATTCTTTCATGCATGTTTAAGAAATCCTTTTAATCTCCATGGCAACCATTCAGTTGTGTAAAGCGCATGGTTGGACCTAGCTCCACCTTTGAGTACGAAGCTCCTCCTCTGATCTGCAGTTTCTAAGCTTTTGCCCTGCCAGAGACTCTTCCACTCAGCTCCTTCAGACTAGCCAGCAGCGCTTAGCAAAGTCAACTGCTGCTCATTATAGGAGCTACTTCTCAGAGCAATGCTGGTAAAAAATGTTGCTGAAGGGTTAATACAGGAGCCATAATGTGATGACTTCCTGAAGGTGGAGTTTCTGAAAGAGCAGGAGCTTCTTAAAGTGACAGAGGTCCAATTTCAAGAAGTTAAATTATGAAGTCACATTTCTTTTAAGTTGTGTTTGACATACATAGTATTTCAGTAACAACTGAAGGTAACATAGTTAGTTTATTGTGCTATAAACTGGAATTATGTGCCTGGAAAACACAAACATATAAAGCGTTTTGTTTGCTGTATTTTGGAAGCTCAAAAACCTTGTAAACTGGATCTATTGCTGCATCTTTATTTTTCAGTATAACGTGAATAAAATAGCTTCATGGCTCATGAATGAAACGCTGTACGGAAACTTGTAAATTCTAACCTTATGCTTACACCATGCAGTTGTATGACTCTTAAAGAAACTCTTCACGCCTTCGCCCAGGTGTCCTGTGATGCGTCTACATCCTGGTAACAAGCTGGTGGACGGCGGCGCCCTCTATCTCCTCCTCCTCCACCAACACCTTCCTCTGGAACTCCTGAAGGACGAAACACAAGAGCTGAGAAGTTAATTGTTCTTTCTGATTAACTTTGCTATTCTGCTTAGAGCTCAACAGCCTTTAAAATAAAATCCGATCACAAACTTCAGTGTTTCTTATGGACATTTTATGTAACAACCCAACACAGAGTAGAAAACAATTCCAAAATGGATGAACAAGAAATACTCCAATTCTCTTTGCTAAAATAGATCAAACTTATTCCAATATCATTCTAGACCAGGTCTTGTTTGGACCTGACTGTGCAATGGAGTCTCAGGAGGAGGGGTGAACATTCACCCAAATAAATTCTAGAAAAAAATGAGAAAAAAAATTGTTAGAGAAAAATCTTTTTGCCATTACTGTCAGAAATGTCCAAAATACTTTCTCAAAAATGTAAATGATTAATCTAAAGTTTTCTGATTTTTTTTTCTAGCGAAGTTTTGACGTTTCAGACTCAGAAATGTCCTTGTTTTACTCAAACATTTCTGAGACAAATCTGAGAATTTTATTTTATTTTTTTGGTGGAAAACTCCTTGAATAAACGAGAAAAACGAAAAGGAGAAAAACAGCAGGGATAAGATGCAGATTAAAATGTGAAGAAACAATTGAAAAAAAAAACCCAATCTATTCCTTCTATTATCTCGGCTAACAGTTCATTGATGTGTTTTGTTTCAAGCACCAAAGAAACATTTGAAATGTTCAATATGGTTGTTTCTTGTCCAGAACTAAACTTCATCATTTCCTTCTTGTTCAGCCAGCCTGTCATCTTCTCTGACTAAATAAATAAATCAGACTTTTCTGTTTGTTTGAGTTTGTTTTTTCCGTTCATCTCTCACCCTGAAGCTGTGGAGTCTCGTCCGTCTGTCCTGCAGAGTCTTCTCCTGGCTGGACGTCACTTCTGCTATGTGCGTCCTCCACTGCTGCTCTCTCTCCTGAAACACCAGAGTTTCACATATGCACCACTTCAAACTGTCAACAGTGAATGACTAAATATACTGTTAAAAAGACAGAAGGAAAAAAATACGGACCCAGTTACGCCTCACTGCCCTGAGGATTACAAAATGAATGTGAAAAATCAAAAAGATTCTATATTTGACCTTGACCATCAATGACCTTTTACAGTTGCACTTGGTGTGATTCTTTATATTATGTGACCACTTGTCAGAATGTTGGTTTCCTTAAACGTTTTAAACCACTTTGAATAATAAACTCAAACTTAATGAACTGTTTGTTATCTACGATCAGCTGGAATGTTTGTGTGATTGAATCAAAATTAGTTTTCTTTGTACAACATGTGTTTTAAGTTGGCACTATAGTGTTTATATAATGAAATGAATATAAAAGACTTTAAATTCATTGGTTTCCTGGCACTTTCTTGGCTTTGAAATTGGTCTGATTGCAGTTTTCCGTAAAAAGCAGATTCCGATTTTGGCCGATTCCAATTTTCTGTTCTGGAATGTCACTAAATATAGCAAAAAATTGTTGAGTTGGCAACAGTGGAGTGACTGTGGTAAACATGCAGACGTGACCTATTGGGCCAGACAGTCAGACCAAAAGAGGACAGAGATTAATCACACCTTTGCCAAGCTAGATCAGATCGGCTAGATTTGCATGTATCGGCCAATCACCAATCTCCCAAAATTAAGGAAATCTGGACCAATTTATTGGTGCATATGGTATTTCATGCACTTTGAAAAAGGTTGAGGTTTTATTTATACCTCCTTGGTTACATTGTCCTGTTAATGTAACCAAGGAGGTAACCAAGGAGGTATAACCAATCACCTGGTAGTACCCAGTATCCACCCATCCATCCCAGTCAGTTTTCTTTTATCGGACAGTTGCTGATGTAACCGCAGCAACCAAACTCAATCCTTCATCACTTCAAAACTCTGAGTGATGCTTGTAGAAGATGCCAGTCTCCTCGGTCCAACAGTCAGCAAACACATTCTGCTTCGCCCCAGGCTCCCAAATGGACATGTAGTGAAAAGTGCTGTGGCTGCTAGTGGTTTACCCCTGACCTCACATTGGTCTCTGGTGGATCTGGTTCCCTTCTGTTTGTGTGCTTTTCAGGAAAATTTGTAAAAGACGGAGAGGACTGGAAATATGTTCTCCTTCTGTATAGAAGGACTTGACATGGATACATGTGAAATGGCCAGTTGCGATTGCTCCAAATGGCCCGTGCCTGCCATCTATTAACATTTCTGTCATACTGTGTGCTTGTGTGTATGTGCGCGGGTGTTTCAACAGCTGTACAGGGTGGAGGAAGTCGATGTGAGCAAGGGAGACATTTAGCTGAATGTCTGTCACTTTAAGGCGGAAGGCGAGCTGACACACATGTGGAGGAGGTGAAATCAGGCAAACCTCCACATACTCAAGCACTTACTAGAGAGCTACTTTTGTCAGTAGAACTTATTCTCCGTGTGTGTAATAATGCTAACTTGTCTAATCGGTTCATGTATGTGACGTTGATTTAGTTTCAGAACTGACAAGAGAAAAATTACAACAGCTGCACATTAATAAATACATTTAAAGTATCATCTGCACAACACATGAAACCTTTTTGTTGAGTTCCAACTGGGGCATTTACTTCACTCGGTCCACCCAGATGTTTTGCACAGCTGAATGGTTGCCATGGGAGATTAAAGTATTTCTCAAAGAAACCTTTTAGGTTTTAGATAATGCAATCAAAAGATGTACACCAATATTATCTACATGTGAACCTTATTGAAAAGAAAGACTCACAGTGGCTAACGTCAAACTGTAACTCGGACAGAACGCTGCCCACAGCTACACCGGTTCTCTCTTCCTCCGAGAGATGGGTTATGTTATTCAAGAGTTGACTCATGTGTTCCTGGGGTCATGTTAGCCACTTCACTGCAGTTACTGAAATGTTCTTGTTTGGAGTTTGCAAGGTCCAGCTTTTGATCATGCAACGACATAAATCCTGGGCCAATCAAGGAACTCAAGTCTGCTGTCAGTCAAACCACTTGGCATGGCAGGATCTGATATCGGCCGAGACGAACTGCGGTAGAAGCAGTAAAGACACTGCAAAGGCAATTAGTAGTGTGTTGGGGAGCAGAAGAAGTATTTGGAGTTTTTTGAAAGCTCAACCAACCAGCCAACCTACCTACTTTCCTTTGTGGCAAAATAAGATGTTCTGGGAATATGCTATATTTACTATTTATTTCTGTCCCCAGAGGGCTGGTGGAATTTTGCGCTCTCATTTCTGAAACAGACTATTCCTCTAACTAACCTTAAAAGTGCATTTCTAGCTACATTAAGTCTGCATTTGAGGTTTTGCCAAAACCCTGAACTTCCAATAGTTTGAGGCTGCACAAATCTGGTTTTGATTTGTTGCAATCAGAAAGAGTGTGCATGACGAAATGTTTAGGTGGGGGTGTAACAGAAAGACCACTGACCTTTTTGTGAGGGTAAGTGTCTTTTTATTTAATTTGAGACCCTAGCAGAAACATTGATGGCCACAGCAGGCCAGGTCCCTCACCAGTTTAACACACTCCTGTCAGAAACGAGGCCTTCACAGCTGTTTTTTGTGAGGGTGACCATCTGTTTTGGCAACTGTGTATGTTATTTTGTTTGAGTCCACACGGCGAACATGCAGATTTCTTTTTTTTTCCCCTAACGTGCCAAATGTGTTCCTGCCGCTGCTTCGTGTGTGTTCGTCTATGCAGACGTGAACTACTGATAAGACCTGACTGTGGGCCAGACTTATCTTTCCATGGGAGTGAATCTGATTTAACCCGCAGCTATGAAGTGAACCTGGATGGGAAATTAACACTCTTTGATGCGAGTTCTCTCCACTGCAGGATTGTTCAGCCTGCTCCTTCTTGCCAACTGGTTAAATCAGCCAGGTATCACCTGGGCTGGTCTCAGATCCTCAGAAACATCTGATCATAAATCACTTTTAAAAAGCCTGACAACCTCCTTGCAACTTAGTTGACGTTTTAAAACAGTGCTAGCTTGATGCAGATTTCTGCCAGTTTTTGCAGCTTAAATGTAAGTCTTTTGCCCAGAGCAGCACTCTGTTAGGGGTGGTGGTGCTTTCTACTTCTTCCTTACATCTTCAATCAATAGAAAGTGAGCGCCCAATGTTGTTACAGTGTAAATACATAGAAATCATTGTTAGTGCTTTAATGCTGTTTATCCAAACTTTACCCAATGTGTCTAGTGCGCTCGGTTTGTTGACGAGGTGTGAACGTGCCAACTCTGATGAGGGTCAAAAATAAAAACTCTGGTCCACCTAAAAACCTAAGTCTTGTTTTAGTTGACGTGAACTCTGGTGTGAATGCCAAGTGACTTCCTCCAAAAGCAGGAAGTGAACCACAGCACAAGACAACCAAAGCTCAAGTTTTAGCGCTAGCAGGAGAAATAGCGTATAGTCTTTAGCCAACGACAAAAGACAACCACTAAAATCTGACGTCATTTCATTTTCATTCACATTCCGTGAGAAAGGAAGTTGTGCGCAATGTCTTTTTCAGAAGTTGTTGTGTCGTTTCCTTCATTAGTTCATGGTGCAGCGCCCCCCACTGGTGAGGAGGGTACAGGTTTTTCAAATGGTTTGGTTTGCTTAACCCAGTGCAGTGTGAAAGGGAACTGTACCCTTTCACACTGCAAATATTGGAGTTTTGGTCCCCAATCGAACTGAGTCTACCAGACTATCCAGTGTGAGAACACCACAAACAAGTATGAGATCTGGACTATTTTACAATCTGTAGTCCAAAATAGTAAATGATACCTGGTGAGGCAGAAACTGTATCAATTCTCACTAACATCGTGTTAGTAAACCAAATTCCTGTTGTGAATTTGGGTTGGGCAGAGTTATGGAACTGATCCAGTTCACTCAAGTCACTTGCCAAAAATAAAAATTGCTCCCACTGTTGGTCCTGACAGCAACAATTAACAGGAAGCTTCCCATGAAACTGTTGAGGGCTTCGATCCAAACTCCTGAGTGCTCTGCCTCCCCCCGAAAACCCGGCAAACTGCTAACTGCGCCGACGGCCAGAGTGATCTGTCATTACACCCATCAGCTTCAGTTACTACTGCTTGGCTGCTGCATGCAATCTGTATGTGAGTCTTGGCAGAGCATGTGGTCTCTCATCATGCTGGTGATGACAAACAAGCTGTCAAGGTTGAGCCCATTTCACTTAATAACTGAAGCCGCCACATTGAGCCGAAGTTTGGAAATTAATGCTGTTTGCTTTTACAGATGTACAGACTTACTTTGTGTCTGTGTCTGTGTGTGTGTGTGTGTGTGTGTGTGTGTGTGTGTGTGTGTGTGTGTGTGTGTGTGTGTAGGTTTGACAATCTTCTTGCTGTCTTCTATTGCTCTGAGTCGTTCTTTTTCCTGCTGCTCCCATTCCAAGCGCCGGCGGGCCTGACACACGCAGACATGGACGATCGGAAATGTCGACATGGTGACATTTGATGTCCTGTTTGGTGGCTGTTGTTTCTCTTACTCTTGCCTCTTTTGTGTCTTTCCAGTTTTCCTCCAAAGCTCCCCGGTCGTCTGGGGAACCTCTGGTCAAGCTTCCTGACGCTCCCAGAAATGCGTAGTCCTCCTCTTTACACAAACCCCTCATTGACTAGAATCAGGTGACAACTTGCTTCAGAATCAACTAACCAAATATCTCAAAATGTGACTTCAATGATGCCGATGCCGGGTCTGGCATTAGCCAAAATAAATGAAGTAAAATGTTTTCTACAAGTTGGACCCCAGACCTTGAAAAGAATTTGGTGTAAAACATTTTGTGCTGCGTTTGTGCAGCATAATGTTTTTGTTGTGCTTCTATAATTTAAAAAAACATTAGGACGTGTGTCCAGAGGTCATCAAAGGTCAGTCAGTCCACATCTACAAAATAAATCTAATTGCAGAGCCAGTCAACTGTGCTATGTTTGTGCTGCAACCAAATTTGATTGTACTGTAATAATTTTTAAGATAAAAAAAAAAAAATAAAATAAAACATTTTTCCAGAGGTCACTAGAGATCAAAACAGTGGCACAAAACAAACAAAAATGTTTGCTTCACAAATGCAGCACAAATGTTAGACGTCAATTTCGTTTGAAGGAGGTGGGGGAGCCAACTTCACTCAGGTTTGTATGTGTTGGATTTGTGTTCTATGTTTCCTGACTGAATTATGTAACTACTTTATTCAACTGTGACTTTACACGAGCAGCATGTCAGAATGTTTCAAAAGCAGAGAAGCCACTGTGACATGCTGCACAGCCACTTGCTATAGGAAGTTAATAACGCAGAAGTAAGCCAGTCTTCACATCATAACTAGTTTTTTTTTAATAATGGATTTCTATTTGATAGTATTAGTGGTGGAGCACGATTAGAATTTTTAACTAAGTGAATTGCAGCATCAGTAGTTAATCACAATTTTTCACATCTTATTTTAAAGATACGAACAAAATAAGCAACATCTTCCATTAAAAACTAATAGGAGAGCAATCTCTGCTACTATTGTGCATCCATCAAAAGGAGGCCACGGCAAGTAGCAAACACACTGCTGCACAGGCAGTACAGGATTAAAGTATAATTCATATGAATAAAAGCAGAACTTTACACACCTTAGACATGGGGATACTTTGGAATCGTTTCACGTGAGACATTGTTGCAGGAGATAGTCATACAGCTCCCTGTTACGCAGACAATTGTGATTCTTAATCTATTTTAAATTGTAGAATTAATTAAAGCAAATCTTGAGCCCAAGGAAAAGATCATCCTCTCACCTGTTTGACCAGATAAAGTGACAACCTCAACGCTTCCTCTCGATGTTGGGCTGTTGTGAATGTTTGTCCCATCTGATCGACCTTATGGAGGTTTCTGACCAATGACCACACACTGCTTCCTCTCCAGTCACTTCCACAGCATAGTGGCAAAAGTGACACTTGTTCACTAATAAAGACTTTAGCGGCTAAAGGAGAGCATGGGATCATTATGCTGGCAGGTAGCAATATGCTTAGATACGCCTGAAGGCTAGTAAGAAGAATAATAAGAAGGTTTTGTTCTTCTCAGTTTTGTTTGCAACTCATGCGAATTTGATCTTTTTAGTATTTTTTTAATACTTTTTATAAAAATGGATACAAATAATAAAAATTGCAGTGAATTGAGGAAATTAATGCTACGTTGATCAGATTCATGTGTCTGTAAATAAAATCACAGGTATATTTTCACTCATCACATCATAATGGATGTGATTTACAGCAGATTGCTAATGGGGACCATCCGGCCAATCAGATTCAAAGTGATAGTACAAGTCAAGGTTACTGGGCACAGTTTAAATGAAAAGGTTCTGCTACATTCAGTACACTCACAAAGTAGTTCAAGAAAAAAATCTGGAGGGAATAAAATCATAAAGGGCGAAAAAAGCTGCACATCTGAAGATGTGCAACTATAATAAAAGTGTTACATTTTTGTATTGGTCTATATTCAGATAACAGTGCAGTTGGGTCAATCGGAGGAGTCGGTCCAGCTAACACAGGATAGCATGAGTAGAAGATTAGATGAATGGAGTTAGCTTATGTCATGAAACTCAAAACATGCTGGATATTACTCCATTATTGCTTTTAGCTAAGGAGTGCTAAAGAGGCTTAATCATGTTCGGGCCTTGTCCATTTGGTAGGTCACAACCAGCCGTGGTGGCTGAATCTGATCCGGTTAAAGTTAAAGAGAGAGCAGGGTCATAACTTTAATACTTTGTTGGCATGACTGCATTGACAGTTCTCTGACCTCAATCTCTCCTTGGCCTGTGTGTGTGTGTGATTTGTTAGCTAAGTGCAGGAGTCGTAGACATTGTTTTCAACCCAGCTGCGAGGTGTTAGCATGCATAAGTCTGGGCTGGTTGTTCCACAATCCTCAAGGTGACGTTACATTTTTGGATTAGAATTTGGACTTAATTTGTTGCTTCGTTTTTGTAAAACTAACAATGTTCAAATATTCAAAGCTGTAATGTACTCCTCAAACTGAGTTATGATTAGCTTCAGACATGCTTATCATAGTTTTACCAATGAACATGCCTCACTGTAAAAACCTTAAAGTAGCAAATTAAAAATAAATGTAGTCAAATACCTAAAGCATGATATAATTAATGTAAGCAATACAACCAGCAAAGAAGCAGACTAGGAAACATTTTCATTGTGTGTAGAGGCTAATAGTATGCTAACAATCGCAGTATGTTTTAATTTGAGAAATACAAGAACCAAAGCTGAAAGTATGTCCTTTAAATGTTCAAATAATTATATGAATTTTGATTCGTTTCATTGTTTTAAAATTACATGAGAGTTTAACTCTATGAAAAAGAGAGGAAGTTGTTACAATGAGTGATCTAAAAACAGGGAATAATTTGCTACATTCCAGCTAATACAACATTAGCTAGCTGTTAGCCTTGTGTTCTTTGGATTGAGGTGTTTGATTAAGGAGACTTTTATAATGTTTCTTGCCTTGAAGTTTGGCCCAAAGGAAAGACTAAGAAATGTTAAATAATTATTTTCTTTAATGAAACGAAATCTGGCTACAACAACAGAAACACAACCAAATCACCTAAAGAGGTTCTGTGGCTTTTGAGAAAGTTTTTAAAATCAGAAACTTACAAAACGTTATGCAACAGAACTGAAAGTACCCTTATATTTATCTCTATTCAGTTTTTCTTAACTGTTTTTGAATGCAATTTGTATCATGTTTTTGTGCTGAAATCTGTAAGTGACCTGTGACATAGCAGGAGTTCAGAACCTTGTAAAAGGTTGGCAACAAATTAAAAATCTTGCAAAAATGTAGCTGAGAAAAAGGACAAAAAAAATGTATAACCACTGTGATTATTAATAGAAAATGATCAGCAATACCTTTTACAGGGTTTCCCCCAGTATGCTATAGGCCTGGTGGCCTGCCATGCTTTACTAGTGCCACCGCCAGGCTAAGCCTTTCTTGTTTGTTTTTTGTTTGTTTGTTTTTAGGAAAATAAAATGAAAAAAAAAATCTTTTTTTTTTTTAAGTTTGATTGCAAGCACCTCGGTTACTCTGCGCGTTTAATTATCGTAGCAGATTTAATCCTAAAAGATATAGTTTTTAAAGCCGGACCATCACCCCGCTGGCGCCTGGCGCCTTGCCTCTCGTGCTGCCGTAGCTGGATTAAGTTAACCTCAGCACGGATTACACGCTCTTCCTTTCACTCAAACTGGACACAGGCTGACCACTAATGATATTTACATCAACCCCCTGTGTGGAATTATGATTAGTTATGAGGAGTTATTGATTAAGGTAAGAGTTAAACCCACCGCGTTAGCTCTGGTTGCGCAGCTCTACGTGAACCGCAGGAATAACTTGCGGGGCCGGTCCAAGGGTGTAAGGGTGTAAATATTAGCATTTATGGGGCCCCTGAAGTCCTGGGGGGCCTGAAGGAGCCGCTGACTTAATTTGGATTTAACAGAAGTGGAAATAATTGATATTTATTTTAATTGTATTTTTTGATTAGTTGTTTTTAAGACTAATTGTGGGGGGTTATATAGCAGTTCACTGATGATGTTTTCCCATAGCATATAATTACCCTTTTATTGTCTACTTAACATCTTTTAATACAAAAACACGGTGGACCACCGGTTGACCGCCTTAATTTGAACACGTTTCATTGATTTTTTAAAAATTTCTTTATTTGTTCTTTAATAAAGTTACAAATGTTTTAAGCCAGTCAGAGAAGGACATGCTGGTCTCAATGTCCTGGCGGCGTTCAGTTTGTCAAATAATGCAAAGATCGACTCAAAACCTTCCACGATCGACGTGTTGCACCGCTGCACTAACAAAACATTAAGAATTCTGAAACAATAGGAAATGGGAAAAAAGTTATTTATTAACTGATTAAGTCGTGTTTTAGATTGTTCTTGAACAACTAATCAGTCACAGCTGATTAGTGAGTGAACTTACTGCTGCACAGTGAACCCGTTGATTTTTTACAGCAGACAGCCGCTCCCCTCTCTTGCAGGTACTGCGTACCCCCGCTAAATCTTTTAGGGGTATGCAGTACCCTGCCGTACCCCCTTACTTTCACCCCTGACTAAATCTAATATAATGTTTTTTAAATTCTACTGAATAAACATTGTCTACAATCTATCTTAACAGTATCTAACAGTGTGGAACTTTAAGGGTGACTCAAGGAGATCGTGACAGTTGAAGCTTTCCATGGTTGAATTTACTTCAAAACCAATTGATGTCACTTCCATGAAATGGTTTTTATGAAATTTTAGACTTTTTGAAGGCAAAAATGAAACATCCTAACAGGGTGGAAAGTTAGTACTGGGACATGTATAATACGAACAAAATATCAAATAAGAAAAACTCTTCCCGAGTCCCGCCTCCTCGTGACTCTTTTGAGCCCTGTGCCGGCCCCTCTGAACCCTCGACTGGTAAATCGAAAGCTTTACTTGTTGACTCAGCTCTGTCTTCACTGCCACCAAACTCTCATCACCACAATGGACTGGTACAGCGCCCATTTCACTGCAGACGCTGCGCCAATCCGCCTGTCGATCTCCCGCTTCCTTCTTCCCTCATTCGTGAACAAGATCCCAAGATACTTAAACTCCTCCACTTGGGGCAGGACACCCACCCTGACCGGAGAAGGCACTCTACCCTTTTCCGGATCAAGACCATGGCCTTGGATTTGGAGGCACTGATCCTCATCCTGGCCCCTTCACCAGGGAAACAGCAGGGAAAATGGCCACGGTTTCCGTGTTGCATCTGATTTTCCCACAGGTAAAGTTTAATTTTAAAAGCTCTTACTGCAGCTACATGTCTCCGTGATGATGCCTCTCGCCCCTGAAGCTCCCGGAGATGCTGTGGTTTTCATTTTGCTTTCCAGAAACGGACATATTTCCTCCCGCAGCTTGACAAACCTGTGCAGTACCTTTCCTTGACTTAACCATCTCACCTCAGTGTGATCCGGCACGTCTGCGTGTTCCAACCCGCATTCCTCCAGAAAAGACTTAAACTGGTGGAGATTCAGGCCTTTGGCTCTTATAAAGTTCACTACTTGTGTCACTATGGTCACAACCAGGGGCGGATCTAGACAAATATTTATGGGGTATCAAGAGGGGGGCAGGGATTTTTTCACAGGTGGCAGCACTAGGGGAAACCTAGTGTTTCCCCTAGTGATTGAGTTTGAAAAAAAAAAACATTTTAAAAAAATCGCTTTTTTTTTAAAGCCAGGCTGCAAAGAAGCGTCTCTGTTGCGCTTAGTGTTTCACAAGCAGAGCAGATTTATTTCTAAGAACGGACCAATCACACAGCTGGTGCCTCTGCGCTTTGCCTCGCGCGCAGCTGCTGCTTTACCTCAGTGGGATTGCGCGCGCCTCCTTTCACTCAAATTGGCTGACCTGTATGGATATTTACATCAACCTATTGTGAGGAATTATGATCCTTTGGAGAATTCTAGGTAAGAGTTTAAAACCTGCCAGATTAGCTCTGGTTGTGCAGCTCAATGTGAACCACAGAAATTCAGAGGTCGCATTGAGTGGTGAGAATGATTTATCTTTGTGAACGAACAATTATATGCGGCGTTTACATCTCAACACGCTGCCCAGCGTGTGACTCTGTGTCTGTCTTCCCTGTAAAGTTTATTTCTGTGGTCCAGGTTGGCTGGAGAGTTTGTGGATAACGAGCAGTGCTAACCTGATCATGCAGGTTCAGCCCAGTGAGGAGCTTTAATGCTCTCCTCTGAGTCACTCATCACGCTGATTTTATATTATTTTATTATTAGTTTTAGTATTATTTTTCCAGTTACACGATGCATCAAACCAATCAAATGTGTTGTCTACTTAGAGCTAATGCACAAGGCTGCATGGAGATATGAAAAACTTGTCCCATAAACTCGACCAACCAGAATAGTCTCTGTAATGCTTATTAAAAACTTAACAGACATGAAATGGAAGAGCTACTAAAACCTCATTAGCAGCACTAAATTAAATCTCCCATTTGTTGCGTCTTTGCAGCAGATTTAACTCATCATGCAGGGCCGGTCCAACACTGTTTGAGGCCTTGAGAATTTGACTTAGGGGCCCCTTTTGCTGCTAAAGACATCAGCACCTCTAACAACTTCTGTGTTAGATTTAGTGAAATATGGGAGAAGGGAGTAGTTTAATTGGCCAGCCTAAAAGCAATAAGTTATAATCACAGTTTACTAATTTGTATTTGTAAATTAAAAGATTAAACTCCCAGCATCAGATTGTTGCTATGGTAGCAAAACAATCCAACTATGAATATTGTTCTTTGAAGTTTTACAAAGTAAACTTGCAAGCTCCTTAAAATCTTGCATCTAAATGTTAAACAATTATGCAATTGTTTAACATTAACAAATACGGGAGATATTTTCCCATAACATATAATTACACGGAAATATATTTTTACATTTCCTGTCAACTTAACATCTTTTAATACAAAAACACGGTGGACGCCGGTGGACCGCCGGTGGACTGCCTCGCCGTCCCGACCACCGGGCTTGGCAAGGTTTCTGGGGGAAACCCTGCTTTTATACAACCATAAATTTCACTTTCTAGTTGTCACTTTTAACACTTACAAATGCCTCAACAAACTTGGCTATTATGATACATTTGTACTCAACAGTACAAATTTATAGACATCTGAAAACTCACTCTGTACAGCTACGGAGGAATAGTTTATCTGATGAACGTTTCATGAGAACCGCATAGATTCATGTAGATGCCTGTAAAAAACTTCCTGCATTTATCTCCAGATGATATGTGACTGCAAAAAAAACAGCCAAACAGTAAAACATTACTACTACTACTATTAATACATTATTACTACTACTAGGAACTGAAATAACAATAGACTAGACATTTTGAGACAGTAAGACACAACAAATGTATGAAATAAACACAAACAATTTCTCCCCAAAATAAAGGAATTGTATTAACAAAAAAAGAATCCAACCTTCTAGGTAAATTTGATATACAAAGGAGCTGAACTAGTAACTCAACTAATCTACTAACTAAACTGAAAGAATAATGGAAATTAATAAACTAACAAAAGTGTAACAGCAAAAAAAAATTATACAAATATAATTATTCAAATGAAAATAGAACCAATAAAATTATGTGATGATGTCACTGTTTGGGGCGATCCGTGGTTGTTGATAAACAAGATTTTTTAAGACTGGTTTATTGTAAAATCTACGTTTTTTAGCTTTACATCATGTTGTAATGTTACTCCCTCCCTCTTCATCTAAAACATACCTGGATGTTTGAAAAATCCTTCAATCTCTCATGGCAACCATTCAGTTGTGGTAAACGCCTTGGTGGACGTAGCCCCGCCTTCGACGGCGGAGCTCCTCCTCAGTTTCCAAGCTTCCGTTGCACAGAGCTCCCTGTCCCATAACTCTCCGGAGACACTTCCCAGTTCAACTTTGGTTAAAGACGTTACTAAAGGTGGAGATGTGATGACTTTCTGAAGGCGGAGTTTCAGAAATGGTAGGAGTTTTTAAAGAGACAAGACATTAAGTTACAGTCTTTCACACCATACTTGATATATGTAGCATTTTTATAACAACTGAAGTTAACATATCACCTGATTGCACTATAAAATGCAACTATGTGGCTGGAAAAAAGGTGAAATTTGCTGTAGGTTTATACCCAAATCTGTATGACATAGAAAAAGGTCAAGTAAGGTTTAGTGTAATTTGATGTGAGACAGTAAGAAAGATGTTTGTCTCTGTAGGTGGTGGATGTGAAGATCTGGTTTCAACTGTAGATCCATCTACAAACATCAAATGTACCTTTAGTAAAGAGCTGAATATAACATTTTAACTTTAAAAGTGGAACTGGAAACCAAGCTTGGAGAAAAAATAACAATGTGCCTTTGCAAAGCAAAACATACCTAACGACATCTCTTTTGGTGAGGCGAGCGTGAGGCCAGTGTTGTCTTTTTCAGGGAAAGATAAAGTCGACAATAAGGAAGAAAAGATAAACATTGGGTTTTATGACCAAACTGGGGCTTCGAGCAGCGAGAGCCAACGACGGACTATTTCTGGCTCCCAGGTCAAGGTTCTGCTTGAGCAGTGACTAAAATAACATTAAGTCAAAGGCCTGTGGGAGTGCGGGTTCTGTTGAGCAGATCTCTCCTCGCCGAGGCCGAGGGCTCAAACGTGTCCCGCTGTCCTGGGCCGTGACCGCACGGCGGCGTGACCAGTCCTGTCAAGAGTTGACACGTAGAAAAATAATCCAAACGATTCTAAGATTTCAACAAGTTCTCTGCAAATCTTTTTTTTTAAAAAACACACCGAACCCCCAGCTTCCAGAGGTTAAATCATACAACACATTTCAAGAGAATGGAGGGAAATATCCCTGTAAAAACAATTTGCAGCATGCAAAGTAGGTTTTCAGGGGAATTGGAGATGCTACATAAATCAGCGCTCTGGGAGTTAGTCAGTGTAAATGCATAAGGGAATTCCCAGCATACTGTAAAGTAGCAGCTGCTGTGCAATCGATTTATTGGAGTGCATTTGTGAACAGGTTTTTGCCATCATTTGTTATTTAATAGTTAAATTTGTAGGCTTTTTCTCACTTCTTGTAACATTAAAACATCTCTGTGAGCCTACTATGTCGACTGCATCAGTCTCTGACATCATCAGTAGAGCAGGTGTTTAAATGAGCTAATCAACAGTTTGTTGATTAGCTCATTAGCTCAGGTGATCTGCCCTTTGTTTGGGAAATGTTTTTTGGTGTCGAGTCCTGATACATTCAGGGAGTTGTTGTCTGTCAGTTGCTATGGCAATGAGTCTGAGCTTAGCGTAGCCAGCACAAAAAGCAAAGAAAAATAAAAAATATTTTTTCTATGTTATTTCCTCTTTGCTGTGGCGCTCTGCGCTCTTTACGTAGTTGTTCTACCCCCAGCATTCTGCTCACGCACAAAGTAAACAATATCATGCAACATGCCTAAAAACCCTCTAAACACTTACAGTTATTTTTTTTCAGAGTTTGTCCTGTATTGTTTTTTAGGACCATATTAGATTATTGTCCTTTTGCTTGTCGCTCGTGTGTAACCTGGTAAGCTAACGCTAAAGCTGGCATGGAAAACAAAAGCTGACGCTGTTTTAGACTCCAGGGAACTTGTGTGTTGTGAAAGTGAAAACAAGTCAGAAACATTCAGTGGGAAAGACCTGCACACACACACACACACACACACACACACACACACACACACACACACGCACACACGCGCATGCACACACTGCTGCAGCAGCAGCAGAGCAAAAAAACAAAGCCAGCTTTAGCATCCGCTGGAATTCTATAAGTCAGCCGCTATAACTGCAAGAGTCTTAGTGCCAACATCCATCCTGTTCATTTCGTTCGGCACAGCCACAAATCCAGACATCATCTGGGTATTAGGATTGAACAGGATTTGGGGATTGTCTTTAAAAGCAATGGCTTCCAGCAGGAGAGAACTGCATCCATATTTGGACAGGTTGAGAAGTCTTCAGCTTGTCTGTTTTTAAAAATGTCTCAATGAATCATCATGAAGCCTAGCTTGGCCTCTGCAGACCTTTTAAAGTAAACTCCTTACACATTATAGATAGATAGATAGATAGATAGATAGATAGATAGACAGATAGATAGATAGACAGATAGATAGATAGATAGATAGATAGATAGATAGATAGACAGATAGATAGATAGATAGATAGATAGATAGATAGATAGATAGATAGATAGATAGATAGATAGATAGATAGATAGATAGATAGATAGATAGATAGATAGATAGATAGATAGATAGATAGATAGATAGATAGATAGATAGATAGATAGATAGATAGATAGATAGATAGATAGATAACCACACCATGCTACTGTGGGAAGCCTGGAGTTAGATTTAGAGGAAGATTTAGGGGTTCCTAAAGAAAAATTCTATATGTCTGCGTTTGTTAGAACGACTTGTTTGGAATGGCCCAGTTAAAGTCTACACCAAAATCCACTTGAGAAGTGAAGCTGTGGCAAAAAGTTTTCAAAACATAGTTCATTTTGTTCTTTTTGTAAAGAACAATGGGTGATCATTTCAGTCCGTGGCCCGTTTTTCAGATCTTACAAAAAATTGAAATGAAAACCTTCTGGAGTTTTCCGTTACATTGATTGCAACATGAGATAAGAGTTTACATAATGTGTCATTAAAGTAAAGCTGAAGTCGTATTAGTGATTTTTGCTTCCATGACCAGGTTGTGATCGCCGACTCAGCGTTCTGCATCAACTTTAATGATGTGACACTCTGAAGGACCTGGAGCTGAACTTCATCTCAGACATAACAGATGAGACAGATCTAATTCAAGATGAAACTGTGAACTTTGCTCAGATACATTAGAATGAATTCGCTGCTTGTTGAGGATGAACCGGGGTGTCGCGGTCGCTGCAGGGACCCATGTTCAGACTGCAGGGCAGCGACCGAACAGCTCAGCACACAGGAACATCTCATTTCCTCTTTTCTGTGACCCAATTCTTTCTGCTATCAGACTTTAATGTGGGTTTCCATTACAAACGTAAAAAAAAAATAACCTTGTCAAAATAAAACTGTTTCGCATTTGTGGTGTTTCCGTTCAATAAGAAACGCAATTTAAAAAAATCACACGTTGATGAGCGATGTGCCGCCATCCTCCTACTGCTTCCTGTCGTCTTCTTCTTCGTGGTTGGCGCCAGGAGTCACATCTAGTTGTTGATCATGTGACTCGTGTTTCCATTCACAGTTTTGCTGTCATGAAACCGTGTGTTGGTTGGTGGTGTGGAGGAGAGACACTGAGACCCAGGTATGGATGAAAATTATGATTTAATGACAGGCTCACAGTCCAGTACAGGCAGCACGGCAGGAAACAAGCGCACAGCTAAATGCCGGTAGCAACTGACATGAAGGACTAAATGAGAGCAAATACAAACCAGGACTTCGCAGTTCAACTGGAGCGTGACAACAAACTTAGACGTACGTTTGACAATAGACAAGGACCCAACGAGGAATACAGACAACAGGGGAGACTAAATACACACGAGGTAATCAGGGAAACGAGACACACCTAGGAAACAATTAACGGGGAAGATGCAGAGACAGGACTCACAGGGAACAGGACCAGACAGAGAACTTAAAAATAAACACACAGAAACACGGATCCTGACATTTGCAAAATAAACCACTTAAGATACTGCCAAAAACAACCACCTCGTTTTAGTGCCAGTGCAGTTTTGGAGAGTTTTCTCCAAAACTGCTGCATTTCCGTTAAACAAATTAATTTTTGAAATATCAAATTATGTAATTATATCATAATTTTGAGGATGCACAGTGGCGCAGTTGGTAGAGCTGTTGCCTTGCAGCAAGAAGGCTCTGGGTTCAATTCCCGGCCCCGGCCTTTCTGCATGGAGTTTGCATGTTCTCCCTGTGCATGTGCGGGTTTTCTCTGGGTACTCCGGTTTCCTCCCACAGTCCAAAAACATGACTGTTAGGCTAATTGGTCTCTCCAAATTGTCCCTAGGTGTGCATGGTTGTTTGTCCTGTGTGTCTCTGTATTGCCCTGCGACAGACTGGCAACCTTTCCAGAGTGAACCCCGCCTCTCGCCCGGAATGTTAGCTGGAGATAGACACCAGCAACCCTCCCGACCCCACCAAGGGACAAGGGTGCCAAGAAAATGGATGGATGGATGGATGGATCATAATTTTGACATATATCACAATACACGATTAAGATGTGCATGGGATTGAGTAGAAATCAATCCAATGCAAATTTAACATTTCATAGAAAGTTTAGAAAACAATGTTTCTTTTTAAATTATTCAACCTTTTTAGACCCAAATTGTTTTGAGATTGTTGAAATCTGCTTTGGCCTAAGCCTCCATTACCATTGGATTCATGCTAACAGAGTGTTAGCTACTGCAGTAAAGATATTAGCTGCTGTTATTGTAAATGTTGTACGTCACAACACGTTGTTTGAAAGATCTTTCAAATGATACTCATATCATCTTCATTATTTAAACATAAAACACTTTTGGGATGTCACATATGCTCAATTCTGGGTTACTTCTACTGCCTTAGTTGACATTAAAAAAGCTGAAAAGAAAATTCAACACAAAACTACCTACGAGACAAGTAGATCAGAATGTATTCATAACTCTAGTCACCACAAAAAGAGCAAAACCAAGAGATGGGGACCAATACGTTACCACAGGATTACACAACAGTCCTAGGAAAACATCAGTCATGTCGGTAAGTTTCAGACTTAATGACAAAAAGGTCCAAAACAGTCAATGCATTTGAAACAACAAGACAAGCAAAAATAATTACAGCTAAAAGAGAAAAGAAAGGGATTATGGAAATCACCCATCATATTTAATCGTCCCAAGAGAGATATATAAACCACCTTCTGTCAAATTTTAATCGGAGTTTGATGGATTAATTGATATTAATTGATATCAAACCCCTCCCCCACCCATCACCCTCCCCCTCCTCCACCCAACCGTTTGTGACCTCCTGACCTTCCCCTATGGAAACTTTGTGACCTCCTTCCTGATACCTTCTGTCAAATTTTAATCGGAGTTTGATGTGAATAAATAAATATAAGTGATTAAATAAATATACTATATTTTAAACCACGTTGAATTAGATTAGGAATTTTGTAACTTTCAGGTTTTAAACAGATTGTCTTCATGATACACAGTGTTGGAATTAAATGCCTTTAACTCTTGCTCCTCTTTGAATTAGCCAATAGAAATGGAATCATTTACTTGTGAATAAATAAATATACTGTATTCTAATAGGAATTTTGTAACTATCTAAGGTTTTAAGCAGATTTTCTTCTTGATGCACAGTTTAGGAATTAAATAACTTTAACTCTGGTTTGTTAAGAAACACACAGGTTGACAGAAAACAGAGTCTTGCTGCATGTGCGTGTGTATCTGTCCTCAAGCATGATAAACCCCGCAGGGTACGTCATGGACATTCCTTCAGACAATAGCTCTGCGTTATTTGGTGTTGGACAACAGACTTATAGCTAGGTATGAGGGAATACCTATGAAGGAAACAACAGTTTAACTATTTTTACTATAAACAGATAAACTGTTTATAGTAAAATTGTTTACCCTTTCTGTTTTGTCAAACTGTTGATCTCCCTCAGAAGATGAGAGACATGGCGACTGAGTTTTAGACACCAGTAGACAGCTCATCCAGCTTTTTACTAAACTGCTGTCCTAAAAGTATATATCTTTAAACTATTAATAAATACGTACAATTTCATAATTATTCAATCCAGCGGTTATAGAAGTTTGATAATAATACAATTCAGGAATTGTTGTTTCTTAATATCAGTGTTTCTGCTTCTGGAGTGAGACAGTGAGAAGACAAGGAATAGGGTTAAACAAGGATTTTGAAATAAAAATACAAAATGATAGTTGTATTTACTGGGAGAAAGACTATGACTGGTTATCAGGACAGAATGATACCCGTAAAACTGTTGGGTCAGTACGATCCTGAGGAGAGAACCGGTCATCTGCTCCAACCCTTTAGGAACTATGTCCGGACACAAGGACCAGGAACATCACAACATTGTTACATCAGACATTTTTCATCCTTATATCAGTGATTTAATACTATTTTAATCTTTTGATACCATACGGCAGACTGCAAAGTTGTGCATGAATGTAAAAGTCAATTATTTTCTTCACTGATAGAAAGGTGTAATGTTTTTTATTATGAGTAGGATTAACTGAGCTGAAGGAAAACAAAGGAGAAATAAATATTCAACGATACAGAACCGAATCAGCAAATATTAACTTATGAAACTATTGAAACCTTCAAGAATCTTATGTTGTGTAAGATATTTAAGAAAATAATACTGAAACCGCACTCATGAATTTCTTTATTTGACTATTATCTCTAAAATATGTTACTTTTTATGTTGAACACCAGACACATCGCACTCTTTCCCCACAGTTTTTCACTTAGTTCCACGACTGCAGTGGATTTTATAGTCAGTGTTAAAAGCCAACAGAGTCTGAAGCGATGGAGGAAATTTACGTCAACATGGAACCTGTTGGACAAACTGCATCTAATCACGCAGGTAAGAATAAAGTTACAGATAATTCTAGCATGTATTTAATTACATTTTGCTAAAGTTCAGGTTTTCGTTAAGGTTCGAACGGCTCCAAAGAGGCTCTGGCTCTGTGTGGCTTTGGGAATCCTGAATGTTTTACTTTTGGCTGAACTCATCGCCATCAGTGCGCACAGTGAGTCTTCTTCTAATCATCTTAAAGATTAGTACATTTTAATAGAGTACATTTTATGTAATAAAATATGTCATCGGCTCTTCTGAAATCAAACTGACCAAATAGCGACAGTTTGAAAAGTATAAACCTCGGTGACTCAAAGTGTTGCAGAAGTGAATCATTACACTGTGTTACGCTAGTTTGATTCATTTTCAACAATGGATGCATTTGCAGCCATTTAGGTTAGCATGTCTTTAATATCTCCTCTTTTTCACACTATCTACCCAATGATTTATTGTCTAGTGTTACCTCAGTTTAAATTCTACAGCCATAACCACAATCATAAAACTATTTTGTAGGTCTTAAGTGAAAATTCAATGCGACTTCTATTTTTGCAAACATGTTTGTTGATTTTTTCTTTTTCCAGCTCATGACATGACGGCAGATTTTTCTGACATTAGTAACTTTCTGACTGAGCAGAACAGCGACAGCAAGTTTTCCTCCACAAACGCTAACTTCACTGAAACGACTCCACGAGCTGAAGACACTTTAAGGTTTGTCAAAAACTTTGAAAAAATTTGGATCTCATTAAAATGTCTAAAACCTTTTTCCCTCTGAATTGTAGAGTATAACTAATAACTTTTCTTTTGTGGCTAAATGAATATAATGTAAATGAACAACTTTTATTTTAATGTATCAAGTACTGTATAATTTGTGTGCTCTATAAACAACAATGTAAAAGAAGCAAAACTGTTTTTTTTTCTTACAGAACGGACAAACATCAGTTGTTCCTGTTAATTCAGGGGCTGCAGAAGAAGAAGAGAGGAGCAGATCCAGTAGAGATCAATGATTAGGATTTGAGTTCAGTGTGATATTATTTACCAACAAACATGTAGCTTATAAGCATGGTGTTACATAAAACCTAAAGATAAAATGTACACTTGTTGTGACTTATAAAGCAACAATTTTACCCGTTGTACTCCGTGTTTTTCTTCCTTGTTAAAACTCTGACTTGATAAACAAACGTTGGATGACGGTTGTGGGGAGGATCGGTTCAGCATGAGGCGTTCTGATTGTGTCTTAATGTGACTTTTACTACGAGACTTTATGGAACTACAGTGGTGTCCAAATCAGTCATTACAGGGTAAATGTAATTTGAAGAGGGGGGAAGCATATAAACAAGTCAAGTCAATAACATACAATAATACATTTATTTACTACACTGTTAAGTAGAATGGAAATGATTTTTTTTCTAAATTGTCTTAAGATTACCTATTGTAAATTAGTGTTATATAAATCAAATTAATTGTATTGTGAATAACCATAAAGTCACCATAACAGTTTAACTATAAATAGTTAAACTGTTTTTACTATAAACAGTTTAAATGTTTATAGTAAAATAGTTAAACTGTTGTTTCCTTCATAGGTATTCCCTCATACCTAGCTATAAGTCTGTTGTCCAACACCAAATAACGCAGAGCTATTGTCTGAAGGAATGTCCATGACGTACCCTGCGGGGTTTATCATGCTTGAGGACAGATACACACGCACGCACATATTTATTCACATCAAACTCCGATTAAAATTTGACAGAAGGTATCAGGAAGGAGGTCACAAAGTTTCCATAGGGGAAGGTCAGGAGGTCACAAACGGTTGGGTGGAGGAAGGGGAAGGTGATGGGTGGGGGGAGGGGTTTGATATCAATTAATATCAATTAATTCATCAAACTCCGATTAAAATTTGACAGAAGGTGGTTTATATATCTCTCTTGGGACGATTAAATATGATGGGTGATTTCCATAATCCCTTTCTTTTCTCTTTTAGCTGTAATTATTTTTGCTTGTCTTGTTGTTTCAAATGCATTGACTGTTTTGGACCTTTTTATCATTAAGTCTGAAACTTACCGACATGACTGATGTTTTCCTAGGACTGTTGTGTAATCCTGTGGTAACGTATTGGTCCCCATCTCTTGGTTTTGCTCTTTTTGTGGTGACTAGAGTTATGAATACATTCTGATCTACTTGTCTCGTAGGGAGTTTTGTGTTGAATTTTCTTTTCAGCTTTTTTAATGTCAACTAAGGCAGTAGAAGTAACCCAGAATTGAGCATATGTGACATCCCAAAAGTGTTTTATGTTTAAATAATGAAGATGATATGAGTATCATTTGAAAGATCTTTCAAACAGCGTGTTGTGACGTACAACATTTGCAATAAGAGCAGCTAATATCTTTACTGCAGTAGCTAACACTCTGTTAGCATGAATCCAATGGTAATGGAGGCTTAGGCCAAAGCAGATTTCAACAATGTCAAAACAATTTGGGTCTAAAAAGGTTGAATAATTTGAAAAGAAACATTGTTTTCTAAACTTTCTATGAAATGTTACATTTGCATTGGATTGATTTCTACTCAATCCCATGCACATCTTAATCGTGTATTGTGATATATGTCAAAATTATGATATAATTACATAATTTGATATTTCAAAAATGAATTTGTTTAATGGAAATGCAGCAGTTTTGGAGAAAACTCTCCAAAACTGCACTGGCACTAAAACGAGGTGGTTGTTTTTGGCAGTATCTTAAGTGGTTTATTTTGCAAATGTCAGGATCCGTGTTTCTGTGTGTTTATTTTTGAGTTCTCTGTCTGGTCCTGTTCCCTGTGAGTCCCGTCTCTGCATCTTCCCCGTTAATTGTTTCCTAGGTGTGTCTCGTTTCCCTGATTACCTCGTGTGTATTTAGTCTCCCCTGTTGTCTGTATTCCTCGTTGGGTCCTTGTCTATTGTCAAACGTACGTCTAAGTTTGTTGTCACGCTCCAGTTGAACTGCGAAGTCCTGGTTTGTATTTGCTCTCATTTAGTCCTTCATGTCAGTTGCTACCGGCATTTAGCTGTGCGCTTGTTTCCTGCCGTGCTGCCTGTACTGGACTGTGAGCCTGTCATTAAATCATAATTTTCATCCATACCTGGGTCTCAGTGTCTCTCCTCCACACCACCAACCAACACACGGTTTCATGACAGCAAAACTGTGAATGGAAACACGAGTCACATGATCAACAACTAGATGTGACTCCTGGCGCCAACCACGAAGAAGAAGACGACAGGAAGCAGTAGGAGGATGGCGGCACATCGCTCATCAACGTGTGATTTTTTAAAATTGCGTTTCTTATTGAACGGAAACACCACAAATGCGAAACAGTTTTATTTTGACAAGGTTATTTTTTTTTTACGTTTGTTACGTTTTTTTACGAATGTCCATGACGTATCCTGCGGGGTTTATCATGCTTGAGGACAGATACACACGCACATGCAGCAAGACTCTGTTTTCTCCCAACCTGCGTGTCTCTTAAGGAACAAGAGTTATAGGCATTTAATTCCAACACTGTGTATCATGAAGACAATCTGTTTAAAACCTGAAAGTAACAAAATTCCTAATCTAATTCAACGTGGTTTAAAATATAGTATATTTATTTAATCACTTATATTTATTTATTCACATCAAACTCCGATTAAAATTTGACAGAAGGTATCAGGAAGGAGGTCACAAAGTTTCCATAGGGGAAGGTCAGGAGGTCACAAACGGTTGGGTGGAGGAGGTGGAGGGTGATGGGTGGGGGGAGGGGTTTTATATCAATATCAATTAATCCATCAAACTCCGATTAAAATTTGACAGAAGGTGGTTTATATATCTCTCTGTCCCATCTCCAAGCCACAGGCCATACATTCCTTCCAAATTATCTCTGAAAGGTTGGAGATATCTTCAGAACAAACTGATTATTATAAGAGAAACAACGCTGCTTTTAATGCTATCAAGCTCTCAGCATTTCAAATCTAACGGTCGAGCGCTATTCCAGATAGACCGACGTCTAATTCATCAAACGTTGACAAATCTCTTAAAGTCGTGTCCTTGTTGCAATCCAAACAGTTCTGACCTCTGACCTGTAACCTGAAGCTGATCAGCAGGCTGCAGAATCATCTGAAAATCCCTAAATAGATTTTAGTGTCTTAGAACTGAGTATTATCAGCACTCAGCAGAAATGGTCTGGAACCACAAAGACTAGTTTTTCTGACATTGTGGAACTTTTTTTTTTTTTAACCGCTCCCTAATCTTAACATGCTAAAAACATAAAAAACAAAAGGTATTTGTATGTATATGTATGTGAAGGGATGTGCATAAGATTGATATGACTGTCATAAACATGACATAACATATGTTATGAACATGAAGGATTCTTTGTGAATGTCTATGACTGGTGTAATGAAGTATCATTTGGTAAATAATGAGACTTTTAATGCAAAGTTGCATTAAAAGTAAATAATGAGACTTTTAATGCAAAGTTGCATTAAAAGTCTCATTATTTACTGAATGACATTTCATTACACCAGTCATAGACATTCACAAAGAATCCTTCATGTTCATAACATATGTCAGTTTTATGTACATCTCTTCAAATAGAGTTACCAAAAAATCCACATTACCCTAAAACCACTCACACAGATGGCGTTACCTCCTTTTTTAACCCCAAAAATTAAATTTTCTTTACTAAACTTGTGTAATTGCCACTATATAAGATGATTTGCTTATATGTATTTAAGAAAACAAGCACCAACACAGGTGTCAATGAAGGAATGAGAGGAATAACCTCTTGAAGTCCAACTAGTCCTCTTTACACCCACGTCTGCCAAGCCGTGTTACCAAATGCTGGAAGAATCCTATTTCCCGCTTTAATCCATTGTCTTTTCTTATTTGTCAAACATGCAACAGGGATGCGAGTTAAGAGCCTAAGACCCAGGTCAAGCAGCTTTACTACCACATCCAGTGGAGTAAGTAAAAAAAAAGCCATGAAATTTGTTGGGAGCATTTATGTTTTATGTCAGCAGGGAGTTCACAACCAGCAGGCTAATAAAAACTACGGATTTGTGAAGGTAGAAAGGAGTTATAAGAAAAACATTGCTCATATTTTCTACAAACTCTTGCAAATTACTATATATATAAAACATTCTTGGCTACTTCAACCATGACCTTTTACTGTGATTCCCCGATAATGCTGATTAGACCTCCAAGTTGTCATGGAGATTAGATAAGTTGGTGATGTTGGCAAATTTAGTTGCCACTGTGACACCTAATTGTGCCGCTTACAGGAATCATAAAGAAAAGCACTGGTACTTTTTCGTACCATTTTGTACGTGTTTTTGGACAGAACTACCTTTGCGGTTGAGCACAAGAAGCCAACCCAGTGGAGGTGTTGCTGATATGTTCTCCTCTGTAGCCTGACAAAGTGTTAAGATCCTCTTAGAGTGGAGATTACAGCCGCAAATCCCAGCTCTGCCTGTATGTGCCTCTCCTTAAGACAGCTTTACCCTTCTGCAAAATTCCTGGGTCATTAGAAGTAACACACTCTGCTGCTCCGTCCCAACCGATCCACTCCGTCGTTTCACGTTGTTACCAGGTCAGACATGTCCACAAAGAGACTGCTGCTTGTTTTTAGCACAGCACTTGCAAAAAGTCCCTCAGTTTGAATTTTACAGGATTTATATTTGCTTTAATGTCTCTTAACCATTTACGGGAGAAACTACAATCTTCTTGAAGTGGATGACGAGGTCCAAGCAAAATTCTTGTTGAAAGCTCAACCTTTCGTCTGGGAAGTAATAATAAAACTCATTTAACTAGTTTGTTTCCTGTCCATGAGATCTTAATAGGGTCAAGTTTGGAACCATTCCAGAAGATTAAGGTTAGCCTACATGATCGATTTCAAAAGGCAGGTTTGATGAGTGTTTAGAATCCCTGCTCTGATGGAGCAGCAAGTTTTCTCCGAGAATGAACCGATTCAAGGTAAAGTTGAAAAATTTGGAGCTTGTCCTCCTTTGTCATTACTTCACTACAATCTTCCGCAGTAAAGCAGTCTATCAGGTTAACCCTTCCTTTACGCTGCTTGACAGTAAAGGATTCTTATAGCCATTGTTCGCCACACCTAGCTGCATTAAAGTTTTTCCAAAGAAATGAGCTCCAACATGTTTGATCAGAAAGCGTGATGACTACAAAAACCGTGTGATTCGACAGAAACATTTATCCAAAGATATTTGCTTCTTAAAAGCTTCTGCACCCAGTTCTTCATTTTTTAGTTCACTGAAGTTCTTTGATGTATAGGAATCACACTCAAATATAGGATTGTGTAAATGCATCACTGAGAAGCCAACATTACTAATTATGCTAATTCTACCTGGACGCACAGTTCTGACTGCAACTGTACTATCCATGTTTCCATCAACGTATTTTTATGCGTAGTTTGAAGTATCGCATCAGAAGCGGTTGATGAAAATGGAAAAATTCAAAATAACTTCCTGAACTTCGCAAAAAGGTTTTTATTCTGTATTGAGGTGTTTTTTTTTTTTGTTTTGTTTTTAATTTTCCCCCTTTTTAATAAAGAATTGATACCCAAAATGGGAGATGGCCGTTCCTGTCCACTGGCAGAGTTTTGTCCCTCTAGTAAGACACGAAACTGAAAATTTCAAAGTTCACACCTCCAGCATGGAGGAAACCGGTGAGAGGTGCTCCACACTGGGATGGGAGTAGCGGAAAGCTCACATTCACTGTGCTTTACCAGGGGCATGAAACTCAGACATTTCTAAGTTCAGCTCAGACATATATTATTTGAGATGTTTGGTTGGTCCATGCTAGTTTGCAATCACTCCATCTTGTTTGCTACAAGCACACGTAACGTCAACATCTGACGAAACACTTTGCATCGTCAGGCTCATTCACTCCAAACCAGTAGAAGGAAACACACCAATGTGTATTTTTGTTACATTTCACATTTATTTCATGTTTTCTTGAAATACACTTTACGATTTCTTGGAGAAATACCTACTATCCTTTACATGTACTCATCATGATACCTTGACTTCGTGAAACAAGCAGGTCCAATATAGATGAAACTAAATTCAGCATTGAACTGATGGAGAGTAGATCATATCCAGCCTATTGAGGGACCAGGTGAAACCAAACGAATACGGTCACATTTCCGTTCAAAGCTCCAAACACATTTTTTATTCTGGTAAATGGAGATCACCAGTGCTGAAGAGTGACTAATTTGGTGCTTGAGTTTAGATCAAAACTGCCTGCAGGAAACATGTGTTTCTAGTTCACACAGTTCAGTGTCATAATAGCAGAAGGCCCTGACCAAACGCTTACACTCACTCCCTTATGCAATAAAAAAAAACTTAAGTAAAAGCTTGTGTTTGATAGGGTGTGTGCAAACATTTTATGTTAAGGCACAGACTTTTACAGATCCTGGACTACAGATGTGGCAAAACATTTTAGCATTCACTATTCACAGTCTGCTGTAAAATTGTCCTCAC
This sequence comes from Poecilia picta, assembly GCA_033032245.1. Taxonomy (NCBI): domain Eukaryota; kingdom Metazoa; phylum Chordata; class Actinopteri; order Cyprinodontiformes; family Poeciliidae; genus Poecilia; species Poecilia picta. Next base: position 16,962,255 of record CM065375.1, read on the forward strand.
ATTCATTGTTTTGTTTATTTCACATGATTTGATTTACTCGAGCCATAATCTATTTAAGAAAATAGGTTGAAGTTAGTCAAGTTTTGAACATTTGGTGGACACGTGAAAACTTATTTTCTCCCTCCCACATAAAACTCTTAATGACAACAGTCATTAGAAAAGTGATCAGCCGTAGCACGCTGTTGGGATTTTATGTGACAGACCAACTCAAAACTGGTGCATTAATGTGATATGGAAGGAAAATGATGCAGGGTTTTCAGCTTTTGATAGAAACACAAATCTTGTGTGGCATTTATATTCAGGTCCTCTGATTCCATATTTTGCAGACTAACAAACTGTAGTAGGTAGTCTTTAGAAGTAAGTTGTGTTTTTGCTCGCTCTCCCATGTGAAACGATTCAAGCTCAGTCAGACTGAATATAGAGCATCTGGAAATCAGTTTTTATGTCTTGCTACGCATTTTCAATACGACTTGGATTTCAAGAATTTTGTAAGACTTGAATCATGATATAAAAACACTGTTTAAGGTTGCTGATTGGCTGAAAGTTGAACCTTTGCCCCATTATCACACCTTTTCTGCCAAATGGGGTTCCCAGAAACACAAAACAAAAGACACAAAGACAAATTTAACACCTCACAACAGACACCTGATGTTTTTGGATTAAATATGAAAACATAACACAGCCTCAGAGATGAATAAGTACTGTGTCACCAAGCAACATCAATGGCTTTCCTTAAAGATGACATGTTTTTCTTCTATTTTGATATAGATTTTAGCCAAAAAAAACACTAAGTAAAAATTAAAAGACCATAGATTTCAATCTACTGTCTCTGAATTGAAAAGTAAGACCAACAATCCAATTAAAATTTATATTAACTCGTTTAAATGATACTGTTCCAGGTACAATCTTTACTATGTAAACAACACAGCAAAAATAAACGTGGAAATTGTGTAATTCCCTTGTCACACCACTAGCTGGTGCTATATTTTTTGAAACTCAAACCTTTCTATCTGAAAACCGCTAAAAAAGGTCAAAATGGCAGAGAATACAGCTTGTCTATGGACAGACAATGAGGTTCAACTGTTGCTCAGAGTGACTTTGAATGTCTAAAACCACAAAATTTCAAGAACATCAAGACCGGGAATTATGCCTGTCAAAGTATACAAATATATATAAAGATTTCTTGGAGCTGGAAAGGACGTGTGGTGCTAATTTTCTGTGAGCTGTGTGAGAAATTTGGCTGATTTTGACCCCTTCACTGAGGAAACCACCCCTTCGAACTAACACAGTTCACTCCCCTTAAAATGTGCGTGCGTCATTTTGTAATTGTCCATATTCTCACAGTACATATTATCCTGTAACTATCCTTAGGTTTACCATGGAAACATGGGTAGAGTTTGTGTCTTCTGCCAACTTGTTGCCAAGAAATTTGTTAAAGTAAACATTATGACTCTGGTGTTTGGTGACAATCTTATTACAAATGTCACAAGCAGAGATAAGGTGTTGATGGATTTAAAGCACTATTAAATTGATCCATAACAATGGTTCATTTAAAGCTTGTTTGTACTGGCATTGTTACAATAAGATGTAGAAAGTTGCATTGTTTCTGCCGTTGTCTCACTAGGCAACGCGTTAAACTCTTGCCAGTTCTCAGATTTTAAATGTCTGAACCAACCACCATTAACGACACAATTACCAACAAGGACTTGGGAACATTATATATTTGGCCAGTTTTGTGAAGAGAACAACAAAAGCTCACAATAATAAGATAACATTGTTTAGAAAGCGTTAAAAGTCTTTTGTCTAAATACAGTACAAGTAAAAACTAACACAGAACAAATGAGTTTCTCTTGATGGATTAAAGAAAAAGAAAAGCTTTTCCTTAGAAGATAGTTTTTATCTGTTATTGTCAAACTTGTCAACAGAAACCTTCATTCAAACTATGTCTAAAAAGTCCTAAATCTTGAAAACCAGACTGGTTTTAAAGAAACACAGTCTGAACTGTGAAATATTGCTTTGCCTCTTAGAAACCACAGGGTGAAGAAACAAAACATGCTTCATTATGCAGATCTCTGAGGAATTTGATAATGACTGATTCATATCATTGTCAATCATGTTGCTTCGGCTGCATGACTGAAACAAGACGTTGTGCTTTTCTCCCTGCTCTTGAGCCATTTTCACTGCAGACATGAGATGTTTTGATTATTTTTCCAGACATAATTGGTCTAGTCATTATAGAACTTACAGAAACAACATATTTCCAATACCTTGTCTTTTGTTTCTAGCTACAAACCCCTTACTAAAAATATTATGGCTCACTTATTGTACCTTTGAAATTACCCCAATTCCAGCATTCTAATGTTCCTTCTTGTGTTAATGACTGTCCGTAATAGAAAAAGAAGCGATAACTATCATTGAATTGTTAAATCAATGCTACGATCAGGTTGCACCCACAGGGACCACCTTCCAGTAATTTCTACAAACATTATTGGACTAGCCTTTTACGGTTTTGCACCTAATTAGAGCAGTACTCTTCAATGTGAATCAAAAGCTGAGGTCGTCGGAACCCTACACTACAAAAATACAAAAATGTACCAAGTAATTTTGGTCTAGTTTCTAGTGCAAATGTCTTCATACACTTCAAAAAAGACAAAACTAATAAGTAACTTTTAGCAAGATTTCATAGTGTTAAGAAAATAAATTTAAAATAAGCTAGTTTTAAAACTTAACATGTTTTGATTGAAATAGTCTAATTATAGTTTTAAAATTAATAACTTATTCTGGCCTATTGACCTTTATTTTACCTGTAGTTAAAGCAGATTGTTTGCCCAGATCTTTGATCTGCCCTTTTTCGGTCTGGGGAAACAATCAGTAGAAGTTCTAGCTTTTCACACTGATCTGTGAAAGCCATAAAAAAGCAGGAGTTCAGGAGAGTCTCTGCTTCCACCTTATTTAGATAATGGTGACAACTGGTGTTTGATCTTGTGAACAAATTGCAGGGTGTTTCTAACTTTAAAAAGGGTCAGAGACAGGTCCTGGTTGGATGAGTAAAGATACGCCTTATTTGAATAAATTAAATACAAGAATATAAAACTTCCTACACAGAGTAACAAATCAGATTTGCTCTTGCAATTCTCCAAAGACGTCTTTGCTTTTTGTTTGTCTTTTTTCCTTTCTCAGGTAAATTCATGTGTTGTTTGTTCTCTGGGGTTTCTGATGTTTTGTGATGTGCTTTTCTGGTGATAGTATAAATCTGACTTGAATAACTGCTGATTATTGTGACACTGTTGTCTCTGCGTGATCCAGTTCTTGCACACAGCATTTTTCTGAATCCGGGCATAGAGAGGATATAACGAGTCAAAAGGTTTTTAAAGTTCTAGAATTTTTCCTCTCTTAATAAGGGCTTGTTTTAAGTTAAAAAAAAATCTTAATTTTGATAAAAAGGAAGTTCTAGTTCCACTAGCAGATTTTCTTACACTTATGGGAAAAAGTATTTTGTTCTAAGTGCAATAATCTGCCAATGGAACGAGTACTTTTTGTTCCACTGCAACCTTCTGTATCTTATTGTAACAATGCCATTACAAATACATTTCAAACAAACTTTTGTTATGGATTAATTTAAAAGTACTATAAATCCATCTCCATTTGTAACAGTTGGCATAAGGTGGTCACCGTCAATATCTGCACCAGAAACTAGACCAAAAACACTTGGTAAGATCTTTTTGAAGTAAAAGCATCATGAGCTCACATAGTTGTCAACATGATTAATTGTAGCATTACCCAGTTTGACAAATCAGCTTTACCCCTGATTGATAGAGCACTAATAATGTATTTTGTTGAGTTTTAATATAGCAAATTATTGTGAACTGGAAGAATAATTGTGAACTGGAAGAAAAATAATGCATGAATAACGCCAGCTTCCACTGATAGAGGGGGGCAGATCAATACAAAAATATTGATGAAATCAATACTAAGTCTACCAGTAATACCAAACGTTTTGGACTTTTGAAGCTCATAAATGTCCTTATGCTAGAAAATCTCTGAGACCAATCTCAGTTTTTTGGCAGAAATTTACTCTTCCTTTGTTTTCTATTATAATGGCTCTAATACGCCATAATCTTTGACAGCAAAACGAAGAGTCTCACTGGCTGAGCTGTTGGTCTTGTCAGTCTTTAGTTTGGTCTTAAAAATGACCTGATTGTGCTTCTGTGTTACAATGTAATACTCAGGATTGGACACGTGCCTGTGTTTGTTATGAAATTACCTGAAGGTAAGTAACCACATAAACTCTTTTGGTCTGTGAACTCTAAGATGTGGTATTTAATCCTAACAGTGTAAACAAAGTGAGAAATGAATCTTTCAGCGTGTGTCTGAAGGGAATCCCCTCAGCGCTCGTCTTCTGCTGCAGAACTCTGTGTAACTTTTCAGTTTCAAATTTACTGTTTTTATGCCCTGGATTGAGCTGGTGGCTGAGAACATCACGGCAGATGATTCACACTATTTTTATTCTCATAAATTCTCTAAATAAACCCTAATGTGTTACTTCCAGGCAGGTTTGAATCCAACCTTCCAAACAAAGAAATACATATTTTAATCATAACTCCAAATGCAGTTATGTTAGATAAATTAATTATATGTCCTGATGAGTCTCATTTGTCAGATTAAAATTAACATTTGAAATTAACCTTTACGCAGACAGGTACTAAAGGTCCTGTGTGCCATTATGTGAAGTCCAGCAGCTGACATCAGCACAGTAGTTCAGCACAAACAACTTTTTTTTCCCAAATGTGACCTTTTTTAGCATATATGTTTGAGAGTTTATTGGAGAAGCCCTTCGCTCAACAGGTAAAAAATAAAAAAATCCCAGCGATCTTTCCATTCTTTATGCGGACTCCTTTCATTTATCGTTTCATGTTCATTAGACTAAGTATTGTTCAGGATAGTACCTAACCTTTACTTTAAAATAAAAATGCAATCCCACAAAACATTTTCCAACTCTTAAATGGTGTCATGTCACCAAGATACATGACACAAATTAAAATTAACTGAAAAAAATGTTAACATCCAGGAGATAGAAAACCTTCAAATTGTTCAGTTTTACCCAACCAAACAACAGCCATGTTTTCTACATAATATACACTGGCATCCAAAATTGCATCTTCAGGCACAGTAAGAGGGTAAACCTTTAGCTCATTGCTACCGGTTGATGCCGTGTTTTCAATCCGAGTTGTTTTAAATAATCAAAATCGTTTATTTCTGTCTTTTGGGTAAGTTAGCCTGTTAGCTAACACAGGTAATCTTACGGAGTCCTTTCAGTTTTTGTTTTATGTTCAAGTAGCTACATTTTTTCAGGTACTTCCTAACTCTTACTTTTTTTTTTTTTTTAAATTGTTACTCACATAAAATTATCAGGTGTTAAACGGGCTCACTGCCCCTGAAACGATGTTGTTCAAAATAGACAAACCTGCATAGTCGCATTTGAGTAAACAAAACACGAGTCACTTCAACCAACCATAAAAACTGTGAAATCAAAACAGATTCAGGAGGTAAGCTGTGAAAAGAAGAATAAAGACATTTATTATCCTCTTACATATGTTATCTAATCTTTGGCACTGCAACAATTTGAAATGGGTCTTATTATTTTAAATATAAAATTTCCAACTTTGGGATATGGGTGTTTTATTCAAAGAATGAAACAAATGAAACCACAAAGAAGCAAAACTTGACCGCTGGTCGACATCACGGCGAAAAGATTTCTTGTTGCACATCTTGCATTTTGGTTGTCTGGCAACCTCTGATTGTCGACGGGATGGAACAGGTCCCTGCTGATAGGTCAGCTTACTACGGACTCGTTGCCAAAACGTTTATGGTAACCGTTGCTGCCATGTCCTGCTACTCACACTTCAGTGAAGGCACTTACGAAGTCTCGCTGTGAAGCACCTCTGCAGACACTAGCTTCGCATTATAGTCTTAAAGTCAGGTTTAAGCTTCGCTCCTTTTTTTTTTCTTCTTATTTTCATTTTAAGGAATCTTCTGTCAATAAATAACACAAATATATTCATACATCATATAAAGATAGATAACCATGTATTCACTACATGCATTTCATATAATTTAAATAATTTATATGTACAGTTCTCCGTTGCGCAGTCCTCGCCCTCTCGAGTTGAGTTCTGTCGTTACAGCTTGCAGCACATTGGTTTGAAATCGCATTCAATTGGACCCGAGACTTCTTCAGATGTGTTGTTTGGAGCAGAACGTCGTGGTCCGCTACCGCCGCACCGAATCCGGTGGTGCGGTTTGCTGTGGAAATAAAATCCCAGAAAAAGAAAAGCGGAACTCCACTGGTTCTAGTTCTGAGACACTGGAATTTTACGTCTTGCGTTTTCTCCTGGACAATGCGCAGACGCAGGAAGTGTTAATGCGTATCCACCGCCAGCCCACCATGCCGCTGTGGTCCTGCGTCAGCGCGCGAACAAACGTCTGCGTCGTCTTGCACTGAGAGCTCCAGTTTTTTTCGTCGATTCCCCTGCACTGCCTTTCTTTGGCTCTGGACGGCTGGTCTTCGCCCCGACAGTTCGTCTCGTAGAAAAACTGCTTGACCTCCCGCTTGTCGAAGGTTTTAACTTTGGCCATGACCGTCACGTTGACTCCTCGTAGATCCATGGCGCTGGTTTTGTCCATCACCCACTTGCTCTCGCTGTCGCAGACAGAATACTCCCCGCGGTAACTCCGGTGTTCGGCCTGCCGCTTCTTCCGCGTTTTGTTCCCCCCCGCCGCTCCCTCCGACCCGCCGCCCACGAAGTCGTCCGCCAGGTACAGCGGAGGCGGCTGGAGCGGCGGCCGGTCGCTCAGCACCACCCGCGGTGAAATGTATCTCTTGTGGTTCCGCAGAAGGTCAGAGTTCACCAGCGTCACCTGCTGGTCCACGGCGCCTTCGCTGCTCCCGCCGCTGCGGCCGCCCCACGGGTCACCGTCTTCCTGGTCCTTGAACGGTAAGTTTGGCCCCGAAACAGGGAGGATGGGATCGTGGTGCTTGGCGTCCCTGCCTCGCCCCTGCTGCCGGTGGCTCCCTGGGGTCCGCTCCCTCGTCAGGTCGGCCTGCAGCAGCTGGATTATGAGGGAGTTCAACGGGTCGGGGCTCGGCGGGTGCTGCTGCTGTCCCCTGTGGCTGCTGTCCATGCTAGATGCTTGAATACCATACAGGTACACAAGGGCCATCACATACAGCAGGATGGACATCACTAGATTCACCTGCAAAATCTGTGAAGACATAAAAAGAGAAGAGATATGAGGTATAAGGTTTGTACCCTTAAATTGGATTTTCTTTCATTTACAGAGGTACAGTGCCTTGCAGGAGTGTTTGTATCATTTTACAGTTTTATAACTAGCCTCACCATTGGCTTCCTGGGCTATTGCTGGTTGATTAATATCACACTTCACAGACGGTCTTGGGTTTCTCCCATTCACTTGGATTCACCTGGTAGAATTTCCAGTACAAAAATTTGCACTATTTTGTGTTCATCTTTTAAATACTATGAGAAAACATGGAGGGTCTGATTACTTTCATAAGACAGACCTTTTGAAGAAAACGCATCATTTATTTAGCCTTATTTGACTGTTTTCCAGTAAGTAGTATTAAATCTAGATCATGAAAAATGGGGCTCAGAACAACTTTTACGTCAACAAACCGACAAAATGTGCATTGTCATTTTCAAAGCAAGAGAATGACATGAAACGAAAGATTTGCGTGGCTTAATAATTCTCAACATAAGAGGTGATTTCAGCTTCAAAAGCATTTAAAACGGCTGATTTTTAACACAAATCTAAAACACTCGCAGCACGAGGACGTGCCTTTGACTAAGAAGCATACATGCTTGGGAATTAACATGCGGCGACTTGTGTGACATACCTCACTTCAATGAAACATTCTGAACTGAAAAACATTTTGCCCGCTAGCTCTCTAAAAGAGGTTGTTGACATTGTCTGTTCCAGCATCTTAATCACCGTAAGTTGCCTCATCTGTCGCTGTTGTTTCCCACAGAACAATGCTTTCGATTCAGCACATTGTTCACAAGTCGAGTGTCTCTGATTTTTTTCTTTTATTCCTCTAAGTTAAAGTTTGACCTGCTTTTTGTAGTCAGTTAAATCTTAGTTATCTTCAGCGACGTCGTCGGCACGTTGTTGTCAGGTAATTGTTTGTTGTTTTGGGGTTTTTTCTTGCTTTCTTTCCTTACTTAATCTCTACAGCTGAAAGGTTGTTTACATGCGTTCTGGTTCTGAGAAACTTGAATTTTACATTTTTGAATTCTAGGAAAGGTGTTGGAAAAGACATATGTGACTTTATTATTATTATTATAATTAATATTTCACAACCACTGTTAACCCTGGTTCAAAATGTACAAAAAAATCTAAAGAAACAGAACTACATTAGGATCTGGAATCATGAGCTTTGAAGTCATTAATCTCCATTAAGACTGACAAAAAGCTAAAACAAGGGCATCCAAGCTTTCTGCCTCGAGGGCCAGAAATGTAAATACATAAAACTTAAAAAAAAAAAAACAAGCTGAATAAACCTCTTTCTTAAAAACAGGGAACTCTAAGTACTGTAAAATTAAAAGCACAGTCTTTCATCACTACAAGAAAAAAAAAAGACATTCTTCTTCATTGTTGTTTTATTTGGCCGTGGTTAAGAAATGGTCCTGTCCAGGTTTTTCAGAAAAACATCCGCTAATAAAAAACCTAGTTGATGAAAGATTAACACTGTTCTGTAGATGTTTTCCATTTTAAAAATGTGTAATTAGTCTGTATCTTGCGCTGTACTATTTTTATTTCATGTCAACTGTCGAAGTATACAAACCAAAATTATGCCACACCAAATCTTTTTAACCTGTGGGAGGAAAGGGGAGTACGGCGAGAACACCGGAGCAGGTAGAGGAAACGTTTTCACAGAAAGGCCCAGCTTAGATCTAAACTCTGAATCTTCTTACAATGAGGGAACCACCATAAAATCACAGCATTTACTTCAAAAATATCACAAAAAAGGAAATAAATATTTTCTTTGCAACTTTCAGAAAATGCAGAAACAAGGCTAACAGTTGATACTTGGGGCTTGTAGGCAGAAAATATTCTTTTTCAAAATGAAGGATATGTTTTTTTTTCTGTCAAGCCACTCAGGTCATTATTCATCAGTTCTCGTTTTGAGCAGTGAAACTTGAAAACATTTATGTAATTTTAACATCCATGCATTGCAATGTAGGTTTTCATTATTCGATAGTTGGAATAGATAAGGTTATATAAGCTGATATGGCCATATTTGCTTTCAAAAAGCAATCAAAGTGAAACACAAAGTGGCTTCAAAATCAAGGTAGGTCAAATATTTAAATGTCAATTTAACTTGCGAAATGTACAACTTAAAATATAAATGATACATAAATTCACCCTGAAGACACAGATGAGCATGTATGCTGTTGAAGAACGGACTGGCCTTCAAAGAATTCTGACGTCAAACCACCAAAGCATGTTTGGAATGGATTAGAGTGGACACTGCAGACAAACGTCAGCGTCCGTCCCCAGAAATTGTTCCTACAAGAGCTGAAGCTTCTATAGCCACGAATGGGATGTCACTCAATTTCAATGTCTAATCTTCAACCTCTTTATAAATGTATGTCTACATCAAGGCTGCATAGAGACTTAATATTAACTGGTGTCTAAAACCATTGAAATCAAATTCTTTGGTCAATGGGTTTAAATAGAAAAAGGCATAATTGTAGAGGTATCCAAAATGTTGCCTTGTTCCAGTGTTTGTTTGGTACTTTCATGAGGAAATTTGGCAAAGACATGGTTTATATAATCATAAGAGGCAAACAGGAACAAGACGAATCACTTGAAAGCTCATTTAACTGTCAGGAGGTCCCTCACATTTCACCGTCAAGTGATTTCAGAAAGCCTTGTTTACAAGATAATAGCCGTGTATGCCACACTTAACTGGATAATTGTTCTGGGGAAAATGTATTTTTCATGTGATATTCAGATGTTACTGAGACCTGAAAATAGTCCCAGAACTGGGTGAAAATAGAAAACAGGCCTTTGAAATCCCATCAACTGGCCTAACTACAGATGACTTGGATTCATTTACTGTGAACTGTGATGCTAATTTGATTTGTAAGGAAGCACAGACCTTATTGAAGATTATTCCATGGCGGCTCATCAGCTAAAGCGCTGCCTTGATGAAAAGTAAATGGAGCAAAAGCAATATCCTGAGTTCAACGTGCCACAGCTGAAAAAGAGACGTTTTTATCTGACTTCTCTTGCTAGACGAGCCATAAAACATCCCAAAAAAGGTCAAAAGTTTGTCACCGTGAAAAATAGTATACTTTTTTCCCTAATCAAGAGTTTTCTAGTTTGACAGCTTAACCTGCCTGAGTTACGGTTCTGCAGCTCCATCAGTTACCACATTACGAAGGTGGACTCTTAGTTTAGAGCAGTGGTTCCAAACCTTTTCTCCTGTGCCTCCCCAATGGTTTCCAAACATTTTCTGGGCCCTCCTATGGATTAAAAATGGCTCTCTGGTTGAACGATGTGTGGGAGGGGGAAGGGAGGATTCTTAGAGACTCCCTGCCCCTGGGGTGGCGGGGGGGGAATTGACTTTTTTGAGAGCAAAATGAATGTATGTAGCTGGACACAACAACATCGGTAGCCTACAGGCTACTTGTTAAGCTTAAGGTGCCGTATTGATATTAGCTATCTAGTCATCTTTTAGCTAACTTTACCTGCATCCAACAGCATTACACAACTCAGTCGGTTAATTTGGGAGAAAAACTGTAAAAGTTCTTTGCATTTTGCTGGTTGCTGACATGATTTTAACACACCTGCGTAGCTCTGCACAGCAGCAGCAGGTCTCCGTCGCTGCCAAACCCAACGCGAGTGTCGTGGTGTTCATGTTGCGTGTAAAGGCGGCTCGGTAAAACAGGCTACCACATGTTAACAACGGAAGAAACAGTTTTAACTGCTGATAAAAGTGACAGAGGACACAGATATGGAAAGTGTGGAAGCCCCTACTGTATCAAATTGACATAGGAATAACAGAGAGTTGGCTGTTTTAAGATAAAAACTCAGCACATTCAGCGTTCATGGTTTTTGTTTTTTTCATCCAGACCCCCCCTGTAATGGCACGGCGACCCCCCTAGGGGGCTCACCCCACAGTTTGGGAACCTCTGGTTTAGAGGCTGAGCATTCTGAAGGGACTTGTGTTTCTTAAGTTGACTCTTAGCAAAGGGCAATGAAATATTACGGTGGCCCAGAAGTGTCAGCAAAACCCACAACACCATGGTAAAAAGCCACAATGACGTTATGCTAAAACAGTGGTTCTTAACCTTTTTTGAGGTGCCGAACCCCCCAGTTTCATATGCGCATTCACCAAACCCCTGAGACCAACTCATCGAACCCCTGGGGTTCGATCGAACCCAGGTTAAGAACCGCTGTGCTAAAATGAAATTCACTGTATGCTAAAGTAGATTTTTGGCCAAAATGGAATTTAAGCTAAAACAGAAGGTATAATAAAAAGAATTTCATGCAAAAACGTAAGTTATGCTTAAACAGAAGCTACACTAAAATGAAAGCTAAACTAAAATAGAAGTTGTGCTAAAACAGATTTGATTTTAAAATGATAAAATGATTTTATACTAAAACTAGAGCTATGCTAAAACAGATTTTATGTTCAAAATATAAGTCATATTAAACAGAATTTAAAATAGAAGAGATCCTATGGAAAAAGTGATAAAGTACCAATTCTGTTTCAGCATGGCTGTTGTGGCTTTTGCTGTTCACCTTCAAACCCATATCTCACTTTTCATTGGCAAAGACGATTCAAAAACATGTAGAAGATGAGATAAGACACAACTTTATGATTCTCCCTTTGAGGAGAAATGACTATAAAAAATCTTGTTAAATCATCTCGCAGTGTGGACAGTTTTCTGCAGGGTGAGGAGAGGCAGCAGCTGAATGCTGGATTTTTACATTTACTTTCCTCTCACCAATCATTCCTTTGACACAAAACAATAAATAAAATAGAATACAACTGGAATAAATCATCAGTGCCGCTAGCTTGATCCTCAAGGAAGGAGGACATATAGCAACCAAAAGCATTCAGCCATCTGGTTAGCAGCCTGTTTAAACACCATTTGTCTTCTGACAGAAGCAGCTTAGAAAGGTCCTGGCAGCAGAGACAAAGCAGAAAGGACCCGGCTTGTTCACTACAAAGCGAGGCAAGGACCAGCTGCTCAGGTCGAAATGACTCAAAAAATTTTCTACATAAGATTTTATGAGTAGGATGTTTGACTTTCCTTTTTTTTGAGTAGCAGATATAGTCTGAGACTAGGGATGTGCCGATCAGGTTTTTTTCTCCCGATACCGATCACCCCTGAGGGCCGATCGCTGATTCCGATCCCGATCACATAATTATTATTTATTTATTTTTTATCATAAACACTACAGTTACATTATGTAGAAAAAGTAACCATGAATTCACCTTAATTTAAACAAAAATTTATTTTTAATAACTTTTCCAAGAAGAAAACTAAACAAAACAGACATTGTGCAAATTGAACTGCTATCTATAATACTATCTTTAACAGACTGATAACATATGAGGCTCTGAAGAAGCTAACTAATGCAAAAAGCCAAAATAAAACCTCTCAACATTGCCAAAAAATTCAAGTATAAAACTTAACATTCAAAGGCAAAAACAGGATCCATTACAATAAACAATCCAGAGTAACTGAATGAAACTTCCTGTTAACTTCCTGTTCCATAGCGGCTAGCTGGTTACTGCTAGTTCTGATTGGCTGTTTCTGACTGAGCGGAGTAATTATACTCCGCTCATTATACTCCGTAATGTCTCATGTTAGGACAGAGAAAGTTTTAATACGTATGTAAAATGTATTTTTTAGGTTAGATGCTGCAGCTTTAAACAGGTTCGGTGTGAGAGTCACTACCAGGTGGAGCAGAAGCGACTCCGTGTCAAATATTACTAAATATTAAATATTACTACCTGTAGCGGAGCAGCGGTTCAACAGCAGAACCAGCGTCTTACATCGCAGCTCCAAGACTTAAATCATTTTACAGGTTATTTGTTTATCTTTCTGACCGTCATGCTAATCCGGGTGAGTGTTTGTAGCTGTGCTGCTTTACCTGCTGTCTGATCCTCCATGTATTTTTACTGCACTGAGCCTCGATGTAGCCAAACTCCGTCATTGTTTTTATGTCTATTAGCTTCGTTGTGTTGATGCATTTTGACCTGCTTCTATTTTCCGCCGCAACACGCAAACTTCCTCATTCACTCAGTGCGTTATAGTTACACATCGCTTAGCATTTGTTGCTGCGCGTTTGCGCAGTGAAGGAAAGACGAGACCAGCTGGACAGACAGGCTGAAAAATGAGATGCAGGTGAGCGATATCGGTTCAAGAGCCAATGATCTTATATGGAACCTCACCGGATTACCTGAAGGACCTCCTTACTTCATATTCACCTTCTAGACCCCTACGATCCCAAGCCTGCAATCTTCTCCACCTTCCTCGATCAAAACTAAGGACTATGGGTGATCGAGCCTTTGCGGTGGCAGCTCCTATGGAACTCTCTCCCTGACTATTTGAGAGCCCCGCAATTATTGTCTGATTTTAAAACTGGCTTGAAAACTTTCCTTTTTAGACAAGCCTACCCCACTTTTAAATGACAGTTGTTTGTTTTTGTTTTTTTTTTTTAATTGTTTTTGATAGCTGATTTTATGTTTTTAGATGCACCATGTAGCACTTTGAGATTTTTATTAATGAAAAGTGCATTATAAAGTAAATTGTTTATTATTATTATTATTATTATGATTTGCCGATCCCGATCATCACCGATTTCACGGAAATCGGCCGATTATGATCGGTGACCAATCGATCGGCACACCTCTATCTGAGACACCTAAATACAGTGCAGCCCAGTGGACTGACATACCGGGAAAAAGAACATTAATGACAGAAACAGCAAAGAGCCTGAGAAAATACAGGAAAACTCCTGGAAGAAAGTCTGTTTAGATTGATGTCAATACATAGACATTTTTGAATGCATTTTTTTCCCTCACCCCTCAAAATAAAACGCTGCCTGGTGTTAGTCAATCATAAACGTCTCATGAAACATCCTAACGTTTGTAGTTATGTAGTGATAAAATATGAAAAGATTCAAGTGATGTGACTGCAACAAACTTTAAACTGTTAGGTACCAGGCTGGTGGGTCTGCTGGGTTCTGTTTTCAGATCATCCATCAGAGGGCGCCTGCTGTCAGCAGGGTCCTGGAGGGCGTGCCAACAGGTCCTAACCAGACGCACCTGAAGGGAATTGTCTTCGTCTGGTGGAGTATATGAGCAGCTGGCTGCCAGCACATCTTCGCCAGAGTGTTTGCCTGAATTGGTACACTGAGCCATCTAGAAACCTCCCTGAGCATTCTTGTTGTTATTTGAGTAGTTTGGAATCTAAAAGAAACTTACCTTTGTGATCCTTCTTTCCAGGACGTTTGTCAGAGCCTCCAGAAAATCCCGAGCCTTCCCCCCCTCTTTGGAAGGAAACCTCTCGAGGCATCTTGGCAGCCAGCACCACTGCTCCTCCGAGCGTTCTTGGTTTACCTGTCCGCCCGCCGGCACTCCGCCTCTCCGCCCAGCGTCACCTTCAAACAGACCCACCGCCTGGCCTTTTCCCCTCCGCAGTACTAATCCCGACCTCCTCGGGTAAGAGCTTCCGTTCCCGTTCTCTGAGTTGATCTTCTTCTCCTTACCTCGTACTCACCTCATCTCTCTCCCTCAGTGAGCGGTTGCTCCCGGACCCCCACCCCCTGTGAGGAAGACCATCCCCGAATTATCAGTTGAACTGCGTTTTTGAGTAAAATAAACCATTGTCTTTAACACCAGTCTCTCTCCGTGAGTGTTTCTGCATGTGGGCGAAAACCATTAAACCCGACATGACAGAACACTCTGGCCAAACGGATGTTCCAGCAGAAACAATCCGGAGAGCTCTACATCACCAACAAACGCTAATTCAAAACCATGAGGCTGCACTTCAGGAGCTGGGTAACCGGCAGACAGAGACAAATAACCGCTTGGCTGAGCTAACCAGTTTTCTCCGCAGTCGTTTTCCCCAGACATCCACTTCAGAGTCCGCACGGGAACCCTCGCAGTCTCCAGATCTGGCGTCCGGGGTCCAGGTCCAGGTCCAGTCCACGTCTTCCGACTGTCAGCTGCCGAACCCATCCAGGTTTGATGGAGATCCTCGAAAATGCAGAGGGTTTTTGATGCAATGTAATATTCAATTCAACCATTCGTCCCATCGATTCGTCCTAGACTCAGCCAAGATATCTTATATTATTGCACATCTATCTGACCGCGCTCTAGACTGGGCAGAAGCCAGGTTTTCCTCTCCTGAGTATGGCTGTTCTTTTGCCGAATTCTTAACAGAGTTTAAACAGGCTTTCAATCAAGAGACTGATAAATCCCTGAGTTCCCGAGCTCTGTTGAAAATGAGACAAGGGCAGAGATCTGTACAGATTTTTCTATTGATTTCCGCATCCAAGCCGCTGCTTCGGGTTGGAACACCCCAGCGCTAAAAAGCGCCTACTTGGATGCTCTAAATGATTCCCTAAAGGACGAGCTGGCTACTTTAGACGAGCCCGGTTCTCTCGAGGATTTAATAAGACTGTCCATAAGGATAGATAACCGTATTCGTGCTCGGGCTAAGGAAAGAAGCAGTCGAAGTGCAGCACCCAGATCGCTTCCTGTTCCCCGCTACTCAGTCCCAGCAGAGAGAGAGCAAGGTCCATCAGATCCAGAACCTATGCAGATCGGCCAAGCTAGACTGACTCCTGAGGAGAGACAGCGGAGGATGCGGGCCAAGCTCTGTCTCTATTGCGGAGAAGCGGGACATTTCGTGGCCGACTGCCCCATTCTGTTAAAAGCCAGGGTCCGCCAGTAACTACGAGGGAACTGGCGGACCATCAAAGTAGATCAGACTCTCCTCGTTTATTGTTGCCCGCAACTATTCAGTTTCAAGACCGCACTATGACTCTGTCGGCGCTGTTGGATTCCGGCTGTGAACGGAATTTACTGGATATTAACTTTGTTCAACAAATGGCAATAGAAACGGTTCCCCTACGCACTCCTCTTCGTGTTTCCGCCCTCGACGGGAAAGCTCTGCCTCAGATAACACATCAGACAAAACCCCTACAGTTAACCGTTTCTGGCAATCATTCTGAATCCATTTCTTTTTATGTTTTTCCAGCGGCCAACTCACCTTTAGTTTTAGGGTTCGAATGGTTACAACAACATAATCCAAATATAAACTGGTCCGACAGACACATCGATTCCTGGTCAGTTTTGTGCCATTCAACTTGTCTCCGCTCAGCCGTTCCTCCAGGTCCTTCCCCGGCGAATGGTAACGAGGCGGATCCTCCTGATCTTTCCGGAGTTCCGGCTGATTATCACGATCTGGCGCAGGTCTTCAGCAAGTCCAAAGCCGCGTCCCTACCGCCTCACAGACCGTATGACTGTGCAATTGATCTCCTGCCTGGAGCTCCGTTGCCCAATAGTCGACTTTATAGTATATCTAGACCTGAGCGGGAAACAATGGAGAAGTACATAAAGGAATCCTCAGCAGCGGGCATAATCCGACCTTCATCTTCACCTCTGGGTGCCGGTTTTTTCTTTGTCAGTAAAAAGGATGGTTCTCTGAGACCCTGTATAGACTACAGGGGATTAAATCAGATAACTATTAAAAATAAATATCCCCTACCTTTACTTTCCTCTGTTTTTGAACCCCTCCACGGAGCCACCATCTTCACCAAGTTGGACCTAAGGAATGCTTATCATTTGCTTCGAATTAGAAAAGGTGATGAATGGAAGACAGCGTTCAAGACCCCCTTAGGCCACTTTGAGTATTTGGTAATGCCTTTTGGCTTGAGTAACGCCCCAGCCTTTTTTCAGGCCCTAGTGAATGATGTCCTGAGGGATTACTTAAATGTCTTTGTGTTTGTCTACTTAGATGACATCCTGATCTACTCCAAGAACTTACCTGAACACAAGAACCATGTCCGCCAGGTCCTTCAACGCCTCTTGGAGAACAAACTGTTTGTTAAGGCAGAGAAGTGCGAGTTCCACCAACAATCAGTCACATTTCTGGGATATGTCCTCGAGGGCGGACAGGTAAGACCAACTGATGAAAAGATCAGAGCAGTCCTGGAATGGCCCACCCCAGAGAACCGTAAGCAACTACAAAGGTTTCTCGGCTTTGCCAATTTCTACCGGCGGTTTATTCGAAACTACAGCCAAACCGCCCAACCGCTAACTGCCCTGACCTCCATCAAGGCTCCATTTAGCTGGACCCCGGAAGCGGAGGCAGCCTTCATACAGTTAAAGACCCTGTTCGCAAATGCCCCCATTCTCATACAACCAGATCCCACCAAGCAGTTCATCCTTGAGGTAGATGCCTCTGAGATGGGGGTGGGAGCGGTTCTATCACAGTTCACTGAGACCGATCACAAGACCCATCCTTGTGCCTTTTTCTCCCGTAGACTTTCTCCGGCTGAGAGAAATTATGATGTGGGGGATAGGGAGTTACTAGCCATTAAACTGGCATTGGAAGAATGGAGACACTGGTTGGAGGGCGCTGAATATCCCATCTTGGTTTGGACTGATCATAAGAATTTATCCTACCTCAAGTCAGCTAAGAGACTAAATCCTCGTCAGTCCCGATGGTCGCTGTTCTTCTCTCGTTTTAACCTGTGTATTTCCTATCGTCCAGGATCCAGAAATGTCAAGCCCGATGCACTCTCGAGGTTGTACTCGCCAGCCGATTCAGAGAAACAGCCAGCTCCCATTCTGCCGTCTACCTGCTCTGTTGCCATGGTCACCTGGGAGATCGAGGATTTAGTGACGCAAGCCCAGCAAACAGAACCTGACCCAGGCACTGGCCCAGACAACAGGGTATACGTTCCCACATCTATTCGAGCACGCTTGATCACCTGGATACACGCCTCCAAATTTTCTGGCCATCCAGGTATTAGCAGAACTGTAGCCCTGATCAATCGACGTTTCTGGTGGCCGTCCATTCAAAAAGACGTCAAGGAGTACGTGCTAGCCTGTCCAACCTGCGCTAGAAATAAAGCATCCCATCAGCCCCCGTCAGGTCTCCTGCAACCACTGTCCACACCCACACGCCCCTGGTCCCACATCGCCATCGACTTTGTGACTGGTTTGCCAGTCTCTAAAGGTATGACCACTATATTGACCATAATCGACCGTTTTTCTAAAGCCTGCCACCTGATCCCGCTGAGAAGACTCCCTTCAGCCTTTCAGACAGCACAGTTGCTAGTGAAACATGTTTTCAGATTACATGGGATTCCACAGGAGATCCTCTCAGATCGAGGACCACAGTTTTCCTCTCAGGTCTGGAGGCATTTTTGCTCGGCCCTAGGGGGCAAGAGTTCCCTAACCTCAGGTTATCATCCTCAGTCTAACGGCCAGGTTGAACGTATGAATCAAGAGTTGGAGGCCACCCTTAGGTGTCTCACGTCATCCAGTCCGACTGATTGGAGCCCCTACTTGCCGTGGGTTGAATATGCGCACAACTCTCACCTCTCTTCTGCGACAGGTCTGTCTCCATTTGAAGCCTCTTTGGGCTACCAGCCTCCACTTTTCCCTGCTGACGAGAAGGAGATTGCTGTCTCCTCCGTTCGACACCATATCCGCCGTTGTAAGACCTTCTGGGATAGAACAGTTTCCGCCCTCAACCGGACAGCTGAACTGAATCGTCGCTGGGCCGACCGCAAGAGGCGACCTGCCCCCATTTTTGTTCCAGGTCAAAAGGTTTGGCTATCGACTAAAGACGTCCTGTTAAAGTCTGTGCCTAGAAAACTGTCCCCCCGTTACATTGGTCCCTATGAGATTGAGAAGCTGGTCGGTCCTTCTGCCGTCCGTCTGCGTCTGCCACCCTCTTTCCGTGTCCACCCCACCTTTCATGTTTCCCAAGTCAAACCGGTCCACTCTAGTCCCTTGTGCCCTCCTGCTGATCCTCCCCCTCCTCGTGTTATTGGCGGCCACCCCGCCTACACAGTCCGCCGGATTGTGGATTCACGCCGGCGAGGGCGGGGCTGGCAGTACCTAGTTGACTGGGAGGGTTACGGCCCAGAGGATCGCATGTGGGTGCCTGGCTCTTTTATTTTGGATCCTTCCCTCATTAGGGACTTCCGCTCCTCCCTACCTTCTACATCTTCTGGACCGCCTGGTGGCGGTCGTTGAGGGGGGGGGTACTGTTAGGTACCAGGCTGGTGGGTCTGCTGGGTTCTGTTTTCAGATCATCCATCAGAGGGCGCCTGCTGTCAGCAGGGTCCTGGAGGGCGTGCCAACAGGTCCACCAGACGCACCTGAAGGGAATTGTCTTCGTCTGGTGGAGTATATGAGCAGCTGGCTGCCAGCACATCTTCGCCAGAGTGTTTGCCTGAATTGGTACACTGAGCCATCTAGAAACCTCCCTGAGCATTCTTGTTGTTATTTGAGTAGTTTGGAATCTAAAAGAAACTTACCTTTGTGATCCTTCTTTCCAGGACGTTTGTCAGAGCCTCCAGAAAATCCCGAGCCTTCCCCCCCTCTTTGGAAGGAAACCTCTCGAGGCATCTTGGCAGCCAGCACCACTGCTCCTCCGAGCGTTCTTGGTTTACCTGTCCGCCCGCCGGCACTCCGCCTCTCCGCCCAGCGTCACCTTCAAACAGACCCACCGCCTGGCCTTTTCCCCTCCGCAGTACTAATCCCGACCTCCTCGGGTAAGAGCTTCCGTTCCCGTTCTCTGAGTTGATCTTCTTCTCCTTACCTCGTACTCACCTCATCTCTCTCCCTCAGTGAGCGGTTGCTCCCGGACCCCCACCCCCTGTGAGGAAGACCATCCCCGAATTATCAGTTGAACTGCGTTTTTGAGTAAAATAAACCATTGTCTTTAACACCAGTCTCTCTCCGTGAGTGTTTCTGCATGTGGGCGAAAACCATTAAACCCGACATGACATAAACTCAAACTTTATGACTCAGGAACGTCTCATTTATTTTGACATTCAGAAAGTCAGAGTCAGGCTGCAGCAGTCTGACATAAGACGTTTGAGGCTTATAATCAACTCCAATATCAAAATCCAATATGATGACTGTTCATTTAAAAGATAATGGAAATTACATTAATAAAGTGTTTAATTGCTCTTCTGTTTCTGGTCTAAATGACTGACTTTCACAGCTGCAGTGTTACAGCTTGATGTCACTTGATATGTATAAATGCACTTACATATAAATATAGAAGAAACTAAAAACTACTAATTGATTTGGGTTTATTTCAATTAACATGGAGATGGAACGGAATATGGGGGAAAGTTTAAAGGGAAAGAAGCACTAGAGGAGAGAAGAATGGAGAATACAAGAAAACATTGTACCAGTCTGATTCTACACCTACAGAAAGAGAAAAACCCCAGAGAAACCACAGCGGCAAACATATCAATTACAACAGCAACATCGCTGAAACACACTCTACCTGTTGATATAAGAGGCATATAGTGGCGACCGCAGAATCTTTATCTGAAAACACAAAATGTTGTTTGGTCTTGTTAATTTTGCAATTGCATAGAAACCACATCATTACTGGCTCGTTTTGGTAATAACAGTTCGCCTCATCACAGAGCATGACAATTAGCGAATCTGAACTCACTTACCATCTCTCATTGTCAGTTTGTTATAGACGAGATACCTTCATATGCATTAAAAAGTTCTCCAACTATCGTAGCATATCCGGTACGCGTACAGCACACACACTAGATTTTAAGAGAAGAAAAGGATCCACCGCCAGATTAGCATTCTGGGATGTGCTGAACTTCTAGCTAATCATACAGTGTTATCTGATTTATAGGAAAATATATGAAAATAAACAAGTAAGGACAGTTTACCCACACATCTTAAAAACGAGATGAATAATGACTAAAACAAGTTTTCTTTGGTTCTGATAAGTGCTTCAGTATGTTTCTTCAACTCCCTTCCATACTTACAAAAGTGACACTCCTTACCAACAAACACCTACAGCCAATACAACTCAAAGATCTTCATTGTCATGTTTTAATTTTCAACCATTTTTATAGCTTGGAGGAAAAAAAATTGAGCCAAAAATTGTACAGCTTGTTTTTAAACAACTAGATTTTAGAGCAACGACTAAGAAGACTCAGATCAGGACATGAGCAAAACTGTAATGAGAAAATACCAAACAGTTAACCTGCTGTAGATACAATACTGACAGTATGGAAGAACCTACCATAGAAAACGCATCAATTTAGTTGACTGGAAAATGTTGATTGATTGATACATATATTGGTGTATATGTATGTATACAGATTTAAAAAAGAAGAAGAAGAATACTCAACCTCACCAGGAACCAGCTAGCCATCAAGTCTAGTATTCTGAGGGATACATACAGTCATAAGTTTTCTTTTGTTCTCCACTCTTTATCTGGGGATAAAGTTCAGTTTTCTTAAAAATGTACTCAAATGTTAAGAGAGCTGCTAACTGAACTAAGAAAAAAATTGGTCCTTGTAGAATAAAAATGCTGAGGCGAATCAATCAGTGTCAGTAACATGATTTTAAGCAAAGCTGCACTAAAATTACAAAGGACTGATTTATGTGTGCAGTTTGATGACTTATTTACTATCTCTAACTAATCTAATTTTGACACCAAAAAAAACTACATAAATTAAGTAGTAAATAAAAATGAAATTATACTTTATTTGTTTGGGATTACAAAAACACTGTAGTTTTCCAAACAAGAAAAATTGTGGGGGTTTTTCTCTAACAGCTGGAACGATTTAAATGTTCTAAATGTCACCCAGGGTTGAATCTGCTATTGGTCATTATTTGATTTGTGTAATCATGTCAGCATGTAGAGGAATTACCACTGAGCCTGAAAGACGAGGCAGAAACACACACCCAACGCTCCATCACAAGATCGACAACAATACACACATCAGAGGTCAACACTGAACCGTTTCGGATCAGTTCCTCTGTTTTTAGATGTTGTAGAGGGCTGATATTAATGCTCATAAAATGGTAAGATGATAGCAAGGGCTATAATGGTTTCGGTGTTTTCATTATAGTGACTTTATCAAATTCAGCTAGTTTTAATTAGTTTTTTACCATGTGTTTGCTATTTTTTATGAGGTATTATTAGTCAAATATGATTTAGTTTTTACTAGTTATAGTACCAGATTTAGTTTTTTTAGACTTTGGTTAATTTTTAGGTGCAGAATTCCAAAATGTCAAAGTGTTGCATTCTGATAAAGTGTTGCATTGTACATTGAGTAATGAATACATTTTCAAAAAATGTATTCAATTATTGTTAAACAACCCTCTGACTGCCGTTTTCTCCCAACTTTTACAGATTAGCATAATTACTGCCAGGAGGAGTTTGCCAACAGCTGACACAAACCGCTTATCAATTTCACATTCATATGCCGCATATAATACATTCATAAACACAAAAACAAAGTGCATTATATCTATACCTTCAGTATGTTTTAATTATTTTTTATAAACACACAATAGAGTTAAAGTTAGTATAGTTTCTCCCAACTAATTACAGTTTCTTATTATTTCAGTTTTCGTTAGTTTCAGTTAACTATAACTTTGACGTCAACTTTGTGGCACTCAGGACGTAAAACCCTAACTTAAAGCAGAAGGCCATTGATTAGCAGAACCTCAGTCTTTAATCTGAACAAATTAGATTTCCCTCCCCTCACACCTACGACATGCCTCACTCGTTTCCCCTAGCAACTCTCAGAACTGTCCCACTTTAGTTAGGAGACTTAATGCTGACGCCAGGATTTCTAACTGCATTCAAAGCTGTGCTATGGCAATTTAATGGTAAGGCCTCAACTAACCCGTGCACACAACAGGGGTGCATACACACTCACACACACACCTGTGAGAGGATGGGCAGGTTTCTAAGAGAGAGCATGTGGTGCTGTAGCAACATTGTCTCAGGTATGTAATAGGTTAGAGGCTAATGTTGTAGCTTCACACCATGTGAGCTTTTAACACCTAATTGATAGGATTGATGCAGATAATCACCCTTAAGGTGGCAACGTGTTAGCAGGAACACTCACAGGTCTCCTGAGTTGCTGCAGCGGCCTCGTCACCGCGCTGCCTTGGCTAATGAGAGGTGACATAACTCGGGTTCCCGGGTTTATGTAAATCAAACATTGATATGGTGAGGTGTTTAACATGTGCCAACACGTTCTGTGGAGAACGCCAGTGGAACGTGTCATAAAATAAACACGCAATTACCTCAAAGCGTTGTTGGACGATGTGGATCACAAGTTAACAACACTTTCTCAGCTAGCGATAAGTTTGTGTGCAACGCATCTTGAGAACTTCTGTGTCTCAGTTCAAGTATAAAATAATGTAGATCAAATTCACACTACTGGTTGAAATCTCTATTTTGTAAGCATGCTGGTCACATTTATTCACTGTCTAGTTGGGCTTTAAAGGGGCAGCATTAAGTGTTTTCCAGGCACATCGTACTGCCATTTTATAGCACAATCAATCAAGTAACTATGCTAACTTCAGTTATTATAAAAATGCAGTTATTGCAATTACAAATGATAAATGATAAAAATGCTACATTTAAAAGAAATTTGATTTCGCCTTGAAATTGGGCCTGTCTCTTTAAGAAGCTCCTGCTCTTTTTGAAACTCCGCCTTCAGGGAGTCATCACAGCATGGCTCCTCTATTAACCCTTTTGATGAGGGAACAATGTTGTAACATGATGAATAACTAAGAAAAGGTAGATTTTACACTTACGTGGCATTTTCTGTTTCTGTAAAATGTTAACGTTTATTTGTGAAGCTTTAAACTTCTCACATGACACTGTTCAGTCTTTTTGCTGAAAACTACAACCTTGCCAACATAGGCTGGCAGAGCATTTATCAGGGTAACAACCAACATCTCCATGGTAACTCTGGAGGAGCTGCAGAAACTAATAATTCAGATGGAAGAATCCATCAACCGAGCAGCACAACTTTTACTTCTGCAGCCACTTCACTTACACCAGTTCAACTCTAAATGTCCAGTCTTGTGGTTACATTCAGTGAATGTTGGGGGTTTTCTTTTCAAGTAAATTGTTAACGCACTGAGAAATATTTTTGCAAGTTCCTGCGGTTGCTGTTGTAGATACGAAATTTACCGGATCCTGTAGCGCCAGTGGCAACACAAGTCGCATCATGTCATCAATCTGTGTGTGTGTGTGTGTGTGTGTGTGTGTGAGATTGCGGGATTCTTGCGTGTAGCTCTTAAGTGTTTGCTGAATCCTACAGAATGAATCACCAATCCTCCAGAGAAGCCTTTCACATGCTCTCTCCTTACAGCAGAAGTGCAGGTACCAGTCTGGTGAGCGCAACATTTTTTTTCTTGTTTGCACTAGTGCAGCAAAAGATTCATGTCTTTTTTTTCTTGCAATATAATCTACTTTTGTTTTTTCCTCACTTCAAGGAAAAAACAAATTGTATCATTTGATACTCATCAAATGATACAATTCAATACACTTTTGCAATTTTCTGAAAGATTTTAGAGAGATAGAGGGATTTTGGTGACATTTTTTGGCAAGTAAAAGTGAGCAAAGGGAAGGATCCTCTTCTGTCATTGGCTCTGTCTGCCTGTGCAGTATCTGTTTCCAGTACAAAAAAATGTGCAAATCTTTGCCTATGATCTGCTAGTATGGGAAAATTAAAATTTTGCAACTGCAGCGTTTACATTTAACAAGAAATGAAATTTAAATCACAAGTGAATAAGTTTGCTCACGTGATAAGTCTTTAGAAAGCATGAGTGAAAACAGTTGCATGGGATATAGTAATAATTCAGTCATGACACTAGTGCTCATCCTCCATCAGCCAATCAGAGGAAACGTTGATGTCTTGGAACAACAAGCTCCGCCTAATCTGGAGCAGCTATGTATTTGGTGTTTTGGGCAAATTGTAGTCGGAAGAGCTGTGGATTCAACACGTTGGAATGACACACAGCTTTTTCTGAACTGCGTGACGCTGCGAGAGCTCTGGTGAAGCCAGCTGCACATTGCCTGGAAAAAATAAAAACACCATCATCCTAATGCCACTTCCTGCCATTTTCTTTGCTGTTTCTGCCAGTAGCAACATCCACCTGTTGATCTCCTCTGATTCGAAAAAAGGGTTTCCACTGCAGTTTTGCCAATTATATTGTCATCTTTCAATTTTATTTTTTTTCCAAAACTGCGGCGTTTTCCATTAAGCAAATGTATTTGTAGAATTTCAATTTGCACACTTTTATATTTAATGAAAACGCGGCTAGCCTCTGAATGTTCCAATTGATACATACAGAGCTTAGTACAAGGTTAGTACAAGGTTATAAAAGCAGGAGTGTGACCAAGTATGTTCCATTTTGATATGGTTTAAAAACCCCATCCTAGTGTAACACCTTTTTATTGGAAAGTGTGAGTTTTTTTTAAGTTGGCACATTTTCATTACACAAATTTATTTTTGTAATTTCAATTTGTGCAATTTTAGAGTTAATGGAAACACAGCTAGATGCATACATTTAACATGTTGTTTCATGGTGTGATGTATGTAGCATCAGCTGCAAAGCAAGAGCTGAGCACACAAAAAGCCTGTAACGCATGCATAAACCAGTTTATATGGAATAGGTTCTACAAGTGAGCCAATATGCTACACTGCATTTATTACAAAAAACATTCAGTCGAAACCAGATCAGAGCATTAACCTCCTGTATGGAGGAAATAGAAAATGAAACCTCTCCTGCTTACCTCACTGTTTCCCCAAACAGGTGTTCCCTGTTTTCACTGATTCTCCCAAGAGACCCATGGCAGACGGTTGTCAACCGTATGAGAGTCTAACATGTCACACACCGATGACAATGTCCAAACTGACCAAACAAAATTATATCTCAACACAATATGTGCTGGGATACATAACAGTCCACCGAAATTGACCCCATCATTACAACATTTTCATTTCAGAAAAGTTAAAGCTTATTGTGACTGTTGAACAGGTGCTTCTTTCTTTTTTTTTTTCGCAACATTTATGTTTGCGCTACAGTTTAGGTAAAGTTGAACGTCCTTTCAAAGTTTGAACATGTCTGAACATGCCTACTTTCTGCAGCAGCACCTTCAATCAGACGAAATCCAACTCTCTGCTTCAGCTGTTTCTGGTTAAAGATGGATTACTTCTGTTCTCAGTGGATTCACTTCTACTGGTTTATGTTGGAATTGGAATGAAGCAATATACAGCTGGAGAACGTGAAGCAACCACTGAAAGCCCAGAAAGTGTGATCCATATGCTGGTAAGCTAAAGCTATGGGAGTTTGGACCCATACCTTTGGCTACGACTGACCAGAAGAAACATCTGGTTCTGATTCGAGAAACAAGTTTCGTAGTTGGACTCGTTGACAAGCCAGATAAATAAGCCGGTAAACAAAATCAGTCACCTCCTTCAGATCATCTGCCCAATCATTAAAAGTTAAAGGGACTGGTGTGACATTATCCTGTTAAAGATGGAAAAGTTGGTATCTTCAGATGTGTTTGTAATCTGTATCTGCTCTCATATGCCAATATATCACATGTTCTAAGAATAAGTTCTTCTGATGGCATGATGATGTTGGTGGCTCAAAAAGATTTAAAATCTGGTTCAAAGCAATCTGAATAAGTTTTATTAAATTTTTAAAGAGTTTATGTGAAATCTATTTGAGCTTTGTAAAGGCAAAGAAGGAACAGTCAGAGAGATGGACAAGATAGCAGCCTGACTGCTAAACCGTTAGCTGCTAAAAATGCTAATTCCTACAAGCAAAAGTCGCTCATTCTTAGTTAAGAATGCAAAGTCTTAGCATTCTCAGCTTAGAAACATTTTAGCTGACGTTTTTTAGCTAAACGTCAGCTAAAAATGCTAATTCTTAGCTAATTAGAATTAACTAAGAATTTGAATTGTTACCAGCTAAAAGCTAGC
The DNA here is from genome assembly GCA_033032245.1 of Poecilia picta. Classification (NCBI taxonomy): domain Eukaryota; kingdom Metazoa; phylum Chordata; class Actinopteri; order Cyprinodontiformes; family Poeciliidae; genus Poecilia; species Poecilia picta. Next base: position 16,989,336 of record CM065375.1, read on the forward strand.
TTCTAAGAAAACAGAAGAGCTTTTTCTGTTTTCTCTAGTTCAAAATCTAAAATATTATTCTTTTAAACACAGTTAGAGATTTATAAAGCTTTATATTTAGCTTTTGGCTAAGCTCTTTGCATGAATTTAATATAAAATATGCATAACAACCTCAGTCTCTGGGTGAATCAAACCTGAAACAGGTTATTCTACACTCATGTTGTCTTTAAACCAGTTTGGGATATAAAACCTTTATTGTTAAAACAAAATGTTCTCATAAATTTGGGTAAAATCGTTTCTCAATCTCGTAAACCCAATAAAACATGCATCGTCTCGTCCCGTGAAGAAGATGTCATTACCAAATAGATTATTACCATTATTATTGGTTCACGAAACACAACCGACTATCAAGAATGTTGCATACCATGTTAGAACAGCTACTGTGGAAGTATAGCCAAACACTCGTAAAAATATTGGATTTTCTGACATCCAAATAAAGTCACAAACTATAGCCGATTCCAAAAAAAAATCCAACTTACTTCTGTTTGCTCTGGTAAAATGTTGATCTTATCATGAAAGAAATAATTTTATTGGAAGTAACTGGAGCAAGCTGGAACACGTCGGTCTAATTTACACGGTTGTGGATCACAGAGACTGGCATAAATCTGGCAGAGGCAACATCATTAGTGCCAATAGTAGTTACTTCACTACAGGCTGCTGGAGGAATATCACAGAATCACTGTAAAAATACTGTAAACCACACCTCGGAACATTCTTAATCGGAGGATTTTCTTTAGCAACAAAAAGAATCGGAGTCTTCAAAAAATAAAATAATAATACCTCCATGCTTGCTTGTTCTTATTGTTAAATCACAATGCTAGAAGGTTTGCTTGTAGTTTACTTTCTCTGTGTGAAGTATGGATATTTAGGCCATGAAAGCCCTCAGAAAGTTGAGGTCTAGACTATTAGATTTTACATATTTCGGCAGTGAAGTGCTGACAGGATGGTTTAATTACAATGTTCATGTAAAGTTTGCAACTTGCAGAAAAAAAGAATAACAGAATTTTAAGCATCCGGGGGATTTTACTGGTGATTTTTCTGAGTTATTTGTTAAAATGTTGTATGTAATTAAAGCATGCAATTAGTTAAAGGTCCATCAAGCTAACCAACGAGCCACAAAACTAACTCAAAGATTAGTTTCTGGTTCCTTTGATTACACCTAACTTCACCTCAAATAGATGCACTTATCACAATAAAACGAGTTTTAATGTGCTAAGATAAAGAGATTAATTATAGCTAATCTCTTGATAATGGCATTGAAGAATAATTTGAATGTTTCCGGAAGGAAGTGTGGAAGAGGATTAAAGGATTTTGAGATGTTGGGATTGAACGGATTGTGACCAACACATCACTGTTTAACCTCTGAACTGAAGGCGGACAGCTTGGTCAGCTTCTCCAGATGCAGCTTTAAATTAAGAACCAGCTGTTTATTAAACTCAGTAAATAGAGAGTATGGCAGCAATAAATATTGAGACAAAACTTTACTTTCCCCTCTAGTCAGACTGATTGACTTGTAGTTTTTTTTCCAGAACAAATCTGTGTTTCTGTTGAATTTTACCATCCATTATTTGACTTATTTTTTGTCATGTTCAAGCTTAGTTAAGCTTAGTTATGTATCTTAGCTTTTGGTTGTTCATCCTAAACATGTAAAGGGAGTCGCCCTTGTTAAGGAAATATAACCATTTTTAGTGTTTGAGTTAGCTCTATCGTTTACTTGAAGTCACTGGGGTCGTAAAACCACAGGAGACAAGCAGTCTTATCTGTGTGGGGATCATTTAAAAAACAGGCCCACGTTTGGTCTCAGGAGGGGAGGAATCTCCGGTGGACATCTGGTGGGGTAAACTATTGACCTGCAGTTCACCTTAAGACAATTTGGTCTAAAACAATACAGCTAAGTCTCCTGAGGCATTTGTAAGTTGTAAAAGTCAGCAGGATTTTTAGAGTTCTGGTTATCTTCAAATAACATCAAGGAGGTAAAAGTCTCTTTGATGTCTCGCCAGATTGTAGAGAAGTGCCGTTTTCAGGGGTGCTCGGAGGCGGCTTCTAATTGGTCGAGAGGTGTTGCCCCCTATTTGAATAGAACACACCTACTAGCACAAAACCTCTTGCGCAGGGAGAATAAGGCAGAAATAGCCTATTTTTTAGCTCCTTTTTGGGCTGGCTATTTCTCCGAAGACGTCTTCGATATTTCTTTTTATTATTCTCAGGTAACCAATGTATGTTTCTGTGTTTCTTTAAATTTTCTGTCTTGTGTGATACTTTCTTCTGATTGGATTAAATTCTGAACTTCTGTGACGCCATCACGCTGCTTACGTCTCTTCTGTGTCTCGCGAGAGTTATCAGACCGCGGACAAGAAACCGGGACCCAAGAACAAAGGAAGAATCGAAAATGGCATAGTTTTAAAAGTTTTACAATAAGAATCCCCTTATGATCATCGACACCCTCAAACAAATTAGTGATGGATGACTGCATTCAGGGCAGAAACAAGTCTAAACCAGCGATTCTACCAAGGAACTATATTTATTAAGATTCTGTCTTAGTTGACTCATCACCACTCAGTGCTTAAAAAAAGAGGCAAATCAATGGAATTTAAATTCAAAATGTTACATCTCCAACTGTATGTCACTTCTTAAAGTGACATTCAGCCACGTATCCAAATGCTACCGAAGTCACAAGTTTATTCCTGATACCTATGGAGTCAATATTTAATATCCTTTTATTTTATTTACAAACCCCAAAATACACTTAAATTCATGGTCTCAACAGTATTGAAATAGATTATTTTATTGATCTGATTTTATTGTTGCGAGAACCCAGATGTTCAAAGTTATCAAAAAGAGGCTTGACATTCCGACAACAGCCAACGAAATCACCAGGAGTGAGATGTTTATGCTGCAACATGTACGAGTCGAGTCTGATGTATCTGAGGACAAATTTTAAAGCTGTGCATGTTTTCGGTGAAGTATTCTTAGAACATCTAAGGTACGTAAGTTAAGATAACACATTGTTTAGCTTTCTTAGGCTTAAGTTTAGCTTAACTTCCTTAGTTAAGCTTTATAGGTAGGACTACACTTAAGAGAGCATTAAATGACTTAGATCAGTATTAGGAACAAAAAAATAATTATCTGAAGCTGTTGGAAATCTTTCCGTATTAAAACGGATTAGATTTATGTAACAGACTGAGCAAACCTGAACTGAGTCTGACTATACTGAAATCTAAAATCGGACTGAACTTGAAAATGCGATTTGAATTATTTAAATTAGTAATTCAGTTAAATATTTTGAATCTTTATTTGCGTATTTCCAAATGCTAAATATAGCTGATCTGTGATTTCAATAGAAACAACAGTCTCTGATTAACTTAAAAATAAAATAGGTGAATGACTGATAGCGATTGTTATAGACGAGTTCAGCTGCCTGTCAGAAAACCTTGGTAGGAAGCTGACAGTTTATTCACCAGGATCCCTGCGGTTACTTCTGTTGGGGATAAATCTCTCGACGAGGCTGGATTGGTGGTCAAAGTCACATACGCTTCGATTTGGAGTCAATTACATGTTACAAAGCTTTGTTGATCAGAAATAGGTTAGTAGCCATCATAGCACACATAAAGAGCCGATGGTAGAAAAGGCTGGTCTTACCCAACCGAGGCGATATTGTAAAAGTGTCACATTTCAAACTTTTGAACCCAAAATAGATATTAGACCAGTAATGAAACCCATGTGTGTTCTGTACAGCCCTAGTCAATATTAATTATCATCAAACAATAACATTATACAGACACTCAGCTTTGACCCTGTCGTTGGAGTTTAACTCTCCTTTGGGGGGAGGAGGGTCTCCACTGGAAGTTGTTGCATCAGGAAAACCACAGCTGTACCATTCCGAGGTTGTGAGAGGGATGATGGCGTTGCCATGGAGAACCTGGTTACAACCCCCACCTGCCCAACCCGTCCACCCGCCCACCCCCGGTCGGGATCGTTTAGCGACAGGCTTAGCGCTGTGTAGCAGCGTGCCAACCACGGCAAATCCTCCAGAGGGATTTTCACCCTGCAATGTCTGAGCCCGGTCCCTGCTGTCCGATTGACTCCAGATGTTTCTGCACATATAAGCCACATCCAGGTCAGTCTGCAGCGTGATTTCCAGCCAAGCATATGCCCCCACAAATACTAATTCTTCCAACACAGATGGAGTATCAAAAAAAAATTTAAAAACTGAATAAAAGCCCTGTGAAACACTGTGTGAATCAGAAGTGATAACCCTAATCATCTATCCACATGTGGAATTTAAAAATTGACAGTACCCCCGATGGTCCCATGTCATTTAGACGTTATTTACAAGTAGCCACATTTATGTATTACTGGAAAATGTCCATTTTTTTTCATCAGTACAGAAAACTTGTCTGCAGCAGAACAACCTGGCCAAAAACTGGCCAGGTTTTTGCAAATAAGAATATGCCAAACAACTCAAAACCACTCATAACCTTCTTATTTCTCGCTCTGTATGCCAGCTATGCTACACGCACACGCACGCACACACACACACACACACACATACTCGTTGCCATAGCAACGCCACTAATGTATCAGAATTCAACACCAAAAAACAGGCAAACATTTCCCACATAAAGAATGGAACATTTAGTCACGTTTCGGGCTTGATGTTTGTTTTGCGATTTTTAATAAGTGATGTTTGAACACAGCAGTGGCTGATTGGCTCATTTAAAAAAACCTGCTCTATTGATTTCTAATTAGAGAGATCAATTCATAAAGCCCATTTCAGCACCAAGGCAGTTAATTGTGCTTTACATAACAAAAATACTAAATTACAAATTTATTTAAAAAAAACTGCATACAGTCAACATTTGAACAAACATTATATTTTAATGAGTCATCCCCAAAATCCTACACATCAAATATGGTGGTCAATGTTTCACTTACTATGGTTGCCTTTTTCCCCAAGTGAATTCTGCAGCACATCTACATCATAAGGTTGTCAAAGTCAAGCTGGCATGACTGACCGATCTCCTTCTCCCTCATCATTTTTTTAATAATACTTTTTACAGACCTGTGAAATGTGATACACTTGAACCTTGTTGTCTAGTTATAGTGTTGACCGTAGCAAAACATTGCCTTCCTTTTTCATATCACACACATTTAAGATTTAGTGTGTTACGTTGACAACTTCACAGCTAAAACCAACAATGGTCACTGGTGGGATCTTGCAATGTGTCCATAACATAAACAAAATCTGAAAGGGGGCAAAATGGATATACTATATGTAATATGTCAATGGATATTACTTTTTAAGTAAATATACCAGTTGCACAGAATATTATCTTTTTTCAGCAGTTCTGCTTGTGTGTACACACACACACCCGCGCATACATACACTTCCCTATAGCTTGCCAAATGTGACGGGTGATAAGTTGTTCACATTTCCACACCTTAACTGTTGATGTTTTTGTGATTTGAAATATTTACAAACAGATGAAGTCTCATTTGAAAGCCAGGGAAAGGCCTTGATTTACTCAGCTGGTTGCCAACATGTGGGGGAGGGGAAGCATAGCTCTCCATTGTGCTACATGGAGCTAAAAGAAAACCCCAGAAAATCCATTACATTCCCCAGTATGTCTTTCAGAAAAGACATACTGGGGAATATTTTGGGGAATACGAGATATATTTTTGAAATGTCAACTTTTTTAAACATTGATGTATCTTGATACCCGTAACTGCCACATGTTTTCTTTCATCTGTATGGTCGGCGTAGTTGGGAGTTTACATCTATGTATGTAAGACCCACCGAGGGTCTACCAGTACAGACATTCTACATTGTAACTGTACATTGTTTTTGTCGTATGCTGTAAATTTGCCCTTGCTATACAGTCTATTACTTTCTATTTTTATTATTTTATTTTGTTAACTTTTCTAAGAATCTGAATGCTTCCATAAATCTGTCAGGGCACTGTAACTAAACTGCTAGCTGCGCTAACCCTAAAGCACCAATCATAAGCATTGACTCTGCGAGTGCTAGAGCGCTACACCAATGCAGTAGCTAATGCTAAAGGGCTAGCTTGAATAAAAAATTATATTTGCCCTTGAAAAATTACAAGTCTTGAGAAAAAATAAATTTTGAAATAACGTACATGTTTTATCATGCCCCTAGATATTGTATTTGTATTATTAAATTATTAAATGTTATATCCTCAAGTAATGGAGGGAAAAAAAGAGAGAGAACCTGAGAGGAAACGGAACTGCTGCGTAAATGGATCAAAGAATGAATACATGCACAGTACTTGAAATATTTGAGAAGTTGATGTCAAAAACTTTGACACAGATGTCAAACTTTATTCAACAGATAGTTTACAAAACAGCCAAGTAAATCAGCACATCAGGAAAATGTAACTAGAGGAAACTAAGTGCACTAAATATTTTCAAAGCTAGCAAACAAAAAATGAGTTCTGCTATTAGCACATTAGCAGACATGTGCCTCCCACTTTATTCTATTGTATTCAGTTCTATTCTGAACAGTTCATGTGTTTTTGAATAAATTAAAAAAAGATTCTATTTTGAACAGTCTATTCTGAACAGTTCATGTGTTTTTGAATAAATTAAAAAAAAATTGAACTGTGATTAGAATAGAACTTATTCAAAAACACACACACGTAACAGGCCCAACTAAAGGTAAGTTATCATCTGGTAAAGGTAAATTTATTATCTGGGGTAGATGATAAATTATTTCACAGGGTATCCAAAACATCAGCCATGTTATGAATCAATTTTTCATACACATGGGACCGTACTGAGACTCATACTGATTTGAAATGTAAGCTTTCCCATCAAAGCCTCAATAAAAATTACAGTATTTGATCTCCGGATCTGTAATTGATAGCACGTTTGATCCGAGGGAATCCGACGCCCCTTAATGTACACGGACGACCCCGCTAAGGTGTGTAGCTCACCCTGCCACCTCCACCTCTCACCACCCCGTCTTTGAACCCCAGAGGGTGTCAGGATGAGTGCAGGGAAGGGCAGAATTCCAGTCATAACAGTGAATTACCCTCTGAATGTTTCGCAGCCCTGAGCCAGGTGACTCATCGGCATTCACGGCTGATTATTTCTTCAGGAAAAAAAAAAAAAAAAAACGGGTTTGTGCCCGTGCATGTGTTGACGCAGAAAGAAAGTGGCTTTGTTGCGGTGAGCGTTTTTGTGCGCCTCCGAACCGGGGGGGGGGGGAGAAAGTGAATCCACAGCTTATGCAAAGGAACGTTTCTGAGAAGGTGTAGGTCAAAGTGTAACGCTTGAGGACGGAATGTTCATCCGTCCACACACACACCTACAGGTACATTTCCTTCACGTATGTCAAAACTCACACCTTGTAGCGCAAGTAAGAGTGATCTGACTTCTAAAAGGCGGCAGCAGACGAATTTCCTGTTGACTCTAAACGCTGCAAACTGTAATAAGACTCATACTGATTCAGTTACAGTGTCATTTTTTACCAGAGACGATGACAAACACGGCACCGCAGTTACAGAAGTGGACAGTTTAATGGAGAACTGCATCAACCCAGTTTCTGTTGCTTTCAAACATTAGATTGTGCAACAGTGGATTTATGGGAACGTCTGTGTCTTGGCCAGATTTTGGACTTTATAGCTGCTTTCTGTCCATCAGCAGGTTCACCCATTAGCAGAAACCAATATTAAGTTAGAATAATTGAGCAAATATTCATACTGTAAATGTTTCAGACAAGACTAATGGGTGTCAGGCAGCTTTTTCTCTCCTGGTGATTTATAATGAAACCTTGTAAATCACATTTTTGCTTTGGAAAACTCTGAAGCTGCCAGTGGAATTGAATGATTTCACCTTTCAGGGTTAAAAGAAAACCAAAATACAGTTTCCTAATAAGAAACATAAAGTGACATCATTTTAAGAAAACATACCGCTCTACGCATAATGTTTACAAAAGTTCACCATGTTCAGTTGAAGTCATTTTTAATGCAGTATAAGATTTTTTTTTTTTTACATTTCTCTGACATTGAACGTTTTATTTATGTCTGTCTCAGTTTTACAAAAACTCTTTCTATTTGGAAAATAACACAATAATAATAGCCATAAAGAAAAAGGAGATTCCAGCCTACCAGAATTATCCCAACGACTCAGACAGGAGGTAAAGGTTGGTGTTCAACAATAAAAATTCGACTGGGTTATTATGAAACAGGTCCGTGGCCAAAACCACTGCTGACGAACGGGGTGGGAGTATCATGCTGTGTGGGTGTTTTTCTGCAGGAGGAGCGTCCATTTCACAAAGTAGTAGGAGTCATGACAAAAAACAAAAACAAACTAAAACATATTGAAATATTGAAGTAGCATCTCAAAACATCTGGAATGTAAAGCTTTGGTTCAAATGGGTCTTCTGCTACTAAAACATACAGCCAAATGAACGACAAACAGGTTTCAGACAACAAAGTCGGTGTTTCTGGGAGTCAAGGTGAGAAGGAATGAGACAAAATTCCAGCAAACTACAGGAAGGAAAAAACACAAGGAAAGGAAACACAAAACATCTGAGCTGGATGATACGTTTTAAAGGTAATTCTGACAAATATACAGAAGTGTGCAAACTTCTGAGTTTAAGGAAACTTAAAGAAAATTCTCTACAGTTTCTGTATTACGCTTTCATTATTCTGGTAATTAACAAATAATAATAATCCTAGCTGAACCAGGAAACGTTTATTCTGATTGAGTGTTGGACAGCAAGAAAAAAAAAGGTTGTGTTTTTTTTGCACAAAAATCTTAATTTACTAATGATAACAGGCATAACTATTTATAACCTGTAGTGTTATTTAGAGTTTGAGTAACACACTAAATGTCAATTATTGTGCACATTGTATTTTTACCAACACTCAGATTATATAGAGCTGGTTAATTCATCAGATTATCTATCAGGGTAGGTAGCCTGCAGCCTGCCTACTGCTTTACAGTAATACCAATTGTAGAGGAATGGGTGTAGTAGTCACTGTAGTACCCAAACTGGCCAGTAGGTGTCACATCATATTGTCAATCTGTAATGTACATGTACATGCATTGAAAATCACCTAAAAATTTTAGTATTAAATGAAGATAGGTGATCAGCAAATAGCAAAACTATGATCTGAAAAGCAATATTGTGATGTAATTATAGGTGGTCAAGATCGTCTCTATTTATAATAAAACAGAAAAGCTCTTTCTTGTAAAAAATCAATTCTCAAATCAGTTTTGGGAACATTTTTGGTACCACATCTGTGTAGAAACGCTGATTTTGTGCATTCCATCTACAAATTGAGTCAGTCTGTAGCCTTGAACAGTTGAACAGTCAGTTATTCACGTTAGATAATATCGTCATTGTACAGAACGCCTCATCATCCCTCGTACAAGTTAAATCATTTTCTGGTCTTTTATGCTCCATGGATTAAGTCTGTCATCCTGGGAAGAAACACTCCCAGCTTCAGGTTTGTGTTCATTAGCAATGACAGTTGCTTTTAAGTGGCCAAGTGAAGCAAAACTATGAATACAAAATCCATCTGTCACAGAACCAGACATGCTGGTTAGCTAACAGCCCAAGAGAGTTTAGTCACTTTTTTTTTTTAACGCCAATTTGTCAGAAAATTCGGAGCCGGTCAGAGATGATCGAAGGATGGATGGAACTACAAACAGGGAAGACAGAAGGAAAACCTGTTAGAGGTTGAAGAAGAATTGAGCCTGGGGCAGATATTCACCTTCCAGCCGCAATACAACCCGAAACATTCCTGCTGATGTTGTCTGAACTTGAGCTGTTCTGCAGAGAGAGCTGGGGATGAAAAAATTCAGGATCTAGATTTGAAGAACTGCTGCTGAAATTTCAGTAAAAGCTGAAGGGATTACTTGACGTAGGTCTCAAACTAATTAAAACACACCGAAGTTTGGAAAGTTCCTTGGCAAAATGCGGACCCCCCTAAATACCCCCCAAAAAACTTCAGGGGTATGTTTGCAACTACTTTCTGTTCTAACAGTATCTGGATCCCCGACTGTCACTTTCCAACTGTCTCTTCTGAAGCTCCGGATCTGGACTTCCCACTTTGCCAGTGCTGCCAAGTTTGACACAGATCCCTGTTTCTTAAAAAGTTTTTTTCCCCAAGCACACAGTTTACATGTGCAACAGAGAGAATCAGGAATAGGTTATTACCCCTTGACAGCATGAAAGTGATCATCATAACAGAGCACAGTGCAGGAGAAAACATATTTCAGAGCTGCCACACTTCAAACAGAAACAGCGATCTCAGAAGTGAAAGCAGCTGCGGGATTGTTTGTGTGGCGATGCGAGCTGGGAGTCTGTTCGCACTCAAGCTGAGAGTGATTGCCACAATTCGGTCTATTGGATAAGCAAACACGGTGGTTATTGGTTTAGTCCTTGGGTGAAAGAGAGGAAGTAACAGAAAAACGAAGGCCCTTAATCCACGTTTTTCTTCTCCAAACAGGCCGGACAGACGGAGTATGGCTGGTTGGGGTAACGTTTCCGCCTGGGTTTCTTTAGGTACAAAGGAGAGGAGGCCTGTGATACCTTGATGTGGTTCTCTTTGTACTCTACATCTGACAGAGAGCGTCATGACTGACACCCTACACACCTACGCTGATCAGTGGTATGGGTCTCCCCTTCTGGCTGGCCTCTTTTTGAATTGGATCTTCTGCTTCTTTTGATGTTTCTCAACTCCTATGATTTGCAGTCACATCTAGACAAATCTTAGATTACATCCCACAATCCCTCCTTCGCCCCCCGCCCCCCTCCCATCCCTTGTGCCCCTTTCCAGCCGAGGCTCCTGGTGGGAGCGCAAACAAACACGGAGCTCAGGAGCAAGTTTGACGATGGGGAATGTCCTATCTGCAAACTCTGTAAGATGGGGTAAATGGATTGCCAGCAAAGGTTGTGCGAGGTAGAAGAGGGACAGAGCAGTAATAGTTTACCAAACAAAATCAGACAAAGAGATCAGGGGAGCTAATCCAGCATCAAGCCTAATACAATCACTGAAGCAGGAATAGACTGCAGGGCTCAGCAGAGGCTTTGGCTCGTGTGTGTGTGTGTGGAGCATTCCACCATCCTGGACACACACACACTACTCACAAAACTCACAAATGGCTGTAAAACCAAAAAACACCATTATGTTTGACTTAAATGATGATAAACTGGAGTTCTTGATTGATATATGTTGCTACTTCTTGAGAAAACTGAGCTTACTTTAGGATTTTTTCCATCGTTACAAGCCGTTGATATTGACAATATTACTCTAACCTAAAGAAGTTTATCTGTGGCTCATTGTCATTAGCAGGAAATGTCTCGTCTATCACAACAGTAGGTCTACTTTAATCCTTAATACTGAAGGTTTTTCTACACCAAGATGACAATCAGAAATGTGGAATGTGTGGAACTTCGTCTGTCATCCATGTCATGTCATTTGGTTTCATCTATGTGATTGGTTCAGTCATGAAGGAGCTCTGTGGCTGCCTGTTCAGTGAATAACTGCTCAAGAATCAAGGCAATGCCAGCAACACACCCTAAATTTGCATGCTACACAAAGTTTCTTCCTGTTTATCTTTCTGAACTACGCAACACTTTCCCCAACAACATGATCCGACGGAGTCTTCTGGTACGCCGTGTTGCAAGACCGATTCCTGCAGAGAGAAATCTGCTCTGGTTTTCGGTAGATGGTCTGACATTGAGAGACCCAGCAGGGTCTGTGGCCGCTGATGGTCCTGACTAATTCGCATAGCAGATCTGGGACGAGGCCACACTCACCACCGACTAAGGAGGATTGTGGTCTTACGCACAACTCAATCTGTATTCTCTTGTGATTGTGATCTTGCTAATCTCCAGAAAATCCTGCTGTCTCTCGTGCCAACTTGCAATAGGGGTTAATGGAGGAAGAGCGGGTTACTGCCCCCCACCTCCTCCACCGCCCCTGGGGCAAATAAGCAAGTTGGGCAAGATCGATAAAATCAAACAGAATGTTATGTAGGCAAATCTGAAGACGCACACATTTGGCATATTCTGTTAAATTCTGTTCAAGAGCAAACGAGACAACTGCACAATGTGACAATGCAGTGTATTTGACACACTGTTTACAATCCTCCCTCAAGCAAAGGATGTACCACATTTCCTCAAACAAGACAACAACCTAGATTGACAATACACTGACATTTTTATACAAGACATTATTGAAGCCTGTCTGTGAATTTGTCAGTAATTCATGGAGCTATAGAGTGTGCAAAATATAATAAAATGATAATCTAGCTTTGCATGCCGTGCTTGTAAAACTAGTCTAGGTCATTCATATGAATTTGCTTATCTATCAACTCTTTGTTTTTCCTTTCAAAAAGGGACTATGAACAACACATAATATGCCAGAGTTGGCCATGAAGGCTAACTTTCATCTGCGGGCCATCAAGGTATAGTCAATATAAAGGTAAATATACATTCTTACAAAATAAGAAAATAAAATAATAATAAATAAAAAGCATTTTTATATAAAAAGAAGATATCAAGTTGCAAATTCAAAAATAATAAAATGTCATAAAGGACAAAAGTTTACCACAATACAAACAATACATTTAAAAAAAAAAATTAAATCACATGATTGCACGTGACCTGATTTGCATGCTGCGCTGAAACACCTGGTGGTGTCAGACAGAGCTGCTTTCAGAGTTCATCTCATGTTAGCTGAATTATCAACAAGTCCTATCAAAATGCAAAGAAGCCATGCTAGCATTAGCCTAGCAGGCTAATACTAGAAATACTACTCCCCATGAACACATTGTCGGCAGGAGCAAGATGACGTGGACACATACTGAGCATCAGAACAAAAACAATCCTGATGATCAAATCCCAGGTTTTTTACAGTTAACGTAAAAACATCCATATTTGAATTTGCGCAAACACAATAATCTTCTCTCTCAATTATTGTGATTTGCTCGCATGTATGAAAGCTAACATTAAAATCATGCTGCATCCACATGATCCCTTATTCAATTTACAACAAACCCAAATGTTATAATCTCTTTTCTTATTAGCCTCTCTGTCCATAAAACAAAACACAGTGTATTCACTAATCGGGCCAAAGTTGAACATGATTCAGTTGTGTATCTTAATCACTTCTCTCGTGTCCCATCCTCACTTATACCGTCCTGCTGTCACTCATGTGACATTCAACCAGGAGGCCCACCTAAGTGGAGTGAACTTGGTGGAGCTGGAGAGGCAGTTAGGAGAAAATAAATAATTAGCACCAGTGTGGAAAATTAAAACATCTTGTATTGTACTGTAGTAGAAAAACCCCAAATGGGCATTCATTTCAGTTTTTAGCAATTAATGAATCACTGGAGAACAGTGCTTGCCGCACCAGTCGGCACAGTAACTTCAAACGTTACAGTGAAATATAATCCAAGATGGCGCTGAAGGACGAGAAGACTACAAGTGACTGTGCATTGCTCCACCCTAAAAGGTTTCAGTGAAACAAACACTTTACAAACACTAATCCATATCACATGGCCGCAGACGCAGCTCCTTATTTGGTCTTTGTCAAACAAAGTACAAACAAGAAAGTCAAAATAGGACCAGCTTTGCTGTCTGGTTCTCCACATAACTCAAAGCAGAGAAAGTAAATCCAATAACTGAACCACTTAAGACATAGGAATTTTAAAAAATTGGTGCGCAAGCTTCTTTCGTGCGTTTTTATACAGGATAAAGCAATTAGAAAGCAAATATTTCCCGCCAAGCTATGCAGTGTACAGCCAAAAACAAGACTCTACTCGTCTCACAAGAGTCTGATTTGAGGATTTTTGATTAGATTGAGCTGCATGAAAATGCAATGCAGTTATTATCTCGGGTCATCACAGGTGTAAAACCAGCGAGTTTCAGGATACAAGCTGCCTTTCCATTGATCACAAAAGATGCGCAAAATGGAATTCCAAAAATAAAAATATTTGCTTAATGGAAACACGTCAGTTTTGAAAAAAAAAAACAAAAAAACAACCTCAATACAGTAAAAAATGAAAACGTTTAGGAAGAGGTCGTTTTCCAGCTGCATGGAAATTGGTTTATCTTGAAAAACTGCAGGGGAAACACTTTTATCACGTCACATGAGTCAGGTGATCAATAGTCGGATGTTACTACTGGCAGAAACGACAAAGAAGACAACAGGAAGTAGTTGGAGGACGATGATGTTGCCTGTTTTTTAGTGCTTATCATGTGTCAAAGTTATTCATGTGTGATTTTAACTGCATTTATTTATTGGAAACAATGCAATTGCATTAGCGAAATTAGAGAAATGGAGCCTCAGCTGCTGTAAGCTCTTCTTACCCACTAAGTTGCAAGATTTTCATGTCTGAGGTTAAGTTAACACACACTTACTGGAAGAAGAAGGAAAATATTTGATGTTTAAGTCAAATGGAGAACAAACTGGTGAGGAAAGGATGTTTAATTGCCTTTCCTGTGCATTTCTTACAAAAATAACCACAAATGACTAAAGGCTATGTTCAGTTCATTAATAGTTGATCCTCAACAAAACGTTTAGGCTGCAAAGAAAACATCACACCTGGAAGAAAAAAGTCTCAGGTTAAAGAAATGTTGAAAATTCCTAAGAAGGACAATTTATGGTAAAAGCAACATTAAGGTTTATGTTTTCAACTTCACTTTTATCTGGTTATTCATTTGTGCAGTTAAACAGTGAGAATAAATTAGTTATTGTTTTTGCACGAGCAAATAATTTCTAAATTACTGCTAGACAATTTCTAAGGCCATGACTGAGATCCTCTGTGATAAAAAACATTTTAAGTTGTCTTCAGAAGTATTAGACAGAGAAAACCTTTATTGTGTTGAAACATCATTAGCTGAATTCAAGCGTTGCCACTGTGTCATAGTCATTAAAAACTGCTGAATATGCCACGTTTACATAAGCAACTGTATTTTTGAAAAACCACTTATTTGTCATTAAGCTTTTCTAACTTCTTTCACAAGCCAGCTGTGCTGCGGTGCTAGTTTCTACATAAACAGAAAGAAACTGAAATGTAGCTTCTGCTGTGTTTTTTCCCCATATTTTAATATGCCTCTATAGCATTTCCACATCAAGGTGTTCAAAACCTCCTTTTCAAATTTAAGTCACTCTGTTGTAATTCCCTGTATGTATCAACATAGATTCTCTGTGGTTTATTGTTCTATAATGAGCAATCAACATATCTGAAGGACATTAAGTCAATCAGCAGCACCAGCTTTTGAAAAAGTAAAGCTAAAAATGACTCCTCTAACACATTTAAAAGTCCTATATCTTTTCAGAGGCTAAATGTTTCATTTTAGCCAGAGATCTTCACAGATAAGTGAGATTTATGATTGATCTCGAATTAAAATGGCATAGAATGTGTAAATTAAATGAGAGCTACGTGCTAGACTTCCAATTTAATTTAGTTTACTTCCATTGCAGGAAGTCACATCGCTGCCAACATTCAGCCGAGTTCTTGACTTGTCGTAAACGTCTCAAAATTGATGCTGTTGTGGGGATTTTTTGGCGGCAAAAAAACACAACATGTAGTCATAATGGCTTCCCCAAACTTTTGTTTGGGGTAAAAGAAAAAAAAAAACTATAAAAGAGTTATTGCTGGAAAATTTGTAAAATATTGGTTGAAACCAACGATGGACCTGTGAATATACATTCCTTCAGTGTTACGGATTTAACTGGTAACACTATATAAAAGATAAAATGCTTCCTGTGTGGGATGGACTGTATCTCATAAATCTCACTTCCTGTTCTTGCTCCGTCATCAGAATGATGTTAAATCTTGACATGAAGTCATGAAATCCACCTCAGTCACTCACCGTGTCAGTCTAAGTTCCCGGGGTTCTTTTTGTCTCCGATGTTTTTGTAAAACAAACATTAAGAAATTAAATTGAAGCCCACTGCACTGAACTGCTGAGAATGTGGAGGAACAGTTGTGTTTTGTCCCAATTCACCAAAATATAAACCGATTATGGTAAAGAATACTGAATCTAACAAAATGAGAGGAATTAAATGAACCTCAACCCATTTTGTGCTGCAAACAACTCAACCCTAACCCTGAAAGATCCTTCTTGGATTTATTTGTTTCGCTTTTTGATTATCAAACTAATTTTAAAACCAAAGGACAACTTGAGTAAATACAAAAAGCTGTTTTCAAATGATTATTTATATTATTAAAGTACAACATTATCCCTAAGTGATGAAGTAGTTCTGAGTAAGTCACAAATGACATGTTTTTGACACATTTTATTTTTGAAGAAAGCAGAATTTTTCCAGCCTTTCTGAGACCTGATTACTGTCAGATCTGCAGGTTTAAGAAAAGGTTGAGAAAAGCAACGCATCATGTGCAGACCGAGAGAAATTCAAGAAGAGAGGTTCTGAGGCTCTACTGTGAAACAACAGAGCTGCGTTTCCTTTACAAATGTCAGCAAAACTTGGTCAATGTTCTGCTAATGTTGGAGAAAAAAAAGCACCATTTCATGATTGGTGTGTTTTCATTACATAAGAAATGAAATTAAAATCAGGCATGAGTAAGTTTGTTCCTGTGATAAGTTATTAAAAACACGCTGCACCATCATCCTCCAACCACTTCCTGTCATCGTCTTCTTCGTGGTTTGAGCCAGTGGCAGTGGCCAGTTATCGATAATGAGATGTATATGATGGCAAAAAATGTTTCCATTGAGGCTTTGCGAAATTCACAAAAACCCCATCCCAAAATCTGAGGTTGTGGTAGCAGACCTCTTTGGTGCAAAAGCTCTAAAATTGACAACAAATTGAGATTTCCTCCTTTTCTGCCCAAAGATTTCTGGAAAATATTCTGTGGATTCAAATAAGAGAAACATTGTGAAATGTTCATGTCATTAGATCTGATTTCAAACTAACACAGATCTTTGGAAAAACACCATACACCATACTGATAGTCCGACACGGCAGTGGCAGTGTGATGGTGACATGCTTCATGACATCATCACTTCCTGTAACCCCTGGAGCCATGATTTCTGCTCTAACAGAAAACCCTGAAGGAGAAAAAGCCTGACCATCATTTCATGACCTCAAGCTCAAGAAAAAGAAAAAAAAGCTTTACAGCAGCAATAATCCAGAGCACACCAATAGATTCATCTCTGAACGGCTCAAAAGGCTAAATAATGGTTTTGCAGAAGCCTAGTCAAAGTCCAGGCTGGATAAAATCAAGTGGAGTTAGCTTAAACAGGGCCTTCAATGTGCTGAATAAAACAATTCTGCAAAGAAAAGTGGGTCATAAGTTCTCCAAAGGTGTAAAAGACTGACTGATCCGTAATGAAGCTGTAACACATCGGCATCAGGTGAAGTTAGTGAGCACTTTTTTCTTTTTGTTTTTACATAGAAATACTTTAGTTTAGATAACATTTTCACTTAATTGATAAAAGCACAGCTCGGAAATTACAGTCTATCCTTGAAATTCAAATTTGTTTTGCTAAAAAATTTAAGTGAGACAAAAACAACAAAAAAACAGAGAGAAGTACTTATTGACATAACTTTATTTAATTTAATGTTAAGGGACTAAATTAACTTTATTTAATTTAATGTTAAGGGACATCGTCATGGCGATCAAAACCTAAAACAACGTATTATCAGAAACATCTTCCAATTTCAAAGTTTTTTCTTAAAAATTTCTGAAATGAATCTCAAAATTTCCGAGTTATTTTGCGAAAAGTTGTGACTTTTAAAACAAAGACTAAGTTTTTTCTAGAAAATTCATGAGACTGACCTAAAAATGTTAGTGATTTTTGGCAGAAATTTACTCCTCCTTTCTTTCTACCTACATCAGTCCAAACATGCTGTTGTAAAGACCAAATGTTTTACCACAAAAACTAAAATCAGCCGGTCGACCCACCACACCAGTTTTCTGTTCTGTTTCCCTCCAGGTAGAGATTCAAACTAGGATTAGTATCATGTTAGCGTTAAGGTCAAACCAAATGTGCGGACAAGTGTAGCAGATTGGATTTGTGCGAGGTAAGCTTCAGAATGCGTCTAAAAGCAGCAGGTTTCGCCTGCGGGTCATCTGAACATCTGCCGGCTCAGATATCAAAGGTGGATCCACCAGTCAACGCATATGTCACTCCAAGGTGTCTCCTTCTGAGGAGATAATGAGGTGGGACTTCCTGGTGGGCTGCATGCAGTCTGTTAGCGCGGGGGTTTGGCTCAAAGGAAACTGCAATACCTTAGATATAGCATGTCAGGTGTAGCCGCGGTGAGGGGTCAGCTGGGTGAGATGGCAGCAGGAAGCCAGCAGGTTGGAGGACAAAACGGGAAACTTTTGGCCACAAACAGCATCACTCCTATTGGGTCGTTTTTAGATGGGCTAAAAACATGGCATATCTACAGTGGCCCTGAAGTGCAAACCACATTAACAAATCACTCAACACTAGTTCAAATTGAAAAACACAACATCCTTAATTTGTTGTTGTTGCTCAACGACAAATTAAATGAAATTGTAGTTGTTGCTTATGAACATCTACAAATTAAGAAATCACAGTCTGTTGGCACATCGTCAAAAATGATTTCGTCCAATCAGCGATCTCTTTGCCACTTAAATTTAGTTAATGTTGTCGTGTTTTTGAACATGGAGTTGTGTTTTTCAGTTTTATTGTGTGCAGTGATTTGTTGATGTAGTTTGAACTTCAGGACCGCCGTACATGTCAGTTGATTTAGATTTTTCTATTCTTTTGTACCATCTGCAGATTAAAAGTCGTAGTTATGATTGCTTTATGGTCAATGGACTGAATTTCTACAGTTCCTATCCAGTCATATAGACTGACCACTCAAAGTGCTTTACAGTAGTGCCGTGCTCACACACCAGAAAGGCAGTATGGGGTCAACTGCCTTGCCCAAGGGCACACCAACATGTGACAGGAGAACGGTGGAAGTGAACCTACAACTTTTCAATTCCAAGAGGATAATTAAGCCACAGTCGCCAACTGCCTAAACATGGGCAATTGAGTTTGTTCAATAAGGTTTCATCCCTTAACAAGTTTAATTCTCAACAAGATTATACATATCCTCGTAACCTGTGATAAATTGGGTTATGCTGGAATTAAAGCCAAGAATTGGCTGTATCAGTGTCAAGTACTTTCTGCAGAGGTCAAGAGTACAACAGAGAGAGGTTGGATGTAAACAGAGTCGGAAAACCAGGGAAGGTAAAGATCCAAACGGCAGGTGTAAGGAATCACAGAATCCCTGTCTGTTGTGTCACTGGGAAAGTAGGAAAAAGACAAACAGGGAGACTTTTGGTTGTTGCAGTGCTGATGATTCCAACCTGGCTGCACTGAGCAGCATCTGATCCCACTTCCACTGATCCACCTCATCCACATCCTCGCAGTATGTTTTGCTCTAACTAGTCATAAGAATGTGCAGCGCATAAACACTCCGCTAAATGTGTAAACCATCCCAGAGCAGCCAGGACTGTCAGACTGCAAAGCATACAGTAGAGGAGGAAGAGCAAACAGTAAAGGAAGTGTTGAGAACACGCTGGGAATTTCACCTCCAACTTCTGCAACACTTAGGAAAGCGTAAAAGATTGGGGTCATAAAACCTTAAAGCTTCGTCATAATTCAGGCTCTTGACCTAACATCGCATTAACACAAATCTTTGTATTGTTTTAAAATACTCGAGTCCCACTTGACTTTATTATTAAGAGCCGTTGGTATTCTGAAAAGCAAAGGCAGCTGACAAGAAACAGGGCCGAGTGTTTTCAGAGGAGATGGGAGATGGGTGAAGCCCTGCAGGAAGGTTTCCTCACAGTTTGCTTAGACTTTGAAACTCAACATTTGTCTTTTTTTTTCCCCTTAAAATCTTGTACTGTTTTAAATGTCATTGTTACAAGCTTCAACCGACGGCGATCATCATTGCAACACATATGAGTGGAAATAACAATTTAATCTAAAAGCAGCAGCTGTGTAAGGGTTTATAAATACATGAGCCACTATCTATAAAAGTTAAACTGACATTACATAATACACATCTTTGGTTTTGAACTTATTTGACTAGGTGTTAGCATGAATGCTAATCAGCTAAGGCAGATCTTTACCTTCTGCAGTTGAAATATTTACCACTCACAAGTACGACATTCCCGTTTTCCAAATATTTAATCCATGCCTCTAACAGTTAGATTGACGTGAAGATCATCAGCAAAGTCACTTTTTTTCTAACATTTGACCTCAAAGACAACCTTTGAAAAGAGAAAAACAAAGAGACGACAACGAAGCCCTGAAGAACTCTACAAGTGAGTGGAGTTGGCGAAGAAAAGAGTTAGACGTGTCCCAAGGCAATAACACAAGGAAGCATTTTCAGAGCAGTATGTTGGCATTTATGTTCATTCAAATAAGTAACATTTTCATCATTTTTGACCTGCTACTATTGGCATTTACTGTATGTTCATTCAAATAAGTAACATTTTCATCATTTTTGACCTGCTACTATTAACCAGTTTTTCATGATTCCAAGCTTTTTTGAAGCTAATTCATGATTGTGAGTTTATTGCAAATTTTCTTAGCAAAAACATTCAAAACGTTGGAGTTATATGGCCACCAACTGCCACCTGCAGGTGGCAGTGTTTCTTACTTTTCCCACACTTCTGCCTCCGCCTGACTTGATGTCAAGCTACTGTCCACAATCAATATGAAGAGCCACATTTAGGTTATAATATAAAAATATAAATATTTGTCCAGTCTGTCTGTAATTTTTCTTCTCATCTGTTTTCTTTGTATAGATTTTTGGAAGGAGTTTTAAATGAAGAAAAAATATAGCAAAGATTTGTATGGTAGCGGCAAAAAATTTGACGTTTTTGATTACAACAACTCAAACTTAGCTTCACCTCAACAGTTCATGCACTCATCTTCTTCCAACACATTCTCATTTTGTTTATAACCCTATATTTAAGTCGTGGTGTATTAGAAAACGAACTGATGGACGGATGAATTCTCATTTCATTCAGTTGTTCTAAACTGAATCAGTCCTTCGTCTGTCTTTCTGTTCTGACCAGAGAGAACTGTACCTGACCTCCAGCTATATCCAAGACCTCAAGTCAAACCTCACTGACCATTATGTGATGTTTTGTCCATCAGGCTAACCCTGTTTGAAGCTGGGACTTCAGAGCGCTCGCCCCAATTATCCTCTTAAACCGCTACTTAAAGGGGACTTCCCCACCGAATGAGGTCAAAATTCCTTGAAAGAGATCCAATTTTCCTGTCATGATCAGCGGTCAACTTGAACTGCTTTGCCTCATTTTCAAAGATTTTCCTCGCAAAATTCTGGAAGCGGGGTCGTGACATCATGCAAGTAAACGCCACTCATTAGTGGAGATGAACAGCGAGCGGAATGCGTCGCACCCTGACCCGGTCGGACATGGAACGGGCTTCCATCACATGTGAAAATTTCCACAGCACCTTAATCAAAGATAAAGCTTCAAAGCCCGACCACACGGTAATAAATGCATCCATCACTGTACGTGCAAAGTTCAGAGTCTGACATCCGTCCTTCTGAGAACAAGTTTGTACTGCTCTTGATCTTTGACCTTTTACTTCCTGACACAATCAGTTTGAAAGTTACACCTTCTTTTTTCTCTGTTTTTTGACAGAAGGATTTACAGCATTATAGTGCCTTGATAAAGTATTCACACCCTAAAACCACAAACCCCTGCACATTTTATTCAGACTGCGCAATTGTGAAGCGGAAAGAGAATTATATATATATTTATTATGATTATCATTTAAAAAAAAAAACTAAAAAGTGCGGCATGATTTTGTATTCAGCCCCCTTTACTCTGATGCATCAGACAGAAGAGGATTAAATGGTGAAGTAGTCAGTCTTCTTGATGACACTCAGGACTGGCTGCATCATGCTGTGGGAATCATTTTCTGGAATTAGATTAGCAGTAAGTGAACCATTAATCAATATTTGATGTATATTTACTTGATGGAGTTAATTATATCTGACAAACTGTAGTGTTTATTACTTGTTTCATACTTGATGATTTTTTATGATGCAAAGCACTTTGAACTGCTTTGTTGCTGAAATGTGACATATATAAATACGCCTGACTTGACTTTTTATGCTAAAGAAGAGGAAGTCCACAGCATGATACAGCCACCACCATGTGTGTGTGTGTGTGTGTGTGTTTTTATCACCCATCATCAAACACAGGCGTTTATTCAGAGGAGGCTGAATATAAGTACATGTACAAGTTGTACAGTACAAGTTTTCAGGTTCTCATTTATTCAAAATGTGAGCATGTTCTCACTAGCTGGTTCCATCGACCACACAGTTAAACAATTGGACATTTTGAAAATAAATTTGCTTAATGAAAGCACGGCAATTTAACCCCCCCCAACTTTTTCAGGAAAACGTTTGGGCTCTCGGATGCGGTGTCACATGAAGTTCGAGTCACATGACGAACAACCGGATGTCACAGGCGCAAACCACAAAGAAGAAGAGAACAGGAAGTAGTTGGACAATGATGGCGCAGCATATATATTTTTAATTACCTGTCGCGTGAACAAACTTATTAAAGCAAACGACACTTATGTTTACATTACTTATGCAAAACCTTTATTTTTTGCTACATTCGCGGAATTTTGACGAAGTTTAGCTCACATTTGTAACGGAAACGCAGCCACTTCCTTCGCTCCGTGTTTCTCTCTATTACATAAAATGTCAACAATACACACTAATGTTTGCGCTGCTCTTCAAACACCTCCCATTAGCTCCACCCTCGTCGTATTGACTCCCCATTTTGTTTTCCTTCCATCTGTTTATCTAAGTGCTGCAGGTAAACTCAGCTGGAGCTTCCGTCTCTCTCTCTCTCTGCGCCAGACGGAAGCCAAAGTGTTCATAAAGTTACATTAATGCTTTTCTTCCTAGTCAACTCCATTCGAGGCCTCTGCAGCAGCACGAAGGCTCCCGACAGTAAAGGGCCCACAGCGCCCACTCAGCCGCACATACAGGGGATTGGGAGGAAACTGTTAAACTTTCACTTATTTTAGTCCGTTTTGGTCATGCATGTCCCACTTGCTTCAAATCGCTAAACTCCCCCAGAGAACGTTCAGTCTGACCGTTTCTGAGCGGGACTCTTTTGCATTCACCAAACAATTATGCACACATGCAGTCGGAGGCGGCGCGGCTGAGGAGGGGGACAAATAACCCCCCATTGAAGACATAGCCCGCCTTTGTTTCGGGACTCATCTGTTACAGATCAGCTTTCACACCTACAAACCGGCGCACGGGGGCCCCGCAATTAGCGCGTGGGGAGCCCGAAAGGCGCAAGTAGAACCGCTGTGGTGCGCACTCCCTGCAGCACCTGCTTTCCGACTGCTTAAGACTTTTTTATGAGCTAATGGAGTTGCTGACATTCGTGTCAGTGTGTGTGTGTGTTTCGGTGTGCGTGTGTGTGTGTTTGGAAATACCCATCCCTTTTGTCTACCTGCACACAGCCAAAAAGGCGAGTAAAATGAGTGCGTCCCCGCCGCGCTGCCTTCAGGGAGCGCACGGCGCGCGTCTCACGTTCTGCTCCGTTTTCCTACTGGAATTCAGCTGAGAGCTGCAGAAATGAGCGGGTTTGCCCGTTTCTGAAGGGACTAAAGTGAATTTAAAGCGAAATATACAGTCTCTGAAACTTTTTCAGCCTAAAAGGAAATCAACTCCAAATCTGCCTAAAACGCAAAGAGCGCGTCTTTGGAAACTTTGGAAACGGAGCTGCTGGAGGATTGGGTTCATTTTCTCTGTTTCTATTGGATCAAATTTCTGTTTTGAAAGTAAGAAAAAAGAAGAACTTGGTGCACAGGAAAAAGCACCACAATTGGGGAAAAAGAAAAAGAAAAAGTGCTCCTACCGTAATAAAGGTAACCATAGCATCGGCGGCTTAGTATCCAACAGAGTCGACATGAAGGTGATTAATTCTCACACAGAAGATTTTGGCGAAAACTTCCCAATTTCTGAGGACTGCCGCCTGTCAGTGCGCCACTCTGGATCTGTGCGGGAGAGGAGAGGCTCAGGGTGTGCGCCTCTCTCTCTCTCTCTCTCTCTCTCTCTCTCTCTCTCTCTCTCTCTCTCTCTCTCTCTCTCTCAGGACAGATGGCTGTTGGCGCAGGAGAGTCTCGCTTGCATGCAGCTCTGGCCGTTGTGTCACTGGAGAGCCTGCTGAGATGAATTAGGACACCGAATTAGAAACGTGTGTTTGGAGTGACGGCGTGTGTATCGGATGAAACCAAAAGTCACGCACGCACGTGACCTTTTTCTTTTTCTATGCAAAAGGTGAAAAGTTCAAAGTTTCGAGAAACAACAAAACACAACACACACCTATCGCTAACGAGCGACGGGCTGCAGGGGCGATCAGAGACTGTTGGAGGCCCCGAGCTGTGACTTATGGGAGCCCACCTACAGAGACTTACAGAAAGGAGTGCAGTACACACACACACACACACACACACACACACAATGCAAAATAACATTTTGCACCACTTTGTGTTAGTTTGTCACATACCTTTCCTGATCAGAACCGATCATGTACCACATGTATCTGCAGCACTGTTTGCTTTTCTTGCTGCTTTATGGATTCATGATGGATGTGTTTGTTTATTGTCACACAGACTCGCTTTATTGTTTCTGAACGTAGAGAACATCTGGTGTTCCTTTATCCATCATGTCTGAGAAATACATGCATGCTCCCTTTCCAGCCTGCTACGTCCTTAACAAAAGTTTTTTTTTGTAAATACAGTATACTGTAATGCCCTTGAAATTTCTCTGTAGATGCACAATGCAAATTACTAATTCATGATGCAGGATGTTAGGCATTCGTGTTGCTTGTGATGGGGATACTTGATAATGTTTTCTTTTTAAACCACTTCAGGAAAATAACAAAAGTAGAACCAAATACAACTTTAACTCCTCTGGTAACTTTGGGATCAGTAGAAAATATTTAGTTAGTTGCAGTTTTCTGCTTCTGTCACCAGATGTCACTGTGTCAAATACATCAAGGTTTTAAAGGGTCAGTATTATGTTTGTCAGGCATATAGTGCCATTTTATGGCACAATAAAGTAATTCTTTTGACCTCAGTTATTGTAAAAATGGAGATTAACATATTTTTTAAACATGCATGAAAGAATCAAAGCAACACTCCAGATTCGTTTTTGATTATGTAAAACTAAAAAGTATATTATAAATAATACTGCCCCTCTAAATGAGGGTTTCAAACTTTAACTATAAGCTCTACATCTGGTTACACTCAGACACTTTTACTTGACACACTTCCCTGAGAATTATTGCCACTCTATTTCTTTTCCCGGCGTATGACTAAGCATTAGTCATACATCACAAGAAGTCCCTTAATGCAGCATTGTAAATGTTTTATCATTACAATGCTAACATTTTTAGCTAGCAGGTCCTGGAGGCTCCCCCACAAGACATGACAACCACGTTATTACCCCAAACCAAATGGGAAGTATTTAAATATGTAGGAGGAGGGGAAGTTTTAGTGGGAAAGAGCTTGAAAAGGAGATAAATATCTAAAAAATGAACAGATGATGGTAGAACATGCTGAAAAGGGAAGATTAATATTAGAAGTGCTCATAATTCTGTTAGAAATTAAACTGTAAACTTCAGGAGACGAGTTTGGAATACATCGAATTCATGCAATACAATGTTCATCCATCAAAAGCAGAGAGAGTTAGGGAGACAGTACTGCATCAAACTCTGGTACCATCAGCAATGTAATGTCCAGTCATGAGTCTGGGGACAAACCAGGTCTATGGTAAATGGACTGAACTTATATAGCGCTTTATCTAATAATTTCTGACCACTCAAAGTGCTTTACACTAGAGCCACATTCACCCATTTGCACTCACAAACGCTCACACATTTATACACCGATACACAGCTCGGTAGGCAATTTTAGGTTGGGTGCCTTGCCCAGGGGCACATCGACATGTAGCAGGAGGAAGCTGGAATTGAACCTGCAACTTTCCAATCACAAGACAACTACTCTATCCACAGAGTCACAGTCGCCCACACAGTTGCCCACAGGTCTAAACCAATCAACGCCAACACCGCAGTCACCATCTGATGCATCTTCAGGGCCAGCTGAAAAAATGGATCAAAACTGATTTATTTAGCAAAACTGCTATGGAAACACTCCCCTCCCCCCATCACACGAGTCACATGACCAACAACCGGACGTTACTACTGACGGACACCATGAAGAAGACAACAGGACCACAATTGTGAAATTGTTTTTTTTTTTTTGCTGTTGTTCCTTTAATCCAGTATTAAAAGAAATACTGGAGTAAAATACTATCAGGATCATTGTAATTGAAAATAATATGTAATCAATAGCGGGACCCAAACTCCTACATTGAAGTCTGAGGTTCTAGTTTTTTTTACTGTCCATGAATATATTAATGACTTGCTGGCCCTACTGATTTTCCCTTTACCTTGCCTTCTACTCTTTGTTGTTGATCCATATTTTATTTTCAAATCCTTGTTAAATCTCCCTGTTCCCAAATATGATTTATATACGTTACATAATTAATGAGGTGAAGTATAGATTTGCTGCCGGTGGCTGAAACGAGGGGCGAAGAGGAGCTTTTCTCTCAGCTCGGCTGCCTCCCAGACATGTAGACAAATATACAGCGGAAGTAGGGAACAGTGTGGTCTGTGTGTGTGTACCAGTTAACACACTACCTATAGCTCTGACAGCGAGGAACGTGTTTAACGGTTCAGAGCAAACACAGACCTCCCATTGAGGGGATGTGTTTGTGTTGACACGAGCTCATAATGGACCACTGGTCTTTAGGAAGCGGCGTGAGGACCGTCGGCCTTCATCTGACAGTGGGTGGGTGCAATTATTTATCCTTTCAGGTGTTTTGTATGAAGAAGTGAAGAATAACAGTCTTCATCAGCCAAAAGGTCCTTGATAATGAGCTTACAATTTATGTTACCACAAAAGTTAAAACACATGAACACATGTAGCACACACTTGTTGACACTCCTGCTTTTAAGACCTTGTGTGAACCTGTTTTGCTAATTGGACAGTTTTAAGACTTATGTGATGTTTTGTAAGCTTGCTATAAAAATTAAAATATAAATATTAAATATGACTTAAAAGAAATTTGATGCAGGCAATTTAACATACTAACATTAGGCCTCTGTCTCTTTAGAAACGCCTGCTCTTTCTGAAGCTCCGCCTTCAGGAAGTCATCACATCACTTCTATAAACCCCTTAAAAATGCTTTAACCAGCATTTCACTGAGAAGTAGCTCCTGTAGTAAGCTCAGCTGATGCTCAGTTCCACCAGGTGCTTGCTAATTGCTGCTGGCTAGTCTTTAGGAGCTGAGTGGTGGAGAGCTGCTCTGAGAGGCAGAAGCTTGGAAACTCAGAGCTCAGAGGAGGAGCTACGTCTACCCAGGGGCTTTGCACAGCTGAATGGTTGCCATGGAGATTAAAGGATTTCTCAAACATGCATGAAAAAATTTTTAAGTAATACTCCACATCTGTTTTTGATGAGGGAATAAAATTCTAACATGATAGAAACCTCAAAGTCAATTTTACATAATACTGGCCCTTTAAATGAATTTATTAGAGAATGTATCAGCTTTATAAAATGATAAGTTATATGTCTTATACAGATTACACTTGTTTATGTAGTTTGCCAGTTAGCATAGCATGACATAGTTTAAGGGCTAACCGAGCCTCCAGGTTTCCATTTCAGCTACTTATATTCCAAAATCCAGCTTTCTCTCAGTCACAGCAACAGTTATTCCCTGACTTTAGCCAAGTACATTTAGTTGTGAAATGTAATCAAGTCTCAGTGAAAGGGGTTCAGGGGAGGAGTGTGTTATTGGCAAGCAGCACACCATGCAGCAGCTTTCTTTTCCTCAGCAAAGCCCTTCATCCCGTCTTCCTCTTGTTGTGGCTCTTGTCCGTCGGCCATCCTATCTATCCATCAAAGTGGGTTTGCTTTAACTAGGCTAATAGGCTGCAGATGCTGATCCGCATGGAACATCTACCATATCTCAGTAAACACTAATATTTTCCACAGCACCTCCATGACAGCGAGACCCAGACCGGCCAGAGAACAAACAGACTCAACATAATAATATCATTTAAACTGCAAACAAAACAAAAAAAGAGCCAGTTGTGTACATCTAAACCAAACACTCTGGCTTTTTTTGGAAAGCCATAAAAATGTTATCAGAGGAATTAATTAGGATGAAAAATCTACCAGCTCTAAGTTGTTGATTTTTTCTGCGGGTGATTCAAGTTCATCATGTTTTTCATTCCCACACAGTTTTTCTGGCAGCAGAACCCGTCGCTTATTTACTTCCAGCGTTTGAATATGAAAGAATGTTCAGCTGGCAGCGGTATTTACTAATATTTATTAATATTAAACATCAGGCGATCAGGTTGTTTCCTAACAAGTAAAAGAGCTACAGGATATTAATGACACATGAATCATTTTTTTTTAATTTACAGCTTCTTTTCCCTCCATTCAATCAGCTTTTGATTTAATTTTGGCATCTTCCTTTAAGGAGTCTTACATAACATGTCACTTAATATCTGAATCTGAAATGTTCTTTACGAAACAGATTGTAAGGACTTCTCTTCCCTTGTTTATGTGATCACACATGCTTTATTCTATTTTAGTTCTAAACCCTGTATTCAACTTTCCAAAACAGAATTTTTCTTCTGGAGAAAATACTCTTATCTGCTACTTGGCCTTAAGCTGAAAAAACAAACAAACAAACAAAAACTAGAAAAATCCTAAAGAAAACTGAAGGCTTTTAGGTCAAAACTGACTTCAAGATTTTATTCATCTGGACAAAATCTTTAGTTTAAACAACTGGATAGCAGAGTGCTACCGCTGCCATATTTGACAGGGACAGTAAGCAGTGGTGGGCACACCTCCTGCTAATAAAGGAGCTAATATTTTGTTTAGTGCTTTAGCATTTTTGCTAACTCAGAAAACATTAGCACAACTTAAGTTCATTTTTCCAGATATTCTTCTACTTCACTGTTGTTCATGCTCTTATTTTGAAATGGGTGAAGACTAGTAACCAGCAGTGCTGTTTAATCTCATTATTTTCCCCCTTCCAAAAGAAACTTTATTGATAAAACAGCAAGTACAGAACAACTGAAGAAATTAGGGCTACGGAAGAATACAACACTGACATGAGCAAACAACCATGGGAATCAGGCGCTGGTTTGTATCTGGTTACTCTGGGACTGTTCAAACCAGAGAATAGGTTTAGGATGCAGAGAAGAATTAGAAAGTTGAGAATCTTAAATGATGGAGAGACAAGGTGTCTCCATTAATATGAATATTAATAACAGCTACTAGAAGCTTTGACTGCTGACATCAAGATGAGGATAGTAGCAGGTGGTGAACCCCCGTAACCTAAAGTTGGGACAAACCGTTATCTTTGTGTATTTCTTTCTCCTGACTGAAGAGTAGTTTATTCAGCTTGATGTTCAGCCCAGGTTGGGTTTATAAATATCAAAGGATGACATTTTCCCACAATCATCCCTTTCCCCCGGAGAAGCTGTGGGTATCTGAAGAGGTATCAGAAAAGAAAAACAATCAAGCAAGTTCTAGATCTCTCAAGGGACGTGTCCAGAAAAGCATCGTAATCAGACACCTGAACCACTTCAGCTGATTATACCTTAAGCCCCCCATGGATAACGAATCTCCTCACCCTATCTCTAGTGCCGAGCCCATCCACCTAATGGGGGAAGATAATCTCAAGATACTTGTAGCTAAATCTTATTCTTTCGTTCATGATCAGTGTGACCCTAACTGATTGTTTGGAAGAGGGAAGGACCACAATAGGGCTAGTTCTCCTTCACCAAAATAGACCAGTTGTTACTGTGGATAAACTAAGATGGTTTGTTTGATAGATGGACATACCAAAAAACCCTGTGATCAAGACTCTCAATCTCTTGATCCCAAACCCAATGGAGGGCTCCACCTTAGCAAGCATATGGCATGGTACAAACAGGATGGTAGCCACTAGATACCGGAGCCTTTCATTTGTCTAATAAAACAATGCAAGCATCCATCTTCATCTTCCAAAGTGATTTGCCTTGAATGACAATTTCTAGAGAATAGACATCACTTTGTAATAAAAATAATAATTAAATTTATGGTTTTCACATTATTGTGTCACATCTTTTCCTTCCCTTTTTGAATGAATTAATGCGAGGCTTCTTCTCGTTACCTCATCGCTTGTAACAGGTTATTGAGTAAATGTGTGTGGCTGGGATCCTTGGCCTGAAGCTGAGTGAGAATAGAGAGTAGAGGGGAAGGGGTGGAAAGGGGGGTAATGTAAAGCAGAAGAAAACAGAGAAAGGCATAAAGACACTAGTAAGTTTGTTTGGTGAGGGGTTAGATACAATAAACGGACAAAAGGGACAGGGAAAGGGAAAAAATATGTGATGATGGATTGCCGAGAACAAACAGAGGAACGGAGAAACGGGTGAGGCAAGGACAGAGAAAGGAGCAGCAGAACAGATTTTACGGCTATCTGGATCAGATTTCCTCCCGCTTTTTAAAAGTTCTTTGTTTTATGTCGGTCTCTCCCACACATGTCCATAAAAATACAACCAAAAAAAAAAGAAAATTCCCTCCCTAACAATGACTAGAAACATGGGAGTACTACGAACATGAATTTGTAGAAAGGAAACCAATCACTTGAAAATCGTTTAGTGGTTGTAAGAAACACACACACACAATGAATAATTAAAACAACAAAAACTGCTAATTAAAACCAATTTTGAAAAACAAGCAACTGTGGGAACAGTACTTACCTTGTGGCCTTGCAATTCCTCAGCTCTACATTTCTCCGACAGACGTCTACAACGCCCACCAATCGTCCATCTAAGATGTTCTATTAGCTGAACAACGACTCTACCTCACATCCAATTAACTACTTCACAGATCTGACAATAACTTCATCAGCTTTTGTTTTCATGTCCATAAAAGATTTTGGGTAGATATTCACAAATCCATGAAGAAAAGCTAAATTTAATTCATGTAATTAAAGTATCCCCTCACACGTCTCAGGTTTTATGATTTACAGCATATAATGTGCAATGCAAATGTACATCACTTTTCCAATTTGCTTTGTATTAAAAATATTGGTTCAATTGAACAAGTTTTAGGCTAGAGATCATAAATATAAAAGAACAAAATTTGCATTAAAAAAACAACAGTTTCAACATTAAGATTTGTGAGGCTAAAGATTCTTCCAGAACCACAAACTATTTTCCCTGATGAAGTTTAGCTCTTCTTCTCTATAATTAATGTTGTCAGCTTAATTTAGCCATTTACAGTAAACAGAGAGGACAAAGCGGGTAAAATGTGGAAAAATATACATAAAAACGGCTTCATTCTTCTTGTGGTTTTACACAAAGGGATAACATGACAATTGCTTCTGCAACAATCTCATAACTTAACTCCAAGTTGTCCATGCTCACCCGTAGAGTGTAGTTTATCAGAGGCTGAATTTGGGCGTGGTTGTGGGTGTGTTGTGATCCTTTCTCTCGCCTCACATTATGTAGGTCATTCAACAATAAGTTGTTAAATTTTAAATGTCTTATTTCTTCAAACATAAATCATCTAATCAAATTCAGAACACTAAACAATGCAATAAGCAGCATCGGCAAGTTTATTTATGACGCAAAAACGCCTTATTCTAACAGATGTGGCACCATTTCAAGGGACCTAAAGACGTACATGGCTGGTAGATGAGTTTCTGTGTGTGACGAACGAAGTGGCATAAATATCCCTTATTGCTTCCCCCAGTTCTTACTTTCGTTCCCTGGTCCACAGTCGTGTCTCCCCCCAATGCCCCACACACAATAGGTTTGTTTGTTCGTATTTCCACCCCCATCTTAGGGCCTGATATTGATATTCAATAGTAACACTGCTGTTATGCCAGATTTACCAATACTTTATTTAGTACATTTTTTTATACAATTATTCGATTAATCATAAGAATAATCGATAGATTACTCGACTACTAAAATATCTGTTTACAACAGCCTTAATTATATAAATGAAATAGCATATCTGGAGGGATCGGGGGATTAAAGTCTCTCCTTCGCCCCCCCCCCCACCCCCTTCTTGCAATACGCTGTCCATCCGTCCATCCCCCCAGCACTCAACAGTATGCTAGACCCGCCACCCTCTTCGCCCCTAGCACTTCTAATGGTACGCTAGCCAACCCTCAACGTCTCTCCTTCGCCCTTTCCTTCTTCGCTTCCCCCGCCGCCTTCTTCGAACCCCTTCTAATTATACTCTAGTACCCCCAGTCCACCACCGTTCCCTCGGCCCCCCATTCTGACTCTTCGGTAGACTCTACCCACCTCGCTCTGACTGTAACAGTGGATGACTAAAAGTTTCCAGTATTCTCAGATCCAAAATTTGTAAGCACTCTAAAGGCCATAATCACCCATTCCTGTGAGTTGTGAAGTTAAGCTGAAGAAACGCATCCAGTTTTGACACTTCTGACAACGTGTCTCTCCATTGGTGAGAAAAAATTCTGTAAACATCGTTAGGCATGAGGACTCAAAGGCTGGTCCTGACTCAGAGACAGGTCCTTACTGGGTGGCAGGTCCTGACTTGGAGATCAGTCCTGACTCCTCCGAGTCAGAACTGGCCTCTGAGTGAACCAAACTGATATGCCAGAGGGTTCTTGCCTCTCTACTACGTCTGAAACATCTCCACAACAGGAAGCCTGTTTGATGAACTTCCATGTCTTTCGAAGATAGTTTTCTTGAAGATTGATTTTCCTCGGTCGTGCCAGGTTCCTTCTAAAGCTCTGTACAACCTTGTAAATAACTATTGGGTTGTCAATTTTTAATCAACTCGAACAACATCTTGTTCTCTGACAACATTTTCATTGCCCCAGAGAAGTTGCAAGATGTCTTGGCAAAGTTTTCTTTCCATCTTCTCAAAAAAGACAAAATCTACGTGCTTTACTTCCTCCCAGATTTTTGGAAACAGCCTTTTCTGTACAGGTTTGGTGCGCTTCATTTTGTAAGCCGCATATGTAGATTTATTGCTAGACTTATAATTCAATCTCCAAAGAATTGTTTCCACCATAACTCTCCTTTCATCTTCGGTTCCACGTTTGAAACCCTTCTTTTTTGCTTCCCTCAAATATTTTTCAGGGTCCATCGCTGCCTGAGTATACTCCTCTCTCAGGCTGTTTTCATCTACGTACAAGTCCTCATTAGGAAAAAAGTCTTTCTGAACTTTCTTTTTGCAGACGTTAACATTTTCTTTTTAGGAACAAGATTCTCCAGGTGCTTTTTGAATTTTTCCACAATAACTTCATGTCCTTCTGGGTAGTCAAGTAGTGCAATTAAATGCAGTCCACTGGCAAAGTGGAATGCATCTCTAGCAATACTCTGGAAAATTCGTTCACCAAGCTCTTCTGAAACCTTTGAGAGTACATCCACGTTTAATTCTCCAGTTTTTCTCAAAAGCAAGATCAAAATTTTGCTATGTTGTTCCTCAAAGGTTTGTCTAACAAGATGCAGAGTTGGTCCATCTGCAGCTTTTTCAATCACTTCCCACAGACGTTCACTGCGAAAGTCTCTCTTTTTGTAATCTGGACTTCTTTGACCAGGATGAACTTTGTTGGACAATGTTTTTTTTGGAACTTTTGTCCAAAAAGAGACCTTAGGCATCACATCCATTTCCCTCTGTGGGCTTTCGTCATTCATCTTTACTGAGCCATTTCTGTTATTTAGGTTCCATCTCCTAACAGGCATAGGGTAAGTGTCAATGGAACGTCTACATCCAATCAGTTACTCAGCAAATCCACCACTTTAACCCAGAAGGGTTTAACCATCATTCTATTCCCATATTCAGTGTAAAAAATTTCCTACTTTTCATCTGCTTCCCTTCGCAGGAATCCGCTGCGAATTAACGGTAGAGGCTCCGCTCGGTTTGGTTTGATTGCGTTCACGAGGTCATATTTATATTTTATTTCTTCATATTTTACAAAGCGATTTTCTGTTACCTGGTCATCCAGGCAAAGTTGTGAAAACTTAGATTTTCTCATGGTGACTCACTAGTCTCAAACGTTAGGCACTTCCAACACTATGCATGCGCATTGCAGATCGGACAGCAAAACCAATCGAGTATGTTAACATCAGCTCAGGTCCTGGGAGTAGATATAATTTTTTATACAGATTTTATAGTTAAAGGAACTTAAAACAAAAAGTAAGCATCAATGTATAATTCTAAATATATTGAAGGGGTCATGAAATCTTTTTTGAAAAATGTACTACCAAGTCAAATTCTATTTGTTACCTTTTACTACCTGTATTAAAATTAATACATGTAATTTGAGCAAATTTAATTGACTACCTTTTACTACCCCATGGAAACCCTGTCACATGAGGCAAGAAGCTTCTGGCAGTGTTTAAATAATTTGTTGAAGCTTGAATTCACAGAATTTTTGTAAAGTTTACCACAGACGTAACTTCAAAACAGGTCAGTTTTTGCCTTCTCCAACATTCATAGCGATTAAGATGAAGTTTTTTATCAAAGACCTGTGTGATCACCAGTTGGACTCTCACACCTAGCGTAGCATGGCAGTAGTGTGATGACAAATGTGAAACAATACTGCCTCATGTTTTGTAGTAGAGACACTTTTCTGTCCTCCAGTCAATGAACTCTTTTGTGTGACACTAGTGGCTCCACCTTAACGTACCATTGTTTTTTGGACCTACACTAAATGAGTTTATTCAGGACTTCAGTTCCAGATTAAAAAAATATAAATAATATGTATATTGATATATATTCAGAATAGCGAAGTGTTTCACAGATAGCCAGTCGGTACCAGTCAGCTGTATGGGCCACTTTTACATTGGGAACAGTCAAAATAGCCTACAAAACTGTACCAACCCATGCTTCTCAGTGGGAACGAGGCATTAGAAGTCCTAACATGGTACCTGGAGGAGGGAGGAATGAGGAATGATGTCAAAAGTTCCGCCATTCCCCAGCTTTTCCGATTATGTAAGAGGGAATGAGCTTCCAAAAGTATGAAACGAAACATTAGATTCCTGTGTTTTTGGAAATGTAAAATCCTCAATAAATAATGATGAGCTGTATTTTGTTGCTGAAAAACGAAGTGAAGTTGCGCAAGTAACCGTGAAAGAGAAGCTGAATGGAGAAGCGGTGCGAACGGAGCAGCTGCAAAAGCTGTGAGATCGTGAAATTAATGCACATTTTGACTGGTAGCATTTACTTTTAGCTTAGCGGTTTCTGTTCTGTATATAAAGAATTACCTGAAGCATGAACATGGGTGGATAACATCCAAAGCATTGCACAGCAGCACGGCGCTATGTTTTGAGCAGGAAGAGGAAGAGGAAAACCCCCCAGCCGGAATCCGCGGTGCAGTGAGGATGTCCATGATAACAATGGCTGATCGATCATTCTTATTAGCATCAGACAAAGAGTATCAGAGACTGAGAGTACGATGAGATCCTGGCAGTCTGAGAGGCAGCTACTCAGAAATCCAAGCAGGGGAATAGCGGCGCTACGTAGCTGCAGGGAGTCGATCACTATGGGGTGATGCAGAGCCACTACTTTAGCAGTTAGTAGAAAGCAGCTTACAGCCACGGCTAACTCCGGAAGCCAATGTAGGAAAGCCTTTTTCCCCATAGTCCAAAAGACTGCATTTGTGGCTGCATTTTTACTCTAAAATACAGCCACGGTGTCCAAAAGAAAAAACATAAGTGCAATCATTTGCATATTGAGAGTCTACAAAGGCTGATAATCTCCCCACTCTGCTCCTGGATTACCATTTAAACTTTTGAGTTTTATGTCAAATCCACATGAATTAAATGACAGAAACTCTCACTGAGAGAGAAATTCTCTCACTGCATCTTTGATTCATTTTGTCCAGCTGCAAACTGTTAGACTGTCCAATCAGAGTTAGGTATTATGTAGTTGGTGCTTTTAATCAGTTTTCAGTTAACTAAATTCAAGTCTATGGAATAAAAAATGTCACTAAAATTACTGTCCTTCTAAGGTCTTTCAGAAAATGGTAAAAAATGCACTGAATCAGATCGAATTGTATTGTTCAACAAATATTGTGATACGTATCGTATCATGACCAGAATATCGTATATCGTACCATATAGTGAACTTATTGAATCACTACACCCTTACTGGTGACACCCTATAGAGAAATAGGTGGGTGGTATTGAAAGAATGTAGTAAAATGAAAAATGTTAAGTTTTATGCAAGAGAGTCCAGTGCAGCTGCAGATGGTTTCTATAGACACAGAAATGTAGTATAAAGATTTTAATATTGTAAAAAATGCACTAATTGTGAGGAATTATTATGAGGAACTTAATTAATTTTGAATACAGCATGTAACCTGAAGTGGGCATAAGGGCAAAGAGTCTGGAAATTAAAAAAATTTGAAATGAAAGATTGGTTGATCATCAGACTGATTTTTACCTCTAGTGTCACTCTGTCTCCTGATTTTAGACAGCTGTGTCTTCTCCTGGCGGTCACCACTTCTTTATCTGGTGGGACGCCAGACGTCCGTGTGTGGACGCACACACGGACAGACAATGGTGTTACAACAATATTCATGAAGTTTTAATAAAGCATAGAAAAAAGTGAGCAAACAGAAACCCCTGCATATTGGGCTGTTTATATGTATGTATAAGTTTAAAATATATATATTTAAATATTTGTTGTGATATTTGTTTAAATCTATATAAATAAGTATTAAATATCGTAAAACTGACATTTATGTAATTATTTAAACATGTTTTTTTTCATTGACTTTTGGCCTTTTTGAACTTCCGTAGAGAAATTTGTATTGCAGTTACATAAAAATGGAAGTGCTGGTAAAGTGACTGTAACTTTTTCAGACATGGATACTGATATATTCTGATATTTAGTTAAGACTAACTACTGTGGACACCCAGCAGACCACAGGCCACAAATTGCTAAAATTCAGAAATACTAGATGCTCTTTAAAGGTAACTGCGTGTTTTAATAGTACAAACCCCAAAAATACCTTAACATACATTAATCCACACAGTGGAAACTGAGCACCAACAAAGAAGTTAACTTCTGGACTTGTTTGGCTAATGCTTTTTCTCATCTCTCCTCTCACTGGTACAGCCAATCACCGGCAAGGAAGACAAATGGTGCACCTGGATTGCTTGCTTTGCAAATGCAATGCTAAGCAGTGTGCTAAGTAGCATTGGGCCTTGGTACTTAGGTGGTTCAAGCTGCATTTTTTTTTTCGAATATTTTAAATATGCTCTAAAAAAAATTGCAAACAGCCAAATTTTCCACGAACAATTTGGAGTTACGTTCTGCGAGTAAAAAAAAATCCACAAATAGGTGAATCTGCTAATTCTGAACCGTGAATACGTGGGGTTCCACCGTATTGTGAAGACATGCCTTAACTTCGAGGATTGCAACTGGTTGACACAAAGCTACCAACAGGACCTGGCAAACCTCCACAAGGCGTACCTTTTTGGCCTTGCGGTGCTTTTTGTGTAATAATACCACTACCAGCTACTCTTTACCTGTCAGCTTTAACATTTTTACATATACATGGGGGAATCTACACACTATATAGCCTCTGTTGTAAGGGCAAGCGCAATAGC
The DNA here is from genome assembly GCA_033032245.1 of Poecilia picta. Lineage (NCBI taxonomy): Eukaryota > Metazoa > Chordata > Actinopteri > Cyprinodontiformes > Poeciliidae > Poecilia > Poecilia picta. The sequence goes on from CM065375.1 coordinate 17,027,100, forward strand.
ATGGATCATTTCCCTAAAGCGTGAGATTGTGTAGGAGAACAGAAAGGGGCAGCAGAAGCAGGGAAAGACAGGTAGAGGCAGAGGGATGTAAAAAGGACGGGGAGTAATTCAAAGCCGCAGCTTTAGTTTACCAGCCGTGGCAGCCAGACGGAAGGAGAGCCGCTGCATTAGACCACTCAGCCAGATAGGAGGAAAGGAGATGTGTTTTTTTTATATGTAATCTCCATTTGTGTGAGCGTACAAGAGCGCTGGAGAGTTGACGGGTTAGATTGCCCAGAGAGATAACCCGGCAGTTCCCATATGGGAGCAGGACGGTAACAGGTAACATTAGAATAAGTGGTCCTCGTGGAGTAAATAAAGGCCTGTCTTCTAGAAAGGGGAAATGGGACTGGGAAGACAATTGGAACGTTTATAGAGCTGGGAAAGGCCTTCTGGTTTCAGGGAGTCGGCCATCAAAGAGGTAACACGTACTGAAGTGAAATATTTGCAGTTTGGGATGTCACAAGTTATCAAAGACATTTGGTTTAGTTTCTTCTGAATTTGCCGAGACCAAGTGCAGCTGAAGAGTCGGACTCTTTTCAAGAGGATCGTTACAGCTTTCCACAATCCTCAGTTCTAGGAAGTCCCAGGAAATCTCTGTTTCATAGCTTCACTGGTGTATTTCCCTCCCAGCTGAAACAATAAAATCCACTTTTTAATGGCAAGGATGATAACTACACACACAAACACACACACCGGCATATATATATATATATATATATATATATATATATATATATATATATATATATATTATATATATATATATATATATATATTATATATATATATATATATAAAAATATGTGTGTGGAAGCTGCTATAAAGCACATTTTCAGGATTTCCTGAGTCCATTCAGCTAAGATAGAGAGACGACAACAACACACTGTACAGATGCATCCTGTTTGAATTCACATGGCTGAACACGTGAAAAACTGTTTGCTTTTCTATCACTTAAACCTGCAGTATGTAACTTGAATGCTAAGGCTAGTTACATGGCCACTGATGATGGTTTTTAAATGGTTTTTCATGTAACAGTAAGTTTTCTCTCTGCTATTAGCATATTTAGCATTATTCATAATGTTCTGGCTCTGACTGATTTGTCTTTGTTCTGGATCAATTAATTTCTTCGCAGGAGGAGCAGGTGGAGGAGATCTTCCTCCTCACATTGTCTCATATTATACTGTCACAAAATGGTGACAAACATTCAACAAATAGCATTTCTTTTGTAAAAGTTTCATATTGCAGCTTTAAATGTTCCTGATAAAATCCACAAGAAACTATCTACTTTGCAAAAACTAACAGTCTCCTTACTAAAACGTCATATAATCAAGAAATCACTTAAAAGGAAGGAGCTCATTTGAAAACGTGGAGTAGGCTACTCAACTATGACCTCTTCGTCCTTTACACCAATAGGACTAACACTATCTTGGTAAAAACTAGTCTATACTTCTCTCAATATTTTAAAGCATGGCTAACACAAACCAAATATCTTTGTTCACTTCGTCCGCTGCCATTGCCAAACTACAGCCTTACAGTATATAGGCAGACTACAGTTCTAAAACAGCTCAGACAATTGACGTCATCGTTAACAACAATCCTTCTGTTCACTGATTTGCCCGGTTGAAATTCAACAGGAGAAATCCCAGACGCCACACATGATGAGAATCTAAATTATGTAGGAAGGAGATGGCCAGGCAACCCTACAGCTAGCTTACAGTTAGCCTGGCCATCTCCAGGCTAGCTGTAGGCTAGGTGTTTTGTAAGCTAGTACTAACCCCACAAACCCCACAAACCCTCATTTAAAAAATTCACCAATGTGGGAAACTCTAAAAGTAATGATTTACAGCTTCACGCTTTCAATTTCCTTTAAACTGGTCAGTTCTGTAGCTAATATTATTGTTTAAAAACGAAAGTTTTAATGTGGCTGAGCCAAAATTAGAAGCACTGAGTTCAACATGTGTCGTACATGTAAGTAAACTGAGGACTAAACAATAATTGGTCCTTCTGTTCAATGCAGACATGAACTACATCATGTATCAGGGGGGTGATTAATTTGCTTCCGTATAAATACTGTTCTAATTAAGAGGCAGGCCATGGAGTGCTTGGTGAGAACGGGGGAAGCATACAATAGAGAGGAAAAGGGTGTTGCCTGCAGAGAATTAAATGGGAATTTAGAGTGACAAAACAGTTGGTAATCAACAGTGGAGGTAAATGCAGGCAGGAAGGGTGTAATAAACGAGGACAAATGCTGTGTCCTCTGGGACTCATAGGGAGGGATTTATCACATATTCAACCATCCGCACACTTTGCTTTATTTCTACATTAGGCTTCAGTCATTCACTGGTTTTTGCTGCTTCTATGGTCAGGCTCATAACAAGAGAAAAAAAAAAGGTTTTCTTTGCTATTTTAGAAAACCATCATCACAACCTCACTTCTACAATAAACTAATTAGACACGCCAGTGAGATAAATATAGTACAAAAATGTTTCAGAGAACATTTGGAAGATCAAACTTCTGCTGCTTTAGTAAGTTTTAAGAAATTTATTTCAAAACGTGAGCTCATCAATTGTTGCAGTTTAATTCACTATAAACACAATGATGTATGTCAAACATTTATTTCTGTTCTTTTCAACAATTTATTTTCAGGTTATGACTACCTGTTGCTTGTGTACTTTTTTCTACAACCATTCTTCCTTCCACATAACTTTCCTTTAATATGCTCAGCACTCTTACCCTCCATGTGAATGACTGTTAAGCAAACGGTCTACCTCATGATTGTGTAGGTCATAACATCCAGTGGTGGGAAGTAAAGAAGTACAAGTACTTAAGTACTTTATATATATATATATATATATATATATATATATATATATATATATATATATATATATATATATATATATATATATATATATATATTTGTACAGTGTTAGAAACTGGAATGAGTTTTAAACTGATATTTTTTTTCCAGTAAATGTTGTGCCTCTAAGCTACTTTGCCAATAATCAAACAAAATCATGGTCTATTAGGAGAATAAATGTCATTTAGTTAAAGGAAATATGGCCTTTAACTTTTTAGCTTTTTATGCAAATCAAAGGTTTTGGATAAAATAAATTTTTGTAATGAAAAGAAAAAATGATAAATGGTCATTGTCAGAGTTTTCCATGTGCAGCTATAACAACTTTTCCTTCTTGGTTTAGAAAACGTGAACTGGGATAAAACTGGTTGAAAGTCATGGGAATGGAAACAGGTTGACCCACATCAGTAAATCTGCCTGTACTTCTGATTTGCGTCTCTGGTCATGACTCTGTTGTTTATCTTTTTTACTTATTTTGTGAAAATCACATGCATAAATTACAGATAACTTATGCCTTAAAAGAAAAAGAAAAATCCCCAAGGAGTCATAAAGGCTTTGAGTTCAGTTCCCTACGAAGTTAATTAAAAGTGCCATGGTAAAAGTTTCTAAAAATTTACAAATTTAATGACTCAACTCGGGAAACATGTCAAAACTGAATCAACTTTTCTACTACAATATTATGAACATATATTATGAACAACAAGAAGAAAATCAGACTTAAGTCAATGCAGAAGGAATAATTGTCCAGACTGACCTTAAAGATGTTTAAATTAGATCTTTGGAAAAAATACAACAGTTTTTGTTTCGAACTTTGCTTTGCCAGACATAAAATGATGTTATGCTGAAAAGCAAATAGCTGCTATAAACTAAGAGATTAATATCAAAACTCTATTTCAATATAATATACTCACAAGACCACAACCACATCTCCAACGCACATCGTGTGTGTGACACAAAAAACCAGAACAAACCTAAACTGCCCTGTGCCAGTAGTATAAATGTGACAGAAACACCACACCTGGCCGTTCACCAAACACAGACTCTGCAGTATACAAAACACATGGCCTCACCAATGTAACAGAAGTTGCAGATGGGTTGTGAAGAAATGTTAATGGACTGATGAGACAAGATGGACCCGTAGCATTCACAGTTCTCAGCAAAGCATGGAAAAGTTTGTGTTGGGGCTTAACTCTTCAGTCTACTTCTGGAGCTTACTCAGCTGTCTTTATTGAAGTTGGCACTGACAGGATTCAGTAGTCGGTAGGTGTTTTATTTGGCTTTGCACAACGTGTGATTCATCCTTGTGGTCACACCTTTGATCTGAAAGACTGCACTATTTACCACATGTGATCCAGAGCTTTTATCAGAGAGTGACGCATTAGTTATAGACATGCGAACGCCAAAACCAGAATCAGCTGAAGGTAGTTACTCTAAAGGCTACAGAGCTTTTCTGATAGAGCTAATAAATGAGTTACCGTGTCGGTGAGTCTTAGATTTTATTCTCTAATTACTGGAGGTGTAATGAGATCTTGTGGCAGGAGATTTCACGATATTAAAATGCCATCAGATTTCTGGTCCAGTTGAAGTCTGCCTCCTGTTCCAGGCTGTTCAAGACAGAACTCTAAGCTATAATTACAAGCCCTGAATGAACACACATTTTACACACCTTATATCTATGTTTTAGACTGAAATTTTAGAACTACTTCCTTTCACACAGTGAAGTAGTTCTCAAATTGATGTTTTCATCCATATAAGTCATGCTGCCATGGATTTATTTGGATATGGCAAAATAACGTTGCCCCATGAGCTCCCAGCATACTGTACACTCACACCACTGCTAAAGAAACAAGGCAGCTCTGATTCAAATATTGCAGGATTGATCCAATATCAGCTTAATTTCAATATAAAGCTGTGCAGATGGCTTAGAAGGCTGGATGGTTGAAACTGAAAGTGAAACTAAAGGGATCACCTGCTGATTATTATCTCCACCAGTCCTGTTCAGTCTGCTTTAACCAAACTCTAGTTGGTTTGCCACGAACGTCCAGTTCGTTTGGTGAGGTGAGAACTAACTCTTAACAGCGGACCAAAACAGCAAACTGTAAACCTCGGTCTCAGTTTGATTAATGTCAACGCTGGATGCATATATGGATGCAAGTGGACAGAGAACCGCTCCAAAAGCAGGAAGTGGATTACATCAAAGGGCATTCTGGGTCAATAGGAAGAAAACAAATGCGCAAGTCTAGCACCAGCGGGAGAAAAGACTCATCGTATTTTTCCAAAGACAAGAGAAATCATAGAAATCCACTCCATTTTCATTTACATTTTGTGAAGGAGGAAGTTGCACTCAGTGTCTTCTTCAGAGGTTTTTGTGTCATTTCCTTCATTAGGTGTTGGTGCGGCGCCACCACAGGCGAGGAGGGGAACAGGTTTTTCAAAGGGTTTTAATTTGTTTACTACATTGCTGTGTGAAAGAGAACCGCATCAGCTGAAAATGAAACGAATGTTGTAATTTTGGTTGCTAATAGAAACAAGTCTACTGGACTATCAGGTGTTAATATTAAAACCTAAGCAATAATAATATGCATTTTACATTTACACATATCATATAACTTCTTGAACAACTTAAGCTACAGTCAATCATAGCTAGACTCTATAGGTTTGATTTCGGGTGTACTGTACGGGACCTGAGCCAGTCTCCATGACCTACCATGTGTCCATTACCATTTTGCATGTTCACCTCTAGTCCTTCTTTGGAGCAGTGTTAACGACTGTTGACCAGAAAACACATCCCACAAGACTTTCAGTTTTGGAGGTGCTTTGACCAAACCATGCAGTCATCACAAATAGGCACTTGGTAAATTTGCTTGAATCCCAACTCTACCCATAACGCATGGTGCCCCACTAAAGGCTTCTACAATTAATCAGTTTTTTTTCAGTCCAGACTAAACCTGGACTGGTGTAGTCCGCCTTATTACAGATTATCTGGAACATCATTCGAGATCTTCGAAGAACTTTCCTCTTTTTCTGAAAACAAAAAATAAAGGTTGGCTTAAACTTACATTCCTACTAATTACTTGAAGAATGGATGTTACGAAGTGTTCCCACCGACTACAGCATCAGTATCTTCTTTGACTGTCACCTGGCAAACAGATGCCTACATTTCTATTCCTTTTTATTGTTACCTTCAATCTCTAATCAGATGTTCCTTTAGTTAAAGGACAAAGGCATACTTTCAACGTGTTTGCAAATGAACGACACACCTACATAATTTGGACAGGTCTTTGCAGATCATTCTGAGTCCTCTCGCAAAGAATAAATTCTGCATAAAAAGTTGACGATTTGATCTTGAAACATTGCAAAATGTCAGCCAGTAAGAGTCAGTAACCAGCAGAGAAGAGGGATTGATTCATTTCAGGAGGAACATTAATACCAGATCTATGCCTGTGACCTGCTTTCTGCTCTCTGTGTGAGGCAGGTATTACCATACCGATGACGAATCACGAATTGCGACTGTGCGTGAGGAATGCAGGCACGTAATTACACCTGGTGATTAAGCTAACAAATATTACCGTTTATCAAAACAAAATGTTTTTCTTTTTTGTGGCTTTTCATCTGACACTTTGTATTTTCTGCCATGTTTTTGCAAGCGATAATCTCTAGGGCATTTCTGAGTTTATTTTTCTTGCGCTGTTCCTGCAGCTTTCGACGCCTCGGGCCGACTCTCAAAGGCGCAGGGATCTCCCACTCTATTTTACTGACAGTTTTTTTTTTCCCCAGTGCAACTGAAAAGACTCAGCAATGCCTTCATATTGTGCACCTAAGTCTTTACTTCTGCAGAAAGCACTTTGTCTTACTGACAGAGATCTTTTCAAGAGTTATTTGTTCAGGTAATGTTTTCCACCAACACCCTATTTCTCACACAGGGTGTTTCCTAAAGTCTAAACTTGGTGTCAGCTTCACACAGGTGGTACAGAGCAACAATATGCATCATTTTTAGCCTTTGGAGGTTTAATTTTGGATGTACATGGCGTTTCAATTGACCATATAATTGAGCAATTTGACTTTTAAAAAACACATCTGATAAATGGAAACACACCAATTTAAAAGAAAATTGTTTTTTGATTAAAGTTTTTTTTTGCTGCTAGGCCGTATCAAAATTGGTTTATTTCACAAAACCTAATGGACACCCTTCTTTCAACAACAACCAATGATCAGATGTTGCCACTGGTGGAAACCATGAAGAAGAAAAGACAAACTTATCCATGTGTGACTTTAATTGCATTTCTTATCTAACACAGCAATTGCAAAATTGTGTTTATCGCCATTAGTGGAAAGTTGACAAAGTTTTGCCCACATTAAAGATTCCAAAAAAACAACAAAAGAACATTTTAAATTGTTGCCTTACAAAGTGTTTTACCAATGCACTGCCTTTGTTGTGTGTTAATCTGAGAACAAGTAGTGCTTTAAATGCACCATGTTCATCACCTTTTGAAAACACAATATTATAGTGTTTGTGTGTCAATATAAAATGTTGCAATATTCCCTCTGACACTTCAGGAATTGGCGTTTGATAGTTAGACATGTTGAATATAAAATACTAGCAATCAGCAAAGCATTAACATTTCTAATGTTAACATGCGTTTAGCTTTTGAAAAAAATAAAAATTCTACTATTTTATTTGTATCTTATTTGCCTTCTTATCAATTTACACATGATTTCCAGAAGACTTGCAGATGGCTGACACATCGCTATGGCCACAACAGTTTTCAAATTTCTAGGAAAAGAAATCTGGGAAACAGGGTAATTGGCTGGTTTGGTGTTAAACGTGTGGTTAGCTTGCACATGTTAGGGAGCAATCAAGGCTGCAGCTGAGGCCTCGAGTCAGTTGGATTCTTCCCAATTCTTCAGCAGGCTAACTATTCTGTCTAGTGCAATTTATTTTTTCACCACCCTGGTAGTGACAAGTTTGGACAAACATGGTCCCTGATCTCCCACATAAACCTAAAGCAGTACTAGAAACCATGGAGTACACACACAGCCACTAATCAATGTGCCGACCCCTTTTCCTGTAGGTGTTGACATGCCACACTACACACTCCTGTACATTATGTGTAAGTTAAACGTTCTCCAGTTGATGTAATCAGCTGATAGGAGAAGGAGTTCATTCCTTTGCTGCAGCTTCCTGGTTTGTTTGCTCTGCTGATGAGGCGGAAACACAGAGTACACCCTAGCGCAGTGGTCCCCAACCCCCGGTCCGTGGTCCAATTGGTACCGGGCCGCGCAATAAATAATTAAATATTTCCGTTTTATGTATTATGTAAGTCTGGAGGATCTTTTATTTTGAAAATCCTTTAACCGGATACTCTCGGTAAATTTGCACGCCAACACCGAGCCACAAGCAGCAAAATGAGTAAGTAACAGATCAAATGCCTTTGAAAAGTGTCTTACGGATCAAGTGCGACCCCCCCCCCCCCCCCCACGCACGCACCACTGCCCCAGCGGACATCACTTGTGGACACTTCCAGATATGTTTTTGATGATGTATTGTTTCTCACTTTCTCATTTCAGCAATAGTTAGCTCAGCAAAAAGGCTAATTTAATTATTAGGTACCGAGTTAGACCCCATTTTACCTTTAGGGCTGCCTTACATTTTTTTGAGTGATAGATTTAATAAGGTGCCAAACATTCCTGCAGTTGCTGCAGATTTGTCAGCTACACGTAATGTGGATCTCCCATCAAAAATAAATTTTAGTCTTGGACATGATGTATAGTAGTGTAGGATGCAGAAGCCATCAGAAGATGTCAAAGGGAAGGATGTGGTCAGCAACAGTAATACTCGGGTAGGATGTATCATGTAGGATGTTTTCACTCTCATATTCCAGTAGATTCCGTTTGATTGGGAGCAAAATTGCAGTAGTTCTTTACCTTCATAAAATAATGGCTTAAGTATTTATTTTTATTTTACTAAAAGTGATTCTTGGCAACAACAAAAAAATTCAACACTTTTCCTTTTCCAGTAGATAATTTAAGCAAAATAGTCACTTTTGTCAAAAAAAAAAGAAAAAAAGAAATGGTTTAGGCCATTGTTTTAGGAAGGTAATGATTTGTTACATTTTCAAGTTGTGTGGTTCATTTTCACACTGTATTGTGTCAAACAAATAAAACCCTTTGAAAAACCTGTTCCCCTCCTCGCCTGTGGTGGCACTGCACCAAAACCTTATGAAGTAAATGACACAAAAACCTCTGAAGAAGACACAGAGCTCAACTTTTCTCATTATGAAATGTAAACAAAAATGAAGTGCCATCAGATTGTAGCAGGTGTAAGATTTCTCTTTTGACTTTGGTAGAGAAAAACAAGTAATTTCTCCTGCTAAGGCTGGACAGGCGCGTTTGCTTTGGTTGTATTTACCCAGAATGCTATGTGCTATTGTCTGGTTCGTCTCACAAACTAAACAAGCCCGTTGGGAAGTTGGTAGTAAGAAGTCTAAAGTGGGTCCCCCAACTTTTATACCACCAACAGCAGCCTGACCATTTTCCAAAGTGTATGAATTCCTGTTTTCACATTTCTTACGACTATGTCTAACTCTACCTGCCATCAGAATGTCACAGCTGCAATCAAGACTCAACCAGCCCAGGCAACATTTTTCCCCATATGTTGCTGTCCAGTTTGAATTAGCCTGTGTAAATGGCAGCTCCTAGTTTCAACAGACAGTTTTGACCCACATGGCGGTCTTCTGCTGATGAAGCCAGTCTGTGTCAAGGTTTCATGCATTGTCCTTTCAGAGATGGCGTTTGTCTATGCTGGGTGTATAATGAGTGTTTTCAGGACATTTATTCATGTTGCTAAAAACTGAGTAATCTGTCATGATACCTGATAGAATAAAACCTCATAAATTGCCACTTGGCAGTTTTGGAGAGTTTGAAGTCCAAACCGAACGGCATCCTAAAGGCAGATGTTTTCAGGGATGAGTCAGTTATTTTCTTGTTTTTGTGCCGTGCGACATCTGTGAAATACTGACAGAAGGTCTGTTTATAATTATTAGCTACGCCCGCAGGATGTCGGTTAATGTTCCAGGTAAAGCCGGCTGACACTCAACGAGCTTATCAGAAGCTGGATTCGCTCTGAAGGCCCGTCATCTGTCATCAGGCTTCATCCTATCGGTCGAGTTCTAAACGTCCCGCAGGAATGCGCCCTGACTGGTTAGCCGCGTAGCCACAACGTTGACAGTCGGAGACTTGTTCCTTTCCTGCGTTTAACTGCAAACAAAAGCCGCAGCTAAGCAGTAAAATCCTTAAGCTGCCGGGTCTAAAGTCAGATTTTATGGTTCTTTGTGTCTGTTGGCAACTGTTATTTTTCAGCAGTTTGCTCTCTTGAAAAGCAGCTGGCTTTGTGTTTGGTTTAGCATTCAGACGCTAGAATGAATGATTTGATAATTATTATATTTTATAGTCTTATTAAAGAAAGGTTAGACTTATAATAGTCGGTTAAACCATGCCAGCTGTGGTAGAGTGGAATTCAAGTGGAATGAATGGCCAGACATCGAAGGAGACTAACAAGAACAAGAGATGGGAAGTATTCAGAACTTGCAGACAAGGTAAGAAAAGCGTGGAACATTTTGAACATGACAAAAGAGGTTTTATCAGCAGAAACATGAATTAAAGACGACCGATGAAAACTTCAAAGATTAAACTATGACGGTGGATTAGGACCCATGTAGATTGAAAAAAAAAGAGTGTAAATTTCCGCTGAAAAAACTCAGAAAGTGAGATTATTCTCAGAAAGTTTTTAGATCCCAAGTAAATACAGGGACTCAGCCTCATTGAGGTAGAGCTGAAAACTACTTCAATGAGGTAAAAAGAGCTAAAACAAAACTTCAACAGAGAATCAAAAACTAACCATGTTTGGATCAAAGCGATACTGATACCAACTCAGTGTTGTCAAAGTTTTGGATTGATTCACCCACCACTTTTTAATTGGTTATTAATTAATAGAAAGTGAGATTATTCTCTGAAAGTTGTCTTTAGAAACTGCAAGTACATTTCTGAGTTTCCAAAGCCGTGTTTTGTCCGACAAGTTTTCAATTTTTCAAAGTCCATGAAATGTTCTTGTTTTTTCAACAAAATTTGTTTTGGCAGAATTTTACTTCTTTCATTTTCTCCTTCCTTCCCCATCTGCAACAGCTCTAAACCGCCTTTGTCTTAAACCACTGAGAACAAATAAAAAAATAAGATAAAGAATGAGTTTGGACCTCTTTATGAATCATTACCTCTATTTCATCATTTAAAGCTTTTTTGGCTTATTGCATTTCATATCTGTAAACAAAGCATGTCTCACCCACATTCAATGTCATCTTGTCTGACATTGAATGTTTTCTTCAGAAGAAATTAGGCTCGTCCTTCAAGACAGTAATAAGTTTTAGTCAAGCCTGGAAGTATCAGCTAAAAAGCAAGGTCAGTATCTGGAAACTTATCGACTCTAAATGCTTCAGAGAAAATTGTTCAAATATCCAGACAGAATCATACCAGAAGTTTGATGTTGGCTCTAAAATGTCTGACTATGCTTCCTCTGCAGTTTGCAAAGTGAAACATTGAAGTTTTGCAAAATACACTAATTTCAATACAGCAAGAAATCTCCTCATCCAAGCCAAAAACTGTTTTATCCAATAATTTGTTTTTGAAAAACATGTGTTTTTTTCAAAATTGCTGTTTCCATTAAACAAATTTGCTTACATTTTGTTGCTAATTCAATACATTTTGCTTATAAATATGCAAATTCCAATTGCATATGTAATCAATAGAAACGCAGCTACAGTTAAATTGTATTTTAACAAGGCAGTGGGACTGGCATGAGACAAAAATAAAGTTTGTTTTTTTTTGTCTCAGATTAGAAAAAAAAGACAAGAAATCTATAAAGAGTATAAACATTTTTTCACATCACTAAGATCACAAATACAAGTTACAGTGTGAGCGTTTTCTCCCCCAAAGTTTTGAATCTCCCATGTTTAGAGAAGCAGGATAAGGAAAGCTCAGGTCTGTTAAAGGTCAGTCTGTTAAAGGCTTTCTCTAAAGAGGAAATTAGGAACAAATTTTCGGCGCTGAATTGTTTAAAATGTCCACGTGTGTGTCGCCAGACCTACAGCATGTGTGTAAAAATGAAACTCAAGCTTTCACTTTCAGGTCTGACCTCCGCAATTACTTCTGTCTGTCAGTTGTTTGTTTTCCTCTTCGTCTCTGGATCAAACACACGCTCACGCACAAACAGATGTCGGGCAGCAACAGAAACCGATTTTTCAGGGTCACTTCTTCAAAAGCTGAATTACAAACTCGTCTAATTTATGTTGTGCTGATAGGGAGCGACGGCTGTCTCGGTTACCGTGACGCCCGGCTGCCGTGTGTGAGGCTGAGGAGGCGGGAAGGATTTCTTTAGAAAATGCGTCGGCCATGCTGGTGTGGATGGAAGACAGATGTTTTCGCCCTGCAGGTGACCATAAATCCTCTCTTGCTCTGCCTAGAGCTCCACTACGACCATGACCCCTCCCGAGCCTCTGGCTGTTACGGTAAGACCCTCGGTTCGTGTTCCCGTTTGGTCGCCTCACTTCGAGCATTCTGCAGCCTCAGAGAGTCATTGACCAGACACTGGAAGAGGTTTACGTGACGCTCGAGACAGAGCTTAGCAACGAAGAAAATTCTCAGAAAGTCGTTTTTTTTTCTCTCTTACAGGCCAGTTATTTCATCCTTTACTTCAACGTGAAGCGGCTGGAGAAAATAATCACACTTCTTCAACTTATTCGTGTTGAAGAGGTGTGAATATACAGTAAAAGCAAAAGTTTTCCGCGACAGCAGCAAAACTTGAACATTTATCAACTTTCTCGTGGCGCGTGGCTAACCCGCGTGGAAGCATTTATGTGCGCGAGCTCAAAGTTTCAACTACGCCGGATGAGGACAGGCGGCGTAACGGTCGCCTCATCGCGCAAGTTCCACAGGAAATGAACGGAGAGGGACATTTCTAATTTAACGTTTAAAACAAAGTGACTTACTTTAAAGTTTAAATCTTCTTGAATATAAGAAAACTGGGAATCTTCAGGCATGCTTGGTTTGAGTCAGTAAAACATGAAAACACTAACATTTTTAAATATTAAATTTTTTTGAAAACGTCCATGCTGCGTCAGTTTTTGATATGGTACGTGTGGGCAGTATCTGTCAGTTTGTCTTTGTTGCTGTCGAGCGCTGGGAGACGATATTACCTGTTTTCTGCTACAATAAAAACTAAAAAAGAGAACAATCAGATAATTTCTTGCATTTTAATTGGCTGGAGTGCATGCATATTTATACTTCATGCTTACAAAGTTAAGCTTAGTGATTAGTCGTGATTAATCACAGCGTTAGAGTGTGACTAATCTGATTAAAAAAAATTATTAATTGACAGCTCTGGTATTTTATTAAGATAACATGAATCATACAGCTGTCATTTGAGAAATGAGTCAGTGAGACTCATGGTTACAGTATGAAGTCTACAAGGCTGCAGGGTCTACTGTCACTTCATTAATTCAATATTGTCATATCCGGTCTTATGTGGATAAACCAAAGAAAAAGATTGCTGAAGCCAATTACAACATGAAGACACAGTTACACTCTGGTTCTGCACTTCCGTCTATCATATGCGTTTTCCACATTAATCCCGGCGCATGTCTGCACAGGTTCTTTAGAGATTTCCGTTACATTTCACGCTGAACTAAAGTAACCTCATAAGCGAGACATGCTGTTCCTATAGATGATCTAAAGCGATGGAGTCACATGCCTGCTGGTTGACAAGCTGCTGCTGAGGCAATTTCTCCAAAATCACAAACCCAGGGCAGACTGTTTGGAACTTTTTCCTGCTTGTAATGCAGGAAAAACTGGAGACGACTCGATCCAGGGGGTGAGAGGTGAGTGGATCGAAAGGACAGATATTTTCAGGAGATTATTGGATGGTCCTACTGGCTGATGAGGATGGTTTGGAGGAAAGGAGGGTTGAGTAGAGCCTGAGGCGTTGGCCTGTGTGGTGAGTTTACTGAGCAAAACAATTGAGGGGATGTCACAAGAATAGAAGGACAGAAACAAGAAAAGACTCAAGGATGAAAAGAAATGAGGACATGAGTGAAGGAGGGCATTAAAGAAAAAAAAACGACATAAGGAATAACAAGGGATGAATGAGAAAAGGAAGGAAATATGTAGTGAAAGGAAGGACACAAGGTTCAGACAGTGCAATGATTACTAAAGTCTGGAAATACTCAGTACTGTTTCTGATTCCATATTTATCCAAACCAGGAAAATATTGAGATCAAATCAAGGGCAGATGTCTGACAGCTGCAGAGTCAGTTCAGCAACAAGAAACATCTTACTGCCTTCCTCATCCCATTCAGTCTGCATGGTGATAGACTGATACATTTATACTGTTTACAGTGCAACCAGAAGGAAACTAAGATTGCATTCACACCAGCTCTGTTTGATTCACTTTAACTCCAGTTTGTTTGTCTAGAAAGTCCGGTTCAGGTTGGGGAGGTGTGAACGCGCAATGGATCCAAAGAAGCAAACTCTGGTCCGCCTAAAAACCTCGGTCTCTGTTCGGTCGAAGTGAACTCTGGTGTTGTTTGAATGCATATGTGAACGCCAAGCAGACCGGAGACCGCTCCAAAAGCAGGAAGCGGACTGAAGCGCAGGGAATTCTGGGTAAATACAACCAAAACAAACACACAAGTCTAGTGCGAGTGATAAAAATTTATTGTGAAATCCTGCAACCGTTAAAATCTGACGCCATGCCATTTTTTCACATTTTGTGAAAAGGGAAGCTGCAGAAATGCCTTTTTCAGAGGTTTTCATTTTGTTTCTATCAGTATCTCTTGGTGCTGCGCCACCACAGGCAAGTAGGGGAACAGTTTTTTATTTTTCAAGGGGTTTGGTTCATTTAACACAGTCGTGTGAAACTAAACAAATGTCGCAATTTTGGTCTCAAATCAAACTGAATCTACCAGACTGTTAGATGTGGAAAGTTTCAAACAGCTTTCAAAACCTTTCTTCAGAATGCTTTGGGCTAAATGATAAGAAAGCATTAACCCTTCACTGTCGACATATAAATATTAATACAACCTTCAAAGTAATTCCTACTGATCACATGACTGTTTTCTTTTGTGTGTGTAATCTTGTCCTCTTCCTCTGTCTGTTCCCAGGAGGAGAACATTCCTCCTTTTTCACATCCCTGATTCAGAACAAGAGGGACGGTAACCTCACACTCTCACAGACACAAGTGCAAAAAATAACCCTGGCGCAACCTTTCAGGATTGGTTACCAAATTAGCATTTCAGACAGGAGCAGACTCAGGAGGGAAAACACACATGATTTATTTTTCTGTGGTTCTTTTTTTAATTTCCCAATCAGTTATTTTGACTCATTTTTTTCCTCTCCATCATGTTTTATCTGGCAGCAGAGATTTATCATGTGCAAAGATCTCATTTTAAGCATGTATTAGCATGTAGATTTTATTAAAAGTAACTTCTTCTGTTTCAGGTAAGTTAAAATGATGGTTTTTATTACTTAACTTTAATACGAAAATGACAAGTGTTGAGGAAATATAATCGTTTTTAGCATTTAGAAAATATAACCATCTTTTAGTATTTAGCTAGCTGAATCTTTTACTTAAATTTTGAAGAAGTTGTGTTACTGAGTTAAAAAGCAGGAAGAGCCATGACTGGGTTCAAAATACCAAAGAGTGATGGATTGGGCAAAAGCTTTTAGCTTGGGTCCTTGTGGCCTTTATCACACAAGACAGGAGGTCATAAACTAATATATCTTGGGAGCTAGATCGTGCTATCTTTTTAAAACATCTTGGTATAGGAGGTACCAGGTCATGGAGAGGAGAAAAGTTTTCAGTGAACCCTTAAACTGTTGAACTATTAACATCATATAGATTACTCTTAGTATTGCATGCTCTGACTGAAAATTGTATTATTTAGCTTAGAAATTAACTTAGTCTATCATGAATGTATTTGAAAAGGTTTTGTTCTCTATTAGAAAATGTTTAGGATTGTTTAACTCTTACTTGAAGATTAGATTAGAAAACAGGAGTTGTATATTGTTTTAATGAAACATCAGAACGGATTTTGGAGAGAGAAACTGAACAAAAAGATTACTTTCTGGAAGATAACCTTTTATTGAATTAAAACACAGAATTAAAGGTTGGTTCCTGGTAGAGCAGAAGAGAAAACCAGAATTTCACAGCTATCTGTGAAATTCCTTAATTTGTTTCTCCTTGCTCAAAAGGCATGAAGCCAGATAGTGGGAGAAAACAACTTTAGAATAAAGAAAATCTCCAGAAAACATTATGTGATAAGATGTAACATGACTTAGTGAAATAGCCTGAGTATAGTTTTAAAATTTATAACTTATTCTGGCATATTGATCTGTAAGTGAACTGAAGTATTTAAGAGCACACATCTGCTCTTTTTAGGAGGGTGTACCAGTTATCTTTCTCTTGACTTCGAAGGCCATAAAACAGCAGGAATTTAGAAGTCAGCTCATCTTCTTCAAACAAAAAAAGGGAAACTTGTTTTTGGTCGTCCGAACAGGTTTCAGGGCGGTACTATAATCAAAAACGGTCAGAGACAGCTTCCAGTTGGTCAAGCAGAGATACGCCTTATTTGAATAAATTAAAGAAAAGAAGGTAAAACTTTCCACACAGAGTAACACATCAGATTTTGCGCTTGCAATTTCTCCAAGGACGTTCTTGCTTTCTGTTTGTCTTTTTCCTCTTCTCAGGTAAATTTATGTGTTTGTGCTCTGAGGTTTTCTGATGTTTTGTGATGAGCTTTTCTGGTGATAGTTTGCATCTGTCTTGAATAAATGCTGATTATTGTGACGTTGTCATCTCTGCGTGATCTCGGTACTTGCGCACAGCATTTTTCTGAACCCGGGCAGAGAGGATACAACGAGTCAAAGGTTTTTAAAGTTTTAGAATTTTCCTCTCTTAATACAAGTGATGCAAGTTTCTGATAGATGAACATTCCAGGTAGCTGAAACTTGGAGCTGGGTTTGACATCACATCCGAGGTCATTGAGTTCCAGTTAACGTAGATGGGGATTTGAATATGGGACGACAATGTAGATGTTGTTCACAATACCTCAAATGAACATTATTTTGATTTGACGGTATATTAGGACCGTTGGAGATGACAGGAAAACCAAATAAAAACTTCTGAAATTTAGATTAATCTCATTAGTTTTCTAGGAAAAAACGTGGGAAATTTCTGAATCTCAAAAGTCAAAAAATTTGCTAGAAGAAAATCTAATTTTCAAATTGAAATGATAAGTTGTGTAGAAAATTTCAGAATTTCAAAACTCAAAAAAAATTAATTTCAAGATATTTCAGTTTTCAAACTGAACGTTTGAAAAGTTGAAAACTTTTGACGTTTCAAACTCAAATTTCCAAGTTTTTTTCTAGAGATTTTTTGGTGAAAATGTACTCCCCTCTTCTTACAAAGGCTCTAATTCGCCGTCATAGGAAAGCGTCATTATTTTGAGCAATCACATTTAAATACAAACAGCATGCGAATGTCCTGCCATCCGTAAGCAGACAGGATCTGTGTCACAGATGAAAGTGATTTGATGTAAAATCATCTCAACTCCGAAGAACAATAGAAAAAACTCATACTCTTCAGCCAGAACTGGATGGGTTTTGTTCTGTTATTTAAAAAAGACGTCATTTTGCTTATTGTAAACTTCTGCAATGACTTTTCCAGAAATTATCGCAGATCTAAGATAGTGGGAATTCTGCACTCACACACACACACACACATGCAGTCACACACACACATGCCCTCAGTGAGAGTGAGCAGGACTTTAAAAGCAGTTGGTCACGTCTTGACAGGCTCTTCTCCCTCACAAAGGACCGACAGAAGACATGAATTATTTTCACCGTCCTGCTCTGCATAGAGAGGCGAGGCAGCAGATGTAGGGCAGCATCCTCTACCTCCAAACAGGAAATTTCTTTCTTACTCCTGTTGCTGAATGAAATAAAAATGTTTCCATGTTATAGCCATTTGCTGCTGCAGCTTTAAATTAGCAGCTGCTAATTTAGTTGGACCGTTTTACCTGTATAAAGCAGATTAAAAGAAAAGTCACCCAAAGTATTACGGTAACCATGCCGCGCCCATATGTGGAGCGAAAAGCCTTGAGCCATGGGGGAAATAGGAGATAAGGCACCTCCCAGATGGTTTCCATGGGAGAAAAAATAAGCAGATTTTTAATAAACCGACCCATTATGGAATCACAACGAGTTGTGGATCCAGAAGCCAGCTGGGTAGGAGCCGCTGCAGGAGGACTAGCCCTTCTCAAAGCACCTAGAAGTGCTTTGAGAAGCTGAGTTCACATTAAAGCATGAATGCTTCATACTTTAATGTCAACGTCTCCATATACCTGCATCATTAACTGCTGGTTACCTTCTATTTTTTAAAGTGAAACTTTTCTCCAGTAAATCACACTTATCAAACATATCAACTCATATATTTCAGATCCAGGCAACATGATACGGCATGAAATGTGTGCAGACAGGAGTGTGTTCGAAGTGGATGGTTCTCCACATGTTTTCTGGGATGTAGAAACAGATTGCCATTTTAAACCTACAGTCATTCTTTCAGTAGTTTTTTACTGCGCCACTGAAAGCCCACCAGTCTGCAGACGCAGCCTTTTATGGGTATTTTATTGGGTGAATGTCAGAAAAAATGTTGGCATTGTGTGTTTCTGCGGACCACAGTGATGTTTAATCTCAGCTTTTTAAACCAAACATCAATCTCCATCTTCCCCAATCCATCAGATGCTGAGATTTTGTCACGACCCCTCGGCCTCAGATTCTTTCGCTTATTTGCTCAACATGCAGGATTTTTGAAAGGGTGCACTTTAAGCCAAAACACAATCTCCTCCTAACTTGCAGCGGGTCATAATAGCACATTATGTTATGTAAATGGAGACAAAGGGAACAGCAGTTACGCAGAGGCGGCGCTCCGCTCAGACTCTGGCCATTTTCACTAAATCTGTTCCTTACTGTGGATGTTGAGTGGATGTGGTTACAGTTGCCAGCGATGACATCAGCACTGTGTGCTCCAAAAGTGAGCCTGGTTTGATTTATTACTCCACATCAGAACAATAAAATGAATAAAAAAAGAGAAAAATCTCAACATTAATGTGACGCCAAAGAAAGAAACCTCCTTCACCAGCCTTCCTGTTTTCATTATCATAAAAAAAAAAAAAAAAACATCAAAAGTTGCAATGAATTGTGATTCATATGTGTAAATACTAAGGTCTGGACTTTAGCGTGTTAAAATTTTTTACACACCTAAACTTTTTTTTGTCGTTAATCATGCTAAAGTTCTGACCCAAACCTTTGTTTTCACGTTTCTGGTACGCCCGTAAAACTGACGCACGGGCGACATCCGCAAACAACAATGAGCAACCAGGCCACTTCTCTCTAACCACTGGAGATTCACTTCAGCTACACCAAACGATCAAAATGCACACTAGACTAGACTACTGCTATGTTCAAGTTGTGCTAACAAGAGTTTTGCCTATGAGCAAAACTATTGAAGCCTAAAATAGCATCTCAATGCTAAACATGTAGCAGCAGCGCAGTCGTCAAGTTGAGTCCTTGAATAAATCCGATATTCCAGTTTTTATTGTCAAGTATTTAAGAACTCTCACAGCGATAATAGACTGTGCAAGTCATATTTTCATATATATTTTGAAATCAGGGAACATTTCTCAAATTGCAGTGATCACAAGTCAGCAAAGCTTTCTGAGTGAAGGGATTTCTGGTCCTGCTCTCTGGAGGAAGTCCCACAGCAGGTGAGATGCTTTATTTGTTTTTTATTTAGCTGAAGGTGAAGTTTAGAGAAATGGTTTTGTCAGCTTTCTCGCAAACGGGACGAGGCAACATGGAACGAAAACACCTTTTGGAGCAGCCGTCATAAATCTTGATCTAACTATGAAACCTATGGGTATGGTCAAAAAACGTGTGTGAGAGCAAGACTACAAAATGAAGAAATGGGCCAGAGTTCTAGTAAACTACTGTGAGAAGCTTGTGGAAGGAAAAAAGCCTTTAAAGAATTCCTATTTGGCATTTTATCCCAGAGAAAAACAGGGACAGATATGACAGTCAATGCAGTCCTAAAATAAAGGCTAATTGAGAGATTAAGGTTAAGACTCAATTTTTTGGACTGTGGGAGAAAACTGGCAAACCCTGAAAAAAAAACCCTATGGAAAATCAGGTTTTTTTTACTAGGTAATGATTCATAAAACCTTAGAAGGGAGCGCCTTTTCACATGACTAAAGTTTCATAACTACAGATAGCCGTATATCTCTTGTGCCACACAGTAGCTCACTCTGGAGCTGGTTTACAGGGGAAAATGACAAACTGCTATTTCCCAGGAGAGAAATATAGGACTTTAAAAATAAGTCCTGGGACTGGTCTTTCTCACTGTTGACAAAGTCATCTTGGAATCCACAAAAAAGTTAAAGTGACACGAAAAAGCAATTGCTTTTGCTAGAATTAATCTCCGAACCAAACAGCTTTTTCCATTTTATTTAGACACTGGTTAACCTGTTGAACGTTGTGGATCAATCAAAAATAAAAATCTTGACATTTGGGAAGAGGAAGAAGTAGTTTGGAAATAGCTTCCAAATATTTTCCCACATGAAGAGGCTACGTGAAGAAGCTCCACTGATGCCAGGGGATTGTGTCCTCTCATTTAGACATGCAGAGGAACGTATTTTACGTAAACAATGGGAGAGAGTGCAAATGGGAAAGACACCGCATCCCTTCTGGATATTTACATCAAGCCATCGACACATAATGTCTGAAAATCCTTCAACAGTCAAAGTAAAACCCGAAGGGATTCGTTCTCACATGGACACTCTGCATTAGAAACAGATGATAAGGAGGAAACTCAGCATGATCTGAACTACGGAGACCTACCGTTAAACTAAACAAAACGTATAACAATCTGTAAAACAAATACATACTTATAATATTCATCTTAATGGAAATGCTTATTACTCAGATACCATCACTACAAACAACCTGTACTATATATAGGCGTTTTGGTGAAGCTGTCCAAACTTCCATCCATCCATCCATTTTCTTCCGTTTATCCGGGATCGGGTCGCGGGGGCAGCAGCTTCAGAAGGGAGGCCCGGCTGTCCAAACATTTTACCACAAAATTGTTTAAAGAGCTTCAGCGACGCTTTTATTAAACTGAAAAGATTTGATTTCTTAAGACATTTTTTCATTAGTTTCATTTGGCATGCATCATGGTGCTAATAGCGCGAGCTAATCTGCAGCACTTATCCAGAGAAATACTTTTCTAAAACTAAAAACTATTAGGAAGTAAAATGGTAATAACAATGGAAAAATAATAAAACATTATATTAACAACACATGCAAAAATAGCAAAGAAATAGAAAATATGACAAAAAGGAGACATGTCAGGATAAATGCCGTTTTTTGTTTTTTAATATAAACAGGTTATAGACTTTAAATTGACATGGAATTAGTTGTTAATCTCCTAAATAATAAACTAAAAATATATATTTTTTAATAAAGTAAAATAGTCTAAAACTTGTGGGAAATGAATCTGTTTATTAGAGTTGGTCCAAAATATAAACAGGATCTTACATAGCTGCTGTATGAAATGACAGGTCAATGTTTTCCAAATCGCTTGCGAGGAATATTGTCCTGATTTGTTCTGGATTTTTTTTTTTTTTTTTTACATTTGAGAGTAAAGGGTTGGGCAGCACTTGCTGGTTTTACTAAAACATAATCTATGAAAACAGGAACATTTCTAAGAAGAGAAAAATACTTTGTTTGCACCCAAAGTAATGTCTACAAAGATTTTTATTTTGGAAATTGAAAATTTTGATGTAGAAAAATCCATCAAAAATGAGACAGAGGCATTCACACTTTCTGATGATTAATTCAACAACTTCATGTAATAGCATTTAGAAGCTGCTTTCAATTTTACATGCAGTACGTGTCAGTTATGTGCCTGACATGGTAATCATACAGTAAATCTTTTCCCCTGTGAGAATCGTCTCCCTTTACTCAGTGGGAAAGACAACTGATGAAGTAGCAGCTGACGAACGACACGTGGGACTCTGTCCCTGGTCAGTGTGAGAACGTTGGTCTCTCTGTGGGAACAGAGGCGAGCCAGATCCACATTTGACTTTCTGCCTGCTCTGACTGTAGATTCTTTAGGTTACTGTAAAAGTCCAGTGAAATGTCTTCACTGGACTTTTTACATCCAGCCTTTTATGCCATCTAATAAGTGTTTTCGATTGTTTTCCACCTGAAAGCAGCATTCAGCTTCTATGCACCACAAATCTGGAGCAAACTTCCAGAAAACTGCAAAACACTAAATTCCTTTAAATCCAGAGTAAGACCTGCCTAATTAGAATTGCTATTGAACTATAATAAATGAAACATTGAACAAAGTATTTGAGGTGTAAAGACATTTGACAAAGTGTAAAATGTTTACTAGTTTTCTCAACTGTTGACCGTGTGGCTTCTTTCTGACATTGTATTTTTATGAAGTAAAGCACTTTGGACTGCCTTGTTGCCGAAATGTGTTTTACAAAAAAATTTAATAAATTGATTTATCAAAAAAAAAAACAGATTTCTCTGAGTTTCTGTCAGAATATGTCAAAGTTTCTGTTGCTTAAAGAGCACGAAGCGAGCACGAAACGACAACAATGAGAAACTGGAGTCTGAGAGATGTGAGGTTGTAGAGGTGGACTGATGAAGAGACAGGGAGCAGCTGTGAGGGCAGAGCAGAAGGCAAGCTGAGGGACAGAGAGAGACAGCACAAGAGGAGCAAACAAACTGGCAAAACAATTCTACTGGAACAAAGAGTAACCATAAGGAACAAACGAGAACTAAAATAACAGGACAGTGATATAAAGTAAAAAACAGAAACAACTCTGATCTAATCAAATCAAGATTAGATCAGAGCTTGATTGTAGCTTATGGTGATTCACATCTGCAGTCCCTTGTCAAGTTAGCTTATTAGCTACAGTTAGCTTATTAGCTATCACTGTATAGCTAATAGTGATGATAATAAATTAGTTTAAAACCAGAAGAATAAATATGAACTAAATGAACTTATGTCAGGTACAGAATAAGTCTGTCATAAGTTCCAATTATGATCACAGTGAGTGTGGACTCACTGTGCTGGACTGCAGTTGTCTCTTCTCCGGTGACCGCTATGGGTCTCCACCTCGTTTAGATTAAAACTCAAGAGTCTGGGTTTTATATAACATCCTCACAGGGTCTTTCTGGTTTCTGTTCTATGTAAAGGAAGGTGACGGAACCAAACAAACAGCTTACTGAGTCCTCAGAACCACCAAATAGACATAACTTGTCTGGCTGAAAAAATCCTGTGACTTCAAACTTCAACCAACTGCACAATAACCAGCATCACTTCATAGGAGTCCTCATGTGTTAGGATTGGTTTTGCTCAAGGTTTCTGATAGCAAAAGTCTCATTGTCGTGATATATGAGCTATAAAAGAAGCCAAAGAGTTTATTTGTAAAGCCCCTGGCCCATCCGTCCCCCGTTATGTAATCATTAATAGAGAATCTCTTTCATAGACACATTTAAAACACAGCGTCATGATTCATCCAAACAGGATGAAACAGAGCGGATGTGAGGCTCAGTCAAAGCTGCAACTGTGAAACATAATGCTAAAGAAAGAAAAACTTTTAATCACACAAAGAGTCACGGTATTAGGAACAGAGGTTCTGATAGAGAGTGGATTTCTGTCAAAATGTCATCTCCGGTTTCAAACCGTCCCAGTGAAGAGGTTTATGATTATTCACAATGCAGTTTCTCCAGGTTTACTGCAGGTTTACTAGAAAATCTGTCAAACCTTTTTTGCAACACGTTTTTGCAATCAGAATGTATTTAGTGCATTCAGGGAATCCGACGCTCTGACGCAAAAATGCAGTGTGAAACCCAAATAAAGTTTTTACGACTTTCCTCAGCACGTTAAATCTAATTAAGATACATTTTGGCTCGTTTATTTCTCAAATGCTTTCAGACGGCTGCATTCCGTGGTTTGGCTGTCCTGCTCCCTGAACTTTACTAAAGGAGAGTGATCTTTAGAGAGAAAACAGCTGGAGTATGTTCAAACATATATAAGGGCTTCAATAAAACGACTGAATAATTCAAACTGGATTTATGCAAATCCTAACATAACAGCTTGTTAAAAGTTGAACTTTTGGGTCCAGCATCAGGCAGTAGTGACTTGGACAAGTTGCAGATAAAACTTCAATGTGACCCACTGAGATTTTATGTGATAGACCTGCACAAGGTAATGTGAGATAGTAAAGTGAAAGAAAAAATCTTGTAGTCTGGTGCAATTTCATCTTCAACTCTTCTGGTCTACATCCCTAACAGCTTGTCACTTCAACAGCCCCTCACATCTCTCTCCACCCTGCTTTCCAAAATAGCACAAGCCCAGTCAGAGTGGATGGAGAATCTGTTGAAGTCAGATTTTAAGTCTTACTAAAGATTGTCCATTGGATTTAGTTGTAAACTTTGATTGGACCTTTAAAACCTTGGCTAAGCGTCGATCCAAACCATTCAACTGTAGCTCTGAATTTACACTAGCGGTCATCATAGGAAGGCAACGACCAGCCTGATCGTTGCCTTCCTATGCAATTCAATTCAACTCAATTCTTATTTATTGTTTTATTTTATTTATTTCGAACATACAATAAACAAATAAATCTCCATTAAAGCTGTAGTACGTAACGTTGATAAAAAGAAAGACAAGGGTTTTTTTACATATTGGTTTAATGCTGTCACCATATTGTGACAATCAGTGAAAAGATTGTTCTCCTTTTGTGAAGATCATACCGCTCCCAACCAAAAACAACAAGCCAATCAGAAACAGGAGGAGGGACTTAGTGCTGTTAATCAATCTCATGAATACAGGGCTACATCTAATAATGGAGGAGTAGCAACTCTCAGTTACAGTATTAATTAGTTTATCCACGGTCATCAGTGACCACGCTAATTAGCCTTAGCATTCACAACAGTGGCGGGGGCAGTTCCTCTGGATTGGCAGACCGGGTGGTGGTCCCCCTGTTTAAAAAGGGGGACCGGAGGGTGTGCTCCAATTACAGAGGGGTCACACTCTTAAGCCTCCCTGGAAAGGTCTATTCAGGGGTCCTGGAGAGGAGGGTCCGTCGGATAGTCGAACCTCGGATTCAGGAAGAGCAGTGTGGTTTTCGTCCTGGTCGTGGAACACTGGACCAGCTCTACACCCTCAGCAGGGTCCTGGAGGGTGCATGGGAGTTCGCCCAACCAGTCTACATGTGTTTTGTGGACTTGGAGAAGGCGTTCGACCGTGTCCCTCGGGGGGCCTTGTGGGGGGTTCTCCGGGAGTATGGGGTACCGGGCCCTTTGATACGGGCTGTCAGGTCCCTGTATGACCGGTGTCAGAGTCTGGTCCGCATTGCCGGCAGTAAGTCGGGCTCGTTTCCGGTGAGAGTTGGACTCCGCCAAGGCTGCCCTTTGTCACCGATTCTGTTCATTACTTTCATGGACAGAATTTCTAGGCGCAGCCGAGGTGTTGAGGGGATCCGTTTTGGTGGCCTTAGGATCGCATCTCTGCTTTTTGCGGATGATGTGGTCCTGATGGCTTCATCAGATCGTGATCTGCGGCTCTCGCTGAAACGGTTCGCGGCCGAGTGTGAAGCGGCCGGGATGAGGCTCAGTGCCTCCAAATCCGAGGCCATGGTCTTGAGCCGGAAAAGGGTAGAGTGCCTTCTCCGGGTCAGGGGGGTCGTTCTGCCTCAAGTGGAGGAGTTTAAGTATCTGGGGATCTTGTTCACGAATGAGGGAAGAAGGGAGCGGGAGATCGACAGGCGGATTGGGGCGGCGTCTGCCGTGAAGCGGGCGCTGTACCGGTCCGTCGTGGTGAAGAGAAGCTGAGTCAAAAGGCGAAGCTCTCGATTTACCGGTCAATCTACGTTCCCACCCTCATCTATGGTCATGAGCTTTGGGTCATGACCGAAAGAACGAGATCACGGATACAAGCGGCCGAAATGGGTTTCCTCCGCAGGGTGGCCGGGCTCTCCCTTAGAGATAGGGTGAGAAGCTCGGTCATCCGGGAGGGACTCAAAGTAGAGCCGCTGCTCCTCCACGTCGAGAGGAGCCAGTTGAGGTGGCTCGGGCATCTGGTCAGGATGCCTCCTGGACGCCTCCCTGGTGAGGTGTTCCGGGCACGTCCCACCGGGAGGAGGCCCCGAGGAAGACCCAGGACACGCTGGAGGGACTATGTCTCTCGGCTGGCCTGGGAACGCCTTGGGGTTCCCCCGGAGGAGCTGGAAGAAGTGGCTGGGGAGAGGGAAGTCTGGGCCTCCCTTCTGAAGCTGCTGCCCCCGCGACCCGATCCCGGATAAGCGGAAGAAAATGGATGGATGGATGGATGGATTCACAACAGTCTATGCTGATAAGGAGAGCGCAGGAGAATGATTTACAGCTCTAAGACCCACCTCCTGGTTCTGATTGGTTGTTTCTAGTTGCACTGGCAGAAGGAAGAGGAGATAATATTTCCACAGATGATCTCTCTCATGCCGTAATGTCATGGCATGGTGACAGTTTCAACAAATATGTAAAGAAATATATATGTATATATATTTTATAAAAGCTACATACTATAGCTTTAAATTTTGTGTATTTATTTTATTCATGTGATTTTTATCTTTAAAGGTGCTGTATAAATAAAGTTTTACATACTTCCTCATGTCCTAACGAAAGGGAAACATTTGCCCCAATAGTCCAACTTCCTGGATCCTCTGACCCATCTCAACTCCTTACTGAAGAAAAGACTTCCCCGATGCTGAGCTCCAACCACAATGAAAGGGTGTAATGTCTTGTTCAATCTTGTGCTACCTTGTCCCTTTAAAATACGTAGAGATTAATGGTTGCAAAACAACAAAAATGTGTCTGGATTCCTTGCAAAAGGCTCTGCTTATCTCGTAAAAGTCAATCTGTGAGGAAGTATAATCTGTGGTCGGAGATAAATAGAAGCTGCTGATGAGTATGCTGCTGGGATACAAACAGGTTGTTGTTGACCATGACCTCGTGAGGATCACTCTGGTTTGACCGTAGGTGACAAAGTAGTCTGGACCGTTCATAAAAACATCAACACTCTCAAACACAGCGGGTTCATCTCCGGCTCCAGTGAGGTCCTCCCAGAGCCTGTGGAGGCTTTGGTTGAGCTCAATAGAACGAGATGTTGCATAACAACCGCTTTTCAATAAACATTCGGCCCACAGCCGTGACCTTAGGCTGTGTCACACTAAGAGCCCATTTACTTTACATCCTCAAACAAACTGCTTCTTCAGTCATCAGATAGTCGACTGGCTCCACGTATTTACATGAAGACAAATATAAACAGATGATTTAAATGAACTTAATTATCCCCTGAGGAGGTTCAATGCTGCTAAGATTCATTGTACATGAGGTGTAAAACGAAACTTATAGTTTACCAAACCAATCAACCTTTAATCAGACTGAGACAGAACGACTTGCTAAACATTAAACTGGGATACAGTTTTATTATCCTTCGATTTATTACTTCCATTATTAATATGGCCCAGGAAGAATTAAAATTTAAAAATTGGAGCATAAATAATTGCATAAGTATGTCAGTATGTTGTCGTGCTGAGACAGAGACAGCAAGAATAGCAACCAAGGACTGATAAAACCAAACCAAAGGTTCAAAATATTTTTCATTATTTTTTATAACAAAACTGGACAGAAATATAAAGATTTCTGCTTTTTGGTCGTACTTACAAGTTTCCTTTGAATAATTTTTATATCAGTTAGTAAATACAAGAAAAATCTAAACAATCTGTACCAATACGGCCCAAGTATAAGATACAGTTGCCTACCCTGTAAAATCAGAAAACTCCTAAACCTGTAGAACCAAGAAATACCTTAAATAGAACCAACCTGACAGCATGAGTTCAAAAATACTTTATTAATCCCAAAGAGAAATAAAACGTTGTTGTAACTCATTACTGTCAAAGTTTTTCAAAAAGTCTAAGCTGATGACGTACAACTTTACATTTCTGTTAGTAACTTAACTATGATCCACTGGTCACTGAGTCAGTGTGTCAGAATTATTCATGAGTGTATGGTTAAGAACTCCTCCACCTTAATGCTAAAAATATTTACCTAGAACCTGTTTGACAACATGAAGTAGGTCAACGGATTAGAGGTTTGATCGTCAAGATGAACTTTCCTTCTTCTACTTGCTGTAGATGATTGAAGCTTCTGCTCTCTACAAAAGAAACAATCAATAATATGCCACCACCCCTCGGGCCAGTCCAGGCTGTACTGGATGTTGATTCGGCCAATTTATGTCACAGATGTTAGAATAAGCAATATTACAAAGAACATTTCAGAGAAACATATTGATTTTTGATCAGAACTTTATAAATTTGTGTCCCAGTCACAGTTTGTTCAGACAGCTGGAGCTCATGTAGGGCCAGTCCGAGAAAAGCAGTTTCCACAGAATATGCTCAGAAACATTTGTGACACGTGTTTTTTTCATCAGCTTTATGCTGAAGAATGTCTTTGTGGGACAAAATCACCTTAGCAACAAAAACACAAAAATAAGAGAAGAACAAGAGAAGAAATATCTTTCACTAAATTCCCTGAGCACCAATAAAATAAAAATGTCACAGGCTTTCACCTGAAGAGAAGTCGACTGGTTTTGAGCGCTTGCTGCAGCAAGGCAAATCGAATCTATACCAACGCTTTAATTGAACTTAAACTCTGGCCAAACTATAGCAGGCAGCAATAAGGAGGAAATATACGACTGTTGTTGGAACAATACTCATGATATTTCAGAGTAATCCATCTGGAAGCAGAGATGAGAATTTACCAGTGCTCCTCTGTCAGCATGCATAGATTATACTCAATTACCCACATAACTTGTGTTAGACATTAACCTACTAAGGTTATGAAGAAAATATGAGCATCCTGCAAAATGTCTGGGAATGTGACTGTCTCCTGACACATAGGATGTTGTAAACCCGTTCACACTGCTTGGGGTTTTTCACCTTTTGTCAAACTGAAACCACAAACCTTGATTTATTTTGAAGGAATCTGGTGCTTCTAGTAGATCTTATTTGGGATGTGAAAGATTCCCTGTTTTTCACAAGCAAATTTATGGAGTTAGATTGATAAAAATATTTAGAAAATGGTTTAAGGAATTAAGTCCGTTAATACAAATATTGTCCATACAGTACAGAGAGCTAGAAAATAAGGACATCAAAATTCTATACTTTTCCAAATTGTGCAGTAACACTGACTTAAGGGTCTTCATCAGCTGAGGTTATCACAATATGTCCCAGTATATGAAAGAGTATAAATGGAAACACATTCACAGTCATATCAGGTCTCTGAGTTCAGTTCAGAGCAACCAGTTGACCCAACATGGCTGGATTGAAAACCAATGTGTTCATGTGATGGTTTTAGCATGTTCTATACCCAAAGTGGAACCACAACCCAGGAATTTATTTATTAGTATTATTTTTAGTGACAATAATTGTTGATCGTCTAAGCAGGAACAGGGGTGACTTTCAGGTCCGATATCGCAAAGCAGACAGGATGTTGACTGACTGGCAACACAACTAGGAAGTAATGCTTTACCTGCCTGGTTTCACAGGCTTTCCTCTTCGCAGACTCAGACCTCGACTGTCTGGGACAGAGAAATGTGTCTGTTTACTGGGGATTGTTTCACCCACAGAACCAAACAGAGAAGGGAGCTCTATACACCGTAAACCAAAAAAGGATGAAGTCACAGGGAGCAGGAACGCAGGAAGAGCAAAGGCACAGGTGAGAGAAACAAACTAACCAGGAGGTTAAGATAGGAGCTGGCAGAGGAGCAGTAGAAATCAAGACAGTTCACAAAGGGAATATGGAAACTCACACAGTTGAGCATTGAGCTGGAAGATCTATCTGTTACATGACTCAGCTCATTGTCTGCTTGGGAAGAACCTGCTGCAGGACAAGACGCAGGGCCAACTGGGAGTACAATGGCAGATTCAACTGGTTAGGACAACCTAGGCTGTGCTTTGACTTTCGGGCAAGTTGTTAAGACGGTTGAGAAACGAATGAAGTAAGTTACATAACCAAGGTTGCGGCTTTGGACAACAATATGCTGCTTCTTCTGTTTATTTCAAGTCTTTTTTGCAGTTTTCTGCATAAATGACTCAGTTCTCCCGTGCTGAAAAGCTACATGGACATACTCATGCTACACCAAGACGTTTCATGGGTTATAGTGCTGTCGACTTCATTTGGTCAACAACTTGATCCCTAGGAGGCATTCACTTTTAAATCAGTAGCATATTTTAGTACTTGGAGGATTCTACAATAGTCTGGTAATACTCAGTCATATGCCTCTGTTTAAATCGAATGTTTTATGGACAGAGCTCTGAGTCTTGAGGTCTCTGAGTCTTAGGTCTCTCGCAAACTTCTGGTTAAATGACATTGAGCAGAGCCAGCTGACGAGCTAGCTAATGCTAATCAAGACCTCTCATGCTAAGCTGTTGGTTAGTCCTCATTTATATCTGAAATAGAATAAATAGATTACACTTAATCAGTGTAAATGTGAAAAAAGTTTAAACAAATTGAATTGGTAAAATGGACTGCATTAGTTTGTTGCAACACATTGAACACATGAGACCTGGTTTCCATCCATTTAGAAGGTGTTCTCATTTAGGTTTCCAAAACAGTTGACAGTTTTTACATATTTTTCATCTTTATTGTTTGTAGCATTAATTTGTCTCTCTGTATGAAAACAGATTTAAAATTATATTGGCTGTCATGACTGAACTGTCCCTGACAGAACACCGGTAGAGTGTCAGACAAAGGTTAACTGCAGATTGTTGCAGCTATAAGATTTGGATCGCCATGGAAACACCTCTGGGCACGAGATGTCTTGAGAGAAGAATCTCCCTTTGACTTGTTCAGCCCAAATTCTCCCATAATCAACAGAAGTACATTGAGGAAGTACAGCCCTACTAGATCACTACAGCTGGAAGACTGGCCTGTTAAATTTTACTTTGTTAATCATTTCTAGAAGTTTGTGAAAACTTTGTAGTAATTATCTGTGATGGACTGGTGACCTGTCCAGGGTGTATTCCTCAGGGTGTATTCCTTTACATCACCCAACAATCTTTTTGACAGAGACCCTGACTATCACTGAGGAGAGGAAGCCCATTTCCCATGATTCCATCCATCCATCCATCCATTTTCCTACACCCTTGTCCCTTAATGGGGTCGGGAGGTGCTGGTGCCTATCTCCAGCTAGCGTTCCGGGCGAGAGGCGGGGTACGCCCTGGACAGGTCGCCAGTCTGTCGCAGGGCAACACAGAGACACACAGGACAAACAACCATGCACACACACACACTCACACCTAGGGGCAATTTAGACAGACCAATTAACCTGACAGTCATGTTTTTGGACTGTGGGAGGAAACCGGAGTACCCGGAGAGAACCCACCATGCACAGGGAGAACATGCAAACTCCATGCAGAAAGGCCGGGGCCGGGAATCGAACCCAGAACCTTCTTGCTGCAAGGCAACAGCTCTACCAACTGCGCCACTGTGCAGCCTCATTTCCCATGATTCTTTTAGGTTAATAAACTGTTTATCAATTAGCAGGTACTTAGAACATTTAATTTTAAACTTTAAATTCACCTTTGCCAGAAGGCCAAAAAAAAGCCACTTTAGTTTTGTGGCACTTTAGCAGATTCATCTTCTAAAGTGCCACAAAAAGTAATGCAAGATTTAAAAATAAGGGTTTGATCATCCAAGTATCCAATGTAACAGTAGTATTCTGTTCTATGTCATCAACAGGGACAGAGACAAAGAGCAAAGCCAGGAGGCCTTTAAATGGGCCAGTCACTACTGTCCTCCATGAGTTTACACATATGAAACTTTCTCACTAGAATCCACTTGAAATCCATATTTTCTCTTTAGCATCATGTGAACAGAACAACCTTTGACTTCTCTGATAAAAACAGGAACAATATAGGAGGTGAGGCTCTCTTTTCCCCCCATTTCTGGTTAGCTTTACATTACTTTAGCCATTTTCAAATTTTAAATTGTTGCTATGTCAGATTTGATTTATTTATTGCTGCATATTCCTAAGGACCCCAGGGAAAGAAATCTTTTTATGTTCATTTTGTGGAACAAAATAACGAAGCAAATAAATATTGTTAGATCTTCCCAAACTGGTCAGGCTTCCTGTCCTGTAAAGTCGATGTTCCTGAGCGATGGCAGAGAAGCTATTTCTGCTGGACAATGTCCAACTGTCTGAGTGATTACTACCAAGGAGAACATAGGAAGCTGCTGGGTCAGCGCCAAGGGTCAGACATCTGTCAGCGACATAAGCTCCTTCTACAACTTGATCTTTATATCAAGCTGTGCATGAGAGAAAATATGTTGCTGTTTATTATTTCATGTCACTTAAAAAATGCATAACAATGTTATTAAGGAGTTTCATGGAAAACTAAAGATCAAGATTTGCCCCTTTGCAGTTATTTTTTTTTTACTCTAAATTTTTCATATCGTGAACAAATTTTTATGATGAAGCAAATATAACCTGACTACAATATGCAGTAGTTTTCAAATGAGGGTGTTTACTGAAGGGAAGCACTAATGCCTTGTTTCCTTTGGGATGCCATAGCAGCTATACCTAACCGCTGCTTTAACAATTGAAACAAAAAAAAAAAATTTGTGTTTAGTAAAATCAGGTCATATAAGTGACCAGTACCAGCCCGTTCAGCTGGACAGGATGGTACAACTGAATGTAAGTGGGACAACAGAACCAAACGTTTAGGGTGGAGCCACTGACATCACACAATGCAGTCTATTGATATGAGGAACAGAAAACTGTCACTGTTTGCAATAATCTCAAGACTTTACCGTTTGAAGCCCGGCTTTGGAAAAGTTAGCATTGAACCTGAACAAGTGGTGTTGATTTTGTATCTGACAAGAATGTTGTTGCAGTATTCTAAAAATAAAATTGCCTTCATAACCTGTGTTTCCATTTCAAATGTGAGCAAAACTTTGTCAATATTTAGCAAATGTTAAAAACCCACAAATTTGCAAATGCTGTTTTCATTAAATAACAAAACACAATTAAAATCGCATGTGGCATATTGCATATTGTACCAAAAGACTTAAGTGGGATGTTCATGCAATAAGTCATAAAAAAAGCACCATCATCGTCCAACTACTTTCTGTCTTCATCTTTTAGGGGTTTGCTCCAGTGGCAACATCTTGTTATAGAAAAATTACAGGTTTTTCAAAATTGGCATTAAGCTGATTTATTTTCACAATTTTCACGCATTTATGTGGTCAATGAAAATGCAGCAATAGTGGGTTCATTCAGATGCCAGCACTGGTTGACCTGCTCTGCAAGAGCACAACCCAAAATATCTAGTTTGAGTTTCAGTCAAACCAGACAAATAAGAAACTCCAGTGAAAGGTTTCCTTGTTTAGTTTGTTTTAGAGCTTTAATAAAATAGCAATAACATTTTATTTATTTATTTCACATGTAAATCTCAAAGTGTTACAAAACATTAACCAATGTAAAAGTAATAATTCCTTTTTTTTGAATCAGTCATAAGATCTTAACAAAAATGTTTTCAGTTCTATTTAGAAAGACTCAGAGGTAAACAAACGTCAATTTGCCTGGTGAATCTGCACCCAGCTGTCTGAAGGATTTCATGGTCTTTATTGGCTTTTTTCACTTATGAAATGAGATCATTGTTTGTACTGTATTTAAGGAGGTTATCCTTGTCTAATGTTAAAAGTAGTTTGGTGTTGTGAAACATTTAAGTATGGTAAAATATATAAGTGAGCAAAGAATATTATATCTTTCCACCTTTTTTATCATTTATTGATGGATGCTGGTCTGTTAGGAAATCACCTTTTAACTCTTCTGGTTTGTTCAAACACTGTGGAAAGTGTTACAACATTTTAACCCACTATAATTAAAGAGTAAATGGGTCTTGATAATAACCAAGTGTCATTTGACAAGACAGCAAATTGTATTTTGCAGAAATACAATTTGCTTAAAATCTTGAAAAATGAACATGTTTAATTCAACACTGCAGATAACACAAAGGTGCATCACTTTACATGGCAGGATGAGGACGCCATCTTGTGGACACAACCAAAAGAAACCAAGTCAGAACAAAACATTGATCCAACAACTGGAGTTTTGACCAAGATGGCGGCTGGAGCAGATGCTTCTTTTGACCTGTTGTGCCAAAGTATTTGATTGAAAAACCCTCAACTAAACGCTACACCGTTTTTATTTTTTTAAAATGGAGAGTCATTCCTTTTTTGAAGACTAACTGTTTTCTCGAGACAGAAAAAGATTTTCTAAAAAGCAAAAGAGCAACTTGACGACCAACCTCTATTGCTAAAAACAAAAGTGAATCGCATGTATACTTGTGATTCACTTTTGAATCGCAAGTGTAGTGAAACCTGTTTAATTTAATGTCATTCAATTTTAAGTTAATCTACTGAGGCTATCTAGTGGCAAATGTTATAATTTTGTCTATTACCGGCTTACTGCCGCCATCTTGTGGTCACTTTTATTACTACAACTTGTTAACGGAAAAGGAAGAAAGCCGTTGGTCCATGTACTCCGAAAGAAGCCCTCTTTGTTGTGATTTTCTTTAATCTAAGTGTAGAAACGGCATTGTCTGTAAGTACTGTTCTAATTTTCTTGTCATATAAATCCTAATTTGTAACCCGTTTACATGTTTTTATGTGACAATAGACATTTTTTACTTGTGTTAACCTGACGCGTTAGCCTAACTGACATTCATTTTCTGTATCTTTGTGTGTTACAGTTTTACACAATTCTCAGTAAATCCTGTTAAATAACCAAATGGAGTGCTTCTTGGTGGACGGATGAGAAAGTGTTTAGCTACCTGTATAGCTGAGTTACTGTTAAAAGTCACAGTGCTTAGCGAGGCCAGGATAGCAAGTATACATAAAATTGAGCTCATTAAATCTGAGCTCAACTTTAAGTCTAAAACCTTATGTCTGTTATTAGTTGTAGAAAATGAAATAATGTAAAAGTGTTTTTTCCCTCGTTTCCCACTAATTCTTGTTTTTTGGTCTACATTCCACAGTGTGGAAATTCCACGATTTTCCCTTTTCTAGCACTTTCATAATTTTATCCATAAACATAGCCCTGCATATTGTATCAAGACTTAAGTGGGATGTTCTTGTTTTTGTGTATCTATACTTTACTTAAGTAGATTTAATAATGGATACTTTCTACTTTTACTCCACTACATTTTACAGTAAGTATCTGTACTTTCTACTTCAGTACATTTCTACAAAACTGTCGCTTTACTCGTTACATCCACGTTGCGTTGAGCTTTTCGTCCGTTAAAATGTGAAGTTCAGGGACTTAAGGTGACGCCGTAAAATCCGAGCAATAACGTGACTTAGTGTCTTTGTCACCCATCGCCTCCACCTTTACTGGCACGCGGAGCTCCAGACATGCGCAGTGGTTTCCACTGAGCGGGAGAAGTTGTCTGTCTAATCGATAATAGCTGCGTAAATCATAAGATATGGCGACATGTAAAATCAGCAGCGCTTCGCTTTCACAGACGGTGGGGACTTTGTGGAACTTCTAGCCTCCCTTGGAAGGAAAGCTTAAAGAAAGGTAAGATCTGTGGACGTGATGCTAGCAAAGCTAGCTGTACTGAGACACATATGTTGCATCCATGATGAAAAAAAGTGTCGCAGATATGGGACAATGCTGTGACCAAAGTCTGCAGTATGGTGATTTAACATTCAGGAACGATCCGATTCTTCCGGACGGATCTTTACTAAGTCCTAAGGAGTGAAGCCTCACTGAGAGCCGTTCTTTGTTCTTGTGTTCACTGCAGTAACTAACACATACACACATTTATTTAATCACCGAATAAGTCAAAATTGAACTATGAACACAGAGCAGCTCATTGATTGATTTCGTCTCCTCTCATGGTGGCAAACATCGCAGTGGGATGGAGGGTGAGAACAGTCACGGTGCTCCTTCTGCTTGGTTATTCGTTGGACAGTGTTCATACTGTAGTTGAACATTATTTACTGTTAATTGAAATGTTTCAGTTGTGATTTCTGACATGGGCAATATGGGCAACCGCCCAGGGCGTTATTTTTCTAGGGATAACAGGAGACCTCTGTGGACTGTAGCACAGCGATGAAAGAATGAAATGAGTTTTAATTGATACTGGTTAAGTATATTTCATCTGTAAGTATTTAATATCTAGGTGTTTTTATGGGAATGTGGATCTTTCAGATCAATCTGAGAACCAATTTTGATAGGTAAACTTAATTTTATTGTGTCATGTTGCACAGGGCTCTGGTCTTGGTCTCGGGTTCGGTGGTCTTGACTAAAACTCTGCTACATGGCTCCTTGGTTCCATCTCCCCCCCAGCCCCC
Source organism: Poecilia picta (assembly GCA_033032245.1). Classification (NCBI taxonomy): domain Eukaryota; kingdom Metazoa; phylum Chordata; class Actinopteri; order Cyprinodontiformes; family Poeciliidae; genus Poecilia; species Poecilia picta. Next base: position 17,063,581 of record CM065375.1, read on the forward strand.
CAACACCTTCGTTCCATCCCCTTTCAGTTGGATTTCTTTCTAAATAAATGTCACTAATGAAGTTCTTGCTATGTTAGGACAGGAGACAAGATGTTTCCATCCCTGAAATTATGATTCATAGAATCAGATATCTAAGTCTAAACTATGTTACAGAGAATAAACACAATAAGAACACGTTTAATCTGTGGTAGTGTTCATTAAAACGGCACATTTCTGATGTATTAAAATTAAATACGATCGGCACACTTGATATTAGTGATTAGGTTATGTATTCAGCAGGTACTTTTAACTTTTAATACTTAAGTATTTTTAAAAGCCAGTACTTTTTTTACTTTTATTTAAGTAAAATGTTAATGTGGTACTTTGACTTTTACTTGAGTAAATTTTTGACTGTGTATTTTACTTTTTTTGAGTACTTTCTCCACCACTGGACCTGACTGATATAATCCACCACTGTGATGTTACAGGAATACAAACCACCAAAGCTATAAACAAAAACAAAAAATATTGAAAGTGTTCTGCTCTATATGGACCATTCAGATCTAGTAGTCAAAGGGATCTATGATCAGTTATAACAATAGACTTTATTTGAGAAATATTTATTTTAAATGTAAAAACAATACAGTAATAATAATGTAAACTGTTTAGTTTTAACACATTTTAATAAAATACTGTTACAAGAACGTTGCCATGTTGTTTACGCTACAATGCATTCTGGGTAAATGATGCTACTTTGTCTAACTGCAAAAGCTCCGTCCAGTCAAAACAGAAAGGAATAATGTTATTTTTAGCCGTTTTAAACTGAACCTAAGTGTGTTGAAATCGATGGGAATGTAGAAATCACAATAGGTGATGAAGATGAGGAGGAGCAAACAGGAAGAGGACAGATTTGGCCGTAGGAGCTGCTGGTGTTTTGCTGCTGCTGCCTTCAGCTTCATAAATGAAACTGTTAAGTACTTCTATAGATCTGTGTAAGGTCTGATAACAGCTGTTTTCGGTCCAGTCCAGGGTCGGTCTGTGGTTTCACATTCAGTACTGGCAGCAGTAGAAGCTGTTCTATTATTATCTCTTCCAGCGATGCTCGTCCCTGATAATTATCCCAGCATTTTTCCCCTCACTAACCAGCAGCAGTGGGGTTTAGGTGCTTTGTGGATAAAAACAGTCGGCACAGCATTTGGGTTTTAGCTTGTGAAGCTTAGCATGTGGTGGATCGGGAGATTCACATCATGGATGTGAAGCCGACAAATCTGCAGCAACTGAGTGATGCTATCAGGTTAATATGGACCAGACTCTCTGAGGAATGTTTCGAGTACCTTAGTGAATCTAAGCCTTCAAGGATTAAGGCAGTTCTAAAGACAAAAGGTCCAACTCGGACCCGAGTGAAGCTTTGTCACCTTCTTCAAATCAGATAAAACTGCTGCTAATCAACTCGACTATGTTTGTGCATCAAAAGTTTTTTTTTGTGCTGCTTTGGCTTTGAAAATATTAATGAAAGTTTAAACGTCAAAAGCTCAACCAGCCCCCACTTATACTTAATCAAAATTACCTTTAAAGTTTCATTAATATCTTCAAAGGCAAAGCAGCACAAAAAAAATTGCTGAACAAACAGAATTGAGTTGATTGACGGCAATTTTGTCTGATTTGAAGAAGGTGGAAGGGCCAACTTTACTCAGGTCCAACCTGGTACTAGCAAGGTGTACCTAATAAAGTGGCCATCAGTGCAGGGTATCTGTTGAACAGAAAGAGTTTCTCTGACAGGAGGAGACTCTTTAGATTAAACACAGAAACACTGAGGAACCAGGGAGGTGGAGTGAAAATCCAGGATAGAGAGGTTCAGTGAATTTGAATTTGAATGTGTGGAGGTGGATCAGTGAGTCAGAGGAGACTCTGTAGAAGGACAGAATGCCAGCAGGATAGTCCACATACACTGCTACTCTGTTAGAGACTGAGGAGGAGATGATGACACATTGTTTGTCATTGTACCAGGCAGAGAAACCACGATGATCAGAGCATCTCAGACTCCAGCACTGATTCAAATCATACGCAAAGCATCTCCAGTCTCTGCTGATTCCTCTGTAACTCACTGATATATCAACACTTCCTCTCCACTCGACCTCCCAGTAACGGCGACCAGTCAGACCAGTTCTACACAACATATGACGACGATCAATTCCGCCTGGATGATCAGGTTTTGACTGAAGCTTCTCCAGATATGTCACCTTCCTCTCATCTTCAGACACTTTGAGGTTTCCTCCCACTGTGTTTCTGTCGATGGCGAGTTGACAGGAATCTGGAGAGAACAAACACAATCAAGCTGCAGTTATTGATTATTTATTGACGCTGATGATCACTGCTGAATGAATGATGTGACAGTTTTAAGACTGTTGAATGTGAGCTGTCATGAATCAACTGACATGAGGCCAAGGTAAGGCCACTCTGCCCCCATGTGGAAATGGAGTGAACCTCCGACAAATAAACATGGATATAAGGTAAAGCAGGAAGCTCAATGTGTTACCTCAGACACCTGAGACATTTTTGCCTCATCAGCTAACATTAAGGCATAGAAGACAGCCAAAATGTTTTGAATGAGTCATACATTGGGCTGCACAGTGGTGCAGTTGGTAGAGCTGTTGCCTTGCAGCAAGAAAGCTCTGGGTTCAATTCCCAGCCCCGGTCCCTCTGCACAGAGTTTGCATGTTTTCCCTGTGCATGGTGGGTTCTCTCCAGTTTCCTCCCAAAGTCCAAAAACATGACTGTTGGGTTGGCCTCTCAATTCTCCCAAGGTGTGTCTGCATGGTTGTGTGTCCCGCCACAGACTGGCGACCTGTCCAGGGTGAACCCCGCCTCTCGCCCCAAACGCCAACTGGAGATAGGCACCGACAACCCTCCTGACCCCACAAAGGGACAAGGGTGTACAGAAAATGGATGGATGAGTCATACATCAGGAAACCACAGAAAAACTTACCTTAAAGCAGAAAGACGTGAGGAACGCTAAACTGCTTTTGAAAAAGTGGCTGTTTCATACAAGCATGTAAAGGAATTTTGAAAGGGGAAAAATTATTTTTATATGTTTTACCTTCAAAATCTCTTCAGCTACATGATGGCCATCTACTCTTTGGTGGCTGTTGAAATTCATTTTTGTTTGTTAAATAACATACTATAATGTTAAAGTTTAATTATGGTGCTTTTATTTTCTCTTTATTGCGACCTTCCCTCTCTTTGTAACCATCCGACCACACTTTTCTAGTCCGAATGACATCCCAATGTCAGTGCTGTATATCCTGGTGGTGTGGATCAGTGAGTCAATGTCTCGCTCACTCTTAGCGTACAGCTTGACGTCATCCATGTAGAGGAGGTGGCTGATTGTGGCCCCATTCTTCAGTCGGTATCCGTAGCCAGTCTTGTTGATGATTTGGCTGAGGGGGTTCAGGCCTATGCAGAACAGCAGTGGGGACAGAGCATCAGGGTGAATCCCATTTTGTAGCAGCTGGTTCATTTGAGCTGCCAGTTGGCATGGATCATGTCAGGTCCTGGTGCTGTCCAGTTTTTCATACCCGAGACTCTTTCTTGGACATCTGCCACAGTGATGGTTACTGGGGCTTGTTCAGGGAGGTTGCTGTGTTCCTCTCGTAGAGAGGTCAGCCACTTTGCACTGCTGTTGTGGGTCGCCTCCCTTTCCCATATGCCTTTCCAGTATTGTTCAGTCTCCAGCCTTGGTGGGTCTGCTCTGTTGTTAGTACCCTGCCATTGAGTGTACACTTTAGCTGGTTGGGTGTGGAAGAGCTGGTTAATCTTCCTGGCTTCATTCTCTCTTGTGTATCTCTTCAGGCGGCTGGCCAAGGCTTGGAGCCTTTGTTTGGCAGTTTCGAGTGCTTCAGGTATGGACATCTGGCTGTACTTCTTGTGTACTGATCTTTTCATTGCACCCCTTTGGAGCTCTGACAGTTGGCTCACTTCCCTCCTTGTTATCTTGATCTTAGCCTCTAACCGTCTTTTCCATGGTGGGTATTGGGTCTCATGATTGCTCTTATAGCCAAGCATCTCAAGGATCACTGATGCTGAGTTGTATATCAGCTCATTGGTTTCTGTTATGGTGTTGGTAGGGATCGTTCTCAATGCCGCATTCACATCTTCAATTAGGCTTTCTTCACTCAGCTGTTGTAATTGGCGTCGGGGTTGTCTGGTGCTCATTACGGCCACGATTCTCTCTCTCAGGTCAGTTGCTGCCTCATTCAGCTCTGATGATTCGTTCATTACTGTGGCTACATACCCAGTCTCTGGGTGGGTAGTTAACTCACCTCTGACCTGGCGTTCTGGCTCCTCCCCTTTGCCATAGCATTTGTGTTGTACCTCGTCAATCTCAAGTTGTGAGCGCAGTTGCCGTTTGCGGATGTTGGAACACTGAGCCACTAGTTGCTTAGCAGTTAGTGTTGACTGGGGATGTCGAAGTAACCATTCCTCCCACAGTCTTTGCATGTAGCCCCTCTGACTAGGGTTACTTGAGTAGTAGCATTCCAACAGATCCATGTTTTCACCTCTCGCCCATTTCCGTCTTGTTCCAGTAGCCCATTTTTCATCTAGGTGCTCTGGTTCCCCAGCACCTGACGCAGACCTTGTTTGGCCGGGCGACGTCTGAGCCGGCATGTCGTGCTTATCAGTGTCTCTCATGGTATGAGGTAGGCTATATAGCTCCAAGGGTCTTGCCTAAGGACCCACACTGACAGCTCAATTGACTGTTGTAACTTCAGCCCCAGCCTGGATTCGAACCGGGTGGAAGACTGGTGACTTACCCATTGAGCTATTGAGCTATATATATATATATATATATATATATATATATACTGTATATACATACATACATACATACATACATACATACATACATACATACATACATACACACATACACACACAAACACAACTATTCTTTCCTCTTCCACTGCTGTGGTTCTGGAAAACATTCAACATTCAACACACACCTCTTCACATATGCATGGAAATATGCTGAGCTAAGTAAAAATTTACAAAACATTAATAAAAGCACTTCTGACTGACTCATTCATCACTGTTACAGCAGGTAGATCCAGATCACCTCTCTGATGATGAAGGTCCAGAAGATTTAAAGTCAGTAACAATCTCCTTTGACCTGTCGCTCTTAAAGGACACACAGCTGGGTTCTGGTTCTGGATCATGGGTACGCTTCAGTCTTTCAGGAATCCTGACAAAAATAAAGCTAATAAATTTAATGGAATTCAACTTTAAATATAATTTTCTATATGACTGTAAATTAACAGAGCTGTGAAACAACAGAAAAAGAAAGTTCACAAATATTCGAAGTCATTCCTAACAGAACCAGACAATTTTAGTCCCACTGAAATAGAGAATTAGTACTAGATATTTACCATATCTAATACTTTAATCTTGGTGATGTTGACATTACTGTCATATTTTAAATATTTTAAAAGGTGTTAAATTAAGGATAAGATTTATTCAAGTGAAACTCAAATCCTTTTCAGAAATTGGTGGTTTTATTTCACAAGTCTTCTAAATAATTCCTCAGAACTAGCCGTGTGTGCCTCCCTTCCCTCTAAAAACAGCCATTAGTTTTAGGAAGCTCGTTCTCTGGTCTAATTAGTAGCTGCATACTTTTAAGCACACGGCAAGAAAAGTGGAGAGAAAATTATGTTCCCACATTTCTCATCATTCTTAGGGGAACAAAAAATAATCTAAGGATTCTTTTTAGTCTAGATGTCAAGCTTACATAAAGTCACAGAGCCTTCCTTTCTCTCACATTGAAGGATTAATGACTTTATGGGATCCTTTATAAATAAAATGTTCAGTCTTTATGAACCACTAAAGAGGAACAATGGCTTCATCACCACATCTTTGACCTGATTCAGAATGAAGAGTGAAAACAGCTCTGCATAGTTAGAGATCTCACCTCTGACCTCCGGTGGTTTCAGATGGAGGGACGTCCTCCTCTCTGTCCTCACACTGATCTATGCTGCTAAAGTCACATACACATCATCTCTCACACACTTTGTACCTTCGCCTGTAGAGGAAACACAAATCATTCATCTGCACATCAACTCTGATTAACCTTTACATCAGTAGTTTTAGGAAAAAAATAATCAGCTGTTCCTCCTCTGGCTCTTCTTCACTTCAGTGAAGTGACACTGAATCAGCTCCTGTTCTTCTACTAAAAGTCCACTAGATGGAGTAACTGAGCAACATTACCATTCACTGACGCTGATTCAGTCTGAATTCTCGACAAGTGGATTATCTGAATCATCAAAGATGATGATTAATTTAATAATCTGACTGAACCAAACACATTTCAACCTTAATGCCATTTTAATTTGAAATGGAGGACGCAGTAGGAAGCAGCTTCCTACTTCCTGAAGTGAAAACATAACGCACTTAGTTCAGTGTAGAAAACAAAGAAACGTCAGATGTTTAATTCCACTTCATCACTGATCTAATAATCACGTAGATTTTTCTTCAAACAACTGAGATGAAACGTTGTTTGTTCTACCAACATCAGAGAGCAGAAACAAGCAGGGAGGTTCCTAAAGACAAAGTTAAAGTAGGAACAATATTCGAACTTACAATTTGTTCAAACAGTCTATGGTGTTGAGAAACATCTGAACATCACAGCCAGAGGCCCAACAGAACCGTAGAACCGTACGAGATTTGACCTTTTTTCTTTCGCTTTCGTGACACTAAGTCCCCGCCCCTTCAGACCAGAGACCTCGCATTGGCTGCAGCAAACAGAAAGGGGCGGGGCAAACAGAAAGGGTCTCATACCTTATTTGGAAACGGGACCACTGCAGACGTTTGCAGCGAGGTCTTTCTCTATGCGTGCATGGGGTGAAACTCCAGCTCTATGACCACTTGCTGGGATTTAAATCATTTTTATTGCCAAGTAATAGAACAAACAACTCTTCCACCAATTTCTAATCATTTGCAAATAAAAATCTGGAAAGTGAGGTGTGCATTACCCCTCCTTCATTTTGATGCTCCTACGAAATCAAGTGCAGCTTATTGTCTTTTGAAGTCATCCTACTGTTAAATAGAGTTCATGTTCAAAAGAAATATTTTAAATTTTGACCAGTGTATATTTATCTGCTAAAGTGATCCAGTCAAAGTCCAGACAACAAGAATGTGGAGGAAGAATTTTAAACTATGTTCAAGTTAAAGTTATTTATTTTATATTAAAACCAAACTTTGTGGAAATGTGAAAAATTTTCACTACACTTTCATCAGTTTTGCTTTGATGAAAATGACTCGCATCCAGCAGGTGGCACAATTGCACCAAAGTTCTCTTAAAATGGCTTGAGTGGAATTTCTTACACTCACTTTGCATCATAAACTCAGTTCAGCAACACTTATCATAATGAATAAATAATTATAATTCCGATACCACTGAGTCAAATAAAGCTGATTTCTTCACACACATAACTGGAGTTTTTACATTATGTAAAAACACATACATTGATTTTTCAAAATATTTTAAAACGTTTTTCTTGTCCATCTTCCTGTTAAACATATAAGATTGTAAAATGTAAAATAATGATAAACTATACTTAAAGAATTCATGCTAGTGTCAGAATGAAACAAAAAACAAGAATGACCAAATGTTTCTGGACTGAACACAGGAAATGACTTGTTGAATCTGTTTAACACTGACAAGTAAAAACCTAAAGTCTCTGTCAGATTATCAAGACTGTCACATTTCCTCACATGCTACATCCCACCTCCTATGTCCCGTTTCCGTTCAAGTGACCTATAATAGAGAGATATATAAACCACCTTCTGTCAAATTTTAATCGGAGTTTGATGGATTAATTGATATTAATTCATATCAAACCCCCCTCCCCCCTCCCCCACATCCGGTAACCTGATCCCCCCCCCCCCCCCAAACATATGTCATATCATATGATGGGAAATTTGTGACCTCCTGACCTCCCTGGCACCCTTGTGTCAAATTTTATTTGGAGTTTGATGTGAATAAATAAATTTAAGTGAATAAATAAATATACTATATTCTAAACCACGTTGATTTAGATTAGGAATGTTGTTACTACCTCTGATTTTAATCAGATTGTCTTCTTGATACACTGTGTTGCAATTAAATGCCTTTAACTCAATGTTCCATAAGAGACACACAGGCTGACAGAGAAAGCAAAGAGGAGGGGGGCAGGTGGAGTGAGTCTGTCCATGCGTGTGTATCTGATCTCTGCGCCAACATACGGTGAAACCTACCTCGTACTCTTTCACAGAATATGATTTATCCTATAGTTAGGTAAGACAGGCTGACCTCTGACCCTGCAGCCGGTGATGCCCACCTCAGGATACAATAGACAATCCTTCTGAAGGAAAAATCACCAGATTTATGCCCCATGGTCCTTTTTAAAAGGATTGTATCATATCTCTCAGCCAACATATGGTGAAACCTACCTCATACTCTTTCCGCAGAATATGATATATCCTATACCTAGGTAAGAGAGGCTGACCTCTGTGACCATTTGCTCACCGTTATCTCCTCCAGAACTCTTTGAATTAGCCAATAGAAATGGAATCATTTACTTGTGAATAAATAAATATACTGTATTCTAATAGGAATTTTGTAACTATCTAAGGTTTTAAGCAGATTTTCTTCTTGATACACAGTTTAGGAATTAAATAACTTTAACTCTGGTTTGTTAAGAAACACACAGGTGGTTTAGAAAACAGAGTCTTGCTGCATGTGCGTGTGTATCTGTCCTCAAGCATGATAAACCCCGCAGGATACGTCATGGACATTCCTTCAGACAATAGCTCTGCGTTATTTGGTGTTGGACAACAGACTTATAGCTAGGTATGAGGGAATACCTATGAAGGAAACAACAGTTTAACTATTTTTACTATAAACAGTTAATCTGTTTATAGTAAAAACAGTTTAACTATTTATAGTTAAACTGTTATGGTGACTTTATGGTGATTCACAATACAATTAATTTGATTTATATAACACTAATTTACAATAGGTAATCTTAAGACAATTTAGAAAAAAAATCATTTCCATTCTACTTAACAGTGTAGTAAATAAATGTATTATTGTATGTTATTAACTTGACTTGTTTATATGCTGTTTGTCCTGTGCGTGTCTCTGTGTTGCCCTGCGACAGACTGGCGACCTGTCCAGGGCGTACCCCGCCTCTCGCCCGGAACGCTAGCTGGAGATAGGCACCAGCACCTCCCGACCCCATTAAGGGACAAGGGTGTAGGAAAATGGATGGGATGGATGGATGTTTATATGCTTCCCCCCTCTTCAAATTACATTTACCCTGTAATGACTGATTTGGACACCACTGTAGTTCCATAAAGTCTCGTAGTAAAAGTCACATTAAGACACAATCAGAACGCCTCATGCTGAACCGATCCTCCCCACAACCGTCATCCAACGTTTCTTTATTAAGTCAGAGTTTTAACAAGGAAGAAAAACATGGAGTACAACGGGTAAAATTGTTGCTTTATAAGTCACAACAAGTGTACATTTTATCTTTAGGTTTTATGTAACACCATGCTTATAAGCTACATGTTTGTTGGTAAATAATATCACACTGAACTCAAATCCTAATCATTGATCTCTACTGGATCTGCTCCTCTCTTCTTCTTCTGCAGCCCCTGAATTAACAGGAACAACTGATGTTTGTCCGTTCTGTAAGAAAAAAAAACAGTTTTGCTTCTTTTACATTGCTGTTTATAGAGCACACAAATTATACAGTACTTGATACATTAAAATAAAAGTTGTTCATTTACATTATATTCATTTAGCCACAAAAGAAAAGTTATTAGTTATACTCTACAATTCAGAGGGAAAAAGGTTTTAGACATTTTAATGAGATCCAAATTTTTTCAAAGTTTTTGACAAACCTTAAAGTGTCTTCAGCTCCTGGAGTCGTTTCAGTGAAGTTAGCGTTTGTGGAGGAAAACTTGCTGTCGCTGTTCTGCTCAGTCAGAAAGTTACTAATGTCAGAAAAATCTGCTGTCATGTCATGAGCTGGAAAAAGAAAAAATCAACAAGCATGTTTGCAAAAATAGAAGTCGCATTGAATTTTCACTTAAGACCTACAAAATAGTTTTATGATTGTGGTTATGGCTGTAGAATTTAAACTGAGGTAACACTAGACAATAAATCATTGGGTAGATAGTGTGAAAAAGAGGAGATATTAAAGACATGCTAACCTAAATGGCTGCAAATGCATCCATTGTTGAAAATGAATCAAACTAGCGTAACACAGTGTAATGATTCACTTCTGCAACACTTTGAGTCACCGAGGTTTATACTTTTCAAACTGTCGCTATTTGGTCAGTTTGATTTCAGAAAGAGCCGATGACATATTTTATTACATAAAATGTACTCTATTAAAATGTACTAATCTTTAAGATGATTAGAAGAAGACTCACTGTGCGCACTGATGGCGATGAGTTCAGCCAAAAGTAAAACATTCAGGATTCCCAAAGCCACACAGAGCCAGAGCCTCTTTGGAGCCGTTCGAACCTTAACGAAAACCTGAACTTTAGCAAAATGTAATTAAATACATGCTAGAATTATCTGTAACTTTATTCTTACCTGCGTGATTAGATGCAGTTTGTCCAACAGGTTCCATGTTGACGTAAATTTCCTCCATCGCTTCAGACTCTCTGTTGGCTTTTAACACTGACTATAAAATCCACTGCAGTCGTGGAACTAAGTGAAAAACTGTGGGGAAGAGGTGCGATGTGTCTGGTGTTCAACATAAAAAGTAACATATTTTAGAGATAATAGTCAAATAAAGAAATTCATGAGTGCGGTTTCAGTATTATTTTCTTAAATATCTTACGCAACATAAGATTCTTGAAGGTTTCAATAGTTTCATAAGTTAATATTTGCTGATTCGGTTCTGTATCGTTGAATATTTATTTCTCCTTTGTTTTCCTTCAGCTCAGTTAATCCTACTCATAATAAAAAACATTACACCTTTCTATCAGTGAAGAAAATAATTGACTTTTACATTCATGCACAACTTTGCAGTCTGCCGTATGGTATCAAAAGATTAAAATAGTATTAAATCACTGACACTGTATAAGGATGAAAAATTTCTGATGTAACAATGTTGTGATGTTCCTGGTCCTTGTGTCCGGACATAGTTCCTAAAGGGTTGGAGCAGATGACCGGTTCTCTCCTCAGGATCGTACTGACCCAACAGTTTTACGGGTATCATTCTGTCCTGATAACCAGTCATAGTCTTTCTCCCAGTAAATACAACTATCATCTTTGTATTTTTATTTCAAAATCCTTGTTTAACCCTATTCCTTGTCTTCTCACTGTCTCACTCCAGAAGCAGAAACACTGATATTAAGAAACAACAATTCCTGAATTGTATTATTATCAAACTTCTATAACCGCTGGATTGAATAATTATGAAATTGTACGTATTTATTAATAGTTTAAAGATATATACTTTTAGGACAGCAGTTTAGTAAAAAGCTGGATGAGCTGTCTACTGGTGTCTAAAACTCAGTCGCCATGTCTCTCATCTTCTGAGGGAGATCAACAGTTTGACAAAACAGTTTGCTTGGTGATCAAACTCTGATTAAAATTTGACAGAAGGTGGTTTATATATCTCTCTTATAATCTTATAGTCAGCACATTTCCTGTCTATATTCCCATCTGTGGCCAAGCTACAGCTGCAGTCACCTTGCTGCTGCCTCAGTGAGGGACGATTACAGGGAAGTTGCTTCATTTTCTGTCAATGCCGCAACCACAAGGCAATCAGCCTGATGGCAAAACTGAATGATGGCTAAAACTGAATGATGAGTAGTTTTCCTGTAGCCTTGAAGAATATCAAGACATTTTTGCAAATCTGAGACAGACATTTGTGTTACTTTTGTTCAGCTGTGGCTCTCAGCGTAGAACCTTCCAAAAGATATAATTTTTGTCCAATTGTTCATTCTGACAGTTGAATTATGAACACTGACGTTAAATTAGGCTTTTGTGACCTCATGGATGATATTTTGGTAGGCTGTGCAACTTGGCCAGGCTGTACCAAACTTTCACCTAATGACACTTCCTCTGCTTCCATTAAAAAACCACAACCATAGACTGACTACAATTCTATAACAGCACCGAAAATTAATGTTGTTCACAGTTTCTCCTTCTGTTCGCTGATTGGCCCAGTTGTTGAAATTTTACAGCAGAAATCCACCTGAATGGGAGAAAACTCAGACGACCCACTGAATCATCATGAGAATCTAGCAGAATTGCATAGGTTGGCAATAACTATATCCAGACTGATAGATACTGACTGCTTCTCATCTGTTCTTGAATTTGTCTAAATTGGGACACGATGTGTTGCTTTGTGTCAACTGTGCTACATGTTGTCATACAGGTTCCGCCAAAGAAGTTTCTTGATTCTACAGGTTGGACAGTAATCAGAACTGGATGTGGAATCAGTGAAATATGACTTAGTTTTTAAAAAATGTGGCTAATCCTCAAGAGGATGGTTTGGGAGTGTAGCTTTAACTTTACTCCATTAATATTATCTGAATACTGAACGTTTTTACTCAGGTGATCTTGGGCTATTTTTTTCTCAATGACCCAACACATCCAATCATAACAATGTGAACAACTTATTAAAAGATGCCTAATTCAACAACCCAGACAGGTTGCAAAGGGGATAAGCTTTGGTTACTATATTCAGAAAATTTAATGTCTTTACTTGAATGTTTGTTGGACTTCTAACTGTTGGATTTCTATTGACTTTTGTCCACATAAGGAACTTTTAAAAGATGATTTTCCAGCATTCATCCTCAAGAGGGCGCACATCCCTTTCAGACATGCACACACAAAAGCTCCAGATTGGGTTTTCCTTCCTGTCACATGAAAGCTGACTCACTTTGAGGGTGGTCAGTGAAAGTGAATCATGGTTGAAATAATCGGTCATTGTTTGTATTTTTGTGTGTCGTGAATTGGATGAGGAGAGGGTGTCGTGATTTTAATCTCCGTCCACTGGATCACAGCCAAAGTGAGCAAAGGCTTTCAGCGCAGATTAGACAGCATTATGAATTTAATAGGACGCAGCGATCTCCTTGCTGGCTCACAGTGAGACAGTCAGATGGACAGACGTTCTCACAGAGACGGTGAAAGGGTCACAGAGAGCACATGCTCCTTGAACCTGGATGGAGTTTAATCTGCTGATGGATTGTACAGCTGGCTGTCTCGTGGATATCTGTATTTTGTCGGCGTCATTGTGCTGTGTCAGAGAACATTCATCTGAGAAAACACTATACTACTATAATCTTACTTTATTCAAACAGCCTAACTGGTCTCTTCGACGATATGTTGGATTTGAACAATGGAACATAGAGGATGGTACAGTTTAAGGTTTAAATGCCCACTAGGATGTACATGAAGCACTGCACAGCAGGCACTGTTCATGTGGACTCTACTTTCTCAGGCCCCCTCCACTCTCTGGCCCTCATCTTCCCCAAAAAGTACCTGCCCTTGCTGTAACCCTAACTCTACTCTTACACTACTCTAACCCCAACCTAACCAAAATCACAAACTGCATGATAGTTCATTAAATTACATCTTGTTAACAAGCTTATACTGTATTATGAACCAAATTTTAAAAGAAATTTCTCAGACTGTGAGACCTCATATTGGTTTTGTGACGATTGCTCACAGGTGCAGCCAGGAGGCCTGTGGTGGTTATGAAGAAGCTACAGAGAGTCATACCATCAATTGGGTGACTTAGATGACCAGAGAAATATTAGTTATGCAATTCACACATCTGGCCTTTGCAGAAGGATGGCAAAGGAAGAAACTTGATACAGAGGAAGTCAAAGGAAGCACTGTTTAACTGTTTACTTCAAACCATTTAGGATACACAGCAAACTTGAAGAAGGAGGTCTTATACAAAGATGTGACCAAAAGTAATTTTTTTTTTTAGTTTTATTGGTTCTGCTAGCCTTTATTTGAGGTCATCAGGGTGGGACTCTCACCTGTAACGAGGACTAAGACTTCCATATGTGGGTTCTGCTTAACCCCTGTGCCACTACAACATCCCCAAAAGTTACGTTTTAAGGTACAAAGGGCTACATGCGGCAGAAACTACACTGCGCCTCATCCTTAAAAATATTATAATAATGGCACCATGCTTGTACCACCAACCAGGGAAGCTGGCCAGAATTAAATGATAGATGGATGCAGATATATACAGGACATTGTGGAAGCTGCAATGGACTTGAGTCTGGGGTGGAGTTTCACATTCCAGCAGGACATAGACTTTGTGTCTTGCAATGTCCAGAAGTTCATAGGATCAAGAGGAAAGTTGAATTTCTGCTTCAAAAGTCTGAAAGCCCTCTCCAGACCCATGTTCAAATTAAAAGGTTCACATGGGTAATACTTGCATCATTGAGAAGTGTTCTAGCCAGTTTGAGACTCCTTAGATAAGCTCCACTGTTGACACTTCCTCTACTTTCATTGACAAACCAATGGACACATATATCAACCACTGACACATATATCAATTATGTGTCAGTGGTTATGATACCATGGTGTTTTTCTAAAAATAACACCCTGAAAAACATTGTTAACCAATTTCATTGGTAATAATAGCAAACATTGCCAAGAAGCAAATCCTACAGTTTTTTTTGTTTTGTTTTTCAATTGAGCTTGGGTATGATGCAATTTCCATCTCCAAGTTGTAAGCTTTGTCAGCCTAAGCTGACAAATCACAGACTCACTCAGTGGCTAAGTAAAGATATGAATAATGACTAAGTTCATGGTTACTAAATGTAAATTCAGCTGAACTGTTATTATTTTGAGAATTTGGACTTGTGTCTTAGTCACAAAAACACCAACTGAGACAATCTTCTTTGGAAAAATGGAGTGATTTGTGATTTCCTAGGTCCACAAATGAAACTGTCAAGGTCAAAATGATTTATACAACTGGAATACATTATATAGCTTTAAAATTATTTTCTTTCAATTAATAATTCTATTTCTCATAAGATGTGAAATAAGTAACTCAATGCGATCATCTGGGCGTGCTCGGAGAGAAAACCTTTACCATCTGTAATAATAAATTGGAATTGACTGTACAAATAAACTGAATTTCATTTTATTTAAAATGAAATTTCAAATAAAATGACAGAAATAAAATGTTCTGTCATTGGAAGGCAGAACAAGTGTCGTATTTTGGTTCAAGGTCCATCAGACGCTTATGTTCATGCCACCCACAACTTCACATTGGTTTATCATATGAAATTCTAATAAAATATACAAAAGGTTCTGGTTGGAATGTAACAAAAAATGTAAAAAAACAACCTAAAGAGTATGAATATCTTAGCAAAGTTACTGTAGGAGACCAGTCAGGATGCCTGACCAAAAGAAAGTGGAAACACATCAAACCAGAGTTGCACATTTACAGATTTACAGCTGATTGTGTTCTTCTGGCTGATCTTGAAAGAAGGGATTTTTTGAACTCGTGACTTAGGGAAATGTTGTTCTGTTGTTGACACCGACTTCTCTCTTCACTTCCTGTATGTACTAATAACGGTGTAGAGTGAGGTTCAACACCAAACAACAGTTATACGTTTTAATAACCTTAATCTGCAGGTCATGAGTAAACATTTTTGTGGTACATGATTTTAACAGCATCATTAAGTGAAATAAGTAAAATGTTTATCAGAATACAAAACTGTCTCTGTGTTAGTTTGTTTTTTAACAGTTGTGTCCAGGATGTGCAGTGTCTGCCATTTCCTGACCATAGACCTGTAAAAGTCCTAAATGGAGGGATGGTCAGTCCTAATAATCTTCTATTGGAGACTTGTTAGTTGCAATTTGGAGAAAAGATCATAAAGAATTAACAGAAACAAATTGTTTGTTCACATGCAGAAAACTGAGTAAACAGCAGTTAAAAAAAAAAAGTCAAAATGGGCAAATCTGGAAAATAGCAAGGTTGTAGGAAAAGGTTCACCACATCTATAAACTGATTTTGACTTATAAATGGTTGAGATGGGTGCCCTGGTATGGTCATGATGGGATATTCTGATCAAAGTATTTCACAAAGCTTTCTTGTGACCTTGAAATAATGTGTCAATTTATAAAAAAGTGCCTGACAGAACCAGTGGTGTGAGGCCACAATGAAAATGGTGTTGCTGTCCTTAAGGTTTCCATTTTGAAAAGCTTGATATGTTAAAAATATTGAAAAAACCACATTCTCTCACAACTCATGACTACAAAATAAGCAAAAATAATAAAATATGAACCCACATTTGATTGTTGATAGTTTTCTCATGAAATTGTGCCGATAAGATGTTGAAAACTCAATAAAGTCACGTAGAGAGTACAATCGAAGATTTCAAAAGAATTTCTATGTACAGAGGAGAAATGTCGCAAGACAGGGAACTCGGCTGCGCAACAGGCAAGATTCAGAACATTACAAAAGTAACAAAAAAAATCATTTATTCCAGCATCAATACAGAAATTTGCCTTGTGTACTTCAAAACTTTTGTGTTTCCCACAGCTTGCCTAAAAGAACTTCCTCAAAGGTAACACCACACTGCAGTTTGGAACAATGAGCTTTTGCAATGAACCAGATTGATTAAGGTGTTTATATGCAGTCTGACGCAGGCAGCTTGAACACACCAGAGGTCAGGTTGGGGATCAGGCATTGTGGTGTCACTGTGAAACATTAATTCCTACAAACCGTTATAGCATCTCATTCCAAAAAGGACATATTTTCCCACAAAAGCTGTAGTTGGATAAGAATTTTTTAAAAAGTGTTGGTCTTACTTAATCAACACCTTCACAATCATTTGAAAGAAATTAAGATAAATGTTTGTTGCACTTCTAGCACAGACTCCTCCGACAGGCTAACTGTGAATCTGGAGCACTGAATGGTATCATCTTCAGTTTTGCCAACAAATTCTGAATATTTTGCAGATAAATTAATGAAGTAATAAAAACCTTGGGGGCTCGTCCACAGCCTGGTGGTTACTGTTAGCCCTGGATAAAGACATGAGCTGCCTAATCCAGAGAGTTTGAAACACAGCCAGTAGGGGTGCACCAATTTCTTTAGGAGATCAGTAATTGGTCAATCTTATCCCTTGATCTTATCTACCTCAGCAAAGATCTGAAAATCAGCCACCGTCCTCTTCTGCTCTCCCCTGAGCAAAGTTTAACTGTTAGCGCCGCCCGCCAAGTCATGTCCGCGCATTTGCAGTTTACAATAGTCACCTCACTATTACCAGCTTAGCAACTTTCTTGCTATATTTAGCAATATTTCAGACAAAATGGTCTGAATCAGAATCAGTAAGTCAGGCTTTTTAAAGATCGGTAATCAGCGATTGGCCAAAAAAAACTGCGATTGGTGCGCCCCTAGCCATATGACTTTCTTTTTAAATATTGTGAGCTGTAGTTTAACATTTTAGTTTTGTTGACTTTTCGTTGACAATATTGCTTGTTGAGAAAACAAGCAATATTTGAAACACTTATCTGAACGTCTGCTGGTGCATTTTGTTCCCAAAATCTTTTATATCGTGAAATTATTTCATAGCTGCCAGGTAAGATGTTAAAATAGTCTGGCATTAAAATTGACAGAAGCAAAACAGCATCTGAAGCATAGCCAGTCTACAGTACTGTCTGAATGAAGCAGAACTCTATTCAAAGCACATTTCTTGCTTGCTTGCTTGATAAGATCTTGAAGTCAAAGGTCGGCAGGGAGCTGTTGCTTGTACACAGGGTGACACATTTGGCTCGAAAGGAGAGCTAAACCTCTGACGTAAGGCTGTGTTAACAGACCTCATTTCAAGGGCAGCGATCTCTTTTACCTGTATCTATGAAGGTTTGTGATGTTTGTATGATTATATTATAGCATAAAACCTAATGCTTGTCAATCTAATCAATAAATCAGACTTTATTTTCATAAATTTTTCCTTTAATACAAGAATTCCAATGTGCTTAATGTACCTGTTCAAATAGCAATATGTTCTATTCTATTCTATTCTATTCTATTCTATTCTATTCTATTCTATTCTATTCTATTCATTCCAAGTCCTGCACTTGTTTTGTCCACCTACAAACACAATAGCTAGACGTCACTCAGCTAATGGGCTCTTGGCTTATGGAGGATGTGTCACCTTGTCTGTCTGGGTCGCAGACAGAAGATCATGCCAGTGTTTTTCCTCTCACCTGGCACACTCTATGGTCTGTCCCAACACAAGCTACTGCCCGATACACCTGAACTCACTGAGGGCAATCTAATTATCCAATGTGGAAAAGTGGTATTTTTCCAGTCTCTCTTGTGTAATTGAATGACTAACTAGCATGGCTAACTGAGGCTGCATTGTCCATCGTTTTCACATCCAACCTTATGTGACCTTATTAAAAGGAGTAAACAGGATCAATTAAAAATGTATTTATTTAGAGTTTTTAAAAAGATCACCCAGTGAAAACCACAATCAAATATTTAGTGTCCCACAATGGAATGTGCTGCATGCCCTCAGCCAGCATCCGTACTTCAAGCCATGCTGATATTTTCATAAGTGGGAATGATTTCAAAGTTGCATATTATTTTTCCCGTCCAAAGAGTCAGTAGAGGGTCATTTCACTACAGCAGATATTTCCACATCAGTATTGGGTCAGAAAAATGCAGACGTTCTTTACTGGCAGTTATTTTGTTGTGTGAAGATGGAGACTGTGATGGAAAGACTCCAAAGAAATTCGACTCTTGTGGGCATTGTTGGCCATTTGGATACAATTTATGACTTTCACTTTTATGCAAATAAAAAATAAAATCATTCAGCAAAGGAATTATGATGTTCCCCAATGTTTAACTTTATGCTCCACTCTTTTTAAAGTCTGCTGTCCCTGGGGTAATGTAATTGGCAGACATATCATAGATTTCCCCAATGTATTCTGTTTTTCTCACTGTCTACTGATGAAACAGGGCCATTAAATAACCTTGAACAGTATCTTAAAAACAAAACGTGGTTGGCAGATAATTTTCTACAGACTAATAAGAGAAAAACAGAAACTCATCGAATTAATGTCCTGACCCTTACACCTGTGGAGAAGGGAGAAGAAATCTGGGTCTTATTTTTGTATTTCCGAATAAAAGCAAAAACATACATCTTTAGTGAAGTATTCACTGAGTTGTAATTATGTTATTTTCTTAAAAACTTGTATGTATTTGTATTTAGCTATAATTCTTAATATTTTTCTTATTTTATTTTCTTATCTTATTATTCTTATCTTTGAGCCGTACTCAAAGCAAGACTCAAAGCATGAGTCTTTTAAAAGCCTGAATGTTTTTACCAATTTAATATTTTCATGTTAAATTGAAAATGTTAAATTTTCAATTTAATATTGAAAATATTGAAAATTTAATGGTTCAACAACGTTAAACCATCTCTTTTTAATGGTTTAACGTTGTTGAAGATGCCAAAACTGAAATTAATGTTAATTTTTCTTAGTTATGACAACGTTTTATATGACAGCCAGTTTGGATATTGATGCCAAGATTTGTGATAAACTTCCAACGTGAGTCACAAATCCACTGGATTTCCTCCATCTTAAAATTCTGACACTCCAGAACCAATTCAAAGCAGGACAACTATTTGGCCATCAGGTCAGCCAATTCAGAGCCTGCGTTTCTTTTATTATTACCGTGACATGGAACTTAGTGCAATCCAGCTATATGAGTCAACTAGATTGATATAATTTGATAATAAATTTCTACAGCTAGATAATGATTGGATTTGTTTGTCTTGTAAAGTGTTTTGTGTTACCACTTGATAAACTTCATTTCATGGACTTGCGCTTTAAAACAAAGTATTAGCTGCTTTCACAAACAAGATGACATTGTTATATTTAATCGCCCAGGGCTTATTTTTGATTATTATATTTATCACATTTTAAGTAAACAAAAAAATAAGGAAGTCTGGCCTTGCTTCTTGCTTTGCTTCATTGTGCTTCTGCACAGCACTGGAGAACAGATCTTAAACAGCAACTCTGAAAGTTTTCTATGGTGCTTAAAGCGAGTTGTTAAATTGGGTTTCTGTGTGAAGCCTCTGAGAATTGGATGAGTTCCTGCTCATTGTGGAGATGCTTAATCAGACTGGAATTTGGGCTTTAGATGCCGGGTCAAAGCCTTAGTCTCTTTTCTTTGTGCTTTTCTTTGTTGTGTGAAGGAAGAGAATTATCTGGTTTGGAAGGCGCCACTAGCAGGGAGATGTGGAAAGAAGTGGGCTCTTAGTCTCCAACACTGTCCAGAAGTCGAGATTTCCAAGCAAAATGTATTTTATGTAATGCTCTTAATGACTTGGTGTTGCTGCTACTTTCTTTTACTAGGGATAATTTAGGTAAGTAAATAACATGCATGAAGCATTTTCTCATTTGTAATTGAAATAGCTTGGGATTACTGCAACAAGCCCAGAAAATTCGCAGCAATAAACTGAAGGGAGGAACGAGTCAAAACAAAAGTTCAGGAACAAACACTGAGAAGGCAAACACTCAAGCATGTGTGAGCAAAGGGAGCAAACAGTGGCTCTGCAAAGAAATGGTTTAGTTGCAACAAATTGGTCCAGTCAAAGGGAGGCAAAGAACTAAGAGTAGCATGTGGTAGTTGATGATACACCATGACAACCACCATCAGTTACTCTGGAAATCTACAACACTTGTAGATTTTATGACCATTTACTTTTGGATACAATTCTTTCTCTTTTACTGTTGAGACAACCTGGATTTCTCAAGACATTGACTCCATTAGCTCTCCTGAAAGTGGGGTATGCTATCTGGGACCAAGATGTTAACAGCAGATCCTGTAAGTCTTTTAAGGTGGAGTCTGCATGGATCAGACTTGTTATAGTCTTGCGCATCCCACAGATCCTTGATTGGACAAAGATGTGTGGAAACTGAAGGTCAAGCCAACACCTACCAATGGCCTGAACTAAATGACCTGTACTTGTATAACACCAGAGGACCCTAAAGCACTTTACACTATATTTCATCCATTGATCCACACACTCACATACTGAGGATGGTGATAAACAGTGGCCACCAGCATGCAAATAGAAGTTTCTCGCACAAGGACACAATGACTGAGGTGACTGGAGCAGATTTTTGACTCAGCAACCCACTAGTTTATAAAAAGGTTCTTAGTGTCAAAATATCTATGTGGGTAGTCAGAGATAAGGATTTTCCAGCAGAATATTGCTCACAATGCCACAGTGCAACTTTAATCCACCTTTGGACCAGATCTTCCTCTGTTTGGTAGGCATCCATGTAAAGTGAATCAAGAACAGGAGCTAATTCAAGTTATTCACCATCTTCTACTGCTTTTTAGTCTGGTTCTGATGACCATTTATGACTGTGATGAACAGGAATCAGCATGGATTCTGAGTGGTCTGTCACAATTGCCCTCATGTGCAAAAAACTGTCACTGCATTTCCATTGACCATATAATTGCACAACGTGACACGTTGAAAATAAATTTGCTTAATGGAAACATATATTTAAAAAATAAAGAAACTTTGTTTTTCGCTATGCCCTGCGACAGACTGGCGACCTGTCCAGGGCGAACCCCGCCTCTCGCCCGGAACGCCAGCTGGAGATAGGCACCAGCACCTCCCGACCCCATTAAGGGACAAGGGTGTAGGAAAATGGATGGATGGATGGATGTTTTTCGCTAAATTTTAATACTAGGTTTTAACAGTTTCACTGTGGTTTCTAAGCTTCGCAAAACTGCACTGGAATAACTTTTTTTTGCATCATGTGAATCACATGATCATCAACTGGATATTACCACTGATAACAAACACAAAGAAAGTGACAGGATGTAGTTGGAGGATGATGGCAAAGCATGCTTTCTAATGACTTACAGCACGAGCAAACTTATTCAAGTGATTTTAATTGCGATTCTTATTTAATAGAAATGGCGCAAATGTAATTTTGTGTCTTGACATTAGCAGATTACCGACAAAGTTTTACACACATTTATAATGGAAATCCAGCCAGTGATGTACTGTGGACTTCTTCAACATTTGAATCTATAGTTGTTCATCAATTGGATCGAACCACACAGAGCAGGCTGTTAAATCTGTGTTAACAGTAAACCACCTTGAAGTGGGTTTAAAAGATTAAGTTGCTCCAGTAGCAGAACTGTAACTCTCAACACTTCAATAGGGAAACAAGATCATTTTTATTCTAATATAGTCCACTTAAAACAAGGCATTCCCTTTTCTAGTTCTTTGTCCCGGAGGTTTACAGTAAAATAATTCTTGCTGATGTTATTTTATGGAACCCAGGTGGCTTTGAATTTGAATTTTAAATTTTGAATTCTTTAATGTACAATTTGATTTCAAATTGAATATCAAGTATGTTCTTTTGGGTCAGGTGATTGGTCATAACACTGTGGAGAACAGTTACTTCCTGGTTTAACCTTTGCTAATCTAATGTCTGGACAGGACTTTTTTATAAACTTCCATAGTCACGTTGGCTAATAATGAAACCAATATGGATTTTTCCATATTTGTTCAATGTCTATTTGGAAAAAGAAAGACAAAAAGTGACAAAAAGTTTCACTTAAGGGACAGATTATAACTGGTCTTCACTTTATCTGGGCATAATCAAAATGTACATTGACCCAGCTTATTGTGTTGTAAATATTGTGAAACTTTAGTATTACCCAGACCTAGAGGGCAATAGGAGGAGAGTTTGAAAGTACGACTTTATGTCTTTAAAACTTTAATCATTACTTGGCATTATTCTTAAGGGTTTGGCGTTGCCAGCATATATTACATTCCTCCTGATATGTTGCTGAACCAACCTTAGTGGTTACCCAAATGACCGTTATACCATAAAGTTTGAAAAAGAACGCAGAGTACTGAAGGAAAACAACAACTTTAAACGTTACCCAAGATAGGAGTAAATAAATGCTCCGAATGAGCACTCAGATGACAAATGGCAAGATGCCGCCACATGGTTTAAGTTTAGAGGACTGAAGTTGTGGAAAGAATGTGGGGAACAAGCCTGACAATCCTTTTCCTAGGTGTTGTTGGCTGTCAACATGTTGCTAATAAGGTCAAGATCACATAATCGTGAAAAAGTGAGGGAGTCACATTTGAATTCAATTTGTAATCTGGGCTTTACTCAAGAAATAATGTAGTAATTCATTTGGTGTAAACAAAGTTTAACATAGTTTGTTAGACTGCGGTATGAAAACAGTTTCTGTTTTCCCCTGGTAAAGGTTTTTCTGAAGGGGACTGGAATGCCATCAAACACACACGAAAAAAACTGTTGACATCTTTGAAATTCAACCGGTCAGATGCTCTGGAATACGTTTATGCCATAAATATTTATGCTTATTTCTTCTTAATCAAATGATTGGCAGTCCATCCATTCATCCATCCATCCATCCATCCATCCATCCATCCATCCATCCTATGAGGTGCCAATTGTTTTATCTTTCTACTGACCTAAACACATTTATTATTCAAATTATTTAAGAAGCTTTGTTGGGGCACAAAGAGCATTTGTGATGCAGTGTGTCTGCTCCATTCAAAAAAAAGCATTGTTGTGATGACCTGCTGAAGGGGGAGTGTCAGAAAGAGAAGGAGATTCTTAAAAAGACAGAGACCCAATTCCAAGGCGTCAGATGCAGCTTTCATGCAAAATCAAATTTCTTTTACTTAGTTTTTTATGCTGACAGCATTTTCCTAACAACTGAAGGTAATATAGCCAACAAAATACTTACTACATTAAAATGTTCTGTTTGGAAACAAAATACAGAATTTCTGTTGTGTAATTTAAAGCTAACTGAAAATATGATGTGTGGAGGAAAATAAACAAATTTATGACCAAAATACAATTCTAGCTGTATGAGAAATATCCTAGTTAAAGGAAAACAAGTACCCCCAGAAAACTAAAAAGGTTCTTGCACCAGAAATGGTAATTTGGTAAATGCAAATTCAGTTCAACTCAAAAATGCTTTATTTATCCCAGATGGAAATTAAATGCTGTGACTCATATGATCCACGTATCCACTGTGATGCTGAGGGTCAGAAGGATCTCCAATATCAGTCAGACTTGCAACAAATCTGTAGAAGCCTCTGACTGAAGACTGTTGCTGCATGTTCTATAACCGAGCCGCTCATGTCGCAAAATCTGAAAGTTAAAGATGTAAAGAAGAAATCTTTCCAGCTGGACAGCATCCAAAACCAGAGGGAATAATTGTCCAAATGTGCAACATCTCAACCAAAACAAATACATAAAGGTCTACAAAAAGAGAAAATTAGAACTGGTATAATACAGCCACTCCAACATGATGCCACCATGAGCGGTGAACTTATAGAAAATTGAATTCCAGAAAGACTGAAGGTAAAAAGTAAAGAGTCTCCAGTTTCTTAGGTTGTGTCCTCATGGTAACTTCATTAAAAGATCAAAATAGCTGTTTTTTAAAAAAACAAGAGATAGCACATCAACAAATAACATCATACACCTCAGCTACAGGACATTCACTTTACAACCTCTCTGCATCTGCATTTCTGTAGGGTAAATTGAAATTACAAAAATAAGCTTGCTCAATAGAAATTAAGCAATAAAAAAAAACAAAAATCATTTTTCAGTAAAGCGTTTTTGCACTAGGATGAGATGGTTTTTCAGCGGTAATAGAATAAATGTATTTGGCAAAACTGCAATGGAAACACCCACATCTCACGAGTCACATGATCAAAAAACTAATGTTGCTCCTGTTGGAAATGACAAAGAAGACAGGAAGTGATGGTTTGTTTTTAGTTCTTCATGGATTTTTTTCCCAGGCAATGTGCAGCTGGATCCACCAGAGCTCTCACAGAATCACACAGTTCAGGAAAAGTTTGTGTCATTCCAACGTGTTGAATCCGTGACTCTTCTGTAAAGTCATCGGCTTCAATTTCGCCAAAATGCTGCTCCAAAGTAGAATAAGATGTTGATGTCTCCGATGATTTTTTGGTAGATTCATAATTCATCGCTGAATTATTAGTGCATCTCAGGTAACTGCTTATGGTCATCATTGTCTTGACTTCTAATGGCTTATCACACGAACAAGTTTAATCACGTGTGAGTTTCATTTTACTTCTTATTTAATGGAAACACTGCAATTCCAAAATCATGTTACTTTTTACATTAGCTGAATATCGCCAAAGATTTGTGCACATTTGTAATGGAAACGCAGCTTATGTTGAACTGCAATCCCTCTTAATAAACATTCACAGTCAATTTCCTCATAAGGCCATTGAAGAATAAGAGAATACTCTTGTAAAGCAAGTGGTGAAAATTAAATCAAGATGTCTGTTAAAGAGCTGCAAAATTTTGGCACCTCCATCAATAAATCGTTTCCAAGTCAATAAGTTTTGCTGCCTGGAAATGCAACTGAGGGATTTTATATGAAAGTGCATGTTGTCATCAACTTCTCCAACTCACTGACCCCATAAATGGTTTGGAAAGAACTGCAGAAACAAATTCATAGCCACAAACTCCGCTTTTACACCACTCTGCCCCGCTTCACCCTCCTCTTTCTGCCGCCTGGCTGAGGCTACGTGAGCCTCCACACATCACTGTCTGGGCAGAAAAAGTTGTGTAGAGAAGAAGGCAAAACGGAGAAGGAGGAAGCTGTGTGAGCAGGGTGTGTTCAGGTGGACGTGACTGGTCTCACACGGAAAACCCAGCCCCATCACTTCGCTCCCTTTCCTCCTGGTTTCTCCTGTAGACGTTAACGTTGCCATGGTCATCCCATTAGTCAGCTATCTGTAATCCCCTGGTCATGCAGGGGATTTAGAAACAGGCAGGATGCAGATATAACAGGAAGCAAGTGGCTTTGACACACTTTGTGCCAACGCTGCGCAGCGACATGTTTTTATTTTGAGGAGACGCCAGGCTGTCAATCCAGGAAGTAAACATGAGCCGCAGAGTGAAAGTTTCTCTTCTCTGCAAACCTATTTGCCATCTATTTACCTTCTGCTAAAGTTGAATAGATGGCGCTTTGCGACATAAATAACTAACCTTCAACCTTATTTATTATTTTTTTATATTATAACGACAGACTTCAATGGATTTCAAGGGCATTTTATGTCATGACCCAACACCCACATCTGTAATCAATCCCTCAGAGTCTAGACTTGGTAGACGTAGAGCTGAGTGATATGAGTAAAAATCGCAATAGAAGCATATCACAGTGGTGTGTGGTGGGGTTTCAGTGTGTTTAAGGCGCATTTTAAAGTAGGTAATTAAAGTGAAACCTAATACACCACAATACCAATAAGCAGATGCTTTGTAGAATAGAAATTTTATTATAGATAAAATTAAATGTGACTTAGATATTTTGCACTTTTTCTTTTACATTTTCTCGGGCTTACAGAGAAGGTCCTGCTGGCCCTGACAGCACACCACTAGCATTACACATCCATCAATATTGATAATTATTGAGTAGCTTTTGTTTCCAAAATACAACCAAACTAGTGCCGCGTGACCTTTTACTCTTCTATCTACAATTTCCTCTTGAGCCGTTTTCATTTTTGCCTTTCACTCCACTCTGAACTTTTGTTTTTATTTTTAAGCAGTTTTGAGGCCTGGTGGTAAACCATGAAGCTGCTCCCACACACCCAGGCCTGCAGTGTGTGCCCACGCGCTACCCAGACGGTTGAGATTTTACAGTCAAGCGTACTTACTGCCTACATTTCTCGTGACAAATTCCTTCATTTTCCACAAACCACATGGATATTAGCATATTTGTTGAGCTGGCTGGGTGCTTACCGCCGTTTCTTCTCCACCAGGGCAGCAACAAGACGCCTGTCAGAGGCCCCACTCTGCTGCACATTATCAGCTCGGTGTCGCAGACAGAAAAGATCGATATGAACACCGTTACCTGTGCGAGTCAGTGCGCCACGGGTTGGTTCTTAAAATGTACGTCAACAAGGTGTACCATATTTATTGATATTAATTAAAATGCTACATGTTATAAGATTCCATATTTTCTAGGCAATGTTGAAAATCTCTTAATGAATAACTGTCATAATTCAACTAAAAGATTGTAAGTTGGAAATTGCGTGTTGGACTCTTTAATTATCACATAAAAATTCCAATAAAATACACTGACGTTTGTGGCTATAACAGGATGAAATGTGAACATAGTTAAGGAGCTAAACATACTTTTTTACGAGGCATTGTAATTGCCAACTTCACCAACAGCTCTGTAATCTTCGAGGACATCCAGGCTCACAAACCAAGGTAGAGTCAGGGAGGCTTCACTAACCTGTAATTAGAAGTTGTTTGTTAGTTTCTATTTTAACTGGTGTTTTACCACCTCCATCAGTGTCATTTACAGACATTCTATTCTTGAAAGGTAAGAATTGGCTAAGGTGTAACAAAATTCATGTTAACTTGTTATTTACCAAAAATGTCAGTTATAAATTTAAACCATTGGCTGTAAGAAGTATGTCGTCACTTTTAGAATTTATTATTTGAAAATCTCATAAGTCAGTAACATTATGGATGAGTTTTTCATAACCTCTTAGCATTTTTCTAATGTCCTTTCTTGTTGGGAGGCATGGATAACATGGAAACAGTAGTAAATGAACACATTGATGTTCAATGTAGATTTAAAAAAAGAAATGAATAGGAAATGTTATATTTCTCTCTATATGTGTTCTCCTTTAAGGATCTAGATGGGTAAACAAAAATAAAAGTTCAAATTTAGAAAATTGCTGTTTGCCGAGAGGCTGTATTGATCAGAGTATCGCCTGAAGTACATAAGCACAAGAGTTGCTAAATGTTGCTAAAAGTTATTTGGATTGGACATTTTAAATGTGAAGTACCTCAACAGTTCAGTCATTGAATCTCTAGTAGTCTGGCTACCTGTAATTTTAATGTGAAAAATTCATGAACTTTGAGGAGTTCAGTGAAGTTTGAAAGAAATATCTCTATTTTCCTTCAACAACTAAAAAATAACTATCAGATTGTATAATTTTCCAATCACTGACTGTTTAATGACCTCATGGAGTTTTTAATGTGTTAACTAATTGATTAGCTTCTAATTCTGGCTTCTACTTTAACATATTTTTTCATATTACTGACTATGTTGGTAAAGTGACTTTCTTCTCAAATTTTTTTCAAACAGTAAATCATGAGACTCAAATCATGTCAGAATTTTAAGGAACTATAAGAATTCCTTTCTTAAAACTAAACGGGATCTACAGACAGAATGACACGAGGAAGCTAAAGATCAGTCACACACTTGACGCAAAACAAAACTCTTCACTTCTTTAAATCCTTCTCTGACTGGAACTAAAACCTTCTGTATTAAATAGATTAAAAAAGAAAACTAAAATCTATCTCTACAACGTATTCAGTCGCCAAAAGCTGATGACTCAGTACAGTAAGACATTTTTCTGAGAGCGATGGAACTATGCAGAGAATCACGTAAGAAGGCTTTCATTTTGCCGTGTGTATATACAGGGATCACATGTAGTCTATTTAATCGGCTCTGCTCCATTCAAGGCTCACTGAAAGACTTATCCCCTCCATTCAGCGCAAAATCTCTTCCTGAACGGGCTGCTGCACAGAGAGGGATGGGTTTTCACCTCGCTGCAGCAGTAATTCAGGTAGCACATTCTTTAAAGGACAAAAGAGAAAGAAAACAGAAAATCATCTTTATTCTGTAAAAATGTGAGCATTAAAAAGGAATAAAAGAAACAAATATATTGAAAAAAGTATACTATTTAGTTTTTTTGTGTTAACACTTTGGCATTTTGTGTGATGAACTATGTAGAATAAAGCAAAGTTAGGTTATCATTGTTGATACATGCTAGTGGCAGCATCATGCTATGGGGAATAATTAATTTTGAAGCTGTGACATTATATAAATGAATGAATAACAAGGTAAAAGTATAACTTTGAAAAATAAAACCCTACTTTTTTGTCTCCTATAACAGGTTAAATAATTTTTAACTGTGCAACTTTACAAATGGCACACCATCCTCAAGGGTAGTACTCTGGTACTACCTACTACTGGCCTGAAAACCTACTGCTACGATTGTAGTTGTAGACTAGTCAAAGTCTGGAGATCTGATCAAAAATAATAACAATTATTATTTCCCCCTTTAGGCCAAGTAGGTTTTAATAACTTTTTTAGTACCACATAAGCGCAATTATCATCTTTAAAAAACTGCTTTTTGCATTCATTTATGCTGTCTTTATCTCATATATTTGAGTGATTATTTTTTTGGAAAACCAAAATCTGTAAGGTGGAAAATAATTTTTAACAGCACCGTAAATTAGTATCTTAACTGAAAAACACATAATTCTCAATAATTAAACTTTGAAACTCTGCTGGTTGTTCATTTCAAGCATCAGGCTTAAGGCCTTGTCTTTGAGTTTCCACCACTTTCCATCTGTCAACAGCCTAATAGTTTTATTGCTTCCTGGTTACCCATTAGGTTTCCAAAAGGTGGAAACATTTGGTTTAAATACCCACAGAGCAAACCAACACAACTAAAATGTTCCACTTCAAGAAGTCTGTAAATTGGGGTCCGGTGCTGCTAACTATTTTCAATTCTGAAATTATTCTAATCCTAGTTGAAACGCTTCACAGTCCTTGTGAATGTGAAATGTGAAACAGTGCGGATTGACCAAAGGTCCCCACTTCTCTAAAGGTCCTCAAATCAGTATGAGCTATGGGCTCATACTGGTCCTCACATCATAAGTTTACCAGAGCGCAACACACTTGATATCTTCCACTTGAATATGGTTTTCCTTCAGTCTTAATCATGACCAGACCAAGTGCTTTTGCTCCGTCTGGTCACACTGTGGTCAGAGAGTCTATGTGACTGCTGTCAGGTTCACCACTTCAGCGCTCCTCCTACTTGAAATGCCACAATTTAAAACACACACACACATATTTGTCTTTCAATAATTGTAGGTAAACTGTCCTACCATCCCCCATTTTTGGGGGTAACCGGACTTATGCACAACCCTAACTATCAATATACAAACGCAGGCTTTATCTCAACTTAAAGCTGGAAATGTTAATTGATTTTTATACCCAATTTTATTCACTAAGTTTACTTCAGTTTGCACTTTTTGGAGACAGTCAGTAGGGCAAGTTGGCCCTAAAGTCTGCAAGTATGTGAAGGGAACAGAAGCATGGATGTTGCCCACAGCCAATGAAAAAAAGAGGGTAGGATAAGTCTGTTGCAAAATTATAAAATGCAATAAATAAAAGATAGGTATGATACAAAGTATGAACTAAATAATTCCATTACAATGTCGATTTACACAGAAAGCCATGAAAAAAGAGCCTAAAGCAACACAGAAACAAAAGGAAACTGAGTCTTAACTGATTAAGAAAAAAGTGTATTTTTAAAATAAGTAGAACATAAAAATATCAGTTTGAACATGAATATAAAAATGCATTTATTACTTGTGTAGTGTTTAAACATTATATTTATACCAATAAGGCCAGCATTAAAGTCATTCCAACACTCACTGACAATCGTTAAAAAATAAAAGAACGTTACAAACTTCCAACTGATCTTACAAAACACTGTCAAACTATCCAAATTCACTTGTAGGATATTAACAATTATGTATTTTAAACACAATATTTTTTTTTATCTTAGAGGGGAGGCGAAAGAAACATAATCTGAATTTTGAGAAAATCTATTACCTACTGGGAGAGGGCATCGTGAAAGAAGTTCCACGTAAGTTTGATGCGTTCATCTGGTTTTCATTATGTGGTCTGTGATACTGCAACAGGCCCGGTTATTAAGTGTGGAAAACTTCTCTCTTTTAGTCACCAAACAAAATTCTCTGGAAACCAGTCTGTTAGTGAACATAACAAGTCTGACTCTGAACATTATAAAAGTTCTGGTCTGTATAAAAAGCACCTCAGCCATTATCCTAACATGGAACCCTAATAACAACGCTCTGTTACACTGATACCATTATTCCCCAGTACCATTCATTGTTGAGAAGGTATTTGATTTCTCCTGAAAAGGTCCTATAAAGGCTAGCTGTTATGTAAACAAGTGCACACACACATTATGGTCAAACACCTGAGTGAACTTCCAAACAAACTTTGCATGCAGACTTTGCATATTGTCGGCCACTTTCCCTGTATGCAAGTGAGCATCTATCATTTTGCATCCAATTTCCTTCGTGACTTTGCTTTTCTCTTCTCTCGATCTTTATTGCTCCTATACTCTGAGGTGAACTTGATGAGGTTCTGCGTGCTAACGACATGTTGCCTGGGCAACTACAGCCTGTTCCAGACTTGCATGTGGCTTGCATTTGAGAATGTGTAAGTGTGTGTGGGGAGGAGAGGAGAGGAGCTGCTGAGTCAGGCTTCTCAATGGTACATGGCCTCAGTGTTAAC
Organism: Poecilia picta; assembly: GCA_033032245.1. Classification (NCBI taxonomy): domain Eukaryota; kingdom Metazoa; phylum Chordata; class Actinopteri; order Cyprinodontiformes; family Poeciliidae; genus Poecilia; species Poecilia picta. The sequence goes on from CM065375.1 coordinate 17,095,023, forward strand.
AGGCTTGGCTAAGACACAAATAGTCATTTAATTCTGCTGTGACGAAGGACTGTGATTGATCCCCATCAGTCAGGTTACTAAAAGCTGCACACCAACTGGATCACTCGCTCTGTGAAACACCTTCCATCTAATACCTAGAGACTTGCAGAATAAAAAAAAAGGTTATTTGCTTAATTTCTTCCCCAGACTGATTCGTCTGGAGCAGACAAGGTGTCATGTCTTGCTCTCTATGCTTGTCTCTATGGACAAGCATATGACTCAGAGGCTTGTTTTCTACTTACCTAGCCTGTCCATGACACGAAATAATCTGGTGTCATACACTGTATGCGCATGCTTGCACAATCAGAGTACCTTGTAAAAGTATTCAAGCGATCCATCCAGATAGGGGTTAAAACCATTAGTGTCAATGTATTTTTAAAAAAGCTTATGTAACCAGGGGGTCTGCAACCCTAACCCTCCAGAACTACCGCCCTGCAACCCTGTTCCAACAGCTGAATCAAATGATTGAGTTACCTCTGCAGGATGCTAATAAGCTTGGTAAAGCTCTGATATTGAGACATTCATTTGATTCAGCTGTTTTGGAGCAGGATTGCATCTTAAACTTGCAGGACAGTAGATCTCGAGGACTAGAGTTGGAGACTCCTGGAGCTCAAAGCAGTGGCTAATTGTGTTAAGGAAAAATGACAAATGGTTGTTTAGATTCTGGTGTCTTTCAGGCAAACTCTACAATGGGCTGCAGTTGCCACTGAACACATCTTGTATTAACTTGTACTGTGGACTTTCAGTGGTGTTATAGTTGTGATTCATGTTTGTTGCCATGATTTCTCAGTTTAGTTTTCTACACAGGTGTAGAAGCAGACTAAGGTATTGACTTGTGTTCTTTATAACTTTTTCCCCTTCAACACACATATTAGCTACTATAAGCATTTGTTGTATAAGTTTAATATTAGGAAAAGTGTTTCTTCTGCCCAAATGTTATTTTGCAACCCCCCCCAAAAAAAAAAATATTTTTAAATACAATTTGCACAAAACTGTTCTTGTCCGATTGAGTGACAAATATTTTAAAAAGTGTCAAGATCAGTTCCTCTGTATTTGAGTCACATTTGCTTTTAATTTCTTGGATGGTAACTTGAGTAAAATTATGAAATGATGCTACTCAAGTACAATTGCATGTTAACTCAGTACATTTAAATTTGCATCATGTTTACCCACAAAAGTCACGCCTCCCCAAAGTTTCTATGAGACCATCTTCCTGTCTGCAAACTGACAGATATGCAGCTTGTGACTCACTGCATGACTCATCCGAATGAGATAACAATTGGAAAACTGCCATAAAGTCCGTCTGTTGCAGAGCGAGTCCTTATACGGTGAGGAAAGGAATTTCAGTTATACAGAGGAATAAGGAAAATGCACTCAACATTTTCGTCAAGTGAACTTAAATTTATTGTTCCAGATGCAAATAAAAAAAAATAAATCTGTACAACATGTGAACAAGACGCCTCTCGCTTCAGCCGTTCAAAAACTACATAAATATACAGATTACAAAAGAAAATTCAAGTTTGTCAAGCAGACATGTTAAAATATTAACTGAGAAAATGATCAGCTTCTTTGCTCTCAAACATATTAGTACAAAAAAATGAGCCCCCCCCCCAACCACGACTCCAGTCACATCCCAATCCAGTTTCTCCATATGTACACTAACATTTACAGAGATATTATTAACAGCACGCAGTGTAACAAAAATAGGTGCTTCATTTTGTGCATAGCAGTCAATGACAGCAAAACAAATTAAATAATGTTCCATAAACATTATGCAATGTGATAATGAAACTACACAAAAAAAAAAACTCAATACTAGACAAAGTAGCGTATTGAAATGATATGTAGAGTTATTAGGTGAAATGTTCTCCCTCTCTTTGAGCAGTTGAGTCTGGAGAAAAGAAGCTGCTTGGGGCTTGCAGAAAGCAAGCGCTACAGGCACTCTACGGCAAAACCAAACCCAAGAAGAAAAAAGAAAAAAAAAAAAAAGTCACCGCTGTGCAAAACGTTGCTTTGTTTGAAACATGTCAGCATACAGAGGATTCATTGTTACGATGCAAAGAAAAGGGTGAGTAAAACCTCCCGTTAGTGATTTTAGTCTTTGGTCTGAAATGAACCGATATCTGGACTGGTGAGCCAACAGGAAACTCCATTTTTCCAAAATTCTCATGAAAAATAAAAAAAAAAGAAATCCCATTAGAAGTGATAAAGATGCAGCAGATCGTGTCGCTGTGACTCGCCCAAGCCGTCCACTAGCAGGGCAGCAGGATGTCATGGCAGACAGAGGAGCTTCTCAGGTTCTGCAAGCAAACACACAACAAAGAAACGCTTAGATTCCTCTCGGATAGCATCAGCCTGCAGGTATGCACCGAGAAGCTGACTAGAGCTGTTTCAGCTAGCACTATGGCCTCCGGCCAGGCCTGGGAAGGTTCACGTAGTTACGTCACCCAAACATCTATTTTTAGAGGACATGAGAGGTTAGCTATCAGGTGTGTGAACAGGTTCTCTATTGTAACCAATATCTCTAGAAATAAAAACACACACCCTGCAGTATGGTTCATACTTTCCTAATGCGACATCCAAACTAGCTCAAAACGGGTCAGCTGCACTCATGTCAACAAAGTTCAGTGATGCTGCAGGTTGAGGTAACTTAATGGAAATCTTTTTGTAAAATCTAGATTATATATTTAAGACTTAATATGCTAAAGCAGATGGCTGCGGACTTAGTGAGCAGAATAACATGGCAGCAGCTACAGTACCATGAGTATTCACACCCCATCAGGTTTCACATTATGCTAGGTAATTAAAATTTTATATAAAATGGAGAATTGGAAGTATTGCAAAAAACTCTGAAGTGTTTAACTTTACCATTACCTCCAAATTAAAGTTTGTTAAATTATGTAAGGTGACCAACCGTTAGTGTCAAGAACAGTCACCTTAAAGGCACTTACAAATGAAATGTACCGTTATTGCAACCAACCACATTCACTCAGAGTTTATTTTGCAATTGGCCTATTATAAAAAAATGTAAAAACAATAGCAAAAAACTAAAACTAGTTTTTAACTATTACAACCAAAAATTATTGAATTTCAGATTGTGCAGAAACTAAAGTGTGTACTAAGCTAGACTTTATGAAAGCCTGAAAAGAAAATAATAAAATGGGTTGAATATAAATTTGTCCTACAATTTTAAGAATTATTTTGTCCAAGTTTCTTTGTTAAAAAACACACAAGATTCTGTTATAAAAATATAGGGGTCTGAATACTTTCACATGGGACAGCTGCACAGATTTTGCAAAGTGTTTACCTTTGAAAGCTAAGATGGAAAACCACCTTTAGGTAGTGGAGGATGGTGCGTCTTTAAGGAGCAAAACACAGGCCAAAAATAAACCAGACACAGAGTCAGCATGAAGCAGTTAAAGTGGGAGGCCAGGGGCAGGGGGGAGGGGAGGGGAGAGAAACTGACTGAGACAACGCTGAAGAATCACAGGAACGTGATGCTGGGAAGTTTGAGTTCTACAAGGACAAATATGTACACTTTTCACTTCCAGAACAGTAGATTACATCATTTCCCATGATTCAACTATGGGTTGTACAGGAGTAAAAGGAAATGTAAATAACTACTTGTTAGGAAATCTACTTCCCTCGTCTGAGTATTATGGGAAATCAATGGATGTAAAGCAAACAGACAAGGAAAAAAAGATCCTTGTTAAATACTTACAGGCAAACTTTGCCCAGCCACTGCTGTGAGGAACAGAGGAGGAGAGGAGGGGCAAACGAATGAGTGAACAGACATGCAAAAGGCTGAGAGTGAGGAAGCAGATGCATGGTTACCCTACATGGTTCTGGACCATGAGGGCAGGTGGGCTGTAGTACCTGTCCGGTCAGAGCCAGGGGAATGTGAGTGGAGGTGCAGAGGGCCAGCGACGCCACGGAGCCGGGCAGCTCCTGGATCGGGGCCTCGTCCAGGTCCTCGATGCGAGGCTTCTTGATGTGGGACTCCGGGCTGGTCAGGGGGGTCACACTGTTCCTCCTGATCAGAGTGCCGGGACCACGCTTCACTTCCTGTGGGACGACAAAGACGAGCCGTCAGACTGAAAAACGCCTCGGCAGCAGAGGCTTTCCTCAGGCGGGCCGGTGGGGTGGCAGCTGACCTCAGGTCTGTCTCTGTGCGTGTTCACCGCCTCCACGTTCAGGGAGATGGACTCCACCTTACAGCCGTAGGCCACCGGGGTCAGCTTCAGGACCGTGTGGAGGGGACACTTCAGGTACGGCATCTCATCTGGAGCCACATGGAAAAGTTCACACTTCAGAAAGGCATAGTTTGAGATGTTTAAAGATTCTACAGGGTGGTCTTCGTTTAAGCGTAAAATCAAAATGGACCACTGAAGTCAACTACAACAAAGCAGAACAATTAGTTTCTGCAAAACACAATTTCCTGAAACTTTAAACCCAGAACCATGCAGGTGGGTGTTCAAGGAACATTTACAAAGGAAGTGGAGGTTTGAGGCAGTGCCAGTGTTTAATCATTGGACTTCTGCCAAGTGAAAATGATGATCGGTTTGGATCATGTAGTTTTATTGACCAAAAGACAATTTGATGTTTGAATCTGTTCAGCTAGTAGAAGTCTGTTTCAGTCACAGTTCCTCTCCAGTTAGCCGTTAGCTTTAGCCTTTGGGAGTCAACCATGTGGATTTATGCTAAATGAAAATACAAATGGAAGAATCTAATCCCCCGAAGTCCTCTAATGAACACCATGTGTATTAGTTCCTACCTGCACTCTTATCAAGGAAGTAGGCAAGCAGACATCGCATCACGGCCTGATGGCAGACCACCAGCACGTTCTCCTGCCTCTCCAGCTCCATGATGACTGGCTCCACCCGCTGCACCAGGTCCTGGTATGACTGGAATCAGGACAATTGACAGGTTGAAGAGCTGATCTAAGCTCCACAACCTGCTCTACCCGCATTTGACCATGATGAGGCTGGTGTACCTCTCCGGCTGGGTAGCGGTAGTAGTACTTGTCTTCGTCTCTCAGTGCAAACTCTTCAGGGAATTTTTCCTTCACTTCATCATACGTCATGTCCTCACACAAACCCTAGAAGACAACAAAAGATGCCAATCAGACTGGGGAAGGAGAGTTAAAGTTGCTACTACAGCGTTCCTCTGGTCGACACTCACAGCATCGATCTCGTTGAGCGCCTTCCATTGCTCATATGGGACCCCCAGGTGCTCGGCGGTCTGGATACTGCGGCACAGCTGGCTGGTCCACACCTTCAGGTCCTTCAGCTGCTGCTCATCAATGAACCGAGCCAAAGCGGCTGAAAACTACAAACAAGTCGATTAGCATCTCGTTTCATCATTTAGCCTGGGTTTTTCCCTCTCCGGTGACTTGTTGTACCTGTCGGCCCCGCTGCGACAGGCCCGAGTCGCCTCCCAGTCGGCCCTCCAGGTTGTCTTTGCTCTCTCCGTGTCGACACAGGTAGATGGTGCGCGGCTGGACATGGATGTTCATCAGGTAGTAGACGATTTTGCTCTGAATGTGATCTTGGATGCGGTTGACGAGGAAACGGCGGCCCACGTCGATCACCTTGATGAAGGAGTGATCCCTGCAGGATGACAGGATGAGTGCTCTGCCCAAAAGGATGCAGTCGCCAAGAAGAAAAGGCAGAGAGGAACCCCAGCCCACCTGTCGTACTGGTCCGGATCCAGAGGCTGGTAGCTGGTTCTGTAACATTCGATCCGTTTCTGGAAGTCCATCATGGCTTCGGTTTTGTTACAGTCCTTGTAGTCTGGACAGGACACCTTCACTTCCTGTACGGGGAGGAAAACTGTCAGACGGAAAACTACACGCCTGATGCCAAAGGAGATGTGAGCATTTATTTATTTTATATATCCAGTGTGCGATCAAAAATGTGGACCATCATCATTAAGTGTCCTGGTTTGTAACGCACCATTATGTTTGACGCGATCACACTGGGATCCTCACAGACAGACTCGATGAAGAAGATCTAGAAAGAATGGAAAAAAGTGAGCAGATTCAGTGAATCGCTCTAGATCTGAAACACTGCAGCATCTGTTACCAAGGCAACATACCTTAAAGTCATTCTCGCTGCCAAACTTTAGGATCAGATCCCGTCGATCTCTCGTCGTGTTCGTGGCGTCAAACACCTGAAGGAAACACCAAGAAGGTCCAGTTATAGTCTGTTGGTTGGGTGTTTGTGGAGGTACAACATAAATAACCAAGAAAACTCACCGCCACTTGGCCTCCCTCATCCTTCAGGTAGGACTTGACATCTCTCAAAGCTGCTAAGGCACATTGCCTGAAGAACAAATGCAAATGTTAGTCAAGCCAAATAACACAAGAACCGAGACTCTCAGTTGAGGCAAGACCTACTGCCTGATTTTCACGGCAGACTCGTTGTCGGGCTTGAAGAAGTCATAGGAGCTGTAGTTTTTGACGGCCTCCCTGCGGTACTCCCCAACGTTGAAGACTGCAGAGAAACCAGTATGAACGCTATGTCCCCAAGGGAGAAACATGATTCTGTGGTGTCTGCTAAGCTAATTAAGGGGGCACCGCATCTTGTTGTGTAACAGAGAAGTTGCTGAGCTCAAGCAGTACAAACCTTTGGTGGGTATGCCGATCCAGTTGAGGTAGCGGGTCAGTTTCTTGGAAATGTACGTCTTTCCTCGAGCAGGCAGTCCCACCATCACGATGACGGTTGGGGGGTTGGCGAAGTGTGGGGCTCCGGTGCCTGCAGGGAAGGAACGGATCATGAAAAATGATCGTTTACTGATCTAAAAGCTGCTCTCAGCACGGCAGACCGTTTACTGCTTCAGACTACTTGGAAGTGATTGACACTAGGAAAAACCGAAACTGAACCCGTCTAGAATTCACCACGAAGACATGATCTTCATATTCCTCTACATCCCATCAGCCAACACATGGCTGCTTGCTGCCAGAATTACCTTTTACTTCCACCTCACTGTGCATTTGACCTACTTCGGGATATGCACTGTCCTACAGAAGCCGCAATCGCTTGTTTTCACTCGGCTGTCCACACAAAAGAGGTCAGGCTGATGAGTTTAAACCTTTTTAAATTAAAAGAAATCCTGTCTTTTGGTTTGTTCTTTGTCGTCACAGCCACTGGGTTCTGGTATGACTGGCCACAGGCCATTAATTCCCTGGTAACCTCCTGAGAGAGCCAATTTACACTTCGTCATTGCGTCGCTTAATCTTGTTTCCACAACAACTGAGTTACAATGCTTAAACAGATCAAACTCTTAACTCCATTTTCGAATAACTGATTCATCACACCCACCTGATACGTTTACACTGGAGTTTTATTTAAAAAAAAAAAAAAGGGCACTGCTAACATTCCAGTTACATTTCCAGATCTTCCTTGCCATTTAAGACGTTTGACCTCGCATTTGGCTGTGTTCTAAAGGTACATTTTACTATTTTTGTTGTTTTTTTTTCTTTGCAGCTGAATCAAATTTAGGTCAGCAGCTTTAAAAATTCAAAACCTTCACTTGTCAAATATCAACTGCAGTACCCTATTAATAAAAAGGACCAATTCACAGGATAATTTGTCATCTGTCGTTTTTGTTAGAAAATATCCAACGTATTTTTGTAATTTTTACTGCACTGCAACTTAAAACCTTTATTCTCAATCATTTTTGATTTAAAAGGATCCCAAAGTTATTTGAATCCCAATAAGTTTGTTTTTTTATTTCTTCTTAAACAAAATAATAAAAGATGAAACAATAAAACTGCAAAAAGCCACATACTCATGCAATTCAAGTAAGTTCCCAAAAATCTAGGAACAGTCATTCTTGGAAATAATTTTTGTATTTTATTTAAAAAGAAAGTCATTTAGTAAACAAGATCTTTATCCAAGTTAAGAAAAATCTAAATACAAGTTTTTTTTCAAATTGCCCAAGAACCCTGTACAATACTGATTTAGTGGGAAAACCTATTTCTGGGGTTTTATGAAGTGGGATTGACATGCAGCACGAATAGCTCTTATTTATAAGGGCAATGAAATAGTCTTTAAAAAAAAAACTGCACAAAAACTAGCCTTTCAAGTATTTCAAACAAAAGCATTTAAACAAAGTAAAAAAAATGTATTGTTCTAATTTTAACCCAACAGCCTGCTTGTTGTCCAATTTATCTACAAAGGGAATCCTAGTACGTCACAGCTGCAAAGACAATTCCAACATTATTTTTTTCAATTTGTCTACAATGTATTCCTCCCAAAAACTACATAGTTTACCAAATGCAACCCTTGTAATTCAGAAACAGCGGCGTTTGACATACGGCAAGGTAACGTCGTCACGCATCACGTCCAGGAATCGGGGACCGAAAGGGGGTGAGGGGGGTTTACCGTAGCCATGGTTACAGGAGTCTCGCTACTTCCCAGTTCAATAGGGGCATGATGACGTAGAACATGTGCCGACAAACACCACCAATCATTTGGTTAGAAATTTAAAAATGCCGGTGTCTGCGTAGCAGGTGCGCTGAAGGTTTTATTACGGTAGGAGAACGGGTTGCAACGTGGAGATGCTACTAATGCGGTAAAACGGAACCGACGTGAAGTCCGCCATTATTGTAAAAAAAAAAAGGCAAGATTTGGTATCGAGCTGAAATAAAAAACATATATTTGCACGAGGATACGATTACGCGAGAAACATAAACGGGTTTTACCTCTTCGCTTGTCATCCTTGGTGGGAACCCAGATCTTTTGGATCCTGTTCTGGGTGAGCTCTCTGGGCATTCCTTTAGGGCTGGATAAAAACACACAGCTACGACGGAAGCGAGTCGCTTAAATCCCGAGCTTTGAAATGAGAACGCTTAAAGAGAGCCGGATAGTATTCTGAGCCGGAGCTCCGTTCACCGTGTCCTCGATGCTGTGCTGAGCTAATCTGCCGGTCTGCGGCGCACATCCTCTATTTAACCACGCCTAGCCGGCCGGCGAAGCACGTGACTCCTGTGACGAAAGCAGCCGTAAAACATCACGCACGAGGGGCTCTGGCCTGTGACACACACACATACACACGCATGTAGGCCATCACAGCGCCACCCGGTGGTGAACCTATTTTCTTAAACTGCACTATTTAAAAATAATACTTTAGGAAAATTCATCCTAAAGTGATTATTTACGTTATTTTGTTGCGTTTTACGAGAACAAACACATTTATTATGACATAATTAAGCTGTATAACATGTTATTTTATATTCGGATAAGTGTGTTAGATAATGGATGGATTCATTTTGCATTCTTTTTGAGTTCTTCCCCCCAATAACACAATGGCGTTTTTGACTCGTGGTAATTGCAAACTAGTCTGAAATTAGTTTTCCCCACTTCGCTCTTTTTACACCATTTCAAAGACAATTCGTAGTTTGACAAAATAAAAACATTTTACTTTTCTTTTTGACGATTTTCCTTTACATTAGGTAACAGTTGTTTAATAATTTCTGACTGGAAAAAAAAGTTCGCAGTATTCAATTTAATTTTCATTCTTACACTGTAATGAACATAAGTTGAGTTAATTTTTATATATTTTACAATTAAAACGTTATTATTAGTGCAGGAATTGCCCGACTTCAGAGGAAACCCCATTGGTTGCGTTACTGTTTCATTGTCAGACCTGGGCAGACGTGCAGAGCCGCACGTCTACACGCATCCCGCGTCCACAGGCTGGGCTGCGTGACTCAGGTTGGGCATAATCACACATAAAACATTCAGCTGCAAGTTTAACTGCATTTAGATGAAATGTGCTTTAATTGGAGTGATCACTATATTTAAATGTTAGGGTTAATACTAACATTTTAACAACATAAAAAATACATAAAATTACACTTTGAACATAATAAATGACGAGTCATGGGTCATAAATTGATTTATGATCTGTTGCTTAAAATATATTTTTAAGCTCTTTCATGTCTGAAAAGGTCTCTGCTTTGTACTATTCCGGTCAGGATGGTTTTTTCTTGCATGCACTTCCCCCTCAGCATCCAGGCAGAGATTCAGCTGCAAATGAATAAAAGGTCAAATAAGGCGACGTGCTGCGTGCGGCTGCAGCGGTCTGCAATGGAGACGCTCTCATGCATTCAGTCTCCGCTTATCGTGACTTTATTTTATGTGCTTTTTCCAGTTTTGTACGCACAGTGGTTGTTCTTGCATGAAAAAAGCGCGGCACAAATATAACACACATTAAAGTTGCCAAAAAACTTTACATTGATGTTTTAATGCTTCATAGTATCTAATGGGCATGCCCGTAATTTCATGGCAGAAAAAATGAATAAACACAAAGTGTTTTTATGAACAAAATACATTTCTATTGAACTTTACCCTCTCTGCAGAATTTGTGTATTTTATATTCCAGTTAATGTATGGTTAATCTGCATGTCAGTTTTTAAACTATAAATGATCAAAGACAGTCTGATGTCCTAAAACGTAAGTAAAAGCTCTTTTTAGTGTATAATGCTGCTAACAACCATTACTCTCCACAATAACCCTTTGAATTTCAGTTAATTTGAGTTACAACCAGATTTAATTTCCCTTTGGAATCAATAAAGTATATTTTTATTAGAATTTAAATAAGCACATTATGTGCATTTTAAAAAGTAATCCTACTCAGTTGCATATCCCTCGGACTGTGTGTCTTATATTTCTACTAGAATAATCGCACAGTATCTTCTTACAATCTTGTACAATATCTTATTACTTCTGCTGTTGTTACTCTTGTCATAAGTCAGAAATGTATGCCTTTCTGTTCATCAATCTTTAAAAGTTTACCAAATTTCCACCATTGCTTAACCTGGACTTTGAATTCTCCTCTCAAACTGAATCATGGTGTTAAGCCACATCCATTTCCTCTCCACTTTGTTTGCAGGTGACGCTCTTTTTCCCTTTGGCCACCTGAACAAACAGGAAGCTGGGTGACTCAGAAAAAGTTAGAGCTGCCCAGACTGAGTAAGTCAAGCACGTGAGACAAAAATGCAAACACTGTTCATTAACTGACAAGGACACAGTCTGAAGTGGATGAGACATTAAATCTCTTGAATGGATAATTACCACAAACAGAAATTGGAGAAATGCATGTTAACATCCAGAATTTAAATAGCCACAATTCGTGCATTATCAGAAGTAACTTGTCACTAATGAGGCAGTGTCTCATAAAGGTAAAAGTTGTTTGTATAGAAAATGTTTAGAGTGAAAAAGTTTTTATTTCTCAATATAAAAACATTGAACTTCTGTTTTCCTCTTTCAGACTGTTGTGGTGAATTTGCCTCAAACCGCCTGCCGTATGTGGTTCATGCAGTTTATCACTAGTCCTGTCGATATTTAAATCAAATCAGTTTATTCAGGTGATGTTCACTGTGCTGATATCTGGTACACTTGTATAGTTTATGTTATTTGTGCTTGTTTAAATTTCAGAAGACATGAAAAGATTTTTCCTTTAAAGATTTTGGAAACTGAATTTCCTGTAATTTTCTCTCTTCACAATTGTGTGGTGCTCCATCACATAAAAATCCAAATGAAGCACACACAGTTCGTAGCTACAACATTATAAAACATGAAAAAGATGCAGATGCTTTTGCAATCCACTATAAATTTGGACTGCTTTCCTGAAGGGCCCTTGCACTTTTTGAGTCATAAATAAAACAATGCAAGATGAAGAGTGCAGGCATTTATAAAGTCTACCATGGGACTGCTTGAGAAGGAGAAATTTTACCCCACCAAAACAGATCCTTGCTGCTGCAGCAGCCTCTGCTCTCTTTAAAATCTCAGCAATTGTACACAGGAGGAAGTGACAGTGACGGAGAATACCTCAAGGGGACAAACTGCTTGCCTGCCTTTAAACAAGTTTTCACAAAATTAGCTGCTAACTCATATGGGGCTGCAGTTGAGAGGAATTAATTAAAGTTTAAGACAGGAAAACACTTGATTAAGGTTTTGGTCTGTAATGGATTTTACTTTGATTGATGTTTTCCATGAGGCTGCACAGTGGCGCAGTTGGTAGAGCTGTTGCCTTGCAGCAAGAAGGTTCTGGGTTCAATTCCCAGCCCCAGCCTTTCTGCATGGAGTTTGCATGTTCTCCCTGTGCATGTGCGGGTTTTCTCCGGGTACTCCGGTTTCCTCCCACAGTCCAAAAACATGACTGTCAGGTTAATTGGTCTCTCCAAATTGTCCCTAGGTGTGCATTTTGTCTGTGTCTCTGTGTTGCCCTGCGACAGACTGGCGACCTGTCCAGAGTGAACCCCGCCTCTCGCCCGGAACGTTAGCTGGAGATAGGCACCAGCAACCCTCCCGACCCCACCAAGGGACAAGGGTGTCAAGAAAATGGATGGATGGATGGATGTTTTTCCATGTGGACTTCAAAGCATTTCTGGACAACCTTTCTACTTTTATTTGTTCTATTAAGCTTTGTTTTCACCTATTTATCTATGTACCATTGAGGTATTGCCAAGTTACACATGTGTCTGAAGTGTGATTGGGAGATTTCTGTTATGGCTCTATTGTTGCCTTTGGGATCTTCTGTCTGAAGCATGACCCAGTTTGACCCCCGCGCTGGTTGACGTCTTCAGATTTGACTGTTTTATAATGTAGCTTAGTTATCACTCTGCCAAATGTACATAGGAGCCCAAATCATAATACCTCCAGTACTGTGTTGAAAAGATGATATGGTTGCTATTATTTCAATGTCAATAAAAGACCAATTGATCACTATTATCTCCATACCGACAGAAGCGAGCCTGCCGTTCAATCGGCATCTGTGGGCCCTGTGACCACCATCAGCAGGTAAGGTGTGTGAAGTGCCTTGCCCAAGAACTGAGATGGATGAAGCCGGGGTTCAAACTGGCAACTCACCAGTTACAGGATGGATTACTACCTTCTTAGCCGGTGCTACACCTGTTGTATAAGCTTGTTTTTACAATTTATACAATAAGTAAAGGATTATGGCCACATAATGCCCAGTTTCACTAAATCCTACACAAACGATAAGTCACGTCAGTGGCAAAGTTTTGTTTTGCTCTTTTAGGAAACCTTGCTTCAACAAAATAAGTTCAAATTTATTTAAAAAAGAGTTGAGTTCAAGTCAAAGCTCACAAAAAGAACAATCTATTGATGAGATGTTCCATCAAGCACACTCCTAAAACCCATGAACAGAAATTGCAGAAAGAAGTAAATACTTCTTCTGCTCAGAGATATGCTCACTAATTCCATTGCCATCCTTCTAACTAACTGTAAGTCATATGTGCCTGTATGTAGGTCAGATCCCATTTTCTAGAATCCTTTTGTGCAGGCGTATGTAGAGAGCGAACTCTGCAACATAGAGACCTGGAGGTCTACAGACTACAACACTGGGTGATCGGAAGGTAAGAACATCTTCAAGTTAAACAACATGAAGCTAGAAGGTTTTATAGTTCAAGTGTTTGTTAGAAAAGCAAATGTTGGAGTTGCTCTGTTGGAATCTGAAACATAGTGATTAAAGATCCTAAGATTATTGACCTTAGTGTCTAAACAGGCCAAGACAACTCACCAAGAAGATCAGGGGATAAAAGAAGCTACAGTGAGAAGCCGACAGTTTCTCAGCAGAAGACCTGCAATATGTCAGCAAATAAAAAAGCCCATCCTTCACCGTCAGCAGGATTCGCATCTGGTATTCAACCACAACAGCTTCTGCTGCAGGTTTGGAAAGGCAGCCATTCACACCTTCCAACAACATGTCCACACCTCACTCTGAGACAAAGGCTCCCCATTCACCAACCTCCCTTCTCTCCTCAGACCCCCTCCCTGTACTAGAGGAAAACATCAATAGTCTCTTTCACCATCGGAAGACTGTTACCCCCTCATGCATGAGATCCTTTGTTGACACACTGACCCCTATCTTTACTCAGATCTTCAACAAGCACCCCCATCATCATCCTGGTCCCCAAGAAACACATTTCCTCAGGTTTGAGTAATCACTGGTATGTCGTCCTCACTTTTGTCATCATGAAATGCTTCAAGTGACTCAACTGGAGTCACTTGAACTCCAGTGTGTGCAGCAAAACTGGATCACCCATTGGATCACCAGCTTCCTGACATACCAGCAGTACAAGATGAGGGTAGGAATCATCTTCTGACAAGAATCATCAGCATTGGCACCCCCAGGGGTGTCTATGCACCCCTGGGGGGTGTCCTCCTCCCATTTCTCTTCTCTCTAAATAAAAATGCTGTTCGTCAGTGGACTAATCTATGAGATGAAGATGACACTGTTGTCATTGGTCTCAAACAAGACAGAGATAAATTTGCATGCAGACAGGAGGTGGGTCGATTGGTGCAGAACCACGTTACTTAACCTGCTCAAGACAGGGGAGACGATGGTGGACCTTGAGAGAACTCACTCTCTCCTCAATGACAAAGTGTCTAGTGTGAATCACTTCAGGTTCCCAGGAGCCACCTTTCCTTCCTTGGGAACTATGATGCCTCACACAGAAGGTCTTAACTCACACATAACCATGTTTTTAATCTGTTCTGTGTTTGTCCATTACGGTGTGGTTTGGTTCATCCACAAAACAGGACCAGTCCAAACTGTAATGAACAACTAGATCATCAGGAATGACTTTCCCTCCATCCCTTTTCCCTCGACACAACTGTGGACTTTTACCTTCAGATCGGTCCTAAGGAGGGCCAACAACCAGCTCCCACAGGAACAGTTTCTTCCACGAAGCTGAATACTTTACAGAGAACCAAGATCTTTAGGATGCACATTTGCACTATTTCAACCTTATATGTCATCATCTATTAAAACACTGGACATCTGCATATTTTGAAGAAATAAAATGTCCACAAACTTAACAGTGATGATTCTGATTTTAGCCTACACAGTGCTGTCAGAAAAGTTTTATTTAAGAGAACTTAGGATTCTACAAGTCTAGTAATAATCAAGTATGGATGTTTCTTGTGATCTGCAACTCATTAAATATCTTTAATCTCTCAGTTCATGATTTAACAAGGTCAGGGGGGATTGCTTTCACCCAAGGATGATTTAGACAGCCCCCACCCCAATTTATAAAACACCATCGCAAACATTTAGTTGTGACACAGCAAAAATGGAAGAATCAGAAAGGGCACTGTAACTTTATGTGTTAACATGCAATAATTTCCTTGTTACCCATATTTCCTTGATCTTTGAACCATGCCATATAAATGAAAAGATGAAATCCTTTAAATGGGTCCTCCTTCACATTTCTGTTTCATCATCCAACCCTCTGGGACGTCTTCTCTGGCTCACTTACATAAGCTCTGAATGAGGCTGAGGCTGTGTTCACTGTCCTAGTCCCCTTCCTATAATCTAGAAAGGCTAAGTTAGGACTCCTGGACCCGAGGGACGCTAAAGACTCAGGAAAGGAGTATTATGTCAGAAACTAGGCCTCCGTGGCGCTTACAAGATGAAAACACTGAGAAAGGAATCCACACCCAAAAGATTGGTTTACACCTTTTATTTTGCATTGGCATAAAGGTATTTAATAATCACAAGAAAACACTAGATGACAGAATCCTTATTACTACATATACATTGCTGTTTATAAAAGAAAATATGTACAGGTGGGGAGGGTGCTGTTGCCTCACAGGCTCAGCTGGCAGACATCACACCTGCTCCCCGAGATCCAAAACACGAAACTTGTCTAGATTGTAGAAGCAGGCCTTGACGACTCGACCCCCGAAATAACGTCCATTTAGATCCACAACGGCTGCAGAGGAAGAGGAGGTCAAAGGTCAAACGGGATCATGAATATTTTTTAGAATCATCATGCCTTTAAACTTCTGCCCTGGTTTAACGCCTTGCATTACTATTCACATGTCATGACCACACACCTCAGCGTATTCTACTACAACTGGATGAAATGCTGCAGTACAATGTAGTACATAAGGGTACGGAGAATGAATTCTTTAAAATAGCAATATGAAAAAGATCAGCTGATTGCCAATCACACAAAATTAACGAAATTGGGACATGTTTACCAGTGCGCCCCACTTTTAAAGGTTCCTACCAGCTGTGCACATCAACAGCTCAGGTGGGTTCAGTTTTCCTCGCTAGGTTAAGTTTCAGACTTTGACTAGGCCATTCTAACACATTATAACAACTTGATTTTATCCAAATAATTCGATTGGAGCGCTGGCTATATGTTTAAGGTTTGATGTCCTAATGGAACTAACAGAATATCCAGTCTCAGGTGGTTTGTAGTTTTTCTCCAGATTTCTTGTCTTTGCTAAAGAAAAATGTCCCCAAAACATGATACACCACACTTTTTAGATTTTAATTTCTCAAAAAATCTTGAAAAGCATACATTGTTTTCCTGCCACTTCCGATTCTGCATTCGTTTTGTGTGGGCGTACATAAAATCCCCCTAAAATACCAGGAAGTTTCTGTTGCTTTGGATTCATTGTTATAATCCCCGTCATCTAAAAGCCCATCGACACACAAGGTTCAAACACAGGACTATTTAAAACCATTTGTCACACTTTAATCCGTTCGAAGAATCTGGTAAAAACGGAACTGCTGTGTTTCTTCCCAGAATAAAGATTCAGAACATTCAGCAGAACCGCCTGATGCAGAATCATCACTGCATAGCAACAGCAGCGTGAAGACAACTGGATGCACACTAAGACTTCCTGTCTTAGCAGGCTGAGTTTAACGCTAAATGTTGTCACATCCTGACTTGTTTAGAAGCACAAAAGCAGAACATAGTGAAGCAGAAATGTACTTAAAGCAGACTAAACATAATTTTAACAAAGCTGAAAAAATGTACTTTGAAAGACGGCTCCATGAGTTTACTTTTGGGAAAAGCTGAATTATTTTACAAAAAAGCAGCAAAAATCTACTTTTGAAATAATTTGCATGAACTTACTGGGGTTTTTTTTAAAAGCGGTGTTTATTTACTTTTAAAAGAGAGAACAAAAATACTTAAAAAACACAATAAATTTACTTTAAAAAAAGAAAAACTGAATAAATCAGCTAAACAAAGTCTTCACACCAGGTATGAAAACTTTATGACTCTCTGGACTGGAATATATTAAAACGAAAGTTACTTGTAAAAATGAAAGTTGTTAGAAATTGATGCTACATAAAAAACACAAACTGAACTCAAACTGAACCTAGATAAAGAGAAGATTTTTTTGTCTCTGCCCATCTCAACCATCTTCTCGGAGTAACCCGTTCTTTGAGAGCGCGTCCCGCTTTCTGGGAGCTGTGATGTAAGCGCGGTTCTGCCGCTGCCATAGGGAGTCGTGACATAACACCGCAGGGAGTCGAGTCTCACCTTGATTCCGATCTGGGATGACCCAATTAAGAGTGGGACACACTATTGGCCCCGGTTATCGGAGCGGTTACACAATGGCGAAAAGAAAGCGAGGCCATTACGTAAAAAAAGTTTTGCCTTGGGTTAAACAAACGAGGAGAAAACGGCGGGTAAACACTGACCTTTGATGGCCGACTCCACCCGCTCAAATTCTAGGAATATCCTGACGGCTTCATCATCGGGAACGTCGGCGATCTGTGAAGGAGAGAAACCTTGTTTATTGTCTTTTATATTTTTTAAATCACTTTGGATGAACTCTGTAAAGGTTTATTCTCCACACCTCAAAAATGACACATTTCACCACTTTGCCGTATTTCTCGCACTCCTCTTTCGTCTCCCCCTCCAAGTCTTCGTCCACTTCTCCTCGGCCCACCATGTTCTGAGAAATCGCAACACATTTTAGGTTTCTGCTTTTATTTTTGTTTGTTTTTTATAAAGTACATCTTGTGGGAAACAAAAAAAAAAAAAAAAACACAAACGTACCCTGAGCAGAACCACTTTGGTCGGGTTTTTCAGGATCTCCGTCAAGGGATTGGCCTCAGACTTCTTGGAAGGGTCCGCTGATTGGCCAGAAAGGCATAACAAGACAACATTTACAGACGTGATAAAGATGTTTACTCAAGACGTGAAACTATTCCAGCTGACGTTGGGTGAACTTTTCTGATACGCCGGTTGGAACAACGAGAGGTTTTATTGTCTCGCAGCACGGCTGAGGAACGACTGACTGGGTCACCCAGCCGCGCTACAGTTGGTGTTCCAGGAAAGAGATAAATGTCTGATTAAAACACTAAACAGAGCTGAACATTTAATCTGTCGGGAGACGCCAAAAGTTCACTTGGTTTCAGAACAATTCTCCAGTTTCAGGTCTGTACGTTTTTTTTTTAAGAGTTTACCTTTTTTATTGCTTTATATTAACAGGTACCAACTACAAGAGAAAATGAATAGAGATGGGAAATGGAAGCTGATATCAAACTGGAAAATCTGATCTTTTTTCCTCTTTAATGATACTGACCGGCTGACCACAGCCTCCTTACTGGTGTGCCTCAAAGCCTGGCTAATGGTTTTATGGCTAAGCAAACTCTGTTGTGGAACAACTAGAAATAAAGGAATAACCTGATATGCAGACACATGTGACATCTGCTGTCCAATCAGCTCACAGATCTGATTTCAGATGTATGAAAGATGAATGAATGAGGCTTTTGTTCTAAGTATTGCTTCTTTTCATCAATAGATTGAGGTTAGCCACATTTAACGTAGGTAAAATATCATTTACACTGTTTCTAAAATAATAAAACTGATTTTTTTTTATATAATTGAAATATGTCTATTATTTTGATTCTGATTCATGACCATGAACAATAAAATAGACAAGTTAAATTTAATAGTAGTTTTGCTTAAAATGCTTATTTAGCAGAATATTATTCTTTTTTTTTTACCATTCTGTTTGTTTGGTTAGTCTGATTAAAGTAAAAAAAAAAACATTTAAAATTTTTCTTTTTTATTTTGGCAACTGCAAATATTTCCTAAGGTCTACATTTGTCATATTATTTATTAATTATTATTATTATTATCATCCATGAATAGAACAGAGTAGCAGTTTTCTTTCACCCAGTGGTATAAGCTGAACATCACCATGGGGAACTCCAGGATTTTTACCGTGGCATCTGATGAAGAGATTTTAAATGGTAGGAACGGTATGTACTGGAAGGTCTCACAGCTTCATCTTCACCAATGGCTATTTCTGACTTAGCTTTATAAATCCTGCTTGAAACTGTGTGAGTAGCTCCTGTTTCTTAACTCTGACGCCAGATGAGAAAAGCCAGTCAGAATGATCAGCAGGAGGATTTATACATTAGTCTGGTGATAAACCTGTAAGAAGGCATAGCAGTGTTTCTAATTGATCGTCCTGACCTCATAGCAACAAAAGACGGCAACAGAGGAGTTACTGTTGTTGGCCGCCCGGTGGGCAGGTCTTGTCATGGTAAATTAGAAGGAGACATTAGAACACCATTATCATTTATCGCAATCGTTGTTGAGACAATTTATCGTCTAGCAAAGTTTGTTGTCGTGACAGGCCTACTTGTGATTAACATATTTCAGGCACACTTACTTAAAAAAAAGGAATTTACAACGTTTAAAACTATAATTTTAGGTACATAAATTTTAGGTCTTTAATTATGCTGTCGGCCTGCAGGTTAATCAGTACACACCTACAATGAGACATGACAATCTGGCATAAAACTATTTGAAAAAGACAAAAGACACACAATTAACATGCTGTATAGATTAGAGGTGTAAATGTGGTTAGCAAACTAAAATACATGAAAACTAAGGGGCAAAATAAGAATAAGAATGAGGTTTTTAGAGGTTTTTAGGAAACATGCATCACTAAAATAAATCTTGTTCTGCATTTAACTTCAAAATTTAGCAAAACATTCTAAAAAAAAAATAAAAAATCAGTTCATGATAGTAAAACTGGAAGCACTAACACACATGCAGACACTTTTAAAGAAGCTAGACATAAACCTAGACAGAGCGTTTCACACACAAGAGTAGGACAATAGGATGGAGGCCAACCTGCAGAGCCTCCGCTGGTAGGATCAGCAGCCCCTGACTGGCTCGACCCTGCTGCTCAGTCGCACCAACACACACACACACATGCACACAGAGTCACTGTAAAACATCCACCTGCTGCAGATTGACACCGTCTTACTCGCTGCGGCAGCGAAAACGTGAAAGACAGCATCAGTGATGAAGACTTCAACATCAAGGAGCAGATGGAGACAGAGAAGCAGAATTATCTGTTCATGCTGCCGACAGTGGAAACATTTCAATGGTGAGAATTAGAGACGTACGTTTTTCTGCGGCGTCCCCGATGATGATCTTCCCCCCCCTCTTGCTGGTCTTCTCCACAGACAGCGCCGTGCTCAGGCCCTGCTCATGCTTGCCGAGGCCCTGGCCTTCTTTGAAGCCGTACTTCTGCATGATCTTATGGGCCACCGTACCGCTGCGGGGGAGAACACTCGTCACATGGGGGCTTTTTGTTCTGAAGCTACCGAACTGAGAGGAAGGGGCTGGAGGACTGACCCCATGTTGGCCAGGAAGGAGCTGGTGGGGCCGGGCGGCGAGCGCGGCCGGTCCGAGTCCTCGTACATGGGAGGAGGGATGGCGGCTTTGGCGCCTCTGCGGGACGACCTTCGTCTTCGTAGGCGTACGGAGACGGGCCTGCAGGACAGAAAACAACCACTGCTGCTGGAAACAAGGACTGGACAATACTGCCCTCTGCTGGATTCTAACTGGTTTAAAGTCTCCTTTTCCACATTTTAAAGGATTCACCATTTAAATTCTAGCGCATTGATTTGATGGATTAAACCGTCTGTGTTACATTAGAGAAATGTTCAAACTCTGAAAAATGATGCCTCTTACAGTTCCAGTGAAAGGTCTTCCAGAATCAGCCAAGAGCAAAAGAAAAAGACGTACATAAAGGGTGAAAGAAAGGCAAGAAAAATAAAAGAGCGAAATAAAAAAAAATACAAAATGGAACAATCCATGTTCTTGTGTCCAAGAAGAAAGGACACAAGTAAGTAAGGAAGAGAATGAAGGATTCAAGGAAAAAAAGTGAGGCAACAAGAAATGTATAAGGTTTAGAGAAAGGGGGAAGGAGAAGAAGACAATGATGTGTGGAAGTACAGAGTTTTTCATCTTATATTCTGATTCCAGACTAATCCAGAGCTGGAATGTGGATGGCAGCACAGGAACTCTGAACCTCACAATAACAAACTGGTTGTTGGGATGTTACAGACCAACACCACTTATGAAGCACATTTGGAAAATGTTAGTTTCCAAACACTGAAAATAAAAATCGGCAGCTTCTAGAACAAATTTCTCATAACTAATCATCGTTTTGTTTTTTAAACCCTGCATGGTTCTCCTTCTCCTCCCCTCCGTTCTCTCCGGTGTGAATAGTTCAGCAAGGCGCTACCATGAGTCGTCACCTTTACCTTCTCTGTCCACGAGCGACGAAGGAGGGGCAATGGCTGCTCCACCCATACCTGGAAACCATGGAAACAACCTGTCACTTCCTGTTCTCACATCAAACACATTCAGGATGACTTCAGTAATCGTTGTCTAGGCTGCAGTGACACTTAGTGGCTCAATGTGAAGCAGGCAGAAAACAGTTCATATGTGGGAAATTGAGTATCATCGAAAAATTTATTTAATGAAAAAAAATTTAAATTTAAACCAATTAGATAAATTCATACAAAATATAATGTAGTTCAAGTGTTTATCTTGGATGTCTTTCTGATGTATTAAACATGTTAATCTGCCCTTTTCTACCAAATGTTTTCTTTCCACTCAACTTTTTATATAAAAACCCCACTATGACAATAAGCAAAAATAAATGCTTTAAACATGATTTAATGCTAAAAAAGGTTAGTTTTACATAATGCTGTCCCTTTAGGGGGAGCTTCTAGCTCCTTATTGGTCGATAAACTACATATCCCCGTGGCAACAAATACTCACTTCGTTTCCTCCACTCTTTTTCGTACTCTTCCTCCTCATCCGAGTCTTCTTCTGTTGCCGGGAAACGAGAGAATCCGCTGGGCGCGCCGCCTTCGTGTCTCTCTTTCCTCCTCCTGAAACACACCAGGTTTCAGGATTTGTATTCCAGACGTTCAGATTACTTTTAAAGTTTTAAAAAGGAAAAAAAAGAAAAAGTAAAAAAAAAAAACTCCATTCACTTTTCCCTCTCTTCGATCTCCTTCTGTCGCTCCTGCTCCCTCTTGCGCTGCATCTCTTCCCGGTGGCGCTTCATCACCTTCTCGTAGTCGTTGGGGAACATGGGGTCGTACTCGTCGGCCAGCGGGATCAGAACGTCCCCGGAGGAGAATCCGCTGGGAACCGCATCCTGAAGGAACCAGATTCAGTTAAAAAAACCCAAAACAAAACAAAAAACAATCATTCTAGGGAATCTGCTGGAGCGCGAGGCGGACCTTGAGTCCAACGGCGGCGTGTGGAGGAGTGTCTGTGCTGAGCCGGTCGTCACTGGAACCTCCTCTCTTCAGATCGATAACAGGAGCCAGAACGGTGGTCTGCTTCATCCGCTGAGTCTGGAACACAAACATAACCTTTATCGAACATCTAATTCTTTTAGTATTTTTGACACTATTCAGACTTGTGTGATTCTTCTACACATTTAACTGAAACCGAGCAGGACAGTTTCACTCTGTCCTGCCCTCCACACTCCAGGGTTCCAGTTGTAAAATCCTTGAGGGAAGTTAAACACTGCTGATGGCTGTGGGCAGGGATGATCTCCTGCAGCAGTCTGTATTACAGCGGTTCTGTGTAGGCCTCTGACTGAAGACGTCTTGTTGTTGTGCAACAGTCTCATGATGACGGTTCTCAGAGTTGCCTGTTATTATTAGAGCTGCAGCTAACGATTACTTCAGTAATCAATTATTCTGACAATTAGTCGGACAAAAAATTTGAGACATTCTGCAGATTTTTTTTCTTAATCATTTAAGTTTTTTACACAACATTAGAAACACATTAAAAGATGCAAATGAGCAAATAATTTAATTACTTTTTAAATAAGAAAATTAAAATTAGCTGACAAGTGTTTCTGTAATCCATAAATCGCAATGAATCAGATTAATTGTTTCAGTTTTAGTTATTTTATTCAGTTTCTTTAGATATAAACTTGTGAATTATGCTTCTATCTCGATCTCTGGTGGCATTCAGGGTTTTTTCTTTGTGAACATCAGCGATTTCTTTTCAAAACCTTTTGGACAATTAACTCGGCCGCATTTCCAACATGGTTTAAAACTAAACTATCAGGCCACACCTGGTTTTCAAATACATGATTTTATAGCAGATCCTAATAGGTTCAGACTTCAGCAGCTATTAAAGTAAAAATGTAGTCTGTATAAAATCCCAGGTTTAGTTCTCTCATTAGGCAGATCTTATGTTTGCTTCAGCAGTTGTGTCCATGTTGTAAAACATGCATTCTGGGAAATGTATGCGCCTGTCCTAGTTGTTAACAAAACACCGGAGCTGCTTTGCATGGTGAGCTACCTTAGCCTGGGTCAGGGCCGCTTTCTTCACTTTCAGCTGAGACTGGAGCAGCTTGAAGTTCTTGGACCAGCCTTCGGTCTTGGTGTCGCTTGCACCGACACCGAGATCATCGTACAGCGACATGCTGCCCCAGTCAGTGCTGCCGCTTCCTGCAAACACACACACACACACACACGCGCCACACACACACACACACACACAACACACACACAGGATTGAGCTTTTATTCAGACTCAGAGGCTTCGGTTTTTGTTAGAAACACCGGTGACACCAACTAATGAACCAAGCTAGCACGCAGGTAGCATAGCTACCTCACATCAAAGTCAACAGCAGTTTAAATTGCCTGATATGTTAGCAAAGCTGACTGAATGATTGTTACAGTTTGCTAACATAAGCTAAAGCTAATATCACTGCTGATCTGTATTCTCTTGGGGAAAATACGGGCAAAAATATATCATTATAAGAATTCGTTTTCAAAGTTCTTATATTACAACCATACGGATATCTAAATTGGACATAAAAGGTTTTAGCACATTTGCTTTACCTCCTCTCGCTTAGCTTGCGCGACGGAAGCAGCGGAAGAACAACAAGTCAAAAAAGAAGTTACGTAACAATGTTTAGCGCCGCCTAGCGATGGGAGGATTTAGGAGATTTATTTTTATTTTTATTTCTTTTACTTTATTTGTCAACGTATTATTATTATTATTATTATTATTATTATTATTATTATTATTATTATTATTATTATTATTTATTATCGCAAAATGTTTCTGTTTCTTTTTAATTCTGCAGTAAAGGTGGCTGACTTGACTCGAGAACACCAGCAGGTGGCATCACCTACCAAATAGTCAGTCGCTCTGACTGGAGATCATGGGATGAGAAATGTGGCCTCACGTCTTGATCGTCTTGATCGTCATCAGATATACTTTCACCTGACTGTAAGACTCTGAACCACTGAGCTACACTACTGTCTTTCTATTTTCTCAACACAAGAAATGCAATAATTGTAGCGCATGTCCAGGAGACATCTCCAGTGCTTTTACAGCACAGACGTTGTCATGGCTTCTGCTTGTACATCTCTTTCAATTGAACTTTTTCCGTCCACTCAACTTTCTTTTCTGTCAAAAGGAACTGTGACGTTCGCCCGTGCACACCAAAACATGACCATAAAAAAGAAAAGAAAAGCAATTAACCCAAATAAAATGTTAGAAGTGATCCTTATCGCATGAGTGTCATGAATCTCTGCTATACCCTAGTTGCAGTTTTGCAATTAAATCACTAAAATAAAATGACTTTTTGATTATTCACTCAACTCTCACTTGCCCGAACGTATCGTTTGCCGACAACAACAAAAACTACAAACATGGCGTCGATCAAATCAAGCCAGAAGTGAAGTGCGCTCCGACTTTATTGACGATGCGTAACTGAAAGTGGATGAGTGTGAAAGTGAAAGCGTGAGCGTGACAGCAGCGAGCAGGGAGGTCAGACCCTGACGATGGTCTTACCGGTTCTGGGTTTCCACGGGGGACATGTTGTAGATCCGCACCGCGCTGGCAGATGGATCCGGACCGATTCCCCGCTTCTGTCTGCGTCCTGATGGTTTGTCTTCTCGGGACGACGCGTCTCTCCAGCGTCGGTAGGGACACACTGTCCTGTGTTTAAGCAGTATTGTCTGTTACAGTCAAATCTCATGCCTACAGTTAAATCCAGGCTATTTTGAAATACATTTGTTTGATTTTTTTTTTTTTTTTTTGCGTGGTTAATTGTTGTTTTGTTATTTACTTTCTCTATACGAGGTGGAGCAATGGTTTCAAGTGTTAGTGTGAAATTACAAAACAAATAGCACAGCTGAAGTTCTGTATGTGCAATAGTTAGTGTTTTTAAAAAGAAAAAAAAAATAAATTAAGCTAATAACAAATGTGTTTGGTTATTTAACAGATTTGAATGTGTAGTAAATTGACTAATTTTAATGTTTTGCAGCAAACAAAATATTCTGATTAGAATTTGGTCCAAAATGTTATATGAAATTATATTTTATAGAAAAGACAGCATTTTTAAGGTTTTTTTTTAACATCTTTGAATCACAAAATCTAGAAATGAATATTTATATTAAGAAAACATATTGCTCTATTAGTGTTCTGTTTATCTGAGGAATAAGCTAGTTTCTCTTTGCGGTTTACTTGTGGTGAAGGCAATTTAACTATGATCCATCCTTTTCTGATCTACTGGACCAAATCAGCATTAACTATTGCGGTTAATGCATGATAAATCTGCTTTAACATCAGGATTGACCCATATTAATAAACAATGTTTGTTTCAGCCTTAAAACAAACATTATATATAATGCAACAGTGTCAAAAGAGTACAGGGAAAAAAAATAAAAATTGCAAGAATTTGCATTTTGCACTATTGGATCTTAAGAAGGTTCTAAGTAGAGTTTCACAATGTTAAAAGAAGAAATCAGCGTAAGAGACAAAAACTTTTGAGCAGGGAATTAATTGAAAACTGCATTTACACTCAAACTGATTTTTTCAGCTGATCAAAAGTTTAACTAAAAGCTAAAAAAAAAAACTGGAAAAACCCCCAAAACAGAAATCAAAGTGTCAAAAAAAAGGACTCAGTAATGAGTAGCTCCACCATCTTGCTGATGACTTCAAACAATGTTTAGGCTTGATGCCAGTGTTTCCAGGAGGCTAGTGGGAACGTTGCTCCAAGTGTTGAAGATGGCTTCATGAAGGGCCTCCACCGTCTGGAACTGATGTCTGAATGTCAGAACTGAATTTTTTGACTAGTCTTAAGATTTTGATCAGAAGTGTATATAACATACATAATGTCAGCTATAAAAGCAATATCAAGGTCGGATATTGATATTGGTGCAAAC
This sequence comes from Poecilia picta, assembly GCA_033032245.1. Classification (NCBI taxonomy): domain Eukaryota; kingdom Metazoa; phylum Chordata; class Actinopteri; order Cyprinodontiformes; family Poeciliidae; genus Poecilia; species Poecilia picta. The sequence continues at coordinate 17,121,374 of CM065375.1, forward strand.
TGCTATATTGGTGTACCCTAGTTCAGATTATTAGACAATCAATAAGTTAATGTAAATCAGTTTGCCAAGCTGTAATTTCTCCAAATGTCCCGATTGCACCTTGCCTGAAGTGGCACCGAAGCAGACAGGACGTGGAAGGTGACCTTATTTCCACCCCATCTGGGCTCAGGTTGACTAACGATGCCTAGCAACACTTCAAAACTCTGAAAAAACTCAACAGAACTGGAGACAATTCTGACTGTACATGGAAAAAAATCCAACTGAGAGGGTAAAAAGTTTTGTTGTTTCAACTGGCGCTCATTGGCTTCCTACTACCGATGCCCTGGGCGTTTCCCAATGTAACCAATATCTAAAGCTGCCACTTATAACCTTTGCGGTCATGGTTGTAAAGTTCTTCAATTTGATGTTTCAGGATGTAATGTGTTTTTTGTTCTTCTTTCTGTTAAGCTCTAAAGTTTACAGAAAACAATCCACAGCATTGTCAGCTGTCTTTTTCTAACCAAGTCAGTTGTGTAAAGTTGATTGTATAAGCACATGCAGCAACAGTAACTTCAAAGTAAATGTTTCCTGTCTACAGTCATCAATCTCTATTGTTACAGAATTTTGGTCAACCTTTAATTATAAAGTTAATTTCAGATTTTCATTTCTGATAACGCCTAAGATGAGCTGTCACACAGATCAGATAGCATCCATCTATTTTCTTTACATCCTTGTTCCTTAATGGGGTCAGGAGGGTTGCTGGTGTCTATCTCCAGCCAACGTTCAGGGCGAGAGGCGGGGTCACCCTAGACAGGTCACTAGTTTGCTGCAGGGCAACACAGAGACACACAGGACAAACAACCATCCACACACACTCACACCTAGGGCAATTTAGAGAGGACAATTAATCTAACAGTCATGTTTTTGGACTGTGTGAGGAAACCGGAGTACCTGGAGAATACCCACGCATGCACAGGGAGAACATGCAAACTCCATACACAAAGACCAGGACCAGGAATCCAACCCAGAACCTTCTTGCTGCAAGGCAACAGCTCTACCAACTGTGCCACTGTGCAGCCCAGATCAGATAGCATCACGGTAAAATCCAAAATATGCTGGTGGTTAACTTAATGACGCACCCATATAATTGCTGTGTTAGCTGCTTTGTTTTCACCAAACATGGCTTTGTGAAGACCAGGCTTTCTTAAAAACTAATTGTTTTACTGCGACTTTGACATGTGGCATGCTAATGTGCTAAAGGTTCTGAGGTTTTTTGTATTTGTTTTTTTTTTTTAAACACCTAGTACTTGGTGTGAACATCTCAGCGTCTGGTCTCAGCTTGTTAAAGAAGTCATCACGTTTCATTCAGACACAGCTCTGTAAATCTAAATCATTTCTCTTCACATCCCTTCCAAAAATATGATATGTGTATCAAGTCACGGACTTTAGCATTCAACATGCTAACTGTCACCTGTCCTGTTTGAAATGTAGTTTTTTGTGTTTTTTTAATAGGATTTTTGCATTCTGTGGTCTTCCATTCTACTTGTTGATTATTTTTTTCTAGCTGTGCTGTCTTGAACTCTAACTTTTAACAAACTAACTGAAGTTTGCCAGGTTGAAGGTGCAGCTCCTGTGTTATTTTGTCATTTCTTTCACCATTGGACGGCCATTCCTCACTTCTGTAGCTCTTTCCAGATTGTTAATCTGCTACTACTGCTTCTCCAACATCATTGCTGATATATTTTTTTTTCTTAAGCTCCAGAGCCACAAACTACCAAAATGGCTCCCATAGAGGTGGTCACACATCTTAATGATCTATGAATGAACAGCATTTGGGTAGATTTCATTAACTGTAGAACTGGTTTGAGACCTGACTTCTACATTCTGATGTGTAAAACCGTAACTGAAAAGAGCACCGAGTTTCATTTTACCCTTCCTGGAGAAAGAGGATGTGAAAATCAAGCCATGGTGTGACATTAGCCTTGATGTTATTTTCCATGTCTGTATTTCTCTTCCAGGCCACTGCGCATGTCCAGAAATTCCCAGAAAAAACTTTACTTTGCAACCAGAAGCGGGAAACTGCTTCAATGCTAGCTACAGATATCGCTACAAGTGCATTCCTGGTTACGTGAGGAAGGCCGGAACGTCGAATCTCATCAAGTGCACCAATCTTTGCAGTGGACCCCTACCAGATATCCACTGGAGTGTATACGTAAGAGCTTTTTCTTTTCCAACATTTAACAATGAAACTTTATCAAGGTACCGTCATGAGGCATTGGGTTTCGGAGAGTTTCAGGAATAGAAACTCGACTAGGACATGTTTCATGGGTTGGTGCCCTCCTATCCAGGAATACTAAATCAGAGTATTGTTGTGGGGTGGCATGTGTAAGATGAGAAACCATTTCTGAAGGGTGAAACTGGAGAAACTAGTCTGAACCCCAGGGAACGCAGCACATGCATGTCTACACATGGAACTGGTGGGAAGAGATTCTGGCCTGCAGCTTCTTGGGTTGTTACTCCTGCTGACAGATCAGAACTGAAGACGACATGAAAACAATGTTTTACATGCCTCAAAATGAAGTGAAATTACAGTCTTAGACAAGGATTTGTTGGAAGCCCAAGTGGATGGGTAGTATTTGGGTCTAAATCATCCTGTGTGTGAGAAGCACACAGGATGATTTAAGTGCCTTTGTAGATAGAAAAAAACAACATCTTGGAAGTGTCTGAGTTTGAAAAGTCAAAAAATTGAGAGAGAAAACTGAAATTTTGAAATTAATCTCACAAATTTCCTAGAAAAATTGTGAACGTTTATGAGTTTCGAAAGCTGAAAATTTTTGAGTTTTGAAACTCAAAAATTTTTTTCCAAGAAAATTTCTAACAATATCAGAAAAAAATGAACACCTAAGTTTTTTCTGCAATATTTCTGAGATAAGTCTCAAAATTTCAGAGGTTTCAGCAGAAATGTGTTCCTTTCTGTTCCATCTGCGCGCCGTTGTACAAACCAAAAACTGAGAAAAAAAGCAACAAGAAATGAAATCCAAATGATGTTAAGCTAAGTTGTGTAAGGTAAGCAAAACCCAATATGGAACCAATAAAAACTTTAAGATGTGAAATGAAAGGAACACAAAACTCTCACTCAGCCTGTAAACCATGACAGGACCAGCTGCTAGTCTGAGCTGGAAATAAACACTGACCCAGAGAAACCAGTTCATACAGCAGAGTCAGTCACAGTCACAGTTCAAGACCTTTGAGGATCGTTCCAAGGCTAGTATCAGCATTTCTGACATCTGGGAATAGCTTCTGCTAGCAGGAGTTTTACACACACCGTGAGCAGGAATTTACAACATTCCCTGCTGATAATAAAAGATCCGACTGCGATGAGAGTTGCGCTCTTTCAGTTGTAATTATACCATTTTCTGTAAACTACAACACCAACAGCTGAAAGAATTCCAACTTTTCCCATCCGTACATCAAAGAATGATTAAACTTTTTAGACACATTTCTGGTTAGGAAAAACATTCAAGGTGTAATTTATGCTGCAGCAGGAACATATGTTGCTTTTCTGCATGAAATAAAAATAATTAGATTGTATTATGATGTTTTTTGTCATATCTGTGCATTATTTGAGGTTTATCAAGTCAAGTTTATTTGTTTAGCACATTTCAGCAACAAGTAAGTTTAATGTGCTTTACAGCATAAGAACATATTTCAACAACCAACTATGAGCTATTACATTTTGTCACATGCCATCATCAAAATCATCAAGCAAATATACATCATATACATTGAGAAATGTTCCAGTTGTCATGGTTCAAAGGCAGCTCTAAGCAGGCGGGTTTTCACCCTTCATTTAAACCAGTGGTCCCAAAACTACGGCCCGCGGGCCGGATCCGGCCCGCCTCCACATTTGGTCCGGCCCCCTGAACAATACCAGAGAGCATTTACATTTTTTTCATTTACCGTAGTTTCCGGACTATAAGCCGTTTATATGTGGATTTTTCTTCAACCACCAGGGGGCTCTTTAGCAGGAAGTGAATCATTGGAAGTCTGGGTTATTGCGCGTCAACACTGAGCCCACAAGCAGCAAAATGAGTAAGAAACAGATCAGATGTCTTTGGAAAGTTTCTTTGCAAAGACCAGAGTCAGAGAGCGCTTGGGCAGCGGTCGGGAGGAGGTTCGATCGGTTTGTGTGTCCAAGGCAGGAGCAACACAAACCGATTCCGGAGGATCATCCAGTAAAAAAAAGAAAACACCAAAACCACCATAGAGGGAATTTAGAATAACCAAACAAGGATGACGATGTAGAAGCAATATCAGGAAGCGGACTCATTTTAAGAGATAAAAGACGTAACAAAAATTAAAGGTGTTGGATAAAAGAGACGGAAGCATCCGCTCTATTTGCTGCACTATGATTTGGAGGTGAATATGTTTTTCATAGTTAACATTTTTAACTGAATAAACATAAAAATGACCTTTAGATTTAATAATAATCATTTCCACATATCATCTCCGATATCCACCAGACTCTCAGTTGCGCGACATCAGCTGTTTGGATTCCCCTCTGTTACGTCACCGTGCTTTCTGATTGGCTACCTGTCACATTCAACAGGTTGTATTGTCGTTCCCAGTCTGGAAAACCCACAGGCTGCGATAAAAGGGCCAAGACAACCCAAATAGGGCATATTCAGGATTTAGTGGGACCACCAACATGAAGAAACCTTATCTGACTGTTCTCCGCCCTCCCCCTTTTTGTCCCCCCGGGCCGCAACAAAATGTCCAAGTCTTGACCGGTCCGCGGTAATAAAAAGGTTGGGACCTCTGATTTAGCACATGCTAGCAACACGAAGGATCAGTACTTTTACTGTTACAGTTGCCGTTCGGAAACTACCGTAATCAGTTCTGTTAAATCTAATATTGGCAACTTTTTCTTTTTCAACCTAATTAATGTGGTATTCAATTGACCAGGGGGGCAACTACACATTATTCAGGTGTAAGCGAAAACATAAATTTTTGCATACTCTCGCCCCCCCTCCACGACGATACGTGAAGGGTAAAACTTGCTACATTTACCTCGTTACGTGCGCGAGGTGAAGGAGCGAAAGACGCGCTGAAAACATCATCGGCGCGCCGCCCCTCCAGACGGGGTTTTGTCGCCCCCTCTGGCGCTGCCTATGCGTTGCATGCGCTGCATACCCACTTTTTGCACCACCCCAATTGACCTGTTTTTACTCAAATGTTGGCTGTCCGCCTCCCTCTGATGCTGCTGCATCGTTGTAGAAAACCAGGAGTGGCAGAGATAACTGGGCTCATATGTGTATGTTTACTGGTTTAAAGAAAAACAACAAAACTTTGGGGTTGTGGCTTATAGTCCAGTGTGACTCATAGTTAGGAAAATATTGACTATAATCATTCCTGGATTCTTTCTGAGAAGAACCCAGAGAGATTTAGTTATTATTTATTTTATTAATAGTATTATTTATTTCCAGACTTGTTCTGTGAAGAACCCAGAGAGGGTTATGTGATTGTGTTTTCTGGAAAACAATATATTTTTACATTTAGGCACTCCTGCAATCGTCACACTTTTTCTGTTACAAACTGACTCCGGCCCCCCAACAGAGAAGGAAAAAGTTATGTGGCCCTCACAGGAAAAAGTTTGGGGACCACTGATTTAAAGGAACTCAGTGTTTTGACAGTTCTGCAGTTTTCTGGAAGTTTGTTCCAGATTATGGAGCATAAATATTGAATGCTTCTCCTTATCAGGAGTATCTTATTTTTACCATGCATAATTATGCATGGGTAACTGCTTATTATAAGCAGGTACGTCTTGCCTGCCAAACACAGCTCCTTATTTATTATAAATACAAATGAGTTGCTCCTAAAAGATAACAGCTTCTCCAAGAAACGTTGCCAAGACAAGGAAGTTCTATTATTTTTAAACAAATGTTGCATTTTCTAGTTCATCCAAATGCTACTTTATGAACCTTTAAAGTGTCGTCACGTTTGCCTTCAGCAGTTACTTACACATAATTATACAGGAGTTACATAGACAGTGGCATTTGGAGGTGGTATGCCTTAAATTATCATCCCATGCAAAACACGCACAGAGTATGAAACATGTAAATAGTGACTGTCAAGAAAAAATAACGTTCACTTAATATAGTTGCTTTTTACTCTAGTGTCAGATCTAACAGCGATTCTCTGTAGGAACACTTGACATGTCTCTTTTCTGTATATTTCACACAGGAACATTATAGGAGGCGCACCACTTTCTTTTTACCTACTTTTCCTGCTTAAGTAATAGCCAATTGCTTTGTGAATATGCAAACATGGTAATTCAGTTTAAATTATTTTTTATTTCTATAACACCAATTTACAACAAATATTAATTTTGTGAATTGACTTTTTACAAAAGAAGTCATTGCAATTAGTTATTGCTTTATTTCTAGACACATAAAAGAAAATAATGCATATTATAGACTATAATAAGAAAAATGGAACAAAATATATACATACTCACTTATTCTCTTGTTTTAAGGACAAGACATTTAATTCATGCTTTATGTAATAATATATTTAGACATAAACAAGAATGCATTTAGACATCAAGCATACATTCAAATTGATCCTTGTTAACAAACAGTGTATTAACTTTAGTTCATTATGCAAGTTAGTTCAAAAAGTGTTCTATTTAAAGAAACAGAGCAGAGGGCATCAAATTGTTGATTTACTGTTTTAAAGATTCATTAAAAAACTGGAAGCATAAACCACTGTGACGTTTCTGGGATTGGACCCCGTTAGCCAGCCTTTGTCTAGGACCCTCTTAGACTAGCTGTTTGCTTCACATGATCGAAATTTATGCTGAATGAAAACGTTAAAAGACTTATCTACTACAGGTAGGATATTAACTGCTAATAAATGAACTCTTCCTTTTGACCTTGAAATTACTGAACTTGCTTTTCTTGTTCCAGCTGATCCAGTCTCAACTACTACACTGACAACACACATTCCAGGTATTAAACTTTTTTTTCTGATGTTGGACATCAGAAAAAAATGCAGCTTTATTTTATTTTAGTTAAAATTTAAAGACTTATTAAAATATATTTTAAATATAAGTGCATTGCAACAAGTGTTACAGATTCCCTTAAGCAGACTATTTCTGTTTGCTAAATTATTGTAAATGTAGATGCACTCTGCTACCAAGGCAGTTTAATATATTGATACTGATGTATTGCGCTCTCACACTTTTAGTCTTTCATGTTATCTGTCATTGAAGAATGTTAATCATTCTGTTGCCTGCACCAGCTTGAATTATGCAGTACGTCAATACTAAAGGGTAAAAGGTGTGTTGGAACAGAGTCGAAAAGATTGAAGAAGCTGAGCGTTTGTTTTCCAAGTTTGGATATTATTAGAAAATAGAAAGTTTCTTGAAAGAGAACTGAATACGCCCAGGAAAATGTATACTCAGAGTTGTTTCAGAGCTGTTAAACCCCCTGTTCCTCTTATTGCAGTTTCTTAGGCTGGATCTGCGGTTCTTAAACAAGACCTGGTTGAACAAAAATTTGCTGAACTTCCTATTTTTCTCAGTCTTTTGAAGAATCTGAATTGGAAAAGTGTGTTGTAGAAGTTGAAAAAGGGCTGATCTATGTTTGTTGAGCTGACCAAAACATCAGTGGAAGAGTTCTTCACCCACGCTGCTGAATCAGAAGCCAACTTGACCTTGTGTTGTTTCATGAGATGAGGAACATAGAAAAAGAAATTAAATGAAACAAGGTTTTATGGTTTGTACTCAGATGTTCAGAATGCTGATGGAAAAATCTGGACGTGTTAGTCTGGAAGTATGGAGCTCTGAATCATTGATTCAGAAGACTTAAAGCATTTGAACGAACCTAAAGGAGCACTGAAGTTGGAAAGTTGCATTTAGACTTGTACCTAAAATATGAATGTATTGTGTTTTTCATGTTTTGTTTAGGTTTGTAAATTCATGTGTTAGATTGCTGTTAGATTAGTTTTAATAAAATATGACATTATCCAATAGTTGATAAGTTACTCAAGTCAAAACACTATATAATAATAATAATAATAATGTGAAAACTGTGTTGAATTTGGACGTTTTGTAGGAATAGTTGTGTATCATCTGCATACAGTGAAACTTAGTGATTGGGTTTTATCTTGCTTTTTCTTCCCCTTGATTTTTTCCCCCATTATTTTTAAGCCCTGCTGTATGAATTATTAACTGATAAGCTCTGAAATTGATGGATGAACTATTAACTTATTCTGTTTCAGATGGATCAAGAATCACAACTGTGTCACCAAACTGGCCAGGTAGGATCAATGTGTACAATTGAAAGAACATGAATATTATTTTTGGTTTTTGCTGTGAATCCAAGGAGGATTGCCTTACAAATACATTTTGTTGATATATCAACCTCTAAACCCATATCTCTGTAGTTTATACTTGATCAGATTACTATTTCATAACTTTAAACATAAAGTATGTTTTTTAAGTAGTGCTATAAACCAAACATTTTACAACCATCCATCCATCCATCCATCCATTTTCTTCCGCTTATCCGGGATCGGGTCGCGGGGGCAGCAGCTTCAGAAGGGAGGCCCAGACTTCCCTCTCCCCAGCCACTTCTTCCAGCTCCTCCGGGGGAACCCCAAGGCGTTCCCAGGCCAGCCGAGAGACATAGTCCCTCCAGCGTGTCCTGGGTCTTCCTCGGGGCCTCCTCCCGGTGGGACGTGCCCGGAACACCTCACCAGGGAGGCGTCCAGGAGGCATCCTGACCAGATGCCCGAGCCACCTCAACTGGCTCCTCTCGACGTGGAGGAGCAGCGGCTCTACTTTGAGTCCCTCCCGGATGACCGAGCTTTTCACCCTATCTCTAAGGGAGAGCCCGGCCACCCTGCGGAGGAAACCCATTTCGGCCGCTTGTATCCGTGATCTCGTTCTTTCGGTCATGACCCAAAGCTCATGACCATAGATGAGGGTGGGAACGTAGATCGACCGGTAAATCGAGAGCTTCGCCTTTTGACTCAGGTCTCTCTTCACCACGACGGACCGGTACAGCGCCCGCTTCACGGCAGACGCCGCCCCAATCCGCCTGTCGATCTCCCGCTCCCTTCTTCCCTCATTCGTGAACAAGATCCCCAGATACTTAAACTCCTCCACTTGAGGCAGGACGACCCCCCTGATCCGGAGAAGGCACTCTACCCTTTTCCGGCTCAAGACCATGGCCTCGGATTTGGAGGCACTGAGCCTCATCCCGTCCGCTTCACACTCGGCCGCGAACCGTTTCAGCGAGAGCCGCAGATCACGATCTGATGAAGCCATCAGGACCACATCAACAGCAAAAAGCAGAGATGCGATCCTAAGGCCACCAAAACGGATCCCCTCAACACCTCGGCCGCGCCTAGAAACTCTGTCCATGAAAGTAATGAACAGAATCGGTGACAAAGGGCAGCCTTGGCGGAGTCCAACTCTCACCGGAAACGAGCCCGACTTACTGCCGGCAATGCGGACCAGACTCTGACACCGGTCATACAGGGACCTGACAGCCCGTATCAAAGGGCCCGGTACCCCATACTCCCGAAGAACCCCCCACAAGGCCCCCCCGAGGGACACGGTCGAACGCCTTCTCCGAGTCCACAAAACACATGTAGACTGGTTGGGCGAACTCCCATGCACCCTCCAGGACCCTGCTGACGGTGTAGAGCTGGTCCAGTGTTCCACGACCAGGACGAAAACCACACTGCTCTTCCTGAATCCGAGGTTCGACTATCCGACGGACCCTCCTCTCCAGGACCCCTGAATAGACCTTTCCAGGGAGGCTTAAGAGTGTGACCCCTCTGTAATTGGAGCACACCCTCCGGTCCCCCTTTTTAAATAGGGGGGACCACCACCCCGGTCTGCCAATCCAGAGGAACTGCCCCCGATGTCCATGCGATATTGCAGAGTCGCGTGAGCCAACACAACCCTACAACTTCCAGAGCCTTAAGGAACTCCAGGCGGATCTCATCCACCCCCGGGGCCCTGCCACCGAGTAGTTTTTTGACCACCTCGGCGACCTCGTCCCCAGAGATTGGAGAGCCCAACCCAGAGTCCTCAGGCTCAGCTTCTTCAACAGAAGGCATGTTGGTGGGATTGAGGAGGTCTTCGAAGTATTCCGCCCACTGACCCACAACATCCCGAGTTGAGGTCAGCAGCACACCATCCCCACTATAAACAGTGTTGGTGCTGCACTGCTTCCCCCCCCTGAGACGCCGGATGGCGGACCAGAATCGCCTCGAAGCCGTACGGAAGTCTTTCTCCATGGCCTCTCCAAACTCCTCCCACGCCCGAGTTTTGGCCTCAGCGACCACCCGAGCTGCATGCCGCTTCGCCCGCCGGTACCCATCAGCTGCTTCTGGAGTCCCACAGGCCAAAAAGACCCCATAGGACTCCTTCTTCAGCTTGACAGCATCCCTCACCGAAGGTGTCCACCAACGGTTCGGGGGTTGCCGCCGCGACAGGCACCAACGACCTTGCGGCCACAGCTCCGATAAGCCGCCTCGGCGATGGAGGCACGGAACATGGTCCACTCAGACTCAATGTCCCCCACCTCCCCCGGAACGTGTTCGAAGTTCTGCCGGAGGTGGGAGTTGAAGCTCCGTCTCACAGGGGACTCCGCCAGACGTTCCCAGCAGACCCTCACTACACGTTTGGGCCTGCCAGGTCTGACCGGTTTCCTCCCCCACCACCAGAGCCAACTCACCACCAGGTAGTGGTCAGTGGACAGCTCCGCCCCTCTTTTCACCCGAGTGTCCAAGACATACGGCCGCAGATCCAATGAAACGACGACAAAATCGATCATCGAACTGCGGCCTAGGGTGTCCTGGTGCCAAGTGCACATTTGGACACCCTATATGCCTGAACATGGTGTTCGTGATGGACAGACCGTGACGAGCACAGAAGTCCAGCAACAGAACACCACTCGAGTTCAGATCAGGGGGGCCGTTCCTCCCAACCACGCCCCTCCAGGTCTCACTGTCATTGCCCACGTGAGCGTTGAAGTCCCCCAGCAGAACAAGGGAGTCCCCAGGAGGGGCACTCTCCAGTACCCCCTCTAAGGACTCCAAGAAGGGTGGGTAATCTGAACTGTTGTTCGGCCCGTAAGCACAGACAACAGTCAGAACCCGTCCCCCCACCCGTAGGCGGAGGGAGGCTACCCTCTTGTTCACCGGGGTAAACCCCAACGTGCAGGCGCCAAGATGGGGGGCAACAAGTATGCCCACTCCTGCCCGGCGCCTCTCGCCGTGGGCAACTCCAGAGTGGAAGTACGTCCAGCCCCTCTCAAGGAGACTGGTTCCGGAGCCAGAGCCATGCGTCGAGGTGAGGCCGACTATTTCTAGCCGAAACCTCTCAGCCTCGCACACTAGCTCCGGCTCCTTCCCCACCAGAGAGGTGACGTTCCACGTCCCAAGAGCCAGCTTCTGCAGCCGGGGATCAGACCGCCAGGGTCCCCTCCCTCGGCCGCCGCCCGTAACACACAGCACCCGACCCCTTTGGCCCCTCCGACAGGTGGTGAGCCCATTGGAAGGGGAATCCACGTCTCCTCTTTGGGCTGAGCCCGGCCGGGCTCCGTGGTTAAAAGCCCGGCCACCAGGCGCTTGCCATCGTGCCCCACCTCCAGGCCTGGCTCCAGAGTGGGACCCCGGTGACCCGCGTCCGGGCGAGGGAACGCCAAATTCAAAGTTTGTGTCCATCAGAAAGGGGTCTTCAGGCTGCGCTTTGTCTGGTTCCTCACCTAGGACCTGTCTGCCTTGGGTGACCCTACCAGGGGCATAAAGCCCCAGACAGCATAGCTCCCAGGATCATTGGGACACACAAACCCCTCCACCACGATAAGGTGGCAGCCCAAGGAGGAGTATCCTACAACCAATCCTACAACCAGTGTAAGATTAAGATTGGTCAGGCTTTACTTCTCTAGTTCTCGAGTTTTATATCTGTCTATGCTTCAAATTAACATATGAAAGAAGTTTTAGACTGTAACAGTATTTGTAGGTATGGTTATATTAGTCACAACAACATTTGGTAAAAAGTATTATTGAACCAAATTAAATTAAGTCAAAAGTTTCATATTTTATTCAAAAGTGGCAAGTGTTGTATCTTTTTCCTGCTGCCTGTTTTGATAAAGCAGCAGACACAAGACACAGGCCTGCTAAAGAAAATGAAACATGTTAGGTTATGTTTCTGTACCAGCACGTGTTCTGCAGTGGTACTTTTATCGATATGTGGTTCAGGTATGTGCATTAACACTTATTTGTTATTTCACCTAGCTTGCTACATGTTTTTAGGTGACAGGCTGAAACATGTTAGGATGTGGGCTACCAGGGTTTCCCCCAGAAAACTTGCTAAGCCCGGTGGTCAGGGTGGCGAGGTGGTCCACCGGCGGTCCACCGTGTTTTTGTATTAAAAGATGTTAAGTTGACAGAAAATGTAAAAGTATTACTGTGTAATTATATATTATGGGAAAATATCTCCAGTGAAATGCTATTTAAACACACAACTAGTCTAAAAACAACAAATTTGCACTTTTGTTTAATCCAAATTAAGTCCTGATGGAGGGCCCCTAAAGCCCTCCATCAGGGTTTCAGGGGCCCCATAAACACTAATATTTTTACAAAAATTAAAACAGACCACAGATACATAAATGTAACATTTGTTTATTGAGATTATCAATGCTGTTACATTTTATTCAATTGTTTAGGCATAAATTAAAAGATTTTAAATTGTTTAACATTCAGATGCAAGATTTTAAGGAGTTGGCAAGTTTACTTTGTAAAACTTCAAAGAACAATATTCATAGTTGAATTGTTTTTCTACCATAGCAACAATCTGATGCGGTGAGTTTAATCTTTCAATTTACAAATACAAATTATAAACTGTGATTATAACTTATTGCTTTTAGGCTGGCTAATTAAACTACTCCCTTCTCCCATATTTCACTAAATCTAACACAGAAGTTGTTAGAGGTGCTGATAATTTTAGCAGCAAAAGGGGCCCCTAAGTCAAATTCTCAAGGCCTCAAACAGTGTTGGACCGGCCCTGCATGATGAGTTAAATCTGCTGCACTACGCAAAGACGCAACAAATGGGAGATTTAATTTAATGCTGCTAATGTGGCTTTAGTAGCTCTTCTATTTTGTGTCTGTTGAGTTTTTAATGAACATTACAGAAACTATTCTGGTTGGTCGAGTTTATAGGAGGATATAAATCAGCGTGATGAGTGACTCAGAGGAGAGCATTAAAGCTCCTCACTGGGCTGAACCTGCATGATGAGGTTAGCGCTGCTCGTTATCCACAAACTCTCCAGCCAACCGGGAACACAGACATAAACTTTACAGGGAAGACAGACACAGAGTCACACGCTGGGCAGCGTGTTGAGATGTAAACGCCGCATATAATTCTTCGTTCACAAAGATAAATCATTCTCACCACTCAACGCGACCTCTGAATTAGCTATGAATTATTCTTGTGGTTCACTGATTAGTTTTTCAAGAACAATCTAAAACACGACTTAATCGGTTAATAAATAACTTTTTTTCCATTTCCTATTGTTTCGGAACTTTTAATGTTTTGTTAGTGCAGCGGTGCAACACGTCGATCGTGGAAGGTTTTGAGTCGATCTCGGCATTAGGTGACAAACTGAACGCTGCCAGGATGTTGAGACCAGCACGTCCTCCTCTGACTGGCTTAAAACGTTTGTAACTTTATTAACGACCAAAAAAAGAAAGGTAAAAAAATCAACGAAACGTGTTCAAATTAAGGCGGTCCACCGGTGGTCCACCATGTTTTTGTATTAAAAGATTTTAAGTAGACAATAAAAGTAAACATATCACTGGGTAATTATATGCTATGGGAAAACATCATCAGTGAACTGCTATATAAACTCACAACTTGTCTTAAATACAACTAATCCAAAAATACAATTAAAATAAATATCAATTATTTCCACTTCTGTTAAATCCAAATTAAGTCAGCGGCTCCTTCAGGCCCCCCAGGACTTCAGGGGCCCCATAAATGCTAATATTTTAACACAGACCACAGATATATAAATCTATATATCTATCTCAAATTCTGCTCCAGGCCCCATACACCCTTGGACCGGCCCTGTATTATGAGTTCTACATAGAGACGATCAACAAACGGGAGATTTAATTCGATGCTGCTAATGTGGCTTTAGTAGCTCTTTCATTTCGTGTCTGTTGAGTTTTTAACGAGGAGACACAGAAACTATTTTGGTTGGGCGAGTTTATGGGACGAATTTCTCAGATCTCAGCGCGGCCGCGCACATTAACTCTGTCTGACTAAGTGGACAAAGCATTCAGGGGCGGATCTAGCGGGGTGGCAGGGGTGGCAGTTGCCACCCCAAACGAGAGCCTTGCCATCCCTGTTGCCACCCCAGCTTGCGACAATGAATCCAATACATAGTTATGGCAAATCGGACATTAAGCGCATGAAACTCTTTTTTTTCTTCCCACTACTTAGCAGTGGGTGTAACCTGACACTACTTAGCAGTGGGTGTCAGGTTACACCCACTGCTAAGTAGTGGGAAGTGCGAGAGAAGAACAGAGCGCCAGTAGCATTGATGGATGTATATGTTACTGGACTGGACTTTATGTGATTTCTCGTAAGTCACACATGCGCCATTTCTGTAAATTGAGTCATTAATATCGGTGATCAGGAAAATACTACAATCAAGTAAAGAATCACAACAACGGACGCGTTGAGATGAAAATGCCGCATAATGTTTTGTTCACAAATATACATAATTCTCCCCCCTCACTCAAAACACCACTGAAAGCGCGACTACAAGTTATTCCTGCGGTTCACGTAGAGCTGCGCAACCAGAGCTAACGCGGTGGGTTTAAACTCTTACCTTAATCAATAACTCCTCATAACTAATCATAATTCCACACAGGGGTTGATGTAAATATCATTAGTGGTCAGCCTGTGTCCAGTTCGAGTGAAAGGAAGCGCGTGCGATCCGTGCTGAGGTTAACTTAATCCAGTTGCTGCAGCGAGAGGCAAGGCGCCAGGCGCCAGCGGGGTGATTGGTCCGGCTTTAAAAACTACATCTTTTAGGATTAAATCTGCTACGATAATGAGTGCTCAGAGTAACCCAGATGCTTGCAATCAAACTTAAAAAAAGAGATATTTTTCATTTTATTTTCCTTAAAACAAACAATCAAACAAAAAACAAGAAAGGCTTAGCCTGGTGGTGTAGCTAGTAAAGCATGGCGGCCGCCAGGCCTACTGGGGGAAACCCTGGCTACAGTAAATAAAGATTCTAAATGTTGTAATTTCAGCTTGAAGCTCTAACATTAAGTTTTGTTTCCTTTCTCTGTACCTTTGATGTGTTTTCCTGAACTTCTCTTGATTAAATTAAAATGAAACAAATTTTTGACTGATCTGGGTTCAGTTAGTCTGATGGAGTTGTTCTGATGAAACCTTTTTAATGTGGTGAAGTCTGGTTCCATTTGAGCAGTGCTTATTAGCTTGAATTGATGTGACTTTGATGTAGTTTAGCATCTTCTAAAACTGAGGAAGTAGAAGACATAACTGAATTTCCATTAACTGTGTACAAACTTGTGTGTTCTTTAAATGGCTCAGTTAAATCTACATTTGCTCCAAACAATATAACCAGTGTCCAGTGCCAGCAAAAAATAAGCATTTTTCCCTTTACAGATTTTTTCTAGTTTTTTGTTTTCTCTGTTTGTTAGACTTAAATGTAAGTCTAACAAATGGAAAATAAAGAAGAGGTAAGTAAATGTGTAAATTCAAAATTCAATTTCAACTGACTTTTTCATTTGCTATGGGGAAGAAAAAGCTACCCTCACCAACCTGGCACTATGTGGAAACATAATTACTCCCCTTGTCAAGTCATGACTTAAGGCTAAGAGAACCGATTTTTGGTGTTTTTGATTCATTTTCCTCCAGGCATCGTTACTGACAAACCTGCAGCATCAAAAACATCACAGAACAAGAACCAGTCTGAACCCTTAAAGTCCAGTCATAGTCGACTGGACTTTGTTTTTCCTTTATTTAATTTTGCTTCCAACTCATATTTTATTTTACTCCTGTGTTTTAGGTTATTAGTGTTACTTTTACCTCAGTGCCTCAATTTCTTCGTCTTCAATAGCTGTTTCCTATTCGCTCATTCATTCCCCCGTGTCATCCTATAATAATCGTCCCCGGTATAAATACACCTCAGTTCAGTTGCTCCTTCTTAGATCCTCTGTTATCTTTCATTTAGGTAGATTTCCTGATCCAGTCTGCTCATTTTACTGTGTTTTTCCACTTTGCTTCTCCCGTATCGTCTCTGAATCTGAGTCACCAACAACACCAAGACATGACAGCAGCCCTGATCTGAAAGTTCCAAAACATTTGAGAACCAAAGCCACCAACATCTATCAGTCTGGGAGCATTTGCAGAGAAAATCTGTGGTGTGATCTGAAGCATCCTGTTCATGCTAGAAACCCTCAAATGGGACTGAGAAGGGGGAATACTCAGCCACACTGTGTCCGACTCATCAAATTCTTAGAAATTACACAACTGGTTGTAAAAAGTTAATGAATGAGTAAAACCATCATCTGAACATGCTCCAGGTCTCATTGCGATTTGTTTGTGCAAATCGCAATGATTTGCACAAATCATTGCGATTGTGCAAATCATTGCACAATGATTTGCACAAATCATTGTGCATAGTTTTAACACCAACTAAGTTGGTGTTAAAAAAAGCAAACAGAAATACTTAAATGACAGCTGGAAGAGAGTTGGTATTGCTAAAAAAATAATAGATGGTTCCTATTTTGAAGGAACTTCCACCAGCCATTCAACTGGAAGAACCACTACGGAAACTACAAGCTCAGCTAATATGGAGCGAAGCACATCAGGTAAGAAGCAGGAAATCATCGACAGCTGCTTTTGTCCCAATCAATCAATCAATCAATCAAATCAATCAATCAATCAATCAATCAATCAAACAATCAATCAATCAATCAATCAATCACATCAATCATTACTTGTGGCGCACCCAAAGGGACCAAAGAGCTGTACAGGTACATAAGCGTCTTTAAGTGACCAAAAAAGCGCTATTAAAATATTGTGTATTATTTTTATTATTATAAATGAAAACATGAACTATAAGACACAAACACCTACAATAAAACAGTTAGTCATTAGGGGGCACCGATTGTAGTTTGCTGGTCAATCCCCCGATCTTTATAAAACCTGATCTGACATTTCTTGACCAATACGGGCCAACACCTGTATTGTGGGCCTAATACACTGTCGATGTTTCATTCCAAACTCTATTAGATAATGAGGCGTCTAACTGTTTATGTATAAAAAAACAGACAAAATGAAAGTCTTGTCATCACAGTATCAGTGTATTCTCAGTAGTTATCCTGTTCTGTACATTTAAGTAGACTCTTTTTGGTTGGTATTAGTTCTTAACTTTGGTTAGTTAGGTTGTCATGCCACAATCGCATATCTACATTATTTAAGATTTTTGGTTTCCATTTTTAGAATAATTTTGATAGACCTTCGCACCTGAGAAGGTCTGGATTACTAGAGTCCCAAACCCTAAGAAATGGCTTTACATGCTGTCATACAACTTACATTTGAATTTATTAAATAATATGAATTCTGAGTCCTGACAAAGATATGTAGGTTTAGAATATAACTTTGCATGAAAGAATATACTGGTTTCATTGAGGTTTCTTTTATTTTCAGATGTGACATTTTTTTATAATTAATGTGGCAAAATAATCTTTTTGTGTGTAGGAACTGAAAATACAACCACAGTGGTTTTCTATGAAACTCAGAACTCCACATACTCACCAAGTAACCATAGCATCGAAAACAGCTCTATGAAAGAAACCCACACAGGTAATTCTATATCCTGACTTTCTGGAAAAATCTGACTTGATGAAGAAAACCACCATTTTCTTCAGTTATTGACACCTTTGGAAAAGATGTGCAAACAGCCTTAAAATAAATTAATCGGTTCATTTGTCCATATCTCTATCAAATGTGGAAAATACCCAGGAGAAGGTCTGTCGCTTACTGGTGGTGAACATAGGCCTGAACCCCCTCATCTAAATAATCAGCAAGACTGGCTTTGGATACCAACCCAGAAATAGGTCAACCTCTTCTACATGGACTAAGTTGAGCTGTATGCTAAGAGTGAGTGAGACATTGATTCTCTGGTTCACACCACCAGTATACAGCAGGGACATCAGAATACCATTTGGGCTGGAGAAATGTGGCCACATGGTGACTAAAAAGAGGGTCAGATAATCCACAAAGAGGGAATTGCACCCCC
Source organism: Poecilia picta (assembly GCA_033032245.1). Classification (NCBI taxonomy): domain Eukaryota; kingdom Metazoa; phylum Chordata; class Actinopteri; order Cyprinodontiformes; family Poeciliidae; genus Poecilia; species Poecilia picta. The sequence continues at coordinate 17,139,723 of CM065375.1, forward strand.
AGAAAGGAGAATAGTAAATGTTGAGGAAAATAAAACTTTGGAATGCCTGCAATGAGTAAGGTGAGTTCTGGGTATTCTGCTCAGTGACAAGAAGAAGGTCTGGGAAGTCAACAGCTGTGTCTAATCAGATACCCTGCTAGGGTAATAAATTAATCAAGCACACAAGCTTCTTACCATTCATGGCGGATTCCACCCCAGATCCAGTATATACAAGCTGTAGGCACACAGAAGGAGGCAGAGGTCTCATGAGCATCAGAGATTAAATGTCCAAGCTCCCAGAGTACCATCAGGACGATGGCTCCAAGGAGTGAAGCACTCGGACAATAAAAAATGGAAGAGAAGGAGGTGAAGGAACTATCATGGTAGGATAAACCCCTTCATGGAACTGGAACGTACCTACAACAGATAACTGAAGTGGCCAATATGACCAAATCCTACCAATGGCTGGAGAGGGTTGGACTGAAGACATGAGCAGACTTTGAGCACCAGAGCAATAGAAGCTGAGATTTACCGTACCAGGCAATACATGGATTTAATCGGTTCAGGCCAGATTTGTTTCCATTTGCAGATCCTGTGTGGATCTGTGGATCCTCCCTGTGTTTTGGAACCACCTCAGGCATGGTTAAGAGCCAGTGATTTGATTGGCAGAAGACTGCATTTGTTGACTGGCCTGTAGTGTGACATCATTGGATGAATGAAAGTGGTCCTTGCAAACCACCATTTTCTTTTTTTAAAGGCTGCCCAAATTGAGAAAGACAATTTGTGCGCATGTGTTCCTCAATTTGACTAGAACCAAACCAGACATAAATCAGCTAGAGGGAGACTTAACAATGGAGAAGGAACTGAAGTAGCTGCTATACTGCACAGAAACATCTGTGCAAAGTACAAACTAGAGACGCCTACATCAGTGTGGAATGACTGAGTTAAGATCTAATAGGATTTCCACATTCTAATGAACCAAGTGGCAGGGCTTCATGTCTTTTGTGTGCAAGACTTTTAATACTTGTGCTTGCATTTTCAGTTTGAAAGCTGGACTTCATTGTCTGTCTTCTCAAAACTTGTAATTACTGAACTCAAAACTTCTGCTCTCTCTCAAATACTCACTGTGCTTTCTCAAACCTTTCTCCTCACCCTCAAAACTTGTCTCTGCTCGCTTGGCTTAAGATGAAGAGACACTCGCCCCACCCGGGACGTCGAGGGTGGGTGAGAGAGCAACCATCTGGCCTATAGAGAAGCATCTAATTGTTGTGGATATTTGGTTGCTGCATCCTGTCTGATTACCTAACAGCGAGCTTAGCTCTAATCCAGCTGCGTGACCTGGGTGTGACATAACACTTAATGTTAGGTCATTGTTGTTCATTATTGGAAACAAACGGCTGGAGAATTGCTCAACAGAAGTTCCCACAGACTTCGATCAACTCAAAATAAGAAACTTTTCTTCACAGAGAATAAATGTACTCAAATGCATTTGATGATTTCTGAAAAATTCAGTGCCACTTTATGGTGCTGGAGTTTGTTTTAAGGCTTGTTCCACATCTTTATCAGGGGGCAGAACAACATTATGATTGAAATAAATGTCATTTAATGTCAAAAAATTCAATAATTCAGAATCCATTATATTGCAAAAATCAACCTGTTAATTTTTCCACTATAAGTTTCTGACAGTAAAGTTGATAGAACAAGTATGTTTGTTTCTCTCTCTGTTTCTTGTTAGCAGCAGACGCCAAAACAATTGGCATCGCTTTATCTGTGGTGATCCTCTTGGTTTCCATGAGTGGCATCATCTTTGTACTATATCGAAGGTAAGCTGGAAAAAAAGCACTGCTATTAAACAGAGATCTCAAAGATTCGTGCTGACAAAAAAGTCCCTTTTTGTTTTTCTGCCTTAGGAGAAAAAGGCCGAATGCCCCCCAGGAAACAGAGGAGATGCAGCCAATGAACAACTCCTCTGTGTTGTAAAATTTGTACAGAGTTTTTCAGAGGAACTACAAAAGAAGAGGAAGGAAGAACGAGCAGCCTGTATTTAAAAATGAACGTAGCCACTGTGATATTACCCTCTTGTTTGTGAAATGCTGTGTTGAAATCTGGAATCTGCCATCTTGTCTACTTTATTTAAACAAAGAGGGCAGATTCTCTGTAAATATTTTATCTTCAGCTAAGATTTATTCAACATATTCTGCTGGATGTTAAATCTAAAAGAAGAAATATAGGAGACTAGGGTAATTTGAGCCAAAGCGTAAGTTGAGTCATCAGTTGTTTTTAGGAAACAAAAAAAAAAATTAATCATGTGACCAAATATGAGAAATGCATTCTTTAATGAAGTTTATGACTGTAAGAACCTCACAAGGAAGTGACTACACCTTTATTTCCCTTTACCTACAGACGTTAAAATTACTCTAATCACTCCAGGGTGGAGCCGTAGCGTTGGCGCTAATGCCTTAATAAGCAGAATAAAAACAGTTTTTCCCTTCTGAAAGTGAATTTGGTCTATCATAAGTTTAATAAAAATTGTGTTTAGACTGAAACAAATATTTTTAATTTGGATTTTTACATCAATTGAGCAACAATATGAAGTCATAAATCAAAGATAATTTCAGATCAAGTTCAAATGCTAGCTTTGGGGTAGCATTTCAACTGCTGGTTGAGATGCTACCATCAAATCACGGATTTGAAACAAGGATTCAGTTCTAGTGCATTTTTTTGCTCCACATTTTAACGAACACTTTCCAAGCACGCTTGAAAGCATTCTGTTTTCTTTGTTTTTTTTTTACTAAACAGCACGTTACGTGTTGTATCCGTTGAATTGTGTGCAACTACAGCCTAACCTACCCTGCATCTATGCTTTTTTTCCCTCACACACGGGGTAAGTTGAGCCATGAGAACTTTAAAAAAATTATTCTATAATATCTAAATATATTTTACACTAGTTCTGATTATTTTAAGGGATGCATAACATCCTTAAATTTATGTAAATATATGGGTTAAAGCTAATATATCTTCCTTGATGTATTAGCTAAACATGAAAAATGTATCTTCTTACATCAGTCTCTCCAAAGTCGACAAATCAAAACCATAACTACCCATTAGAACTGTATTATCTTCTTATAGATATATAAACGTAGGATCTCAATCCGTGTGATTTTAGTGATATAAAAGAAACTTTGATGCTGCTAATCCATCCGGCCAACCAGAGACAGCCCAAGATCATATGGGGCCCTGAGCAGAATTTGATTTGGACCCCCTCTAATAAATAAATTTCATGGATTTTTTTGTTATTAAGTTTTTTATGAAGGGAACAAAATAATTTTCTCAACTCTCATGTTATTCACATCGTATTTATTGCACTGCACAAAAGGAATGCACTGACCTGCAGGTACAGTGTGCATGAAATGTAACTCCTGCATAAAAATAGCAGTTGAGAGCTTCCCCACAGCATAGCACTTCCACTGTCTTGTTTCACCACAATTTAAAAAGAAATAAACTTCTATTTTGGTCTGGCTTTGTTATTAATGTGCGCTAAACACGTAAGTTCAAGTGTGTGTGGAGAAAGATGAAGGCAAACAACATGATTAAAAAAAATATATATATAGTAATAATAATAATAATATAATCAGTGGCCCTTTAAATTGTCAGTGCCAAATTAAATTCCCAAAGTGAAATAAAATGCTCTCAGCACTCACATATCATCCAAGTATCTTCAACGAGTCACAGTGGATGGTGATGCAGTGGGTAAGGAAGGGTCTCCAATAGCAGTCAGTACTGCAGTGACTCTCAACAGCTCCCTTGTGCCTTAGGCCTTCTCTATGGCCAGCACAGTGCTTAATCCATGTATATTTTATAATGTTTAAAGTCTTTTTTGATTTCAGTATTTTTATTCTTTTCAATCAAATCACTAATATCAATGGTGTGCACAGTTTCACTCTTTAGCCTTAATCTTACGCAATGCCTCAAAACTACTTTGTTGTAATGTATCAGTGGGATGTACTCTTTAGAACGCTTTAATTTGTTGTGACCCTGTACATATTCTTATCTATTACTGGACCTAAACATTCATGAAATATCAGATAGTTGGCAATCATTTTGATATATTTGTTGTTTATGCTTTCTAGACTGTGATGTATTTTTGAAATTAACTGGATTTAATAAACAACAAAATATTTACTTCTCGTTATTATGACATCCACCGCTGGGGTCCAACTCTGTGGTGGACCCCTGCAGAGTTAGGGTCAGTCTCAACTCTGCACGGTTGATCTCTTACGATTTTTAGATCTGTCTATGCACAGACTTAAATAATTAGGTCATAAAAACTGTAAAACTTGCTTACATTTTGATGAGGCAATCCAACCATTAGTTTTAGGTGTGACATACCAGGGATACATCTAATAGTTGGAAGGCTGAAATCTGAGTGACACTTAGCTTTAAATGGTTAGCGGCCAGCTAGTCAAAAGAACTAGATGCTGGCTGTTAGAGTTTTGAACTAGACAAAAGCAACTGACGCAATATTTGTTTTTACACTGAAGCCACAAACATGACAGTAAGCTGTAGACAGTTAGTGGCTAGCAAAAGAACTAGCTGTGAGTTTTGAACTAGCCAAAAGCAACTGACAATGTTTCTGACACTGAAGTCACCAACTATCATCTGATAGCAGCTATATAGCCAGAAGAACTACTCAAACTACTGTTTGAGTTTTGAACTAGCCAAAACTGACAATGTCGTTTTACACTTAAGTCACAAACTAGTATTTTATTGGGATTGTATGTGCTGGACCAATATTATGTATGTATGAAAGTGGAAGGAAATGATATGTGGCTGTAATAGAAAATGTTTTTGCAGCCTTTAGCAGGTTTTCTTGCAGGATTCCAGCTTTAGGTTGCATCCATCTTCCTCTATGCCTCTGTCCCTGTTGAAGAAAAGCGTCCCCACAGCATGATGAAACCACCACCATGTTTCACCGTTGCAATGTTATGTTTAGGGTAATACGTCTAGTTTTCTGCCACACTTAGGATTAGGTTTGCACTCAGACCAAACTGTTGAATTTAATTCTCTTGGGACCAGAGCATTTACTTCTTCTATGTTTGCTGAGTAAAATCTAAACTGACCTTTCATTTGATTTAGCTGCCATTGTTTTGTTGGTGAAGAATGACCTTCATCTGCCAACTTTATGAAAATCTCTAACTGATGGAGGCCTGCATTTTTACATGCAACTAATGATGTTTGCATCCTTCTGTCATTGGAGGATATAAACTTCCTCCCCAAACAGGCTGTAATTCTCCTCTGAGCTCTGAGATATTTCTGCAATTTCCCAGCACTAATTTCAAAGATGAACTGCTTCAGATGATTTTGGAATTTTTGAGGATGTTACAGTCAGAGTGTTTATTCCTATGTAAACTCTAGCAGGCACTTTCCTTATAGCCCAACTCAAAAGTAAACAAATGAGATGGGGTGTCGCCTGGATGTGTCAGCAGACCATAACAGAGCCAGAATAGAAACACATCGCCACACTTCAGCCAGTTTAGAATACATAGTTAATCTGGCATTCTGTTTTCGAAGTAACAGCAGAAGCTGGAGTAAACCCATATATACAGACCTCACACAGAGCCGAACCTTCTGGGAGGAGATTACAGTAACCTCTTGTTCTACTATGAAGCCCATTCATTTGTAAAAGTGTCACAGTTCTACACATAAGTTGCTAAAACAAATATTGTATTTAATGTAATTATTAAAATCTAAATCGAGATGCACTAATTAAGCAAGTAAATGAGTCATTTATTTATTTATTTTAAAACACTTACACTGCCTATTTTAAAAGTTCAAACACCAAATACACCTTAGCAGTACAAACTGTCTTTGCTCTTTGGGGTACAGCCAATCAGAAGCCACGGAAAATGTATGGCGGTCTTCGATTGGCTGCTTTGCAATCAAACATTTGCATATTTGGAGGGCATATGGTCTTCAATAAAAACCTGTGACAGGTGTGACGGGTATTATTATAGATTAACAGACTTTTTGTTTGTTTATTTGGGTCCCCATTAGCCATTGCCGTGACAACTACTGTTGCAAGCTACTGTCACTGCTAATGGCTTCATAATGACCTTTCCAAAAAAGAAACTACTACAAAAACTGTTACACACACTTAATATAACATTAGTAACACGATACTTACACTGCTGTTCAGAGTACATATCTGTACATTATCTCTGAAGCCGGTCAGTTGTATCAGGTTGAACATTGGGCCATTTCTCATGTTTGTTGATTTTATTTTCATTTTCATGTTTTTCATTTGTTCAAAGATGTCTAATGTTGCTCCAGTAGTGAACAAGAGCACGTAAAATGGGGCTTTTCTATATATTTCTTTTGTCTGCCATAGTAAAATAATTCCACTGTCTAGTTTTTTTTTACTCCAACTTCTTTAGCCCTTGTCCAAAACATCTGTCTGCCAAATTTGAGAAGGAGGTACCATGGAACCAACCAGGAGATAAATCTTTTTCTCCATAAAACATGATGCCTTTGTAATTCTTAAGTCTGTTAACATGCTTTACATGTTCTTAACATTTTATTATGATCATTTTTCATGAGTGATGCTTTGGGTGCCCCCTGGGGTGCAATCCAGGATAGTGTGCGCCCATAAATCCATAATTCCATAATTCCATAATTCTCGCACTCCTTTTTATTGACCAGTGTTGAACTTGTACATCTGGAGCAGTCTTAACAAGCTGCAGCAAACACCTTGCTTGAATTAAATATGCACAGACATTACTGAATAAGTTGTTCTTTTGAAGTTGATGAAGTCTAATTGAAATATGATGTGATCCCAGAGAGGTTTACAGAACTTCAGACAGGGAAGAGATGAAAACATAATAACGTGACAGTTTGATGGCTGCAAAATGTTGCAAAAATGCTTTGGCCACAACCTCTGTCGAACTTTTTCAGCTCCCCTCCCCCATGACCTGTTGATGAATTGGCAGATTGTTGCTTGGGAACCAGATGCTCCAAAATACAAAGCAACATGTTCTGCCATGGAACTGAACTTCAGATTATTTGTGGAAAACTCACTCACTCACAGGTTTGTTTGTAGTGCAAATTTAAAAAAAAAATAGTCACAAAAAAATGCAACTTAGAACGTTGAGATACCTGGAAGGAAATGCACTTGGTATGCAATACATGCTGTTTTCTTTGCTTCTGAGAGGTGTCACTTCCCCACACCCTTTCAAATTAAATATATAAAAAAACCACAAAAAAAAACAGCAGCAAACATACACGTTTAAGTGGAAAAAAGCCAAGAGAACCTTCATCTCTTTGCTCTGGTTCTCTTGGAACTCAAGACATTTTAAGAAACCCTACAACGATCTGACCTGATCTACATCTTTTAGTATGGATGGGAGGATCTCAACATGTATCTACTGACAGTTTGCAGCTGCTTTTCTTGTATTGTTGCCAGGCTACATGATTAGCTCCCATTCCTCATTCCAGACTGTTTTTATAAATGACTCATGAGTTATGGAGAACTGTTCATTTCACTGCGAGGATTTAAATGGTCATATCTCGGGGGAAGCAAGTTTCTCTGATCATGTTTGCCAGCATCAGTCATTTGCCAAAGTATAGCTACATAATTTCATCTTGTGGCCAGCCAAGGAAAATGAAGGATTTATTTATCCCAGGGGGAAGTTTGGGTCTCCATTAACCCATAAAAGCTTCAACTAAAACATAAAACATGCATTCATGCGAGCATTAAATGTTAAAACAATTTCAGAATTCACTGTTACAATAGCTCATAACGGTAGCTAAGTAAATAATTCAAAGTAATAGATATTGAAAAAGATTATATAAATGATCCAATGAAAGCTACTTAATGGCAGAGTCAATAATGCAATGCACCGCTGCACACATACGCTAAGAATTAGCTGGAATCTGGAGGGAGTCGGTGGAGTTTTGCAATGTGTATCAGTGGGTGTGTGTGTGTGTGTGTGTGTGTGTGTGTGTGTGTGTGTGTGGTGTGTGTGTGTCAAAACTAGAGAATTTAGCAGAAGCATGCGACTCCTACATAATAACCTGAACTCTGCTGGTTTGTCAGGATTGTGCAAGGCAGTTTAATTCCTCTATGCCAGGGCAGCGATATCTTATCCCCTTCCTGTTGTGGACTTCTGCTTTCATAGTTTCCATTATCTTATCCCCATTCCAGTTTACTTCCTCCATTTGTTCAGTTGAGTTTTTGGATTTGCTTTTAATTTCCTTCTTGTGTTAGCTCATTTCTTCTGTTAGTTTAGTTTGTCAACCTAAGATTTGGAGTTATTTTTGTTTCTGTCTATCATTTTGTCTTAGCGACTTCACCACGAAACCTTACCAAGAATTTTTTTTGTCTAGTTTTGTTCATATGGCCATTCCGTCCTCCTGTGTACATTGTGGTCCAACTCAGAAGACACCAAACACGACAAGCTGTGACAAACTCATCTTCATTTTGGGCCGTATCGAGATTATAAATGTCCTCTAAGGCAGAATGTATTTGTAGAACTGTCTGTTAAACTGCTGAAATATTTTTGTTTTCTTCTTCAAGTACGTCTTAAAATGTAAAAATGTAACCACTTTTGTAACATCTTTTCACGTTGGTGTAATTTGGTCCTATTAAAATTAAAACAGATCATTTTTTTACCTCTATTGGCCTGTATTGTCAGGAAAGTGGGTGCATGGGGAAGACATGCAGCAAAGGTCAACAGGTCAGGACTCGTGTCCGTGACAACCATGTAGAGCACTGAGGCCTCCATACGTTGGTCTACTGCCACGCCCACAAATGAAAACTGATTGTACGTCCGAGGACTGAGGCAAATGATACAAGTGATAAGGGTTAGGGGTCGGTTGGACCCCATTTGTAAACACAAGGGTTAAGGACACAGCTGTTATCTGAAGGTTCAATTTATGAGGCCCTTTAGTTTCCAGACGGCCACATAATGCAGGCCTTGAGCTTTGCACCTGTGTCCAATGTACAAACACACAAAACTCAAATAAAACATATGTTTTTAAAGGTTTTGTGGCACTATCCAAATTATTTTAATTCACACTCATTTCATTAATGATATTAAACAATGTTACATACTGTATTAAAAACAGAACAGCTATTTTGTATGTAGATTTTCTAGCCACAAGCTAATTTGCAAAACTAAAAAGCTAATCTTTGGTTCAACCATTCTTAAAAGACAATGAGATTAAAATGAAAGATTCTTGTCAACACACACACACACACACACACACACACACACACACACACACACACACACACACACACACACACATTTTCTGACTATTAGGAAGAAAAACATTGCATCTGAAAAAAAGCTAACTGTCCACAACACAGCAAGTTATTCTTTAGCTGGGCAGGAAGAAGGGAGCCTCTGCATGTGGTGCACCTGCTCTACAGCTGAGCACAAAATAATAGATTTTTAATGCTTTTTGCAAAAAAAAAAAAAAAAGAAACAACTTTCAGTTAGCTCCTTGTCTCATGACCAAACATGAGTCTTAGTCATTTTGTCTTTTGGTTGTTGTTGTGTTGTTTTTAGATCCTGGGTCAAATTGGAGAGTTATTGTTTTGGATAATGGGAGGAATACCTGGAGGTAACTCATACATGTACAGTGACAGCATGTAGGAAGTATCCAAACTGCGATTCCAACCCTGCACCTAACAACTGCTCCAACATCCAGATCTGTTCATTTCACCAAACAAAAAAAAGAGAAGTTACTTTACTCTTTACATTTCCTTACAGATTGAACCAAATTGAGCGCTTCTTGCCTGAAGGTTGATGGCATCAAATAAAATGAAGGTATAAACGGTATCAAAGCTCATTTTTGCATGTAGCCAACTATGGCCTGAATATTTCTCACTTGAATGAATTGTTTTGTTTAAAGATTGGATTTAGTGGCTTCCAAAGCCGCTTTTCCTATTTTCCTCATTTCCCACAAAGAGGGATTTACTCATTTCCTCCAGCTGAGGTTGATATTTCATAGAGCTATCGGCTCTGTAAAAGTGTCGATGTTTTTTTTTTTTTTTCAGCAAACACAATAAATCTGGTCAGAGGATATGAAGCCTTATAGGAGACTGTGTGTCAGGTCATGTCATGTCATTTTGAGGCCAGACTGAAATGCAGACTCAAGACTGAGATGAACATGGAAAGGGGATTTATTAATACAAACCGAAAGACTCAGAAAACTGCCGCTTGCAAAGAACACCAGGACAAATCTCAGCAGATAGACAGAGAAAGTAGTGGAGAGCAATGAGGTTAACCAGGACTAAATACACAGAGGAATGAGCACAGATGGAGGCAATCAGAATGAATTAAAAACAGCTGAGGGGAAATTGTAAGAGACTAAGGAAGAGGAGATAATTAGAAACAGCTGTGCTGAGGAACAGACTAAATTGTGCAGGAAAGAAGGTCATCATTTACACTTTATTTGAAAGGGGGTGAATGAGACTGACATGGCACTGTCATAAATATGACATAACTCCTGTCATGAACATGAATAAACCTTCATAAATATTTCTGACTGTTGTCATAAAGCGTCATTTGGTAAATTATGACATTTTAAATGCAAAGTTGACATTATTGAAAATGTCTTTGTTATGACAACTTGACATTAACCAAGAAATTATTTGTTCTAAAAGTATTAATGATTGCACTTTAAAAATTAGGTAACTTTATGTTATTAAAGGTAAAGTTTAAAAAGTAATGATAAGGTAAATGTGGCCAGTTGCTAAGTGTGGTTGAAAACTCAGTATGGCTGAACGCTAAATATGATTGGAGGCAAGTGTGGCTAAGTGACATGTAAGTAAGGCGGGAACAATCCAACAATACTTTTATAGATGAAAATGTACCACTGCATTAGTCTATGGATTCATAGTGACAGTCAACTCACCTGAAAATATAAATTCCAGTGGTGAGTGAAAGATTTAGACGTTATGAACCCTAATTTTCCAACATACAGATGGGAGGAGCATTGATAGGAACAACATAATTGTAATCTTTAAAACAAAATGCTTCCTTGCTTGAAAGAAAAGCAAGATCTGTTCTGCTCCTAAAGAAAAACCCTGGTTTTGATTTTCAACTTCTTTACAACTTAAGTGAAAGCTGAAAACTGTTAGAAATGATGACGCTGTCCAGTAGATCCAGCTTTCTGGTTGGCTAGCACTGCCAGAATTCTTTCCATTTGTGGAAAACCTCAAAAAATGAGGTGGAAAATTTGCCTATTCATAGATTTTCTGAAGATCATATCTAAAACATAACACACTTTACAAGAACAATGTCAGTTCTGTTCTACCCACTGAGCTCTTTGGTTCACATGTGGTCACAGGACAAGCTTTCCCCTCTTCCAAGCAATTCAAAGAGACTGTGGGTCACGTCCAATCAGCATCTGATCTTCTCTTACGCTCTGTTCAGAGCCCACCAAAGTAGCCCACCATCCTATAACTTATGCGACAGCAGTTAGGAAGAAGGCGACAAATGTTAAATTCCAGCAACATTTGCTTACTTTTCCCGTCCAAGTGCTCTCCTGTAGCAGATCAGAACCATATGGGGTTGGATAACGAATGGGGAACAGTTGGGAGGAAAGTCTAATGTCTGATGTCTAATGGAGCTTTAAAAATGCTTTTCACATTCAGTTTTTCAGTGACTTAGGTCCAAATTACATTCTATATGAATGTAAGTCTATTCAGTTAAAAAAAAAAACATTGCACTTTTAGTTATTGTGCACATCAAGGAACAATGTTTGTGCCAGCTCTTTTTGGTACTAAATTCTATCCCTGGGGTCAATTTTTCCACACTATAATACTTTATCTCACTGTTTTACAGTTCATCTGCAAATTTATTTGACTTTAAAAACAGAAACAGACTAATTTCAGCTGTTATTACATTGCCTTGAAAACATTAATTGGTGCGTATACCCTTAAATTAGTTTAAATTAAATAAAAACAAAACACATGGTCATTTTTTTCAATTCTGTAAGCTGAGATATTTACACTAGGCTTTTTATCCTTTGATTGCAAGACAAATGTTAAAAAGTTTCCTTTTGGAGTTTAATGGTTCCTGTAAACAGTGTGAGTAAGTGCAACAGTCCAAGCCAACTTTTCTATCTAAGATAACTAGCTAAAGTGAAGCCAAGGGAGTAAATCCCACCTCATTATTGGGGAGACAATAAGCAAGGAAATTTCTTAAGCGTAATTTTGAGGGGTCAGAAAAGTTACAGTGATGTGTGGTTTAAAAAGTTTTGGTAACACTTTATTTGAAGGGGTGTGCATAAGACTGACATGACACTGTTATAAACATGACATAACATCTGTCATGAACATAAAGAAGTCTTTATAAATGTTTATGACTGTTGTCATGACATGTCATTCGGTAAATATTGACACTTTTAATGCAATGTTGCTCTAAAAGTTGCATTAAAGGTCCATTAAAAATGCTAATTTTGTAAATTATGATAATTTAATGCAAAGTTGGCATTTTAATGGACTTTCAATGCAACTTTTAGAGCAACTTTGCATTAAAAGTGTCATTATTTACCGAATGACACTTCATGACAACTGTCATAGACATTCATAAAGTCATTCATGACAGATATTATGTCATGTTTATAACAGTGTCATGTCAATCTTATGTACACCGCTTCAAATAAAGTGTTACCAAGTTTTTAATGTGTTCAAGCTGCAGGAACAAAAATGACTAGTAAGTGTTAATGTGCAACGAACGTGTTTTTCTCAGTAAACAAACTGTTGAGACCCATAGAAACTAAAATTAAAACAAACTAAAATTTAAATGTTTAGATATGAGTTTGGTTCAGTGTCACTGATCTAATCTTCTCTGTAAAAATTAAGACTCTAAATAAAAATAAGTTTTAATGAGTGACTCCACTTAATAAAATTTCCCATAAATAGATTTATTGTAGTGGCTCTCAATACAAGTTATGTGATATTTAAATGATAACTTGTTAAGTTGATTTATTTTTAAACCTTTTCTGCTTTTCCCAAGTCCTGAATGGATTAGAACCTGGTAGGTGAATATCTGGGAAGTATCATAACTTCAATTTAACGCTCAAAGCACCAGGGATTTTATTTAAAAATATTCAGATTTTAATGCATGGTTTTGAAGGCTCTTTAAAGGCTCTCTCTAATTTAGATATTTATAATTTAGATATTTGCTACCTTAAACAAAAAAAAGCTATGTATTTTTGCTAGTTTTGATTTCAGGCATAACAAGGAAGTTTATCACGATTCAGCCAAAGTAATGAAATGAACAACCTGCAGTCTGATTTTTATGAATGTGTTTCTTCCTGTTGAACAGTGAAAGTTAATAAAATGTGTTACATGTCTTTTGGTTTGAGTATTTACTTACTGAATGGTATTTTGTTTGTGCTGCAGAGCCACAGCTAACAGTTAGCTCCTCTCTTCAGCGGCTCTAACGGAGCCTGTGTGGTTCAGCACTGCTGTTGCTCTTCCCACACTTTCCGGAAAGTGAACAATATATACAGATCAATTAACCTGACCCTCAGGTTAATTGGTTTGACTTTGGGAGGAAGCCAGAGTACATGGAGAGAACCTACCATGCACAGTGAGAACAACTAACTCCACACAGAAAGACCCCGGGCCGGGAATCGAACCTAGGACCTTTTTACTGCAAGCAACAGTGCTACCAACCATGCAGCCCTTTTTAAGTAATATTCAAATTTATTGAATATGATTAAAAATATAATAGATAAATATATTGAATATATTTCAATATATAGGCAACTCGATGCTAGGACTGATGGAGGGACAGAGATCAACGGAGGCACCAGGACCAACGGGGCCCGAGAGGCGTCTCAATGCCCGGGACGTACCCCCACTAAATCTTTTAGGGGTACACAGTACCCAACCGTACCCGCCTACTTTCACCCCTGGCTGTAAGATTATATAATTAACATAAATTAAGAATTAATATAGATAATGTGTTTTAATTTAGTTACTGAAATACATGAACTTTTTAAGTAATCCATATTCTCTATCTTACATGTTTATCCATAGAGGGGTCATGAGTGGTGCTGGTGTACCTCCAGCGGTGAACACACACACACACACACACACACTGAAGCCATTCCAGCTAATGTTATTCATCTGTTTTATTGCAGATTGGACAGCTGCATCTCTCTCCCTTCGGTTTCAAACCGTCCAGTTGGTCAAAACTGCAGCGGTACAAAAAGAAAGGAGCACATGTTGGCCTCTCTTCGCTAACTTCCTGTTGCAGGGTTCAATTTCATGTTACTTAGTTGTTTTTCATTCCCTGAAAGTCGAGCCTTTTATTTTATCTTGACTTCTGTTAATTCATGCTCCAGGAAAAGCCACTGGGCCCTCTTCAAAACAGATGGCGTCCCATCCAAAATCTGAGTTGGAACTTAGTCAAACTGTACATTTTTATTGCATGTTGTCTTTGATTTTAGTTGAATGTGGTTCGCAAGACACTTTGTGCAACAGGAGTTGCTACATAAACTAACTTGGACTTGACATTTTGTCACATAACTAGTTCTTAGTTTTTTTGTTGGATTTTAAGAGACAAACATCCAGTAGTGCATGGTTGAGGTTTTATAGCATAGCATAATTTTTATAGCACAGCTGAGTATTTCACATTTTAACAATTTTAAGAAAAAAAAAAAAGCAAGGTGGTCTGAAGTTAATTATAATAAACTTGAACAGAATTACACGTGAACCCAGGAGTGGGCAATCCTGGTCCTGGAGGACCGGTGTCCTGCGAGTCTTAGGTGTCTCCCTGGTCCAACACACTTAAAATTCAATAGCTGAATCACCTCCTAAGTGAAGTCAGGTTCTCCAGAAACCTACTAACGACCTCATTATTTGACTCAGGTATGTTGAAGTAGAGACACATCTAAAAGTTGTGTCTGGGCCTGCGTTGCCCAGGGGTGGGCAAAGCAGGAGTTGCCCACCCCTGCGTTAACCCATTAACGTGAGCTTTGGCTTCCTGTACAGCTGGGATTTCAGCCCATCGTCAAACGTTTGAAAGCGGGAACAGTGGAGAAAGGGGAAAGGGCGCCCTCTGGTGTCAAGTATATTGTTAGTAATGATTCATTTACGCTTTCCTGATTTCCGTTTTGCCCACGATGTGTTCTGCCCTGGGCTAATCTTCAATCCTCTAATTGGGTCTTTAACCTGTCAGCACTTAGTCCGCTACAGAAAAACGTGAAATAAAAAGCACACAGTCCAGTCACAACACTGGTAGAATCACTTTTTATTCACTGGTCAGTCGGTTGTTTATGCAAACTTGGGTACAGAATGACTCAATCAGCTAACTGGGTTGGCATTACCATAACCGTACACTACACAGTAAAAGACCCTCCCACATTGTTAGTGCATCATCCGGCATATCAACATTCACCATAACAACTGATGTGCCAAGATTATTTGAAAACAATGTTAGCAATTATTAAGGAATTTTTCCTGAGAACTACATTAGAAAAGGATTTGATGCAATTAAATGTTCCTAATCGTCACTCAAGGAATGTCAAACATTAAACAAATCTCATGTTGAGAATGAAACACATTGAGAGCAAAAGTTAACGTAGTTAGGTCCTGCTCTCTTTCATTATTTCTTTACAGCTTCGTTGAAACGACTAACGAGACCAATATTTGAATATCAGATTAATAAGCACAAATCCATACGTTTTCCAAAAATTTCCCATCAAAATAAGGAAAATCCTCAAATCCAAAGGCACATGTCACAGTAAAGACTAGCTCTTCCTGGTTCCATCACTGCTTTAAGACGGGCAGCTCCCTGGGCTTGAAGAAGGCCTGAGCCATTCCCATGGCAAAGATGTAAACTTTGGAGTCCACAATGATCTTCTCCCTCTGGATCAGGTCTGAGCAAGAAATCAGGATTAGCTACATTAACAGTAGCAGCTCAACAAATGTCTATATTAGATAAGTTTCACTCAAAAACTCAAACTTATTTAATCTAGCTTTGAGGGATTAATATAAAAAATTCTCAGCTCAAGCTAATTCACTGAGACAAACTTGAACATGTTTTCCTTCTTGGCCGAAGTCATTTTTTCTAAAACTACCGTCGATTTTGCACTGGAACTCATCGAGCGGTAAAAGGATAACTTCGACAAACTCTGGAAGAGACGATCGAGGTCCGTGTGATGATTTGTGTCCGAAGAGAAAAATGCATTTGTGAAGGAAAAAACGAGATGAAACTCACCTCCGTCACCTGGAAAAGAGCAGAGGAGAGCCAGGTTAAGCCACAGGAGGAGCTGAATGCTGCACAGAGTTCACAGGTTATTTATTGACCTGCGTTGTTCTGGGTTAGGATGAAGAGCTGGAGCATGAACTCAGTTCTTTATAGTATGAAACAGATTTTTAAATGGAGCTGGCAACGCTTTGCAGCAACTCAAAGCAGTTACTTCTGTGTTTGGGATCGTATTTATGCAGATGACCAAATTTTGAGCCAAATTTCAGACAGGTGACATATTTCCCTCAGTTGCTATAGCAATAATTAATTTATGTCTAGGTCATGTGGAATAAATAAGCCTAAATCATAATTTTATGTTATCAGTTGATGTTTCCCCCATGTGGCGCTATGCATTAATTGTTGCAGACTGATGTCATGCTGCCATGTTTTTATTTTGAATGAAAAGCTTCTCATTGGTCAGAAAAGTGCAAGAAGTCCTGTTTTTATAGTAATTGTCTGACTTCCTGATTATTAATTCAGTATAGAAATTAAGAAGCAACAAGAAGGCAGCAGCAAGATTCATTTTATACAACTCAGGTTAGATCTAAATATTAAGCTTCACAATACCACCCCCTACTGGTCAATTTTAATTTGCTTTTTAACGTCTAAACTTGTACTAATGAAGGATTTTAATGGAAAATCTCTTGATTTTGTTTTCAGTTGTATTAGGAAGCCTGGGAATGACACTAGAAAATAAGTAGATGCAAAATTTATTGACAATCTGTGATTTCTGGCTAGAAATGTGAGAGTTCTCTGCATAAATACAACAAAACTAACCTAAAACAAGAATAACAGTCAGAAAAAAATGTGAGTTCTGGGTTAAACTATAAATAACATTTTCCAAATTTAGACTTTTAGCCAAATGTAGGATTGCAATTTCAAGTATTGTCAAGAATTCAAGAACCCGTTCAAAACCTGAAAAATGTATATATGAAGGGTTGGAGTTGTTAAACTGAAACATCCATTTTGATTTAGCAAGCATTTCAGCTTTTAAAATCCTTAGCTTCTTCAATCACCTTAGAATAAATTTTTTCTTCTCTTTTTTTTGCCTTTTATTTTAATTTTTTAAGTGTTTTTAAAACCCCTGCTCACATTTGTTTTCACTTTTTTGCAGACGTTTCTTGATGAAATGTCATTTTATTTCCATATATTTATTGTTTTGACTGAAGAAACCTGTGAATATGAGAGTTTCTGGGTTTACAACTGTTTGACTATTGGTGTGTTTGTGGACCAGTGTGTCCTCACCCAGCTGCTGTGTGGGGTGGATGTTCTCCACATCGTCGCCGTTGATGTTGACCAGGGCGATCTGGGTGGTGCAGTTGGACAGGCCGGGGTCCAGGCAGGTCACTGCAGTCACAATGTGCAACTGTCATCCCACTCCCACCGGCGTCAGATAAGATAGAGGAGCTTCTGCAATCAGAGCCGCATCATTGTGTAGAAATACCTGGAGTCACTCCCACCACTTCCCCTTTGTAGCCGGTTTCCTCCTTCAGCTCCCTCAGCGCAGCCACCGCTGCCGTTTCCCCCTCATCGATCAGTCCTGAACACAGCACAGCCAGAAACATTCAGAACTTTACCGCATGAGACAGGAAGAGGTTAGTTAACGGGACAGGTTTTTTCAGAGGCCTAAAATATGGAGGGTTTTGGTTTGTTGGAACGGGACCTGCTGGAAACTCCAGGGTGTTGCCTCCCATTGGAGGACGGAACTGCTTCACCATGACGACGCAGTCTTTATGGAGAGTCCGCTTCAGCAACGCAATGACTCCTACTCCGTCTGCCTCCGTGTTGCTCCTCCTGGTTGTCCTCTTCGCTGTCTCCCAGGTTCTTGGAGTTGCAAACATAGACAGGAAGAAACACCATGAGCCACTGATTCACTTCTTAAAAGTATTTATTTTCCAGTCACATAGTGCCATTTTATAGCACAATCAAGTAACCATGTTACCAACTGAAGTTTAAGAACTTCAGTTGTTAATAGAAATCCTCTATGTATCAGATCAAATTTAAGAGATTTGATTTGTAATTAACACCTTCAATTGAGTCTGTGTCTCTTTAAGAAACTCCGCCTCCAAGCAGTCATCCGTCAACACAACACGGCTCCTCTATGCATGCTTTAACAATGTTTTTATCAGCATTTCACTGAGAAGTAGCTCCTCTATAATGATGTGCAGTTCCAGCAGGTGTTTGCTAATCGATGCTGGCTAGTCTGAAGGAGCCAAGTGGGGGAGTCACTGGGAAGACTGCTATGAAGGCAGAAGCTCAGAAACCTGGAAACAGCAGCTTTCAGGAGGAGCTCTGTCTTGAAGGCGGGGCTAGGTCCACCCAGGCGTTTTGCACAGTTAAGTAGTTGCCATGGAGATTAAAGAATTTCTCAAATATGCCCAAAAGAATCAAGGAAACACTCCTGGTATGTTTTTTGGTGAGAGAATAACACCATAACATGATGGAAAACTTAAAAAAAAGTCGATTTTACATATTGGTCCTTTATAGCATGTAAGAAGGCTTGAGCGCCACCTGGTGTTTCCTGCAGGGTCCAGGTATGTGGTCTGTTCCAGCTTCACCCATTTCCCTTCTGCCAACACCTGCAATACAAACAGTTGATAAGACAATGGGTGGAATGAATAATTTGCTCTTATTTAACTCAATGTTTTCTTCCATTAAACTAAAAGCAACTTATTAGGACTTTATGAGACCGCAATGCGTTGTACATGAATACCACTGGCTGGTAGCTCCACTATTATACTTGTGTTTCTCCTTTAAGAGCAGAATCTCAAAAGGTGATCATTTGTGCAATGCAATATCACTTCAAAACTTTTTCATGAACTGAACTCCTTTAAGTATCGCAGGACTTTATATGGATTAATAATGAGACTTTCTTAACTACCCATATCTTGATGTGAGTAGTCTATTTGCAGTTCAGGAAAAAAAACATAAAAATTTATGAGTACCACCAAGAAATAATGTGAGCCAAGTTCATACCACTGGTTGCGAACTCTTCTCCATCTCGTCAAAATGCTAAATAATGGTGGCCCGACATATTGCCTGCTAGGCTACATGTACCGTCAGTCTTATTTGAAATTAAAATCAGTTTCATTAACATGCTGCGTCACATGATAAATTAATAAAATTGTTTTAATGTTCAGCACTGCACAGGAATATTCCAGATCTTTGTGTAGCTCTGTATTAGAGCGAAATAACAAACTGTTAAACTGATGACATTTTCTTAAATTGTATTCAGCAAAAATAATTGTTGCTCTTCTTGTTTCAAGCAGTTACAGCTTGTTACACATTCTTGTTTGAAACTGGCTGATGGGGCTGTGGTAGATAATCAATAATTGGGTTCCTCCAATCAGGTCCTGCCCAGGGCCCCAGTCAATCTTGGATCAGCCCTGTTAGAATACGTTTGAATGCTGAATATTGTTACTTTAATGGCCCTAACACGAGAGCCTCCCCCCCAACCAAAAAAAACCTCTTATTTCATAAAACTTTATAAAATGACTGGTCAGGACCTTTCTAGTTTAAACATTCTTAACTATAATTATGCAATTTTCACCACATTAAAATTTTACTGCATTGATATACACATCTGTTCAAAGTAATTACAATTATTTCATATTTGTCGTATAATATCAGAAAAACTCAACAAACCTCTTCTTTGATTATATGTGGTGTTTGTCGCTTTAGGGTCCTCCGGGTGGCTCATTTTCACTATAAAAAAATGCAGGAACGTCCAGTCGGAAAGCCTGTACAAAATTAACCTACTGTTAATTATATGTTCAAGCAAACATCGTTTAAAAGCCGTAAGTTGCATTTTAAAGCTTGAATACAGTTCTTAGTTATCCACTTAGCTGTAACAACACAACAAGAACTGTCAATTTGCCCCTGTTTTATTCAACATTATTCTGGTTCAGACCGGTTTTCTGTCCGTTAAACAGAAGCTGTAAGCTCAGCAGTTGAAAGTGGCCCGTGGTTTCGTAGTCTGCGTATTTTAAGCATCATATTTTCCTTTCAACTAAAAGAAACTAAACTTAACTCACGTGAAATCCCAGCCGTGCTTAACTAGCAGGGTAAAGAGGGTAAAGTTGTAGTGATGAGTCACTCTGATACCACTTCCTGTTGAAGGAAAACGTCATAGACGAGTTTTTTTGTATATATATATATATATATATATATATATATATATATATATATATATATATATATATATATATATATATATATATATATATATATATATATATATTTTTTTTTATGTCCAAACTTAAGTCAAAGCAAAAACATATTTTAACAATACATTTTAAAGTGTTCTCAATTTTACTGAACTTTTCTTGGTAGATAAATACATCAGCACGTAATTTGATGCTCTTTTAGATCAGTAAATGAAAACAGATAAAGTGGATAATCACTTTAACCCCTCATTTTCTCAATCAATCAATCAAACAATTAATCAATCAATCAATCAATCAATCAATCAATCAATCAATCAATCAATCAATCAATCAATCAGTCAGTCAGTCAGTCTTTATTCCAGACACAAAAAGGTCCATAGTAACAAAAGGTAAAAACAAAATAAGAAAAATAAAAATAAACATGAGATATTCACTGAGTCACAAATAAATGATGACACCAATGTTTCCACAATCTTGAGAAAAATCTCACTGTACTAAAAACAGGATTTACTAAAATTGCAATTATATTATTGCATGGCACAGAAAATCTACACATGCATTTATACAGGAGATTCCTGAGCACAGCTGCACATGTGGGAACAGCATCATGTACAAACATATGGCTATATAGCACTGCTCCATCTAGGCACTCTGAGTAGGAGCCTCATGCCGTCATTGTAGGCCACATAAAGTTTCTGCAGAATACTTATTTTGTATCTTTGCCACAGATGGGCTGTGTAAAGTGAAGTACAAAAAGCTTTAAAAAGAGCTTATCTTCACAGAG
Source organism: Poecilia picta (assembly GCA_033032245.1). NCBI lineage: Eukaryota > Metazoa > Chordata > Actinopteri > Cyprinodontiformes > Poeciliidae > Poecilia > Poecilia picta. The sequence goes on from CM065375.1 coordinate 17,160,926, forward strand.
GATGAACACATGCTAAACTTTCTGGTCAGAATTTTAGCTTGTACATACATCATACAATACTGCCTACGAATGTCACCATCATCAGACAGGTCATCAGTTATGTAATGTCCCAAATATTTAATTTCATTGCATCTATTGAGGACGATGTCAGATAAAGAGAAGTCAGGGGTTATCAGATGCTTATCTGCCCTACTTCTAGCAATCATAACATTGCTTTTCTTAGCATTATACTTGATGTCAAAGTCACAACCATATTTGGAACAGACCCTTAGTAGTTGTTGAAGGCCAGCACTATATGGACATAAGGTTACCAAATCATCTGCATACATTATGTGATTGATTATGCGGTCATCAACTACACAGCCTGTTTTGCAACAATTCAGGCGCTTTGATAGTTCATCCATGTAGATGTTGAAAACGTAAGGGGACAGTAAACTTCCCTGCCTTACTCCGTTACAAACATTAAATGAATCAGACATTGTGTTAGCCCATTTGACAAACATTGATTGATGATCATATCAGTAGACCAGAATTCTAATTAGATATTTGGGTTCACCTCTGCTTTCTAACTTGCCGAACAGTTTTTGGTGATTCACGCATTCAAATGCTTAAGAGGCATCAATCTCTGTCAGAAAATGAACTCTGTTTAAATCAAAGCTGCTAACCATGTCAGTGACTCAGAAGAACATTTTTTATTTTATATGTTTTAAAAGTATATCAGATTTTACTTTTTTTCTTTCAATTTTAAAATATGTAAATTGGCTATATACAGGACATAGTATCACCAACACAGTATTCTACTGCCACCGTTGTGTCTCACTGTAGGCGTGTTTCTGTTGTTCCTTATGCCATTTGTGATGACACCATGTGCAAACAAATTAAAGTAATAAAATATTTTTGAGAATTTTTCCTCTAATGTATTTATAAGAAATAGTTAATAATCAAATTGAGATTTTTTGTTGTTGTTGTTGCAATTGTAATTTTCTTTGGGGAAAATATGTAGTTTAAAAAGTTTAAAAATATATCATCACACTAATAAACGATCTATGTGCGTCTACGCAGTCATTTTACGTCCTTGTGTGCGTCTCCAAAATAGCTCCTGCGAGAAAAAGGAAAACATTTCACACAATGCATAGTTTTCTAATTTGAATAAATATAAACTGTTTAATTTAAACGAAGGGGAACATTTTTTGATATATTAGGACTGTAAACGAATTTTGGAGACCATGGCAATTTTAAAACGGTCTAGGGATTCGGAGGACATTTAGCGACGGACATGTTTCCTTCTCAGGATCTTACAGCATGAAGAAGGAGCAAGTTGTCCACTGTCAGTTCTCTGTTTGGTATCCGATATTTAAGAAGCACACAATAAAAAGGTAAACGCCAACGGTTTAGTCGGAAAAAAGGCTAGGAGTAATTTTTTTTGTTTTGTTTGTTTCTGTTACTGTAAAGCATGACTACCGATAGCAACAGGACACATTCTGCTTTGTTGTTTGTATTATGAAATATTTGTCCAGCTCAGGTTAGCAGCTCTCTCTGCCTTCATGATCTGTTTCTGATTCATTTCTGTCTCGTTTCTCAGTCTGATCCTTCCACTGCCTCAGAATGTAATAGACTATTTACTGGACGATGGGACACTGGTCGTCTCTGGAAGGTATGAAATCACACGAACACACACACAGAATCTACAACCAGAAACTGAGCAGTTCCCGCTTTACTTGGAATGCAGACAAGTAAAAGTCCAAATGGGGATCAGAAGCAACATAGACAATTATCGAAAATGTTTTGTAGAAAATAATTATTTAAATGGTTATGCTTCTATAAACTATATTCTTACATTTTTCCTGTGGTTGAAATAAGCTCATTTTGATATTTCTTTCTTCTTTAATAACCTTTAAAGAAGGTTAAACATTCACTAAACATGCCGCAATAAGCAATTAATCGCATAAATGAAAATTAGTTCAATAATTTCCTTTCTGATTAATATATTTTTGATCAGTTTTATTTTATTTATTTTTTCAGTTAGGTGTGATTTTTATTTTCATTTTATGTATCACTTTTGGTTGTGTTTTATTTTGGATATTTAAAATATGAGAATCCGCCTTTATTTTCATCGCAACGAAATTTGGTTCAGTTCAGCCCATCCAAAAGACCAAAAACACAAATAACATGGGTGGGGATGTACTTTAGGCTACACCCGTCACAGGAGGAATATTTTCCTGTTCCAGTGTTGAATGCTATTTAGAAAATGAAAGATTATTCGTCTTTGAGAAGATGAACTTTCATTATTACATTTGCTATCGTGACAGGCCTGGTGTTCGCTGATTGGAAGAAAGATCTGACAGTTTGTAGTTTCTGACAGATTACTGTCTGTTTAGGGTTCATCAAGCTAAAAACTGTTTGAGTTTTACCATAAAAACTGGCCATCTTATCTGTATGGCTAGTTACATGAACAATATCCAGTGAGACAGTGGCGAGGTGTGCTGTAACAGTGATAGATAGCTTCTTCAGCAAGTCACTTGCATTTCCTGCCATGTTTACAGGTGAGGTCAGGCAGAGATCCTGGTGGATTATATTATTTACAGATGACATTGTGATGTATATGGACAGTAGGGAGTGGCAGGAAGAGAACCTGGAGAAGTGTTAGTTTGGTCTGAAAAGAAGGAAAATGAAAGTGTGTAGAAGACAGAGGGTAACAGGTGGAACAGGTTCTGGATGTGGCTGTGAGCGGGTCTTGGAGTTTAATTCAAACCTTAAATTTTACACTAACGCTCCTCCTTTTGTCTCCCCAGTGATCACAACTCTCAGCCTATACAAACCAACAACAGCGAGTCAGACGCTGAGGAAGACATACAGGTAAGGTCACTTTGAGATTTGAGAAACTTCACTCATCATCTGTTTCAGCTTTTGTGAGGGAAAAGAGGTTTGCTTGTTAGCACAGTTAGAACCCTCAGCTGATTGTGGTCTGCTAAAGTGAAAAATGAAGCATTAATCAGCACATTTTGAACCCTGATGGCTTATCATGGTCATTTCAGGTTCAGTTCACGACTTTTGTTCACTTTGTACTGGAGCCGTCTCTGTTTCAACATCGGCTGGTCAATACAGATGAAAGCACCTCTTCTCCACCAATCAAATTAAAGGAAATGAAGAAACTCTTCCACAAGCAGAGAAGAGTCTGGTCCTTTTTGTCTCCCAACAGAATGTCTGTCAGAAAATGAACTTTTACAACAGCTCCTGTGGACCGGAGGGGTTTTTACCCGACTCAGTGCAAAGTGCACTCTGAAGTTTTCTGTGCATTTAGAAACATGAATTAGCACAATTATACATTATTTTGGTATAAAAAGATTAGTAAATAAACAGAATGTTAGGCTACATAGTGCAGCTAATGGCTAACGTTGAGGAAAGAAAGTAAATTACGTCTTCAGCACCATATGCTATGTTTTATGTTTTGCTCTTTAAATTTGGACCAGTGTGTATCTGCTCTAAGTGTGTATCTGGGTTGGCCAAAATTTCAATTTAGATTTGGTGGATGACTGTATAAATGACTATTGTACACAATCACAGCAACATGCTGCCACCACATGTTTGAATTTCTCCTCCACAGACATTAAATTCTGATTTGTTTTCCCGCTGATTCTCACTCTTTCATATTTCCATTGCTTCTCTACTCCCCTCTAGTGGTCGGATGACGAGACGACAGCGATAGCCACTGTAAGTAGTTCAATGGACGTGTTTTCTTGTTGGAATGTTCCTCTCATCCCGATGAAGGAACATGGAAGATTTTCTGTATTTATTTTCCAAAAATGTTTTTAAGTTGAACTTATGTTGAAATGGTACTAGCAAAAAAAAATAGTGCATCATTGTCTACCTATACCTACTGAGTGTATATTGCTTATGACGATATAATTGTGATGCCTTTTCCAAGGCTCCCGAATTCCCAGAATTCACTGCTACCGTGCTGGAGGCCATCAACGCCCTGGGTGGGTGTGTCTTCCCCAAACTCAACTGGAGCGCTCCGCGGGTAAAACACACACAGACGATTGAGCCTGCTAATGTAGCGAAGCCTCCGGTAAAGCTTCTGTGACCTGTGACCTCTGACAGGACGCCAACTGGATCGCTCTGAACAGCTCGCTGGAGTGCCGCAGCCTCAGCGACGTCTTCCTGCTCTTCAAAAGCTCCGACTTCATCACACACGACCTCACGCAGCCGTAAGACCGCGCCCGGGTGTTCTCCCTGTTGGAAAAGCATTACAAAATTAGATTTTGTTATTATGTAAATCTTTGGGGGGGGGGGAATTATAAAGCCCCTGCAATTACATTTTTTCTAAGCTATATTCGAATTTAATCTGCTATAAACCCCATGTTTTATTTTTTATTTCTGCTTTAATTGTGTTTTTTTTTTTACAGTGGTTTTGTGTCCGTCTTCCCCTGTGATCTTTTGTAGATACAGCTCTGGAAACAATTAACAGACCACATAAGATCCATTTCTCTGATTTTACTCTTTATAGGCATGTGTTTGAGTAAGATGTACATTTTCTTTTATTCTATGAACTACTGACAACACGTCTCCCAAATTCTCCAGAAAAAACTTTGTATTTATTTGCAGAAAATGAGAAATGGTCAAAATAACGAAGATTTCAGACCTCAAATAATGCAAAGAAAACAAGTTCATAATCATTTAGAAACAGCAATACTAAAGTCTAAACTCAAGAAGAGTTCATAAATCAGTATTTTGTGGAATAATCAGGAGGTTTTCAGTGGGGTTGCCTCTTCATTTTTTCCAGAGCTGTATATTCTGCTGTTACTGGCAGTGATACCAATTTGATATATTTTTGCTAAGTGTACTAGTTACAGAGAAATATTTAATATATATTGTCTGGAAAGATTATTGAAATATGAAATAGTCATTGACATTTGTTTTACATGTTTTTATACTGTTCTACTGAATAAAAAGTTACAAAAAAAAGAAAAAAAACTGCACAACTGTGCACCACAGCAACCCTCAGAAACTACAGGAAGATATGAGGACTCGAGACAACAGCTTAACATAAGTGAAAAGGCTGAAATATGAATTTTATTAATCTTTCTCATAGGAAATCAATGTAAAGTGAAGACCACTGCTAGCTATACCGCTAACTAGCTTTGTTACGATTTGCTTTGCAGGTTCCTTCATTGCAGTGACCAGGACTCTCCAGATCCAGTCATCAGTTATGAGGTACTTTGGTCTTCATTTGGAAATATGTTTTGGTATTTCAGCTCCAGTGTATTCATATGTAGGAGGCTTTTTTAATACACACAAACACACTTAAAGCAGCAGGTTGATTTAAAAATACAAATCGCATCTGAAAATTAAAAAAATTAAGTAAAAAAAACAAAATTTTTTTTTTCCCCTTTTGTGGTAAAAAGAAAGGGCACAGTTTCTGGGTTTCTTTTTGGGTTATAAATAGCCCAACATTAAAAGTCCTGGTTCTTAAATGTGCATAAAAACAAAAACACAGAGGAGATTCTGCTCCTTCATTTTTATTCATTTTTGTTTAATTAGAATTGGCAAAAAATCAATATTTCAGAGGAACTTTAATGTAGCATGAATGAGAAACTAAAAGCTAGTCTAAATACAGCATGGAGACCAGTTGGTATACATTTATGAAGAACCATAAATGTCAACAGCGCTGTCATATTTAATGGACCTTACCAAGCTCCGCCCAGAAACACCCCTCAAAAACCCCACGTGGCTGCATGTCTCACAAACAAAGCCTCGCGGTGCTTAGGTCTATGTGTAAACATGACATCTTTCATGTCGACTGACTCTCTGCAGAGTATTTCTGAGTCAATTAGTGTAGCATTTCTGCCGGATTCTCAAAAAATATCAGCCACTACAATGGACAGGGGAACCAACAAGTTCATGTCATCTTTGTTGGACGACATCAAGGTGTTTGAGCCACGCGATGCTTCCAACATTGTGCGCATCACAGCTAAAAGATACCGGTCGATGAGGAACACAGCAGATCCTCACACCCTCAGCATAAATATAGCTGTGGATAAGATCACGGACGCCTATTGTTCTTGCAAGGCTGGGCAAGTCGGGCATAAATGGTTTTAAAGGTGATTTCTGTTGGCAAATGTTTGAGTGTGCCTAGGCCTGATGCACGGTACTCGGTGGCTAACACAATTAGCGTGGCTAACACGATTACAGTTTAGTAAAAAGCCTTTTCAGGTAAAATAAAATCTTTAATGTATGTCAGATACGGTACACATTGGATATTGATCTGTTCAGCTAACGTAAGACTGTAACAGACAGGCTTCAAGGTGTAGAAGTTGTATCGGTACTGCCATTATGCTGTACTTGGCTAAAAGATTTTCATACTGGATGTGTTTATTATTGACTTTCTTTTTTTCATTCACTAAACACAAAGAAAGCAAAGCAATAATACTTACACCAGCAGACACTCCTTTGTTCTTATTGATCCTACAGCGGTTGAGCTGAAAATGTGGTCGTGCACAAGCTTTGATCCAAGCAAGGCTTTCCGTTTCAGATTTTGGAAATCTGTGAATTTAATTCCACAAATATGATCAGGATACCTGACATCGCCTGTACAGTCCTGACACAAAAACCTGCTACTAGTCCACAATGTACATTAGCATATGTTTAGTAGTGTAGCTTGTGTTTGTGAGACGATCAAGCATGTAGTAGCTGCACTGTGACGTGAAATGGGCATTAGCCAATTAAATGCAGCCCCTGTGGTAAGGTCCATGCTAATTAGTTAGTATTTTTTAATTAAGGCTGAAACGATTAATCTCGATTAATCGTCCAAGAAAAAAAAAAGCTAATTTACCAATTAATAGCTAACTAAAGCATACAGGCTCAAAAAAATGTATTTGCTGAAAGAACAGCATGTACAGAGCAGAAAAAAATAGATTCCTTTATTTAAGATTTAAAAAATGATTTTCTGTAAATATGTTCACCCAGAACTTCTCAAGTGGGATAGTTTTAGATAACATGATTCAAAATCTCTAAAAAAGAAAAACAATATCTCCTAATAAGCACCTTTCGCTTTATTAATAAAAAAAAAATCACCAGACTAACTCTACACTGTATCAATGAGTCAAGCAGAAAGGACTGAGCTCTTCACATGCTAAAAATGATGTTTATATGCATTATATTTATATTCATTAGGCTTAAGTGACAACATGAAAAATCTGCAGAATGTACAAATGTTGTTTTCTCCGATTAATTGTCATAATAATCGATTAACAAAAACAATCGTTAGTTGCATCCCTGGTTTAGATGGTAACGGTTGTGCCCTTGTCCTCAGCTGGTGTTAAGGAAGTGGGCGGAGCTAATTCCTGGCGGAGAGTTTCGCTGCTTCGTTAAAGAAAACAAACTGATTGGTAAGAAACAAATCTTCAAGCTCATAACTGCGGCATCCGGCAGCATTCCGGTGTGCGCCTCCGAAAACTGGAGCGCGGGCCGAGTTTGAGCCTTGCCCTGTGTTCTGTGGGTTAATTATAAAATCCAATTTGAGCTGCACTCACTGGCGTGTGTCTGCGCGATCCGCCAGCCGTCTCCCAGAGGGATTACACGCAATACTACCAGCACATCCTGAAGCAGGAGCAGCACATCTCCCAGGCCATCCAGGACTTCTTCAGCCAGCACGTTCAGTACCGCTTCCTGGACGAAGACTGTGAGTCATTATTCACGGTGATACAAATGAGCTAATTACGAGGATGGAAACGGGGGGAGAGAGATTAATGAGTCTGGGTTCTTTCCTGTATTGGAATTTTAATATTTCATCTCAAACGGTTCCTTTGTTGTGTGAAAGTCAAGAAAACAGTGAAATAACGTCTTTTTCTTCTTCTTCTCATTTCCAGTTGTGTTTGACGTGTACAGAGACAGCCAGGTAACTCTTATCTACTTTAGAAGACCTCTTGGACTCTTCCACATTTTGTCAAGATGCAAACACAGACTTTGAGTTTTATGAAGGTTTTCTGCCATAGTTTAACGGAACAGCACCTAGTTGTACGCTGTAGGTTTTGCCCTTGATGCTGCTAAATAAAATTTGTTCAGGGCAACAGATTTCCCTTTTTCTATAAACCCTTGCTATGAAAAAAAGTTTGATGGTTAAATGAAAGGCTGTAACTTTTAATTCTGTTTTTAAATTTAAAAACACAAAAACCAAACAAAAAAACCTATACTGCAATTTTTTTTGCCCCCCTAAATTCTATATTTATAGAAAACAAGAACACTAAAAATTTAGCCAGAGCTACAGTGCAAGGGTTTGAAGATGCATACCTCATATTTTAAATTGTTTTTCATTTTCTTGTGTTTGTTGCTTTTGTTTTATTTTGGATAGTTGAAATGTCTTCCAGGTCCAGCGTTCAGTGTTCTTGTACCAAATCAAAGTTAGTTGAAATTTGAGAGCCATTATCAAAATGTATTACTTGAAAATGATCTCAAAACAACATTATGGCTTATCATGATAATTTTCACCCTTTTCAGATGTAAATTTTCAAAACAATCATGTATGGTTTATCTCCTGGTTCACAGTTTAAAACTTGGTTTGAATTCTTTTTGCATATAAAACCCCAGTAGTGTTTGTAATGCGACTAAAGCTGAACAGGAAGCTTAAGCACAGTTTTGCTTTTATTTTTTTGCAGGGCAGGGTGTGGCTCATCGACCTGAACCCATTCGGAGAGGTGACCGACTCGCTGCTGTTCAGCTGGGACGAGCTGATGTCTGGAGAAGTCATCAACCATCAGCAGCAGGTCAGCAAACCCAGTTTTTACCCAAAGTGCACTGCTTTCGCGACACCGACCCGGATCCCTCCGTGACGGCTGCTTTGTGTGGCAGGACGGCCTGGCGTTCCGCTACACCACAAGCGATGTGACGGTGCAGCCCAGTCCGTGTCTGAGCTACAGAATCCCGCGGGACTTTGTGGACCTGTCCGCCGGAGAGGACGCCTACAAGCTCATCGACTTTCTGAAACTGGTGGGTGATGGTGTCTGCACGTTAGAAAATGCAACAGAGATATAATAAGAATTTAAAAGCAGTTTCCAAACTAGCTCAAAAGTTGCTTGTACACCAGTACAATATTGGGCAGGTGCTAATGTTAAAGTGCTAAACAGCTAATCCATTAATCTGCTAACTTGAATTCAAATTATATCTGCCCTTGAAAGACTACAACCCTCAAGCACCAATTTAATTTTGATATTATAATTTAAATGTTCTGTAGCGTCCTTAAATATGGTATTACGTTTATATCTTGTTCACTACAGTCTGTGTTTCATTTTGTTCCTGTATGCTTCTTGTGAAAAAAAAAACAAAAAAACGTGATGGAACTGTTACACCCACTTCAAAATAAGAGCAGGAATTTGAAAGTTTAACTGCCGGAGGAATTCATAACGGCCAAGAAAATGTAGTGTTTTTGAATTTATTAGGAAAAATTAATTTAGGTGAAGTTAAATGCGCTAAACATTTTAAAAGTTAGCAAAAGTGCTAAACAAAAAATTAGTGCCATTATTAGCATATTAGCAGAAGTCTGCCCACCTCTGCCTAAAAAGAAAAAAGGACAACTGATTATAGCTCAAATTTTTAGTGATTTTAAAATATTTGGAACCACTACTTTTTTTTTAACTGCATTTTTTTTTTTCTCCATTGTGAAAAACAAAATATGCCAACTAGTAAAGACAAATTATACGCAGTTTTGTTCTAAATATGTGAGGTTTACCACCAGGTCTGCTTTATTCTTAAACATCTGCTCTGTACATTGTCTGATGTCTAATAATGTTTCATTCAAATCTTCTGCTTTCCACTTTGTTCAGACGAAGAGCCAGCAGGAGGAATCCGAAGAGGAGGAGGCGAATCCTCCACAGTGATGTCAGCTTTTTGTATAATGTGTGTGAAGAGACTCGTTTCCCCGCTGTCATTTATTTATACACCATTTTCTTGTCCTCACGCTGCTCTGTACCACGTCAGCTGAGAAACAGAACTTAAGTTACCGAATCATGCTAGCAACTCCTGAAGATCATATTTTTCTGTCAGGTTTTTCCCCTCCTCTGTAACTGTGGAGGGTCTCACTTGCCTGCTTTTATATATTGAAATGAGTGCATGTAGAAGTTATGAACAGTTAATGTGGAAAAAAGTAGAACACCCAATAAATATTGACTTCTTCACACATTTGTTTTTGATTTTTTTTTTTTATCTCTCAGAGATAAAGTGATATTAATGGGCTTAAACATTAAAAATTAACCTTATTTTACTCATTATGTATGTACTTCATAGCTGAGGTAAAAGTTAGGACACCCTTATGAGATCCACATCCGGGATTTGACTTGGCCCAGAAAGTTTTCTTCTATTATTATTATTTTTTGCACAGTCATATTAAACACCTGGTCCCTGGACAGGTCCCCAAACCGTGACGCCATCTTTTAGCCGGTATAAGGTTTTTATTCATGCTGTATTTGGTTGTCATTTTGTGCCCAACTGCTAGCATTTTAGACATATCTGTCCAAAGAACATGCTTGAACAATTAAGAAATGGTATGCCTTTCTTTTAAAAAAGAAAACTACTGACCAGTTTGTAAAATAATATAGTAATTTAGGGAAAGGTAAGTATGCTAAATGTTTTCAGAGTTAGCAAAAAGCACTGAATTCTAACATTTTCTTACGTGTTAAAAGTACCCCGTTTTGGCTGGTAAACTCCTGTTTTTTTACTCCCCTTTCCCGCTGTGCTTCCGTATTGTCATAACACCCGTCACCCCCTACTTACATCACTTTCCAACTGACTATGACAGTAGCACCGCATTCTCAATCCAAAACTTGACAAGTATGCGCTAAATTAGATCAGTTATTAGCAGAAGTGTTCCCACCTCTGTCCTTTTTTGACTACTATTGTCAAAAAACAGTAATAGCAGTAATTTAGGGGAAGCTTAAGTGTGCTAAACTTTTTCAAAGTTAGCAAACGTGCTAAATTCTAAATTAGCTCTGCCATTAATGGAACTTCTCAGTTTTTTAAAAGTGATTCTAAAATTATTAGGACCTATTTTTACTGCTTCCTCTTTCTTTTTTCCTCACTGTGAAAAAGAAAGTAGGCTAACTAGCAAAGATGCTACAATGGTAAGTTGGGGGTCCTCTCCTCATGTAGACTATTGTCTGTCCAGTGAGATGGCTGATTTAGACTCTTTAAAACCATGACCTCCTTCTGCTGCAGTCTTCTGTCACTTCAACAGTCAGTAGCAGCAAGATAAAATGTCTAAGGCGGGAAAAAAAAGCAGGGAGGAATTTACTCCTGAACAAACATTGCATTATTCTGTTGGTTATCTGCATTGATGTTCTTTCATTTAAAATGAACCAGAGCATGTTCGCCTGTTTACCATTAAAACCTATTAATCACTTAGTCACCTATAATTTATCTCTGCTCCTGCACCTCTAATTCCTTCGAGCCCTTTCGACACACTCATTGCTCCCAGCTGCCTCAGGGGTGCTCTCGGTCAAGTCCCAAATCCCGATTCTTCCCACCATGCATTGCTGTGGACAAAAGCTCCAAAAAAGAAAAAAAAATACATCCCCCTCTCCCATTAAACTTTCTTGTCATATTGACCGGCTGTCGGTCCAGCGGGTGCACTAAACAAGCAAATATGAAATTGATTTAGCTTTTTACATAACACTTTTCATTATGCTGGGAGCTAAATGAGCTGTGCGCGCGTGGGACACGGCTCCAGTCACCCCACCCAAGCTCCCGGCTTTTACTGGATTTATGGAGCAATCATTTGGCGAAGGAGGAAGTGAGGGAGTTGAGAGTCTCAGTACCTCAGGGGAACTTCTGTAGACACACAGCCGTGTTTGAGACACAACTCTTCTTAGTGCTCATTAGAGAAAAAAAGGGACATTTACCAGCTAACGTGGCCCACAGTAATCTGGGAAGCGGTCAGGTTTGACTAGGGCGCCATGATAATGCGTCACACAACATTTTTTGGAAATCTTGAGCACTTCGTGTTTCCATTCCATTTACTTAAAGGTCAGATCCTTGCCAGAGTTACACAGATGCAACTTAGAAGATCCAATGACACGAGAACTGTCCCGAAATACATTGATAAAGTGTTCTTTTTATAACAAACACTGTAATTACCAACCAGGTGCTAGTGATGGAAGCGTCCAGGGAAGCTGGTATTGAATAATCACCACAGTAAAAGCAGATGGTGGAAAGACATCAGCAAAGACCTGAAAGACAGAATTCATAATGCCCATCAGTGTGGGGAAGGGCAGATCTCAGTAAATTATAATGTATCCAAAAAGTTTATTTCAGATAAATGTTCTTTTTTTTTTTATAATTATTGCTTCCAGCACTAATAATTTGTTGGAGATGTGAATGCACAATCCAACTCTGACCACGAAAAAGCAAACTCTGGTCCACATACGAACCTCAGCCTCAGCTCAGCTGAAGTGAACTCTGTTGCAGTTCGAATATGTGAATGCTAAGTGAAACGGAGAGACCAGCCAAAAGCAGGAAGCGGACTATAGCGCAAGGCCTTCTGGGTAAATACAAGTAAAACAAAATCTGGTCTAGCACTCAAATGAATCTTTGTGTGGCACAAAGACAAAAGAGAATTCCTACAACCACTCCAACCGCACTTGAAGAAGGAAGTTGCACTCAGTGTCTTCTTCAGAGGTTTTCCTGTTGTTTCCTTCAGTGGTTCTGGGTGCAACGCCACCACAGGCGAGGAGGGGAACTTTTTTCAAAGGGTTTGGGTCGTTTTGACACAGTGCCATGTGAAAGTCAACCAGCTGAAAATGTGACAGATGTCGCAATTTTTGGTCTCAAATTAAATGAAGTCTACTGGACTATCAGGTGTGAAAACACCTCTATTCTTCTGCTCATTAGCAAACTGATGGAGAACATAATGCTCGTCGGGTAAAATGTTGTTCTGCCTCCCAGCAGACTTGTTTGTGTTTGTCTGGAGCTGCCTGTCTGAATCCGTCCTCTACTTAACCCCTGCTCTCTGTTGACCTTCAGCCTGGATCTACCCATCCCAGCGTCTCTCCTCTCCTCCTCTTCCCTCTGCAGCTGGGTAATCATCTTTCATCAGGGGGGGAGATGAGAGCTGCTGACTCATGGTAAAGGATTAGGATGAGCAGGAGGAAGAGATGGGCGGGTGGGGGTTGAGAGAGAGAGGAGTTTTCCGTGGCTGCTGCTTCTGCTGCTGCCGAGGAAGAGCTGCAGTAGTTTGCAGCCGGAATACTCATGAGGAGTTGCAACACATTGCCCCCCCCCCCCCCCCCACCCCACCCCTCTTCACTCCCTTCTTCTGCTGTTGTGTTTTCCTCCAGGAGTACACACACACACACACAGATATAACGAGGCCAGAAGCCGGGTGTAGGGCGAGCTTTAGCCATGGCATGACCTCAGCTGGCCTGAGCCCACTCGCCACCCCCCTTCATCAGCTTGCAGTTGTCGCAGAGCCTCTCTGCAAACTCCTGTGTTTGGTAACCCAGGTGAACGTGCAGCTGCTGCAGCTGGGGTCCCTGCTAATCTCATGGGGGGTGTGCGGGGGTTAGGGTGAACTGTAACGTGGATGCCTTTGGGGGATTGCAGAAACAGTGACGGATGCATGACGGTTGTCAGCAAATTGGTGCATTGCGAATTTGCAGCTTCAGCTTGCAGACAACACACACAAACACACACATGCACACACTCATGCTGTCAAACAGGATGCATGGACAGCAATCCAATCAGCTGCTTTTTTTTATTTTTTCTTTATTACTGTCAGCATGGAGTGCTGTAACAACGCGACAGTCAAATGCATTCCTAGGATAAGTGGAGATGGTAAGAATCCCAGAAAGGCTCTGCTGGGAGGGTCAGGCAGCTCATCAAGCTGTCACACTGGCATCAATTAACTGCTTTTAGACAATTGCAGGTGGCATTACAATTTCCATTAAGTTACAGACAGAAGCTGCTTCTTGTAGGAAACGTCAAGGAGATGCCTTCAAAATAAAATATCATCGCCTTCCTTACATAATGACCAAAGTTATCTTTTTGCCTAAAGTGATTTGATTTTGTCTAACTCATCTTTAGGCAAAAAAGAGGCTGTGTTTTTCTAATTAATTAATTAATTAATTAATTATTTCCAAAATCACTTTGGATCATTATTTTAGGAAGGTGATGATGTGTAGTATGACAAAAGTAGCTTTTTCTAGAAACAGAAAATCTTATTTGAGTTTGATTAGGCTATTAATACTTTATTCAGCAAGTATTATTAAAATATAGATAGATAGATAGATAGATAGATAGAGATAATAGATTGAAGATAATAGTAGATAGATAGCTTTACATACAACATTTCAGAGCAGAACCTTCGTAATCGCATTTTTCTGGTACGCCTGTAAATTTGACGCACAGGCGACATCCACAAACAACAGCGATGGATGACAAAGCTGCTTCTCCTGGCACATTTCTACTTATAAAAGGGTCTGATAAGACCCTGGAAAAGACTATTTCTGTGTTCAAGGTGTGCTAAAAGAAGTTAGCCTGTTAGCAAAACTATTCCAGCCTAAAATGGCATCTCAGTGCTAAACATGATGCAACATTAGCATCCCTAATGCTAATGCTTCTAATGCTATTTTTCAAAGAAGCTTCATTAATGGACAGAGGTTCCTGAAAGACTTGAAAGATGAATGGGTATAGCAGCACATTGTACCAATCTGATTTATTCCAATAAATATCCTTGTTGTTGAGCTCATGTCGATTTCAGCAGCAAAAAAAAAATGTTTTTGAAGTGAAATGGTTTTCTCTGTGGCTTGAAAAACAGCAACCTTTTATTTTGAAAGAGCTTTCGGAAGTGCTCATATCTCATTGTGAACTTGACAGCTTGTTTTCCGCGCGGTGAGAGACAGAGAGAGAGAGAGAGAGAGAGAGAGAGAGAGAGAGAGAGAGAGAGAGAGAGCTACGGTAACCTGCAGGAGGACTCACATGGTCCTGCTGCAGCGGACCATACACCACCGCAACTCTCGAAAACCTCTCCCACTCAACTTCTCCTTTTTTAAAAAAATTTCCTCCCACCGTACCATCTCTTAGTTTTGTTTGTCTTTTAGAGGAATTTCTTCTTCTTTTTGTTTTCGCATCCTTGCCGCGCGCAGCCCGGTCTCGGCCAGACTCGCGGCGGCCGGTGAAACAGCGTCATGGCTCGGGAGAACGGAGACACCGGCAGCGGCGAGACGTGGAAGAAACAGGTCGATGACATCAAGAAGATCTTTGATTTTAAAGAAGTCCTCGGAACGTGAGTAGACCGCATTAAAAGCCTGTTTTATATTCCCGAGGCATCCTCACCCGGAGTCTTTTTGCGTCTTCCAGGGACTTCACAGTGATACTTTGTTACTAAAATAAAAATGAGTCTTTATACTTTATTCCTCGCTGTTAAAACACTGTAGCATTGATAGGGCGCTTGTTGGATGTCCTGTGTGAAAATACATGCACTGCAGTCTTTAGTTGGAAGCATCATTTCAGGCTTTTGATGAATCTTCATAACATTTACACAATGACATCACAGCATCATTGCTAGTAGGGCAGCTTGATGCTCCCAGGCTTGCGTGTTATTCATTACATGGAGTTAATCATTGTAACCATTCAGTTATCAGGCTGAGCCGTTTCACTAATTCCCCTCTGGCAAGATCACAGCTTTCCCACTGGTTGCAAATCACTCTATTTTAGTCTAAGCTGACTGCCTGGTATAATGCACAAAGCTTCTACTACTTCTTTATTTTACAAAAAAAAAAAGGAAGAAAAAAACACAACAACAACAACAAAAATCAAGGGGTCCACTGTTAAATCAGTCCTTCATTTTGGGAAATCGGTGATGGGCCAAAGCTTGCATGTGAAGCCGACCTGATCCATCTGAAAATCAGCCGCCGTCCTCTGCCAACAGTCACCCCATTGCTGCCAACTTTGCAAATTTGTCACTAACCTTCCCAACTTTTCAGACAAAAAAAATCAACAGGTTGGGCTTTTTAAAGATTTAAAGATCAGTGATCTACCAGAAATCTACAAATGGTGTATCCCTAAAAAAAACCCCATTAATTTTGTGAGGTAAAATGTTTTGTTACAACTACAAATGTTATTGTAGTTTATTAGCGTTTTACATGGCAGATCAGCACAAAGTAGTGTAAAGTTGTGTCATGGAAAGCAGTTGTTATAGTTTTTAAAGTATATATAAAGAAAATTTGTATTTTCCTTCATCCCTCTTTACTCTGATACCTATAAATAGAATACAGTGCGACTGGTAGTCTTTAGAAGTCAAATAACTAGTAGTTTCCTGTTTTTAAAATTGTTTTCTTAGTGTAAATTCAGTTTTTCTGTGAAGCTTTTGGAGTTTAAAAATATATATTTTTAGACTCCAGTGTCCTTTATTGAACAAGAAATAAACTGAATATAGGGAGAAGGAGAAGACATGCAGATGTTGGGCAGACGGTGAATTTGTGTCTCATCTCTAGTCAGATGAAACACAAACTGTAGCTCTTTGGCCAACATTCAAAATGTTCTGTTTGGCAGGAATCTGATATGATGATCACCCACCCGATCGTCCAGGGTTTCCCCCAGAAGACCAGTGGTAGGGTTGCTAGGAACGTTTTGTTTGGGAATGCTAAGAATATTTTGATTCGATGAAAAGACCTGTCTGTGTTTGGCTGGTCATGTCGCTTATTTCTATCATTTTGATCAAGTTGGACAGACAGAACCAAGCAGACCTGCCAGAACACCAAGTGAGCATCTGTGAGACGGAAATGCACACAACATGTTATTCTTTGTTCACAAAGATGTATGCGCTCACATCAGTCTCAGGTTGGTGGCATGAATGTATACGCATCATACGCAGAAGATTGCTCTGTAAGCTGAGTTACGCTGGCGCTGTTGGGGTTTTTAAAATTAGCTTAAGACCTGTAAAGAACCAGACACAAGATCAATGAGGTTTTTATGCCTTTCCTTTGCAAAGGGATCAAAGATTGGTGAGCTCTGCTCAACTCTGCTTGGAATTGGCTTTTATTATGATGACCTTCTTCAGTAGAACAATGCTGAGATAACAAAACAGATGGACCCCTTGAATAGGAAATTGCATTATAGATGAAGAAATAACCTTAAAGAATAACTGGTCAAAGATAACTGAACACATTTAGATAAAATACTCAAATAAAATGATGAAACAATGATTAGTTTTACCCAACAGGCGCTTTTAGAGGTTTAAGTTCAAGCCGATCAGCTGTTTTAGCTATTATACTTGACACGTATGTTGGAGCAATATTTTCTGAAAATAAGCCCTCGTACAAATGCCAATACAGGTGAACAATGACCAGTGTTCTTTTAGAGATACAAAAACACTGTCCATTTACGTGCCAAATTACAAAAATTCAGCGGTGTACATCCAGACCCTTCGAAGTCAATTCCTCAACTGTTAACCTAGCTTTAACCTGGGTGACTAAATCCTGATGACCAGTCAGACGTATGATGTGCTGGTGAAAACCTGGTGTTGTACTGACTTATGGGCGATGGTAGCCATCAGCATTTTCATTTCAGACCCTTCCCTCAGCATGAGTTCATTTCCAGCCGACCCAGCTCTTTGAATGGAAGGACGTTAGCCTCCTGCTCACTAGTGAGTCCAGGTGGATACAGAGAAACACAACACTCTTTTACTTGCATATGTACATACTGTGTGTGTATTACCAGATTTAATCATCTTGTTCAAGGAATGATACTGGCGAGAGAAAGTTGTGTTTTTAAGCACCTAATTGAAGTAATAAACCTGGTTAGCGCAGCTAGTATTACTAGGACAGGAGTCTCCCAGTGTCCAGCCACAGTTTCTTTAATTTTGGAGATCAGTGCTGAGCTGAAACGCGTCCACGTCCGCAAAGGTCTAAAAATCATACACTGTCTCCTGACAGACCTGCCTTCACATATGTGGTTAACAACAGTCACCAACCTGACGTCAACTTAGCAACTTTGAACTTTGTCCCTATATTTAGTGGCTTTTCATGCAAAAATAAAAAAAGGTGTGATCGAATAAGATCGGAATTGGCAGGTTAGGGTTTTCGGCCAGAAAACTGCAATGGGTGCTTTCCTATTTTCCAGTGCATCTCTTATCATAAACACACACAACAACCCCCCCCACTTTCAGACCTTAAGGAAGCAAACAGCACACATCATCCTTGATGATGACTGTTAAACTGAGGTGAATTTACTCACCGTCTTAAATCTCCTGCTGTTTATTTGACCACACACACATCTTTGTTTGGTCTGCCCTCAAGCTTCATTGCAGTGGTGTTTCTGTTCCAGTGCTGCTCCATTATCCCAGCGATTGTGTTGGTTCTGTTTATAAAGCGACTTGTGATGACTTTAAGTAAGCTTAGGCAGCAGCAGCAGCGGTGGTTGGAGGTGTGTGTGTGTGTGTGTGGGGGAGAGATTTTCTTGATGACAGCAAGACTTTAGTAGACAGCAGGAATTACAGCCTGAGCTGCAGTATCACTGTCAGGGTCGTAAGCCTTTTCCTGTGGGAGTTCGAGGCTTTAGGAGAGGAAGCTCCCAGGTAGGAGATGTTTGTTTTCCTTTTCAATCAGGTGGAAATTTCACTTTAAGTCAATTCTCCGCATCCACTTCCAGTTTAGAGCAGTTATCTTGTTTGAGGATGGGTGTAGATTGGGATTAACGATGAATTCAGAATTTGGGAAGTTCAAGAAGCAGGGTTAATTGTTTTTTTTTTTCTTTTGTTTTTTGCTGCGGCGGCGCAGCTGAAACTTGGAGCAGATGTGAGTCACGCAGACACCTGCTCACTCAGGAGGCAGAGCGGCAGTGATCCGAGTCGGTTCTATTAGCCGGTGCCGATGATGGATGCTTGAAACTGATGCATCAGCAGAAAGGGGGGAAAGCAGAATGTGTGTGTGTGTGGGGGGGTTGGGGGGGTGGAGGAGAGGCGGCTGCAGTGACTGACTCCCAAACAGACTCTTGCTTTCTGTCCTGGAACCAATCAGATAATTGTTGTTGCCCGAGGCAGGTCAGCTGGTTTCCTGATCGGCCAATGGACGACCGCAGGCCACTTCCTGCAGCAGAGAAGCCGCGGTGTGTTTTCTGCTTCGGTGGGTTTTGACCCCAGGAAGTGATGTCAGACACCTGACACTGTCATCCCTGCATTCTCTGGTCCGACTCTCTGCCTGCGCACCTGAACGCCTCACCTCTTCAGGTTTATCAACCTCAGAGGGGCTCAATTAGAGCCGCAGCCGTGTGCAGAGTGATGTGTTTGAGTCTCTCCCTGGTGTCTGATTACCCCCCCTGGTGTGTGTGCCGTGTGGGCCCCTGTTCCTCACTGATCAATTATTCAGAAGGAACAGGAGTGTGTTCTTTGTTGCATGTGTGTGTGTAATCTGCAGGTGGGCTGCCCATCCCAGCAGGAGAGGTCACTGTGAACTGAGAAAGTGCAAAGGAAATAGTTTATTCAAGAGAGTATAGATATAGTTGGTGGGAAAGTAAAAATTCACATAAACATATAGTTTTTTAAGCATATTATCAATCCATTTGTTGCTAACAGCAGTGAATCTGATCACTAAGCACAAGGCATCATGGTGGAAGAGGGAGTTCAAATATAAACATGTCACACCAGCAGGAGACTAGAATTCAAACAGTTTGATCCACCCAGCATTTATAAGTTAGGGTATGGAAGGCCAAGCATACCAAAATGAAATTCAATCAAAAGTGGCAAAAACAAACATTTATGCATTTAAATTAGAGGTGCAGAAGAAAAAATATCTGTTCTATAAAAAAATTGCAAATCCTAGTCCTGGGAATCCTGAATCGATTTGAAATGTCTTCTAGCTCTAGTGTTAATGATGGTTAACATTCAAAGTTTGTTAATCTTTGAGAATACGCATTGAGGCATTATATATCCCTTGAAAACAGTCAGTATTATAATTTATTGCTAGAACTTCAGGGACAATTTATTGTAAAGCAAAATTTCTTATTGTGACATAACCCATACAACAACAGTGCCATCATTTCTTGACTTGAACTTGACCCAGAGTACCTTCTGTTGGAACGGCGTTCATCTTGTCTGCACTGAGCTAACTTGCTAGACATTGCCGGCCAGCAAAGAGCATGCCAAAGCCCTACGTTAGCCTGACTAGCTCAGCACTGGATTTCAGGTTGGATGTGACTGCGGAAGACCTTTTCAAAGGAGGAGAAGTGTGTGTGTGTGTGTGTGTGTGTGTGTGTGTGTGTGTTGTGTGTGTGTGTGTGTGTGTGTGTGTGTGTGTGTGTGTGTGTGTGTGTGTGTGTGTGTGTGTGTGTGTGTGTGTGTGTGTGTGTGTGTGTGAGAGAGAGAATGGGACAGGAAGAGAAATGTGATGGTAATGCATTGTGGGAATGTTACAGTGCCGTCCAGGGCACGCTGCCCTTAATTGATGCTCCACTTCCTCGGCGCCGGCACTGTTCTCCGTTCACCGTTTCTGGGACTCCGCAATCTACATCCCTCCCAAGTCATTTTGTCCTCTCTTTATCTCCTCTTTATGTCTACAACTCTGTCCTAGATCCCTCCCCACCACACCACCATCCCGCGTCTAACTCTGCCTGGTCTCTCTCGACAGTGCAGGGTTGCGGTGCCAGCGTGCATGATGGACTTTTCAAAGTTCCTTTCACTCGAAGTATAAATAGGATCTTAAAAATAGAACAAAAGATGATTGTTGGCTTTGTAGCAAAGCCAGCTTCATCAGTGGACTGCCAGGCTACGCCCTGAACAACAGCACATGAGCAGTTTTCATAAGAAAAGACAAGATGTACTGTATCGATCGCAGAATTTGGAAAAATCTCTGCACATTTACAAGCATTTTCATTCCTTTACAGTTTGATATTTATTGATATTTGGAATGTCTCCTGTTTTTTTTTGCCAGTCTTTGTTCTTGAGTCCCTTTTATAAAATGAGTAAAAGGAAACATCTGACGTTTGAGTGCAGTGGAAGAATGATTAATCTGCATTCAGCCATTTACCAAATGACTGCAGCAGTCGTGGTCATTAAAGAATGGCTCAGTGCCACGCAAAAAGGATGAAAACACAATATGTGTGTGCATCATGTTTGCTTCCCTTCCTAAGCCACTGTGCCATTGTTTCTACACCGAGGCTGTAAAGTCCTTTTAAAGAAATGTATTAAAATGGTGAACCAGTTTATTGCAAAAATAACAAAGATGTTTACTCTGGGAAAACCTTTGGGGCAACAGGGGAGTCCTGGCTGGAAGGTTCCTCAAATTTTTTCACATTTTAATTCCTAATGGGGATTGTATGTGACTGTCCAACACAAAGGTAGTGCCTGCCTTCTAATGCCTCCCCCCACTTGAGTGGGGGGAGGAATTTGGAAAGGGGAATTGTGCAAACGTCAAGGAAACTTTTATTTTTCAAGCTTTTTACTGATTTTATAGATGTGGATTCAGTGAAGCAGAGGTGCCCTTGTTTGTTGCTGAGACCATAGAGGCTATGGTCTCTTAAGCCAAAGACTCAGTGAAGATGCAGCTGAAGCTGGTGAGGTAGAGTTATTATCCACAGTGAAACCTGTTACTCAGCAAGGAGGAAAACACTACTCTAAAAGAAACACAGCAACACCAGACTGCAAGTTGCAAATGTCCAGAGGAACCTTCATATTTAGTGACAAGTCCATAATGACCATCGCTAACTGGTGCACTTTATAAAATAGATAAAATCATGAGGAAAAACATTAAGTAGAAATATTGAAGCAACATCTAAAGATCTCAAAGCTTTGACTCAGATTTGTCTTCCAAATGGACAATGGCCTTAAACTTACAGCTAGAGTGGTTGCAGAGTGGCTTCAGGAAAACAAAATCAATAATATATAGAATTTGTTGGCAGATCCGAAAAGGTGTGTGAGTGTTGGTTCCACCAACGCTTTCAGGAAGAATGGACCAGAACTAATGTAAGAAACTTGAGGAAGGCAGGGTTTCCCCCAGTGTATTATAAGTATGGCGGCCCGCCATGCTTTACTAGCCCCGCTGCCAGGCTTAGCGTTGCAACGTTTCAGCTGTTTGGGATTCCCCTCGGTAATTCCCCCTCAGAAAGCAGGCGGAGAATCCGCGCTTTCTGATTGGCTGCCTGTCACATTCAGCGCTAAGCTGAATGTGACAGGCCTGTCAACAGAATTGTAGGACTCGCAGCCCCCCCCTCGACGCACCAACCGCCAGGCTTAGCATGTTTTCTGGGGGAAACCCTGGAAGGAAACCCAAAATCTTCGACTCAAGTCCGAATACTGATGAGATGTATGTAAAGTTTTGATTTTGAAAACATCTCTGACACGCTCTCATTATTCTGACATCTAGCAAATAGAAATTATTTTACTAATTCTACCAAGAGAAGTTTGATCTGATTTACCTTCAAACAGAGCAAAAGAAGGTGTATTTATTGTTTGGTGTGTATAACCTTCTGGTTTCGACTATGTGAGCGACGCTGTGTTGCTCTCGAAGGTTTAAGTTTCTGCATTTATTGTGAAACTTTGTGTATGAGGAGAAGATGGCAGGTGGGGTGTGGGGGATGGGGGGACTTTCAGCCCAGACTGACACGTGGGTCCAGAGTATTAATGATCATAAACTTCAGTCCATTATCGGATCAAGGCTCTATTTTAAGCCTCTCTGTGATAACATCCAGCTTATAATGTCCCCGATCTGGGAGCCTGTTGTTTCTGCTGCTGCTGCTGCTGCTGCTGCTGCTGCTGCCGCCACTGCCACCCGGTTAGACAGCTGTATAGATTTATGAACACAGCTGCATGTTCCAATGGAAAAAGGTTAGAAATGTCATTCTTTTCCAATAACAAAACATAGAAGGGAATGAGTTGGACTGTGCATACTCGGACAATCTCCGTCGGAGGGTTGTTTGTCCTGGTCGAAGGACTCGGTTTCAGCGCTCTTGCGCAATCCCAAAGGCCCTCGACAACAACATCTGCTCTCTGAGAGCGATACAAGGGGAATACAACCTGCTGGGACGCAAACGCTTGTTGTGATGAATGGAGCAGCTGGTGGGAGACAGCGGCGTTTTTAGTGATCAAGGACGACAGCGGAGCCGCTGGAGGTCAGAGACGTGAGCTGCAGAGCTAACTGCTGTCCTGCGGGCTATTGGCCTGGTTCACTACATCGTTAAGGAGTCAGCGGAGGATGGGGCACAGGAATTTGTGTCAACATGAATCAGTACCAGCTCTCTGTTCAAGAGAGGAGGCGCACTGGGGTTAATAAAGTGTTGTAGTCGACCGTGTTGTGGTTTGGAACTATACTTTATTTTGAGGTTATGAAAAGTTGGTTTATATCTGATATCTGACCAAAGTGTCAGTTGAACATTGATTTATTGAAAAGTTTTCCGTCTAGACAAGCACCAATCTGCTTTTTTCACTTTCAATACCAATATCTGAGGTTTAGTATCAGATATCGAAACGATCCGACACAGAGAATCAGTTTCAAATTTACTTAAAATGTTTCATTTTTAAACACAGGCATAAATTACAGATTTTATTTGATAACTCTCCATCATTACAGCACACTTAAATACACCAGCACCTTCTGTAAAAACAACACTTTAATTTTTGTTCAGTCAGTGTAATTATTAGTATAACAAAATAAATTATATAAACACTGAATCTTACAAAAAGAATATGTTGACTACCTTTGTCGAACATGTAAAAAATAAACTGCAACATTCATCGTATCATTTATCATGTTTTGCTATGTCAGAACTTATTCAGAAAATGCACTTCCATCTGTTTAGCTGTTAACACTTTAGCGCTTTAGCTCTCGGAAAAGCCAAAAAGCACTTCAAGCTAGCATGAAAACTATTTTTTGCGAAATCGAAGAAGTTATTATTTTGTCGTTCCCATCAACCCTTTCTAACGAGATAGGAAACACTGTTAATGACTAAAACTTAAAGTACAAATTCATCTCTAGCCTTCATATTTTTCCTTTAAAGGTAGCATGCTACCAGTATGTGATTAGCACTGTGCAAAACAGGCTTCATTTTGCCACACATTTGAGAAAAATTAAGACATTTTCAGGAATATGTTGCTGGCAGGCAAACTATATTTGTTCTGACATCATGTAATGCTAAGGATGCTAACAAAGGAACCAGCTCAGTGATGTGAGGTCTACGTTTGATGCGTTTCCATCTCCACATAAGCACTTTACATCTTTAGCATATCAGCTCTCAAGAAAGCCAAAAAGCATCACAAGCTAGCAAGGAAACTTCTCATAAACCTTTTCTAATGTGATAGGAAACATGGTTAATGAATAATCAATAAAACTTAAAGCACAACTTCATCTCTAGCCATAATAACAGTTTTCATATTTACCCTTCCAAAGTAGCATTCTAACAGCACGTTGTTAGAGCTGTGTAAAACAGGCTTCGTTTTGCTACGGAATATTGTGTCGTTTTTAAAATTCAGGGAGTATTTAAATTTATTTTCTTTTCAAGGATTTTTTCTGTATTCAAAGAAGATTTTGCAGTGATGAAGACTCTCTGGAGTTGAGCACTGTAACAATATCCCCTCTCAGACTTTGATTGGGTTATAAACTGACTGATCAGGACTCTAGCAACTCTGGGAAATGCTTCCAGACTGATTGTATTGTTTTGTTGTTTGATTTCATTTTTGATCTTCTCAAACATTGACATCCTCTCTCAAAGAAGAAGATTGATTTGGTAGGCAAATCAATCTTCTTCAAAGAAGAAGATTGATTTGCAGTGTTCACATGAAAATGTACCAGATTTGCGTTTTTAAGTGTAGGAGAAGTTAGCAGTCAACCCTGATCGGCGATTCTACACTTCCCTGAACGGAGGAGCAAATCAGAAAGCAGCTTTGCATATTTTCTCTTAAGGCTCTGCTGCTTGGGATGGAGGCAAAAGAAGATATAGCAAAATAATGGAGTGGAGGAGGGAAAAGGACAAAGAAGAAGAAATGACGGTATGGAAATGAAGAATTGTAATCGAACGGCAACGAGGGATGGAAGCAGGAGCTCACATAAGCCTTAAGGAAGAGGGGGGGCTTCAGGGGCCCTTTGGCGTTCATGTTCCACTTCTGAAGGATAAATATGTTGGAAATGGTTTCATTCTGCTACTCGATCTCTCCTTCCACCATCTGCTGTTGTTGGAGCCAAGAAAAGCTTTTGTTCTGAAAAAAACGTCATCTCTGTTTAGAGCTGCAAGGCATTCAAGAACCTAAGTGGTGTCTCATTATGTAAATTTCAGAACAGAGGCTAATAGAATCTTCACACAAATGATTTTGAATCTGTTGGTTCAGTAATGAACTAACTGTAAGCAGCAGCAACGATGGAGGCAGAGCTCAGGACCAGCCAGGGGGACGAGGAGCTCTGCTCACACTCCAGAATGAGATATCCGTCAGCCGGCCTCTGTTGGAGGCCATCCATGTTTCTCTATCCGTGCTCCTTTTGGAAGGATTAATCCATGGCATGAACAAGGAGATCTGGGCTTTCTTTTCTAATCACTTCCTTTCGTGAGTCCACAGAACGGGTTGGAATGGATTAAAACTGAGCGTTCTCATTACGGCTGCACCAATCGCAGTTTTCTGCCCGATCGCCCATCTTTAAAAAGCCTGACCTGCCAGTTCCGATTTTGGTAAATGCCTATATTTTTGGTGTGAAAAGTCTCTAAATAGAGCGACAAAGTTGCTAAGTTAATAATAATAGCACTTCATTTGCATAGCACCTTTTTAAACAAATGTTACAAAGTGTTTTACTAATCTATTAAAGCATCATAATTGACACAAGAAACACAAAAATTGTACCAAATCAATTAAAATACATAACAATATAAGACAAAATGAGATAATAAAAATGCAAAAGAAATTTGAATATTAAAAGCCTTATCATAACTAATGATTTAAAAGCTGTTTAATATTTGTAAGTAATATTTGGGATAAGTTGGCAACAATGGTTTAATGTTGACCTCACATGTGCAGATGTGACCTGCGTTTTGCATGTTGGGTTTGATTACCAATCCCCCAAAATTAAAAAAATCTGGGTCGATTTATTATTCAGTCGGTTTATCAGTTCAACCCTAGATCTCATTGCTTTTAAAGGAAGTTTATATCAGTTGATTTTACAGTATGATAAGGTTTCCCATAGCTGAGCTTCGAATTGGTTGACTGGTTGTGCGCAACCACAATCATATCATTATTTCCAGATGTGCTGATGGCTGAGAAATTGAAGCTGTCTTCAAAATATTAAGTGTTTCAATATCAACACAGTATTTTGCTCCTAAACCAGTTCTTCTATGTTGTTTCGAATCCTTTAGCAAACAAGTTATTTGCCAAAACTAATGCCAAATGTTTCGGTTCAGTGCAGGGCAAAATAGTTATGTCACTACTGTTTTATCTAAGTACCACATCAAAACCTTAGAAGTGTTACAAATCTCTGCTTCCCAGCAGAGTCACACATAGAACACACTTTAAAAGTGTTGTTAAAACTGTTTAAAAATAACTCTAACTGAACAATGGTTCAGTTAGAGTTATTTTGCTAACCCAGACTTGGGTCAAGACTTGGGTCAAATATAAACCAGTCAAGTCCTTTGAATTGACACAGGACAGTGAGGTTGTGGGTTCATAACTGCAGCATTTCTAATCAAGACCATCTCCAGCTGACCCATGTCCACAATTAACTAATAGTACCATAGGAACTATTGCCTGTGTGAGTTTTCTCACCAACACTCAGATGTCAGATGGGAAATTTCACAAAACACAAGTTTAGAGTGAACAAAAATGGCCAACTGGAAATAAGGAATGACGATAGTTTGTGGTCATATTTAAAGGACACAAAACGCTACAAAGACGTCTTCAACATCCACTGGACTTTCTGTACTATGAACATGTTTTGTATTCTGTATTCTGTATCTTGGGTTCCCTTCTGTGCTTCTATCACCTCGCTTTCTGATTGGCTACCATTTGTCCCTGGAACACAACACCACACCACACACATTGTGACATCGGGCATGCAGTGGATCTATATTGACTTTAAGAGCAATGTTTTGGTCAAATGACATTGGTAAAAATCAGAACCTTGAGCTCTCAGCTATTGAGAAACCATTTCTACCTGAAGATGCAGACTGTGAAATGACTAGATCTGATTTTACCCATCCACTAACGTTTAGTTTGGCCGTGACTTGTGTAATGCGCCAGTTTACCGGAAATTGTGTGCATTGTAGCGTAAACAACCCTGTGGGGAGTAGGGCCATGACATCTTTGCCAGAAATAAAATATCTTAAACATTTCTCTGGCTCTGATTTTAATTGCTCAATATTTGGAAGCAACATGAACTGATTGGCTTTGTTCACCTTCTCCGCTGCCATTGCACTTACGGGAGATGACAATCGAGCGGAATTGCATAGGAAGGAGTTTCCCAAGTTAACGTAGAGCTTAAGACAGTTCGATCAAATTATGATTCCTTTCTATTATCCTGTCTGATTCTGCTGCCACTTTATAGGTGGCAATAGAGCATCTTTATGACCTTAGCTGAAGTGTACACATAACTGAAACAAATATCAAGAGCTCCTATTGGTCAAGGCTATTGGTCAAGCAATTTTTTCTGTTGTGCTCACTATACAAAAATGTCCCCACAACCTTTTTAGGGTCTTATCCTAAGACACCCTGGGTAGTAACACCGTGTACTAAGTAATATTTGTCAGGCATGCGGCAGGGTCGCCGTGGTAACCCTTAGCTGTTGCCCATCAGATTGTGAACGATGGCCGCCGTTAATGGAAGCAGTGCTGCCGCAGCGGCGCGGCCGACCGGCATACACTCTGTCTTCTCGACAGGTAATTTAGGGCAGACCACCACTTAACACACAAACACAAGGAGAAGACCCACAAGAGAGCAAACCACAAAGAGACATGTATACACAACTCCGACTGCAGGAAAACCTGGAAGCTATGACACACACACATAATAGTGCTGTGAAGTGAAACACACACCTTTACGAGGGACACACACACACGCACACACACACATACGCACACACACTGCTACACTATAGAGGCTTTTTCTGTATTATAGCAGACCTACTTTTACTTAGCCCCATTACTGTACTCAGATCAAGGTGATTCAGGCTTTTAAATGTATTTCTCCTTTGGCCTCTGGAGTTAATGTGCATCATAATTTTATCGTACTGCACAATGACAGTGAGGCATTTTGTCTTATCTGATGTGTGTGTTGTTGTTTATGAGGCCTGTTGTGACCCACTTACACAACTTGTCAAGTCGCCCTTGAGTCGAACACACAGCGACGCTGCGCAAGCGTACGTAGAAACAAATACAACCAGTGGCGCAAAAAGTGGGTATGCACTACATTGGGGCACCAAAATGATGACAGGAAAATTATTTCTGTTTGTTATATTCCATGTTTATCAGCAAGCTTATTATAGTTAACTAAAACTAACTAAATAATGAAAACTGAAATTGACAAAGCATTTTTGTAAACTGAAATAAATAAAAACAATTATTAATTGGGAAAAATACTAACTGGAACTATATTGTGCACTTATGAAACTAACAAACATACTGAAATCAGAAATTATATCTTTCATTTTTGTGTTTATGGGGGGGAGGGATCTAATCTAAATCGTGGGGTTTTCCCGACTGGGAGCTTAACGCTAAATGTGACAGCCAGCCAATGAGAAAGCGCAGATTCTCCGCCTGCTTTCTGAGGGGAAATTATCGAGGGGAATCCCAAACAGCTGAAACAGCACAACGCTGTTTCAGCTGTTTGGGATTATAACCCAAACAGTGTATTATAACCATGGCGGCTGCCAGGTTATAATACACTGGGGGAAACCCTGCCATCCATGAAAAGCTTCAGCTATCTCTGTTTTTTTCCTGCAACTTTTCCCTTCTACAGTTTATTCTTTCACTCAACTTTCCATTAATACATTTGGCATACAGTACTTTTAACCTGTAGTCTTCAAAATGAACAGGAATAACCTCTGAAATTGACTAGTGTGTGCATAGTATAGATTATGGGGTGTGTTACATTTAAATATCAAGAAAATCCAAAGTGTAAACTGATCATGTTGAGCTCTTATGTTCTCAGTCAGCTGCTTTGGTTGGACTAAACACTCTTGTAGTTTATCTTGGGAGTTTCTAATTGACTAATGAAGTTTGTATGATTTGGGGGGAGGACAATCACATCACCCCCCCTACAGCATTAATAAAGCCTTGAGTCACTTCTAATAAGCCGAGCTGCTGCCGGGTACATTTCACCAAGTAGCCTTCTGCCACTGTTTACACTCCCTTCTCGTGTGTGCGTGTGGAAGTGTGTGTGTGTTTCATTTGTGCGTTTGTGACGTTGGAGGGTGATTAGATGAGTTTGTGTCTGTTGGATTGAGCCCAGTCAAAGCTTCCTGAGTAACTGGGAGTCTGTACTTCTGTCTCGTTAACACCTGCTCCTCCATGTGTGACTTTGTCGGGGTGTGACCACGGTTTACCGCAAAATGTTTGTTTTCCTGCAAAACAGATGCAGCAAAGCAGCCGTGGGGGGGATTTAAAGCGTGACTAGTTTAGGCAGAAGGAAACGCATGTACGGGCATGACGGTGTGGCTCGGTGGAAACGGTAACGCTTGTTTTAATCTTGGAACACAGCTCTGGATACATGGTTAATCTGTGGAATTTGTTTATGGGTTATTCTTTGCTGACAGGTCTATGTTGTGCAGATTTTATGTTTCTAACTGACTGAGAACAGTGGTTCAACGACCAGGATGAAAAGAAACCACACTGCTCTTCCTGAATCCGAGGTTTGACTACCTGATGGACCCTCCTGTTCAGGACACCTGAATAGACCTTACCAGGGAGGCTTAAAAGTGTGACCCCCCTCTAATTGGAGACCGCTGGAGCGGTTCGCGGCCGAGTGTGAAGCGACCGGGATGAGGCTCAGTGCCTCCAAATCCGAGGCCATGGTCTTGAGCCGGAAAAGGGTAGAGTGCCTACTCCGGGTCAGGGGGGTCATCCTGCCCCAAGTAGAGGAGTTTAAGTATCTGGGGTCTGGGGTAATCTTGTTCACAAATTAGGGAAGAAGGGAGCGGGAAATTGACAGTTGGATTGGAGCAGCGTCTGCCGTGAAGCGGGTGCTGTACCGGTCCGTCAAAAAGCTGAGTCAAAAAGCGAAGCTCTCGATTTACCAGTCGATCTACGTTCCCACCCTCATCTATGGTCATGAGCTTTGGGTCATGACCGAAAGAACGAGATCACAGATACAAGCGGCTGAAATGGGTTTCCTCCGCAGGGTGGCTGGGCTCTCCCTTAGAGACAGGGTGAGAAGTTTAGTCATCCGGGAGGGACTCAGAGTACAGCCGCTGCTCCTCCACATCGAGAGGAGCCAGTTGAGGCTTGGGCATCTGGTCAGGATGCCTCCTGGACGCCTCCCTGGTGAGGTGTTCCGGGCACGTCCCACCGGGAGGAGGCCCCGAGGAAGACCCAGGACACCCTGGAGGGACCATGTCTCTCGGCTGGCCTGGGAACGCCTTGGGGTTCCTGGAGGAGCTGGAAGAAGTGGCTGGGGAGAGGGAAGTCTGGGCCTCCCTTCTGAAGCTGCTGCCCCCGCGACCCGACCCCGGATGAAGCGAAAGAAAATGGATGGATAGATGGATGAGAACAGTGGTACATTTTTATTATAGGCCATATGGGTGGTTGCCCAGGGTATTATTACAAAGGGGGTCAAATTATTTATTTATTCGAATGTGATTCTGCCTTAAGAATTAATTTAACAAATAGTTGCTTCTCATCCTCATATAGTGAAACTCACAGAGTGATGTATTTCACACATTTATTTTTGTTCGTTTTGACGGTTAGTGGTTTTTAACAAATAAAAACCCCAAATTGAGTTTCTCAGAAAATCTAAATATTATCTCAAAACTATAAAAAAGTATTTATTTTCCATTAATGTAAGTCTAATATAAAGTATGTTGGCATACTCTACAATGCATGCACTGCAATTAAAGTATTTATTTTATTTTTTTCTGAAACTAGCTATGAATGTTATCAAATTATAGCTATAAATAACCTTATCAAACAGGCCATGTGGGTGGTTACCCAGGGTGCCATTAGAAAGGGAGTCAAACAATTGAGAAAAAAACTAAGTCAGTTTATTTTATTCACCCGCAGTCGATGGGATGTTGGAACTTCCTGCTTGAAGACAAAAACACATATACTATTTTATTTCCTTGGGAATGCACTACATTTTATCCAACCCCAAAATTTACAGAAGTTTCAGCATTTTCATCAACTGGAGGGCTGCAGAGGAATTAGCTCATCCTTGGCACCATTGATTCAAGAACTTCCATGGTAGATAATTGTCTGATCTTGTCATGAGGGCTTGTAGTATCATCACAAGTGGTTATTGTCTCGATTTCATTTCTAATGGTTTTGTATTGCATGTTTTTTAAACAAAACTGGCTCTGTTAGTGACTAGGAACCCTGCGGAGTTGCTACCTGGAGGTCTGTGAGGATGTCAATCCTCTTTGTGTTTTACAGTAAAAGCTAAACTCAAACTATCCAGGTTACACACCTAAATCTTCTTCTCAGGGCTGATAGCATAAAAGGAGTATTTCCTTTCATCTCGCCGTCAGCATCTTCACTCCAGCTATTAGAGCAGGCGACCTGTGCCATGCTCTGTAATGTGTCAGGTCAAATCTCTTTATCTTCAGCTGTAGCTGCCTCTTTTCTTCTCCTTTTATGCTTTTCTCACTGCTCCCCCTTCCTCTCTTTTTGTTCCTCCATATGCCTCTCTCTCAGCATGACCTGAGTCTGAGGGTCTGACGCTGCTCTGCTATCGCCAGCTTTTATCTTTTGCTGTGTTTACGGTCTTGTGTCTAAGTACAGTTACCACATCAGCAGTGCCCACAGGAACCAATTTGTAAAAGTTAAGCAAATATTTTGGACTTTTGAATTCATTTAATTTTTTTTTCTTTTTACTGATCATATGTTTGTCATTCGCCGTCATTGTCATGTAGACAGTTGTAAATGTTTCACCCCAGCTCTTAACTATAGAATTGTAATTTACTGATGAGTTGCATTACAAGTAATAAATGTGATTCCCACATTTATTTGTGGATATCACAGATAAATGTGATTCCCACATTTATTTGTTGATATCACAGGTAAATGTGATTTCCATGGTGATGCACATCAACAGTTTTGTGAAATCCCTGCGGTGGTTTGCACTGTTGCCATGGAAAAGTCATATCTTGGTGGCTCAGTCAGTATTGGTGGATCTGCGTCGTGTTGATCTGAGTAAACATAAAAAATCCGAGGTGACGCCTCACCCTGTGCATCTGTACCGTTCTCCTGGCCCTCGGTTGGCATTAATTTTATCAGGATTCTTGTCAAGTAGGTGAATAAAACAAGTGAAGTAGAAATAAGCCACTGTAACATAATCAGGACATTATGAGATGCAGGGTAAAGAATTTAAACTCTCCCACTACCAACACTGGCAAAATGTATCTACAGGAATGTCTATTATGGAGCCTGTGTGAGCTGTGGGAACTTGTCAGGTTTGGTTTCTGACATTTATTAGATGGTGAGTCAGATTTGATTAAAACTGTAAATTGAGAAAATTCTGTGTATGGAATGTGAGCTTCAGCAGACCTATGAAAACACTGTTTCAGTAATCAATGTGACTAAAGATAAATGCTTGGATGAGTTTCTCTAGCTCTTGCTTAAAAATTAATCCTTTAATCCTGGAAATATTCTTCAGGTAATAGAAGGCCGACTTTGTAACTGTCTATATGATGCTGAAGGTTCAGGTCAGAGTTCATGTCTACTCCCAGATTTCAGTACCTGATCTCTAGTTTCTAGTTGTAATAACGGAAAATGTGCTTTGACTCTAGATTGTTTAGAGTCCTCTTTAGATCATATAATAATAATAGCTTCTGTTCAGCTGAAGAAAGTTGTGGCTTATCCACAGTTAGATTGGTTCTAATCATCTACTGAGCACTTGAATGGGTTCATAGTCATTTAGTGACATCATACAGGGATGTTGGACCTGTTCCCCAGGCGACCCTTTCTCTGATAAGCAGAAGGCAATGGTTGAATAGGAGAATGTAGGATGTGAGAAAACCATCACAATGCTATTTCTTTTATTTAAGGGGCAGCATTTTGTCATAATGTTATAATGTTATTCCCTCATCATAAACATACCTGGAGTGTTGCCTTGGTTCTTTCATGCATTTTTGAGAAATCCCTTAATTTCCTTTGGCAGCCATTCAGCTGTGCAAAACGCCTGGGTGAACCTTGCTCCACCTTTCAGGAAAACTCTCCTCCATGCTGTCGTTTCCTCCCCTGTGACTCCCCAACTCAGCTCCTTCAGACTAGTCAGCAGCAATTAGAAACACCTGGTGGAACTGAGCATCAGCTGAGCTCATTATATGAGCTATGCAACTCTGGTGAAAAGGTTTTTAAAGGGTTAAAACAGAAATCAAGTTGTGATGACTTCATGAAGGCACATTTCTAAAAGAGCAGGAGTGTCTTAAAGAGACAAAGGCCCAGCTGTATCTTTCAGCATTTTTATACTTGATTGTGCTATAAAATGTGTGCCTGGAAAACACATTATGCTGCCTCTTTAAGAAATGAAATAATAGGTAGGTCCGATATTAAAACTTGATTTATCTGAAAAATCTTAATGTACGAAAAACAGAAGAAATGTATAGGAAAGTATTACAGCAGTAAACCTGAACCAGGGAGAGCTTTACTTTGCCTACAGATTGGAGACAGCTTTTGTCCAGATAGATTTCTGTCTCTCTAAATCTCCGTTTTGGGTTCGTCTCAAAACAGAGATTTTGAAACTCCTCATATCTCCTCATATCCTGGCATGCAGCTTAGGTTTTTTTTCCACCATAGTATTTGTTTGGTTTGCTTTCAGCTGGTAGGGACATCCTTCACTGGTTTGCGTCTTGTTCAGCTTGTGCTCCGGCTGCCTGTTGGATATGCTAAGGTTGTGGCGGCACAGCAGTCAGGAATTTCAGAGGGAATTCTTGTTTGGCATCTGTTCCTAGGGTTGTCATTCTAATAGCAGAGAAGACTCATCAGACCTTTCATTTCAGTGCTCGCTCCCTCTTGTTTTCATCTTCTGCTATTGGAGCCCCAGTTAGAATACAGACTATAATTGGCGCTTAATTGCTGCCGTGGCAACAGTGGTTTTTTTGAGCCTGCGAGCTCTGCTACCAAACCAATATAGTATGCGCACACTTTTCCATTCCTCATTTCCATCACGGCTTGTGTTTTTGGTGCAGGGATAAACGGTAATAAACTTTTCCTACTAATCACGTCGCTCTTTGTGCCTGTGACATATGTGTTTGCATTCTGCTCCAGTGCATTTACACACCAGCTGTAATAAATCCCCATCCATCACGCCGTACCTCCTGTTGCCATAGTGATTCAGATCAGCAGCTTTCCCACCTGCCGTTTGGAACACCAGCAATTATCCAAACATCATTTTAATCCATTTAAAGTCCAATAAATTTCAGAGTTGAGTCACATTTTCCATATAATGTTTCTCTCTTCTAACCAGTAGCGCGGATTCCTGTAAATTTAGAAATCATTAGGAGTTATGAGTGGGAACAAAATGTGTCTGGGTGTTGTCATAGCATCCTTTTAAGGAAACTGGTGGAGGTTTTATGAGTCATTGTGTTGACTTCGTATTTCATGGAGTCAATCTGGAAGGTTTACCAAAATTGATAAATGGCTAATTCAAGACATAGCACCAGATTTTTTTTACTTTTTTTTAAAGCCTAACAGCTTGGTCACATTTTCTGTGCAATGATAACACATTCTACTGGCATTGGATTGTCTCAGTAATTCTTGCAATAAACAATACTATTGTTCTTTGGAGATCATTTACAAGTAATACACTGATAATGGCATAATAATGCAAGCTCGCCCTCTAAACTTTAAATTCTGTAAGGAACACTTATTACTGGAACTGGAGGATATTTTAAATATCCAATAAAGCAGAACAGCCAAAAACTGTAAATAAAGCAGAATTAAATACAAATTACAATCAAAACATTAATAAAATGGACTATGATGTAAAGAAAACGTCCATCAGAATGAATATTATCAAGCTCATATTAATTTATCATGCAGTTAACTGATTAATTGCAAAATTGGAAAAAAAATTCTAGATTGGATATTGTTGACAATGTGACCAATCCACAAGGGCAGATCTATTCATTCTAATTCTATGCTTTGTGTTCAGAGCAATGTTATGCTTTATTAATTAGTTTACATTTTATTTAGAAATTATAATTGCACTTTCCGAACCATTTGAAAGACGGTTTCTTGTAGTTTGTTTTCCATATTTGAGCAAGATAATCAACCTGTTTTGTCAGTTTCAGTTTTTTTATTATTGATTTTACATTGGCATTTGTACTTCTGATTGCACCGACTGAACAAATGAAAGTTGTATCATTTTTACATCTTTGACCAAGCTTGTGAAACTATTACTGTATATAAGTCTGCTGTACTGGTGCAGAGTTGACACATAAATTGTACTTCTATGTTGGTGGGTTTATTTTTTTTTAAAAAAAAAGGGAATTGCTTCATGTTCATTTCAGCTGTTTTTCTTTATGAGATCGTATTGGACGATATTAAACTGCAGATATGATATCAGTGCATTGTTGGGTACAGTGGAGGATCTGTGATGCTGTGGGCCTGTTTCTCCTCCAAATGCCACAACAATAAAAATTGAATTGTGTTTGTTATGCAAATTGATTTTTGACACACCCCTATTTACAACTCTCCATTGCTATTGAACTCAAGATATTCTACATAGAAGAGTTTCCAAAGCTCTTAAATCTTTCCATTCTGCTGTTATTCCCTTCAGCTCATTTTTCCAATCTGCCTCGGGTTTCCCCTACTTGTTTTTCCCCTCTTCAAGCGCATCCTAGGAAACGATAAATCGGAGCCTTCTTGTCACCACAACGACACACACCTCTGGCAGACCGCTTTGTATTGAGGGAGCTCAGGAAGATAGCGGTGTGTGTGTGTGTGTGTGTGTTGTGTGTGTGTGTGTGGTGTGTGAATACGGGGTCTGACGTTAGCGGCGAGCCGTGTGATTGTCCTTGTCCACGCTCAGTCATTATCGGGCCTTTTGCTGTGACGACGTGTGTGTGAATGACCTCCATTCAGCGGCTCCCATTTCTGCTTTGATTAAACTGCTAATTATTGACGGGGCAGGAGCAGACCTGCTGAGCTGTGTGTGTGTGTGTGTGTGTGTGTGTGTGTGTGTGTGTGTGTGTGTGTGTGTGTGTGTGTGGTGTGTGTGTGTGTGTGTGTGTGTGTGTGTGAGCCACGTTAACAGATTCTTTCACAGTTGTCTTTGGGTAATATCTCCTGGTCTCCTGTCCTTCAGTTCTTATTGATTGTTGGAGATTTTATTGTCAGGATAAGACTGAAGTTGTGTTTAGACTTAGAAGCTATGCATCCTGTTACATCTGGAATTCAGCTAGTTCATCATTTCAGAAGAAAAATAGTTAAACATGGTGGTAGAGTGATGGTCTGTGTCTGCTTTGCTTACTTGCTGTAATTGGTGAATCCACGAATGTCTCCTTTAGGACGTTCTCCTAATGGAGAACATGAGTTTGTGACCTTAACTCTAAGCACATTTGGGTTCTGCAGCAGGACAATGATCCAAAGAACACCTCCATTCTGAACCGCAGTAAATTAGAGTTGTGATTCTTATGGGAATCAATTTTTTTTGACACACCCTCACTTAAAACCCTCCAACCCTGTTGAATTAAAACAAGAGTTTCCTCTACAGTGATTGAAAAGATTATTTAGGTTTCCATGCAAGTGTCATGTGGAATTTAAGTGGACTTTTGAAATGTGGCTGAAAAGCAAAATGCAAATTCGGCGTAATTCCATCTACTGGTTTGGAGTAAATCAACCAGGCTACACAAAGCATAACTTCATCAGATGTTGATATTACGCATGGATGTAATAAACAGGAAGTAGATGTCGCAAACTAGCATAGACCACACAGCTTAAAAGGTGAGAGTCCTGATCTCCGTGGTGAAGGTTTGGACTTTAAAATGTCTGCGTTTCGTGTTTCCAGTAAGACACAGACCCTCTTCTGGATCTGGATGGGAGCCTTCCACCACATACGTCCCAGCTTAGAGTACCTCTCACCGGCCACTGTAGGCTACAAGCTCTCCCCTTTGTCACAGAGCTTTGAACTTTAAAGTTTTCATTTTCTTTCTGTGCCTCTTTTAAGCCACAGACTCACCAGTGGATGTGAGGATTTGCTACGTCAGAACGTGATAGGCGAATGTGTTTCCATCTCCCCTTTAGCACTTTAACTCTTTTTCAGAAAAACCCACAACCACCTGAAGCGAGCCTTAAAACCTTTTTTGTGATATTGTGTTAGTTTTTTTCAAATTTTGCCATTTTCTATCAGCCTTTTCTAATGCGATACTTCAAAATTTATTACAAACGCTCGATGACAGTCTTTACCTCTACAGGTGGCAGAAGCTAGTATGAGGTTTAGCTTTTCATATGAGGCTAGGTTGGTTTGGATAAATGTATTTCTTCAATGAATGAAATCATCATTTTTGAAACATTTTTGAATTCACTCTGGTTATATTCATCAGACCTTATAATTTGTTTTGTTGATCTGAAACATCTGGAATAATTGGTCTCATATTTTGACACTGAGGCGTAATGTCTACCAATGTTCTCTACAAGAAATATCAAGTCACAGTCACATCATAAAAATCTAGGAAGTTAAACATGAATTAGATGATTTCAAAACCTTTTTTTTGTTTTTTTTCTTTTTGACTGGATGGATTTCCAGCTTGACTTTGACGGCTGCTGTCTGTCCCCACGTCAAACGTGTCACTTCCACCTCGTTGGCCGACTCCAGTCTCTCCCTCTCTGTGTGTGTGAGCATGTGTGCGCCTTTGGAGACAGACTGTTTCCCTGTTGGATACGCGCTCCATTGCAAAACACTCTCGCAAACGCCGTTGCTGCCAACACTGTTTTTCTTTTTCTTTTTTTTTCCGCCGGCAGCAGAGCAGCACTGACACAATTACACAGGTTCATAGAAGAGGGAATTCAATCATCGTTGCCGTAGGTAACTGCAACAAGGCTGGGACTTCCAGCTAGTCCAAACATACATTGAAGTCGGCTGCCTGTCCTCCAGTCAGGTGGACCCCGCCGGTCCTTCAGCCTGTTCTTTGGAGTTGCAAAAGCAAATGACTTCCAGGTTTGAAATAAAGTAAATTTGTTCTCATCGTGCTTCTGGCATGCTGCTGTATGCAGTTTTTCCCTCATTCGCATTTTCCTTATATTGCTTCTGTGTAATTGTGTGATTTATTGGGATTTTCTGTGCAAAACTGTGGAAGTGGAAGAAAAAAACGACACATCTGCATCTTTTTCAAAATGTATTTTTATTATAATAAAAATTTATTTTAGATCAGGGTACAAGATACATCACATTACTCATTACATTAGTGGAAAAACCGTAAATCAGGGATCCAGAGCGCGTGACGTCACATTGCGTTGTAATGTGTCTGTAAGAGTTTTTAGAGGGGGTCTCACGTAGTCGCAGGTTTCAGCTGTTCACTAGTGGTTCCAGATTCCAGTTAATAAATTCCAGTTATGAGAAACAAAGATGTTCAACAAAGTCCTGACTAATTGTAATTAGCAATAAATATTCAGCTTACATGTACATGGCTGAGTTAATAATCTTGCTTATTAACGTGATTGAGTTAGTTAATAATCACGTTAATAATCACGTGATTGAGTTAATAATAAAGGGAGAAGACTCGTTTTGTGCGTTTTCACAGCCTGAGGACCAGATGTGCTCTTTAGTTTGTTTGTATGACATTTGATGCTCATCCCAGGAGGCAGCAGGCTAGAAAGGCCGAGCCTGAGAGTGTTTTTTTTATCTTCCATGACTCTCATGTTTGCTCTCAGCTCCCTACACATCAGAGCTTATTGTTCACTGAACAATATTACTTTCCCTATAATCAGCTGTGGTTTTGGCCTTCAAAGGAATATAGTTTCCACTACGTGTTCGACTCCCTCTAACTCAGCCTACGCGCAATATTTTATAGTTTTTGTCCAGATGAAATTGAGTAATGGATTCTACACTTGTTCGCTGTGAATCTATGAATTAAGAATTGCATATTTTCCCAAATAAATCTGGATGAAACTAAACATTGACTTTATAAAATTCCTGATTTCTAATACATAATCAAACAAATACTGCATTCGAGGGCGTCATGATTTGTGTTTTTTCTTATTTATTTATAAAATAGATTTATGTGGAAGGAATATTAGGAACTAGATGAAACACCTTCATTGTGTGTGAAGGCAGACAGTGTTAGTTACAAAGTGCTGACTTGGCATGTATGCCTAAGGTGGCATACATGTCACAATCAGTGACAGTGGCCACTGATTGTTTCTGCTTTATTTGTTCTGTAATACTCTGCTGTCGTTTGCAGAAAACGTCGTGTTTCCATTATAAATGTGTGCAACATTTAGTTCATATTCCACTAATGTTAAAGAAATAGAGTTGAGAATATCCAAACTGAAACTAACTTCACCACAGTGTTTGCACTTGCTTCAACCTGCATTATCCTCTCAGTTGGGCATTCAGGACAATACTGTAGAAAATCTGCACAAACTGATATAACGCTTTGCGTAGCCTGGCTGATTCACTCCAAAATCGGGGAGTAAATGGAAACGCCTTACTTACATTTTCCTGTTTTTCCCCCGCCATTTTAAAAATTTGATGAAAATTTGCACGACTACAAAATGGATAAAAAGCGAGAGTGAAATTTTCACTTCTGTGTTTGAAGGAAAATGAAAATGTTTTCATGTGGACAGAGCTGAAAGCCATTACTGTCGTATTTCCTTGCTCCTTGACCTGCAAACTGACAAAACTCAGCATAGGCGGTTAAACAGATCTGCAGCCTTGGAGAGAATACATGTCTAGTTATGAAAAAGAAAAAAAAGAAAGAAAGAAAACAAGTACCAACAGCCTATCCAGCTCCCAAATCTGTTTCCTTGCTAACACCTCAGAAACAATTCTGCTGCCAAAACTCAGACTGTGAAATTCCAGCCTCCAAAACCGCGACAACAATCTGTGCAGAGCTTTGTTGTGATTCTGCTTTTTTCATCACACATAAATGCCTCCTTTATCGTGGAACACAAACATTAGAGAAAGAAAATAAGGATCCTGACAAAAAGCGCAAAGGTAAACAGGTTGCGACGCCTCTTGTGATGATTAATGCTGCAGCTGTGAATGCCTCACAGCCACCGAGGGCGCCCATTCATGTTGCTCCCTCTCCGGGGGTAATGAATGAAACGCTCCGAGCTTTGTGTGTTGTTCCGTGTGTGTGTAGGTGTGTGTGTGTGTGTGCGTGTGTGCCTTACAAATTGCACGGGTTGCTCATTTTGTCGGCCCTTGACGTCACCAGAACCCCAACATCCGTTATCGTTGCTGGCAAGTGTCAGCATGCATGAGTCAATTGAAGTAATCTTATCGGTTTGCAGACAGTCCACCTAGATTGCCCAGGGCAACAGACGGTATGATCACTTGTCACTCTGAAAGATTTGCGAGAGACTTAGGGAGATTGGCAGGAGAGGCGGTGGAGGTGAGAAGAGAGAGGGAGTCGTTGCTAAACAGACGGAAATGCGCCGACTGCATCAGGGCGGCGACGGGCAGCGGGTCTGCGTTGGCATGCGGGCACCGTGAACGCGGCTCTGCCTTCAGGCTGATGGACAGCTCGCAGAATGCGCCGCGCTCTGACTGGCTCCGGGGGCTTTCTGCGAGGCACACATTGATGCAAATGAAACGAGAGAGTTCATTCACAGCAGCAGCTTTTCACTTTGAAGGAGAAGCCGAATAAACACACGCACGCACAGAAACAACAGTCACATTCTCCAAAATAAACTGTGTACTGGTATCTACCAATAGCAAACTCAAGTTAAATTTGGTTAACAAGTACACTGCCATGAATTAGTTTAACCTGTTGAATTACTTTACATGAGATCAGGTGTGAATTTTTTTTTATTCTTTATTTTTTCACTAAAAGTAGTTAGTCTCACAAAAAATATGAGTGTGACATGATTTAGACTTCCGAAATGACTCAAACGCAGCATTGTCCATGCTGAAAATCTTCCTCCATTTAGCCAGGCCACTACCTTCCTACACAATTCCTCTTGATTCTCATCTCCCTTCAGTGTTCTGTCTGGTATTTCCCCAGACAGGATTTCTCTGGTTATTTTTGGTTATTTTTCAACCAGCCCAACCAGAGAACAGATGGAGGATTTGAACAATTAAGGTGGGAGCGTGAGGAATGGTTAAGATCTTTTATTGTTGACAAAGATGTTGTTCAGCTCAACATCTCAGTGGTTAATCAATCAGTCAATCAATCAAATTTTATTTGTATAGCACTTTTCAGCAGCAAGGCATTTCAAAGTGCTTTACACCATTTAAAATGGAAATGAAAACAGAAATAGACAGATATTGAAAAAGATTAGAAGATAGAAACATTATTAAAAGTAAAACTTAAAAGTGAAAACATTTTAAAACAGCTCAAACCTCGACATCATACAAGGATTCTCAAACCCCAGAGTTTTAGCAGAGCGACATCTGGCAAGGATTCAAACCTCAGAGTTTTAGCAGAGTGACATCATACAGGGATTCTCAAACCTCAGAGTTTTAGCAGAGCGACATCATACAAGGATTCTCAAACCTCAGAGTTTTAGCATAGCGACATCATACAAGGATTCTCAAACCTCAGCATTTTAGCATAGCGACATCATACAAGGATTCTCAAACCCCAGAGTTTTAGCAGAGCGACATCTTGCAAGGATTCAAACCTCAGAGTCTTAGCAGAGCGACATCATACAAGGATTCTCAAACCCCAGAGTTTTAGCAGAGCGACATCTGGCAAGGATTCAAACCTCAGAGTTTTAGCAGAGTGACATCATACAGGGATTCTCAAACCTCAGAGTTTTAGCAGAGCGACATCATACAAGGATTCTCAAACCTCAGCATTTTAGCATAGCGACATCATACAAGGATTCTCAAACCTCAGAGTTTTAGCAGAGCGACATCATACAAGGATTCTCAAACCTCAGCATTTTAGCATAGCGACATCATACAAGGATTCTCAAACCTCAGAGTTTTAGCAGAGCGACATCTTGCAAGGATTCAAACCTCAGAGTCTTAGCAGAGCGAATCATACAAGGATTCTCAAACCTCAGAGTTTTAGCAGAGCGACATCATACAAGGATTCTCAAACCTCAGAGTTTTAGCAGAGCGACATCATACAAGGATTCAAACCTCAGAGTTTTTGTATCTTACAAGGATTCAAGGCATTTCAAAGAGCTTTTCACAATTTGAAATAAAAATAAAACAAAACAAGACAGAGTTTGAAAAAGATTTAAAAACATTCCAAGGCATTTCAAAGTGCTTTTCAATTTGAAATAAAAATAAAAACAGAACAAGACAGAGTTTGAAAAAGATTTAAAGAGTTAAAATCATTATTAAAAGTAAAAACATTCAGTCTATCCATAAGCAACTCTAAACAGGTGGGTTTTAATTTGAGATTTAAAGACACTCAGTGTTTCAGCTGTTTTACAGTGCTCTGGAAGTTTGTTCCAAATCTGTGGTGCGTAGAAGCTGAATGCTGCTTCTCCTCGTCTCGTTCTGGTTCTGGGGATGCAGAGCAGACCAGAACCAGAAGATCTGAGGGGCCTAGACGGTTGGTACGGCACTAGCAGATCTTTAAGGTATTGTGGTGCTAAACCGTACAGTGATTTGTAAACTAACAACAGTATTTTAAAGTCTATCCTTTGAGCTACAGGGAGCCAGTGTAGAGACTTTAAAACTGGTGTTATGTGCTCTATTTTCCTGGTTTTAGTGAGAATGCGAGCAGCAGCGTTCTGGATCAGCTGCAGCTGTTTGATTGATTTATTAGTCAAACCTGTGAAGACGCTGTTGCATTAATCAAGGCGGCTAAAGATAAACGCATGGATGAGCTTCTCTAGATCTCGCTGAGACATTAGTCCTCTAATCCTGGAGATGTTCTTCAGATGATAGAAAGCCGACTTTGTGACTGATTTGATGTGACTCTGAAGGTTCAGGTCAGAGTCCATCACTACTCCCAGGTTAATGGTTGTTTCCAGCTTATGCAATTTTTGGTTAGCTTCATAGCGCAGCTGACGCATTACAGCCATCACAACTAAATGTTAGTGATTGGTTAGAATCAGATCCAGTTGTTTGCGGGTTGCCGATACACCGAACAGATGTAAGAACAAGGACGGCCGAAAAGAGATAAGGGCGCATGCATTGTGTTAACTCTGATACGCCAGCGAGTCTGAGGGCAGATCAACAAAGGAGCCAGCACTCGCTTTCAGGCAGATTAACTCGCAATGGGCTCATCTTCATTCATTGCCCCGCTTATCGACACGACACACACACACACACACACACACATTCACTAAACACACACACACAAAGGGATCTTAAGAGCTGAAAAACACAGATGTTTGCCCTACTGCCGGTGCTGTTCTTTTATATCGTTGAGAAAGGAAAGTCGAAATTGTCACATCGGTGCACATTCACACAGCAGTGCAATTTTCCGACTATTTTTGATGACTGG
Organism: Poecilia picta; assembly: GCA_033032245.1. Classification (NCBI taxonomy): domain Eukaryota; kingdom Metazoa; phylum Chordata; class Actinopteri; order Cyprinodontiformes; family Poeciliidae; genus Poecilia; species Poecilia picta. Next base: position 17,204,596 of record CM065375.1, read on the forward strand.
ATAAACATTACACTTGTCGCGAATTGCATCTTTAGGAGAAAATAGCTGAAATCATGAAGCATGAGCTTGAAATGGAGTGTGTTTCCTTTGTTCCGTCAGAGGGGCGTTTTCAGAGGTGGTCCTGGCCCAGGAGAAGCTGACCGGCCGCATGTTCGCCGTCAAATGCATCCCCAAGAAGGCACTGAAGGGGAAGGAGAGCAGCATCGAGAATGAGATTGCCGTGCTGAGGAGGTGAGCGCAGTCACACCACCACACACACACACACACACAAAACTATTGGTTACCGGGGCAACTGTGGATCTCCTCTTTTACTTCCCCGCAAAATACCCCCCCACCCGCCTCCATACATCCATCTATACATCCATCCTTCCCCTCCCCTGTCAGCTCTCGCCCGCAGGTCACGATGCACAGCTCAAACACACATCACACACACCAGGGATGTGCAGCTACGCAAACACAATCATATCAAAGAAGACTGAGTTATTATTTAATTATTTTTGACCTGTTGTGTAGAAGTTTGGGGAGAATACTTGTCCATTTTCTTTTAATTTTGTAAAAAAAACAAAAAAAAGGGCCGTTAGATTTATAAGCAGAAAACAGAGAGCCAACAAATTGGTTGTTCTTTAACTCAAAACGAATGAAATTTTGTGACTTGCTGGACTATTATGTTTTGCAACTTATGTTTAAATACATGAAGATATTTACAGAAAACAGAAAACAAGTCAGAAGTGGACCCAATCTGTCTAAAGAAACCAATGAGATAAATTTTTACTGACAATGATAAAATCTAATCTTTTATCAAAGTATAATCATTACCAGTGGCGCAAAAAGTGGGTATGCAGCGTATGCAACGCATAGGGGCACAGCACCAGAGGACACGCCGAAAACACCGTCTGGAGGGGGCGGCGCGCCTATTACGTTTTCCCATACATTTCAGCGCGCCTTCCGCTCCTTCACCTCGCGCACATAACGAGGTAAATGTAGCGAGTTTTACCCTTCACGTATCGTCGCCTGGGGGGCGGGGGGGAGCGAGCGTTGCTCCTTCACCATGACGTTCCTTCCCGGGGCGGGGGGCGCCGATTTATGTTTTCGCATCCACCTGAATAATGTGTAGTTGCGCCACTGGTCATTACACATATATATATTTTTTGTAATTATTAGTTTTTTTGTGTTTATAGATGCATCAATATGTATGGTTGATTTATACTTGGTTACTTATGGTGCAGCGAATTGACTTTTGACAGAAGGGGTAGATTACAGACACGCATGTTATTGTTTACATCCGGATATTTTGCGAATGCGCACAACACTTTAGGACGAAAAGATGATTCTTTTACTGGCCATCTGTAGCTGTGTTGTTGTGGTAGAACAGTCCCGTTAACAAAATGAAACCTGCAAATGTAGGTATTATCAAATTAGAAAAACAAAACAGTTGAAGAACAACTAATAACCACTCATACTATTCTTTTATCTCGCTCCCTGTATTGGCTACACATCACACAGACCTGTTGCGAAAGTAACTAACCAACAACAACTCCACTAACAAATCAGGATCCAACATGCTAGCATTTTCCACACAAAGAACATAACATTCAGTCTGTCACAATATTATGTTTTCAGACCTTATGTTTATTTTGCGATTATTAATAAGTGATCGTCTGAACACAGCAGTGCTTGATTAGCTAATTTAAACACCTGCTCTACTGACGATATGTCAGAGAGTTGGTGTGTCTATCGTTTAGGTTTTTACTGAACCTAAACACACCCAATTCCACATCATATCTACACCTTAATATTGTCAAAGTCAAGCTAGCATAACAGCTCTCCCTCACTATTTTTTACATTAAATATTTTTTCTGCCTTTATCTAGTTGTTGTAGTGTTGACAATTAATAGCAATAGTGTCCCTTTTTATTTTATATATAACATGTACTTTAAAGATTTAGCGTGTTATGTTGACATCTTCCATCCAGCAAGATATGCGCAAGTGTCTTGTGCAGACACAAGATTTTTTTTCCCCCAACTACTCCTTTGCATTCAAAATTTTCGTTTATGTCGGCATGTTTATTTTAAACTATAAATAAATTAGATAAACAAATATATTAAAATAACAATCATTTAATTAATTAAGGCATGTTTTTGCACAATGAACCTGAATAGCAGTGGGAACAATTCAGGCCTCATATCAGAAATCTGTTCGTTGTGAATGGACAGAGCATCACGCCTGCCGAACCTCCAATTAGGGCTGCATATCTCTCAATCCAGCTGTGAGAACAATAGTGGGTCTGAACACTCTGAGCATTGGGGACAAAGACAACTCTCCCTCACCACCGGTCCCACTGCGGTTAGTGTCACACCAGTCGCTGCCCGTTGCACATCGTGGTGGCACCGTAATGACAGACGATGTCTATGTTTATCTGCAGAAAGTGGCCCCAAAGGCAACGCCAATGCGATGTGTAATTTCAGCTTTTGAGGCTGAGGCCGGGAAGCAACACAAACGCATGGCGTTTGTGTTGCTTCCCGGACAAACGCCTGAATGCAGCTCATATTTGTGTGTGTGTGTGTGTTGATGTATAAAACCGTGCAGAGCAGCTTATGTTTTGACACATATCATATGCTGCTAGTGTGTGTCGGTCTTTAGTCGTGCGGTTCGACTCTGCCAGACTCAAGCTGTTCTGCTTTTGTGTGGAATGTGTGCGCCTTCAAAGACAGGAGTTTATTTTTCACCCGTAGCCCCAGGCATCAAATATAAATAAAAGAAAAATCTTTCAAATCCCTGTTTAAAGATTCTAGTCTGTGAGAAGAAATAATTATTTCATCCTTTATATGCTTCAAATAAGAGGAGTCAATGAAAAATGTATTTTACTGGTAAGGCTAACATGTATTAATAAATCTTGAAAGTTTTCACAAGTTGATTAAAGCTACAGTTGAGCATATTGGACTGTAGGAACTTTCTAAATATGTGCAGAAGATTGGAATTAATTGGATTGGTCTGAGTTTCATCTAAACCCATATAACTGGGCTTGAGCCTTGCAAAGTGCTCTGAGATTGGATTCTCTATAATTTGGTACTCTATAAATAAACCCGATTGTATCGATTTGGAATTACAGGGATCTAAACACACATCTCTGCTGGGTGTTCATGGGGTTGTAAATATGCATTGGGCTTATTTACCAGATACATTGGGGGAAATATTAGATTCCTTGTTAATTTTGAATGTTTCTCTTTGAGTCTGTGTGCGTGTTTGTGTGTGTGCGTGTGTGTGTAATTTTATTGTGGTTCTATCAGCCAGAAATACATAAAAAAATAATTTGAGAGCCACTGAGGGGAAATTGTGGCTGAAGTAGATTCATTTTCTATTCATGTGGCACACAGATCAATCAATCAGCCAATCGACTGCTGGTACTAACGACATCGGCTTAAAACAATACCTTTCAACAGAATTTCTTTCTTTCATTCCATACCAGACCAAAGAGATGTCAAAGGAATGCTAGGAAAGGCTAAGTACGATCTTTAGAGGAGTTATCCCTGAAGGAGGCTCTGTGTTTGCACCTTGGCGTCTATCCCCTCCGTAACACAGTCAATACAATATACCACTAGAGTCTTGAGGTTGAGATAATGGGCCTTGCAAAGATAGGTAGTTGTACTGTACTGTGCTCTGCCAACACTGTGTCCCCTCTGTCTCCATGCCATTGTTCCAGGTTCATACATCCTTCCATTCAGTTCATAAGCTTTAATACTTTCACTTTTCATGCTAGAATCAACCCATAGGTTACAAATCAAAGATTTGCAGTAAAATGTAGCTCTGATGACATCTTTCTAAAATTACTGCCTTAGCCAACAAGTTCTACTATAGTCACTGATGTAGAGATACAGAAGGTTATCAAGGTTCCTTATTAGTCCAGCTGAGATAAAGAGTAAATGAAAGGTATAGATAGACACTTCTCTAAGCAATCATAGAGAATTATTAAAGTGATGCACTAGTGTATGCAATGACAATAGAGAAGAATGATGCAATTAAATATGCTGAGGTTACTAATTTGTCTCTGCAGAGGGACATTAGAGAAAATTGTAATTGCCAATAGTAATAAGAGAGAGAGAGAGATGCTGACATTCATTTTGATAAATAGATGTTATTACTGCAAACGGTTCAGAGCGTCCCTATGTGCAGTGTAAGACACTGGGTCGCCTTTGGAAAATCTAATGGATTTCTTTACAGCTCTAAACAGGAAGATATTATTTTTGCTCTATAAAGGACAAACCTTTGCTTTTTAATTTAATTGAGTGCATTCATCTCAAGGTAATTTACAAGGCAAAATGATCCTTATAATGTCTAATTATTAAGAATACAACATGGTCCAAAATTAGTTCACATGAATCCTACACACAAGTCAGACGCATTTTTTTTACATTTTACACAACGTGTAACTTAATTCATCCAGAAGATATTCACACACCCTCACTTTTTCCACATTATATTACGTTCAGTTTGCTTTTTAAACAATAAAATCAAACTACCCGCTGTTGACAAAGTTAAACCATGCCTTTAGACATTTTTCTAAGTGTGTTAAAAATGAAAAAAAATAGCTATATCAATATTCCCAGCCGTTCATTTAACGTCTGGAGTGGTTCACTACATCAGGAGTTCTCAAACTTTACGACCAAATTCTATGAAAGTTTCATGTTTTTATATAACACTGTCCACACCTTCATTTTCTGCGCTGTGGTGTTCGGTGGATCCAAACCAAAAGACTTGAGACGTGACTTCAACTTTCACACTAGTGACTCATAATTTCATTCGATCATTAGCCAACTGGCTTGGAAACATTTTTTCTTTTTGAAGTTCAGTTCCTCTTGGTGGTTGTTCTGTCAAACAAAGTTACAGAATAGACTCTTGATTTTACATCATTTTACTTTGTGATTAAATTTGACCATATTTGACTAAGACTCGAATCAAGCCTGGTACGTCTTGCACTTTGGAATTGACTCAAGACTTTCTTGGATAGACTTACGACTTAGTTGTGACTTACAAAAATCCCTTGGTCCGAGCTTTGAGTTCAAGTATCAAAGTCTTTTATTTGCGAGTGGTAGTATGATGGAGTGGGAATAGAATAGACAGAGTTGGATCTTGGCTGCTGTAGCATGAGTGCTGCTCTGTCACTAAGTGGAGGGGGTCTTTACATTTTCATCCTGGACTTGTTACCTCAGACACGTGATTGTAGATAAGTGGAGGACAATGAACCAAAAGCAGAGACATTTTGATATCTAATTCCTGGTGAGAAATTTCACAAAAATATTTGTCAAGAGAATTGTCTCCAGGGGAATGAACTTCCAACCAATGAGTCCTTAATTGTCCAAGCACTTGGGGATCAGTTAGTAATTCAGTTGGTAACCATCCAGAAGTCACAATGCACTAGAATCATTCCTACTGAGATTAAAAGATCTCAGAATAGCTAAAATTATCCATTCTACCGAGGGAAAGAGAGGCAAATTATTGGAGTCAAACAAATGATTTAGATGTGGGGTTTAAGAGATTTCCAATGAGATTTCTTGGTCTTGAGTTGCTCTGACCCAACTGTTGGGTTGTTTCTTTCCACTCTACAATCAGGACATGTTTGATTTCCATACTTATCCAAGACGTCCCTCGAAGAAAACAGGTGAAAAACATGACAAGGCTGTATCTTCACTATTGGAACAAACGGTTAGGCATGCTTTGGAAGTGCTACCATGGCAGTTTCTCGAGATAGAAACAGACTATAAAGCTCCACCACAACAGCTGTTACAGGAATCCATGAATAAGAGCAGATCATAGCAGCATGGAGCCTGAAATGTACAAGAGGCTTTTTGTGAATGGACCCTGACTCTGGTCTGCCGTTACACCTAGACGTTTGTCAGTAGCTATTCATTATCCCAGGCAGGGCTTAAATCCACACATTATCCCCATTCAACCTGCACTCATCTGTGTGTTTCTATGTGTGTGTGTGTGTGTGTGTGAGTCATGTCTTAGCTTCGTGGCTCATTGCTTGCCTGCTGTCACAGAGATCATACACTCTGTAATAGGTGGTAGATACCTCACCTGCGCACCTGTTGTGAATGTTTGTGTTAGCATGTCATACCTGGGGGAATTACCTCTATTTAAATGCAGAAGATGATCAAACCATGCACCCACATAAATTCATTCGTGATTTTACCAGCATTAAGCTATTAGGGTAACGAATGTGCATCACACACACATGCTCGTACACACACCCACCTCCCCCCCCACACACACACATTGAAATACACACAGAACTATTTGAAACACCCTCACCATGCTGCTGTAACCATGGAGAGGTTGAGGGAGGGAAGTTTGAGGAAATTAATCCAGGATGAAAAGATTTTTCATTACGATTTCAAAGTGTTTGCTAGCCGGGTAAGTCAAAAGAATGAAAGTGCAGAAAGATTTCAACTTAAAACAAAATCACAATATACATTTAAAGCTGCAGTATGTAGTATCTCTTATTAAAAGAATGTTTTACATGTTGATACTGTCACCATGCCATTACAGTATGAGAGATCATCTGTGAAAGGATAAATCTCCTCCACCTCCTCCCTGAGCTACTGTTGCCATCTGTTTTTTGTCGGGAGCAGAGCATTTCTTCAACTAATCAGAGCCAGGAGGAAAGTCTTAGTGCTGTCAATCCTCATCTGCTCGATGAGCTAACGGTGGAGAAGCAACTTACTGTTACAGGAAAACTGTTTATCTGCCATCATCCATGGGCATGTGTTCACAACAAGCTGTGTTTCAACAAATGTGTAGAAAAATATTTTTTATAAAAGCTACTTACATAACTTTAATATGTATGTAACTCTTAACATACATATGACATTTTAACAAAAATTAAGTCTGTTTTCCATGTAGTCATGGTTTTTAACCGGCCATCTAGTACACACTGTACCATGATGAACAACTGCATTTTCGTTTTTTGTACATTCTACTTTGTGAAACCACGTTTTGCTCTATTTCCAACTACAGCTGTTTTGTGATGCTTCTCTATCAAAAATAGGCACATCTACAAATTGTAGCTCTTTCTTTGTATAAAAGTTTGAGCTCTGTCAGTTTGGATGGGGAGCTTCTTAAATAGCAATTTACAAGCTATGGAACAATATCTAAATTGGATTTAGGTTGGACTTTGGGCCTTTCTAACAAATGCAAGGTTTGATCTAAGCTGTAACATTGTAGTTCTAGGCGAACCTCTGAAGTCTTTAGCAACTTCTACACGTGTAAGGAGGACAATTCAACAGATATTATATGAAATAAAGAGCTTTACTATTGGTTTGTGTTTGCTTTGCAGGATCAAGCATGAAAACATCGTTGCTCTGGAGGACATATATGAGAGTCCGGACCACCTCTACCTAATCATGCAGTTGTGAGTTAAACTTCATGCTCATTTTGGTGTGTGTTTTCTCAGAAGTGGTGCAATCAGTTTATGTGTGCATTGGTGGAGCTCTAATAAAGGGGTCTTCCATCTGTTTTAGTCTCGACTGAAGCTTCCTTGCACCCATGCTTTTGTCCTCCTTTGCATTCATGTTGAGGAACATTGCAAGCATGTCGCATTTAGATATTTAGGGATTTGTTGAAAATTAAAGTAAAATTGCATCTGGTTATCAAATGGAAACCTTCTGCCCTTCGGTGGAAGGTTAGAGCTGCTTACGTAGGAGGAGAAGTTGAGTTGGAGTTTTGGCACTGAAGCTGGAAAAGGACCTATCAAGTTCAGGTGGAAGTCCCTTCTGAGGATTATGTAAGTGTAGCTGTTTCCAAGTCATTGCCAGGGGATTATCAGTACAGTCACAACATGTCAGGGTTCCAACGCCACCTTTCATAAAATCGAGAATAAATGCTGTATTGCACTTAAATACTGTACAAAATTTTTTTGTTTAAAAACAAAAGGTGTCCTTATCAGACCCATCTTTTCACATTGATCATTCTCTCTAGTATTTGACAATTTGTGATCTTTTTGCAATCGTATCGATTAGATGGAGGAAATTTATTTTTTTATGTCTTTTCTGACTGTTGAGAGTGACGGGTTCATTCACTCTGACCATTTCATGGGTTATTTTTGCTTGAATACTTGTTGCATTTTCTGTGACTCGGACAGTCATTAGTGCAAATCAAACTTTTTTATATCGCTCCTTCAGCCAACTATTACATCACCTGAAGTCCTTCTCTTGACGATCCTCCAAAGGTTGTGGCTTTAGCTAAGCTGTTAAGCTTCAATGTTAAACCCAGTTAACTGAGTATTTCCGTTTCTAATGCGGATACTCCCACCTGTTGTTTCCAGAACGTCTTGGCTTGCGTTAGAACGCCGTAGAATGTTTTGTTGTCCATCATTGTGTCTCTGTCATTTGTTAATGAATGAGTCTTTCACTTGGGTCCATGTGTGCTCTCCTTTGTTTTCATAGCCGAGGCTGCTATTGTTTTCTCATCAGGTTTTCCACTATCAGAGAGATAATCAGGGTTGTACATGTTCTGTTGTCCGGATGTTTCCAATGAAAAGCTCTAAAGTTCTGGACAGTTGGAGACAGAGAGCATCTCTTCTTGTCTTCCATCTCTACGTCTTCTTTCCTCTCCTCTCTCCCACCATCTGTCCCTTCTTTCACTTCATTGCTTTCTCTTTCCTTTTTTTTCCCTCACACCTTATTTCCATCTCTATCACCTCATGCTTTCCCTCTGGCTTACTTGCATTTCTTTATTACTTGCCATGTTCATTTTTGTCCCCAGTCGCCATCTGTTAATGGAACATGGGTTAGTTTCCATAGTTACAGGGTCAAAGGTGAGCAGTGGGTATCGACGCTGCAGAATAACATCGAAAAATGAGGCTGTTGGAATTTTCTTTTTTCTTAAGACGGGAACTGGAACCATTTCGGTTCATGGGGGGGGAAACAGATGAATGCTGCAAGGACGTTTTGTACTCCAGATATGAATGAATGAAATTGAACATGCAGTAATCAGATGAAATTAAAGATAACAATATGTGCAAATTCAAAGATGTGATACTTACAGCGCCTTTCCCTCTTTTGTTACAGTTTTTCAGCCAGCCACTGGTCATTTGTGCAACTCCAGAGTATTTTTTCCAGCTCCAACAGAATACTAACAATAAGTGTATTTCAGAATACCTAATACATACTGAAAAAAAGAAAATGGAGCTTCAATGTATAAAGAAAACTGAGGTAATTTGTTACATGTAATCAAATTGAGTTCGTCTAACTTAATTTATTAATGTTTGTTTAACATGACAATTTAATAAACTTAACATATTTCTTGGATAAACTTAATTTGATTACTTGTAACAAATTAAATAATTTTTTTTTATTTCAATTCACTCCCATCTACTACAACATAGACATAGACAGACTATACTGTCATTTCACTGCACAATTAAAATTTACATATTAAGCAGCATTTTGTTGCAAGACTCCAAAAAAGTGATAAATTGATTGCTATAGGTAAGCAACAAATGAAGCCATATTTTCCTCACAGAGGTTTTGGTAGAAATGTTAAGGGGATAATTCGCTCCCTCTAAATGAATTCTCATGTTGGCTTGTTAAAACACTCTCCGTGTAAATTGGTGCTACTGCCAGACAGTTAAATTGATATATTAAGTTTCTGTCAATATGCAAATAGAGATGCGCCCATCACAGTTTTTGAAGCTAATTTTGATTATTTTTGTTACACCCTGAGCTGACACTACCAAATCTGACATTAAGCTAGCAGCAAGAAAAGCATGTTTCTTTTTTTTGTGACTGAAAGTTAAAAACTGTTTAGAATTAAATGTTTATTAAATATAAAATGACATTCAAGGCAACATGTTGTGAAACTTGGCTATCCTGAATTGTTTAGGTAAAAGGTTTCATGAAATGGATGTTACTTGCTACTCCTAGCAACATACGTCCTAGTACATACACACAGAGATGCTACTGGATGGATTTTGATGGGAGTGTTACTGAAATGTCACAGCAATGGCCCAGTGATACTGTTGGTTAATCTCATGATGCACTATTCAGACGCTCTATCTGCATTAATGAAGATTCAGCACCTCAAAATACCAAACGCTGGAAGTGACTCCAACAGCAGGGATGACCAGCCTATTTTTTGAATAATTCAGCAAAGAATTATTTGACTTATTGAGGGCAGACAACCATTAAATATGGAACAACAATAAAAACACCATGATGTCACAACAAAACGTACCCTGTCCTGATAAAGGAGCACAGTTTTACCCACTATATCCCCATCCAAACATTATATAACATGATGGATACTACTGTATATACTTCATAGAGCACTTGATGCTTCACAAAATTGGCTTAGATTGTTAATAGTAAGAAAAAACACAATTTAAGACAGTCAACTTACTGGGGAAGACAAGAAACAGTGCTTTAATTCAATATTTGTGGTCAAATAGCTTTAAATGTACTGTTGTGTTAGACTCTTACTGTTGTGTAATTTAAGGAACCCTCCTGCTATAATCAATCATTAATTATATATACCACAAACAAAGTCAACATTACACAGCTGTGTAACAGAGTAGTTGCTGTGACAGAATTCGCTGAATCTTCCTTTATTATGTAAGCAGAGACAGAATGATTTATTTTCAAAACTTTCTCAAGCATATTATATTAGCAATTCACCAATAAGCACTGCACTGATAGTATTACAAACATGCATCATCATTCTTTATTTCTCCTGTTGTAATCAAAAGATTTGAAACTGAGAATGTTGCTTTTTCGCTCATTTGTTGCTTCTGTTTTTATGGAGGCAGTTTGTATCCAGTACAAATTGCTGTGAGGAGTCATCAAATGAAATGCAGTTAGCCGCAAAGGTAATAAAAGTTAATGAAAAATACTTCAATCATGAAAACCTCTTAGGAACTGTGCTTAAGCCCTGCCACTAATTGACAGTAAGCTAAGGGGAAACTGTTAATGAAGACCAGGCAGCTGGTATCACTCTGTCATTCTGATTAAATCAGGTGGACAGAATGGCTGCTTTAAAGGAGTTGCTGCTTGAAATCATTCTTCCTTTGCAAACCATGGCTACCTCCAAGCAAACACTTGCTGTTTTTATGTCTTTGCTTCAACTCTCAAGACTGCACCAAAAGCCTTGTTCCAAGAGAGATGTTTAGCTGCTGCAAAAACAGCTTTAAGACACCCAAGAAGATACCAGGAAATTATTCTAAGGGAGATTTAACTCGGGGAGGTGGTGACCAAAAAAGTGAACTCTGGTGCAGTTTGAATGCATATGTGTACGCCAAGCGGAAAGGAGGCCGTTCTAATTGTAGGTAGCAGACTATAGCACAGGACATTCTGGGTAAATACAACCAAAACAAATGCTCACATCTAGCACTAGCCGGAGAAATGGATTGTTTTTTGCCTAAGACAAAATTGAAATCCTGCAGCCACTAAAATCTGACTCTACTCTATTTTTCTATTTCATGAAGAAGGAAATTGCACTCAGTTTATTCTTCAAAGGTTTTCATGTTGTTTTCTTCAGTGGTTCTTGGTGCAGCGCCACTACAGGAGAGGATGTGAACAGGTCTTTCAAAGGATTTGGTTTATTTTTACACAGTTCACTGTGAAAGAACCACAACATCTGGAAGTGGAACAAATGTTGTAATTTATTACCCCAATCAAACAGAGTCAACTGGACTGTCAGGGGTGAGAACACTCTAAAACTCTGCCATGAGTAGAGAATAGCATCGAAATATCTCCCAAGAGCAACTTTGTCTATTGATGCAGGAACAATTTAGTGATGATATGTTTTTTCCCCATTATATTACAATTGAGGACTGGTTCAAAAGGCAAAAGGAATGACTAAGACCCTGTTCATACAGAGACACTTTTAGGCATATCTGCAAAAATTTGTTTTGTCTTTTAGACTGTGCGTCCACACAGATCTGGGGTGTGAGACACCAGAAATTAGCATTTTTGAAATTGGATCTCGGAGTCTCAATGAAGTTTACCGGAAATTGTGTATGCTATAAACAACCATGTGGGGAATAGGGCAGGAACATCTTTAGGAGCAAGGAAATATATTAAACATTCTTCTTGCTCCAAGTTTAAGTGCTCAATATTTGGAAGCGCAACCGGCTTCACTTCCTCTGGTGCGATTGCCAACGCAATGAAAATCCTAAAACACCACAGAAAATCAGCATAATTGTTCACAACATTTTCTTCTTCCTTTGTTCGGTGATTGGCCAAGTTGAAATTCAATCAGAGAAGTCAAACTCTGACTGAAATGAGAGAAATCCCAGAAAGAGAACTGAAGGGAGATGAGAAACAAGCACAATTGCATAGGAAGGCGATAACCAGGCTAGGAACAAACATACTTATGTATAAAACAGTATTTCCTTTATTGTAGTAATAATAGTGGAAGGTTTGAAATAACCCTTTGACGTATTTTAGCTTACTACATGAGTACAACTTAAATTTGAACATAAATCATTGCTCTGACGGGCTAATGCATAATCTGAGAGACTCGAGTTTCTTGACTTGTTGATTGATTCTTGTAGTTGTGCAGCTTATTTTATTCCGTTACATATCCTTTTTTCCCACCTTCTTCCTCCAGTAATGTTCAAGCTCCCTCCTGCTTTATGCGTAGACAGATGTTGAAATATAGAAGACACAGTGAGAGAATCGGAGGGAAGCAGCAGTGTCAGTGCGGCAGTCTGCTCTCACTTTCATCACTGAAATGTATTGTAGTATGTGTAGTAGTTTAATCGTGAGGCATTGTCTATCCTCTCTAATAAAAGATGACAGCCAAACCGTGTCCTCGAGCTTCTGTAATTACCACGCTGGTTCTGATCTCTAAGTAATAAGTAGCCTCGTTTGTTATAATTATGCACATTTACAGAAATGTCAGTCTTCCTTTCTTTTTTTCACTTTCCCCAACTTCCAGAAATCTCATTTAGGGAGCAAGGGTCGCCGAGCGCGTTTGGTGTAATTGCAGCACCGCGGATCAATGCTCTCTTCCCTCCACTGCCCTTCAACACGGCATGTCTTACGTAACCCCAAGCCCAGGGAGCCAATCAGTCCGCGTTCTGATGGAAATCAATGCCAACCCACTGCAACTCTAAATGAATGCTGTTTGTTGTGAATTAAATGTTAAAGATGAGATCCATTCAGCAAAAGGAAGGAGGGAGTCTGGCTTTCAAGAAAAAAAAAATCCAGATGAAAGTATTTCAAGTTAGACAGCTACCTCTGTCGATGCGGTCATTAGTATGCTCACTGCGTTCTGACTGGGTTCCAGTTCCTGGTGCTAAGCTCGCATAGAAGCTGCGAAACAGTTCCGAGTTGGCTACTTTCTTTGCAGTGTTTAATATCGCGATGTTGCTTCACACGCTTTAGCTGAAATCCGTTCTTTGTGTTATTAAAGTCATAACTTCAAAGACCGAGACATTTCATTTAGAGCTAGAAAAAATCTCAAAGAGCGACTGGAAGTGGTCAGCAGAGTAAAAGAACTAAAATCATCAATATGTCTTATTTCTCATTATGACAGACAGCACACTTAGGATCAAAAGTAAAATAAATTAAAGAAAAAATAAAATACCATTATAAGAAATGATGCCTGTTCATCTTCATAATGCATAAAAATACTTGATTTCAAAGAAACGTTTTCTTTGACATCTGTTTAATAATTCCTTATTTATATAGGAAAATATCTCAAGATTCATGGTCTCATTTATAAGAGATGTTCCATACATCAATAAATGACATGAAAAAATGTCCTTTTTTCATGTTATTTGAAAAAATTAATATAATGTATTAACCTCTAATAATCAATACCATACATTATCAACTGAGTTGATACAAGATGATTAAAAGTACAAGGGCGGAAAATAAGGTAGGACGGGAAGGACGTGGTGATATATGGGTCTCAAATATGAGATATTAAGTTTTCCTAACTTAATGGCTGTTTCTGACCATAACAACTGTATTAACTTACTATATTGGCCAAATTTTCTGTGCATTCCTAGATATTCTGTTTCAGCTGAGGTTTTTTCGCTCTCTCTCTTAAAAATAACACTATAGCTCGCAACACTTATGGAGGCATATTTGTTTTATAATTTGATTAGGCTGCAATACATTCCTACCACCACAAGGGGAGATACAACTCCGAGAGATCTCCCATTTTCTTTATTAATTGTATTGCGAGTAAGCTGCACAAAACATCTTTATTTTATTATTTTCGATTTTTTTTACAAAATATGTTAGAATATTTTATAATACTTCTCCGTACATATTGACAAATCAAAAAATACTGTTTTAAGATGAATATTTTGTGTCAGAATAAGAACGGCTTTATTTGGCCAGGAAAACAAGAAATTTAACTTTGGATTTCCGTGGGGGTGGGGGAAGATAAGACAAAAAATAAAGACAGACGTGTTCGTATATGTGTATGTACACACAAAATGCCTGTTTTAAAGGTGGGTTGTGGTCAGCATAACAACCATTTGCTGACCTAAAATTAAATCCAGATTTTAAGAAACGATTTCATTACCTTCTGTTAGCTTATACACTAACTCCTAGCAGCGAACGCCTAAATCAGGCCAAGTTATTAAAACCTTTGCCTAATATCCCTCTAGCTGCTTTATTAGGTTATGTTTGCACAGATTATGAATGTTATGCTGATGAAATAATTACTGTGTGTGAATAAACACAACCTTGATCAAGGAAAGCCAAGGTGGACGGTGCTGAGTGCAGCAGTGGCTTATTTCTCCCTCTGAATGCAGCTAATGACTGCAGCAGCTCCGGTCAGAGACCTGGATCTGTTGGTGTGATTATAGGAATTCATCTCTGACATGATGAAACCCTCTCCCAAACTTACACACACATGCATGGAACACAAATAAAGGCTCGCTGTCAGCCATGATGCACAACCATCTTCTCCTGAGAGCATTTAGACTGCGTGCCTGTTACCAGATCAGCTAGAAGAGGGAAATGGAGAGTCAATGGAAAGGAAGGAGGATGAATAGTTCCAGCGTTTAATCTAAGAAGAAGGACTCAGGTTTTTGTCACTGTTTTGTTGCAGTTGAAAAAAATTCCTAATAACATCTCTGAGCCCAACTGTGATGGTGAGATGAGAAGCATTAGTCACCACAACTAAGAAAAAAGGTTGACAAAAAAAGACAATGGATGAAAATTTGTAAGTTTATGTTTTATTATACAGGTCAAGGCTTCCCAAGGACGTTTTTTAGTGTTAGGGTTAGAAACAGATGTAGCCACCTACCATGTTTCTGCGGTTAAAAAAATAGTTAAAGTTGACAGAAAATTTGAAAATATCATATTGGAAGACATTTTAACAATACTTAAACACCAGCTGTAGTCTTAAAAAAGGCAAACATAAAAAATACAATTAAAATAAATATCAATAATTTTTTTAAATTCAGTTTCATCCTAGTTAAAGTGTCAATTTTTTTAATCCCTTATCAATGACTCTTCACTTTATTTGTTGAAGTGTGTAGACCGTCTATGTGTGTCATTTCGTCCTTGCTTCGGTGTGTATGTAGGTTTGTGTGGGAGTTCCTGTCTTATTGCCATGCTCTCCTTACGCAAACGCTTATGCAACCATGCAGCCTGGTGGCTGATCTCCCTTTTGCAGTCTGCACATAAGTGTGTGCACGTGTGCGTGTGTGCGTGTATGTTCTTGTTTATGGTACATGTAGAGGGTATTTACAACTAATTTCACCAATAAATAGAGGTCATTTGTAGGATTTGAGGACATTTTCCTTGTTCTCACTTTTTTCAGTTGGAATGCGCTCAGCTGGTTACGGTAAGAGGTTTGGTGTAAATTAGGTTTTGGTTTATGGTAAAAATTGATCTGCCCTTGTTGCACTTTATCAAGTCGAGGACTTCATAGCGCTTCACACTGCATTCAATCATTCACCCATTTACACACACATTCATCCATACACACATTAATGATAGGGTTAAGGAAAGTGTCTGGGTTAGACATAAATGCAGTTACTAAAAAGAAAAAAAGTCAATACTCAAAGTTCTCATTTGGATACAAGTACAAGAATGCATGTGTGTGTGCGTGTGTGTGTGTGTGTGTGTGTGTGTGTGTGCTTTATCCCTTTCCTGTCATTCCCAGACAAGGCTTCTCGTGAAAACCGACTGTCCTCTTTGAAGAGCGACAGAGAGGATTAGCAGTTAATTCTGATCCCCCTCTTTTCCAGAAACTTCATTAGTTTGACTTCAATAAGCTCTAATCTGATCTGTCGCCATGACGACGCCTAACAGATGCTAAAGGCGGTAGGGTTTGCCCTTGCTGATGTTTTTGTCTGTGTACAATGCACTTTTTTATGTCTGTGTTGTTAGAGGCTGTTTTAAAACATTCTGGATATAGAGGCAATTCTTGAAACTGTTTTAAAATGATGTTTGTATTTTTATGTCAAAATAGTATGGCCCTATAAACTTTTCAACGTTTATTGAGATTTATTTGTGACATACAGAGACTAAGCTGTACGAAATTATAAATAGGAAGTAAAACAACAGGTTATTTTTACACAGAAATTTGAATGTGTTACCCGTCTGGAGTCTATACTTTATAGAAATACATTTGTACTGTAGTTTACAAGTTCTTTCAGATTTGAATATGTCTTTGCAAAATGACTCAACAAGAAGAATATAGATGTTACGGAGCAGCATAGGATGCTGCCATTTACGTATCGATATTAAAGTTATTCAGCAATAGGAGTCAACAGTATTATCACAAGATGATAAGATGAAGGAAGCTAATGGAAAAAAAAGGGACAATTATTAGCGATGGCCTTTAGTGGGGCATTGACTGAAACATCTATAAAGAGTTTGTTTGGAAGTGGAGTCGGACTTAAGATTGGTGGGATTGTGATGTGATGCACTTCACTTATACAGACTTCTTTCATAAGTTCATAATTGTAATTTTCAGGCAAGATCGGAATTAGTTCATTCATGCTGCAGTGAAAAAGTCAAATGGGGGTCGCGTTTGGAAAAAAAAATCAAATTTAAGTCAAATTTAGGAAAAATTAAAATTCAGTGTACAATCCACTTGGGGAAAAGAATAAAACTGGATTTAGGCCACATTTCATGCTGCGAGAAGGTGACCTCAGACTTTTTTTGTCTACTTGAGTTGTGGTTCTGCAGCTCCTACAGAGTTACCTTTAATTCCTGGTTGCTTACTCTCACCTGAAACACACTGTCTCCAAGGTAAAACATGGTGGCGACAACCTAATGCTGTGGGGACCATTTTCTTTTACTGCAGCTGGAAATGTGGTCAAAGTTGATTTGAGTACGGGGTCCCTGAACGTAAATGCACGCCACATTTTTCAGACATGCATTTCCAGAACCATTTTCAAATACTTTCTTAAGATAATGGCATCTTTGCTAAATAATGATTTTGTAAACATTGAAGCATTCTTTTTTCTTTTTTTAAATATCAAGCGTAAAGCGTAAATCAAAGAGGAATACTAAAATCCCTTCAGACCTTTTTGATCAAGACCACTTCAACAGAATACACAGGCTGACGTAGAAAATGTCCTCCACCAGGGGGAGCCATAAGTTTGACTAACAGCAGATAAAACACAGCTCACCTGGATAAACTGTGCATCATTTATACCTGAACAAGTTATTTCATGTGGCAAAGAGTCATAAAACATAAAAGCAGTTATTGCAAGAATCTCCCAGAGGGGAGAAGTTTTATATGAACTTGAGTTTTTCTTGGATCAGATGGGAGATTTTCCCAGATGAATTCCATCTGCAGACACTAAGAGCGTTTGGTTTATTGCTGCTTCGGCTAAAACAGCAAATGAAACCAGGATTAGACATTCTCACTCCTCTGCACCATGGAGTGGGCTTCCCAGTTTTTATTAAGTTTTTTTTAAGAAAAGTATTAATATGTTTGAAAACATGACGCATGCTTTAGCTCTGCAGACACGCGAGTGTGTGTGTGTGTGTGTGTGTGTGTGTGTGTGTGTGGGGTTGTGTGTGTGTGTGTGTGTGTGTGTGTGTGTGTGTGTGTGTGTGTGTGTGTGTGTGTGTGTGTGTGTGTGTGTGTGTGTGTGTGTGTGTGTGTGTGTGTGTGTGTTGCACATGCCTCACAGGCTATGACTGGAAACCTTTCCACCTCATAAATAACCTGAAGTGCTGACCCATAAACAGCCCAACATCTTGCCGTATATTTCAATGAAAAGTACAGCCATGCAGGCATATTTTTGTTGGTGGTTTTTTTTCCAGTTGTTTACACACACACACACACACAATTATCTCCCTCGCCTCAGGGTGTCGGGGGGAGAGCTGTTTGACCGAATCGTGGAAAAAGGATTTTACACAGAGAAGGATGCAAGTACGCTGATCCGACAAGTTCTGGATGCTGTGAACTACCTGCACAAGATGGGGATCGTGCACCGGGACCTGAAGGTTAGACTGGCATACACACACACACACACACACACACACGCATGCACGCTTATGTGCATTCATCTATTCCATTTAAAATTCATTGGAGTAACCTGTTCTCCCTAAACATTAAAAATTAGGGGTCAACATGTCACCCTGCCAGCTGTTAGAAACAGAAAAGTGCGGAATAAAACTCTACTTTAAGAAAAAACTATTTTTTTTTATATGTTCTAAAGTTGAAGCTTGCCAATTTTGATAAAAATATGTCAAATCAACAGTAAAGTACAGTTCCCTTCAAAGCTATTCAAATACCTTGAATGTTTTCATAATATTTTCACACTACAAACTTCAGTGTATTAAATTGGAATTTTATGCAACGGAAAGTAGGAAAATTATGAAGGTGTTCTAAGTGTTTTGTAAGCAGGAATCTGAGAAGTGTGGCATGTCTTTTCTATTAATCCACCTTATTCTGTTCCATAATAGCAATAATAATAGCCTTTATGGAAGGGTGACAAGAAAGCCGTAATAAGTTATGTTTGATGTTTGCTTCTATGGAGAACAGATGCCACCAAAATTGGCAATTGAAGAAATGTCATAATATATTAATATGACAAATATTGATTAAAAATAAAAAATGAAACTTTCACTACTTATTTGATTATAAAGTGTAATTGTATCTAATTGTTTTATTGGTTTATTTTTTTATTTTATGTTTATATTTATTTTCTCACTTTTTCATATTCTGTATTTATTGACATTTTTTTTAATTACTGATTTTTTCAATTATACTTTGATTTATTTTATAAGATAATGCAAAGCGGAAATATTCCAGGAGAAAATAAAATCAATGTATGATAAAGAAAAGTGACGGTAAATAAAAAGTACTAAATAAATACAGAATATGGGAAGCAACAAATAATGAAGTAAAATATGACAGCAAATGTTGCTCTGGTCAGATAAGATAAAAAACGAACAAAGCTGGTCAACTCTTTATGCCAAGAGTTTAGCATGTTAAATGGAACTTCATACAAAATACATACCAAACTTCCGATTTGTGTTTGCAATAAAATATTTCTTGTCCTTTCACTTGTACAAAGTACAAAAATATCAAACCTTCACAGAACAGCTGTGTTAGATGAAATAACACACTGTGTTTACTGGTGTTTTCTAAGGACTGATGCTTGCATTGAATTTTATTTAGGCGTAGCACAAATTTTATATTTTCATTTGTAAATATTCTTGAAACGCATGTTTGGTTTAACATATCAGAAAAAACACAACAAAGTTTTTCCAATAAAAATTTTGTTGGGTTTTTATTGGAAAAAACCCTACAAAGTATGATGAGGTTTAAATGGGAAGTCATCATTTCTACTAAAATATAGTAGAACAGTCACTACCAGTCATAATCATGAGATAATTTTTACTTTCTAAATCATAATTATGAGATACAGTCATAATTATGAAGTTCAAAGTCATGATTATGAGATACTGAAGCAAACCTTGGAGAAAATGCACAGCTTTTTATCTCATAATTATGAATTCCAAAGTCATCATTACAAGTATTTGAACTTGTAATGATGACTTTTATTTTTTTTTTCTTTCGTGTCCAAAATCGGCTTCCGTAGGGTTTGACAAAATGTGGACATTTCCAGGGTGTGAGTATGCTTTTGCAAGACAAAAAGCCTCTGTTTTCTTCACTGATATATGAATTAATCCATTAGAAAGCAGTGGATGTGAAAAAACATTGTTTTGTTCCATTCTGTCTTCCTACAGCCGGAGAACCTGCTGTATTTCAATCCACAAGACGAATCTAAGATCATGATAAGTGACTTCGGTCTGTCAAAGATGGAGGGCAGTGGCGACGTCATGTCCACAGCCTGTGGGACGCCAGGATACGTGGGTAAGCCATCGGACCTCCCACATTTTTAACATTTAATTTTTACCCCATTAATCAATATAAATGTTTGAACTCACAAAGAGAAGACGATCTCATGTCAGCCAGTGGTAAATAGCTATAGTTGTATAGCACCAGAGAACTCTAAACCACTTTATATTACATTTAACAACCGCACAGTATCACATCTGCACTTTATTAATATAATCTTTTTATGATCTCCAACGATTTTTTTAGTTGCCTGTATAGATCCAAATACTTGCAGTTTTGCTAACAAGACAGCTGCAATGACTTCATCAAAGCATCACTATAACTATATGGTCACTCCATGCTTCAATCAGGACCTTGACTTACTCTTTATAAACTGCCATGCCAGCCTACAGGAAGTCTTGTTCTCTGTTGTTCACTGCTTTGTGCACCAGCGTAACTCACCAAGATCCAGCACCGACACATTTCACAGGTTTTTTGTTCTGACTTTTTGTCGTACTGTTTTCTTCCTGTGAAAAGGTAGCTTCAAATACCTTCATTTTGCTGTCCGTTCTTGTCCGTTTGTGTGCTTGCATTGCAGAAGAAGAGATCATAAATGGGTGTAGAGTATTAGTCATCCCGAACATATCACAGCTGAACATTTTTTGTTTCACTTTTTGTTCAAGAGGTTTCTTTAGTTCTGAACACAGTGGGATCAATCCTGTAAGTTTAGACTTACTTAAAAGACTATCAGTTATTAGCTGTGTTTACATCAAAATGTCATGCAAATTATGAACAAACATTTAAAATGCTGCAACAAAATAAAAACTAAATTAGCCATTTTTCCGTCTATTAGTTTGGAGCAAATCCGCCAGACTATGCAAAGTGTGATTTTGTCAGATGGTGACTCTGCAAGATGGAGAGGTTGCAAGCAAGAATAAACCACAAATCTTAGAAAAATGGAGACTTCTTCCCTCCAACCTGGAGGTTTAAACTTAGAAAGGGTTCTAAGGGTTCTATAACTTTCTGGTAGGAGCCTTCACTACATCAGAACTTATCTGGCAAATGTGTTTCTGTCTCCCCTTCAGCACATTAAACTCCTTTACAACTGATTCCTGGAACCCAGCGCGGCTTCACTGGGTTTGTGCTTGAAAAACACTGTGTTGACACATTTTCTTTGTTATTGTTCTAATGATTCCAGTGCATTAAAAAAAACACACACACATACACACTGTCTGAAACATCACTGTTGTTGGGCTGTTTTTACTCCAGACGTATGGTGTCTATTTATAAATTAGGTTGCAAATAACCAGAGGCACAAAATGAAAACCAGATCTGAATGATGAGTACTCCAACTTTCCACTTCTTTCTTTTACCATATTTGCACAAAATTTTCATTCACATTTCTCTCCGGTCGGCCTTTTGCCATCTTCAGTGGAAGTTAAAATGTAGTGGCTGTAAAATAGCTGAAATTGTTGCTGCAAAAGCAATAAAAACTCCACATTGGGTTTTGATTATTATCCCTGATTTATTTATGCCAATAACAACAGCTCACAAACATTGCATGTACCCTTCAGCTTCTTGCAAGGTTATCATCCTTTGAGCTCAGTTTTCTTCACAAAATACCTCGAGGTCATGTTAGATAAATAGTGCCTGTGGACGTCACCTTATAAGTGACGAAGCTATAAGTTCTCGTTTGGATTTATGTCTGGATTTTGATTACATCATTCTAATAGATCCTTGTTCTTTAAAAGTAAGCAGTCTGTCATAGATTTTTCTTCATGTTTTTATAGTTGTCTGGCTGGAAAGTGAATTTTCAGCAACATATCTGATGCTGAACGGGGCTGAGTGATGTGGACTTAAAATTTGATGCGATATCTGACGATAAAACATATTGAGAAAACTATAAATCAAAATTCTTATTACGTTAAGACATTTTTCACGCTAAGCGATACGATAAATGCCCACCCCTGTGCTGAAGACAGTTTTAGCAGAGATTCCACCTGGAATCATGACCTCAGTGTGTAAAAATTGTCTTAAACCCAAACCCGGGAAAACAGAAACACTCACACAGGCCTTCACAGTGAGTCAGAATGGGCCAGTAAACACCACAGTGTTCACATTCCCCAACGGGTGTCGGGTCTCCCTTCATGTCTGGGATGTTCAGATTCGCATCTGAACTGGACAAACGCATTTTTTTCTCTGTCAGGTCTGAAGTCTGCGTCCTGAAGTCCTGAGAACCTGGAGCTCCAGCAGCAGCTTTCCCACCATAAAACCAGCTGCCATGTGATTTCCATTTCTACAGACATGATGTGTCTGCATATTTTCCCTCTTGTCAAGCTCATTAAACTGTTTTTATGTAAAAAAAAAAAAAAAAAAAGCTGTTTTATGTAAAAGTCACATGTAACATTAACACATGACGTCCATTGCTGGCTTTTTGCCTTTGTCTTTCTCAGCTCCGGAGGTTCTTGCACAGAAGCCGTACAGCAAGGCTGTGGACTGCTGGTCCATCGGAGTGATCGCCTACATCCTGTGAGTACCAGCCCTCCTCACAATGTTACACCACTCCTCAAAACGTCACACCAGGCTCAGTCGATGAGTCGATATGACAGAAATCTCTGTCTGAAGACTATCCACATAGATTATTATATTTTGTTTCAGGAGGCTGACTGGGCCTCCTGTTTTCCTACTAATTTAAAGTTGATTTAGGGTTTTTAGGGAAGTACCAATCCACTCTTTTCATTTAGGATACTGATATCTGAGGTTTAGTATCTGCTGAAACTGATCCGATACAGAAAAACAGATGAATTGACTTGAAACATTCAATTTTTTCTTAAACACAGTACATGTACTGAACTAGACATTTATGTAGTAACTATCAACACTTTGCCAACAGCTTCACAAGCTTGGTCAAACATGTACAACACAACTTTAATTTATTTAGTTAGTCTAATTATGAGTACAACAGCCAATGAAAAACAAATGTTAAACAAACTGAAACTGACAAAAACAACACGTTGACTAACTTGGTCAAACATGCAAAGATAAACTGCAACAAACCTTTCAAATGGTTCAGAGAGCAAGTTACAGTCATGATCAGCCCCCTGGTTGTGGCTGCTACTCTACTTGCTTTTGAAATCATTTAACTAAACATGTTTGGAAGTGTGTAATAAAATATGTATAAAACTATCAAAGCTTATGAGATTATGCTGTTCCGTTGTTGTACATGGGTCTCGTTTCGTTGGCTTTTGAGAGTTTGTACGATGACATCACAAGCTTATATATATATATTTGGCAGCCAAACATGATCTTATCAGACCAGAGAAGATGAGATTTGTTTTCAACATTTTTGACACTTTCCAAATATGAGCCAAGAAATGAAATTAAAAATCCAAAACAGTATTATTATTTGAACTAACTCACTTCTTAGATTTTCCTCTGATCAGTAATGCAAGTATAATCATTTAATGCTGTTTCTGATTGCTAAACAGATCAAAGACAGAAAATGATTGTTTATTCACAATGAAACTTCAACATTTGCCTATTCAAAAAGCAAACTGACATTTAAGGAATATTAGCATTTTCATGACGATACACTATCCATATATTTTGCACAATTCGTCTTGGCAATGTCTGCATAGTTTATTAATGTGAAAACATGAGAGTTTAGATCCTAAAATAGAACCTTGTGTTACTCAGATTATGAGGTTCTAAAAGGCTAATGCTAAACAAGTGACTTTTACATGTTGATCTTTATTTTTTCGAAGATGAATCAGCACTTTTGCTTTTTTTAAATTTCTTTTTCGTAAAACAAAATCATGACTGACGTTATGAAACACCTGAAAAAAAGCATGTGATCAATTCAGGTCAGCTAATTTTATTTTTTTTATTATTGCCAGTATGCTGCAAATTTCAATCAATCAATCAGGTTTATTTTTACAGTACATTCCAGCAACAGGGGGGTGAAAAGTAAAAATTAAAAAATTTAAAAAAAAAAACATGACTTTTTAAAAAAAGGGCTTTACATCAAAATGTTTTTGCGCTAGATTTAGGTGGTTTTTCAGCTGTAGATGTATTTTGCAAAAAACTGCAACTGAAATTTCTTTTTTCGTGACACCAGTTTTTATACATTTTATCTGTAGCATCCTTGGACAATGAGTACCAGAGTTCTCACAGCATCGCACAGTTCATCCAAAGTTGAGTTTGTCATTCATAAGAGTTGACTCCATAGCTGCTCTTTTTCCACAAAACGTTGCATACGTATGTAGCCGCTCCCAAGTAGAAGAGGCTTGTTATTCCAATGCCTCCATAAGACATCAACATCTCCTCTGATGACTGGAATATGAATATGTCTCATATTTGCATCATTCACCTCTATGATTTGTAATGATTATCATATGAACAAGCCTATTCAGATGTGACTTTGTGTTTTGCATTTAACAGAAACACAGCAATTGCAAAATTGCGTTTACTCAACACTAGCAGAATATCAAAAAAGCTTTGCCCACATTGGTAAAAATGGAAACGCAGCTGGTGTTTCTCAGCTTACCTCACTGCTCATTCTCACATATTCCTCTCCATATCATGTGGGTTATCAACAGAGTGAAATATTAAGGGTCAGAGGTCAGCGTCATGATAAGAGAGAGAGTTGCCAGGACAGCGATTGACGTGTTTCTTGTACTGACCGCTCAATCAATCATCTTTTTTTTTTTCTAAACTCCTGGCAGCACAGTGTGGGTGTGTGCATGCGTGTGTGCGTGTGTGTGTGTGTGAGCGCAGGGAACAAGCAGCTCCCTGCTGATAATTAGCGCTGGGATTCAGTCCTTGTTAGCTTTTAGCTGCTGCTCAGGTGGAAAGATCGCATCAAGTAATCATCCATGATAATCAGCTGAGATCCGTAGTGCGCGGTCATGGACGAGTGTTCAGGAGACACACACCAGGACAAAGGCGAGTCCTGGTGTGTGTGTTCATATTAGCATGCGTGCTAGATGGAGTGGAGAGTCAGCAGAGTGACAGGTACGTCTTAAACAAATGGGAAAGCAGGGAAACGGACAGAACGCTTTTCTGTCCTCGCAGCAGGTACAGTCCCGATCCCTTTCTTCCTGGTGTGTTTTCCCCTTTCTTCCTGTTTTCCGATGTGAATCGATGGAGAACGGTATTTTAATGAGTTTTATGAAAGTCTCTCGGTGCGTCCAGCTCTTTGGTAATGAGGAGCAGATGATGTTTTTTTTATTTTTTTATTTTTTGTTTTATTTTTTTGTTGAGCAGCCTCTCCGACATTGTTCTTAGTTGGCTCATGTTGAACAGACTGAACCGTCTTAATATTTAGTTTTTACCCAGACTGGAAACCAGTAATCTGTTATTAATGGGATTAAGGTGATTCATTCTGCTGAGTAAGAGTAACCGTATACAGAGCCTCACAAAAAGTATTTATAAGTCAGGAACTTGGCCTCTTTTTGTCTTGTTACAATCACATGCATTCACATTGTTAATAAAACTGAACACTAAATAGTTAAATATGCATCCCATAGTTTCTTTTTTGGCTAAATGACTGTTGTTTCCTGCAGGCTGTGTGGCTATCCTCCGTTTTATGATGAAAACGACTCTAAGCTGTTTGAGCAGATCCTTAAGGCCGACTACGAGTTTGACGCCCCCTACTGGGACGACATCTCAGACTCCGGTGAGCCTCAGTCGACTTCTTCCTTCCTTCCTTCCTCGAGTGTTCAGCCGTTTCCTTGCTGCCGTGGGCCTCACATGCATCACACACCACTTCCACATCTGACCTCATTCTACAGGAACGATCATGTGTGTGTGCGTTTGTGACTTGGGTTATGTTCGGCGCCATGGTTACAAGTGAACCAGCTGTATGTGTTGATGCCTGTATTTCTTGATGATTAAGTGCTATTTGTGTTCTGTCAGGTAAAGCTGGTGTTCATATTCTGCTCAGACCACTTAAAGAAACAGTAACAACGTTTAGCCCAATGTAAAACTTGGCGTCCGCCTCTTAGAGCTCTTAGCAAATAGAAAGCCACATAGATTTGCTCTGTTTTAGTGGCATTTGGGTAAAAAGCCTTGTCTGTGTTGATTTGACCATCAGTTTTGGATCGTTGTGGAGTTTATGCCTTCAGGTGTTCTACACAACACTCCCTGCAGTTCTAGTTTGTAAACAGCAGGTGTCACTGTAGATAAATTTGCCTTTACTTGGCAGAAGAGGAAGAACATTCCAGATATCCAAATCTAATTCACGTTTTGAGTTAGAGTTAGAGTTACATTTATGCAATTTTGAGTGTGTGTAACATTTTTTAATAAAGATTCCCTCTGTCCACATTCAACCATACAGAAACTTGTAAAAGCTAGCAGTCATCTCCATGCCACTCCCTCTGCTTCGCAAGGATGTACCATTTATGAGGACAGAAAAGGCGGGACCAGATTATATGTTAGTCTCATCTAACTGAAGCACACTTTTCCATCTGAACTTCCAGTTGGTCCTAATAATTCCACATATTTATGTTTGTACAACAGAGAAGGCTTTTTAATGGCATATCTTCCATCGAACCAGTTTTACTATATATTGTGTCCAATGGTCGCTATGGAGATTTGGTGACTCTATTAAGCTTTGGAGATTTAGCTGTGTTTGACTTTTTAGGCAGGTGTCTAATGTCTGATGAAGATCAAACCCCTACCTTCCTCCAACGAGTAATGTCTCCAATGAGTAAGGTCGTTCGGATTTTTAAGCGTAACATTAAAAAATTGGTTTGTTGTGGCAAATCATATAAATAACTTCAAGGAAACGGGATGTTATGGGTTTAAGTTGCATTTACAAACAAAATATATTTGTTAATTTTAAGCAAATTCAAGGCTTTTTTTTCAATGTTCAATCCATTATCTATGCTTGCAGGCATTATCAATTTTCACTGCTATTCATGCCTATTTTTGATTTATATTGTTTTATTTTTTCAGCCAAGGACTTTATCAGCTGTCTGATGGAGAAAGATCCATCCAAGAGGTTCACCTGTGAACAGGCCCTCAGACATCCCTGGTGAGGGAAACACACAAAGTGGAGGCACCGGCAGGTCACAGGCAGCAAAAGCATGTTTGTGTAAAAATATAAATGTATGTTTCAGGATCGCTGGGGACACAGCCCTCTGCAAGAACATCCATGAGTCAGTCAGCCGGCAGATCAGAAAGAACTTTGCCAAGAGCAAATGGAGGGTAACTTTTGTCCATTACTGTCCATTATCTCTGCTATTCAGTCTCCCTGCTGCATGTCTGCAGTTTGTATCAGTTAGAAAGCTGCTCTGTGGTTGTTCCACTGACTGTATGTAAGAATATTACAATTTCTGCATTTTTCCCATCTTCTCTCCTTCATTTTCCTCCCCAGCAAGCATTTAACGCCACCGCTGTGGTGCGCCATATGAGGCGACTACAACTTGGCAGCAGCATGGGCAGCAGTATGGACGCCTCCAACCCCAGGCCGAGCCAGACGCAGAGGCCGGCGCAAAGCCAGAACCAAGCGGTCCAGAACCAAACCGCTCAGAGCCAAAACAGCAGCCAGGCGGCGCCAAGCCAGGCCACCAACAGCAACGCCAGCAAGAACTCCTCCATAGATAACAACGTAGCCGCTCCACGCAAAGAATGTGAGTCAGGAATGCCACAGGGACAGAAATGTCTGAGAGTGTGTTTGTGACTGGTGCAAAAGAAATTCCATCTAAAAGTGATACAAACAGAGACTGTAAGGTCTTCATTTTAACGTCCACCCTTTGTTTTTCCATAACATTTATGAGGGAAAATAATAGAAAGGTAGTAGTGATCAAACCATCAGCAGGTCAAGATGGAAACTCTACAGCCTCTTCTGATCCAGAGGGAAGGTCAGTATGGCTCATTAGAGAGAGCTGTTTGGAGGAAACCTCTCAAAAACATTGTAACAGAACGACTTTATGAAGCTTCTTTCAATTAAATCAAAAGCTGTTTGGAAAATTACCAATTTGAGATTTTTTGGCCATGATGCATTCGAGAAAACCAAACAGCTCATCAGCTGAAAGATCTCACGCCAACCGTCAAAGTCTTGCGTGCGTTTTGGTTTAAGTTATGTCTGACAACCAAATGCGCAGAAACCGTCACTAAGCTTTGCCTCCTGTCACTAGGTCTCCCTGCGCCCGTCACCCCTTGCAGCCTGGCATCTGCCGCCTCTTCCCCGGCCGCCGGAACGGAGCTGACCCGGCCCCACCCGTCGGCGGTGCCCGCCCCGATGATGACAGAGACCAAGTGACGGCAGGTCCCGCGGGGCACCAGCTGGGAGGCCACAGCTCTGTGAGAACGAGAGAGTCTAAGGTTTCAACAACAACGTAAAACAGAAAATGCAAAAGGGACGAGCAGAGAAGAGCGCAACCGTACTCTTCACCGTCCTTCC
Organism: Poecilia picta; assembly: GCA_033032245.1. Taxonomy (NCBI): domain Eukaryota; kingdom Metazoa; phylum Chordata; class Actinopteri; order Cyprinodontiformes; family Poeciliidae; genus Poecilia; species Poecilia picta. The sequence continues at coordinate 17,233,277 of CM065375.1, forward strand.
CGCTCTTGGATGCGTTCTCTCTTGTTGGATATGCCGCCCAACTAGTTCCCCGCCCTGCTCGAAGGAGAGCAGAGGACTCCATTACCCACAAAACCCTTACGACGATTGACGCCGCCATTGCCATACGTTACGGCCACCAGGATAGCTTGCAGGATTCTTCTCGTAGCATCAAAGCATCCACTGACTCTCACCGAGCAAGTCTGCATGGTCGGCTGCTCTGTGCTTACGCTACAACTTTTGGGGGGGAGGGCTTATGGAATCTGGGCTGTCCGGTTTATTCCGATTTTTTTTTTTTCTTTTTCAATTTTTGACTGTTGGCAACTGGATTGTTTGGTTCTTTCTTCTTCCTGTTCATTTTAAAGGCGGCATGTGTAACTTTCAGAGCGTCGCCACTTTGGTATGATTACTGTAAATAAGCCATAGCTGAGATAACTGACGAGGAGTCAGCCCCTTCATCGCTGTTGTCCTGTAGGCATTCCTCTCGATGACGCCCCATTTCCCATAATTCCGTTGTCTCATATCACCTTCACTGCATTCTGTGTTTTGAATATCGACGCAAAACGCAGTCGGACCGTCTTCTGTGCAGCGACCCCTCTTCGTTTGCACAGACTCTACCGATGTTGATACGTTTGGGTGAAAGTCTCATGAAATCTCCTCAGCCGCTTGTTTTCAACATTCACGCTTTGCAGAAGTGCTTTAAAAGTACCGTGTGACTGTTTGGAGATGTGGAGACATGTGCTTTATCTTTTTTGCACAGGGAAAGGTCAGACATGTTGTCTCTGACCAATTAGCTGCCATGCACACGGATTTATCAGACGAGGAAGAAAAAGGAAAAAAAGAGATTGTAAACCTAGAAACACAAACGGATGTCTTTAATTGTGTGAAGTTATCGAATTCGTTGGATGAATTAAATTTTAAATTTTTTTTCTAACAATTACCCTTTAAAGGAGACACACAGAGGAAGCTGCGGACTGCAGAGAATGAAATAGGTCTGTTTACCTGAGAACTGCCTCCACATGGGAGTGTTAGTTACTATGAATGAGTTAGAGACCCGCCAGCAGTGCAAGAAAGTATTCATACCCTTTGAGCTTTTTAGTCACATTGCCACACATTTCAGCAAGTTTGTCATGATGCTGCCACCACCGTATTTCATCAGTCATTATGTAATGTAGGTGGGGGTTCCCAAACTTCTGACCATGACTTCTGACCGGCCCCGCCGCCCCCTAACAAGCCAACCGGCAGAGCTACTACATATAAAGAAACATCAACTTCTACAATGTTTATCTGCACGTACTTTTACTATTCAATAATTATTACATGTGTTTAGCATAAATGCTAACCTCAAATTGATCAATTATAGCTCTCTGGAAAATAAGAGTTAAATAAATTACTTTAACTTATATTTTATTGTAATGATTTAAAAAAGAGTAGATTTTATTATTTTAAAAAACGATTAAAAACATTTTTTGGATTTGTTTTCATCTTCCCTCCATTGTTTTGAGGCCCCCTGTTGGCCTCTGAAAATATACATCGAAGCTTGTGTCATTAATAAGGCAAAGCATGCAAAAGTTCAAGGGATGTGGATTCTTTTTCTTTTTTTAAGCGCCGAGGTGTTGGGTGCAGGATGGGTAGGAAACCAGTTGCGAGCGTCAGGTCGCCGTCCTCCCTGTCGTTTGTTCCCCTCTCTCTAACGAAGCCATGATCTCACCTGCTGGTTCTTTACACTGTCCTCAGGGAAACCTGCAGCTGCACTGTGAGCTGGCTAACTCCAGCTTCCTGTTGGCTTTTTCTTTTTTCCTCTTTTGTTCACAGGAAGCGTTCTGGGCGTGGCTGCGGTTTACGATCCGAGTTTTAAGATTTGAGCTCGGCTCTTATCCAGTCGCATTAAAGACGTGTGACATGAACTTTGAGGATAAAGGCCAAACTGGTCCTTTCTGTTGCGGACTTCTTGAAACTATTACCTGATTAGGTATAAGCTAATATTAGCTTTATGGATTTGCTAGCTTAGCTTCTTTCCTTTAAGTTTTCTGTGTTTAATCGTCGTTTTCTCTATTTTTTTCTTCTTATTTTTAATTACCCTGATTTAAAAAATCTAACTTAATAATCCAACTTGATTATTATTATTATTATTTATTTTATTTTTTTAGACACAATTCAGAACCAGAACTGTTCACTGCCAGGTGCTCACTCTTACACACATATCAGATTGTCAAGTCCTTATTAGATGCACATTTTTTTCTAATCCCTTTATTGTGAAATGTAGCCAAAGACTTGTTTGCATTTTTTATTTAGACTAAATTGATTCATGTTGAAGCGGTTAAAGCAGAATTACGCTGAGGTGAAGCATTTCGGAACACAAGCTAAAACTAAAGGGCTGATCTCCATCTGCAAACTAATCTAGAAACATGTTGACCTTTGACCCCTTCTCTGGCCATATATCTTTATTATCTCCAGTCGTGCTGCTAAAAGAAGAGGGGCGTCTCTGTGAACGCTGGGTATGAAAGCACATCTGGAGCCGAGGGGTTGGCAGTAAATCAAAACGCAGTCTGCCACAGCGTTGGTACGTTAGGAACCACCTGAGGTTGATTTAAAGGGACCACAGCCAGACATTTCTCAGTCCCAACGTTGGTCGCAGAATTACAATTTTTTTAAATTATTTGCGGCATGGTTTGATCTATTTCTTTTTTTTTTTTCTCTCTGCTTTGCTGAAGTTTTTTTTAATCAGTGCTAAAACTCTTCTTTTAAGGTTTAAGGTCATTATTCTGGACTATTTTTGGTCATTTTGTCTGTAGCTTCACTGATGATTTGCCAATAGTGTGTGTTGGTAAAGAATCTCTGTGTTTCCGTAACAGGAAACGGTTGACGGTCTGCAAGATTTCAGTGGCTATTTTACGAATATGTACCTTTATTACTAATTGTTAAACAAATTTTCACAGGACAGTTAAGTTTTTTTTTTTCAGAAATGTTCTGTTAAACAGTAACACACAACCTTTAAGTTGCGAGATATTTTAACATGATGGAAGTCGAAATTTCTTTTTTGACGAGGCGTAAGAAAAGTTTAAAGGTTTATTAAATATTATATATGAACCGCTTTGAGGTTTTTCACGTTGGAGTTTTTTTTAAATGGTCAAATTGCGCTTTGGTCATTTCCTGTGTCAGACTAGCTTATTTTCATACTGTACGAAAACCCTAAGAAAGTTACCTAATTCAGTTAAGTTGTTAACTGCTTGCCATATTTTAACAGAAAATTTAAGTTACGCATTTGACAGCCCAAAATAGAGTTAAAGACATTCTGGAAGCATTTTAATGGCATTAAATGTTGATGTTGGACATTTGGCTATAATGTCCATAACTAATGTTCTAAATGTTGATACTTTTTATTAAATTGGTCTATAATCTAGAAAATATGCCTCCCACTCAAACTAATTAAAACAAAAGGTGTCATTTACTCACTCACACACACACACACACACACACGTTTCATTTGTTGTATCATTTCAACACAATTATGCAAGATACCTGCAATAATATGACATTTATATCTTAAACAGCTGATTTCCTTCATGCTCTTTCCAACGCAACACGTCTCCACTCTGAATTGAAGAAGGTAATTAGACATGGCAGTGTTCGGTGTGTTCTCAAAAAAAAAATGATTCCCATTTTTTTCCCCTAGTGATGTCTCATTCCATTTTTCTATAGAAAAACCAGAAAAATGTGTTTGTTGTATGTTTCTACGTAACAGAGGGGAACTTCTAAGGGCTTTAGTCAAATGATCACCTTAATCTGATTAATTGCTGTGACCATATATGTTGCAGTTGATTGCTATGCATTTGTTTAGTGTTTTTTGTTTTTGTTTTAAACTATACAATGTTTTCTCTGCAATTTCTGGTCCTGCATTTTTCTTAAATGCAGGACCAGAAATTGCAAAGATTAGCAGCTCTGGTAGGAAGTGCAAAACGGATTCCCTGTTACGTGTTCGACCATTTCAAACATTTGCCTTTTAGAATAAAATAGAATAGAAATTCCTCACTAATTCCTCCTAAATAAGATAGATTTTGTTTAGATAAAATGTAATTCCCTCACATAGGGATGTTAACGAAGCCACCAATTCATGTTTTGTGTTCATCTGACATTAAATGTGATGTCCAGGCTGTAGACTATCAGCTGAGAGGAAACAGAGGATCATGCTCCTCTGTAGTTTTTATGTCCGCTGTTTGTTTGTTTTTTTTGTTTTTGTTTTAAAAAAAAACATCTGAATGAATCTTTTTTTCACATTAATCATGCTACTGTAAATAGATTGTGAATATAAATGATCTTTTTGGAGATATTTATGGAATCTGTGGTTGAGGAGTTTGTGAATGGATGAGGGAAGCTGATTGTATCATCTATGGAATGTTTAATGTTAAAACAACTAAAAAAAAAAAGAAAGAGCTGATCTCCCCTTTACTTCCTCGCTGCTGGAAGTTTTCAGAAACACCGTCAGCGTCCGTCCAGCCGAACAGGAACAGCACCACTTACAGAACTCAGGCTTATGATTTTTTACTTTTATTTTTTGGCCATTTTAAAAAAAGAAATCCAAAGCTGTGATCGACTCAGAAACACACTGCTATGGACTGTTTTGAGCTCACACTCCTTAGATTTTTTAATTTTATGTTTTTTATGAAGATGCCGCAGAAGTGCACACACAAAAAAACAACACAAGCATGTTGGGGAGAAAAAGTGCTTCTAGAATTCAATCTCACATTGAGTGTTTCATTATCTTATATGCCCTCGTTACGGTGTTACTATCTCTGTATTGTGTAAAGAAATACACAGTTTGATATGCATGAGCCCTCAAATAGCAGAGGAAGAGTTTCAGTCCTATGAACAGTCAGAGTGTTCAGGTTTTTTTACTGAATTACTCTCATGAATATAACAAACTAGTGTTCATACAAAGAAAAATGAGTAAACCATTGGAAATTTAAAATTTATTTTTTAAGAGTTGCTTGTTTGAGCAACTATTCTCCGCCTGCATACCAATAACCACCTTAATGCCACGGTATTCATACGCCTTAAACTTTTCCCTGTCTTGTTGCGCTACAGTCACAGCCCGATTTGATTCCACAAATCGAATCGGGATTTTGTGTCACAGACCAACACAAAATGGTGAATGACATGAACAGAGAATGAGAAATGGTTTCCAGTTTTTGAAACACTTAGTAAAATTGGTATGCATTTATATTCTCTCCGATGCCCCTAAATAAAATAATCTAATTAGTTAAATAGGTTTTGCAGCCACTTCAGAATTTTGTATGGTTTTGTGTTGGTCTATGTCAGCAGCTCTCAATAATAACATTGAAGGCTGGTTGTAATATGTAAAAGTTCGTGACTCCTCTCAGTTCAGGAAGATTACTGTTGGTGTATCGTCTTTTACTTCCTGTTCCCCTGTAAATAGTCATTGGCCTCTTTGGAAGTTACTGCTCAATAAAAACATCAGAACTATAGAAAGGTTCATAAAATAGCATTATCCCTATTACATTTTGGAGATAGTCCATTTTTAGGCTAGTTGATGGCCTAAAACAGCTAGCTCATTCCTTATAAGGTTTTAACAGATTTTCACTTTACAAATTACGAATTATCTCTTCAAAAGCTTCGTTATCGGTCATACAAAATGTGATGAAAGCCCTGCAGGCTGTAGGAGCTCTGTCTTTGAGACGAGTTTGGACTGAAATTTTCTCTGTGCTGTTAGCCGGGGCCATGTGTCTCTCTGTGGTTGTCCTCGTCCAGAGCCAGCTCAGCTAGCTAGCTGGCCATATTTACTCTCTGCATGTGACCACAACAAACTCCCATCTTGTGCACCATTGTCGCGTTGACGACACCGGAGCGAGCGCCGCCTGCTGCATTTATTGTGGTGGGATGATGATAACAACAATGATGATGATGATGACTTTTTGTTGATGGGGCTTGTGTTTGAGATGCCTTCGACAATCATGTTCACATATCAGACCTACCATGACAACACAAGCTGGAGAAACTGATTCTGTTTGTTATTCTGGAATAAAACCTGAATGACTGTATGCTGACTACTGTCTGTGTTTGTATGGATGTGAGATGGTGTGACTACAGAGCAGTCACACGTTATAGTCTTCATTTACAAATGGGGCAGAAAATCCAGTCTCAACACATGGAAAAGTGGTAAATACATTTGAAACCAGATATAAACATAAACGGACTAAAAAGACACAAACATTCTTTTCTTATTGTTTGAAGTTAAATCTGACCAAGCCTTTCTTGATTTAGCTTACCGTAGTTAGAATTACCAAAATTATTTCTATTTGCTTAAAAGCCAGAAAAGGTGGTGATAATTTTTTTTTAGAATCATTTTTTGTAACTTTCCCCGAATTCAAAAGTTAAACACATCAAAGTCTTTTGAACTGTATGACTTTCATCAAACCTTTTGATATTCCTTCCACAAGCTACACTCAGTTTATGTAAATATCTGGTTTCAACAGGCACAAACCAGCCAGAGAAACACGACAAGTTGCTTTCTAATAGACTTTTAGTTTATTTGGAAAAGTGTCAAAACTATATCAAAAATAATTGGGGGGCGGGGGGAACAGAAATGTCATAAATCATACATTCAAGTATCTTCAGAGATATCTTAGTCCTACTCTCCTTGAACAATGGCTGACGTTTAACACAAAAAATCTGCCAAATAAAACCTAACAGGACGAAAAAGAAAGGTCAGTACTGCACTACTCAGTAACCTATAGGAAACCCCATTGGGTCGGGACTGTCTGCCCAAAGAACAAGAACAACAAATAAACAACAAATTCCCTTTGCCCTTTCAATCAGACAGTAGTACAACCTGTGGTTGGTCTGTGGTTCTGCTATTTCCAGAGAGCTGATGCAGCTTGGATACTTTTCTTTGACCGATGTGTCACTAAATTAGAACTTGAAGGTAACTGGAATTCCCAACAAAGACAAATGAATCTTTTCATTTGTCAGTCTACAATAGACTGACAAATGAAGGTAACATGATGTGTGAACTCCAAATAGTCCAGTAATAAACAGTCAGGCTAATAAAACATTCATTTTACGTTATGGTTTTTATAGTACACACAAATCTGAAATGTCCAGTCATATCATATATGACCGTATGTAATGTATGTAAAAAATTTAAAAAATAAGCATTATGATTCAGTCTGAAAGACAATGTTAAACTTTTCTCATACTTCATTATTTTTGTTACTTTTTCTTGATTTGTCTCTAAAAAAAATGGAAATGACACGTTGACATTTCTAACTTGACAATGTGGAAATACTCAAGGAAAACTCGTGTTCTCCTTGTGACTCATGTAAAGTTTCAACATGGCTGAATTTAGGGCTTTAGCATTAGCTTTCAGGAAATACCATGCTGGTGTAGCTCTTTAGCATTCAAGACTGACATTGATTCGTCAGTCTTGTACTTTGGCTCTCACCACTTCTCCATTTGTATGATTAGAAGTGGTGAGCATCCAGACCGCGCTGACCAACATTTACCCTTGATGTGCTGTATAGCAGATGTTTGAAAGACAAAAGACAGATGTTACAAACACTTAAGGCACACGTTACCTTCAGTACCCCTTAGTAGAAACAGGTTTTTAGGGTTAAAAGAGTCCAAAACATGCCATGGACAGATGTTGCTAGCTTATAAAAATGGGCGTTTGGCTTATGCTGGGAATCTATAGGGGGCCGGGGGTATTTTCTGGTATTCATTGTTTTCCCGCCAATGTTCCTGGCAGTTTCACAGCTTCTCACCAATGGAACAGATTTTTTTTTTTTTTTGCTTATAGTGAAAACATTATGGTTAGATAATAATGCTACCTCCTCAGGTGGCTAGTGGTTAACGTTTGGTGCTTAAACTTTTACTTAATGCTAACTTTTTTCTTTATCATCACAATTTCAAGAAAATTACCTATATGTATATAGATATAGATATACATATATCTATAAATATATATATATATATATATATATATATATATATATATATATATATATTTTTTTTTTTTTTTTTTTTTTTTTTTTTTTTTTTTCTTTGCAAACCTGCCTAAAATCACTTTGCTCTTGCACATAATGTGAGTGGAATGAAAGTGGCAGTGTCCCAGAACATCAATTTAAATTACTGCCATAGATTCTGAAATGAATTATTTCTGTAGTGATTAGGGTAGACAAAATAATAATAATAATTATTATTATTATTATTAATAATTAATAATAATAATAATAATAATATTCAAGTATGTTTAAAATGCATCTCTCAAAAAACTCCTTGAGTAAAATAGGTATTTGGTGACTAAATAATGTTTGGTTAAAATATTTGATGTATTGTTTTGTTTAGAAATCGTATAATCAGACAAAAATATAAAATTTTGTAAAAAATTTCAATAAATTTTAAAAAAAGTATTTTTTATTCTTAAATTAGGGCACATCAAATTTCCATATCTCGCTTTTCACAACATAAAGCATCTAGAAGCTACATCAGATGATGTACGTTGAGTTTGAACAGAGCAAACTATTGGCAAGATGTGATCTATAATTGATCACATCACAGCAGACTTGGATCATTTTCTTGAGCAGTATCAAAGCAAAGGGGGCTTTGCTGTGATAACCACACTTATAAGTGTGGTTAGAGTTGACTGGTCTGCCTGAAGCCCTGGCTTCGTTCATCCCAGATATGCTCCTTCATTAGCCGGCCTGGACTGGCTTCCCACAGGTCCAGTCTCTACACCTCTGCTGCTTCCTCTGACTCAGCTGGAGATTATTCTCCCTGTTATCTCATCTCAAACACAGAGGAATGAAAACACACACTCACACGCGCGCACACACACACACACACACACACACACACGCACACATTCACACTACAAAGCTCAGGGATTAAAAGCAGAGAAATAGTAGAGGGCTAAATCAAAGTCTTTCTATGCCTTTTCTGCCTAAGTAAATAGAAAACGTCCTACACGAGGGAACGGAAGTAAATATTTGTTCAACCCTGTTCCAGCAGATGTTCTTGTCGGGCTGATGTCAGGCTCACAGCTCTAATTGCTTGGGAGTGCTGGAAGCCACTGATTACTGTACTTGCTAAACAGATTTTTCTCTCTTTCCTCATCTTTAATTCAACAGTTCAGCCACTTTTGTCCCACTTATCTGTAACTTGTCCTCTTCAATTTCAGCCTTCCTGTCACTAAAGACCATGCTCACATTTTCTGTCGTTCTTCGCAAAGTAGCACATATACTGCAGCTCCTAAAAGACTTATTTCAAGGCGATATCTGAAGCGGCGAGATAACACGCATGCCTTGCAGCAGTCAGAACGGAGATCTTGACGTGTTTTGGAGTTTTTGCTGCATTCAGAGATCAACTGTGTCAGCAGGACTGACATACCAGAATGTCTCTTCTCATCATTTTAGGGGACAAACAAAAGGTATGTCCTCCCTAGGGAACTGCTTTTGATCCCCTCGCTGATACTGGAAGCTACTGGGGAACTATTATCTTTTGTAGGAATGTGTACTTTACTTTATGATCAGCGTTTTGATCCATTTTCATTTAAAAATCCACAACATGAAAGCGTTTTTTCCACCTACATTCTCTTTCTTTTAAAAGATTTGAATGTGTTGTTGGGTTAGATGACCATTATCACACTTAAAATTGACTTTCAGTCTAAAGCTAAAGATGGTCCACATTTTTAGGAAGCAGGGTTCTGTAGCACAGGCATAACTAGCAGCTTCGGTCAGTGATTTTGAATAACCAGGTGCAAACAATTCTCGTTTTTTGTGGATTTTCTCTAACCCATGTACGCTGATAGTTGTAGATCGATCTCAAATAAATACAGACACCAAAACTAACAGTCTGGTCCACTACTCTCCTAATGGGCTAATAGCGGGGTAAAGTTTCAGTTTAGCGTTTATGCTAACTTTGAAAACATTTAGCACACTAAACGTCCCCTAAATATTTTTTTTTATTGAATTCTAAAGCACTAATTTTCTTGGTGGTTTTATAATCTTTCAGTTGAATGAAGACATCTGTGTTAAAGCTATGAATCCTTCGTGTAGTTAGTCTTTTTAATCATGCTCTTATTTTGAAGGGAGTGAAGACTGTTTACATGGCAGTTCGTTTCCGCTGGTCAGGTTCTCTCGTCTTTTTTTTATATATATATATTTTTTGCACAAATGGCAAATATACGACAAATGAACAAATAAGGTAAACAGAAGGACACAACACTTACACGAAAAAATATGTTAAAATTCACACATATGAAATGTTTTGAGAACTTCGCGTTCTCCTCGTGACACATGGGAGTTTTCAACGTGGCTGAATTTAGGGCTTTAGCATTAGTTGTCAGGAAATACCATGTCGGTGTAGCTCTTTAGCATTAGCGGAACTAATGTTTATAATCAGTACTGACTTAGTGTATGTTTTCTATGACCATTCAAATTTTCTTTCAGAATTCTATTTGGACCACTGTCATTAAAAATGTGTTTTACAGAGCTACAGCATTGTAAATAACAAAAAACATCTACACTCTGGCTGAAGAGTGTTGCTGTATGACGATCTTTTAACATACTTACAGCTCACTTTCCTGAAAGACATCATCAGTTGTTGGCCAGCTCTGCTAATCCACCTCACTTGCTTTTGCTGCACCCTCCTTAAATCTCTAATTTGGGTCACGCTGTCCAAAATATTAGCTTCCATGCAATGGCTACAAAGCACAAAACATTTTGTACAAAATGAAAAAAAGTGTTTTGATGGGCCAGTCTCCTCCAGTCTGCCTCCTGTTGAGCTTCAGTGAATTGTTTTCATTTCATTATGAAAGATCTCGTGACACGATGAGCACCAGCCTCCTTCCACTGCTTTCCTGTCTAAATCAGAGGAATATCTCAGAGACACCATGCTGTTCAGAAAACCTCGGCAAACATAAAAACATTCCAGTCATTTGACGGACCAGACACACACACACACACACCTACACACACACACACACCACACTCATAATTTTCTTTATACAAACACATTTGCATCTACACTGACTATGGCGTCTCTGATCAGCCTCTCTTTAAACCCACTGTGTTTGTGCCTCATTAGTTTTTCAGCATTCCATTGACCCAGATTTTGGTAATATTTAAAATATTATATTTAAATACACAGTCCAGTCACATTAATGTGACCACCACGTACTTTCCACTTCAGAGTTAAATAACCAATCACAGAAGGCAGGTGGCAGCACAGTGCAGTTGAGCGTATATAAAGGGTGTGTGTGGGCTTCGGAAAACATTTCAATCGTTGGCGTAATGCAGAAACGAAGCGATTTATCCGACGTCCAAAAGGGCATGATCATTGGCTTTCGGGCCAAGGGTGGAAGCATTTCCGAAACGGCTGAGTTTGTGAACTGTTCGCGTGCCGCCGTGGTAAAAGTGTACCGTGCATGGCAAAATGGGACTGTCCAAAATCAACGACGTGGCAAATGTGGTGCACCACGGGCCATAGATGACAGAGGCGAACGACGGTTGCGGAGATGCGTTCGGGCAGATAGACGGGCTACCGTTGAGCAACTGACCACTAAAATGAACCAAGGGGCTACCACAAGTGTCTCCCAAACCACTATTCAGCGAACATTGCTGCGTCTGGGCCTCCGAAGCGGACGCCTGGTTCGTGCACCTATGCTGACTGGTGTTCATCGACGACGAAGGCTAGAATTTGCACGCCAGTACAGCAGCTGGACGTCCACTGAGTGGCGACAGGTAGCGTTTTCAGATGAATCGCGTTTTATGCTCCATCGGACAGATGGACGTTGGCGTATAAGGCGTGAAACCTCTGAAAGGAACCACCCTGCAACCATTGCAGGAACGGTCCAAGCTGGAGGCGGGAGCATTATGGTCTGGGGAATGTTTTCCTGGCATTCTCTGGGTTCACTGATTATTGTGGAAGGCACGATGGATCAATACAAGTACGCATCTGTCCTTGCGGACCATGTCCACCCCTACATGCGCATTGTTTTTCCTCAGGATGATGGCATCTTCCAGCAGGACAATGCGAGGTGCCATACAGCTGCCAGTGTACGTGCGTGGTTCGAAGAGCACCAGGATGAGTTTACCGTCCTCCCCTGGCCAGCAAACTCACCTGACTTAAACCCAATCGAGCATCTGTGGGACCATCTCGATCGAGTTGTTCGCGCCATGGATCCTCAACCGCGTAATCTAGCGCAGCTGGCCACGGCATTAGAGTCGGCATGGCTCAACATCCCAGAGAAGACCTTCAGGGACCTAAGTGACTCTCTTCCTGCACGTCTCGTAGCAGTTCGCTCTGCGAAAGGTGGTTATTCTGGCTTTTGACAGATGGTCACATTAATGTGACTGGACTGTGTATGTTGAAAGCAGTTCTCGTCTGTCAAAATATTTTTATGTTTTTTCCACCTTTACGTGGCATTTATATTTGGTAGTTTAGCTAAAAAACTATGGCTACAAAAGTCAGTATTGTGTTAAAAAAAAGCATTTTTTTATTAGCTTTTTATCGTGTTGTAAAGTTATACCATCAAAAACATACCTGGATTCATTTGAGAAATCATTCAATCTCCCATGGCAACCATTCAAACAAGTCCATAAATTTTAAATTCATTTTTCATGTTTAAAGCAAGGTGCTTACTTTATAGAACAACTTTTTCTGTAAGTACCAAAAATAATCCTATGAGACAATTTATCAAGTCATTTTAAAACAGAGTAAACCTGCTAGCGTTAGCCTAGATCTTTAGCAAACTCCTAGAATGGAAACTTCAACAACAGGAGCAAGATGTGAGTTCACTGAAGACTGTAGCTGTATGTGTCTGTTCAGCACGTACCTTAGAAACGCTCTACATGATGTTAAGATACAAGTTTCAGGTGACATGTTGTCAGAACGTAGCTTTGTGCTCGCAGTAGCATGTCAGCTAATGCTACGCTCTATTTACGTCAAAACGTGGAGCTGGGTTTGATGTCTCACTGGAAAAAGTTGTGTTCCAGTTGAGTAGTCAGGATTTCAAAGTGCTTACTGTTGTCGACACGAGAAGCGGCCATTTTGAAGTCGGGAATTAAAGGTCCTATCTGAGGGTAGTTGGCACTTCTCCCACATTCCCAGTGGGAAATCTGAATTGAGGAAGCGTATCAGTTGATTTATCCGACTCGGGAAGTTGTAATTTCCAACTACAAATGGGACACAACATAACTTACTGTCCACCATCTTGGAGGACAAAGAGAACAAAGAAATACCCCAATGCAATGCAATTAGCAATTAGAGACGAACAGATGAAAAGAAGCATTTTTATGTTTGTGAGTCATGATCATAGCCAAAGGAATTATCAAGAATTGTTGTTGGGCGTCAACAGGTAGTACAGCCTCTATGATCAAACATGAGAAGCTGCGAAAATAAACTTTGACTAGCACTGAGTCGTGAAGTTTGAAATTTATTTACAAGAAAATTATCTGGATGGATCCTTTTAACATTTGGAGTATTCATTCATAAAAGGTCCCTTGCAGAAAGACTGTCCCGCAGTCTCTCCATCTCCACGGCCAATTTTAGGTCCATTTAGAAGATAATAAAAAAAAAAATCAAAGCTGCATCCTCTCCCGTATCGCTGCACCTGTGAAGGTCCCTGGTGACGGCTCTTCCTGCGTCACTGCGTTGAGGTGACGCCCCACCTGCCTCTCCGCTGCCCTCAGTTTCTCCTGCAGCTCCTGTGCCTCCCGCTCTGCTTTGCGTGCGGCCTTGCGGGCGTTTCTCAGGGAGCGCTTCACCTTGCCAACGCGCTCCTTCAGCTGCCGGTTCCTCCTCTCGGCTGCGGCCAGGCGTTCCTGCAGCTTACGGCCCCGCTCCTCCTCCTCGAACAGAGCCAGCTGCACCGAGGAGCACAGCAGCTGGAGCAAGAAGAGAGGAAAACAGAGTGGTAAAACCAAACGACTGTAGCTAACTGCTGTCGTAACATCAGGTTCTGCTATGTGAGGAGGTAAAAAAATAGGAACTTAGAGTCCTATTATTTATCTACACATGCAACCTGTTGCCAATTCTACTCTATAAAAAATACTTAGAGTTTATAGAGTATATCTGGTTGTTAGTCTAACAACCATATACTTTCCTAGGATACCCTAGATTTTTATCTCAGTGGGTGACAGCCCACAGCCTGCCTTAACCCTGGTTGACGACCTCTTTAGACTCTTCAAAACCTACTTCAAAAGGGTATTAACAGCGGGTTCCACCAAATGGAACAAAATTTTAACGGTATATTTGGGAAACCTAGTACCAACCACATTCCTCTCTTTACACACCCTGCCTAGACTTATGATCTACGATGAAAATGTAATCAGCCTCCTTCAACATCAGAAGACCAAGAACGCTTCCTTGTCTAAATCCATCACCATCCTCAACAACATGTCTGTTGTGGATCACTGCTGGTTCCTAGGAACAACCCTTTCTTGTGACCTCTGATGGTCCTCGCATATGGATTCTGCTCAGGAGAAGAAACTGGACTTCCTGCAACAACTTAGGGCAGGGATCCTCAAATCCAGACCTCAAGGGTCGGTGTCCTGCTGATATGCCTCTGCTTCAACAAGCCTGCGTCAAATAATCAAGTCATTAGCAGGACTCTGAACAACTTGACGGCACCAAGGAGGTAACTCAGCCAGTTGATTGAGGCGTGTTGAAACAGGGACACACTTAAAAGTTGCAGAACACCCTTGAGGCCTGGATTTGAGGGACCTCTGACTTAAGAAGTACAACCTGTCACAGGAGCTGCTGGTCATCTTCCACACTGTGTGGTTTGGCTCATCCACAAAACAAGAAAAGTTCAGGTTACAACAGACAATCAGGTCTGCAAAGAAGCTCATCAGGGCTGATTTTCCCTCCATTCAAGACTTGTAAAGATTTAGGGTAAGGAAAAGGGCAGCTGACATGTCTGCAGACCCCACATATCCTGGACACAAACTATGTAGACTTTTTCTTCCAGTTCGGTGATATGATAGTTTGGTGTGAAAACCAGCTCCTTGTTCTAAGTTTTGCTTCGTTTAAAGGGTCTGGACCCTCGACCGTTGAGAAACGATTGCTTGCTCAAGGCGTGGCCTCTGTGGAAGTTCCAAACGATTGGATCTGATCACGCCCCATTGCTAATGTTTGGTCATGATAAAGAGCCAGCTTGATGACGCTTACTGTAAATTGGGTACACTACAAACAACCGTCCCCCACTGCGACAAGAGAAGCCTTGAGCTAGACAACATCTTTGTCAGTAACCAAATTTCTTAAGCATTCCTCTCACTCTTGACTTTAACTGCCCATTATTTGGAAGGATTGTCAACATACACTGAATGGCTTCATTCACTTCCTCTGCTGCCATTCCCAAACTACAACCATAGGCAGAGTTTAATTCTAAAATAGCGTATTGAGAATAAATGCATTGGAAGGCAAAGGCCAAGCTGGTGACGAAGCACTTTTTTTGGAAAAACTGAGCTGCTGAACATCAACACCATGAATATCTACTTTCCCTTTTGTGTTTATTTATCTTTCAAATATCTCCAACAAGACCAAAGTAGAATACAAGTCAAATTCTTTGTGTGAACAAACTTGGCTAATAAAGCTGATTCTGATTCTTAATAGAGTAAGGGTTTTTTAGATTTGGCTTATTTGTGATCACTTGTTCTGAAATTACACTAGTCACACAGTGGTCACTGCCTGTGTGTGAACCAATGAAAACCAAACAACATTTGGTTTTGTGATAATATTTTGTAAGCTTAATGGAATTCCATGTGAACTTTGTTTTCATTATTATAATCTTCTTGGATCCGAGAACAGAGCACTGTAGAATCTTCAAGGTCTTCTACTATCAGTAGGTCTGTTCCAATTAGCAACATGCCTGAAACAACACACACACACACACAAGCTATTGTATCACATTCTCATGACTTGACGTGTGCAGATGCTGACCTGCACATGCATATGGCCAATTAGATTGCATGGCTAAGTCCAGCCTACTGTCTGGTGAGTGGGTGCAGAAGAAGATAAATATGTAATGTACTCTGATTACTTTGCTCTTTCTGTTGTGTTCAAACTCCCTAAAGGGCGCAGTGGTGTCGAACATTACAAGTGGGTCAAAAATAAATTAGACATTGGCTTTGTCTGGTGTATGTCTTGTGTCTTGTAATGTCTTGTGAAAACTGACTCCAGCTCTTTATCTTTGGCTGTTAACAACAGAACAGGGTGGTAGAAGAAACTAACATGTTTCACAAATCCTGGCACAAAATGAAAATGTGGGACAAGTTTTCAGAAATCTTAAACTCTCAGTCAGTGTGGAAATAATTCAGTTCAACTTTGACCCCTCTACAGTCATGTGAACAAATTATATACATCCTGAAAGGGATTGAATGTTTTTCGGATATACCTGGATAGATGGTATTTCTACATCAGCAGCTGTGCTTCTATTACAAATGTGTGCAAAACTTTGATGTTTCACTAATGTCAAAAAGTGCATAGTTTCCATTAAACAAGAAATCACGCTAAGCTAAGTCATACATGCAGCGGCAATATCCTGCCACTACTTCCTGTTGTCTTCATTGTCTTTTCCTGGTATCGAACAGGACACCAGTACCACATTGGTATTAAAAAAATATGTGTCGCATCACAGATGCGTCATGTTTTTCCATAGCAGTTTTGTGAAATGCCCTAATTTTCATATGGCTGAAAAGGGTAAATAAAAACCTGAAAATAAAAATCTATTTCAGAAGGGCACTTTGTTTGTCCAAAAGTCAAAGGGCAGGTGTTTTGGTATCTATAGCATCTATCTGTTCATGCGCCTGGTTGTTCTAAAATTGAACACATGCACAATGTCTATGTGCACACGTGATTTTAAAACTGGTACATGCTGAGCTGGGATCTGCTCATATCAAGGCGCTCAGTGTGATACCGTCAGAACACACACACGCATACACACCATCTGTGAAAACATCCGGGTGTTACCCTCCTGCTGCGGGGTATCATCTGGATAAACACTTTTTAGAGAACATGTAAAGACATACCTCAGCACTATTTATCTTCAGGTTCATGTAAATTTCCCCAAATTAATTTAGGAAAACCAAAGAACTAGTGTTTTAAATTGCTTGCTATGGGGTAACATCAGGACCCAACCCAAGTTTTTAAATGTTTTCATTAATTAGCTGTTAAGAGTCATATTAACTACCACTTTACTACTCAAACTGGGTATTTCGATCAGTTAGACAACTGTAATACATCATAAATTAGCCTAAAAGAATTTAACAACTGTTAGCTGTTTGGCTAACCTGGACAATTTGAGCTGTGGAACCAAAAAGAGAACGTGAACAACCCTGATTAAACCCTGTGCCACCACAGCACTTCATTACGAAACATTTCTATTGAGAGTTTAAAGGTCCACATGTCTAAAATCAAGAGATTAGTCACATTTATAAGTCACTTCCAGAATATTTAATTGTCCAAAAATCCTCCCAACTGCCTGTACCACATTGGTATTAAAAAAATACAACTTAGAAAGTTTTTCCAGATTACCCAAAGGTGAGGTATACCTTCTGCCAATCTAACATCAGGTTGCTGCAGTAACCAGTTCAGAGGGGCTATCATTCAGAACTGTCATTTTCAAGCACAACTTATACTCACTCAATCACTAAGCTTCACCAAAAAAACAAAAAAACTACTTTCAATCATATCATGGCAATGGCCCAAAAGTAAAACGAATTAATCTCATGGAAAAATTATGCAAACGCTCTGTCTGCGCCAATGAAGATTCCCTCACGTTGTGATGCCAATGTGCCTGAAACTGAAAGCGAAACTGACATCATGACCTAATTTCTGATTAACTCAGCCTAACAGTCATCGGACCAGTTGGGGGGTAGAGACGCAGGAATGGAACTCCATTCCCAGACGGTTAGCTGATTCTTAAATGTGAACAAAAAGTGAATACTTACAGGAAAAACAACAATTAATTCCACACTATTGATCCCAATGTGCACACACTAATCAACCAGGATTACATTAAATGGTTACTGGTTTGTACTTGTGTAGCGCTTTTTCTAGCATAGGTGACTCCAGCTGGTCACACATTCACATCCTGGTGGTGGTAAACATTGTGACAGCAGCTTAAATGTCTGCTATAATATCATCAACAAAGACTGCATGATGTCTTCCGTCGGTCCTGAATGACCTGCGCACCACAGCTACGCCACCAAATCAGTAGGTAAGATGCTTGGTGATGTGCTCCTTTATTCTGCTCTGAAGGTCATAGGTCAGGGGTTAGAGGCTGGGCTCATTCTGAGGATGAGTCTTCACATGTAGAGACTATAACCCGAAGGCAAGGCAAGACCAAACAGCTGTTCTGCTTTGGGGATGTGGAGGAGAGCAAGACAAAAGAAAAGTTTTTTTGGGGGGTTTTTTTTGTAAAACTGTTCAAGATTTCAAGATCTCACACTTACGTCCTTGATGTTATCATGATTGCAAGTGCTTTGATGCTTTGACATATTCTTCAACTGTGGTTTAAAGTCCCCTAATATTAGAGCAGGGAAGGGGTTTGCTAGTTTTTTCAGGTGCGTGGGAACCAGATGGACAGGGGAGGCTTCCTCCACAACACTTTCCTGCCAAGCCTTTAATTAACTTTTGGTCAAAGCCTCATCTTATCAGCAGCAGTCAGAGCCACTTTTTCATGTTTTGTTTTGTTTTCTCTTTCTCTCTATTTTACAGCCGTGGTAACAGCAGCACGGCGTTAAACTGCATAAATATTCCTTTAAAAGAGTGTTAATAGTTTATTGTCAGGGAAAACTCAGGCTCTAACAGCCATGTTCGCGCCTTTAAGACTTGTCAGACTCACATTAACATTTTATGAGAATTCTCAGAGGGCTGCCTGTTTCTCTCAGTAGTGAAAAATGAAGTTTACAAAGTAACACATGCACTGTGTATTGTGTGTGTGTGTGTGTGTGTGTGTGGTGTGTGTGTGTGTGTGTGTGTGTGTGTGTGTGTGTGTGTTGGGGTAATGAAGGAAAGGAGTACAGAAGCAGAGCAGAAATGCCTCCCTGCTGGTCTGGATCTTTTTTTCTCACTCATCTCTCTTTGTTCTCTTATCATTCTTCATCTTCCAACCCAAACACACACACACACACAAACACACACACACACACACATAGATCAAATAATCAAGAAAAGAAGAACTTTTCTGTGACATCAGCTGTGCAGACAGATACTTAAGTGTGTGTGGATGAGAGTTCATTGGACACACTTGTGAAGTGAAATGGAAAGTCTCAGTCTTTTGTTGGTGGTTGCCATGTTGTTCAGCAGACCTCCACCCCACCAGGGTTGGAATAGTTTTAGATTTTTCATTCTATGTTTTTGTGACTTTTTGTTTGTCTAATTCACTTAGTTCTAGTTAGTTTTTAGCATGCATTTTCTGGGTTTTATTAGTTATTATTAGTTAAATGTTGTTTGGTTTCACTTTAGTTTAGTTACAGAAGCAGTTTTAGTTTTTCATACTTTGGTTAATTTTTAGGCGCAGAATAATTCAAAATCAAAGGGTTTTATATCTCTAATTTAAGTATGTTTTATTTTGTTTTTATTGTTAGTTTATAAATCACTGAATGGTTTAGTACCAAAACTCATTAAAGATCTGCTGGTGTTATATCAACCTTCCAGACCCCTCAGGTCTTCTGGTTCTGGTTCTGCTCTGCATCTCCAGAACCAAACGAGGAGAAGCAGCTTTCAGCTTCTATGCCCTTAAAACACGCCTGTTTAGAGATTCCTTTTATACTTAATAACTTGATCAATATATCCGATGTACATTTGCTTGAGGATTTTGATGACAGCATTTGACAAAATGTAATGTTTATTACTTATTTTTATGATTTGTTTCCATAACTTGTTGCTGATATGTGCTGCACAAATCAACTTGGCTTCTTACTTCCCCACCATATGTATCAAAACACATAAACAGTCCAGTGTGGCTCTCCAGTCACAGAGCCCCTCACCCTGCTGTCCTCCTGGGTCTCCCACTCTGGGCTGAAGGTGTGGAACGGTTGGCTCCCTTGACTGCAGTTGGAAAACTGGAAAAGGCTGGAGAAAGTGCGCCTGTTCTCCACCGTGTCAGGGAAGACCGCATCCTGGAAGTTCACACCATGAGGCTGGATGCTGTAGTTCTCATCCATCCTTAGGGGGGGGGGGGGGGGGGGGGCAGACAGGACAAGAGCGAGAGGACATTCAGAACCCCGTGGCTCTGACCTGAGACGAGACTTAAATCATCGTAGCACCGCACCTGAGGAAGAAGAAGTAGGAGTAATTTTCCATCACGGTGTGGGACTGGCAGGACAGGTACCCCAGCCCGGTCAGGTTGAGCCTGGATCCGGACGGCACCTCCAGCATGCTGCCCCAGGCCTGGTCGCACAGCAGCTCCACCTCCGCCGAGTACAGCAGCCCTTCCTCCGCGCTCAGGTAGCCGTAGCCGAATGGCAGCGAGTTGTGCGCGTTGCCCGCCCCGAAGCCCGGCGGCTCCCGGTGGATCGCCAGGACCCGAGCGAACACGATGATCTCCGCCAGCTCCGCCCGGCAGCCCTCGCTCAGCGGCCGCCACTCGGAGGGCAACTGGCAGCCGTGCGTAAAAGTGTCCAAAGTGTCCAACTGCGCAAAAACGCACAGCGTCGCAAGGAGTGAAGTCGAGGAGATCATTCCGAAAGCTCTCAAAATTTTACTGCTGTTGTTTTGGAGAGGTTTTGCTCGTTTTATTCTATTTTTAAACTGTTATTTCCCCGAAACTGATTCTATACCACAGGTATGTAAAGTATGCGCACAGTTTTATCTACGGTTTGGTTTGGTTTTGCTGTGACCTGAGCGCTGCTGTCCGAAGTCATCTAAAAGGCTCTGAAACGTCCAGCGCTCTGACATTAACACACCTTTCAGTGTCGGAAACTTAAGGCTGTCTGTGCTGCATTCACTGACTGATGGACACCTCAGGTATTCTGGCTTCTCATCTGCTCTGGTGGACAAGTAAAGCAGAAAACATACATTTATCGCAACAAACTATTATTATTATTAATGGTATTTCATCTTATTAGTACTACTTGTACAATGCATCCAGTTTTTTCTGTTTGTTTCTGTAAATATTATTTAAAGTGCTGATATTTAATGTAGGAATGATGGACATACTATATTATACTAAGAAGAAGTAAACTTGAATATAGCACAATATAAAGTTGCCATCATATTTTCTGCTTAAATTACAAGAACTACGGAAATCATATTTACAAGAAATTCCATAGTAACAGTAATGGTTTCTTGGTACGCACCAAGATACTCATTCCGTGTGTTATTTTACAACCCTTGCAGTTAGTGTGGGATTACAACAGGCTTTAAAAAATACAAATAAATATTGTGAACGTAGATACTGACCCGTGAACAGTTCCTGACTGAATCTGTCTGCAAGTGTTCACTAATTTAATACCGCTAAATATTTCGTCTCAAAATACACCGAAGAACACGATTCAGCTGAGTTCAAAACCTGAGCGGCACTGCCATCTAGCGGACATTAGTGTGAAATGTGAAGGTTAGGATTTAAATGAATCAGAATCGCGTAGGTTCAGAGGCCTTTGCATAGCAAGAAAACCGGCTTGTTTTTACTGACGACAAGTCTGTTACGTCACTGGAGGATCATCCCCCCCCCCCCCCCCCCCAGCTCTTGGGCCATGAGTAAACTGTTTTTACTCATTGCACGTTTGAGGTCATGATCCAGTATTGGATTTAAGCTCACACTTTGACCAGGCCAATCCAAAACAGTCTATTTATTTATTTTTGTTGAATGAATCAGAAATCTGTCAAGCCACAGAATAATTTCCCCTGGGGCCTCCGGGACACTGAGATGCCTTTTCGATAAATGTAAAGTGTCTCTTTGGTCAGCTGTGTTTTTGACTTTTGGAAGGTCCCATGGATGCCATTTTGCCCGATATTTATTTACTATGGAACTTTTCTGGGAAAGAAGGAATGCTATTATTTCTTCAACGTAGAACATTTAAAACCACACATTAAAATCTGAATATTTTTCCATAAAATCCCTGGTGCTTTGAGAGTTAAATTGAAGTTATGATACTTCCCAGATATTCACCTACCAGGTTCTCAGCCATCCAGGACTTGGGAAAACCAGAAAAGGGTCTCAACAGTTTTTTTACTGAGAAAAACACTTTGTTGTACATTAACACTAGTAATTTTGGTTACACATTAAAAACTTTTTAAACCATGTTAGAATTCATTGTAACTTTCCTTGTTTATTGTCCCCCCCAATAATGAGATGGGATTTACTCCCTTGGCCCCATCTTTTAGCTTATCACACCCATATTGGTGTGTCAAACTACAGACAGATCTGGACTTATCTATATTAAACAGAGATTCTTTAAAACATATTTTGAGATCTATTAATTTACACTTTTATTTATGTTACACAGAAAACAGCATTTTGTACTTTTGCATTCCAAAAATACACAAGTACAAGTTAAACCTGGGATATAGACTAGCCAGATATATATCTTGAATACCCAACTTGGAACATTTATTGTTTAAAACAGGACATTATATTATTTTATCAATCGATTTTTGATTAAGGGAAACCCCCACTGTGTCTCTTGGTGAGTTAAAGGTGACTAATGTCGGGATTTCCCGTTATCAGCTGATGTGTTGCCACGTGACCTTCATATTAGCTTTTCGCTGACGTACATAGCATGTTGATCGACGTTCACCAGACGCTCAGTCGCTGTGGGAGGCGCTGTTCACGGTCAGATCTACGCTCTGGTCTTTAACGCAGTGAAGAGGAAACGGAAACCTCTGTGAAAAACCCAAGTCACCTTCTCTGAAGTTGGCAGTGTTCACAATGATCTAAACAGGAAGTGAAGCTGCACAATTTCACAACAAATGCTAAGACATTTTTTTTTCTTTACGGATTAGCAAAGGGTCCAGGTTGGGGGAATCGAACCCAGGACGGTTCAGAGGACTTATGTCCTCTGAATAACGGACGCCCGCTGTACCTCTATATCACGCAGCACCCCAAGTATTAGCATTCATGTAAGTGTGAGGTTGGTATTTTATTTTGAAAGTCTCAAACGGAAACCACTATAGTTTTGTCGCTCAGGAAGGAACTTTACGATTTCACCAACCAGACTCAGCAACAGAGGCTTGGTTGACTCATTTCGGCCCTTTCCTGAGTCTGACCGTGTTTCAGACCGAATAGCTCTGTTGAGATTCGGTTCGACAGCTGGAAGCAGGTGAGTCAAAACCTTTAAACTTGTTTGGCTTTGTTGTGACGCAGTTCGGCTCTACTCAAACCACACCGCGTGTTTCACTTAGGGCTAACTTTTTCGTTTTTTGGTGTTTAACGAAAGTTGCAAACATGTTAGGCTGACCTAATTAAAGTGAAAGTAACATCTCGTTTCCCAGTAAGAGAAACTCAGAAAATCATGGCATTTATTTATTTTCTTGCCGCAGAGGGTTTTTTTTAATGGCTACAGTTTAAATACTGCTAGTTTTTAAGTAGCTGGTGTTTTTACTGCGGCGTCATAAGGAAGTTATGCATATACACTGATTGTTTACAGTGACATAATTGGTAGAATTCCCTTTTGGGACGCGTTTGCTTATTTATTGTTCATTTTTGTCAAGCCAGTTGACGATTATTACCAGCTTTTGCTTCTGTTATTGTAAGAAATGTGTCTCGATCAGCTGATTAGGTCATCTGAGCTCAGTCACTTAATCAGGGCGATGATGTTTTACATTATTCGCTTACAAAACGCCATTGTAAACCTGGTAAACGCCAACATTTATAGGTAGAACAAATCTTGACAAATCTCGAGTGCTTAAACAGGCACGTGTTTTGTGCATCTGCAGCACCGTCATTATAACAAAAGTCTTACTTTGCACTCATGATGTGACATATTTTGTACAATTCGATTAAAAAGCAAATAAATCGGTTAGAGGAAAAAAGGTTTTGGAAAATAATAAGCTGCGACTTGATTATGTAAGTGTTTACACCCTTAAAACCGCATTCAGTCTTGTTAGGTTGCTACCTGCCTTAAATTGGAGAGAATCTATTCGTCGTTGTCAAAGGATCAGCATTCTGTCATTCTGCAGGAGAAGGGTGCACGTTTTTAAACAAAACAACCATAAATGGGTATGTTGCTCTGATGAAACAAAATTTAAACTTGTGGCCACAAAGAAATCACCAAAAGAAAACCATGCCCATGGTGAAACATGGTGGTGGCAGCATCATGCTCTGACTGGTACTTTTCTTCAAAGGGAATTAGCCTTTTTGTTAGCATGGATGTTATTAATAGTTCCAAATATGATGCGGTTTTGACCCAAATGCTTCAGGTGTGTACTAAAAAGCATAAATATTAAGACATCCCATAATACTAATAAATTGTTGCAAGTTCTGAAGTGAGTTCAAATTTACATCTGGCAAAAAAATATTGGGGAATATATGAGGGTTGAGGGCTGTGGAAAATAATGAAGTTAAACCATTTCATTTTTGAGGAGCCATGTGGGAAAATTAACTTTTAGAATACTCTGCCCCCAAGTGGTAGTGGATGGGACTGCAGTCCAGTTTGGAGATATCACAAATTTTAAAAAGATGTTTAGATTTAATTTTACCCTGATTTAGTGTTTAAAGGTTTTGTGTGTTAAAAATGGTCAGCACCAGCAGCAGATGGCTTTCTTAGCATTTTCTTTAAGGCTAGCTTATCTGTGTAGAGCTAACGCTATTTAGAGCAAAGCCAAAAACAAAGTGGATTTCTGCTGTATTCCAACACTTAACATCTTAAAAAAAACAAAATCCAATCAAGTTTATTTCAACTCTGTGTTTGCTTAAGCCTGTGTGAAATTCAAAATAAGTAAAAAATACGGGGAAGATAACATTAAGTGGAGTATTATATCAGAGTGTTTAGGGGAACTTTTGAGCTTTGTCTACCAAACTAGTAGGTGTGTCTCAGGCAGAACGTTGTTGGGATACGTAGGACACCGTACTCACGTGCTGCAGATTTGTATCACTATAATCATGGGTGTTGTGACGTCTGACATTTTCATATTTACACTGTACTTTAAATGTGGTAGATAAGAATGTTCCAGATACAATAAATGACAGCTGCCTCCGGTTACTTCTGAGTACTTTCTTTTTTTTTCTAGAAGCAATTATGTTGTTTTTTTTTTTTCACATGGGTTTTTTTTCCTATTACTGTTGTCAAACAGGCTGCTGCTGAATTAAAATTACAATCCAATCTGAACCATTCATTCAAAACTAAATATTGAAATTTATTATTATTTTTCATTGACATTATTGAAAAGCAATCTTTTTTTCATTATGGATAATTTCAAATGTCAGGTCTAATTTTAGCACCTGTTACTTTAAGATCATGTAAGGTTCTTCAACATTGTAACTTTGAGCAAAAATGCCACAGTGGCTTCACAATATTGAGGTATTTACAAAAATATGATTTTGTTGCTATTACATAGTACAGAAAAACAGCATTTGTTTATTATTACTGCTGATAAAATGATATAACGCTAAGATTATTGCGGTTACAATAAAGTTAATGTTATTTAGTTGCACTATCTGCTCTGTTTTTGTCTTCGCCTTAAACCCCTAATTCCAAAAAAACACAATGGCATTATTTCAGCTAGCTAAAGAGCAGCATCATGTATGGGAGGCGACCAGGAAGCTGTGTTGTTTTTATATGTATATGTATATATTAGGGATGTGCCAATCAGGTTTTTTTCTACAGATACTGATATCGATCACCCCTGAGGGCTGATTGCCGATACCGATCACCGATACCGATCACCGATACCGATCACATAATTATTTATTTATTTTTTATCATAAACACTACCGTTGCATTATGTGGTAAAAGGAACCATGAATTCACTTTAATTTAGACAAAAACTTGTTTTTAATAACTTTTTCCAAGATGAAAACTAAACAAAACAGGCATTGTGCAAATTGTACTGCTATCAATAATACTATCTTTAACAGACTTGCAACATATGAAGGTTCTGAAGAGGCTAAATAATGCAAAGAGCCAAATAAAACCTCTCAATATTGCCAAAAAGTTCAAGTATAAAACGTAACATTCAAAGCCAAAAACAGGATCCATTACAATAAACAATCCTGAGTTACTGAATGAAAACTTCCTATTAGCATGACGGCTAGCTGATTACTGCTAGTTCTGATTGGCTGTTTCTGACTGAGCGGAGTAATTATGCAGAACAGGGAGGAGATCGATTATTTTTTCAGAGATTATCTGTCATGTCTCAGGACAGCAAAAGTTTTAATACGTATGTAAAATGTATTTTTCAGGTTAGATGCTGCACCTTTAAGCAGGTTCGGTGTGAGAGTCACTACCAGGTGGAGCAGAAGCGGCTCCGTCTGTCAAATATTACTAAATATTAAATATTACTACCTGTAGCGGAGCAGCAGTTCAACAGCGAGAGCAGAACCAGCGTTTTACATCGCAGCTCGAAGACTTAAATAATTTTGCAGGTTATTTGTTTAGCTTTCTGACCGTCATGCTAATCCGGGTGAGTGTTTGTAGCTGCGCTGCTTTACCTGCTGTCTGATCCTCCGTGTCTTTTTACTCCAGTGAGCCTCAATGTAGCCAAACTCCGTCATTGTTTTTATGTCTATTAACTTCGTGGTGTTGATGCATTTTGATCTGCTTCTATTTTCCGCCGCAACACGCAAAGGTCCTCATTCACTCAGTGCGTTATAGTTACACATCGCGTTTGCGCAGTGAAGGAAAGACGAGACCAGCTGGACAGACAGGCTGAGAAATGAGATGCAGGTGATTGATATCGGTTCAAGAGCCAATGATCGGCCGATCTCCATCATCACCGATTTCACGGAAATCGGCCGATTATGATTGGTGACCGATCGATCGGCACACCTCTAATAAATATATATATATATATATATATATATATAATATATATATATGTGTGTGTGTGGGGTTTCAGACATTAACATAAACCTTTGTGTTCCTCTGTACCAGTACCAGTAATCGACACACAGTTTATTATTGGTTAAAACAAACTCCATGTTTTCTTAGAATAGCACCGTTAATGTTAGCAACATGTTGCAGAAGCTCTGTTAAGCTAGTTCTGATTTGTGCTTTTTGTAGAATTTTAATATTTCTTTTGTTTTTATTACTTTAATATTTGGACACGTATTCCCTTTACTTCTAGATGCTGTGTTGTTGTTGTTGTTTTTCACTTTCGGACAGCTACAAAGTATTCTTTTTACAACTGAGAGTAGCTGATTAACATCTAAAAACACCTCAAAATAATTCTGCATTTGCTGTCTGGATGTTTAGCTTTTCCCAAAATAAATAAAGGATTTTTCAACTAAATTTAATAGATTGGAATTTTTTTTCCCAATTCAGAATTCCTAAATAAAAACATCTCAATCATTTTTATGCATTTAGGACCTAGAACATTTGTTTTAATTGAAAGTATACATCATCTTCTTTAACTCTATTGAGATGTTTGGTGCTGAAGTGACGTAACGTACCTAATCTCTGGCTCCTCCCAGTCGGCAGTATGGCGTCAGGAGGCCCCATGGTGAATCGGAGACGTCCCCCGCCCGGGGCAGTCGGGCACGCTGGAGGAGACTGTGCAGCAGATGAACATCCTGATCCAGGAGAACCGCGACCTGAAAGGTGAGAGGTTTAAAACGGCTTCATGCTGGGCTGGTTTCACTGAAACCGAAACACAGCCACGCGACGGCTGAGATTTCGCGCTTCCCATTCCGTCCACCAGAGGCGCTGCGTCAGACCAACTTGACCATGAAGGAGCGCTTCGAGGGCCTGACGGTGTGGAAGGAGAAGCAGCGGCAGGAGAAGGACTTCCTGGAGAAGCGTCTGGAGGAGGCCCGGCGCTGCATAGAGACACTGACCGTCCAGAACCAGGAGCTCGGCAAGAGGCCAGAGGCAGGGGGCGGAGCTCAGGTCAGGACCACGCCCACATGTTTCATCCTTCTGCCGGTTGTCTCCCAGCCGAAGTCACAGCCAGATCGTGTCGGGAGTCATGTTGTTGACGTGTGTCACGGTGTGGTCCAATCAGAGCGCGGAGGCCGACGCCCTGCGCGCCCAGGTTGCCCGGCTGCAGGCGGAGAAGAACGACCTGGTGGCCCTGAACTCTGAGCTGCAGCTGAAGGCCGAGCAGGGAGCCGAGGAGGACTCCTTCATCGAGATCATCAGGGTGTCGGTGAGGACAACACACACACACACAACACACACACACACACACACACACACACACCACACCAGTAACATACCCAGTCACTCACACAACAGGAACTGATTTATTACTAATGATTCCTGTACAGTTTCATCCATCCAACCATAAATTTAGAAGTTTTCTACTTGGACTTTAAAAACGGACTAATAGAACTGAGGGGGGGGGGGGGGGGGGTGATGCTATCACGACATGTAGAACTGTGTGGGAAATTCCTGATGTGTCAACGTGTCCCATCTCAGGACGCAGGTGTGGAAGACGTGAACCAAACGTGCGGCTCGGAGCGCATCAGGCGCCCCGACGTCAGCATGACCACGTCGCGGCAGGAGAACGAGGAGGCCACGGTGAGCCGGCTGCTGCAGTCGCTAAGGAACGAGACGCAGAGATGTGAGCAACTGCAGATCGAGCTGCAGGCCTGCACTGCCAGGTACAGAACCATGTGGACCGATAATTAGATCACGATATGTGATGGTACTATTTTGATGATGATAAAGGTTATGATTAGAAATACACATTATTACTTATCTTTCTGGTGATAGTTTTTCATGATTTTTTTGGAAAGGACGTGCAAATTTCTGAGTTTGAAAAGTCACATTTTTTCCATGTTTGAAAGTCCAAAACTTTTCAAAATCCAATATTTTCTAGAAAGTTTCTCAGATTAATCTCAAAATTTTTTGTGTAAATTTACTCCTCTTGTTTTTCATCTACAGTGGGTGCCATTTACTTAAAACAAATGTGACTACGCTGATAATTTGCTGATATTTGTTTACGATTGCAAATATCGCCTTTCCAGTCATATAGTCGATTTTGTTTTTGGTTTAACAACAGTGATTCAAATTAATCATGAAAATAATGAATCAAAAGATGACATTTTTGCCGATAAATGATAAACAATGTGATAAATGCCTGCGCTGAGAAACCTTTAGAGGACTGATGAGTCGGCGGTTTAACACAAAACATCGTCACATTTCTTCTGCTACAGAATGTCTGATTTTATCCAACAGAATCCAGGATCTGGAGGAGAAGAACCATAAAGTGGAGAAAACCATGAAGACCACCCAGACGGAGGCGAAGGAAGACCCTGCCAAGGAGGAGAAGGTTTGTGTCTGTGTGTGTTTATTCATTTCCTCCAGCAGCAGTAGGTTGTGTTTAGACTGTTTTCTGCTCCAGGCGGCATCTGAGGTGGAGAACCTCAAGTCTCAGGTGAGGACGCTGTTCCGGGACCTGCAGCAGGCGCAGAGCAAGCTGGACGAAGCTGAAGGCATGAAGAAGAACCTGCAGGACAGGTTAGCCTGCTATGCTAACTCTGTGTGCATCACAACCAGGAAACCGACACACAAACAACAGAAAGATGACCACTTTGTGTGTGTGTGTCAGGTGTCGGGAGGTGGAGCAGGACGTGGCCACGCTGAAGGCCCAGCTGCTGGAGAAGCAGGCGGTGCAGGCGGAGAACGAGCGGCTGAAGCTGCAGCTGGGCAGCTTGCAGGCGCAGGGCCAGCTGGAGCAGAAGAAGGCCGACGACGACAGGTTGGTGCAGACCAACCGCACACAAACGGGCCGTTGCTATGGGCGATGGCAGAGTCATGCTGTGGGGATGCTTTCAGTTCATCTGGAGAGAATCGATTGGAGGTCCAAGACTGAAGATAAACCAAGAGTGGCAGTGGTTAGATTGGCCTAGTCAAAGTTCAAAACTAAGTCCTATTGAAAATCTGCAACAAAACTTGAAAATGGATTACGACATGTACCACTGTGTGCTTATGAATACAAGCTAAACAGCCAATCTGATCGAGCCTGAGGTGATTTACAGACAAGTATTTATAAAAAACATATAACTTCTAAAAGCAGGTAGCAGAAATAGAGGGAGCTGAATGTATATGGATGCCGCACTTTTGAGATTTTATTTGACAAACGTTGAAGTGGGAATGCATGGTAAATCAATAACAATATATATTGCTATAGAGACATTATCAATATCAATACATCTGATAGAAAAGCAAATAATTTCACTGAACTTTTATCCAGAACCGCATAGCATTCTGGGGGATGTAGGCAGTCAAAAGGCCTTCGCTGCTCAGCCTCTCACGGTGAGCTATCCGAAGTTATCGACTAAATCACTCACTCTTTGGTTACCTAGCAACAGCCTGCTGAATAACTTGTGGAGCAGCAGGTTCATATTTCGCCATCGTGCCTCCAAACTAAAAAACAACAGAGTGGAGAGAAAACTGGATAAAACAGAAAAGGTCGTCTCATAAGCTTGGCAGTATTTCAGATATTTAAAACAAAACAGTAATCAATATTTATCAACATAGACTGATATGAAATGCTTATAGTGTGAGATGTTTTTCAACCCCAACATTAAGTTGTTTGTAAAACGTTTTGGACTCATCCAGACGGTCCTGCTCCTTCCTCTTCCTCACAGGAACAGCCTGGCTCAGCTGAAGGACGCGTACACCAAACTGTTTGAGGACTACAACGAGCTCAAAGAGGAGAAGAAGAGAAAGGAGGTGTGTTTTCAGAGGGTCCCTCTGGTGTTTTCTGGTTTTTCCTCTGACTAAATGCCAACATGCTGCGCTGTCCTGCAGTCTCACATGGTGGAGAGGAACCTGGTGGAGGACCTGCAGCAGCGGCTCACCGCTGCAGAGGAGGCGCTGGCCGTCAAGCAGAACAAGATCGACGACATGAAGCAGGAGATGTTCCAGAAGGAGAAGGAGCTGGAAACCATTTCTGTGTTCCAGGCTCAGGTTGGTGCATGTAGTTGGAAAACAAAATGAGCCCACGGCGATGTGAAAAGATGATGGGCCACGCCCTTCACCGGCTGGTTCTTGTCATATGTTTTTTTGGCCTGTGAGTTAATCTTTTTTTTGAGGTAATAAGAAGAAAAATAATAATTAAAAATGCAGTTTTTAATGACGTGAGCAAAGTTTTTACTTTTCCAAGTGCAGCAGCAATTTGTTTTACTCCAACCTGGAACAGAAAACCAGTAGGTCCAAACTAGAAAATTCCTGCAGAAATTTTGAAGGGCCTGCCAAAGTGTGCCCGTCGGATTTTCAATCAAGCGTTCTGATGGTAAAAATTAGCAATAATGCTAAAGAAAGCTGCAATGTAGTCAATAAGCTGCAGGGAGTCAGAAGCATGTTGACTAAGCTCTTTTTGTACCACTTAATATGTTGCATAAGCTAAAATAAGCCAAAATGCTAATGTTAGCATGAATGCTATCAGTAGCATGTAAAGCATCACAAGCATGTTGTCTGTCATTACTTACTACATTCAGTATATGAAACATTGATATTAAGTAAGAAAAGCGTTCTGATGCTCAACATTAGCATCAATGCTAACCTGAGCTATATTGTAGTCAAAAACCTGTGGAGAGTCAAAAACATCTTAATGAAGCTGTACTTGCACCATTAATTTTGTTCACATTAATGCATAAGGTGAAATTAGCGAACATGCTAATGTTAGCATGATTGCTAACAGTATCATGTTTGGTATAACTAGCATGTTGTCTGTCATTACTTACTCCATTCACAATACAAAATGTTGCTAGTCAGTAAGAAAAGTGATCTGATGCTTAATATTAGCATCAATGCTAAGCTAAGTTAAATTATAGTCCAAAAATGTAATTGATCTAGTTTTCTCAAGCCAGTTCTATAATCAGAGATATAATGCCAATACTATCACCCTACCTATGGCAGTGCACAGACTCACAGGGTTTAAATGGCCTATTTAAAGTCAGTATTACACAAACTGAAGGGTCTTACACTGTTCATCATCAATTGTTAATGACTGAAGCTCTTGCCAGATCCATCACCATAGTTCTATAGCTGATCTAACTCACTGCAATAGTGCAACAGCTGAACCCAACAGCTAATATCACTTACCTGAGAGGATTATCGAGGCTTTTATTTTGAAATTTTCAGTAAGCTTCATTTGAAATGGCAACACTAATCCCAATTGTAACAGTAGTTGTCTTAAACAGTTATCTAATGCCCAAAAGAGCAAATACATGATGAAAAATGGTCAAGGCTTTTATTTTGAAATTTTTCATAAGCTTCATTTGAAATGGCAACACTCATTGCATTTGTAACAGTGGTTTTCATAAGCAGTTATCTAATGCCCAAAAGAGCAAATACATGATGAATAATGGTCAAGGCTTTTATTTTGAAATTTTCTTTAATCTTAATTTGAAATGGCCAAACTAATTCAATATGTAATATTGATGGGGTTAAATCAGTTATATAATGCTCAAAACACAAGTAGTTCTAAATAGCAGCCAAGTCCTCCTCTGCAGTAACAGACAGTTCCGCCATGTTGTAAATTCTGACATTCTGAGTCATGGCCGTAGATAGAACTACAGTTAATATGGCCGGTTTGTAGTCCAAAGCAGAAGCTCTGCCTTTCTCTGTCTTCTGTTGCCATGGTGATCAATCCTAAATTCCAACTGTCAGCTGGGGGAGTGAAGTGCAGGGCAGATTGTATCTAATATAGAGGGATCGACGTCAGTTACCCCTTCCCATAATTTTACTCTGAAGCACCTGGACAGAAAACCGTAAGACCTAGAGAAATTTCGAAAACATTTTACCGGAGCAGACAAATTTATCTATGTCATGACCGACTTTCATACCAATAGAGCAATTTTTGAAGGCATGAGAGCGATTTCAAAATGATCTTTGGGTCAAAATTCCACTCTGTTTCTCACTCTAAAAAAGCGGCAGTTGATTTCAGTTACACTCTGCGTTTCGGCAGTTGGAAATTTCGCTCGTTTTTCGCTTTTTACATCGCCGTCGTAACTCCGATCCCCAACAAAAGTAATAGCTCCCTTCTCGGCGCCGAGCCGCTCGATTTGATACCACTTTTGTGGGTGGGCACGCAGCGGTACGAGCCGCATTAACGGTAATGGAAGAAAAATAAAGATATAT
The DNA here is from genome assembly GCA_033032245.1 of Poecilia picta. Lineage (NCBI taxonomy): Eukaryota > Metazoa > Chordata > Actinopteri > Cyprinodontiformes > Poeciliidae > Poecilia > Poecilia picta. Next base: position 17,266,489 of record CM065375.1, read on the forward strand.
ATAAATAAATAAATAAAGAGGCGTTCTATTGGGTGTAGAATAAGAAGTGCCTGCCATGCAAATGCATGGAGGCAGTGACTGACTTGCTTCGCAAGTCAGTCACTGCTCTCCTTATGCATTGCAATGGCAGGCCCTAATAATAGATTTAGTTAAATAATAACTGCCATGGTGGAGAGTGACAAACAGAGGCTGGCTTTTCCCAGTTTAATCCAGACTAGAAGATGACACACCAAATACAAAACAAAAGAGAAACTAAAATAAAGAGAAGGATGATTAGTAACTGTTGAGCAAATTCTTTCCCAGTCCCAGACTGTCTTCCTTCCAGTCGGAAAGCCTGTGGAGAATAAAGTGACTGGATGACCTGAGTTTGTAGTTTTTTTTCTAAAGCCTGTTTGACGGTTTCGGTTCTGTCCCGGCCCGCAGGCCGAGGTGTACTCCTCAGACTTCTACGCGGAGCGAGCGGCGAGGGAGAAGCTACATGAGGAGAAGGAGCGCCTGGCCGCGCAGCTGGAGTTCATTAAGAAGCAGAACACGCAGCTGCAGCAGGACATGGACTCTCTGGGCCGGTACGCAGCGCTCACACAGGAGACGCCCTGCTTTCAGCTCACCCAACAAAAACAATGGACTTTGTCTCCCTCTTGTGGTCATTTTAATCCCAACGGCCTCCAGCGGATGTATCTGATCCTCTCTTACTGTCCTCCAGGCGTTCTCTGAATGAAATGCAGCGCAGACACGGATCCACTGTATCCAGCTCTCATGGACCTGATGCAAGCCTTGTAGGAAGAGGTAAGCTGAGTTTAGTTCTGCTGATAAAGTCACATATTTTCCTTTGACATAGGTAACCGAGTAAAACCCCTAAGAGCGTTCTTCACGTGTGGCTGTGATTTAGGTACCGACTGGAACCAGGGCAACATTCCTGAACACGCCTGCCCCAAATGCAACGAGATCCTTCCAGACCTGGACTCCCTGCAGATTCACATCATGGACTGCATCAACTAGACCTTCCTCACCAGGAGTACCTTTACCTGAGTCTTCCTCTGCTCTCACCTGTACTGTACCTCCCTGTGTCCTATCCTGTAGGATCCAAAGACCTCATAGTTTCTGGATGGAAGTCTAAAGAGGCTTCATCGATCCAGGCCCGCTGTAGTTTGGGGGTTTCTTGAAAAAGTGTGTACCAGCCAATCCCAACAGTTGGCTTTTGATAAATCTAGCTGGAAATAAACCCTCTTTTTTATATTATTATTGTTATTTTTTGTTTTAGTTTGTTCAGTTTGTTAAAGTAATCTTTCTCAGAATGTATAGATTTTAGAGCAACTTGGCGTCACTGAAAAAGGCAGGTGAAAAAAAAAGTCATTTTTCCACATAAATAAAATCACTGTAAATGTTGTAAAATGTCTCATCATAGCAGGACATGAGTAGGAAGCATATATGTCACATTTAAGAAATGTAAAGTGAGCTCCTGTTTGTTCTACAGCCAACTGAAACCTGAGAGAGCAGCAGAAGAAGCTCCACAGTGCAGCATTAGCCAAAACACTAGCATGGATATTTTTTTCTTGTCTGTTTATAGTAAACCAGGTAAACTGAAAGTTTACATCGCCACACATGCCAGTTGCCATCTTATGGCACAATATTTAATATTGACTATAGCCGTCAGAAATCTAATTTTAAAAGTCAAACGTTTGGTTTTCACGTTGCTCCATATCCTGTCTCAAAATTACCCTGTAGAAATCTTTCACGCTATTTTTTTTTTTTTTTTTTTACATGCTTTGTCTTGGCATTTCAGGCATTTCATATATTGAAGCCTGTTATGCTAGGAAGGTCTTTTAAATCTAAAAAAACAATCATTAATCTACTAATTTAATATCGATGTCACCTTAAATCTTTTGCCATCTTTTGGTTCCTTTTTTTTTTGACCATAGATATGTTTTGTAAATACTGGCCTGGGTTGTTACATGAGCCTGGCTTTGCATGAAAACATTCTATCACTCCTAGTTGTGCAAATAAATAAGGTTCAGTTAAAGAATATAAGAAAATGTTTTGGGGTTTGTAATCTCTGCGCAATCTGAGCTGATAAGTAGGAAAGCATGTAAATCTGCATGGCAGACATGTACTACCATGGTAACAAGTATGTATCTTCTAAATGCTTTGAGATTTTATGGAGTCTCTGATCATCATTTAAGCTCCTGATGGGATTTTCTGTCGGTCTGGAGAGGTTGGGTAATATGAAGGCACATATTTTCTTTCTGTTAAGCAGATGAAACTATAATTAGAACATAATATATTTGACCGGTTTATGAATATCCAGGAAACTCGGTCAGTTCTGTAAGTTTTAAAGGTTTGGAATTCTGTGGAAAAAAAAATCTGTAATAAAATGAGAGAATTTCTGTCTGAGTGATTTATTCATGATTCATAATTTACAGTTAATAATTAGCTTTTCTTTAGATAGAGTTTTTTTTTTTTTTTATTTGAAGCCAAACGTTTACATAGGTAGTCATGGAGATATCTTTATAATAAATGGGGTTTTGCCAAATATCAAAAATATATGGTAATAATGGGATTCAGCAGGAGAAATGTTTTGGGCAAAGATTACATGTAGGTACAATAGAGAGGACAGAGAAATGTTTAATAAGAAAATAATACAATGAAACTAAATGAGAATAAACAAAAGGTTTGTAAAATTTACATATTTAGACAAAAACTATTAGGCTTTAAAACAGTTTGCTTACGAAATGAAAATACACATTGGTGAATGGGCAAATTAAATCAGATCCCTGTAGTACTTCATAAGCATCGTTGTCTTATTTGTATTTAATTAATTGCATTCATGTCCAACACCGCCTCTCTTTATTCATAAAAAATAATCAGTAGTGTTGGTTTTTACTACAAAAAAAGTTAACATGTAATAATTTTACTTTAACCACGTATAAATCAATCATGTATAAATAGAATGGCGGGAACATAATTTATTAGTAATTATTTTTAGCACAAAAAATGTTTCACATCCACCCTTTAAAAATTAACTTAAATATTGTCCCATTTAAAATGTACTTTTTGTTAAGCTAAAATCTAATAAAAATGAGATAATACTAATATATGACGCTCAAATACTTGTCCAGATGACAAAAGGGTCTAAATCCAATTTTCTTTTTCTAATTTTTTTTTAATTTATTTTTATTGAGGCATATTGCTGGACACCCTTCTCCTCTTTGACAACACATTGGGTCCTTCGTTTAGCGCCAGTTTAGATTTTCCTCTGTGTGCGGAAGCAGTTTAGTCGAGTCTATGTATGAAATTATTATCCTGGTTCGGACGGGAAGACGGTCCTTTAGAAAACAAATATAGATGAAATATAGAAACCATATTTCATGAGGTTCTAATATTTGGTTTGGTGTCTCCGGTGGGCAGCTACGACCGGAGGTAAGCGTCGACTTACATTTGGAGTCAGACATGGAGAGAAAGTACTTTATTTTTAATGTTATATATATAAAAAAATTGTCTTGGTGTTTGCGAAAATAGAATGTATTTCCGTAAATAAACAGTGTTACTTTTCATATTCATCTTAGACGTGCATGTGTTAGCACCTTTTAACATTTGACGGTTTTGCACCAGTCCGGTTCAAACATCATCTTTACAGGATGGGCCTTTATTCATATTTTCACATTCAATATTAAAACAAATTGTTGATTTGTTCGAGATCTGTAGAAAATAAACCAGCTGATTGTCAGAGCCTGTTGTGGCATTTCACAGTGATGTAATATGAATAGTCATGATTGTCTGTATAAATTCAGTCATTTTAGGATCTGCTAAAATTCAAACCTTTTTTTTCTTTTTCTCATTTTCTAAAGTAACAACCACAATTTTTAAGTTCTCCTAGATTTAGCTTTTATTTTATTAATTCCAAAGCTGAAATCTTCCTGTCATCTCAGATTGACAGATAATTCACATTTTTTCCATGTCAGAATTGCCATCTGAGATCAGCCGCAGTCAGCACCTCTACAATGGACAGTAAGTATTATAAAGTTTAACGCACATAAAGTGAAGACTTTTGGAGTTTGATACTTAGTGGCTTTTTTCCCCTGCAGGTGAGGACGACCTGGACATTCTGACGGCGCTCCTGGACGAGAGCGAGGAAACCGGCCAACCACAGGCGGACGATTTGGACGGGCTGTTCGATGAGGACAACGGAGACGAGGAAGAGTACAAAGAGGACGGCGAGGGGACAGACGCCGTGTCGGAACTCTTTGGGGACGTTGAGGACATTGAAAACGAGGAGAAGGACGTGAAGGGAGGAGGAAGTGAGAGAGAATCCTGCCCCGACTTGGACAGGTCCAAAGAGGATTTGCAAGGTTTGTCTGGCGTCACTTCACTCCAGATTTGATTTCTGTTCCCTTGAGAATTTATTTTATTTATTTTTGCTTTATTAAATGTGTCCCTGTGTTTTCTGCAGAGGAACTGAGGCGGATGCAGGAGCAGATGCAGAAGCTGCAGCAGCAGCTGCAGGCGAGTCAGAAGAGTTCAGCTTCTCCCAAAGCAGGGAGATCAAAGTCGTCACCGAGCCAGAACCCGGCGTCCAAACCGAGTCAGGCCAAAGCTGAACTGCAAGCAGGTAAACGTGTTGCTTAGCAACTCTACTGAGCTCTACTTGGCTTTTAGGGATGAATTCAAACCTTGTTGGTTGTGATATGGAATGATTAAGCAACAATAAACTTCTTTTCATATAGCTTATGTATTTGTTTTTATCATTATTTTTTATATAATTAAACATCAAAGTTTGTTTCTATTATTTCTGTTTTCTTTTTATTACATTTGTAGTTATGCATTAATAAATGTCTGATTTAAAATTATTTATATTTATCATTTTTATAATTAATCAACACATTTATTTTGGTTTCCTTTTAGTATTTTTATAATTAACAGTAAATTTATGTTTTGAAAAAAATTATTCATTTTTAACTATTTTATAATTAATAAACTTTTATTTAATTATTTCTTGTTTATTAAGCCAAAATTAACTGTTTGAATTTATAATAATTTATTTAAATATTTATATTTAAGCAAAAATAAAACACACAAAACAAAAAAGGTTATTTACATTTGAGCAACACATTTTTACTATTTTTTGTACTGTTACTTGTTTAAGCCTCATTATAATTAAGCAATTATAAACTTAATGATTTCATTTGTTTTGCTACATTGTTTTACAATTTATAATTTGTTTTATTTAGTTATTAAGATTTTTTATATTTATGTATATAAAAGTCCAACAATAAACTCCAATCATTTTTAATAATAATTCGGAGCAGAACTGTGAAACCTAAAGATCCAGAGTAAAAACCATCGGTGCTGTAAACTCTTCATCAGTTCTGTATTTCCATTGGATGTTCTTGTGACTTTTTCTTCCAGTTTCAGCGTCTTTATCCGCTCCGGCCACAGGGGGGAGCTCCAAGCTGCAGGAATCCTCAGACTTCCTCTCTCAACTCAGCAACGCAGACTCATTCAAACGTAAACCAAGAGTGGCTCACCAAGCCAGAGCTTCACCTCCAGGTCACACCTTCATTCTTTGACTGACTCCGGTCTATTCAACTCTGAATGAAAGCTGTCCTTGGATTTCATGTTGTGTATATGTGCTGTTTTCAGAGGATAGGAAACCACTGGTGGAGGTGAAGATCGGCAGCTCCTTCCAACCACTAGAGAGTGCCAGTGAGCCGTGCGGTCGCCTGCTCTCGCCCCCTCCCTCCCACACTCGGACCACAGCGGGTGGAGAACCTAAACCGTCTAAATCAGCGGCTCTGCCTCCTGTTCCTAAAGATGTAGGGGTGGAGAAGTACTCAGGACTGCGGCTCAGGTCAGGGCCGCTAGCCTGTGTAATGCTATTTAGGTGGTTATTGGTTCATTGAGTGGTGGAGCTCTGAGGTTTGATCCGATGCTTTCGGTCGATGCTTCATCAGGAAGCCGCGGGTTTCCTCAAGTGAGATGGAGCGAAAGATGGCCGACCGGCGGCTGATCCGGCTGTCCCAGGTGCCGGAGCGGCTGAAGCGGGAGAAGCTGGAGGAGAGCGACTGGGTGACGTTCGCCGTGCTGGTCAGCAAAGCTACGCCCCAAAGCAGCAGCAGCGTATGTTGTGATGCTGTATGTTGTTACCATGACTGCCCGGCCCTTGACCTCCCATTGGTCTCATGACTCAACCTTCTCTCGGCAGGGCAAAACCTTCAGCGTCTGGAAGCTGAACGACCTCCACAACCTGGATGTGTTTGTGTCCCTGCTGCTGTTTGGTGACGTCCACAAGGAGCACTGGAAGATGGAACCCGGCACTGTCATAGGAATCCTGAACCCCAACCCCATGAAGCAGAGAGAGGGCTACGACGAGGTGAGGTTCACACTCTCGGGGTGTTTTCACACCTGATAGTCCAGTAGACTCTGTTTGATTGGGGACCAAAATGGCAACATCTGTTCCATTTCCAGCTGGTGGGGTTCATTTTCACACCGAGTCAAACCATCCAAGCTAATTGTTCCCTACCTGTTCCCCTCCTCACCACTGAAGGAAATGACAGGAAAACCTCATAGCGAGACACTGAGCACAACTATCTTCTTCCCAAAATGTAAACATATTATATTTTAGCGGTTGTAGGATTTGTCGTTTGTCTTTGGTAAAACACCGCAAACTATTTCTCCCCTGAGTGCTATGGCTGTATTTACCCAGAATTCTATGTGTTAGCATCTGCTTCCTGCTTTTGGAGCAGTTGTTGGGGTACTTGACGTTTATATAGGGATTCAAACTGAGCCAGACTTCATTTCAGTCCAACCCAGACCAATTTTTCTAGGATGATCAGAGTTCTATTGCACATTCAAGCCTCCCCAATCAGACAGGACCTTCTGGGCAAAGCAACTAGAGTTCAATTAAAGAGGACTAAACAGGGCTGGTGTGAACACAACTTTAGAGACTCTGAAACTCAGCTACATTCCCAATCGTCCCTCTCTGCTAACACCCTGGTCGGCCTGCAGGTCAGTCTGACGGTAGATCATCCTCAGAAGGTTCTGGTGATGGGGGAAGCTCTGGACTTTGGGACCTGCAAGGGAGTGAAGAAGAGTGGGGAGCCGTGCTCTCAGATCGTTAACATGGTAGCCCTCCGTTTGCCGGAACATTATCATTCCAATCTGGCTGTCTCGTCCGATGTTAACCACCTGACCCTCTCTTCAGTACGAGTGCCAGTACTGCCAGTACCACGTCAAGGCCCAGTACAAGAAGATGAGCTCCAAGAGGGCCGAGTTGCAGTCATCGTTCTCCGGGAAAGCCCCCAACCGGGTGAAGGGGAGCGGGAAGGGGAGCAGCCTGAGAGAGCGTCTGTGTCAGGATGGCTTTTACTATGGGGGGGTCTCCTCTGCTGCCTGCGCCGCCTCCCTGTGAGTCCTGCTGAAACTACAATCCAAGTTAATGTTCTTTATTGCAAAGGTTCTACTCAGCTCAGGCTTAGTTTTAGAGTATCCACAAAAACGCTTGGAATCCATGTAATAGAATTACATTTTAGGCCTTAAAGTGTTTTAAATTCATTAAATAAAAGTTAGTTAACCTTAAATGCATTAATCCTGGGTCTTAAATTTGGTTGTGGAAAGACTATTTAATCTTGTATTTAATTTATTTATTCTTGTCCTCATGGGACTTTACAGTCAGGCAAAAGTTTGAGTTGCCTGCGTTCTGAGTTGAGTCAGTTGAGATTCCACTAATATACTGCTAATATACCCTTACTACATTTACATTACTTTTACATTAGCTAAGTAACTTGCTAATGTATGTGAAAATTCATCTCCAGTTAGCTAGACAATGTTTGTATATTTCTGTGAAGATGCAAGTCTTAAATTCTGTTCATAATGGTCTTAAAAAGCGTTTAAATTTGAGTTATTGAAACATGGATTTACCATGAATATTTTATATGTATTTTATATGACAGATAAACAAGGAGTAGTGCATAATTGTGAAGTAGGAAGGAAATTCTGCATGGTTTTCATATTTTCTTTTTACAAAAAATAATCTAAAACATATGGCATGCACCTCATGTAGGATATCGAGCTGTTAGCATGTCATGGCAGTTATGAGTCTGTCAAACAGCAACAATCTTGAGTCAGAGGTTTCTTCAGAATTGTAGCAGCACTGACTGCTACTGGACAGTCTGCCTGCCAACATCTTGAATGTTGATGTTTCCAGATTCTGGCTGAGCTCTAAATGTACAAAACTCCAAAAGACTTGTTCACACACCATGTTTCAGATGTTTCTATCGTAAATAATGTTGAATTTTCTTAGTTTCTCAGTAAAACACATTTGCAGCTTCAGGAGCTAGTGAATTGTGTTGCAGGACTGCATCTAAACCGACCAAACCGGTCCAGAAAACCCTGGACAAGCTGTTTGTGAGAGGATCAACTCAGCTCATCAGTCAGGCCAAGAAGATCGGTATGGTTTACCTCAGCGCTCAGCATTTTCGCTTTATGTCTTTTATAAATACAGAGAAAAGTTGAGCTGTTTCTAAAAAAGAATTTGATGTGAGACCTCAGTTTTCTGGCGATTACCAGGTATCCAATCCGGGGAAGTTTCCGGATGCTCCAATGAGTTTAAGAGCCTGATGACGATACCAACCCCAGGAGCTCTGCAGCTGAAGAAACACCTGGAGCAGGACAACCAGCTGGGTTGGAATAATAATAATAATAATAAATATTAGAATAAAAATAATAATTCTCCTCCTGAACTTGACGTTTGTCCTCAGCCTCCAGAAATGCATCCGGAGCTGTACTTCAGTCCATCTCTGCGTCTGACCTCTTAAAGCAGCAGAAACAAAAGCAGCGAGAGCTCCTGGAGAGCCGCCGGCACAGAGTCCAGCAGAGGGCGCCGCAGAACCCGGGCAGCACCGCTACAACGCCAGGCCGAGCCGCTCTGACGTCCCCAAAGGCTGCCTCGGAGGTTCCCACGGCAACGTCGGATGCCCCAACGTTGGGCCGCGGCTTCTCCAAAGGCGACGACATTCTCTTCTTTGACAACAGCCTGCCTCAGGCTCCGCCCCCTGGTGCTCTCAGCCTATCAGCTGCCAAGCTGGCCGCTCTGAAGAAGCTGAGGGGGAAAGGAGCGGCGCTGGAGAGGGAAGACCCCAACGGCGTGAAGAGGAAGAGGAGCGACAGCAGCGACATTAATGCCCGAGTAGAGAAGAATCGGACGTCCCCAAATGGTGTGTACAGAAATGTTTACACTTTAAGTTATTATAGATGGAGTTCATCTAAAGTTAACTGATCTTATCGACCGCCTAACAATTAATTGATAAGCAGCAATTTTATTAAAAACCTGCATTTCCCCTTGTATCAAGATGGCCTGAAGTGTTTCTAACACATAAAGGGCAAATTTTACAATTTTACCATACAATTTAAAATTTTGTGTTAAGCTTTATTAAATACTGACTGAATAAACAGAAAATCATGGTTTTCTCATAAAACATGACTTTCAATTTATGTTTTATGATATACTATTTTATTAGCTCACCTGCTCTGGGATCATAGATGGAAACCAGCTTGAGCTAAATCTGGTGTTGGGCATCTTTTATTAATATCTTTTGCACATTGTCCCTGTTTTAAATAAACTTATTGCTGGGAAAAGACACCTAGATGTCACAATTTGATTTTATATCAAACTTAAATAAAGGGTAACAATGTCAGTAATACAAGCTTTGTATTTACTTCGTAATCTTTAGGCAAAAAAGAAGGTGGTGATTATTATAATGTTTTTTATTTGGAAAAATTAATTTTGGCAAAAATGACAGCCGTTATTTTTCAACTTGCCTCAGCCTCCAGAGACGTTGAGGACAAACAATTGTTTCTGCTAATGCTGACCAGTGGCGCCCTCTGCTGGGTGGCTGCCAAACTACAACACTGAAAGAAGCAGATATTTTTTAATCGATTTGAGACTTTTTTTAATCTAATAAACCATTAATCATAAGTTGATTAATATGTTGCATCCTTGGTTGAAATGACCGGAGTACCTAAAGAACTCCTCCTTTGTCTCACCTGCTCAGGCGGGTCGTCCAGTAACGAGGAAGAGGAGCCAGCCCTGAAAAAGAAACGTGAGCAGCAGCGCTACGTCGAGTCCGAGGAGTTCCAGAAGATCCTCAACGCCAAATCTCGTCACAGCATCGCACTCCAAGCGGTACAACCAGAAATTTTTATTCTTTTTTTTGATGTTTAGCTTTAAGGAGAAATCCAGATAACTGAGGCTGTTTCCTGCTTCCTGCAGTCAGAGTACCAGCTGCAGGAGCGCTACTTCAATGTTCTGGTGAAGAAGGAGCAGATGGAGGAGAAGATGAAGGCAATCAGAGAGATGAAGTGTCGGGCTGTCACCTGCAGAAAGGTACACCGTGGCGTTGCCGTTAGGAACACCCCCGTCTGTCGTTCCAGAGTCTGATCTTTCCCCCACCTTCTCACTCCTACACCTCTAGTGCAGCTACACCTACTTCAAGCCGGCGGATCGCTGTGTGACTGAGAACCATGAGCTGCGGTGGCACGACGCCGTCAAGCGCTTCTTCAGATGTCCCTGTGGACAGAGGGCCATCGCTCTGGACAGACTGCCACACAAACACTGCAGGTAACCCCGGAGACCCCTCCTCTTCCTCCTCTTCACGCTCACCCAGAATCGCAGACTAAACTGAGCTGATGTCATTTCCAGTAACTGTGGGCTGTTTAAATGGGAGCGAGACGGGATGATGAAGGTAAGATGGAACCACAGGAGAGGAGAAGCACAATGCATGCTGGGAGATCTGAGCTGAGGTTCTGGATGTTCTCTTTCAGGAGAAAACTGGACCCAAGATCGGAGGGGAGCTTCTCCAGCCTCGAGGAGAGGAGCACGCCAAGTTCCTCAACAGCTTGAAATGAACTCTCACCATAGAGAGGAACCAGTGTTAAGTTTTTTATAATTATGTAGCAACATTTTTTTAAATCAAATTTTAAATTTAGATGTTTTTTAAAGTTATTCAGACATTTAAAGTACTGAATTTGTAAACAGGCTGAATAAAGCAAAACTTTACAAAGTGTCATGTAAAAGTCGGTTTTTATCCTTTCTAATGGAAAAGTTAACCTGAAAACTTTGGGTGTAAAAATTAGAGAAAAATTAGGAAATTTATATAGTTTTTTATTTTCCTCTATACTGTCTTTTAAGAAAAACAAAAGAGAATGTTTTCAACCACTTTTTCAATTTCTCCAAAGTTACAAAATTATCATTTAATAACTTATTTTTCCAAATTCAATTTTGTTTTCTAAATTTAAAAAAATTACCCTACACTCCTTTTTCTGAACACAGTTTAGTGTGTAATATTTTAACTAAAAAGACTTGCAATAAAAAAAATCTGTTTAAATCTATAAGTTGTATTGGAAGGGATAATTCAGCTCCAAGGTCATTTAACAGAGAACATAAGAAACGTGCTTTACTTCTTCAAACATGAGCACAAATTTTATGAATTGGCTTGAACTTGGATCATAGTTATATCTTTAATAATTTCTGATTTTGTAATAAGTTGCAGTGATACAAATCTACAGAAATGTGGATGAAGCAGTGAAGCCTTAGACACCACAGGAAAAATGTCTTCAAAGTGGGTTTAATGTCACTCCCAGAAAAGTTGACTAACTCAAAATATAATGGTTCTGATTAAAAAAGAGGTCAACTAAGTGTAACCTTACTCACAAAATAACTTCTGATTTAGGAAAAACACAGAAGTATAAATTATGTCAGCACAAGCATGATAAACAGCGCTAAGACCCGCCTCCTGGATCTGATTGGTTGTGATTAATGGCAGAAAGCGGGGGATCTCTTGTTTCTTTTTCTTTCTTTTTTTTAAGACATGTCTCATGCCACAATGTCACGACATAGAGACAGTTTCAACAAATATGTAAAAACATTTCTTATAAGTTTCGTACTGCAGCTTTAATATTGTGGATAGTGTGTTTAGTATTTTTACATATAAACTGATTTGTTGCGGTGTGGCAGCAGCACCGTAACTATTAAAGTTCAAAAACATGAACACAGGAACTTCTGTGAAGTTTTTCAATTCAAAGTAAGAGATAACATAGCTATAAAAATACAACCTTCTGGCTCTGTAGGATTCATGGAACAGTGAATTGATGCATGGAATCAATCAGCAAACGCTCTCTACCACTTTCTGTGTGTGTGTGTGAACTAGGTTTTTATATCCTTGTGGGAACCTACTTCTGTCTACAATGTGAGGTTGTGGGGACCATTGCTCCTTGTGGGGACATTTTCTTAGACCCCATAAGGGGAAATGCTGTTTAAGAGTTAGGAGTTAGGTATGTGATGGTTAGGGGTAGGGTAAGGACTAGGTTGTAGAAAATGACTGGAAATCAATATGTGTGTGTTGGCAGCTCTACTGCTTAATCCATTTGGCTCTCCTCCCACTCTTCGCTTTAAGACCTACAGTACCCATAGCAGATGTAAAATAACTGTTGCTCTATGTTTTTCTTTGGGATTGTCATTCTCAGCACTAACACTTGGTCTTCTTTATATGATTTTCTCACTCCTCTGTTGGTCTCTTCCATCCAGTGTGTGTCAGATATTTCCTCTGGAATGTGGGATTCATTGCAGCCTGATGTCTTCAGCAGCTTGCTTCATTTTTATTTTTCCACCCCGCTTTCCCTCCTTTCAAATACTCCAAATACCAGACATTATGGAGGCAAGGTAGGCTCATGGAAGCTGGTCTTTATTCCTTTGCAACTTAAATACATGAAAGTCAGCGCAAACCACACAGTGCCATCAGCTGCACTATGTGGTTCCTACAGTATGCACATGTAAAAACCATTTTCAAACGCATGCAAAACTCATAACTCATCCATAGAAAAACTGCGCAATTAAAACACTTCACACGTATGGCACAATTTCTAAATTAAAAATAGGATAAGGTTTGTGGAAAACTTAACGTAGCTTAATGTCTTACACATACATGAATAACTTTAGCACTTACTCTCATATATCAGCTATTTGCCATTGCTATAAAGAAGAGGTGGAAATCTTTACACGAAGTCACGTGTTCAGTGAAACCAGTAGAATCGAGGATAGAGGCCGTCGTAGTGATACTCTCGCAGCTGCTCATTCGTCTCTCTTGACCTCTCATTTACTTCTGTTAAGAAAAAAAGACATGTTACTGCAGCTTGTAGCGTTTTAGCTAATGCTATTTTGTAAGCTAGCACATTTCCTGACTCTAAGGGGAAAAAATACCTATGAAGAACATAAACTATGAACTTACCAAAGTTATGATTCACACATATATAATCATTGCTAATATTTTTCCATTTGCTGGATTTCTGAACTCTTGATGCCAAAATGGTGGGAAAGTTGCCAGCTAAGTGGAAGCAACTCCAATTGGGTCCTTATTTAGTTTGATTTACCAGCTATAAATTATATGTATTCAACGTAGTTTTTATATGAAATACATTTTTTGAGAAACATTGGCTTACGTATTCTTTGAAATCTTAAACTCAGTTCGCCAGACAAAGCTAACTGCTAAACCAGTTCTCTGAAATGTTGGACCTTCTCAGAGACTCGATCTCAAAAGTAGAACCCAAGGAAAAATATAGAACCATTACTTATAGAACGAAAGCTATTCTAACACAGCTTGAAAAATTCTTTGACATAGAGCCTTAAAGAATTACAGTTCTGTCGCCACTCATGATTTCAAAGTTAGTTGTTGCATAACATCATGTTGGTCACTTCACCAAACATAATCAATATTCTTCCTTCCTTGTCCAATTTTGCCTCTACTAACCACTAAATACATGAGCAATTTAGTTGCACTTCTAATTTTGAGAAGCCTGATAAAACTTGCTTGGTATCCAGACACCATCATTGTGCTCTGTTCACATGTCTTCTTTAAGATGCTGGTATGCCAAAAGTACCAGCCTTGGTAGTGATGGTTGGCTTCCACTTTGCCTCTCACACTACTATTCTTGCATGTATAGGGGCAATTTTGGTTTTCTACCACAACCTTCTTTTAAAGTTCTTGCGTTTTTAATCATAAGTTGGTACTGCAATCAGGGATGCCGGCCGGGAGATCTTGGGTATCGCTTTCTTGTCTGCAGGTTTTTCAGTTTAATTTCAAATCAATTTAAAGTGCAGCTGTAAACCGTTTTACACCAGAAGTGCCACTAAGGGTGTGAAGCAATTTTCTGTGGACACTTCTTTAAAGATGCAAGGATTTTGCATACATCTATCTCTTCATTCTTTTTTTTTTATGACATTTCCCGTCAGAAGACAACTAAAGATAACCCCTAATGGATACACATAAATGAAACTGGCAGCTATCTCTTTGTTTTCTCCACGAGCCTCCCTGAACATCCTTCATATGAAGCCAAATCACATTTTTATGGTAAATGGTTCTCAGTTTAGAAACTGTGACTGCAACCATATCACAGCTTTCTGACCACTCCGGAGATGATTGTCAGCTTTCGGTGGACCGCAAATAGACGCTTTGAATGCGCGCGGCCTCCCAGGCGTCGTCCTGCGGTCCAGAGGAATCATCCTCTCCAAGTCCGAACTGAAGCTGTTTAGCTGCTTCTTAATGCGTTGTTTGTTCAGCCATGTTGTTATAGAGTGTTGGGTTTTCTGAAAGCACATGCTGGGCTCTAACTCTGGGGTCTAACTTATTGTCTTACCATCACGGTCTTCCTCAAGGTAGTTCTCGTATTCGTCTCTCTGTTCCTCGTTATACTCCCTCCTTCTCTCGCTGGCAGCTCGCTTCACTTTCTGCTCGGCTGTGGTGGAAAAAAAATAAACACATTTTAGTCTTTCTTTTTAGTTCAGGTCAAAATGGGAAACTTGTATGTTTTATCAATGGCGGCAGAGGAAGTGAACAAATCTGTTCAGCCAGTTTGGCCACTGCCAAATATTGAATTAACATTAACAGCTGCCTCGTTTGGTTTGGCACTTCTCCCTTTGCATTGGAGGATGGTTGTTTACAGCGCAGACAATTTCCAGTAAGCTTATTTTTTTCTCGGTAAGCTTCATAGCTTAGAACATTTAAAATCTCAACTCTGTTAGCAATCCTTTCTTCAAAACCCAGACCCCGAACCTGCTGCACAAAGCAAAGTGTAGCAGAAAGAGGCATAGTTTTTATCAGGCTATACTTATACTTATAGTCATCTCAGCTTTCAAAATTCATTGTCATCCATGAATACTGTATGTGGATTGAGGCTGATCTAAAAACAGCTGAAAGGTGGATAAAACTTTTGGCAGATCAGCAGTAAACTTAAAGTCTGGCTTCATTTGTGGCAAGGTGGGGAGGACTCTCCACCTAAAAACATCTAACCTGACGCAGAAATCAGGAGAACAAGAAAGCATCTGAACTAACTTAGACAGTTTTGACCAAAGGTATTTAGTTCAAGAGTCTCATCAGATTTACGTGGTATTTGCCCGGTTAATAGAGGAAACCAAATATACTCAAATGAGTATAAACACCTAAGTAAATAAGTGAGCTGGGTTTGGCTTTATGTAATCTTTCTTTACTTCTCTTTGTATCAAATCAGCAGTTCTTTTCCATGCAGGCAGAGCATGGCTGATACACACATTAAACTTTATTACACTTGTAGGTGTACCCCTAATTTAACACAAGTGGCAACAAGATATGGATTACATCATAGTAAACACACAGGTCTGCTTTCAGTCTGCCAAGGCACTGTGTCCCTCCAAAGCAGCCAATGATAAGTTAGAAAATGTCACAATTAGGCTCAAGCTAAGCTAGCATTGTAAACCGCTCCCAGATGCTTTTGACCATATGTAGATTTTTGTTTGTTGTATTTTCCACAATGAGCGCTACTGTTAAATTATTGGCATTTATCTCTCAAATATATAAAAAGACAAAAATAAAAAATTGACTACGTTCGATTAGCACTGTTGGATGTTAGTGCAATGGCATCAAGTTAGTGCATATAGCCTAATGGTGTTTCTACGAGCCATGTTATTGGCTCGGGGGAAGGCCAATGATCTATTTTAAAGTTTTAAACATTGTGCTGATATCCTGTGGTCTATTGGCTTTGGAATGACATCACACCAAATTTAACTGCGTTGCGATTTTAAGTCTGAAAACAAATATAATTTGCTAGCTCAGTGAGCTGGCTAACTACTGTTACCATTACAAGTCAGTAAGAATTTTTTTTCTCAGTATTTTATGTAATAAAATGGTAAATGAACACATTAACATGTTGTACACAACGATGTGTGTAACTGGTTTAATTAGTTATAAATTGCCAGAGCTTCAAATAAACAGGCCGTTATTGCAGCTCTATATATTTTTTCTGCCCCCTCCTTCTAAGCTGCCAACACCCATAAAGTGTTCCTGAGAACCTCCACTCCTAACCCCTTAGTATGTCTTTTCACAAACAGATTAAAGCTGTTTGCGGCCCAATTTCAGAATGGTACATTTGACCTGCCAGCACATACGGCTGTTGCAAATAGATTCTTAAATAATTTTTATTGCTAAGATTTTTACAGACTAATTAAAATCTTCTTCAAATTGAGACTTACCCTAACACAAAGTGTTCGGTCTTTAACAGCCATGTCTTTTGCTTCCAATTTATTTTCACAGTAAATCGGACCACAAAGGTCTGGTGACTTTACTCAAATTCAGAGATGGCCACACCCAAGTTGACTAAACACTGCAAGTGTTTATGAAGAAAAAGTGACTCAATTGCTGCACCCTGAGGTTGCTGTTTTTTCCAAGATCAATAATCATAATTTAAAAATCATAATAGAAAAAAATAACAATTATCCCCTAAAATTAGGAAGTTTTACTTTCCTGTTAACAAGGTACACATGGAAGACACTTTTTTCTGCTTTGCATCTGCAATGATTTACAAATTCCTTGTCTACAAATGTCTGGTAAACATAAAAATAATAATTCAAAGTTTTGTGGCCAAAGAAAACATTCAACTTGGCAATTTTTGCTTGTGGCAAAAGGTTTTGATCGTACGAGAGAAAAAGATTTGCAGATCGCAAAGTGTGTTTTAAGTAATCTGTCGTATTATAATTTTGGGATTGACTAGCCTGGCTACAGCTATGTTTTCTGAAAGTGCTCATACTTTGGGATGCCAACTAGATTTTCACAGACTAATTAAAGTTGGCAAATGAGTGTCAAACATGTTCTGGGTGCAATGACAAATAATCCCCCTCAGGGTGTGCTACCCTGAGTCACATTAAAAAACCTCTATTGGGCACAATACTGGTTTACTTCTTAAAATCAGAGTTTTTCACAAGTGAGAATTCTGTGACATGTAGCATCACACATCTAAAATAAAAATGATTGGAAAAGTAACTAATTCTATACAAAGTTTAGAATTATCTACTTTTTAGCTAATTAGTAATTTTCAATATTTTAAATTTATGAAAACAGCTGTCTTCTGCTCTGACAGGTACAGATGTTCCAATGCATTATTGACATGAGCTGTAGTAATGTTTCAAATTAAGAAACTCTGTAAATGATTCCGACTGCAGCGTGTCTGGGTTTCAGTGCTTTGAAGTTGCTTTCTATATGGCGGTTACTGAAGAGGGAACGTTTTGTTCTGAGAAACCCGACGAGGCAGAAGTCTCTCCACAGTATCCTGTGACTCCTTGTGCAGTTTCCAGCTCGTGTGAGACTCTGTCTTGGTGTCGAACCACAAATAGTGGAGCGTCTGTTATTCTCCTGAACTTTCACAGCTCGCAGTCGAAACAAACCATATCACCGTCCCAGTCCAACCTCAGACCAATAAATCCACCGCTCTCTATCTCAGCTCCTTGACGACAGGCCAAGTGTGTCTGATATAGGCCATAACTACTACTGCAGCTACATGGGGCATGCCACAGTAACTAACACCAAAAATAAATCAAATTACCCAAACAAACCTGTTATTCCACTGTGGCGATAGACATGACTTGGGCCAGATTTTACTACACCTACCTTGGACCTCGGCGTAGGACTTGGGTGAACGGCGACTGCGGCGTTTTTGACTGAAGAAGTTTGAGGCGTCTGACTCGGCCATAAATACCTGCCGTGCAGCTCCTGGAGATGACAGGATGGGGAGTTTAAAATCACACAAAAAATGAGGAGCCGTAGGCGGTAAAGGCTGAGCAGACATTACCTTGAGCATCTGCAGGTTTGGAGTCATCCCGAACCACCGCGCTTTTCACCACACTAGAAACTGGAAAGGATGGAGAAAAAAAAAGCTGGTATCAACTCTTTAGATTGTATTTTAATGATATTCAGGGTAAAATAAGGTTTGAACAATTTTCACACTTTTCTCCAGGGCCGGTCAAAACCTACGACCTTAAGCTGATTTTCATTTGGGGCCCACGATGCCAACATGTCAACACCAGATGACTGATCATTCCTAAGCTACTCTATGTGTAGCATATTATTAGTATCATTACCATTGGCATTAAATATTTTTAGTGGCATTTAAGTGTACCAGCTTATTTTAACTATTTGAATGCAACATCAGCTGATAAATACTAAATTTACAGTGAACAAGAAATTGTATATTTTAAATTTGCCCACAAATGGTAGCAGCTATCAGCAGGAAGGGATTCACTAATTATTTGCGTGACTATAAAAATAATGCAAATTGGTTTTCCATTTGTGAAAGTATTTAGTTTGTTTTTTATTCATTGTTATGATAGTAAATACCTGCGGCATGATAAAGCACCAAAAATCTGGAGTTTTTAGGCGGGCCTTGGTGGAGTAGCATCGCCTTTGGCCGGCCCTGCTTGTCTCAATTTTGGGTGATTGCAATGCAAAGGAGAGTAAAACGCTCTGGACATGCTGCTGTTAGTGCTTAATTCAAATCAAAAATACTTTATTCCTTCCAAAGAGAAATTAAATGTTATATTTGGAAGGCGAGAGGAAATAAAAAGGAACCTCACGTTTCAGTCATCATCAGATGTTTGGGGCATTATTGGCTATTGATTTAGTCTAAATAAATTATGTAATCTTTTTTATAAATGTGTCTAAATTAGAATAAAATCACTAAACTTCATAAGTGAGATGGATTCCTCTTAACTGAAAACTTTTTAACTTTGTTTCACTGAAAATGAAACAAAGTTTCATTTTAACTTTGTTTCATCTGCGCCACGGCTAACTTTTATTAGCAACAGAAGCTGTAAGTGTATTTCTTAGCATTTTATAGATTTAAACACTAAAAGCTCATGGACTCATGGAATTAAATATTACAGGAAGAATATTGTGTATAACATTAATGATTTGTTTTTAAGCAAAAATGTTAAAAAATAAATAAATGTATTTTTTTAACAACTTATGTTCAAAATATGATAATTATTGCCTTTTTGATCCTTATAGAGTAACAAAAGTGTAACAAGCTGTGTGACGCAACTGTAAAACTGTTTCTTAAAAAACAAACAAAAAAAAACAAGATAAGAAAATATAATCATAGATTTGAAACTGAAATAAAAAATAGTTCTGAATTCTTCCCATTTTTTTTTTCCAACTGTGAAGGCGGGACGTCGTTGATGCCTTTTGTGCTGCAAAGGTACTTACAGGTGATGATGAGGAGGATGGAGAGCGAAGACAAGACGAATGCTCGAGTCCAGGACATTCTGAGGGAGAAAAGTCAGATCCGTGTGGGACTGAACAGCACACCTATCAGAGTAGGACTGAGGCTGGATGGAAGGATGGACGGGAGGAAGGTGGGCGAGCCAGGAAGGGGGAGGAGAGGGGGAGGAGACGGAGGGAAGGGAGTGAAAGGTTCATCCAGTGGATGAAAACTGATGGTATTTCCATTGCTACTGGGAGGGAAAAGAGACTGCACCACTTTGAGCACCTGATTTTTTATTTTGCCGTATGCTGCCACTAAAATGGAAGCTATTGGGGGAGACCAAAGATCTGGCATGAGGAGGACAGGAAGGACACGTTTAAAACAATGATGACTCAAGTCTAATACTGATGTGACCACAGCAGCACTTCATTAAAGGAGTAGCGTTCTGTAAAGTCCACTGTTTTTGAGCTTTACATCATATTACAATGTTATTCCCTCCTCACTAAAATACATGGATTGTTTGATTGTTTTGCATGTTTGAGAAATTCTTTAATCTCCATGGCAACCATTCAGCCACAAAAAAGACCCGGACGGACCAAGCTCCGCCTTCAAGACGCAACTCCTCCTCAGAACTGCAGTTTCCAAGTTTCCCTTCCCGCAGCTCATCGACTCCACTCCTTCAGACTAGCCAGCAGCAATTAGCAAACACCTGGTGGAACCGCACATCAGCTGAGCTCATTATAGGAGATACTTTGCAGAACAAAGCTGGTAAAAACATTGCTAAAGGGTTAATAGAAGAGCCATGCTGTGATGATTTCCTGAAGGTGGAGTTTCAGAAAGAGCAGGAGTTTTTAAAGAGACAGAGGCCCAAATGGAGCCATAAGCCATATGGATTTTTTTTTCAACCTAACTTATTAAACTGCAAAGACCAAAAATCCCTGCAAATAGCACTTTGTGTCTTTTCTAAGTCGACAGTGGATTTGTATGATTTTCAAATCTTTTGATAAACTTGTTAAAGAGACAGCTAGTCTCCTTTTAGAACCTGCTCACTTCTTTTTAAGCAAAGATTTAAAATGTACTTCAGGAAAGGCACGGTCAGAAACCAATGTGCTGGTTCTGTTTTTAATTCCAGGAGGGAGTGAGGATGGAATCTAATCTGAAGGAGAAGCTGTCTGCTGCTCCATAGGACGGGAACCACAGCAGACCTCAGCCCTATCCTCATCTCTGTCCTTGTAATTCCACTCACGTCAGATGAATGTCTTTTTATATTACTGGTCAAACAGATCTGAGGACAATTCTTTCACCAGCCAATCAAAGAGGAGGCTCCTCCAGGAAGTCAGAGGCCAGTATGTAGTGATGAATTCAGCATCCTGTAGTATAATTGTACCTTACATACACAGAGTGACATGCTTTATGTATGTTTTCCTTCCAGGCAGATTAGCTGCAGGTGGCAACATCTTTTTACAGCACTGAA
The DNA here is from genome assembly GCA_033032245.1 of Poecilia picta. Classification (NCBI taxonomy): domain Eukaryota; kingdom Metazoa; phylum Chordata; class Actinopteri; order Cyprinodontiformes; family Poeciliidae; genus Poecilia; species Poecilia picta. The sequence goes on from CM065375.1 coordinate 17,287,514, forward strand.
AGCCTTCATGATCATTTTCATTCCAGATATAAGCGATCATACTTTTACCTACACACCATATGCCTCTCGCCTTTGTTTAAGCCTGCTGAACTGGAGGTGCAAAGTAAATTGGTCTCTGTAGTTTTCTGCCTCAGATCTGAAATGTTTCTCCGGTGAAGGAAACTGGGCAAAGATGACTCGGCGCTCTGCCCAGACAAAACCTGGAGCAGACCGTAAAGTCTGGTAGTGATTAAAGCCGTGAATGAAGCTGGATTCAAAGCCTTGTGTAAGGAAACAGTCAGCATTGTGTGGATCAATTTCTTTTTTTCTGAATGCAAAAACTTGACTTCAGATTGGCATTTTCAGATATGAGAAGGTTTTCATTGTTTTGTACGGAAATCCAGCAAGATATCCTTTTTATACTGTTTAAGTCTGGTCATTTTTTTTCTTGCTGTTTGAGTGTTATCTGAATTTTTTTTTTAGAAAAATCTAGATTCCAATTTTTTTTTTCCACATGGAACATTTTGGGACATCGGTCCTTGGAAACCAGGCTCTTGACTATCAATGCTGTGGTTTAACTCCAGTTCCTCTAGTGGTAAAAAAAATGTATTACAAGAAGAACACTTAAAAAAAAAAGTCTCAATATTTTATCTCACTTGGCAAAGGGAATTTTTTTTTTTTTCAGAAACAGAGGCAAAGATGTTAGTTTACAGTCGGCAGAGTTGGTCAGATTTTGTAAATAACTTTTTCCTTCCAGAACAAAAAAATTCAATTATGTCAAAAGTGAATCAAAAAGCTTTGAAACATTTTTGTTTTACTTGTTGATACTTTTAAAGTTGTGAGAAAAATAAAATTTGGTCAAACTAAGTGAAAATGGGTCTTTGTAAAATAAATAATTAAATAAATAATTTGCTTTTCCGGGTTTCCATACCGTCCCACAAATGCATTTTCCTTACGTGTGGACCTTTTAAAGGGGAATGAACAGACTTTCCACTGTACCAGATTTATTGGCCAGGAGCATTTTTACAGCAAACTAATCCAACCAAACCCACATTTTCTTACTTTATGAGATGAATTTAGTTCAATAAATCATTGACATGTGTAGTGCATCTGAATTAATGATGTAAATGTTGGCTTTTGTGTTGTTGCAGTCATATTCTGAAGAAAACAAAGCTGATTACAGTCATTACTGAATTTATTAGTCACCATAAATTATTTTATTGTTTATAAGGTTTAAAAAAATACTCACACTCTTAAAATAGCATTAAAACCTTAAAAATCATAGTTAGCGTGGTGGTAATAATGCTCTAAGGAAGATTAAGGCCTCTGATGGCATAAAGTGCTACAGTCATTTCAACGTGGATTACATTGTTTCTTCATCCATCTCACCTTCATTTCAACCTCCCTCTCTTACATACATGACATTTCTAAGGATTTACTCATGATTATCTATCTTAATTTACAATCTGTTGTTTGAATAATATCCCTTTCCTTTCAATTTTGGTGAAGGAGCTTAGTACATTAGTTTTTTTCTTCTATTATTTTCCTCCTCTTGTCCTTCAGCAGTCGATGAGTCCTCAGAGTGAAGTCCTCTCTCCCTGCACCAGGCGACCCCTGAAGGCCCACGTATCCTATGGAGAAAGCACACAAACCCAGTTCACTATTATTTCTGGCATATTCCAATCCCATGTTTTCCACCTGACTGCTGTTAACACCTGTGGTTTTACTGGAAAGTTGGAGATAAAAAAAAAAACCTAATGCAATGTTGAGGCTTTTCCAAAATTGGCAAACGTCCTCCAGACTTGTAGGTGTCGCTAAGCATTGAGTGTCGGAGCTAGCATACAGTTTCCAGACGATGTTAAAGATAAACGCAGAAAGAAAACAAGAATGGCCAAAAGTGGAGTCTTTTATTTGGAGTGACGTTAAATTTGATGTTCTTCTCTGTCACATTTGGTTATACAGCTACAACATTACAAACTGAACATCCTCCAGACCTGTAGGTGGCGCTAAACATGGAGTATGGGACCTAGCATAAAGCCTCCAGACAACATTAGCGCTAAACACAACAAGAAAACACCAATCAAGAGTGGATTCTTTTGTGGGGAGTGAGGTCAATTTTGAGCTTCTCCATCATATTTCATAATAAAACTAATAAAATACAAACCATTTTTGTTGCTAAGTATGATGCATTTCAGGTTAGAAGTTGAGGTAATATGCAGCTGATGACGCAGACACATAATGCTTCTATTTTTAATTTCTTGCACTATTCTTTGTTGTCAGTCCTGTCAAGGTCAAAATATAATCATGAGGCTGAGATATCCATAAACAGATAATGCAGCAGTGCAGATCAAGGGCTCCGAGGTTCAGAAATGAGTGATACGCGATATTATAAATGCACATGGAAGCGGTCGGACTTAGGTGTCATCCGCGTGATGTCCAGGGACATTGCCTGGCTAAAAACATTGTTCTGCAACATCCAGACGTAAAAGAATCCCGTCAGGCCTCTCACTGGGTTAAGAGTTTAAGAATGCGCTTGCAGGGATAAACTTAGAAGCCCATCTACAGGGAGGCATTGATGCTGATGAATGAGTATGAGACCAACACAGAGGTGGAGCTTGGATGTCTAACCTTGTAGGCCACTTCATTCATCCCGTATTTCTTCTGCGCGATCTCTTTCACCTCGTTCTCGATGTTTTCCTGCGTGGTTCCCTTCACGTCGATGTAATAGCAATCACCGCTGGCGTAGTGGCAGGAGATGGCCTGGGAAACACACACACACACACACACAATTTCAGAAACTATCATCTTTCTTATTGTAAACCTGCTCTAATGTTTCCAACTGCATTTTAAAAAATCCTAACTTTACCCATGAATATTTTTCCAGCTCTAGATTGTACCTGTCCTGGTTATAGACACCAAAATGGGACAAAATAGAGTTGCTATAAAAAAAATTAGACAGTGAAGAATTATTTCTATGCTTTTTATATATACAACATTTTTATGGTTTCAGTCTCAACTTTTCATGACTATTTTGCCACTATAACGTAATGTTTACATTTATCTACAATGAAAAAAATAATAATAAATGAAAAAATAAATTAATTAGCAGAAGATTTGGGTCACTAGATAAGTGTGGAAATACTCTTTAAGTGCAACGAGTGTGGTGGTTCAAAGAGAACTGTCTCGTCTTCACAATATTTTCCATTATTAAATGATAATAATTTATAATAGTTTTCAATGCCCGGGGTTATTTATACTCTGTTACGTAGGAATAATGCTGCAGATATTTAAGTTATTTTTACAATTTTCTGAATGAAAAATGAGCCCCTGAATGCATCATGTGTTTGAAGAATAAAGTGCTGCCACCTGCCTTCAAAAGACGCAAACTGATTCAAAATAATAAACCTGTGTCCAGTACAATCTCAGTATATTTTATTTACCTCTTAAAAAAAAAACAATGAATCGATTAAGTTTATTGTTGGATACTTAGGAGGACTGCAAAGTCACCTGAATTTTTTTTTTTAGAAAAATCTATATTCTAACTTTTTTTTCCTATTGGAACATTTTGGGACAGCGGTCCTTGGAAACCAGGCTCTTGACTATCAATGCTGTGGTTTAACTCCAGTTCCTCTAGTGGTAAAAAAAAATGTATTACAAGAAGAACACTTAAAAAAAAAAAGTCTCAATATTTTATCTCACTTGGCAGAAGGGAATTTTTTTTTTTTTTTTTCAGAAACAGGGCAAAGATGTTAGTTTACAGTCGGCAGAGTTGGTCAGATTTTGTAAATAACTTTTTCCTTCCAGAACAAAAAAAGTTCAATTATGTCAAAAGTGAACCAAAAAGCTTTGAAACATTTTTTCAAAGCTTGATGAGCCTCAAATTTCCAACCTCTTTCTGACCCATGAATGCACCATATCTAACAACATCCTTTGAGGCTGGAATTCTGTCCCCAAACATCGGCATCTCTGTGATCAGGACCGGCTTTCCCGACACACTCCGTACCTTGCGGAAGCCCTGCGTCTGGTTCATGCCGGAGCCGTGGATGAGGAGGGGATGAAAGAACACAGTGTCGCCCTTTTCCATCTCCACGTGCAGCCTGGGGTGGTTGGGGTCGTAGTCCCGCACCCCGTGGTACATTTTGTTCACCCCACCCTGAGAACACAGAGCCCTGCTGAAGCACGTTTACTGAAGTTCCCGCCGAGGCTCCGAGGATCGGCTCCAGGGGTGTTACCTCCCAGTCGGGGTAGTCGTGTTCCTTCAAAGTGCCTTTGTGCGTTCCGGGCAGGACCACGAGGCAGCCGTTCTGCCTGGTCACTCGCTCCATGGCGGTCCAGGCGCAGACGATGCGGTCAGTCGGCCGGAAGGGGAAGTAGTGCAGATCCTGGTGCATTGGGTGGCGAGACGTCTTCTTGCCTGGAATGGCAGGAGCAACAGCAGCTGTCAGGATGAGGTTCACAGCCAGGCTAGGCTAATGCTAACGCTAAAGCACAGTAGTGGAGGGGTGATTGCACCACCTGCATCAGGAGGTTTGTTGATCAGCATGGTGTGCATGGCCATGATGTTGGGTCCAGTGAAACACTCCACATACTTCAGGATCTGCCACACAGAGACACCAGACGGGTTCAGTAGCGTTTTTAAGCGAAAAACAAACTAAGATGTTGCGGATTTTATTTTTTTAAAAGCAAGAAAATATATTAGATGTTTTTTTTTGTTTGTTTGTTATAAAAAACAGACAATCCTGATTGTCTTTTTATTTAAAAAGTAGATTATTTCAGGGTGTAATGAACACTCATCCACATGAGAATCCATTTCTTCCACTGTGGCTGTTCCACCCTCATTAGAGCACATAGACCAGGTCAGGAAAACTCCTTAAAAACTTTGATGTTTGCTACTTGGAGCTTAATATTGTTCAGCTCCATTTTTACTGTCTGGTTTAGATCATAACCGTAGTAGCCTGGGCCCTTAAAGCCCTTCTGGAATCCTAATTTACCTTTATGGCAACTGAACATCAAAGAAAGGAAAGCTAGACTCCAAATTATTGAGTTGATTTTCTTTGAACTTTACTTTGACAGGCCAGCATCATCCCTGTTTATCCTATTTAGGTCTCTAGTATGTCTGAGAAAATTCTACTCTATAAATTACAGAGCTGTTGATTTTAATGAGTTATCTTTAAGCTTTGGACTCAGACCCGTTGAATTTGAATAACTGCATAAAGTCGGTCACTAAATCAGCTTAAATGGTTTCCTGTCTAAACAAGAAACAAACAAACATATTTATTACGACGAGCAATTATAAAATCCTGCTTTACTTATATTAAAGTATTTTGATTATAAAATACTCCTTTAAATTGGAACAGGAAACATTTTGGCTTTCTCCAGCTGACTTTTATTTTTGAAAGGTCAGCATAATCCCTTTTTCTTCACCTCTTTATTTCTGTTTTGATCATGTAAAACACACTTTTGAAATTATTCTACATGGTAAAATTGTGATGTGTTGAGTCGTTTTAAGCGTTACTTTTGAAAGCCCAACATTCTCACAACTTGTTTAGATTCATCAGAATCCAACAGTTTTTATTTCCAAACTCCAAACTACTTTTCCCGTTCAGCATGATGCTACCATGTTTGAAAGTGAAGGTGTTTGGTGTTACATTTCTGCCACACAAATTCTATTCTATTCTTTGCAGCATTAATTACTGGTAGTTTACTTATATTCAGATGTTTTTTTCCTTCTGCTTCACAATTATGCACAAGTGTATCCTGGTCTTTTACAAAAAAATGTATGAAAAACTTCAACATTTTTGCACTGCCCTGTATTTCCCTTAGTTTATTCTAGGGAAAGGCAAATTAAACTCTAGTCTATCCTGGCCTTGTTTGTAGATAACCTCAATGTGACCACATGCTGTTTATGTAAGAAGTTCTGGGTCATCTCTGAACTTCTTCAGAGAAGATGTTCTCTGAAGGACTTTGAAGTCCTTGCAGGGTTTCAAAGTCCATTCAGTTGTTACATCACTAACAAGACACCTGGAAGAATGTCTCCTTCCAGATACGACTTCAGGGCCGTATCTGAGTCTGTTTGCTGTGCCGTACCTGAGGTAAGGCACAGTACCGGAACAGCTCGGGGTCTTCCTGGAAATCCTGGAGTTTGGACACGGCTCTTGATCCGGAACAAACTCTGACTTGGCGATCGCCACGTCCCTCATCACGATCAGACCCGGAACTTTGACTTCCTGCCGACAGATCCGTTCGAACTCCTTCCTAAAGAAGATCCAAATACACATTAAAGAAGTCTGACGCCTGATTGTGATGAGGATTTAAACTTTGAACTACTCCTGGAATGAACTAATTGCATTTACTCTCCTTTAAGCAATAAATAGTATGTAGTTTGAGTGACTTGTAGTCTTTTTGTTTTACAACCACAAACTTCTATGTATCTTATTGGGAATAATGAAAGTCCAATGTACAGTGAGAGGTACATATGTGTGGCATTTTCAAGTGTTTCAGTTGCCTAATCAAATTCCATACCACAATCTGATTGAGAATTTGTAGCAAAGTTAGAAAATGTAGGTTTTTTCCCATCCAATCTGACCAACTTTTAGCTATTTTGCAAAGAACAGGCAAATGTTGTCAAGTCTCTTTCTGGCCGGTTAACATCTTGTTCGGTTGTAGCCTACATGGAGGTGTCTACATTGTAAGTGCTAAGAAGCATCTACACCATTGTAGATGCAACCACCATTGTAGATGGTGTTGCATCTAAACCATTGGGTGGCCAGTTTCTCTGAAATCTTGTGATATATTTGTTCGTTGAGCGTTGCCCTGTCCAGTTGACACTGCATGATTTCTTCTGCCACAACTGATGAAAAAGTCTTGGGCCTCAAGATTTGACCATGGAATTATCAATTTGCAGTTTGCCATTTCACCAACTGCTACGGTGTCACTGCAGGTCAAAACTGGTGGTTGTTCAAGGAGTTTATAAGAACTTCACTGATGCAATGAGGGACCAACAATAAATGCAGTCTACTGCCAATCAAATTGTCTAGGCGCAATATCCAACTTTTACCAATCCATAAACTGGTTACGAAAAACAGAAGAATGGTGCAAGATCTGCAAAAGGTGACAAATCTGACCGGGATGGACTGGAGAAGAGCAGGATGAAGTTTTAAAGAGGCAACAGACCAACAGTGGTAATGACAGCTGGGCAGTACTGAATCAGTGGAGGCTCAAGATCAATAAATGTTTTTCTTAATTCATTCATCAGATAAAAATGAAAGATTCAGCTGTGTGGGTTTGATGTAAGAAAATGGAAGAAACAAAAAGAATGGGGTGTGATTACGTTTGAAACCTTAGAAACTCAATTGTACCTGAACCTGTCGATGTCCGTCTCAGACACCAGGTTCTTGATGAGGAGGAAGCCATTTTCCTCGTAGAAGAGCCGCTGCTCCAGCGTCAGTATGCCTGTATCAAATGAGTATCTGTGCAACAACGGGACGACACAAATTAGATTTGAAACAAAGCTACTTTAAATGGCTGACATCCGTTATTCAGAAAGCAGATGAGCTGTTTGTGTTTAGGACGAAGAAATGTTTCCAGGATGTTAGGTTGGAAAAAAAATAACTTTTTTTTACAGACTTTGTGCAAAAGGTCTTGCAAAAAGGGAAACTGGACTCAACAAAATGGGTCAAAGGTGAGAGAGCAGCAAGGTGCTTCCTCCTACCTCAGTTTCTGAGGAGGGCTGTAGGTGAGGGTCTGAGCGGATGTTGGAGAGGTTCTCTGAAAATTGGTTAAGGAAAAACTAGATACATAGACAATGTTTGAGCAGGTTCTATCATATTGTTATCTATTCTGATGTTGTGCAACAGTATTTAATTCAATCTGAGGTTTGGACTTTGTCCGGACCATTGATTTCTTTGTGGATAATGTCCCGTTTCATAACCCAGTTTGAAGGGAGGCTTCATGGACCAAAGAGTAGAGAGAAGGAGGAAGTTCAAACTCTCTCTTCCACCCTTCGTATCCTGTACTCCAACATTTTTCTAACTGACTTTCTAACCGTACAGCCAGACAGATTTTAAAAAAAAAAAGTGTATTTGCTTTTGCTATGTTTGCCAACAACTGATGATGTCATCCAGGATAATGTTATTGTGGAATCTGCTGCTTGGATATTGAGTTATTAGCATGTCATGACAGTCATGAAACTTTCATACAAGCAGAGCAAAACAGTGAAAGGCCATATTAGGTTTTCTGAAAATTGAGCCTGTTAAAGAAGAATATAATTGAAACGAGCCTTGGGGAATCCTGTAGTCAAAATTGAATACCAGTGATAAGGTGAGTGACTATAAGCTGCTTCTTCTCTCTCTCTCTTTTTAAATTAGACAGGTTTTTTCTTTGGATATAGTGTTATATAGTTATTGTGCAGTCAGTTCAATAAATGCAGTCTACTGTTTTACAAATGTATGTTATTTTATAAATAAAGCGAGAAGATGGGTATCGTTTATAAATTCGAATTCATCTATAGGCGAACATTAAGGACGAATTCGAACGATAAATATTCAATGGTCCACAACTATAATCGAAAGACGCAACAGAACCAGGCCCGAATCAATAAATTAATAAATAAAATCCTCCTTAAACAGCCGAATTGTGACGCTCTTTTAAACCAGAGGGACGTTTTTAAAACACCTAGAAACTTGCGAACGTCTAGCCCTGACCGCTGCCTGTGTTTCAGCCAGTATGGGAGCTCGGCACGACTGCAGGCAAGGTGTCCTCCTCCTGGAACACGTTAAGGAACATTCGGATGTCTCAACAGAACGAAAGGATACAATCGAAGCTCCGTCCAGATGATGGATCACCGTCCGGAGTCTTTCCGCAGCCCGTGACATCTTCCCCGCTACCAGCTGTCCTCTCTCAGAGACCGACAGACAAAGGTTTCCTCTATGTTGGTTGTACTGGGGAAAGGTCTCACCAATGACATCACACGTACGGACTGACGTTACGTAGCGGTCGCTGCAGTTGTTAAAGGTGGACTTTGGGTCGCTGTTAGGAAACACTTTTTAAGCTTTATTCAGAACATCGAATGTCAAATTTAAGGCAAATACGTAAGCACAAAATGGAAGCGACATGAGTTTTATAGGAATCTAATATATTGGATGTATACACTGAATAAAATAGAAATGGCGCATTTTATACGAAAAACTGTAAAAAATAATTTGCCCAGCAGGGGGTGCCACAACACAACAAAATTAACTTCCAAGCCATTTTCGAAGTGCGGTAAAAAGAGTAACAAGAATTAAATGTATAATCAAATTAACAATATTAGACAGAAAATAAAAGTTATTTTATATATATGATCAAATAGTATCAACTATCAAAATGTATGAAATAGTTTTGATAGTAGTGAAGCCGTTTTTGAAATCATATTGTGACTTATAATTGTATTTGTAAAACACTGAGATCTAAATGAAAATCTTCATGAATGGGGTTGTCACATAGGATAGCCCAATCTCTTACATGTATCTGAAAAAGAAAGTCATTTAACTACAGATAAACAATTACGAATAAACTTGTTTTCATATAAAATCCGGGCACATTAAAAAGGATGTAATCTTCTTTTGGTTGAATTCAGGAGGCGCCCAAACGGACCAAAGCTGTCAAGTGAACAGTAGCTGTGGGCCACAAACGATTTAATAAAAATGCAAAAACAATTTGTTGCTTCAAAAATACTTAGTTCATTTAGCCCAGGTAAATAAATATTCACAGGAAGTTTGCAGTCTTTGCCGTGAAAAAAGCAAGAAAACTTGGCTAATAAGTAAAAAATGTTTTATGCTTTCCATGTTAGCAAACCTTTTGGAATTGTGGTCACTCCTGCCCTGCAATGGTTCAGCCAGGTCAGTGTGTGTTTTGGGTCATTACCATGTCACAGGGTCCTTTAACTTTCGTTTTTATTTTCTTTTTACACTTTGCCATGGTGAATAAACTGACCATGCCCTGCTGCAACAAGCCAGCAGGTTTACAGACTGTAAAGCATCTCCAGACTTTACAGTCTGTAAGGGGGTTTCTAGTGTGCTGTGCTTGTTTTATGCTAAACATGTAATGTGCTCTGGTGCCAAGTGCTAAATTTTAGACTCATATGTATGATATTACTATATCTATATTCTTCAGTCTGGCCTCTACGGCTTCCTCCTTGAATTTGACAGTTACACATTTGCCCCCTCCTCGCTTTAGTTATAGCATCAGTGTTATAATGCGAACACTTTGACCGGAAACGCAGAAACCGCTATTATTTTGAAATCTCTCGCAGAAAACAACACACCAGGCAGAGAGGAGCGTGGTTTTATTTTGAAAAGTCGGCGGAAGTTTGTCTCACCTCGCCGTGGGAGTCAGTAGCTAGCGGTTTCACCACTCCCGTGTCTGTCGACGTTAGGTCCTCCTCCAGCGTCTTTAAACTGCCTCCGCCGCCGAACAAACGACATTTTTCGGGCACCTCGTTTACAAACACGCCTCACTTTATGTGTGTTTCCGAGGATATTTATCTCTCCGTGGGAGCCTGTGGTACAAAACGGCAAAACACAAGCGGAGCTGTGCTTTTTTTTTCTTTTCTTTTTCTTTTTGTAAGAGAAAGCTTGACCGTGGTGGGCGGATAAAGGCAAGCCGAGGAGGGCATCCGGCCCTGGCAGCTCCGGAGACTCCTTCCTGGAGGGACAGGATTGACCATTTTCAGGTAAGCCGAGCTCAAATGTCCTCGCGCAGCCTGTCCGATAATGGACGCTGCGACGTTGCGTCTGCCTCGACGGAAAAGGACGAAGTGTTAATAACTGGGCTGTGTGGTGCGTGGGGATGAGAACGAAAAGGAAACGGGTAGCTGAGAACAATTCAGCCAGAGCAATGCCATTGTGCGTGTTGTGTTCACTTCATTATCACAGACATGCCGTTGGTTTGTTCACATTACATTTACAAACAGAATCATTTTAAGCGCACAGATATAATAGCAGAACAACATGGATTATGGTTGCACCTTCATGACATTTATTTTGTAATTTAAGATAAACAAATTTCGTTTTTATACTTGATGCTTGTTACCATAATAATGCTGCACTATTTCACAATGCCTTTTAACTGGAGGGATCTTAAAAGTACGCAAACTGCCTCCTAGCAAGGGCTGCTTTCAGTCACAAGTAGGTGTTTACTTCTAAGCTCCAGCAACACAACACTTAGATCAATTAAAGTCATTTTGCTCCGAATCTGAACTTCTTCCTCCTGTTGCATTGAAACCCTGTTGATGTTTATTAAGGCACATTAGAAGCAGGCATGCTCTCTGCATGTTTGCCCTCCTCATTTGTGGATACATGCATCAGCATCAGGAATGCACCACCCCTGCTGTCTCCCTGGCAACGCTGAGATGTTGTAAAAGGGTGTAATCTTTCCAGAGAGCAGTCTGTGTTTGAACGATATTGAAACGACTCTGCTCAACAGTTTTCATCAGTCCATATGAAGGAGTGAGTGAGTGATGATGATGAAGTTTTCATGCTATTATTATTTTCATGTCCAGTTTCATTTACATCTGCTGTCCTTCATCTGGAACAACACAATGTGTTTTGTTTTTGTTTTGGCATTGCATGGATCTGAATGTGTGTGTATTGACCCACATTGTGATCTAGGCTGTGGGTTGTGGAAGTGATTCCCCTCTGACTCCTCCCCCATAGGATGGAGTAATTACCCCTCTCTGTGCCTGTGAGGCATAGTTGGTATTGATCGACCTCTGCATTATGGAGCATATAGAGGGAAAATAGAAACTGCTTGCTGTGATGAAAGAACATAAAGTCCCACTCTCACTGTCTTTCTTGTTATAATTTTGGACAAATGAGGGTTTGTTGGTGTGATATGGTTGGGGCTTCAGTTTGTTTTTTCATTCTGTGTCCTTTAATAATGATAATATATATATATTAGGGATGTGCCGATCAGGTTTTTTTCTCCCGATACCGATACTGATCACCCCCTGAGGGCCGATCGCCGATTCCGATCCCCGATACCGATCACATGATTATTTTTTATTTTTTTATCATAAACACTACAGTTACATTATGTGAAAAAAGGAACCATGAATTCACCTTAATTTAGACAAAAACTTGTTTTTAATAACTTTTCCAAGAAGAAAACTAAACAAAACAGGCATTGTGCAAATTGAACTGCTATCAATAATACTATCTTTAACAGACTGATAACATATGAGGCTCTGAAGAAGCTAAATAATGCAAAGAGCCAAAATTAAACCTTCTCAACATTGCCAAAAAATTCAAGTATAAAACTTGACATTCAAAGGCAAAAACAGGATCCATTACAATAAACAATCCAGAGTTACTGAATGAAAACGTCCTGTTAGCATGGCGGCTAGCTGGTTACTGGTAGTTCTGATTGGCTGTTTCTGACTGAGAGGAGTAACAGGGAGGAGATCGATTATTTTTTTTTAGAGATTATCTGTCTCATGTTAAGACAGAGAACGTTTTAATAAGTATGTAAAATGTATTTTTTAGGTTATATGCTGCAGCTTTAAACAGGTTCGGTGGGAGAGTCGCTACCGGGTGGAGCAGAAGCGGCTCCATGTCAAATATTACTAAATATTAAATATTACTACCTGTAGCGTAGCAGCGGTTCAATAGGAGAGCAGAACCAGCGTCTTACATCGCAGCTCCAAGACTTAAATCATTTTACAGTTATTAGTTTAGCTTTCTGACCGTCATGCTAATCCGGTGAGTGTTTGTAGCTGTCGCTGCTTTACCTGCTGTCTGATCCTCCGTGTCTTTTTACTCCACTGAGCCTCGATGTAGCCAAACTCCGTCATTGTTTTTATGTCTATTAGCTTCGTTGTATTGATGCATTTTGACCTGCTTCTATTTTCCGCCGCAACACGCAAACGTCCTCATTCACTCAGTGCGTTATAGTTACACATCGCTTAGCATTTGTTGCTGCGCGTTTGCGCAGTGAAGGAAAGATGAGACCAGCTGGACAGACAGGCTGGGAAATGAGATGCAGGTGATCGATATCGGTTCAAGAGCCAATGATCGGCCGATCTCCATCATCACCGATTTCACGGAAATCGGACGATTATGATCGGTGACCGATCGATCCTCACACCTCTAATATATATATATATATATATATATATATATATATATATATATATGATAGATAGATAGATATTTCTATATTTCAATTAAAAAGACTTTAAATCCCAAAGGTTGTAACTTGTTTGATCAAAGTATCATCAAAGAGTCATGGGCAGGAATGCTGCGGGTGAGAAGCGTTTCCTGTAGCAGTCAATCTTCCAACAAATCTGAAGATGCCTCTGACCAAACACTGTTGCTTTATGTTAGTCTCATGCTAACATCTCAATTTAAGGCTAACAGAGACAATATTTTACAGCTCACATTGACTGTATAATTGCTCAAATTGAAATAACAAAAATAAAATTGCTTAAAGGAAACATGCCAATTAAAATAAAAAATTAAGATTGGCATGTTTCTTACTATAAGAAATTTCTTACCATAAAAAGATTTTGCGCTAGGATGAGGTGGGTTTTCTGGCCAAATTGAAATAGCGGTATTTTTGCTAAATTACAATGGAAACACTTTTTTTGCATCACACAAGTCACTTGATCAACTGCCAGATGTTACTACCGTCACAAACAACAAAGAAGACAACAGGGAGTTGTTGGAGGATGGAGGTTTGTCTTTGGAGTTTTTTTTTCCCCAACATTGGCTCCATCAGGCTAAAAAAATCTTTTTATCTTTCCAGAGTCGTAAACAACTGAGTCTCAATCTTTCTTTGTATGATGTGCTCTGAATTATCTTATTATTGGGTTATAGTGTAAAAACACAGCACATGTTTTTGAGGTAAGCTTGTTGAACTGTTTAAGTTAGGGTTATGGAGGCATATTGAACGAAACAATGTTTGTATTGATGGCTGGAACACTGGAGTCTAAAGGTGAGCCTATCTAAATTTCTGGACATCAGCCTGCCTGAGACTCTGTTGCTATTGGCAATCATTCCAGAAGCTCACAGCGTCTTTCTCTCTCTTTATGTAATGCTTAGAGCCAATGTTTTATTGATCAGAGGAGTATGTGTGTGTGTGTATCCGCTTTCAGTTATTTGTGTGTGCATGTGTGGCTTTTATGTTTGGGCCTTTCAGACGACCCATTAGTCTAAAAGCAGAATATATAAAAAAATAAACAAAAAATCTGAAAATAGTTCCTTCCACTAAGTGTGTGTTGTTTTTACTTGAAAAGAAGTGCAGAAATAGAGCAGATTTTTCCTGACTGCTGACTGTAGTGTGCTGCAGTGGACTTCTGTCTAATTTTTAGACTTTTTTGACGTCTGGTTCAGATTTTCAAGCCAGATGTTAAAATTAATCGTTTTTCTTTGAAGAAAGAGCTTCATACATTATATATTTCATCGAAATCCCTCATTAAAAAAAAAGGGAAACGTTTGTCTGACCCTTTTTAATGTTTTGCATCTAACAAAATCAAATTATTTTGTTTGCTTCAATAAAATTTTGCAAGTTTTAGTTTTTTGTTTTTAACAGATAACACAATGTCATGAATTTTTTAATTTAATAATGATAAAAGATCCCATAATTGCTTTTAAAGTGGCTATTTTGGCCCTCAGGACAAAAAGTTTAGATGTCACTTGGTTAAGATTTTAATGTCCTATCACAAATGTTGAAACCTGTAAAGAAAATTCCAGAAATTGTCCACAGATCTCCGATCAGTGCATCTCCAGAGGTAGCCGCTAGCTTCTCCTGCCAGCGTTGGCTAATATGACATGAAGATGCTAACAGTTTTTTGCTACAGGTACAGACTGCTTATATTCTTTCAGTAGTAATAATAATCTAAAAAAATAAAATAAAATAATTATTGCTTTAAATCGCTCTTAAAGACCAGAAAAGTATCAGTTAATCATTTGGAGACTACCTTTCTTTTCAAATTAGCTTTTTTAACACAAAAATATAATTGTTTTCATGATTGAGACATCCATTCTAACTCTTATTGTTCCAGTTGTTGCTATAATAATTGCTTTCTTCTTGTATATTAACATGTATTTGTATGAGGAGATGAAAATGGAACAAAGTTTTTGACCTGATCTGTTTTTGTGCATGTAGTTTCCCTTCCTACATCATAAACTGGAGGTTCTAATTGTCTGCTTGCTTATGAGGGCAATCCATTTATTCCAGGGGTTTTCTGCCTCAGTCCAGTTTATGTGGGCATACTCACACAAGCGGCCGTCCGTAGCTATATGAACACACACACACCACTGAGAAAGTTATGTTAGTCATGCAAGGAATGTCAGTTGTTGGGAGCACATTGTCTTTTTTTTCTTTCTGTTTTGCACAAAATCCCAGAGGATGTTTCCCACTTCAAATAGAGTCAGACTTTATTTACTATTGTAGAAAAACCCATCATATTGCATTTGTTTGTGCTGTTTCGTATGAATTTGTCGGCTCATATTCTAACTTCATGCATCTTTGTTCTCTGCCGTCAGTCCTTGGACAATTGCCCTCTTCAAGTCTTATAAGCATGTTCTCTTGGTGTGTGTGTGTGCTTCCTGCACGAAGGATTGAGCTGGGTGAGATCGGCTCCTAATCCTGAGATTAGGCCGTGGCGTCGTAAGAGCAGCAGCAGACGAGGATTAAACGCTCTCGCATACACACACTCATAAAGGTTATGCGTTCAAATAAACATGCTGCTCATTCATAAAGTTGCTTCCCCCCACTATAAACTCAAGTGGTGTCATTTGACAGTGAAATATTCATCACAGAGATGAATATTTCAGCGGATGGAGTTTCACTCTTTTTACTCTGCCTTCAAACTACATCAGTGAAGTTTTTCAATCTGGTTTTCGTTTTTCTCATTTTAACCTGGGTTCAGTGGCTGGATGAAGCATTAAGTTATAAACCAGGTAACCCACCTGAAGTCTGGCTCTTCCTGTCCTTTTCTTGTCAGAAACTTGTTCATTCTGTTGCTGCTATGCTAGTTTGAGAAGCAAAGCAGATTGATAAATTTGACTGGCAGCCAATCAGTAAGATGAGAATGGCAAATTTCAATAAGTTTGATTTATATTTTTATATTTTAGAATTTTTATCATCCTTCCAACTTTCTGAGGCCTCCCTAACGCCCTTTGGTGGTCCCACAGAGGGCTGCGGCCCCCACTCTAAAAACACACTTAGAACACTGATACTACACACATCTGCCACCAGATTGATGTTCAAAGTGCTTCTCAAATGATGCAGCAATAACCCAATAAAACAGTTAGTTAATTTCCTGCCAATCTATGCAGACACTTTGTGTGTGCTGTTGAAAATTAATTTTATCTCATGATGCTGAAGGGTTTGATTCTCTGTTCACGGCTCTAGGTATTTTATTATGGAGTCTATAAATGTTCTAGACTGCATGTTGGGAATTAAACTTCCCTCTCCAGGCATAAAAACAAAGGAGACAATGATGTGACAGCCAAAGTAATGTACCCTGTACAATCTTATGGAATATAAAGATTTCTTTACTATTATTATTTCTCAAGTTTAGAGTCAGAATGAATGATCACAAATTATTGATTCAAGCTGATAACCAGAGATTCTGAGCTACATTTTAATGACAAATGTTGTCTTTGGTGGTCAGATGTGTGACATGACCCTGACTTTAGTGGATCAGACAACCCACTGATACAGGAAGCAATGGTGAGGAGTTAACTGTGTTATTCTGACCCCTGCCAAACTTGGAGGTCATGGCTTTCCTTTTGAGATAAATGTTCCAACCACCTGCAGTCTTTCTTCTAACGACTTGAAGCTTTTAAAGCCTTTCCATCCTGATGTACCTCTATGTAGGTCAACAGTAAGCAGGCTGGTTTGTTTTTCCTGTTTATGATGTTTAATTCAGCAACCTATTTCCTTCACTGCAGAGAGTAAATGTATCTGCTTGCTCTAGCATATTAATTTAAAATACGTCACTAGGTTTTCATTGCACTCTTTCAAGACGCACTACTGTACATGCAACCAGTGAACCGCTGGGACAACATGTCTCGGAAGCCCCCAGTGCAGAGTGTTTCTCGTAAATTGTGGCTAGCTAGTGAGTGACGCCAGCTCAGATTAATATTTCTTTTAAAGATGAGCTTAAAATATTGGTTATTCCTGGCATTGTGACGCCAGAAATGTTGTAGAATTTTTAATGAGTTTCCAAAACAAAAACGATGAATAGGAAAGCTGTCTTTGTGAATTTGTTTCAGCTTTCTCTACTTTTTGAAAGCATATATCTAAAAGAAATAAAAACTATTAAAAGCCTTCAAAATAATTGCTGGTGGCAAGTATTTTGTGGATTTTGGAATTCTTCTTCTCCTTGACCTCTAACCTACCAGTTCTTTTGGTAGTACTCATTTCAGATTGGACTTATTTCTAAAATCTAATGACAAAGTGCTGATTAATTTAAATGAAATTTACTTGAATGAATTTTAATATCCGACCGCCTTACCCCAGAGCTTAAAGGTGACCTCCTACTTCAGTACAGTCAGTTCTATGAACTGACAGTCAAGTTATGATTAAAGGTCAGACTGATTTGGAGCAAACAGCCCCAAATCTCAGTGGAAATGAAAAGGCCATCAAGCTGATTATTTATACCAGATGTTAAACGCATTTTTTAAATCTGTAGATGAGTGATTATAGACTATATTTTAATTTGGCTGTATAGCAGAAAGCTCGCAAACACTGCATATGGCAGTGGCGTCCAAACTTTTTCTCAGCAGACCAAATTCACAAGTTAAAGGTACTCGGAGGAATCATTTGTCCTACCAATTAAAAACATCAAACTATTTTTTTTTAAATCTTTTATGTTTAGCTGCTCAGCAATAAATAAAAGTTGTAATATTTAATGAAACAAAGTAGAAAAGAGCAAATTTTTATATGGTGAAAAACATACTTGTCATGTGCCTTGTTTTGAAGGAATCCTTTAATCTCCATGGTGACCATTCAGCTATTCAAAACACCTGGGTGGACATAACACCTTCAAGGAGTTTCAATTTCCAAGCATACAATTTTCCACCTTACAGAGTTACCTCTCTTCCACCATTCCTTCAGACTAGCCAGCAGCAATTAGCAAACATCTGGTGGAACTGTTCATCTGCTGAGCTTACTATAGGAGCTACTTCTCAGTGCAACACTGATTTAAAACATTGTTAAAGGATTAATAGGAGCCTGCGAACAGTAATTCGCAACACAAAGCGCAACAGCGGACCGGGGAGGGGGAGTTTCCAAAGGCATTGTAGTAGCCGCTCTGATCTGAATCACTGGTTTTCCCCCGACTGGGAGCTTAACGCTGAATGTGACAGGCAGCCAATCAGAAAGCGCGGATTCTCCTCCTACTTTTCTGATGGTAAATTACCTAGGGGAATCCCAAACAGCTGAAACGGCGCATTTCAGCACTTATCGCGATAAGTTTTTCTATCGCACGATTAATCGATTTATCGTTTATCGCGACAGGCCTAGATGGAGTTGTTTCTGTGTCAGATAGACACGGCAGCTATAATTGGTACCTTTCTGTAACACGATGGAAGCAGCAGAGCATCGGCGCCGAGCACAGTCAGCTGTAGGCGTCATCCTGTTCCCAAGTACACCCTGTCCAACACAACTCTCACCCATCTGCCCGCTTCGCTCAGACCTTTTCTCTCCACCACTTCTCACCTCTCTGCAACAACGGAGCAGATTCCACCTGCTGTTGGATTGGAGTCAGCTGTGCTTACATATTGGACTACACATCTCCTACTCCTCTGAAGATCAGCTGGCGGAACCAGCCGTTTCATGGTCCTGCCTCTCTCTGCCTGCTCAGTTTCTTTTTTTAAGCTCCAAAAAGGAACATGTAATTACAGCCCCTGTGCCCCTGCACCTCTCCTCCCGCTGGGCTAATCATCACCTCTCAGACAGGCGTTATCTACAATCAAACTCGGAGCCAATAAAGTGCATTGAAAGTTCACAGGAAACGATGGCTTTTTCTCACCGCAGTGTTGGAGCCAGTTGCAGCTCGTCATTCAATAATCAAACTCTCCATTGATCTGTTGTGTCTTTTTCAACAAATCCTGAAAACGTCCCAGCTACACAGACTTGATGAAGAATTATTGAGTCAGCTTTTGGTGACCTTTTGATATGACCAGCCAAAGCTACGTTCACACTGCAAGCGTGGATGCATGAACAATCTGCTGCCCCGCAGTGACCTACAGGTGCAGAAGAGGTTCAGTTAAGGTCAGAATTATTACCCACCCTGATGAAATCACACTGAACTCTTACTATTTCCATGGAAATGGCAATAAAAAAAATTGCTCACAATTGCATTTATTCTACAAAAACAGAAGAAAATCCTCTACAAGGTCTGATCAGTAGGTTTTATTGATGCACTGAATGATGACAAGAAAACGGAACAATGACAAGGCCAACATTGTTAGACTTCTTGTGCTTTCTAGACAAGTTAGTTTAAACCCACATCTGAATAGAATAGAAATAAGCATTCTTTACTTCAACATAGTGGGGAAATTCAAGTGTACAAGCAGCATATCAAAAGTAAATATTAAAGAGATCCTTTTTTTAACTAAAGTACATATATACATATATGGTGTAGAAAGAAATCTGCTGTAAAAAAAACAGATTTTTTACATGAAATGATAAAACAGTCCAAATGACAGCTGTGATGGCACCAGATAACTATAAAGCAGAGCTGCAGCTGCCGTTTATTTAAGTAACTGATTATTCTAAAAAAAAAAAAAAAACAACTTGATAATTGGACATTAGTCACATTACATACATTTAGGTTGGTTGTTTTGAGTGCAGCTCTCTCCTGTGGAATGTGTCGTCTGGTGTTTTCCAGCTACCAGCCACACATCTAGACAGGAAAACACACATTCCTGGATGCTGCTCTCATCCAGCCGTGTGTACGTGAGGGGCTGACGGACCAGGCCGGAAGCGTCTCGTTAACTCTCTGGTAATCTGATGGACGTGGAGACAGACAAAAATCAGGAACAGACCGTCCGGAGAAGATGGAAATGCTTATGATTGCTTAACAACAGGTGGAATGTTTTTCTCACTAACCAAGGAAAACATCCTTAGTGTAGTTGTTGGTAAGGATTTTTTAAGTGATTAATAAGCACCATAAAAAAAGCCACTTTATCATTTATTTGTAAATTACATTTTATTGCAAACTGGACACCAAAATAAAAGAATTTGGCCTTCCTGAAGGATCCGAGTTCATGTCCATCATCTCCTATGTTTTTTGAAGTCTATGACCTGCAGCTTTAATTAATAACTGCCACATTGTAGTTTTATATAGATAGGCACATTGTATGACTTGAATAAGACATGCTTTCCTCTACAAGTTAGGCTGGTTTGGTAAACTTTCCAAAACAACCAGTATCGAATGAATTTTAGCATTGCTATTGTAAAATAAATAATAAATACATAAAAATCCTTACTATAATATTTTTCTTTCAGACGCCCCTTTTCTGTTTCTTGTGCTTACTTTTGTCTCGGTTTTCATTTTATTTTTCTGTAAATACATCACCAAAACTGAAAATAGCCAACTCAGCCTTTTTCCCCAGTCGCTACTTCCCCACCAAAGAGGGCCGTGGTTAAACGGATGTTTAAGGTGGTTCTGACATCTATCTGACTGTCTGACTGGCCGGGTCACTGGATGGAACCTTGTGAGCTTAAAACTTCCAGATGTCTGTCTGCAGCTGGATTCCAGATGAATCTTTTAATTATTTACAGTGGAAACCAGAAGTTTACATACACCGCATAGAGACATTTTTTCCCCTCAATGTCTGAAGTTAAATCAGACCCAACTTTTCCATTTGAGATCACAATAGTTTGCTGGAGTTTGATCCATTCCTCCTGACAGAACTTTACAAAAACACACAGCAGTTATTAAAGTTTCTTGGCTGGCCCTGCTGTACAGTGAAGGACAATAGCAGGTTTGTTTTACTTTCTTTCATTGGCGTTATTTTGAAACTTGCTCAGTAAAAACTCCGACGCTGAGTTTATTTGAAATCAAATATCAAACATTTTAAAGCAAATTAAGTAACTGACAGTTGGTTATTAACCAAATATTACTTTGACTTCGAAATTTAGTTTACGCTGTATAATACCAAATATGATTTAAAACCAATTTTTACTTAATGCCTTTAAATTGGGCCTCTGTCTCTTTAAAAAACTTCTGTTCTTTCTCAAACTCTGCCTTTAGCAAAGTTTTTTACCAGCATTGCATTGAGAAGTAGCTCATTTTAGCTCAGTTGATGCGCCAGTTTTACCAAGTGTTTGCTAATTGCTTTCTGGCTAGTCTGAAGGAGCTGAGTGGGGGAGTCGCAGGGGAGTGCGCTCTGTGAGGCAGAAGCTCAGAAGTTTGAAACTGCAGCTCTGTTGAGAAGCTGCGTCACCCAGGTGAAATAAAAGCACATTGGTTGACTTTTAAACCTTTGCTGAGGTTGAATAACATCGGTGCGGGTGGATAAGAGCAGCTTCAGATGTAAAAATCGGGCAATCACTGATCTCCCAAAATTAAGATTATAGGCACAGATAAATTGGCACACCCCAATTCATAATAATATTCATCCATACGCTCACTATTGGTTTGGAGTAGAAGCGGTGTGAAGAAGTCGACTAGAGCAAACCCCAAAAACTAAATTGTGGTCTTTAAATCAGAGCTGTGAACCGACACATGCAAACATCCTGTGTGAGGCGAAGCTGCAGGATGATCACTCTGAGCGACTAAACGTTTGCATTCCTTTCTTTAGCGGTGTTTGTTTAGCCACAGTGTGCATCTTTCCCGATGAGGCGGACAGCGTAGTGTTACCTGTGAAGCAGCAAGCACCAGGCTCTCCGCTGAGCGCTTTGGCCTCCTCCTAAACGCTGTGTATGATTATAGCCGGCGTGAAGACGTGATAAAGAGGATCAGCTCTTCTGCACGTGAACTCTGTTTTGTAATTGGAGGATGAATAAAGTCTGTTGCCTTTGGTGTGACCTCAAGCTTCTCCCCCTGGCTCTCACACAACACATATACACTGTACGTATATCTCTGAGTGTTTCTATTATCAAGCCCTCAGCTTTTTCTTGCAGCAACCGGAGCGTCTGGGCGTACAGTCAAACCTGTCCTGTCAGCTGAGTTCTCTGTGTGGCTGCGGCCCTGCGGTCTTTCATCATGTGGCAATAGATTGGTGCTGTAATGATGCACCATGTGCATTGTTTTGCATTTGCAGAATATGAGAAATGCTGCAACTTCCTTACCTGAAGGCAACATTTCTTCATTAATCCTGCTGATCTATGTTCTTTGTTTTCATGGCAGCTTGTCCTGTTTTGATATGCCAAGTTTTTGAGGCATTGACAAAAAAACCCAACAGATAATACTTTGGAAGTCATTTTCTGCTTTTTAAAAAATGTTTCTCTCTGTATCATTTGCTCAGCAGCCTCCCCTACAGGGTTTCCTAGAGGATGTCAGTTCCAGATGGGGCATAAAAGCCCTCCTGTTCTGGGTTTACCCCAGGGCTCCCCACAGTTGGATCACTTGGACATGCCCACCCCCACAAAACTGTGTCTTTGCTTTGAAAATGGCACCAGCTTTCCTCCTGGAGGCTGACCTCAGCCACACTTTAAACTCTGTTTTTCTGAAAAAACCGTTGTTCACATTGGTCTTTTCTTTATTTTATTTCAATGTCTTCCTCTGTGTCCCAACAACAACTTCAAAACTTGGCACCAGTGTTTATAACAACCAAGAGTCCATCCTTCCTGCAAATTACACTTCCATAATGACAGATAGTGATGCAGGTTGTCTTATTTATGTGAAGTTTTAAATTCCTTTGTGTTGGTGACCTGCTTAGCTGTGTATGAGTTTGGACCACAATTGGTCATCTCTAATTATAAATCTAAAAAATCTTGTCATCACCTTAATTTCTTGCCATTATGCCATTTGGTTGGTTTATTGAAAAACCCATCATGTGAAGCAAAAGTGAAGAATTGGGGAACATCAAGTTTGTCAGGACAAGCAGTGGGCAATATGAACTTAGGATTTTATCACAATATTTGTCGTACAACTGTGAATAATGATGCAAAATTGGGATTAAGAAATAAGGGAGGAAATATTAAAACAAAACCTTTTAGTCAGTGTTAACATGAACTGAAATCTATTGTGACAACGATAAATCAAAATTCTTCTCATGATAATATATTTTCCATGTTAAACACCGACCCTTAGTCAGGTTGGGGTTTTAGTTTTGCAATAACCTTACCACCATATATATATGTTGGCCTAATTGGAAATGAATTTCAAAGCTATAATTATTAGTTAAGTTAATCAGAAAGTAGGTCATGCTGTCAGTTTCCCTTTAATAAATCTTCATCAGCGCAGACGGTGTTTGCATAATGTTGCATGAGATGAAGTTTCTATTGGTTTGCTATGCACAATTACGAAGTGTTATGTAAATACTGTTGCAGTGATGCACATGTACAGAATAAAAAGTGTGACAGCTGCAGGGGAAAAAAAATCAGCGGCATCATGATGAGCTACACCAACGCTACCGAAAAGTAAGGCAGATATTAAGAGGTTATTACACACCTGCAAAGCTTAACAAACATATTCAGTACATGGGAGTTAGTTCAATTTTTTTCATTGTTGGTTTTTCTCGACAAGCTGAGGCGTCCTGATTGAGCATCATGTCAGCAGGATAACCCGACACGTGCTCGATTCTGCTGCTTATAATGTAAAAACTTTCTATTTTGTTCACTTTCACTTCTTCTCCACTAACTCCTCCTCGGACATTTTCACACTGCTCGTTTCTTCTTCTTCCTCTCCTCCCTTGTGTTCTCACCCACAGACACGTTTTCACCCTTTGTCTCACTGGAGGTTTTCCTATCGATGTGACCACTTCAGGCTTTCTGTGGGGGTCATTCCAGCTCACCCCTCTGGCTCGTCATGCTGCAGCTCCTCGTTTGGTTTCCTCCTGACCCAAACAAAGGGTCTTTCAGTTGAAAGCGCCCACTGCGCTGGGCAGTGGCACTGATGTTCTGTTTGTGCATATTCTTTGCACAAACACGTACTTGTGACTGTACTCAGCTGGGTTTGGATGGAATGGGCGCTTGGAGGCCGAAGACGGCGGCAAAGATCCAGCTGCCATTTTAGGCCTGTTGATCAGGATTCCTTCACCGTGCTTTGCAAAAGTTCTAACACTAAAATTATAATCTTCATGTGTTTAGATGGGACTCTGTAGACAAACACCAATGTAATTAATTTACTTAATTTGTTTCTGTAATGAGAAACAGAAAGATTTCATTGACATTTTCTGAGACTTTCCTGTACTGCACTAAGCAGAAAGCAGTTATTTACGTATCTAAATGCACGTTGGGCTGTAGGAAGGTGAGACCCCTGCAGTCTGTTTGAAGTCTTTGTTTGGACGTAGTGGTGCTTTGATTGTAACATATAGCAGGGAGACTCCAGGGTGTCTGTGCACTGCTGTGATCATCACATCACAGGGCTGACTGATGCTAACCTGAGGCACCATCATCACCCTCAGCTATCCTGGCTGTTATTACACCACCTATGTGGGTTCCCTTGTTTTTTTTGTTAGTTTTATTTTCAGTAAATTCTTTTTTAGTTCAGCTTTACTTTTTCAGCTGGGTACCTTGGATTCCATGGGTTGATGTTCCATACAGTGTAGGCAGTTAACAGGCTGCGAGGGTGGGAGGAAGCGGTCAGGATTTGTGGACAATTGAAGGATTACATAATTTGCAAATGTTGTGAAACCAATGTGGAGAATCAGGTGAGCCGTAGATGGAACAGGAGAAATGTAAAAATATGTGATCCCGTATATGACCAGATCGGTGTGGTTCTATGGTTCAATGTGAAAAATGTCTGTCCTACTCAGTCTTTTCATGTCAACATCTTATGTCTTTCACATGTAGCTATTATTATTCCTCTCAAGAGAATAGGACGATTATTAATAGATATTTAATAATTTAAAAATGTATTGTAATGCAAAACAGTAACGAGTCAAATAGATGTTCAAAGTGCAAATTAGGAACTTTGCATATTGCAGCCAGTCTTGCAATAAATCTGAAGAAGCCTCTAACTGAAGACTGTCAGAAAAAAAAAATTCTGGTCAGCAGAGATGATGAAAATTAACAAAAGTCAACAAACAGAACAAATCAGAAGTAGCAAAACGGAGCTTCCCAGCATGCTGCCACCATGAGGTTAGCTAGTGCTAACCTAGCACAGCTAGCATTCTAAAAGTCTTACAGATCGAAAGACCATTCTCTTTTTGTTCTAGAACTCAATGAAATAAATAAATGAAAAAAAATAATAACTTCTTTTTTTATTATGAATAAAATGTCAAACAAATGTAAACTACATTTGCATAACTCGGGATGCTTGGGCTGGTGTCACTGATGTCAAAACTGACCTCTAGTAAATGGTTGATATTAGGAGAGATATTTAAGCAGAGTGGTGTGATTGCTTTTTTGAGTTCAGCCAATCATTTTTTATGTGAAACTGGCTTTAAACACATAGTTTTGAAACCAAAACTGATCCAAATCAAATCTGACATAACAGCTTTAAAGCGCTGAATAACCTCATGGCTAATGTAAGCCTGAATAAAACCTTGGCATTGATTAATAGGTCTCTTTAACACGTGAGATCATTTTTTCCCTTGGGCCCGGTCCTTCTAAAAGATGGAGATGATTTCATCTATTTTAAACCAGTTGTGATTCTCATATGAGTGCCTATTTTAAGCAGCGGTTTTTAACATCGTTAGCTGCTAGGTTTCTTTATACTAGGGGATGGCGTTGCTGGCGACAGGTCGACTCCGCTCTGTTCATTGTTCCTGCTCTGATTCTGTCAGAATAAACATCTGTAGCTCTCTCAGAGCTATTTAAAGAGGACATGTCCATCTGATTTAGGATGAGAAAAACTGCTCTGCTCAAACGTATTATCTTTGTAATGTATACTGAGCACAAAAACAGATGTGTTTTTCTTTGTTGAAGTCATGCGTTTTTAAGCAGCCTGTTTCTTTCCCCTTAAATGGTGCCATGAGTTCTATGAACCCCATCGATGCTTAGGCCAATCGCAGATTTCTTTGCCTGAAAAACTGCTAAATATAGCAACAAATTTGTTAATTTGGCAACAGTAAGGTGATTGTTGTTAACCACACATATGTGACCTGGTGGGCGGGTCTGTCAGTCAGTCTTCTCTCATTAGCAGAGCAAAAGGGGCTGATGTTCAGACCTTTGCAAAGGGTAAGATTTGTTTAGCATGCAAGTATCGGTCAATGGCCAGTTTCCCAAAATCAAGGAACTTGGGGACGATTTAATCTGTGCACCATTATCAGGAATCCTGAGCACTTTTTGATCATTTCAATTAAATTACAATAAAGTTTACAACAATTTAATGTATGGTTTTTAGCGCATAGAAAGAAAATCAACTACAAATTAGAAATGTCAGACCATGCACCAAAGATGACTGTAAATCGGTATCAACTGGTAAAAGCCTGGTTAGGGAATCTGTGATTGTGTTGGGAATTTTGATGGTTCTGGTGGATAACTTAAAACCCAAAATGAAAGAAAAGGTTGGCTAGCTCTAAAGCACTAGTCATAAAACATTAGTTCCACTAATGCTAAAGCTCTACACCAACACGATATCGAGCAGTAGCTAATGCTAAAGCGCGATACCAAGGTCCAAGATGGTATTTGGCGTTAGCTAATGCTGCTGTGCTTCACTAGCACTGTTTTTTACCTAGTGCTAAAGTGCTAACTTCAATTCAAATTATAGCTATAAATTATAAAATGGAAGTTTTTCCACGAACCCGATATTTTTCATCATCTTGTTGTCAGTTGTGTTTGTTGCATAAGCTAATGCTAAGTTTCCGGTGTACTAAAGTGCATGCCTACTGAAATTTTCTTGCATATGTTATGGGCAATGATTCATAGCAGATGATTCCTAAATGAACAGGAACTACCTGCATGAATACAACCTGATCTGAAACAACAGATCTGGACCAGCCAATCAACCTGAAGTTGGCGTTGTTGGCTGATTTTAATTGAGGTCCATCAGATTTTTTCCCGCCTCTTATTTATTTAAATGCCAGAACTTCCGTCATTTTCCGTCTCTCAACCAAACTTCTCATAATGCAGAATTCAGTTCCCAAAATCTCTTAAAACATGGAGTCGGACTGCCGGGGCCTGAGAACGTCCCGTCCCCCAGCAGTACTGTACATGCCTGCCCTCACTCTGCTGATTTCATGGCTCTTAACCAAACACAAAGACTCCATTATGGCTCTGCTTTCTGAAATAAACTCACATTTTCTCTCTATTTCTATTTTCTCCCCCTCTCTCTGTTCTTCTTCGCTCATTCTTTTCACACTCTTCCTCCTCCCACTCAGTCACTTTCAGCCTCATCTCCAGGATTGAACTTAAAAAAGCCACATTTTCCATTTCATTGCATCACCCTGATTTTAGGAGTTGCAAAACAAAGTGGAGGGGTGAGACAAAGGCATGGTAGGAAGATTGCAGAGTGGGTCATAATTAAGCGAGTAATTGGGCTTTGTCCCCGGCAACCCTCGGCCCACCTTCTTGTCCTTTGAAGTCCTCTCCACGACTACCCAGGGTGCACTTGGGAGGCATCCAAAGGAATGGGGGATGTCGGGAATGTGGGTCAAAACGAGTGTGTGTGGGGTGTGTGGTGTAGTGTGTGTGGGTGTGTGTGTGTTGTGTGTGTGTGTGTGTGTGTGTGTGTGTGTGTGTGTGTGGGGGTGTGTGGGGTGTGTGTGTGGTGTGTGTGTGAATATCTGGAGATGCTGCTGATGATGAAAAGAGAGAGTGTGTTAGTGGTGGGGGGCAGCGTTCCCCCAGCGCTTCTACCTCCACGGGTGGGTTGCTTCTGATCCTTTTCATGCGAAATAATTCCCTGCCTGCATGCGATGCATCGTTCATAGTGCCATTTTGATATACACACCCCACAACACACACACACACGTCCCCGAGTCCCTTTGTTTTGGTTTGGTGCAGAGATAAAACCCGGCTCTGTTACACTTCTGTGTTTGGGGACAAAGAGCCTTATCTAAACTGAGTGTGTGCGCACGGGCGGGAGGCGGGCGGGAAGAATTTGATTGGGGCGAGGTTTTTTTTGTTTTGTTTTTTTCGGATGCAGTTATTTTATTTTTTTTTCCTCATCTTTGCAAGCAAATTTTTCCAGCCTCTTTAAAAATTTTTTCCCACTTGTTTTCCCTCCCTGGAAAGCTTTTTGGAAGTTTAATCACATGGGGCCACCAGGGCCGGCATGATGATTTCCTCGGAGCAGTGGTCACAACACATGTTGTTGAGTAGGATGGTGAAAATCATTAGGAAACAGGGTGAGGATAAATATTTAGATAAACCCAATATTTTACAACGGATTGAAATGGTTAAACATTTTTTTCTGTTTTGGGGGTTATGTAAAACCGAACTTTACACTATTTCTCTTTGAAGGAAATCCCTAGGTGTCTTTCGCATAGTTCATGATTTCAACATCCCTTGCAATGTATTAACATAGATTTCTCATAAAAACTCCTTTCACACTAATTGGTTTCCTGCTAAAGAACAAAAAAAAAGTTACAATAAATAAATTTTCTTCATTTAACAAAACTAAAAAATGTGTGGATATTTGGTTTGAAAAAAACAACAAAATAAAAAACAGCATTGAGACATTTAAAGTTACAATTTACATAATTTTTTGAAAAAAATATTTACTTAGTGAGGGAGGAGTATGGAAGCCCATTTCGTCATGAAAGAAAAAAAAAATTAAAATCCGGGGAAGACCCAATTTTCTTGTGACATAATTATGAAAATTCAAAGTCTAAATTAAGAGATAATAAAGAAAACTGGAAATTTGGTCATAAAACCATGTAGGAAACCCTGCATTTCCTCTGTTGAATGAATCAAATATTTGCTGATGATGGTGTTCTGTTCATCCCAAGGAGTAAAAAAAACAACATAAAGCTTTTCCCATGATAAATAAAGCAGATTTTGGTTTTTTATTGATGATCTGGACTGGTGGAGGCTTGATGCATCCTAAAATATGTCTTCAGCCACTGAAGATTTTTATTACATTATTATTGTTGTAATTTTATAACCTGCCCTCAAGACAAAATAAAACTAAGATGGCTTATTTTGTTTGGTAAAAACTTGTGATGCTGATTCATTAAGAGCTTCTCGCCATGTTTCTGTCATCAATGACAAATTTTTGCAGGGGGTGTGTGTGTTGTTGATTCACAGATGGTTTCCCTTTTGTACAAGACGATTAACAACCTTTTACAGCCCGAGGAGGCGGGCGGTACTGGCAGAGGGCGGGTAGCTTCTCATGGCAGCTTAGACGGGACGGGCGGGACGTTTTCTCTGCTGCCCTTTCCCCACCCCCCGTTTCCTCGAGCCGTGCTCGAAATGCCCTTTGCACCCACACACACGCACACACATGGAAAATCGTGCAAAGACACACTATTGCAAATAAACAGAGGGTGACACAATGAGCAGGGACCAGCTCGGAGCAGTTGAGCAAGGTTGTTTCCTTGACCTACGACTGCACACACACTCACACACCCCCTTGTGTAGGTGAAAAACGACTGTTGCAAGCTGTGATGCACCTCCTTTATTTATCTGTCTTTATGCTTTATTCATGCTCTGTTCGGCCATTTGCAAAGTGAATGAATATTGGATTAAAAGCAGTGTTCCGTTATTCATGACGGGGATATTTTGGACCGTGCCAGTGCTTGGTAATCCCCCGTCTGGCATATCGTATCATTCAGCAAAACTACCCTAAAATACTGGACTTCTTCTTTTAAA
The DNA here is from genome assembly GCA_033032245.1 of Poecilia picta. Lineage (NCBI taxonomy): Eukaryota > Metazoa > Chordata > Actinopteri > Cyprinodontiformes > Poeciliidae > Poecilia > Poecilia picta. The sequence continues at coordinate 17,317,355 of CM065375.1, forward strand.
TGAGTGTGTGTGTGTGTGTTTCGCAGGCTGTAACTGCCCCGCTATGGAGAGATGAAGAGGAAAAAAGAAGCGCCTGTCGTTAACTCTCCGGCCCAGTCTGAACATCGACGAATCTCTGTCCGAACTGGCCGAGCAATGACCATCGAGGACGGGGGGGACGAAGGACAAAAGGTTAACAAACCTGATGACAATCCACTGTAAAACCCCGTTTACTTGGTCCCTAAAGTGGGATGCAGATTTTGCTGAGTTGCCACCCGTCAGATAAATTGTGGCTCAAATTATTGCAATAGACGACAATATTTCATTTGGAGACCATTTTAAACTAATAGAATATAATGGCATAACAATTTGAGTGCACCCACTTAAAGGATCACAAAACGTCATTTCTGTCGAACATTTAACCTGGAACCAGAAAACATTTTAAATACCAAAATAAATGGACAAAACAACAATAGTTAGAAAGGATTGTGAAGTCTCTGTAACCTTAATTGCGCTTTTGAAAAAACATAATCCCCCTTGACAGAAAAAACAGGCAAAAGTGTCGGGGATTTTCAGACTACCTACTAATGTTTGCAGGGTTTTTTACAAAAAAGGCAGCTTTCCCAATGACATCAAAGGAGAGCATCTCTTTATCACTGTTTATCCAAATGGAAATCCTCATGCAATTGTTTTATTACTTATTGTGACAGATTTACTATACTTACATCTAACAGGTCGGGCACAGTAACACATTTTGCAATTCCTTAATATCCTTTCTGGATTCCAAATTGACTGCCTCTACCAAAGAAAGGGCAGCACATTTTCTTTTGAAAATTGATAACCTGCCAAAAAAATCTCTTAACAAAATTTCAAGTGTCCAATCGTCCAATCAAGTGTCCAAACATGTGTTTTTTATTGCCCTCAACAATAAAACACATTTTGGTATTATTTCCTTTGGGGCCCTTTAGAATTGTTGGTTAATAAAAACAAATCCATGGTGGGGGAGAAAAGCGAGCAGTGAACTGTTGTCTGAGGACAGCAGTGAAGCTTCTCCCTCCACACGTCTGTCACAGCAACATTTAACTGCTCTCTGCTGAGCTTTCTGGGCTTGACGGCTCTCAGGGTGCTGAGATTATGAAGCGCTGATGTCCATGAATTAAGAAAGATGGCTCGGGTGAGCGAGTCAGTTGCAGCTGCAGCGGCTTGCACCGAGCGCTCTGCATAAAGTTGTAACAGAAGGAGCTACTTCACTAACACCGCACAACACACAACACACACAAAACCCACACACACACCACACAACACCCCAACAACACAGAGGGAGTCTTGTATCTGAGTTTTTCCCGGGACGACGTTATTTTTGATTTTATTACTTTCTTCCTGATTCACTTGAACTCAAACGAACCAAACCCTGACCTGTCCTATACCAAAAATATGATTCACATCTTTTTGCTCTGCTCCTTACCTCACCAAGGTGAGAGAATAACAGACTGAACACGTTGTATTGCCTGCCCACTCCCAAAAAAAAAAAACAGCGAATCTGTAGGGAACAGACACCCACTTTTTCAGAAAAAACCCGCTCTTTACAGTTTTATACGCCTGCTTGGTACCATGCTACACCCCAGCCAGGAAGCCGTGGATTGACTGACAAATGAAAGCAGTTATTGCTACTTATCGACAGCTTTCAGAATAAAAGGACGTGCATCCATTTTTTTCCGCGCATTTGCCTTTTCAGCCTTTTCCCTGTCGCTTTCTGCCGAATGACTCAATAAATAACAGAGTTTAAGAATGAGCTGCAGCTAGTGAAGCCACATGAATTAGAGGCACTTTACAGGGTTGGGGTCAAACCATACAATCTTCATGTTTTTGAGTTGCATAAAAGCAGTAGGAGGATAAACTTTTTCCATTTTTTGTGCTGAGCAAAAAGAAAATGTTTTACCAAAAGGGCCCAGTGGTTTTAAACCCTAAAAGGGGGAAAGCAAAAAATTTTACTTAAAAGTAGGGAACAAAACATCCCCCCCACTAAAATCCGGGAAAATTTTATAAAAAAACTAAATTTTTAAAATTTGACCCCCCTTTGAAATGGGTCTTCCCTTTAATTCCCGTTTTTTTCCCCTAAGGCGCTGGGGTTTTTAAATGTAAGGTTAGTTGTAGGAACATGACAAGACTTTGAACAAAATTTTAAAGACAAGGGGGCGATGGTTTGGGGGGCCCCAAAAAAATTTGGGTTCGAAGACTTAGACACTTTTGTAATCAAAAGGGCAAAAGAAAAAAATTTTAGTTTAAACGTGGGTTTACCAATTTGATGAATTGGGGGCCCCTTTCTTCCAAAAGGTTTGTGTTGAATTTTCCAAATGTAAAAAAAGGCTAAAAGCTATTTTGTTTTTGGGCCATCATTCTAAGGGGAAAATTCAATTTAAAAACCCCTTTTAAGGGAGTCTCACCTTGTCTGAACCTTTTAAAATTTGCTTTTTTTCAATCCATCATTTTTTGGGTGGAAAAACTAAATTTAAATTTTTTGAAAAATAACAGAAAATTTTTTTTTAAATCTGTGCTAAAAGATGAGGCTTTTCGGGGGAACCAAGTCCCCCAAAATAAACATTAGATTTTTACTTTTGAAAATTTTTTATTTTAAATTTTTTGTTTTTTAAAACATATTTCAAAAAGTCTGTTTTAAAAAAATAAAACGTGCTTTTAAAATTTTGGTTTTTTTAAAAAATTAGCATTTTCTATCTTAGTTTTTTGCTAATTTTAGTTGAAAGCAATTTTAATCCCCGAAGGGTAAGTCTTTTTATCACCTGCGGACCTCCACAAACTATTGGGGTACTTTAGTTTAATTACATTGATGCTAATTTTTTCATCAGAAAGCGGGCCCCAAAACCCGCCCCCCTTTAAAAAATTTTTCCCCCAAAATTTTTTTAGTTATTTATTCCCCTTAGTCTGTAAACATCCCAATAAATAAAATAGCAAAGGGGTTATTTTGGCCATCAGGTAGTTTTACATGGGGGCTTTTACCCATTGGGGGAAACCCCAAAAAATTTTTTTTTTAAAAATTCCCCATTCAAACGATAAATCATTTTTTGTTTCTCCATTAAAAAGGCTTTGGAATGGGCGTACTAATGGCAAGCTTGGGGGGGGTGAAAACCCCTTGAAGGATTGGGGGAAGAGGGCTGGGCAATGCAACCTCACACGACAGTTTTTCCCCGGTTTTTAAAAAAACCCCCGCGTCTTTTTTTGGGGCTCGCCAAGGTTTAAAGGGCGCAAAAAATGACGGCAACCGGGTGGCGTGAAGGGATCCCCCCGGAGCCGAGGGAGTCCCTCCCACTCCCAAACAGGGAAGGGACCTCCGTTCATGTAGAGCTGAGGTTCGGTTTGGGGACTGCAAAGTCTGTAAACCCCTCAAAAATCTACTGTTGGCCCCCTCCCACTTTACTTGGGGGCCCTCTTTTCAATTGACCCCTTTTTCAATTTTTTTTCCCTTGTGCCCTTTCCCTTTCCCCTCCCATTTTTTTTTTCCTTTAAATTTCCGTTTGTTTTTCCTTTCCTTTCTTCTGTCCCCCTTTTTTTTTTTTATCTCCTTTCCTTGCTTTTTGTTTTCTGTTTTTTTTTTAAACTTTTTCGTCCTTTATTTTTTCGTCCCCCCTTCCCTTTCTTTCTACTCCTTTCCCCCTGTTTTCTTCTTTTTCCTTCCCCCTTCCCCACATTCGTCTTGGTTTTCTTGGGTAAACCCTTCGCGGGTACACATTTCCTAAATTCAGTGAAAATTTTGGATTTTTATTTTTTCCCAGTGAACCAGGGGAAATGACCCTAAGCTGTTTTTGTTTTTTTTGTCGCTTTTCTGTTTCTTGCGTGTCAAATTTTAAAAACTTGAAAACCCCCAACATTGTTACGTTTTTAAAATCGTCCAAAAGACAGACCTCACACCGTCTTTGGTATTTGGGGGAAAATGATGTACACCAAGGGGGAACCCGACCTGTTCTCCCCCCTTAGTTTTTATTTTGTTTTGTTTTAAAAATTAAAAAAAATTTTCCCCCTGTAGTTTATTTTTTTTTTTTTCCTTTTAAAAAACCCCAAAAAATCACCCCTTTGCTTTTTTTTTATTTGTTTTTATTTTTAAATTTCGTCGTTTAAAAATTTTTTTTTTTCTTTGAGTTTCCGTCAGATTAAAGCCTTCCTGTTTACTTTTGTTTTAAAATACATTGGTTCTTAAAAAAAAAAGACAATATTAATTTTTGTGGTTGTCATGGAAGTGGTTATCTCGTAGGATAAATTGAAAAAATCATGGATTATGTGGAAAATCAAGAGCATGCAACCCGGGGGGGGGAGCTTTCCCCAAAAAAGACTTGAAAAATGAAAAATTTTCTGCAGAAAAGAAGAAAACACGCAATAAAATTAGAAAAAAAAACCCGCAATGCAAAAACATGACCCTATTGAAAAAAAAGGTTTAATTGAACAACAAGACAAATACATTATGATGACACATAAAACATTTAATTAATAATGAAATAAAAGTCAGTTTGTCAGTTATAAAAGATTACACTGACAAACTGACTAATAATCAGTTGATTAAAATCAAATTAAATTGAATTAAGCTAAGTTAATTTGGGTCAATATAAGGCTGAGTTCCTAAAGATCAAGTAGCAGTCACGCTAAGCCAGCTGCCTTCAGGTTCTCAGGAAGAATGTTGAGGCAATAATAAATGAACGATGCCTCATCATGAGTTTTAGATTTGACTTTTGGCTTCTAACAATGGGAGGCCTCAGGAAGGAATTGGGGGATTTGCATGGTGGAAAATGATTACATAGGCTGGATTAGACGAGTGAGACCTTTAAAATCCAATAGAAGCACCTTAACATCAATTTTATGAAACACAATATTGGTAGAAGTGCTTTATGATCTTTGCAGTTGAGTTTTGTATTGATTGTAGTTGAGCTATGCTCTTCTTAGGAAGCTCTAATAGCTAAGCATTGTAATAGTCTGTGTTATTTAAGTATGGATTATAATATCTGAATTGTATGGTTGCTCAGAAGGGTCAACAAAATGCATAATCCACAACACAACAGCAAAAAATAAAAGCCACAAAGGAAGCTACGCTAAAACGGAAGTGATGATAATCCATCGCTAAGATAACTTCCATTTTGGTGAGATACTGTTTCAGCATAATTCTGTTTTAGCAAAAACCTGATTCTGAAAAACTTGCAGGGATAACTTTTGATTAGCATCACTTCTGTTTTAGCAAAAACCTGATTATGAAAAATTTGCTGGGATAACTTTTGACTTTTCACTTCCGTTTTAGCATAAATCCTGTTTTTGTATAAATTCTATTTTAGTTTAAATTCTGGTATTTAACTGATTTGCTGATAGACTCTCTAGCGTAGCGTTGCTTAGCCACTTTGGCTTTTGTTGTGTTATGGCTTTTGTATTTCGCTGACCTCTTTGGGCTAAAATAGTTTGAGAGAGAGAGATTCAGATGATAAAACATTTCAACAATAGTTAGATTTTAAATGTAAGGTTAAAAAAATGTCATAGTTAGATCCAATTCATTATTCAAAAATTTGCGAAGTTGCTCAGATGACAATTAATTCATTAGATCCTGAAATGTGTGTTTCCAGATCTTCCTGTTCCAGATTTTACGAGGGCTGTCTTACTGTCACAAGAGGAAAGTTCTCCACAGAGACCTGAAGCCACAGAACCTCCTAATCAACGAAAGAGGGGAACTGAAGCTGGCTGATTTTGGTAAGAGGAACCTCAACAGCTGTGTGTCTGTGTGAAAGAGAGAGAGCTGATAACAGGAAGGCAAAACATTTTTTTAGCTTAAATTGGCTGAGAAATCAGCTCCAAAACTGCTAAATGCAGGAGGCCGTTTCCGTTGGAAACGCTCCGGTTCCAGGCTGCTGATGTGTGCCGACGTTCTGCAGGTCTGGCGAGGGCGAAGTCCGTCCCCACCAAGACGTACTCCAACGAGGTGGTGACTCTCTGGTACCGGCCTCCCGATGTCCTCCTGGGATCTTCAGAGTACTCCACACAGATAGACATGTGGTAAATCTCCCATCATGCCCCTCTTCATCAGTGAAGCAGACGGAGTCAGATATATATCTAAACCCAGAGAAATATCCGACCATGCGGTGCTTTTTCCTTCGCCTCTTCCTGCTCTCAACAAGTTGCCTTGGTGACACTTCTCCAGCCCGCTGTTGTTCTGCCAGCTGATTGTCTGTTTTCTCTGCAGGGGGGTGGGCTGTATATTCTACGAGATGGCTGCAGGTCGGCCTCTGTTCCCCGGCTCCACCGTGGAGGATGAGCTCCATCTCATTTTCAGGCTGCTGGGTGAGGATCCCATCCTGAACGCGATTGTCATGGTAACGCTTAGCTGGTAGCCATCTGACTGTGTCTGATTGGACTATTACTACTTCAGGCACGCCCACAGAGGAGAACTGGCCAGGAATCTCCACCATTGAAGAGTTTAAATCCTACAACTTCCCCAAATACAAACCGCAGCCGCTGATCAATCACGCACCCAGGTACACTCTTCTTCTTCTTCTTGTTCTTGTTGTTGTTGTTCTTCTTCTTCTATTACTACTACTTCTTGTTTTGTGCTCTTTTATTTTTCGTTATGCCCCCCCTGGCTGGTTTGAATGCGTCCAGTGATGTTGTGCATTTCTGAGTGTGTATTTGGCCATTTCAGGCAGGAAATCCTGCCGAACATTAGAGCCGGCTGTGCGCTTCCTTCCTCCCATGAGTCCTCCACATTCCCATCAGCCATTTCTGCTGGTAGATACTGAGCTCTTGCTCTTCTCTTCTCCTTCAGGCTTGACAGCGACGGTATTGAGCTGCTGCTGGCGTTCCTCAGAGTAAGTGTCAACCAACGCACATGTCTGGGACTAGGATTCATTTCACGTTAAAACCACAAATAAGATGCTTAATAATTATCCTTTGTAGTCCTCCGTCAGGATATCTGAAGGTAAATAGCTGTTTAACTGTGAAATTAAAAATGTTGAAGCTTTTTTCAGAGGCTGAGTCTGAAAAGTATTTGAATACAAGTAGGAGTGCATCATTAATCCGCTAGCCAATACATTTTCCCACATTTCCTTAAACAATATATTTACCCCGCTATTTCCATCTTAGCAACTTTGTCAATATTTTTATCAATTTTAAGATAAAAGAATCAGTCAGTGATTGGCCAGAAAACTGAACATATTTATTGGCGCCCCTTTACATGTACAAATCCTTCTATCAATTCTTCTTTTATTGTAGTAGAGTCCTGTTAGTCCTGTGGTTACTTCTTGGTCAAATTGCGGGAACTGTAAGGGTTAATAATGAAAAATTTACTTTAGAGTTCATTTAGTCAGTAGAGATATAACAAAATATCTAGTGGCTCAGTTACCTTCTGCTAATAAGATAGCATGTTATTTTATTTCAATGAATTATTCATGCCATTTTCTCCAAAAAGTAAAAATGCACCAATATAAAATCTGGAACAGGTGAAAGAATCCCGAATATAGATTAATTATAAATTATAGGTTTGGTTTTTCTGAAATGCTCAGTTCAAATTTCTAAAGAAATAAAAGATGCATTTACTTGAAGTATTTCTATATATCTCTGCTAAAGGTGCTAATTAGTGTTGAAGGTGCCATAGTTTGATTCCCCACCAGATCCCAGTTTCCTGTTGTCACATCAGTTGTCCAAATTTAATCATGTTAAATCTTAAATGTGGTACTGACTGAATTCAGTCAGTACCACATGCAGACAGCAGGGGGTGCAGTTATTCATCCTTAGGAATCCACATGTGCTTACTCTGCTGTGTTTCACCACTTTGACTCATAATGTGAGTGAATGTGAATCATTCACATTTCTCTAGTGGGTGACGTATCGTTGGATTTTTGTGTCTCTGCAGTACGAGTCCAAGGCGAGGATTTCAGCTGATGAGGCGATGAAACATTCCTACTTCAGGCAGCTTGGGATGAGAGTCCACACACTGCCTGAAAGTAAGCACACACACATATACACCCTGTGCACTCCCAGCTGCTGTCTGCTCTCCTCAAGCCTTCCTGCATTACTCGTTCTTTGATTTCCTGTCCCACGTTGTGTTAAGTTAGCTGTCTCCTGTGTTTTAGCTACCTAAATGTGTTGCATTGAGCTAGCTGTTTCTTGTGTTTCAGCTAGCTAAATCTGTTGCATTAAGCTAGCTGTCTCTTTTGTTTCACTTAGCTAAACATGTTTGTTAAGCTGGCTATCTCCTGTGTTTCAGTTAGCGCAACATTTTGCGTTAAGCTAGTTCAGTCCTTGTCTAGCTAAATGTGTTGCTAGGTGTCAGTTGTGTTCCAGCTAACTAACATGTTTCTTTAAGCTAGCTGTCGCCTGTTTCAGCTAGCTAAAGATTTTGTGTTAAGCTAGCTGAGTATCTTTCTCTACTGTATTTCAAATAGCTAAATGTACTGCATTAAGCTAGCTGTCTGCTGTGTTTCAGCTAAAGTTATCAAGTTAAGCTAGCTGAGTTTCTGTCTCTCCCGTGTTTCAGGCGTATCGATGTTCACGTTAAAAGAGCTGCAGCTTCAGAGGGACCCCGGCTACAGAAACTCCTCCTACCCCGAGTCAGGTGGGCCATGAATCTCATTTCATGTCCCATAATACAAATGGAATCAAGTATCTATTGAAACTCTTCCTGTATCTGAAATTTTCTGACTTATCAACACTACCTCCAGTTTTCAGTTCTTTAACATTTAATTTTCAAGCCAAATCACAGATGTCTGACATCATCAGTAACTATAATTGGAGTTTCTTATAGTTCTGATTATGATGGACTACAGATAATGAAAACCCTAAATTAATTCTCTCAAAAAATATTGAATATTATAAAAAAGTTAAATATTAGAAACTTATGGTGTCACTTTAAAACAACCGATTTCCTTAAAAAGATTGAGAATAAATAGTCTTTAAGCCATAATCATCAAAAATACAAGAAATAATAACTTAAAGTACTTTACTATATAGAACAGGTTTAAATTCTGAAATGAGACTAAAAAAATCACAATGTTCACTTTTTTCGATGTGCTTGTATTTTGGTGTAATGAGGCCCATGGCATCATGGGTATTGTATTGTTCCAGGTAACGGCAACATCAACAGAAGGCAGAGCATGCTTTTCTAATGTTTCCTGAAGAGGATGGTCAGCCTGCCAGCTTCAACTGCACCTCCCAGCAACTCCTCGCATGAGCCCACCTCCCTGTGGAGCGTCTCTCCTCACTCCCTCACCTGGACTCACTCACACGCGTACACACACACACACACACCCTCTGAATGAGTGACTGAGTCAAAATGCTTGGAGACTGTTTATTTATTGGAGTGTGAGGTTAACTTATTTTGCTGCTAAACTACTACTGTCTACTATGTAACATGTCTGTCTGTCTGTGTGTGTGTGTGTGTGTGTGTGTGTGTGTGTGTGTGTGTGTGTGTGTGTGTGTGTGTGTGTGTACACGTGTGTGTTTGTGCACATGATGTGAACTGAAGACGCCATGCACAGTTAAGCGGTCTGTTTAGGTTACTGTTATTTCTCCTGACTATAATTCTTTGGTATCTTTAGTTTGAAATTCAACGGATGTTGATGTCGACGCTGTGATGAAGTTGTTGTTTCATTATTGTGCTTACAGAACAACGGCTGCAGTTTCTTCAAACTTTTTATGCATTGTGTATATCTATACATATATATTTATGTGTATATATGTACATGTATATTTGGAGATTGTTTTTTTTTGTTGTTTTGTTCTCTTTCCTTCGAGCTTCCGTGACTGATCTATACAAGTTTCTACATTTCAAAAAGCTGCAGCACACGACAGTGTTGGCTTTGAGGGGAACAAGAAAGACTGGTGATGATGATGATGATGGATTTCCCATCTTAGATTTCCCCCCCCCCCCAAATGTGTTTCAGAAGAACTGTGTTTCTCTGAGAGCCCGATGGCCTTTGGAGGTCCCACTGAAAGTCTGAGCATAGCGCCTGGCAGCTGAGGGCTGAGCGAAGCTAGCAGTTTTAGCCGCTGGGTTTCTGCTCACTCTGGTAATTTTACAGGACCAAATCTGACGGAGACAAAAAATGGAAATAGGCATGGGCTGGTGTGAGATTCTCTATGATGACCATGATTAAAAACTAAACGACATCCCTGTGTTAGGAAAACTTTCTAACATAATCTTTCATTTACTTGGAACAGCAAGAACTATTACTTCACATGTTACTTTAACATATTTTTATTTTCATACAAATATGGAATAAATGGTCATTAAATTTAATATTAAACACACTCTGCTTGTTGCAGAGAAACAGAAATCTAATTACCTGGTTAATCTGTTCCGGTAGCCTGCAGCCTGCTGCTTTACAGACCTGCCAACTGTAAATTTAATACAGAAATGTTTGGTTTCCACACCATGCTTGTCTGAAAAATAGCTCCAGTCGAGAAAATCACAAACATCCGGATTTGTTTAATTGAGTTAAATGACGCAGTGCTGCATTACTCTGTGATGCACAGGAGAAAACTCTGGTTGTCCTGGCTCCTTAATCTGGGTTTTCATTTTTCATGGGCATAAAAATGAGCAGTTTTTGAAACCGTAGCTGTTTGAAACGTTGGTGCAGCAACATACCAGAGACCAGCATTGTTGAGTAATGAGAAAAACCAGAACCCGAGATAAAAGCTCGGACAAGCCTGCCAACCCTCCGAATGTTGAGAGCGTCGATGCAACTGTACATTCAGAAATTTTACCCTGCACTCCAAGCGTTTGCATGTTTTTTTCTGTTTTGTTTTGTTTTGTTTTGATCAGGGACTGGGCCTCAACATGGCTGAGCTTACCCAACAGTATTAAGATGTGTTCCGTGACTTCTCCTCGGGAAAACGGCACCAATGTGGATGCTCTAAAAGCAACAATTTCCAACTTCATGTTGAGCCACAGCATTTTTACAACACAGAGATTAAAACTCAAGACTTTACTGCTGATGTGTTGTTAGCAACTGACAGTGATGCTAAAGATGATTAAACCTGTTGGCGAGTCTCTTCTTTTAAATACGTTTACTATAGCAATAAGAAAATGTCCCTTAATGTTTCTTACATGACAACTGATGTTCATTGCATTCCTGGGGTCAGATTAGTTAGTTTTTTCCCGTGTTGGCCATCAGTCGTTTTGCTAAGTTTAGAAAGTACAGTTTGCAGGAGCTAATGTAATGCTATCACTTCTCTACGTATAAAACTAAACCCTGTTTTGACATCAACATTGTGAAAATTTATCGGGCAGCATTGAATGTGTGGTGAACATTATTTCCCTGCTTGGTTAGTTTCGGCAGATTTCTCTTTTTATGCTAACTTTAGGTGCGCAAGCTAGCTGTGCGCTAAATCTAAACATGATGAGGTATGCGTTCAAACAAATTTAGGTCAATAAAAAGTGTTTAAATGTTGCGATCTCTGGTATAAAGAAGAACAAATATTTTTGACTTAAGAGGTACATCATTGGTGTGAATAACTATGCAGTTGAAGCTATAGGTTAGCTTAGCCAGTTAGCTTTAAATATAGTTAAGAGTTTTGTTGAAGGCTTAGCAAAAATTTAACCGTAGGGTTTTTGTTTAAATGCATAACCAGGAACATTTTTACGTTAACAGCTTTGCAAGGTGAACTGCTAATAAATCAGAAAAAATTAAAAGCTCATTAAAAATGAAAGACTTGGAGTGCATTAAACATCCAGATCAAACTGAAAGTTGTCGGGGGATCAGAGGGAAGTTTTCTTGTTGCTCTTTTGTTCGACGGCCGACTGAAAACTGTATTTTGTGACAGGAAAAAGATTTGTTTAAGCGACACTAGTGTTCTTTGTTTCAGATTAGTGCTGGAAGCACTGGCAAAGCTTGATAAACTTTTATCTGAAATCATTAATGTAATATTAACATCAAACACAGATTGCAGGTAATGGTGCAATGATCCAGTAAACAATACAAATCTTATTTATCTAAATTATTTAAACATGCACTCCTAATTTGAGATGTTAAATTGTGATTACACAATCAAGTACATGCATGATGTACTGTAAACAGGAAGTCATTATATTAATGGTATATTTCCTGTTTTACTGTTATTTTTAAGTTGGAAATTGGAACCATGTACATCTAAATTTTCCATATTTTTTTGTGTATATTCCACTTTATCCAAATTAAGGATCGTTTCCCTGTGAACTGCAAACTGTGTTTCTGCTAATATGACTTTTTTGTACATGAACAGCAGTAACATGCACGAAAGGAGATTTCTAAAACAGCTTAATATTTATCATTGTAAAACTGTACTTTTTTTTTTTTTTCAGATGGACGGATGATTTAATTGTATGTTTTATGTCTGAGTGTGTGTGGATATGTGTGTGCCTGATGCATGGAAGGCCTGCTGTGTTGTCAACTCAAACTCTGAAACACTGAGCTGCCGGTGAACAGTTGATGTGACTCTTTTTACTGGAACTATTTATTTCTCATAACCATCAGAAGTAAAAATTTAAAAATTTGTTTCATAAAACGCATGTGTAACAGTCATTTTCTGAATAATGATGGAAAAGGTCTTCAAGGTTGGAAACCAGAATACTTTTTTTTTTGAAAAAGAAAGTAATTTATTTAAAAACACAATAAGAAACTAACATAGATAATTTGCTGTCATATTTCCTAAAAAATAAAACAAACAAAAAGAAACAGGAGCAATTTCACAGCTACAAAAAAAGCTATTTGTGCAGTTTTGGCCAAGATATAAAGCTTTTGACACATTTACAGAAATCTTTCATCATAAAAGCTACAGCAAAGATTGCTTAAAAGTACAGTACAGTGCAAAAATAAAAGTATAGAAAATTGTGCATCAATTTTGCGCTGCATTTTTACTCTGGCTAGCAGATGCTTTGCTAGGAGTCGTTTATGGTCCCATCTCATGTAGCCCAGTTTTATTTTTTCCAACGTTTGATAAAATTTTATCCTGAGCCTTTCCGTATAAAGGAAAGAGAAACTGATCATTAAAAAACTGTTGGCAGTTAAATGTGACAGAAAAAGATGCCAGATCTCTTCAAAAGTGACAGGAAACGTCATACTATTGTTGCTAGATTCTAATTTTCTAATTATTTTGTATTATAAACTTGTTTAGGTATATATTTTTTTTGGAACCATTAATCTTGTTTGGGCAAAAGTATTCTAATGTAGTACAAGAAGTAATTAGCTTAGCTTTAAGATTACAAAAAGGTGGGAAAACATCAACTTGCTCAAAAAATATCCACTAGCACCTATTGTTCCCGTTAGTGAGTATAAAGTTTTAAACTATCAAACACATTTTGATAACTTATTTGATCATTTAAAACTTTTTGAATACACAAAAGAGCAAAAGCCTTAATGTGCTGTCTAGACGTGGGAACTCCAGTTGTATTTAGTCTCCGAAGTTTTCACAGTTCTACTTCTAAATTGTAATGCACATGCCTCACATCCGAGGCAAAGAAATTCATGGAGTTACGACAGCTACAGAAGATGGCAAAAGAAAAGATGGGTTCTGCTGAGGTTTTACTACATTTTAGGCAAAGACTGGCAGTCAAACGAGATGAGAGACACAGAACACTGACGCCATGTCAGATGTTTTACCACAAGTACGATGGGGACCCTGAAGTAAACATACAAACCAAACTATGCTCTTCTTGGAGAGCAAATCCTCAGAGTGGAGCTCCAGTTTCTTCTGGAATGAAGGTAGAAGTCTCAGCTGTAAGTATACTCAGTCAGGTTGAATTTCATTCAAGCTTTAGGATGGTCTGCTCCTTGAAGATGATGATCTGACCGTCCTCAGCCCCTCTGGAACCAGCTTCCTCCTGGCATCAGGACTTGTGGGAGCTGGACGTGAGCAGCAGAGGAGAGGGCGTGTCCACGTTGGAAGGAGGAATGGGAATGGCTCCATTCATCAGTGTGGGGAACTAGTAAAGTACACAATAGGAAACATTAAAGACTGTTTTAGCTATTTATGAAGTTTTTCTAGTGAGACCTGTTTTGGCCAGAAGCGAGTAGCGCTCTACCATCGACCAGTTCATGCTTGTGATTGCAAATTAAGTCGGAGTGTGTGGGGATTAAAGTTTGCCTTTTTTTGAGAGAGGTCACTGAAAGAAATTCATGTACTTGGCAATATCCTCTAGACTTGATTTGCTGGCAGAATCCCTTTATGGTGTGTTTGGTTTATTTGAAGTCCACTTCAACCATGGCTACAGTTCAAAGGGTACCGACTCATAAACAAGTATGCTTATAGCCTATTGACTATTATTAGTGCTGGAATAGCTTTTAGGGTTAACCAACTTCCCATCCATACGCAACATATGCATGGCGTCATCTCCGAAGGTCAGGCACTGTTAGCTTTATGATTTTGGCTTTGGTTGAATACCCACAAACTTTGGATCTCGGGTAAAGATACTATAGAGGAGCCAGTTGAGGTGGCTCGGGCATCTGGTCAGGATGCCTCCTGGACGCCTCCCTGGTGAGGTGTTCCGGGCACGTCCCACTGGAAGGAGGCCCCGAGGAAGACCCAGGACACGCTGGAGGGACTATGTCTCTCGGCTGGCCTGGAACGCCTTGGGGTTCCCCCGGAGGAGCTGGAAGAAGTGGCTGGGGAGAGGGAAGTCTGGGCCTCCCTTCTGAAGCTGCTGCCCCCGCGACCCGATCCCGGATAAGCGGAAGAAAATGGATGGATGGATGGATGGATGGATAAAGATACTATAGATGCATGTGGGCCTCATAAATGTTAGGGTTTTATGACAGCAGATGAATAACATTTTGACAACAAGGAGGAATTTGGCTTATCTTGGTTCTATACAAATGACAAGGTTTAAAATATAGTTGACTAGCTAGCTGTATATGAGCTGAAGGGGTTGAGTCAGATGATGTGGGCATTTCTGAGTAAGGGGTGTTTAGAAAAACCAGGCATCCGTTGAAGGATATCGCCTCAAACACAAGAAAGGAAGATTACCTGAAAGAGTTGGGCGTGGCTCTGCAGTTGGGCTGGGCTCAGAGGTCCCACTGGACTCAGACCGGACCAGAAATGGATGTTGGACAGCAGAGGACTGGGAGTTAGCAACAGACCAGATGGAGTCTGGAAGGTCGGGGAAATACAACAACAAAAAAAAGTCAGACAGTAAAATAATCAACATAGAGTATGGAGAAGATGGTGAATTCTGACAATGATAACCAACCTATAGCTTCTTCAATCATAAAAGTTGCAAAAACAGCTTTTCATCTGAAACTTTGCTCAAATGAAGGAACTAATTCTTTCTCAGACTAATTTTATACCTAGATTTCTTAGCATGCCTTAAATGCCACAAAGTTCCTCCTCTAAACAGCTATGAAGCTCCTCGTCAGTTATTAGTCATTCATCAGTCAGACCATTTCTTGTAATGCCATTAGGTAATTCTGCTAATTTTCTTTCAGCTATTTTTAACATTTCGTTTTAGGTGGTTTGATGGGTCTTGTTGGTTTATCTGAGTTGGTTTCCATGGCATTACAAGGACCTTTATTTTGGATTTGGTTTTAAAGCAAATGGGGACGAATTTCAAAGAAAGTCTTGAATCTCTGTAAACGTACTTCCTGTTGGTTTGCTAGGGAAGGGGTTCTAGTTACCAAAAGGAGTAGGTGTTGCCATTGACATATTGAGTAATGAGTTCAGCCTCCACTTCCTTTGGTTTCTGTCAGTGATTTACACACAGCAGTATATGATTACTCAGTCTGGATAAGAATGTCAGTTGAGGGCCTGAATGTAGTCAGTCTGTCCTGTTTTGGTCAGCGAGCTGCTGCCAGTGAATCAGGAGCGTCAAGAACATATGGGTTCACTTAGAAACCTCCTCAGTCCTCCCTCCCCTCCTCCTTTTCTTTCCGCTCACCTCTCTCCGTCCCCTCCCTGTCTGACTTTCCGCATCAGAAATGTCTCCTTCCTCTCCTCTGCCTGTTACCTATTACAGACTGTGCTTCCAGGGGACGTTTGGGGAGGTTCGGTGGTGTTACTGGCTGTATAATGTTGATTCATACCTGTGTGGTCAGAAAGGCGGGGGTAAGAGACCCAGAGGGCAACGCCGGGCTGTTGAGGGCAATGGAGACGAGGTCACTTCCTGTCAGGAGAAGAGGAGAGGCAGAGATTTCCAAGCCTTTGGGTTTTCTGCCTTTTAAAGGGTTACTGTTGGCCAACCCCCTCCTCTCTGGTGTTCGTGTACAGCGTAGCTTCTCTCTTTCCCTCTGACCAGATGACAAGTTTAAAGGTTGAGCACTGTATTCGACATCTTCAGTATCTGCGCTGAGGCTCTGCCCCCTTGCCCGTATGTGGGCGGGGCTTTGGGATGGGGACGAAGAGCTGGCCAACCGAGGAGACAGCACGGAGGAATTTGGGCTGTCTGTCGTGGATGGAGGCGGTGTTGGAGGAAGGGACGAGTGGCCGCCGTTGGTTACGAACCGGATGACGGAGGAGCTTTCCTCGCATCTGGGCTCCTTTTTGATTGGCCGCTGCTGTTCTAAAGCGTGCTGCAGGGAGCTGATGGTGAAAGAGGAGTACAAGTTGGAGTGGCGATACTGGTTTCTGTCAGTCCGATCCTCCTCTTCAGCTTCAGGGTCTGACATCGTCCCCCAACCTCCTCGCTACTGCGACCCGACTCCACAACTGCAGGGTCCATCTTCAAAATCTCAGGGAATGAGACAAACTTGTAGACAAACTTTTGACCAATCACCTTCTTGATGATATTCTGCAAATAGGGAAGAAAAAAAAACCCAGACGTCTCAACATAAACCTCCATTTTATATTAGTTTTTTTGTGTTGTAGTTCACGTGCGCATACTTTGTCGTAGTAGTAGCGCAGCGCCCTACTCAGCTTGTCGTAGTTCATGTTGGTCTTGTTCTTTCGCAGCCCCCACAGTTTGGCCACCTCCTCAGACTTGAGCAGTTTGAACTCTCCATCGTTAGACGTCCAGCAGATGAGATGCTTGTGGCTCTGGTCAAGCAGCAGCTGGAGCAGGAACTGCCAGAGGGTGATGGAGCTCTCCATGACGACACAGGCACTGGGGCTTCTGCAACTGGGAATTAGACAAACCACTGAGTTAGGAGGATCCAAGGACTCTAAGATTCTTTTTATTGTCATACCAGCTTTGGTTGTTTGTGGTATGAAATTTTTACTATTATTATTATTATTATTATATTATTATTATTATTATTAGCTAGCTTAATCTAAGTAGTTAGCTTAACTTAGGTAATTAAGCTAGCTACTTTAATTTCACTAGCTAGCAAAATTTAGCTGGTTAAGCTAACAAGTATTTAGACAGAGGGGTTGGATGCACAGCTCAGGAAGGATTTTCCTGTTTTTAAAAATGTCTACATCTACACAGCTTTGGGAATTGAATTTAAAAAGCTGAAGGCTTTACTCTGCTCCAGTAGATGGTGAAACCAACATTAGCACCATCAGAATTTAAAAGAAAGACATCCTGAGCAGGTCTAAAAAAAGTTACAGAGGCTAAAGAGTCTCAAAAACAATTGTAGCTCATGGATTGTTTGAAATTCTTCTGTTGAGAAATTTTTGCCATTAATTTTGATGGCAAAAGCAATTTTTCATTTGCGTGGAGATAACCACAAATAAACATGTGAAAGGTACAGTGTGCTAAAGTTAGCAGTGCTCTTCAAGTTAGCAGCTCTAGAGAAGTTAAAGTAAGCATAAGAGCAAAAATGTTTGTGCACGTCCTCTGGGTTCTGTTATCGAAGGGCTTATGTTTACCACATGTCACTACATGCAGACATGGTGGCATGCGGTTTTGCTACTTCCTTCCACAGGTTGTAAACAGCTGGTATGACCATTTTCTACTAATTGACCCCCGTTGGATTGTAACTACAGATACCGGGCCTTTACTCTCGTAAACCTTTTCACATTTTTTATTACAACCACAGATTTCATTTTATTGTGAGGGGTGGTTTCCCCTCATGTTCCCATCCAGCTCTGATCAACTTCCACAGATAAATTAAGCAGTCCCACAGCATGATGCTGCCACCGCAATAGGAGGCTGAATACATAAGCGTGCCCTGTTTTCAATATTGCAATACAAAAATCAACTAAAATACATCAAAGGTTGTTATTGAAAAATGTGAAAGAGTCTAAAAGATTATTAACATTTTGCACGGCACTGAGTGGAACAAAAAACTGTAATAATTGTTGCTCACAGTGGCTGGCAGGCTTTTCCTCTTTCAGTACAGTTTCATATTGACTGAGAGTCAGTGAGAAAGGTCCATACGTCACATGGCTTTCAGATGTTTCCATGGTGATAAAACAGGATGTGGTTAGTGACCCTTCTGCCAAGACAAGCGTGGCCCTAACCGACACGTTTACCTGGAAACCGCTGACTGCCTGTGTGTGTTTGGGTGTGTGTGTGTGTGTGTGTTCCTGTGCGCGCTCTGAGAGCTGTAGCTCCACCTGCCTTCATAAGAACAACATATTGTGCAGCAGTGGTGGAAATATGAGAAATGACTGTTTGTGAATCTGTTTGTCTTTGTGAAAGGAAACCAAGCAGCAGGACAAAAACAAGGGGAAAGTACAAAACAATGACCCACCAGCCTCACAAGCACACAACTGACCGAGTTCTCGCTTCCTATTTCCTGTATGTGAGCTGCTGTGTGTTGGGGCATGTGCGGTGCGCGCGGTGTGTGTGAGGTGACGGAGGAACCGCGGTGATGTCTAACTGTCTACAGGAGGACTTCCTGTCATTCAGCTTCAGGGGCGTCATTCCCGGTGAGAGGCTGTCCAGGACTTCCTGTCGGTGGGAAGCACCGGGAACAAGTGCACACATTCGCTGTTTGTTTTTAGAGCTCAGTTCTTACAACACCCAGCAGATGTAGAAGGTTTTTTTTTTAAGAACACACACACACATATGCGTGTGCTTGTACATATTTTGGGAAAACGTTCAGAACTGGAATGTTACCAGTTGAACTGTTCCAAGTCTTCCAAGAACCACATTGTATTTAGCATCAGCTGAAAAAATAATAAAGCATCCTGACAGCATGATACTGCCACCACCGTACTCCATGAGGATGAATTATTCTGATTGTTTCCATGTCGCCCAAAAATGTAACCATCTGACCAAAATGCCTTCTTTTTCATCTTTTCAATACATGAGGCAACTGGATGCACTACTTTTTTTTAGTTTTCTTTTGGTCTTAGGAGCACTAGAGTAAAAGTGTGCTGATATTAGCAAATCATTTGATCCGTTAGAGCAAATGTTTTAAGATTTGATTTCAAATAAAAGCCCACTCTTTGAGCCCGTTTCCTCTCTGTTTCTGTTCAGGTCAGCAGGAAGAACCCAAACCATGACTCTCCTTCCATTTTCTCCGCTCTGATTAAAAAAAACGGAGTGAGGAGGGAGTGAAGGGGGCTCTGTTGGAACTCAAACGTCTCTTTGTTTTGCGGCAGTCGGTGACTCATTTTCAAGATGTTGTCTGCTGCCAGCTTCTATCCGGAAGCGCATGGCAATTAGTCTGCGAGGTCCAGACAAACCAGAAAATCTACTCGCAGGTTTTAAAGGAGCCACGGCTCATTTTTACTTCCCTTCCCTCACCAATTGTCACACCGACCTCATTCTAGATTCCCCCTTTAAATCTGTGATAGTGTCACGCATAAGACAGCTGCTTGGTTGGGGAAACCTTTTACACATTTTTACGCGCGGCTTTAACACTTTACGCACGTCTTCTCTCTTTTTATGCGCTTTTCGGGTTGGCGGTGTGGATTTGCGCTTTCTGTCCTCAGAAATGATTTTTGAACGGATCACAAGTTTTTTTTAGTTCACTTCGATGCTGCCTTTAGGTAACTTTGAGAAAGTTGGAGACGGAAGGAAAGTTGGCACCTACCCAGCTGTGAACGGCCGCGGCTCCTCTCTCTCTCTCTCTCTCTCTCTGTGCGTCTGTCCGAGCGTGTCGTGGGAGTTTGGCTCTTAAAGCAGAGCGTGTGTGTTGTGTCGGGGCTCCATGCTGCTGCTGCTGCTGCTGCTGCTGCTGCTGCTGCTGCCCCGCTGTCTGAAAGCGGATCCGCAGCTTTTCTCTCTCCTGCCTCAGAGCAGGAAGTCGGGACGCACAGACGGAGAACGAGCGCACTTCCTCTGGAGCAGTATTCCCGTCTGTGTAAACACACACACACACACACACACACACACACACACACACACGCGCGCGCGCGAGAAAATCTCTATTTCCTATAAACACGCCCCTTAAACCACTCTCTCTCTCTTGCACACACACCTACACATGCATGCGCACGGACGCTCGTGCAAATCACACAGCCGTGTAATCCTACTCTTACGCACACACACACACACACACACACACACACACCACACACACAGAGCTCAGAGCCAAGTGACATCTGACGTCACCCTCTTCCTGCTCACCAGGACGGGTATCTGTTTCTAAACACACGCGCGCGCGCGCGGCCTAGGTCAGCCGACCTACCGGAAATGTGAAAAACACAGCCCAGCATTTGAGTTCCTTTTATTAAAATGTACCGTTTTACTGGTCAGATAACAGTAAAAACTCGATTTAGTGTAAAAGTCATTCTAACTCTGGAAGTGTTTAACATTTCAATCAATTTCCTTAGGCTTGTTTTGTTTTCCAGCGCAGCCCCACAGCATGATGCTGCCACCACCAGGGGACTGGACACATGCGCATGAATGACACACTTTTCAGATTTTGTGTTTTGAAATCATTTTTGAAGCACAAATCATATAGAGAAAATTACATGACGCCACCCAGAAGCAGTTTCTCAACAAGTCGGTGTGTTTGTGCGCTGACTTGAATGTTCCAGATGTTTTCCAATAAACCACAGACTTAAATATGATTTACAAAACCCACACGTTTTGCACATTCATTTGTCGAAACCATATCTCAAAGCTTAGTCAGCGTCCGTCAGTGGCAAATTTCGTGTCTGGGCAAAACATTCTTATTTGCATTTAGGTATGAACTTTGATTGGACCATTCTAGTGAATAAATATCCTTTGATCTAAACCATTTTTAAAATTTTGGAGTGTGTATCGGGTTGCCCCGCTTCAGTTTCATGTCTGCTTCCCACACAACAAGGCTTGTTTTGGCTTTCTTTCTTGACTAGAAAGAGTCTTACTGATAAGAGGAGATTATCAGAGTAGTTGTGTAGCTAAATGTGATGGAAGAGATTACTGGATGGCACAGTGGTCCTTAAGGGTTAGGAAAATTAAATCATTTCAAATAATATATACTAAAATGTGCTTATGAATAGGATTTTATCACTTACTTTTCTTTTAGTCAGACAGAACCACTTAGTCAGCTAATGTCTGTTTTATTTTGGCACCTCTACATGTCTGACAGGTGTAAAGTGTACATTTGTGTATCTTATGGAGGATTGCATTGAAGTACAAATAAACAGCATTTGCTGAATTTGAATAATAGACATTTTTGCATTGGGCTGTTACATTCAATACTGAACAAATGTAAACTTTTAAAGAATTTGAATTCTTAATGCATTAGGAAACAATTACAGCAAATACTAAGGTGCTCACTGAGAATAAACACAGAGGAAGGTATTAGTGCGGTGTATTAGGTGACAGTTCATATTTTTAACAATAATAATTATTGGTTAGTTTGCTAAATAACTTCCTTAGTATTGATGAATCTCCTTTGTTCTCTTCTTTTCTTCCTTCCTTCCTTTTTTTGATACAACCAATACTTAACAGAGTGAGAGGTCTTTAGTTTTTCCCTCTCTCCGGTTGAGTTTCCTGTTTCCTCTTCGGCCCCGCCTCCATCTTTGAAACGTCCACAGCGCCAAACTTTCGGGGTCCTTCGTGAGGGGAAAATGAGCGGCAGTGTTGCGGGGCCGCAGTGGAGAAAGGTTCACTCCGTTACTGGAGTCGTTCCCCGGTCCAGGCATGGACACCGGGCGGCGTCAATCCGCGAGCTCATCATTGTATTCGGTGGCGGGAATGAGGGGATAGCGGAGGACCTCCATGTCTACAACACGGGTGAGCTAACGTTAGCTGCTAATGTTTTTAGCTTGTAGCGGAGGAAAGTGGCCCAGCTCTTGACACGAAGTTTGTTTACTTACATAAAACTCTACCTTATACTCCCGCTTGTCATAGTTTTATTTTGTTTAAATGCAGTTTGTTAAAGTGGGTTCAGTAATATTACTTTAAGTAGCTAAACTCAGCTATCTCCTTCTGTGTTTTAGCGTCTCTCGCATGCATTAGTAATGGACGTTAATATTATATTTTGCATCCCTGAAGGATATTTGAATAGTTTTTTTAGGGTGAAATAAGAAATCAAAGCACCTTTAATTTGAACCATTTAAGGTGAGACTTTAAAACCTAAGAAGTACATGGTGATGGCAGCATCATGCTGGACACTCCAAAGTTAGTTTTCGAACTAAGAAAGCAGATGATCCTTTCCTGTTCAAAATATCTGGACTATGCTTAAACGCTGGCTTTAAAAGTGCTCCACATCTCCTCATTAAAGTTAATTCTGCCACTTTATTGCCAGAAAATCACTGATGATGGCAAAAAGCATAAGTCAAAGCTGTGGAACCATGTTTTAAAGCAGCAGCTGGTTTGACACCTGTGTTGCTCTTTCAGTCTCCAAACAGTGGTTCCTCCCTGCTGTGAGGGGGGACATCCCACCCGGGTGCGCCGCTCACGGCTTTGTCTGCGAAGGCACCCGGATCCTAGTGTTTGGTGGCATGGTTGAGTATGGAAAGTACACCAACAGCCTCTATGAACTCCAGGTAAGTTGGGTGTGGAGTTGAGCTGCTGCTGTTGCTAGGTAACGGAACCTTCCAGAGCTGCTTGTGTTGTCCTCTTCAGGCCAGCCGGTGGCTCTGGAAGAAGCTGAAGCCCAGAGCGCCTAGGAACGGATCCCTGCCCTGCCCTCGGATTGGACACAGCTTCACCCTGGCGGGGGGAAGTGTTACCTATTCGGGGGCCTGGCCAATGACAGCGAGGACCCCAACGGGAATGTACCAAGGTAACAAAACATCTTTATGGGCTGCTGAGTTGTCTCTTATCTTGAACTTGAGTTTTCAGGCATCAGATTTAAGATGCTAACCATATGTTTTGGCATCCCTGCTGCTAATCTTACAAAGTTGAAGCAAACGGCGAGAAGAACCTTTGCTCTGTCTAGTCCTGGTCCTGGTGTTCTGTGTTGTCCTGGCCGTATGTTTTGATTAGTGGTCAGATTAAACTGCCTAGTCTGTAATTAACCAAAAAAACTATAAAGAGACAGATTAAGCAAAAATTTCAGTCCAGAATCCCTTTTCCTGCTAAATTATTGAACACACGTTGCTTGCGATTTCGCTTGTGCGTCAGATTTACCAGTGTACCAGAAACAAACGTATACAAGGGTCCAGCTGTAAACTTTGTGCATAAAAAACCTAAGAAAGTTAATTAATTACTTAAAAAATTAATATGGTAAAGTCTTGGGCTTAATTTTAGATCATTTTCTTTCTGAAAAATCCAATGATGACCCAATCAACACCAGAGACCAGCAGGTTTTGATTTAAATATGGCCTAAGTGTCTGTTAGGAGTACGGATCCTCCGCCATAAACATTTATCTATCCTTAAAGTGTCTGCTGTTGAGCTCCATCTGTGTTTTATCAGACAGAGCTCCAGTTAGTTTAGCAGACTCCGTGTTTCTACTGGTGGTGATGGGACAGAAAAAGTTGCCGTGGCTATAGCTTTAACGTCCCTTTCTTAGTGTTGGTGGTTTCTGGTGTGATGGATTGAGCTGTGGTTGTTTTCAGGTACCTGGGGGACTTCTATGAGCTGGAGCTGCAACCGCTGACAGGAGCGAGAGGCTGGAATGTTCCCGACACCAAAGGCGGCGGTCCGTCGGCGCGAGAGTCGCACACCTGTGTGGCGTACGCCGGCCTCGGCTTGCCCAAGCTCTACGTGTTTGGGGGCATGCAGGGTTGCAGACTGAATGACCTCTGGCAGCTTGACCTCAGTACGACTTCCGGTTGTTCATGAGACCATTAGCGGCTCATGTCCACGAAACTGATGTATTCTTCTTCTCTGCCTCAGGCTCCATGGTTTGGTCCACGCCTGAAACCAGCGGCTCCACCCCTCTTCCCAGAAGCCTTCACTCTGCTAACGTCGTTGGAAACAGGTGCTGCAGGCTTGGCCGTGAAACGCAGTAAAAACCGAGTGGTCCCGCCTGTAAACACTCCCTTTTATTGATCTGTGTGCAGGATGTTTGTTTTTGGAGGTTGGACTCTTGCGCTGGAGTCGGACAAACGAGTCACCACGGCAACAGAGTCGATTTGTTCCAACTCGCTGGATTCTCTGAACCTGGGTGAGTAATCCGTTCTCTAGATCTGTCTTTCTCAAACTGTGGTCCACTGGGGCCTCTACTGGTCTGAAACAACACAGAAACAACCATCTATTAGCTGTGACGAGAGTTCAAAGTGCGGCGCTTACAGTTAGCTTACCAAGTGATTGTGTTTAAAAATAATAATGGATAAGTGGCTTAAGACTGGGTGACTCTAAATAAAAGCTGAAGAATTCAGGAGAATTTCATGCCTGCAGGAATATTTTTCAGTTTTTGGGGTGAGTTGCAGAATTTTTATTGTTTTTAGTTCAACATTATGACACATAGCAGGCCATGGGCATGCAGGTCTAGGTCTGCCGACCTGAGGCTGCCCTGAGCGCGATATGACGGTGAAGAGGCAGTGAGCAGCGCTGCGCCCAACGCTGACTAACTGCATTTGTAGCACCTAAAATAAAAATAATTATTGATGTCAGACCGAAAGAAAACATTGTGATTTTCATGGTCCGTCCGTCCCTCCCTCCTTGCCTCCCTTGTCCCTTGTCCTTTGTCCCTTGTCCCGGTTAAGAGGGTTGCTGGTGCCCATCTCCAGCTAACGTTCTGGGTGAAAGGCATGGTACACCCTGGACAGGTCGCCAGTCTGTCGCAGGGCATGTATAATGTCTATTTTTCATTTATTTTTTTCTTCTGAATTACAAAAAAATGCACATGGTTTCCATGTATTTGATATCATTAGAATCCACACGTTCACAATCTGTAAATAAGTCGTGTAGCTGCTCCCCAGCACTCGAATTAATTTGCGCGGTCTCGACAAGTGATTTTCATGGTTTGTTTATTTTCTTTGACGTGGATCATCATAATCACCGTAGTCACCTTGATTCATCATAATCACCGTGAAAACTAAACAGATATACAAATATTAGAATATAAACAAACTTACAATACACAAACAACAACATAAAACGTACCTCGCTGCTTTCACCGGGGAACACCTAAGTGTGATAGTTTCAAGCACCTTTGACAGCTCGTTTGTCATTCATTGGTATAATGATTTGCCAGCCTTTGCCTGCCCTCATTAGCTACGGCAGCCCGTGAGGTACAAAAAAAAACTTTACAAAATGCAAATACAATTAAACAAAATACAAACCATCAACAGTGGTAATCAAACAGACAAATATCATTAAACAATCTGCAACATCCTTAAATAATTTACAATAAATAATTACAAATTTGAATAATTTGATAAACTTAATTTAAATGATTAACTATCCATTACAACTCGAATAGACTTGTTCATGTTTTTTTTTGTTATAGCAAATCACATTAACAAAACAGAAGGTTTACAAAACTAATATTTTCATTTGAGGTTGTACATATTAAGATGATGTTGCGGTTAGTCAGGTGGTGAATGAGTGTTTGTTAAATGAGTTAAATTGTCCTCAGCCTGAAAAAGTTTGAGAAACACTGATCTGGAGGTAAAGCATCCCAGCCGGAGGTTGTCATGGTAACCATTGCCGGTGTTTTTCCGTTCCAAGACTCGATGTGCTGGGAGTGTGTCAGCCCGGAGCAGCAGGACGACGTCCAGGCCCAGCTGCAGAGCCAGAACCAGAACCAGGGCCCTCAGGCGGACGACCCATCCGTATACTGGCCCCGAGCCAGAGCCGGCCACTGCTCGGCTGCCGTCGGCTCCAGGTTGTACATCTGGAGCGGCCGCGACGGGTACCGCAAGAGCTGGAACTACCAGGTGTGCTGCAAGGACCTGTGGTACCTGGAGACAGGTGAGGACAGAGAGGAGACACAGCTCAGCCTTTGGTAAGGAAGAGTAACATCCCTGTTGTCTGCTGCCAGATCGTCCGACTGCGCCAGAGGGAGTGATGCTCATCAAGTCCACGGTCAGTGTGCTTCATGTGGCGTGGCGCCCCCTGGCTGCAGCAGACTTCTACATCCTGCAGATCCAGCCGGTGGTCCGCTGTCCGACCACCAAACCAGTTCAGCCGACTGGGACAGAAGGACAAACAGGGACAGGTCAATGTCCTGCAGGTGAGACGATGCAAAGACTCAAAGATGCAAAGGTCATCAGCGGTCGGAGAGAATATTCAAATCAAAAGGAAGTTTTCCTGGTGTTACTGTCAATAGACAGTGTGCGACGCTCCATGTTTTGACATCAATCTGATACCAAGTAGATACATTTTAAATACAAATATATTTAAGGTTGATGCATCAAACTACTTTTATCTTTTGGTGTTTTTATTATTTTTCCTTTGTTCAAACCTAGGACAGAATGTAAATAAAGTTTACATTAAACCAAGACAATAGAAAAACAACAGTTTTGTGTGGGTTGTTTTCTAAATAAATGCAAAAACTTATCATTTGAGAGCAAAATCTATTTTAAGGTTGAACTGGGAAACTATAACACAAAAACAAAATATAATTTCAAGAAGGAATCTGAAACTAAAGTATTGATTTTATCATGCTAGTGTGGATCCGATATTGATACCGACTTGGTATTGATATTTGGACGGATCTGTCCTCCTCTGATACCTCGCCCAGTTGTTCTATACTTACTCTAGTTTCTTTGTTCCACAGAAAGTACCCCCAACCCAGAGTTTTTGTTTTTTTGTCTTCCCATGTGTTATTCTGGATGTGTGTTCTCGTTTAAGCGACTGGTTTCTCTCCACTGTCGCCCGGTGCTTGCTTAGCTGCTCTAGTGTTTTCCATGAAGGAACTTTAAAATGAACTGAACTGAACCTGTTTGTCATTGGTGCCTTGTGATGTGGTTTAATTATCACAGCTGGTTACTTAGTTGATTACTTTTCTCTATAATCTATTATTTTTTTAGGCCCTCAGTCCCTTCAGAATCCAAGCGAGGACCCATACGGTCTAGAACAGAACGCATCGGCCCAGGTAGGTGTGACTCATCAGCATAAAGCCATACTGAACGCTAACACCATCATCCTGGTCTTCACTCACACTGAGGTGTGAATATGTTGGGATTGAATGTTTCCTTATAATTCCAGGACTCATCAGCTTCATCAGGTGAAACCAAAGCAGAGGAGCAGAGTGCTGGGAGAGAGTCTGAGTCCAAACACTGCGGTTGGTTTCTCTTCACTGTCCAACAAGAATCGAGTCAGTTAGAATCACCTGCCTTCCCTCTGCTTCAGCTTTATGTCTTTTTATGTTTTAGGAGGAGCAGCGATGGAGGACACCAGCTCAGCTCAGCAGCAGCAGCAGCAGTCAGGTAGGGAGGAGGGACACAGAGAAACCAGCTCCTACAAATATCCAAACTATATCTTCTCTTTCTGCTTCCAGACAAACAAACTGCTCCAGGTGACCAGACGGGGGATCTGTACGCTAACACAGATCAGGTCAGGTCACATGTT
Organism: Poecilia picta; assembly: GCA_033032245.1. NCBI lineage: Eukaryota > Metazoa > Chordata > Actinopteri > Cyprinodontiformes > Poeciliidae > Poecilia > Poecilia picta. The sequence continues at coordinate 17,345,014 of CM065375.1, forward strand.
AAATACTGTGAACCAATTTCAGTTTTCTGGCTGATCGATGATCTTTAAAAAGATTTCCAATTTCGGTTGATTTTTTTTTTTTTTCCCCTCCTGAAAGTTTCTAAATATAGTGACAAATTTGCTAAATTGTAAAAATTTTCAAAAATTAAAGAAATTAAAGTCAATTTATCTGTCCAGCCCTAGATTTTATGTTCATGAAATGTATCGTAGTCTCAAACAAAATGAGTAGAACAGTCAAAGCAAAATAAACAGAGCTCCTTGTGGGCTTCTAGAGGTTCCTGATCTTTATTCAACACTGATGAACATGACTTCAAAAAAGAAAACGGAACATGTGCAGGAAAGAGAAGTGACCCAAGGGCCGAGCCCTGCGGTACTCCTCTAGTGAGCCAGAATCCTGTTTATCAACACAAACAAGCAATCTGACCTAGTTTTCACTTTGGTTTTGGCAAAAGCCTAAACGGTGTGAAGACTTTTATCGAGGCGCTGCGGCTTGTTCATCTGGATGTGTTGCGCTGTCTTCAGGCTAAGGAGAACCAAGATGGCTGCTTGTGGTTCGATGTTGGCGTGTTTAAGACGCTCTACTGTGAGGTCAGCCACTACTTCCTGCCAGCTGAAGACCAACAGGTGGGACTCCTGAACAGTAGCGAGCTAACGGAGTGTTAGTGTGGCGTTGACCGACCTGTGTTTCTGTCAGGCCATCCACCAGAGGAAGCTGCCCAGCCCTCAGGACTACCAGGGCCGGGAGAAGCAGCCGCTGACCCCTGGTCAAATGTACCGCTTCAGGGTGGCTGGAATCAACTGCTTCTCTCAGGGAGACTTCAGCCCAGCCAGCGAGTTCAAGACCTGCCAGCCCGGCTTCCCCGGAGCGCCCGCCGCCGTCAAGATCTCCAAGGTAACGCAACAGCATCTCCTCTCAGTAGCTACGTTTCCATTGACCATATATTTGCACAATTTGACATTTCAAAAATAAATTTGCTCAGTGGAGACATGGCAATTTTGAAAAAGCTCTCATTTTTGAAAAAAGTTTAAGTGCCTCTGTGAGATGTTTTTTTGGGTAGATTAAAATTGTTTTGTTTAGCAAAACTGCAATGGGAACACTTTTTTTTGCATCACACACGTCACATGGTCAACAACCGGATGTTGCTACTGCTGCAAACCATGAAGTAGACAACAGGAAGTAGTTTTCTTTAATGACTTATCATGTGAAAAAACTTATAAGTGTGTGATTTTAATTGCGTTTCTTATTTATTTAATGACATTAGCAGAATATTGACTAAGTTTTGTGCACATTTGAAATGGAAATGCAGCTAGTGGGAGGTAAGAGTTAGCTGGAGGGTTCTGATGGTCATGAAGGTTCTGGTCCGGTGTGGTGTGTTCAGGCCGGCGATGTGGTCCAGATCACCTGGGAGGCCCCGACATCTCCGTCGGGTCGGATTCTTGAGTACTCTATGTATCTGGCAGTGAGGAAGAGCCGGTCTGGCTCGGAACGGCCGGGGCAGATGGCCTTCATCCGGATCTACCGCGGCACCAAGACCAGCTGCTCTGTCAGCTCCTCCCATCTGGAGAACGCCCACATCGACAGCTCGGCGTCCTGCCGGCCCGCCGTTGTCTTCCGCATTGCAGCCAAGAACGAGCAGGGCTATGGACCGGCCACACAGATCCGCTGGATCCAAGGTGGAACTACTTCCTGCTGCACATCTCTGACTTCCTGTTCCATCTGTACCTGAACACCTCTGATCTCTGGGTTTTAACAGATCCTATCAAACTGCGGGGCTCTGCTGCCAAACCAGAAGGCAGCACTGAGGCTGACCCAGACGCAGCTGACAGGTAAACCACTCTGGAACAGACTGGAGTTAGAATTTCAGGATCGGAAAATAAAATCTAGTTTGGAGAAAATGTGTTTTCAGATTGTTCCTTATCCAAGTTTACCTATCTACTAGGGATGTGCCGATCAGGTTTTTTTCTCCCGATACCGATCACCCCTGAGGGCCGATCGCCGATTCCGATCCCCGATACAGATCACATAATAATTATTTATTTTTTTTTTTTATAATAAACACTACTGTTACATTATGTAGAAAAAGGAACCATGAATTCACCTTAATTTAGACAAAAACTTGTTTTAAATAACTTTTCCAAGAAGAAAACTAAACAAAACAGGCATTGTGCAAATTGAACTGCTATCAATAATACTATCTTTAACAGACTGATAACATATGAAGGCTCTGAAGAAGCTAAATAATGCAAAGAGCCAAAATAAAACCTCTCAACATTGCCAAAAAATTCAAGCATAAAACTTAATGAATGAAAACTTAATGTTAGCATGGCGGCTAGCTGGTTACTGCTAGTTCTGATTGGCTGTTTCTGACTGAGCGGAGTAACAGGGAGGAGATCGATTATTTTTTAAAGATTATCTGTCACATGTTAGGACAGCGAAAGTTTTAATACGTATGTAAAATGTATTTTTTAGGTTAGATGCTGCAGCTTTAAACGGGTTCGGTGTGAGTCACTACCAGGTGGAGCAGAAGCGGCTCCGTGTCAAATATTACTAAATATTAAATATTACTAAATATTAAATATTACTACCTGTAGCGTAGCAGCGGTTCAAAAGCAGAACCAGCGTCTTACATCGCAGCTCGAAGACTTAAATCATTTTACAGGTTATTTAGTTTAGCTTTCTGACCGTCATGCTAATCCGGGTGAGTGTTTGTAGCTGCGCTGCTTTACCTGCTGTCTGATCCTCCATGTCTTTTTACTGCACTGAGCCTCGATGTAGCCAAACTCCGTCATTGTTTTTATGTCATATTAGCTTCGTTGTGTTGATGCATTTTGACCTGCTTCTATTTTCCGCCGCAACACGCAAACGTCCTCATTGACTCATTGCGTTATAGTTACACATCGCTTAGCATTTGTTGCTGCGCGTTTGCACCGTGAAGGAAAGACGAGACCAGCTGGACAGACAGGCTGGGAAATGAGATGCAGGTGATCGATATCGGTTCAAGAGCCAATGATCGGCCGATTATGATCGGTGAACGATCGATCGGCACACCTCTACTATCCAACTTTATTCCTTCCTTCCTCTGGTCTTTTACTTTTCCTTTCCTTCCTGTTTTCCTTTCTTCCTTTTAACTCATGGAATCATGTTGTTTGCTCTCCTTGCAGCTCCAGCTGAGGATGTTCTGGACCAGCTACAGGAAAAAAATCCCCTCAGGAAGTCGAACTGAACATTTCTAAAACATTTTTCCTAATTTATTTTTCTCTGATGAAACTGTAAATAGATTCAAAGGCCGATTTTACCTCCAACTGTTTCATTTAGCAACAGTTTAATGAAATAATCTCTAATATGAAGACGTTGTCAGGTGAGATGCATTCAGTAACTGCTTTTATAGACCTGGATGATTATTTAATCATCATTACTAATAAATAATTACATATAGATATGACTGAAACACCAGGAGGAAACACTAAGCTAATGAAATCTGTCTCAGCGGAAGTTGGGTTCTGATTCACTTTGGTGTTTTTTCTCCTTATAAACTGCATGGTACTTCACACGTCTACATGAGCTCTGCTTTTAGTTTTGGATATGTAATGAAAGAAAACTTTGCCTTCATTTTGTTACAAAATCAACAAAACTATATCTCCAGCAAATCTTAAAAGGGCTTGTATTTTAAGGCAGAGTCAGTCCAACATGGTAGGAGGACAAGGGTTAATTTCAGTTTGGACCCGCATTCTAGTTCACATTATTTATTGAATTATGTTATTTTTCTGCCTATTTGATGTGGCAGTTATGTTCACTCTAAGACTTGGTTATGTTGGAAAACATAAGCTCATTTCTTTAATTTGCTTGATTAAGCTAGTAGCAGGACTATCAAACGATGCTACTCCTGTATTTTTACTTTTATTTTGAGTTCTCTTAAGACCTACATTGTTATTTTGTAAGTCAAATTCCCAATAAAAATTATTAATAATTTGAAGTTTAAGTGGGAAATTGGGTTCTCTTGGACACCCCTGCTGGCCTGGAGGACTCCTAACAGCAGTGCACACAGTTAGGCTAACTCTGCCTCCATCTGTCGCCCTAGGCAAGGGGTGGGCAACTCCAGGGCTGGAGGGCCGGTCTCCTGTAACTTTTAGAGGTGTCTCTACTTCAACACACCCTAGTCAAATAATGAGGTTGTTAGTAGGACACTGGAGAACCTGACATGAGGTGATTCAGCTGTTGTATTCAAGTACATTGGACCAGGGAGACATCTAAGAGTTGCAGGACACCAGGCCTCGAGGACCAGGACTGCCCACTGTTTCACTCACCTTCAGGGGAAAAACAAAGTTCGGATTATAATGCAATCCGAACTTGCATTATAATGCAAGTTCGAATTGCATTATAATTGTATAATAGTATGAATTGTATAATAGTTTAATACAAAATAGTTTTATTTTTTTTCCAAGCAACTTTTATTACAAAATATCCAAAATTATGACCTTGTCTTCTTATTTAGGTGTCCTCCATTTGGCTACCAGTCTCTGGCTTGTTTGGAGTTACTTTCTTCCATTTGTTTTTTTTATCTGCAAATGTTTTTTATGCTTTTAAAAAACTATTCCTGGGAATGTCGATTCTTCAGTTTGACTCCAGCGGCCAAACTGGAACCAGCGTTTTAGTATCTGTGTTCCCCAGAACTGCATGTGCTTTAGTCACTTCTGGACAAGCTACAGAGAAAATGAAATGTATTCTTATTCAAGATAAATAAAGTTGATAATATCCCACAACATGTTTCCTGATTATTAGAGGCTGTTTTGGGACGATCCTGTTAGTCATGTGTTATTCTGTCCTTACATGTTTTAGCAGAGATGGAAGCGTTTCATATGTTCACATAAGAAAAACGGCTTGGCTGTTTTTTTGCTCAGGTTCGGTGGGAAGGACTGAGGCTTAAATAAACCAAGCACCTGCTTAGGTCATCCCGGCCTGGAGGGGGCCTCCAAGAGCCCTTATACTCAAATAAGACTTTTGGCAAATGCATTTTTTTGTGTAGGTGATGCGCAATTTGTATTTTATCACCTGTAGCATTCTTTATGTCAAGTTTCTCCCAGTTTTCATACAAGAGACTTGAAGTCACAGTTCCGACTCGCAAAGTTTGCCAAGCAGCCACAAGTTCAGGTTTTATTATTTAGTTTAATTCAATTTAATGTGTCCTTAATAATTCCAAAGTAAATTTTGACAATGGGATTTCTTATTTTCTCAATTTCTCCTGAAGATATCATAGATGGTTAGTTGTGTCCAGGAAGAATCTCCTGTTGCGTTAAGGGCCTGTACACAGGATCAGAAAAAGAAAAGGACAAGAGTTTCCCATGATTCCGTAGTTTGTAGTTTTGAGCAGCTTGCCCGCTAGGCTACCTAGCGAGCTACAAAATAGTGGTGGCTCTGTACAAGAGGTAAGTTATCTTGTTTTTTTGACAGTTTAAACAGATTCAACAATAAGTAGCCTTAACAATAATGTTTTAGTAATTGTTTGTAATATTCTTCTAACTCCCAAATCCAGTCATTTTTGTAAATCACGTTAGCATAGTTAGCTTGTCCTCAAAGCTAGCCTACTCTACAGGCAACAGTTCGGTTCACTGCTTCAACATGTTTCAGTTATGAACGCTGTGTTTATGTAACAATGTAACATTCAGAATTTATTTTTCAGACTTATTGCATATACTTGTTAAAAGAAATGAGTAAAGACGCCGAGTGTCCGATAATGCGCACAGCGTAGACGCTTGTTAGCATGTCATGCTTCTGGGCGCGACATTCAAACACAATAGTGGACAACAGCGTTAACCTCCAGTGTAGCCATTACCCTGGATTTGTGTTTTTCCGTTGCAATTATTAGGAAAGGAAAACTCTCCGACTAAGACACTTCTTGCTTTCTAACTCTGATATTCCGCATTAATCCAGTGGCTCTGACCGGGTTCAGAAGAGAGTCGGTATAATTGTAATCACAGACTCTTGTATCCATAACAGCAGCAGCTGCGAGGAAACGAGCTAACTAATCACTTGAGACTGATTCAGAGCGGAGAGCTGATTGGTTCAAGAGGCTTTAGGGACTCGAAGCCACCATGGTTACCGACAACAGGACGTGAAGCTGAAGCCAGTTTATTCACCTTTCAACTGCGTTAAGATTCACTCCGTTCCCAGTCGTTTACTGCCGGGTTTTGCGCCTGCGGCAGGTGAGATGGCCTCGCTTAGGCAGCCGACCTCGATGGTCGCCAACCTCGTACCGGGGATGGGGAAATCTGCAGCCGTGCTGGGTCTGTCCGCCGGGCGGGGGGGAGCCGAGCTGGAGCTGCAGAAGATGCTGATCGACGAGAGGATCAAGAGCGAAAACCACCGGACCAACTACCAGACCCTGAAAGCTGAGCACGCCAGGTACTGGGGGGGCTGATTACTGCTTTGTATTAAAAAAAAAAATCTGTAAATAGGCTTTTCCCACAACTTCTACACTTGCAGTTTTAGCTTCAAATTGTGTAAAGATAATCTCATATTAAGCATCTTTTGTTATCCAATTATTAATTGGTTAATTAAAAAATATTACCAGTCTAATGATACATGCAACATGTTGTTGCATTTTAGGTATTATTATAATATTTCTATTAAAAAAGAAATTGAATTATTCATTTGTTTTTCTTTTCTGAATTTCTAATATTGTATCAAACAGGCTTTAGTGGGTAAATGAAGATCTGCAGAATTACCTTTTTGGAATTATTGATAGAATAATTGATTACTAGAGTAATTGATAGTTGCAGCTGCAGATCAACGAACGTTTTTTGTGCATCAGTCGGGCAGAAACTTTACAGTCGATTCTCATCCTCTGCCCTCATTCTCTCTATTCCTTTCCTGTAAAAACAAAATCTAAAAAAAATACATTTTAAGAAACAGGATCAAGTTTAGAATGAATCAGACAAACTGAAGCTGCGTCTCTTCAGTCATAACCAACCGGGGGATGGGGGGGTGTGGGGGGGTTCTGATCTCCAGCCGATCAGCTGTCGCATTTCTGCGCCTGTTTCCGTGTCCAGCCTGCAGACGCAGTTCACTCAGGCTCAGGGGGAAGTGAGGCGCCTGCTGAGCGACAAACAGAGCGAGCAGGAGAGGCTGCAGCTGCTGCTGGCTGAGCTGCGGGGAGAGCTGCTGGACAAGACCAGGGAGCTGGAGGAGCTGCGCCTGCAGGTACGAGAAGAAGAAGAAGATGATGTGTTTTTTCTTTATGCACAGAGATGATTTAGAAGCAAACTGATTTGGTTTTGTTGTTTTCCTGTGAGCAGGTGATGACCCCTCAGCGGCTGGAGCTCCTCAGAGCTCAGGTGCAGCAGGAGATGGAGGCTCCGGTGAGGGAGAGGTTCAACAAGCTGGAGGAGGTGAAGCACACGCCAAGCAGCAGCCAATCATCTGCAGCCTTTCCTCCTGACGGCGCCTCTCCCTCTGCTCTGTGTGATCACTCCACAGGAAGCGGAGAAGTACCGGTCAGAGTACAACAAGCTGCGCTACGACTTCACCGTCGTCAAGTCCCAGCTGGAGCACCAGAGGGAGGAGCACAGCCGCATGCTGGAGGAGAGGAGGGTCCTCCATGAGGCCGAGGTCAGAGTTCACCCCACGGCTGTGTTATAGTTCACTTTGAGTTCATTCTGATTTTTTTGCCTAATTCAGTTAGTTTGAATGAGTTTTCAGAGTGTTTGCTAGTTTTTATTAGCTAAATATTGTTTGGAGTTTTGTCATACTTTGGTCAATTTTTAGGTGCAGTTATTGTGATTATGTTTACATGGATTGGGTAATAAATGCTCAACATAAAATACAATTTTCAAAACAATCTATTCAGTTATTGTTGAGCAACCAACTGACTGGAGTTTTCTCCGCCATGGTTACGGACTAACCTGGTGGAGGGCCGTAATTTACCAACAGCTGAGTATATGGGGGAAAAAGTCCATTTCACATCAGTTTGAATTCCAGTTAGTTATAGTTCTCCCCATTAATTACAGTTTTTATTTATTTCAGTTAGCAAAAATGTTTTCTCAGTTTTAGTTTTTGGGATGGTGATGCTGACCGTCTGGTTTCCTGTCAGGTTTCCCGGCTGGAGAAGGAGCGGGAGGAGCTGGTGGCGCAGTATCAGGATTCCGAGGCCCTGTGTGACGGGAAGCGGGTGGAGGCTCTGCTCAGGGAGAAGGCCCAGCTCCACCAGAGGCTCAGAGGCCTGGAGGCGGAGGTGGCCGAGCTCAGAGCCCAGAGGGACACGTCGGGTCAGCAGGCCGAGAGCGTGCAGCGCATCCAGATCAGACAGCTGACGGAGCTGCAGTCTGCGGTCAAGTCACAAGAGGTGGAGCTGCTTTCATCGTCCTGCCGTGTTCGGCGGGGTCAGATGTAACTTCACCAACGATGTTTCTGACAGGCGGAGCGTCAGTCGCTGCGGCAGCAGCTGGACAGGATGGAGAGCGAGCTCCAGCAGAGCCACGAGCAGAACGGCCAGCTGACTGGGAGGCTGCACCGCGCGGAGAGGGAGGCCAGCGCTCTGACCGCTCAGGTACGCTGCTCAGCATCCGGTCCGAGTCCGAGTCCGATTCCTCGGGGAGTCGCTGCTGCGTTAACCCTTCACCTCTGACTGCTGGCAGATCGACAGCCTGAACCATTCACACAAGCTGGAGCTGGCCAGCGTCAGGCTGGAGTGTGCTCGCTCCAAAGGAGACCTGGAGCGGGAGAGGGACACACTGCAGGGGCAGATGGACGGTATGGAGACACACATACACACAGTCATGTTTTTGTGACTTGTGAGGACTTTTTTTATAGACTTCCATTCATTTTCTACACCCTAATTCTAACCATCACATACCTAACCACTAACACAAAAACAGCATTTCTCCACATGGGGTTCAAGAAATTGTCCCCACAAAGAGCAATGGTCCTCACATTTTAGACAGAAATAGGTTCCCACAAGGTCATAAAAACCTGATTCCACACACACACACAGGGCCCTGATTGATTGATAAACTGGTGCAGTTGACTTGATATGTGACACATTATGTATTTATTACCCATCAAACATGTCACTTTTCATTTTACGTTATAAAAAAATTAATTATGACCAATAGAACTTTAAAACTGATTTACAATTAAATTATGATACTTTTAATTGTATATGTTTTATTTTTTGTATTTAAAAATGTCATTGACTTTGGAGTTTTAAGGATAAAATTAGAAATTCTTACCTGAAAGGATCTTCTGAGATATTAAAAAGCTCATAAGTGGCTGTTATGTTTAAAATGACAGTTTTATCTCCTATAAGGTTTTGTTGGTTCATAACTTTATTATTAGTAAACTGGAGACTCACCAGATTCAGGCAAACTGTCCTGTCAAAATAAGAGTCCCTGGATGGTCAGTGTCTGTGAACAGAAATATTCAGGTTTTACAGCAGACATAGTCCGGACTTTGACTGGACCGTTTAATACCTCAACATGCTCCGATCCACAGCAGGTGTGGGAGGTAATAATGTGTGTGTGTGTGTGTGTGTGTGTGTGTGTGTGTGTGTGTGTGTGTGTGTGTGTGTGTGTGTGTGTGTGTGTTGTGTGTGTGTGTGTGTGTGTGTGTCAGGTCTCCAGGCAGACATTGAGGTGCTGAAGGCGGCGCTGGAGCGAAACAAAGAGGTTGTGTTGGAAAAAGAGAGAGAGATGGTGAGGAAGGTGCAGTCGGCCCGAGAGGAGGAGTTCCACAAGATGGCCACCTTACATGAGGAGAGGTGAGAATCGGTTCATGAACCTGTTCCAGAGTGAGTGAATATGAGCGAGTGAGTCCTATTAGATCGTTCTCCATGTTTGTTCTAGGCTGGAGTTGGAGAACCGCCTGGCAGTGTTGGAACAGCAGAGGGCGCTGCAGGACTCGTCGGATCAGGCGCTGAAGGAGGAGTGGGAGGAACGACTGCGCAGCGCTCAGCAGGGAGAGGAGTCGCTCCGCAGAGAGCTGCAGAACCTCAGGTCGGCCGGGCCCGGTCGGGTCGGTACTGTACAACACAACCGGGGCCCTTTGTAGCTGTGGGGCCCCTAGTTTATCAAACTACAACATAGAAATTCATAACCCTGTAGATGATCCACCAAAATGCCACGTTTACAAGCAGATCAGGCTGCAGTTAAAACACCTAATTATTAAATATGTTAATATGTCAAGGACAACTTATTATTTCCCTCAATAAATTGAAGACTTTTTAAGGATGCACAAACAACCTGAGATAATCTTTACATCTTTATTTTGTAATAATAAACATATAAAAGCTGTAACAAATATGAGATGACTACGTGATATTTTAACCCTCACAAACGACCCCAAGCATTGGCCTACTGCAAGTAACGGTCTGGTTAGTTAAAGTTCCTGTTCCTGTGGTTTCAGTGTTTCATGTTGGTCAGTGAAGTCTGGGGGTGATGTGAGGTTCCTTCCTCTAAGCCAGCACAACACAATAACCACCTGATCTCAATTTATTCTTGTTTTGTGTTTCTTAGAAACAAAGTGCAGCAGCAGAGTTCACAGCTAGAGGAGCTAGAGAGACAGAGAACAGAGATTAGTGACCTGCAGCAGGTGAGTCTGCATCTCTTTGTTCTTTTCTTTGTGTTTTTTGTTTTAATGGATTTAATTTCTATCCTGAATATTGTTTGAAACTACAGCAGAACCAAGAGCTCAGCGTCCAGCTGGGGGCGCTGTCGCGCTCTGAAGGCGAGCTGACGGACGCCAACCAGAGACTGAGGGAGACTCTGGACCGAGTGAGGGAGGAGGTGCGGGCGGCCCGGGCCCAGGCGGAGCGGAGCCAGCATGAGGCGGAGAGGTGCGGCCGCTCGCTCTCTGCCGCTTCCTGCGCGTCTCCACGTTTTCACTTGTGTGTGGCTCCACCTGCAGGACGGTGGAGGACCGGCGGGTCGAGTGGTTGGAGGAGAAACACCGGCTGCAGGAGCGAGAAGCAGAGCTGCAGCAGAAATGCTCTCAGGCTAAGGAGAAGCTGCAGAGAGCAGCGGTGGCTCAGAAGAAGGTTAGTTCTTATATCTGAGCATGCTGAGAGTTTTAGATGCTGAAGCTGAAAGCTGAACGCTGCGACTGTCATTTAGAGGAAACATCAGACGGAGAACAGAGAGAAGAAGCTGCACAACAAGATCCAGCTGCTGGAGGCTAAAATCGAACAGCTGGAGCTGGAAGCTGCTGCTGCCGTAAAGAGGTGGATGTCACTCCATCATGTCTGCAGCTCCTCTGTCACACATTAATAATATTAATATTCTAATCTTCCAGACGGTCAATGTTCTCAGAGGAGCAGGCGCAGCTGAAGCGGAGGCTGAAGGAGCTGCAGCGACGACACGACGAGTTCCGCTCCCTCCTGGTGAGCGGTCAGGGCCCCGCCCTCATGACCTCCCGGCTCTCCCTCGGGGTCGAAGGGCGACTGGCTGCTGACCTGGTGAGCTTCAGACCCTGAGGCAGCATTCAGGAGGAGGAAGGAAGAGCAGCGCAGCGCAGGCTGAGTGTCAGGAAATGAAAGAAATGTGACGCTGAAAAAAATGCAGCTGGTGCTTCTTTTGTCTGGAACTGGAACGAGATTGTCTAAAAGTCGGTTTTCATGCTGTTATATAGAAGATACTAATAGGAATTTTAGGCATTTCTACTTAAAGCTTTTTTTTTTGTTCAACTCATTACTCACTAGTTCTTCTGAAGCCAAAGTTCTGGAACCTGTGTGGAAATTCCTACTTTATGGTGAAATGAAGGCATCACCACTGACTGACTAAGATTTAACATCATCCCTGCTTAAACTGGAATTATCTAATGCCAATTTTTCTAAGTATCACAGATCATGTAGAAAGAAGAAATAGAAATGTACAAAATGTATATTTAAATGTCCATAAAAAATAATCAGTGAATTGTAGGTAATTGCCCTGATGTAGGCAGAGAACCTGAAGTTCTGACAAAACTCAAAGTTTTCGACCCTCTGATCTATAGAAAGTGTTCTATACATTGAGCTGTGTGTGAAACACACTGCAGAGGAGATGATGGGGTGATTGTGTGTGTCCTGCAGGAGGGAGAGTTCTCTCTGCTGCAGAGGAGACTGGAGAGTCTGGAGAACGCTCAGCAGCTGCAGCTGGAGGAACTGGGATCACTGGTGCAGAAGGAGCATGATGAACCTCCCAAACATAACCCCCTGACCTCTGACCCCGTCACTTTGGACTTGTAGATATTTTGTAATCAGACTGTGCTTTTTAAGTCAAGTGCATGAAAATGGTTTGCACAGATGTATTTTTCTAAAAGTGAACCAGTTTGTTGTTTTTCTTCTGCACCTTGAACAAAACTGCCTCAGGGTCCAACGTGTTTAAACCAGGGGTCAGAAGGTCACTGCTGCTTAACTAAACCTGCTTAAAAACATTTTCTAATTTAGCTAATTTTCTGACTAAAAAAACAATTTTATATAATAAAAAAACTAAAGTTTTACAGTAAATAAATGTTCCTTGTGGGAACAATTTATATTTATGCAAAATGTAAAAATGGAATGTACTTTTACAATATTTAAAAAAAAAAACTTTCTCTGGTGCCATTAAGTTCCATTTGGTGTAGAACGTATCAGCAGATCGGAGACCCCTGGTCTAAACCACAGAGGAGGAAATGATTTGTATGCAGCTGACAAAAAGCACTACATGCTGCAACTTGCACATGAAATGGACAGATTGTTATTTTTACTTGAACGATTACTCAGGACTCTGTGACACGTCCTCTGTCTTAATGTGATAATAAAGGCTTCTGTTCATCAGGTGACGTCTGTTTTAGCTCCTGAATCCTCCCAGGGTTCAGTATCCATCGTCTCTGAGGCATTAGAGCAGAAGATTCAGTCTTTGTTGGTCACAGACTTTTCCTGAATGTAAGCAGCTGATCTCTGAAACAGAGTTTCAGCTCCAGTTTGCTGCAGGAGGCGACAAATGTTGCCAGTTCAGCGTTTTGTCATCTTAGATTTGGAAGCAGTTCCTCCCTTCCTGTTGTGGTTCACTTCAGTTCCAGGAGCAGCTCTTCAGTTCGTCAAACAAATCTTTGACATGCTGCAGTTGCTCCAATAGCTCAGCAGGGGCGCCAGTTACTGGACAGCTTCTCTTTAATCTGTGGAAAAAATCCAGATAGATGTAATGTGAGACTCATTTTCCTGAGACCCACCAACGACAAACAACAGGTTTCTTGTCACTCGTGTTTCTGTTATGCTGGGCAGTTTGAATCTTTTGTTGGAAACATCTGGAAAGCTGATAAGAAAGAAGTCCTGCTCTGCAGAACAGAGCCGGAAGCAACACGCTGACATGAAGCAACCGAAGAGCTTCTCATTTCCTTTGCTCAGCGTTTCACGTGACATTGTTTCAAAACTGGAGTTGCTGCTGCAGCTTTCTACATCTCTGACAGACGTGTGGAAACAGCAGAAGACCCCAGAGTTTCAACACATCCAGAATGTGACTCTGCGTTTCTGAGAGGCGGATTTACCAGAAGAGTAAATCTAATCCAGCAGGGTTTCCTGGCCTGCATTAGGCTGTTTGTGCAGCTGAAAGTCTCCCAATTTGGATTTGTTGTCTCCAGCAAAAATCAGATGGGGAGATATGTGGTCATTAAGAAAGCAAAAAGCTCCATTAGGTTTGTGATTCTGCCCTCAGCTTCCAGTCTGTCTGTCGGCAGTTCATAATGGTTCTAATCTGCAGCACAACTAATTAAAATGTGGATTTTTAATTAACAGTAAAAGCATCCATGAAGCTACAGCGGTGGAGTGGAGGTGGATGTGAGGACTGACCTCTGTGAAGTATCGCTGTGTGAATTTGAAGAGTTCTCTGAGGGCCGCAGCTTCATTGAACTCGCCTTCATGTTTCTGAAAAAACGAGAACAAAAGGAAGTCAGTCATCATGGCTGCCATGAAATCAATAACCTTTAAACATCAGCCACCTCTCAGCTGTGTAGGTGTCCTGACCAAGCTGACCAGTTCACTGCCTGAACCTCTGGAGGAAATCTCACTTCCTCCTATTGTACAGTAAATTTGCCACTGACTCTTCAATACTCTGAGTTAATGGACATTTATCTTATTAGACTCCAGTGATAGTTTCTGGTTTCACAACAACTGGCTCAAGGTCAGTTTTCTTATACGACCATGATGGCCGCCATCTTGATTTTTTTCTTGTCTAGTTTTTTTTTTCCTTCTACAAAAAGTAAGACATTGGGAACATCTACAGCAAATTAGGTTCTTGTATCCCCCTGTGAAAGAACTTGCTTAAATATTTAATGGTAAACATCAATTTCTCATTGGATGTGTGTGAGCCTGGACTTTACCTTGGACTCTCCATTCAGAAAGTCTTTAAATTCAGCGTCGCTCACTGCTGGCTGCTCCCTGATCTGCTTATAGTAAACCTTCACTTCCTGCTTGAACTTGGGAATGTCTTTGGCATAGAGCAGCTTGTTGGTTGGTGCATGCTGTAAAACATTAAGGTTCATTAGAAGTCATTTTTTGCTTGGAGTCCTGCCATCTGTTGTAACAACAAAAAAAGAAGGAACCAGGACTTCCTGTGATTGTACAATAGGAGACAAATGTGCCAAACATCTTCACCTTCCCTAGCTGGATCTCGCTCAGAGAAAAGGAGTCCATGAAGGCCTGAGCGATGACCGACAGGCAGCCGTCCAGGTGAGGCGTCTTCTCCATGTCGAACACGAACTGCGGGTTTTTCAGGATGTTGATCCAGAAGCGCAGCGGCAAGCTGGTGTGGACAGAACAGCTTCTGTTTTAATTGGTTTCCTCAGAGTTCATTACTGTCCGATCGGACGGTGGGAAGCTCATCCGTACCTGTTGGTTTTCCAGATGTGTCGGACATCTGGGTCTGTGATCTTCATGTTCTCTGCCTGAGCATCCAGGAAGTCAAAGAAGTACTTGATGGCGAGGGGAGCTTTGTTCTGGGTCATCCCCCAGATGGACCTGAAGAGGTTCTCCACGTATGAATGAACGGCCACCTTAAAGAGACAGGGCAACACAGGATAATTCATGTTTCACACTGAAATGATCCAAACGTTGTCTGTTGTTTCAGCTGGTATCGGTTCTGCTGGTGCGGCTCCGTTTCCTCTTGCCTTGGTGGAGAGCAGCTTGGTCAGGTGCACTTCCTTCAGCTTCAGTTTCTTCCTCTCTGGGTTCTTCCCGTGGTCCTCCACCACATCGGGGTCAATCTGCCCCACGACACCAAAACATCACAATAACTACAGTGCAATAACTACTCTGGTTCATTTGATAGAAAATGCAAACCGCCTCCTACCAAATGGAAGTATTTTCCAGTGAAGTTTTCGTCATCTAGGTGAGAAAAACAGAAAATCAAATTACAGAATTATTTTTATATACAGAATTATTTTGATTTCTTATGGAGCGAAACATCAGAAATCAGAACATTTTACACACATCTTGATTATACTGATCTGAAATAATATTTCATCCAACAGATGATGATGCTGCAGGTGATAGATATTGGTATCAGAAATATGTTCATTAAAATAAATGATGTTAGTCTAGTTACATGATGAACAGTGCAGCTCAGAGTGAGATTAATAGGAATTATTTTCTTCTAGTGACTAGATATAATATAATCATTGAAAAGAAAACTAAATATTGTGATACTAAGTATGCTTATGTTCAACAGGAAGTTGTATTTGCATATAAATTATGTAAGTGAAGCTTCCTGACAAACATTTTTCATCCAGAAAGAATTTTTGAAAGATTTGACGCTGGAAAATAAAGAACAATAAAGGACTTTTAGTTACAGGAATGAGAAAAGCTGACAAACGTCTAGTAGACAGTCATCAGAGTCACTGCTAAGGAAACTGGCTGGTTCAAAGGGTAGCAGTGGAAAGTTGGGTGGAAGGAAAAAGTATAGCAGAAAACGGGATGACTTGTTTTGGGAAGGGTCACAAGTCACTCTTAACGTCCACCACACAGATAATAATAATAAATAATACTAAATCAAATTGACAGGGCCGTTTGGGTTCCATACGCACAAATGTCTTGTGGGGCCTTTTTCTCATTTCTACCCCTGAATCTTGACGTCTCCCTGAGGCCATGTTCAAACACAAGTCTGACAAATTTGAGATTAAAGCGCAGCAGAATGGACCCCACTGGGTCAGCCAGTCCTGAACCAGAGACGAAACCAGGAACCTCTCAGCTGAGCTAAGGAGAAAAGAAGCTGGGCTGTTGCCGAGCAATATTAGCGGTCTTCTTTTTTTTTAGATGTAATATATTTTATTTTATTTGGAAGTCAAGATTCCAGAGTCTGAAGGAAGAATTGGAAGTTGTGTGTGACTTCAGTCACACACAACTTCAGTCTGGACCTCAAAGTCACCAGCTGTGATCCACTGAGGTTCATCAGGTCAGCAGAATTTATGATTCTTTAGATTCTAAAGAGTCGATTTTAGCAGACATTTATTGTAGCTGCTGTTCGTTGTGGCTCAGAAGAAACGCTACATTGTTCACATCTCTGCTGAGGTGTGAACATGATCACACCTCAGAGGTTCAAAGATATAAAAACATGAATCTGCCACAAATGCTTTCCGTGGCTGAAAACGAAGCCATGACAGAAACTTAGTTCTTACCTTTCACACTCCCCTGTGCACTGAGTGGAGGATGAGTTTTCTTTGACAGTACTTTTATGGTGGCACCATCATTAACCTAAAGCAGAGCAAACTCAAAATGTTACACTTGGAAAACAAGACCACACAGACCACAACAGACTTAACCAATCAGCTGGTTTCAGTGTTTAGCTCTGAAGTAGCTAAACACTGAAACCTCGTTGGTTTTCCTATTTTCACTGATGACTCAAAACTGAAAAGCCTCTTTTTCACTCTGCAATCACATAAACATGACACCATGTTCTGCTACTTTGAGTTTCCAGTTTAGGGAAAATCAGATAAGCTGTTGTCACATGCGTTACTTATCTTGCTACATTTGGTGGTGAGCCGAGAAACATCTCATACGGGTCCAAACGAGGGGACATGAAGTAGATGTTGAATATCATGACTTGGAAAAATATGTGTTTGCCAACAACAAAATGTACAACACACACGGTTTGTTCTACTGCTTCAGGAAGCTGTGTGTTATTTTAGCTGCTTTATTTCTCATACATTTAAAGCTCTGAGATCCCAGAGTGGCCATACAAATATTAACTAAATTAATTACTAGGTTAAGTCAGTTGGTTGGAGCTACTTTAAGCCTTTCACATGCTGGGGAGAGTGAATCTTCATTAGTGCAGACTGAGGGTCTGCGGAGCATTGCATGTGATTGGAGTATAACTGGAAGATTTCTACACATTTGAGTAAGACTTTATTGACTTTGTGGTAGCAGCACATATACTTGGAGTGCGTAGAGTTTTGGAGTAAGAGACTTTATACTACAGAATTTTTTTGACAAAAACTGCAGCATCAGATGCAGAAGTGTTATTTTACGAAGGCAGCAAATCTTCAGATGACACATCTGAGCAGCGATGCAGACACACGTGCGCACACACACGCACACACACACACACACACACACACACAACACACACACACACACAACACACACCGCACACACGACTTTGCGCAGCTATCTTTGTGGGGACTTTCCATTGACTTCCATTCATTCCTACAGCCTAAACCTTACCTTTACCTTTTTCCTAAACCTTACCCTAAACAAAACTCAATTCACACCTTAGTCCTAACTCTGATCCCTGACCCTAAAACAGGGTTTCCCCTTGTGAGGACCAGGCTTCGGTCACGCACACACACACACACACACACACACACACACACCCACACACCACACACACACACACACACACACACACACACCCCACCCAACATGCCTGTGCTGCTGTTTTGACCCAACCTGCCTGGACACATCACTTGAGCTGATGATACCATCTGATGATGGTTTGGACTCAAGAAAGTATTTTTTTAATTGGAGCTGTTTATGAAAGAAATATTCAATTTCCATTTTTTCATTTTATTCACTCAATATTTCATGTAACAACTGAAAGAAATTCTGAATGAAAAACAACAGACAGATGTATAAACTAGCGGTGTGCCGATCGATCGGTCACCGATCCAATCGGCCGATTTTCGTGAAAAAAGTGCCTGACCGGTGATCGGCGATCATTGGCTCTGTTACCGATATCGATCACCTGCATCTCATTTCTCAGCCTGTCTGTCCAGCTGGTCTCGTCTTTCCTTCACGGCGCAAACGCGCAGCAACAAATGCTAAGGATGTGTAACTATAAGGCACTGAGGAATGGGAAGTTTGCGTGTTGCGCGGAAAATAGAAGCAGGTCAAAATGCATCAACTACAACGAAGCTAATATGGATAAAACAAACCAATGACGGAGTTTGGCTACATCGAGGCTCAGTGCAGTAAAAAGACATGGAGGATCAGACAGCAGGTAAAGCAGCACAGCTACAAACACTCACCCGGATTAGCATGACGGTCAGAAAGACTAAACAAATAACCTGTAAAATGATTTAAGTCTTGGAGCTGCGATGTAAGACGCTGGTTCTGCTTTTGAACCGCTGCTCACGCTACAGGTAGTAATATTTAATATTTAGTAATATTTGACACGGAGCCGCTTCTGCTCCACCTGGTAGTGACTCTCACACCGAACCTGTTTAAAGCTGCAGCATCTAACTTAAAAAATACATTTTACATACATATTAAAACTTTCTTTGTCCTAACATGAGACAGATAATCTCTAAAAATGAATCGATCTCCTCCCTGTTACTCCGCTCAGTCAGAAACAGTCCAATCAGAACTAGCAGTAACCAGCTAGCCGCCATGCTAACAGGAGTTTTCATTCAGTAACTCTGGATTATTTATTGTAATGGATCCTGTTTTTGCCTTTGAATGTTAAGTTTTATACTTGAACTTTCTGGCAATATTGAGAGGTTTTATTTTAGCTCTTTGCATTATTTAGCTTCTTCAGAGCCTCATATGTTATCAGTCTGTTAAAGATAGTATTATTGATAGCAGTTCAATTTGCACAATGCCTGTTTTGTTTAGTTTTCTTCTTGGAAAAAGTTATTAAAAACAAGTTTTTGTCTAAATTAAGGTGAAATTCATGGTCTCTTCTTTTCACGACATAATGTAACGGTATGTTTATGATAAACAATAATGAAATAATATAAATTATGTGATCGGTATCGGGGATCGGAATCGGCAATTGTCCCTCAGGGGTGATCGATATCTGTATCAGCAGAAAAAAACCTGATCGGCACATCCCTAGTATAAACTTATATCTGAACCCTATTTTCTACTTATACCTAAATATTAGCACTGGGTGAACTATTGGTCTTATGAAAAAAGCTAAATGTATTATTATAATGTTTACAGGCAAAAGGAAATGTGCACATGCATTGTTGTTTCCTTGATTAATCATGTGAAGAAAAGCCACATGAATGACTCGGTCCAGGTCTTGAGGCTGTGACGTTTCGACAGCATCTTTCCCACACAGACGGTGACCCCTGGTCAGGGCCGGCCCTGCCCCTGATCCCATAACAAGCCAATAGGAGACACTTTTTTCTTATCCACTTGCCTTTATTATTATTTTTTTAGATAAACAGCCTGACCCTTTCTGGATGTGATGACAAAAAGATGATAGGAGCTTTCCATTTCCTCTCTGTACCAGGCTGTTGGCTCAGAGGACAAAAAGTTTCATTCTGTCTAAACTGGATCGAGAGTTTGAAAGAAAGTGGAAGTGAAACTGAGTGAGCGCGCTTAAGAATAGCTCCTTCTGCTTCACCTTAATGCAAACCTTTCTGCTCAAACCAAATCTGGTGATGATCTAAAATGAACTTTCCATAACATTTTAAAATTTGATCTGTGAGAAACTCTGAGGTAATGTGTATTTGCTCCCTGTTGTCGACAACGATGTGTGTTCCGCTTTAACTAACCGGACTCTGTCAACCAGCACTGACTCAGCGCTGCAACACGACCTGCATTCGCTGCACCTTTTCGAAGTCTGAAACCACAGCCAACATGTGGACGTGTCGACTGAAGTGAGGCTGAACTGACATCGTCTTTGTTCTCACCTTGTAATGCCTGAGTGTGTTCAGCTTCGTCACGTCCCCGATCACCTCAGAGCCTCCGTCCACCTCCTGAAGAGGAAGAAATGATCCATCCCTTCGTACTCTGGTACAATATAGGACAAAAAACCTTATTAATTTAGATATTTTAGTTTCAAATAAAGTATCAACAAGTTTGCCTTCCGGCCACAGGTCACTGCAGGAAGGAGACCTAAACCAAACTGTGTTTCTTTTCAGAGAGTGTTTGGGTAGTGGTCGAGAGGAGATGAGTAGAGCTTGTGAGTCTTAAGTCTGGTTTAGACAGAAAGATTTAAGAATTGTCGGCCGATTCTCCAAACCTCTGTGACCACAGAGCTGATAAAAGAACAACAGGTTCGATCGGTTCGTGTCTCCAGTCACACGACAGGAGAAACACGAACCGATTCCAGTCACGAACATCCCGATTCCAGACGAAAATCCACAAAACCCCAAACAAGGCATACTGGAATTTAGAATAACCAAACACAGATGACGATGTAGAAACAATGGGATAGTTTTGTGAGTCATTTTAAGAAATAAAAGACGTAACAAAAATAAAAGGCGTTGGATAAAAGTCGACGGGAGCAGCCGCTCTATTTGTTGCACTATGATTTGGAGGCGACTGTGTTTTTTCATAGTTAACATTTTTAACTGAATAAACATAATAATAACCTTTAGATTTAATAATAAACATTTCCACATATCATCTCTGATATCCACTGGACTCTCAGTTGCTTGATATGTCAGCTGTTTGGGATTCCCCTCTGTTCTTACATCCCCACGCTTTCTGATTGGCTACCTGTCACATTAAACAGGTTGTATTCTCCTTCCCAGTCAGGGAAAACCCCACAGGCTGTGATAAAAGGGCCAAGACAACAGAAACACCAACATGCAGAAGCCTTACCCAGACACCCTCCCACCCCCCGGTCCGCAGCAACATTTTCCAAGTCTTGACTGGCCCACGGTAGTAAAAAGGTTGGGGACCACTGGTTTATGTGGTGTGTCATTGTTTTTGGTGCATCGGGTCTTTTGTCTGCTCCTTTGTTCTTCCTGTGGAGGACCCTGCAGGCTGCAGCACATTAGTATCCGTTTCACTCACCAGCATTGACATCTCTGATGGAGGTGTTATACGCGAAGCCAAACTTGGTTTTGAAGGTGTTGAGGATCTTCTCTTTGAGCTGCTCCACGGTGTCGCAGCTGAGGGCGTCCACCTCCAGAGGCTCGCTCACCTCTCCATCACTGCCCACTGCGAACAGCACCTTCAGCTTCTGGAGGCGCAAACACACATAGGATCTCATTCATCTTTTTCTATGCCTGCATAATAAAGATAATCATTTCATGTATTTCACATGTCAAATGTATACATTTTTGCTCCTTATATGTCATACTTTGGTGTTTTATGTTGATAACCTGAACAAAATCGTAAGATACACTTTTCAAATAATGGCTATTTATTAAGGGGAAAAAAAACCTCCTATCACACCCACCTGGTCATATGTGAACCAATCATGAACAGAGTTCTAAGACCAAAACCAAAAACTTAAGGAAGATGTGCTTCCTGTTGCATCTGCTTTAAAACTAACAGCATCCAGAAAATGATAAACTGAACATAAAACATGGTGGTGGTAGGGTGATGGTCAGGGTCTGCTTCTGCAATCTGGATGATTTCTCACAATTGTCACAACCACGTATTCTGAAAATCCTGGAGGAGAATGGCAGCCCACCGGTCCAATGCAAACCTCCAAGATTGCGTCCAAATGGATTGAAATAATAAAACACTAAATAAATGTTAGTGACTTTCAAGACTTTAAGTTCCGTTAATGTGAGTGTGATCTCTTCCATGTTAATGAAATGATCTGATGACATGCTGAGTTCAGTTGCTTTTCAATAAACTCAGGGAATCTATCAACTTTAGCTTGGAAGTCTGCTGGCAGCTGATGCTCCAATGTCTAGAATGACTCTGCTCCACCAGCGAAGTGAGCAACAGGGCGGGGCGAAGCTCCTGGGGTGGGAGAGAGGCAGTTGTGGTGCATGTAGCAATAACAGCAAGACTGCCAGTCTGCAAAATCATTTACATTCAACCTGTGGTCCTCTAGCTGTTTGCAGATGGTTACTATCGGCAGCCATCACCATCTGGTTGCAGATGGTGATCAAGAGCAACTTGTAAAACATACAAGTCGCTCCTGACTATAAAGACAGAGGACCAGTCAAACTATAGAAAAGTAGTGCAACTGAATATCTGATGTCATCACAGACCACATCAGATATTCACTTCATGATACTGATCTCAAGACCAACAGATATTCACTGCATGAATACTGATGTTGTCACAGACCACTGATGTGATGTAAACACATTTACTGTTCTGAATGATAAACCACTGAACAGCACTATTTAACACTTAATGCGGTTTATTTAATGCTATCAGTTTACCGATCGGAGAGCTAAATGTGTAAAACAGCACTTTTACCAGCAAACTGAGCATTTTATGTCTCACAATATGGCCTTATCATGTTTGTAGTTTGATTTTCTACTTTTCCAAACATTTTAGATGTTTTCTGATGGATCTGCAGATTTTTTTTTACTGGTTTTACTGGTAAATGGGAGTAAATTTGTTGTGCTGTGCATGTTCAAAGGAAAGAGAGGAAGTTAGTTATCAGTTCCTGTTCCTGCTAATAAGTTGGCTTAGTTCCATAAATGCATTCACTTCAGTGATTATACTGAAACCTTAATAGCTTTACAATAATAAAAATTAACACTTGGTAAAAAGAAAAAAGAAAAACAAAAGTGTAAATGAGTCTATTTGAAAATGTTTGGTTGTGAGACAGTTTTCGATCTAGACTCTGTAGTTCTGTTTTAACTAAACCAGAGAAACAAAAACAGAACAGAGAATTAGGAAGCATCCGTTTGTGGGCCGCGTCGAGAACCATGCAGAGTTTTAGTATGAACCATGAGGCCATGCAGACATAGAAATACCTCTGTAAAATAGTTTAGGGTTTTCCATTACAGTTTAGTTTAATTTCGCTTTGACTTTTTGCTAGTGTTTTCTACTATTAGTTTCTATTAGTTATTATATTGTTTAGTTTTAGTTTAGTTTTTATAACTTGTAATATGTTTTTCATACTTTGATCTTTTTTTTAAATTCTGCACCTAAAGATAAACCATAGTATTGTATTGTGTTCATGTATAGATAGATTGGGTAACAGATACTCAACCAAAGATAAATTTGTCAAAAAATGTAACCTCTTATTAATGTTGAACAGCCAACTGACTCTGGTGTTTTCTTCCAACTTTTACTTGTTCCAGTTTTACAGGCTAGCATAAGTACCGCAAAGAGGAGCACGGCATGTCATATTAGCAAATATGCCAACAGCTGATGTCAACTGATTATGTGGGTAGTGGGAGGGGGGGGGGGGGTAAAAAATTTCACATCAGTTCTAAAGGCTAGTAAATAAACATAATTTATTGCAGTTAACAAAAATGGTTTCTCAATTTCAGCTTTTGTTATTTTGTTAGTTTGTATAGAGTATCGTTTGTATAGCTAACTAGCTATAAGAACCTTGGTGTGTGTGTGTGTGTGTGTGTGTGTGTGTGTGTGTGTGTGTGTGTGTGTGTGTGTGTGTGTGTGTGTGTGTGTGTGTGTTGTGTGTGTGTGTGTGTGTGTGTGTGTGTGTACCAGCTGGCTGAAGTCCTGAGCCTGCCACAGCAGCCAGTCCTCGCTCAGTGTGTACAGAGCTTTCTCCGTCACGCAGTCCACCGGCCCTTTGGAGATCTGCTGTGTGAGCGCGCTCACCAGCAGGTACAGATGCTGCCCGACACTTTCCTGCACAACACCAGAGATATATAAAGAAAATAAGAACATCAGCAGCTGGCTAACTTGCACACATCAGGTTTGTGTAGGCTCCAGTTTACTTTGAGCTTCTTGTTGCATGTGGTTCCTGTGGTTACAGAAAAAGCTTGGCTTAGAATATAATCATCCACAATTAGCATCCAGCTTAGAGACACGTAAATAAATGTATATATATATATAGCTGTGAGAAGCTGTGTTTTTTTTTACTTGTTTATCTGAAAAGGTTAATCTCAAATCATATTTTAATATCAAAGATGACATGAATAAATAGAAAAAGCTGTGCTCAAATAATTATTATAAGAGTGAAAAAGAGTGAACCAAACCAACTGGCACTACGTATGTGAAAGAGGAAATGGCTCCTCTGACTGCAATCTGGTTGTCACCCTTGAATCTGGTCGTTACCCTGGTAACAACAGCTGCTAAGCGCTGCAGTTAGCAGGTGGTGAATCTTTTACAGCACTGTGGAAGAGTTTAGACCGTTTCTCTTTCCAGAATGGGTTTATTTTGGCCACACTGTGAGGTTTTCAAGCATCAACAAGCAGACTTTGACTAGGCCACTCCAAAATCTTCATTTCTTTCTTCTTTTTTTGCATTTCTAAAGTGTAACAGGACACACACCTCCCAAAATGTTCAGATTAGTTCACAGGTCATTTTCTAAAAGGTCTTTGTGATCGTAAACATGATTTAGTGAGGCAGAACAATGTGCTCTCTTTGGTCAGCGGTGGTTTTGGCGTTAGGTCCGACGCCATTTTCTCACTTCTCTTTCTTACTGCTGAGTCATGACCGCCCAACTTTACTGAGGTAAGTGAGACAAAGTGCTTTTAGATGTTGCTCTGCATTCATTTTGGTGGCCAGTTTGGTCTGGATAGATTTATCATTAAATAAATTAAATAGTTATTTTATATTTACTTAAGTTATCATTGTGTGATATAAAAATGTGCTTTTATATCACACAATGACACAATATCACACTTCACTGTGAAGTGTGACAAGCAGAAACAGAGATAATCTGTATTGAATGGGGACATTTTAGCAGCTCTGTGTACCAAACACAAAGTTTTCACAGAATTTACGATAAGAGATAAAGATACTGAACGATGAACTGATTTTATGTCCCATCTGATAAACTGTCCGTAGCCATATTCACGTTTCCTATAAATAAGCAGGGAAGGAGTTTTTAAAAAATGTTCTAAGTTTTCCTTCTAGGTAAAGAAAAAACATTCTGAGAGTTTCTCAGTATTTATTTCCCCATGCTTGTAAAAACTGTCTGAACCAAAGGCGTCTGCACTGTTAATTATTTTATATTTTAACAAAAGAGACCATCAGATGTGCATCAAAACTTTTAGATGGAGATAAATGAGTGAGAATCATCAGACTGAGATCATAGTAGCTTCACTGTCTCTGTCTAGCTACACAGGAACAATCTGACCGGTCTCTGACAGTTTTCTTGAACTGACCCGCAGGAAGCCGTAGAGGCAGACCGACACCCAGTTGGTCAGCAGCTTCTCCACTGTGGACTCCGTGCGCCTCAGCAGCAGTTTGGGCTGAGCGGCGGCGCTGTTCTGCTGCATCAGGTCCTTCAACAGGACCTCCATCACCTCCGTCAGGTACGACAGGTTGCCGTGAAGCGCCACAGTGAGCAGAGACGCAAGTGTGCACCTGAAGGAGAGAGACATTAACTGAACTGTCCACTGCAGAAACCCAAAACCTTACCAAGTTTTTTTTTGTTTGTTTGTTTTTAGTTCAAATAAGATAAAAACTAACTCACAAAAAACTTTCCTGCAAGATATAGGAGCTGGTTTTAAGTGAATAATGCTTGAGTATAGATAAAAAGTATCTAAAAAGGCGGGTCTTAGCGCTGCCAATTACAATCTCAAGTGGGCCAGCCCAATATATACGTGAGGTTGATTGACAGCGCTAAGCCCCTCCTCCTCCTGGCTCTGATTGGTTGTTTTTTGTCGGGACTGGTGCATTTCTTCAGACAGTAATAGCAGCTCAGGAGATCAATCTTTTCATGGATTACATGTTTTATCTGTTGCCAAAAAACATTTTTGTGTGTGTGTTTTTTTTAAAATAAAAATTACATAGGAATTATTGACTTAAAACCAGCTCTTATATCCTCCACAAATGTTACTTTTATGTGAGTTTTGTCTTATTTCAAGCACAAAAAACAAAAACTTCCTGGTAAGATTTGATGTGTTTTGCAGTGATCAGCGTTCCGTTTTTCCATCCGGGTCATCAGATTTACTTGTCTTTGACGGTGAAGCTTTTCTGCTCCTCTAGCGCGTGCACCATGGTGGTGAGAAACAGCTGATCCTGGATCAGCCTGGAGAACTTCTGGCAGTTCTGATCCAGCTCCACCTTCTCCACATCCTGATTCCAGATTAGACAAAAACAAACGTCACTGACGCTGTGTGAGAGCGTCCAAAGAGCCGCAGCTGCTATCCACACTTACCTGGCCAATGTCTTTGATGCACAGCTTAATTAAAGAATCACTCTGGAAAACAGAAGGTAATTGTTATATATCCTTAGGGTATTGGTGTGATTTGTGTTGCAGCACACAGCTTGGTTTAACCTCAGGAAAGAAGGTTCTGGAAGCAAAGTGCTTGTAGTCCAGGAAAGGAATGGCTCCGACGTTTTCCATCAGGTCAGCCTTTTCTGTCTGCAAATCTATGAATCCTGTGAAGAAAACAGACAGTGGAGGAAAGGCAACTCTAACAACTCACAACACGGCTAACATTTCTTGTTCTTATCAGCTAGTAACGTAGAAACGCAACAATCAGTTTGCAACATCACAAAGTTTATTGATATCTGAGTAGCTCAGCAAAAGCTGCAGTCAAGCATGGGTTTCTGGAAATGGCTTCCATTTACCGTCAGGTCAACTTGGGCAACAATTTTTAACTTGTGAAAAAAGGAAGTGCTTCAGTTTGTGTTAGACGCACAGTGAGGTGGAAGAGTTGAAAGCGAAGTGGTTGAAAAGGGACAAAGTGTGTAAATGTTTCATTATCAGCTCTAAGCAGAAGCCAGTTCTCTGTCACTGGAGAGGCAGCATGTCACACAGGACGTGTATTAACATGAAAAACTTTAATATATGATTTATTTCTGTTCTCCTCATTGAACCCAACACAACAACAACGCAACGCAACAACAACACAACGTCTCCATGGAAGGCAGGTGAAAATAAACAGCAAATATTAACATTTCACTGCATCTATTTCACTCAGTTAGGATCATGAATCATCTATTTCACTCAGTTAGGATCATGAATCATCTGAAGAGACAAATAAAATTAATCTGAAATTATGTTTTGGAAAAGATTTAAGAGAAAACAACAACAACAAATCCACTCTAAGCAAATCAGGATGATTGGCCTTACTAGCAGGAAGTTTGTTTCTGATAGGAAATGAGAAGAGCATCTTTTAAGAGATAATAAATCAATCTATGATTATGAATATGATCTGCTTTCAATTACACTATATAAAAATTGTAAGTCAAAACTCATTTAACCATTTTAATGTTCAGTGGAACAATCTTTAGAGCCATGACAGACTTCAAACACCTCAATCTTCAGCTGCCTCCATAGATTCTCAATCAATTCAAATTATAAATGCTTTAGTGACACAACAGGTAAACTAAATGTTGTTGTAACTCAAATTATTCGAGATTCTCCAATGGCTGTGTCATTATGATGTATTACAGATTATAAGAAGAATCTCTTGTAGCAGTCAGTATTACAGCAAACGGATAAGGTCTCTGACTGAAGACACTGTTTCTATGACAACCTCATGAAGAGGAAGGTCAGGGTTGATTCTATGACTGGGTCACTTCAACATGTTGAACAAATTAAACTATTGCTTAGAACCTAATTCATGAATAATGTTGAGTCAAACTAATTGACCTAAGCGTAGGATGTGTTTAGGATCAGATTAATACACATTAAGCCCTGATGTATGCAGCAGGTAACAGAGAAAAAACAAACCTAATGCCAGACTCAGAAGTAAGGACTGACCTTGTCTGATGTCATTCCTAATGTCACACTCCAGGTTTTCCATCAACTTGTTCATCCTAACGGTGAGCTGCTCCCGTTGTCTTCGGTAGACGAAAAACACCACTGAAATGAACGAGCCGATATGTAAAGAAAATCTTCAGCATGTTGTTGGTGGAGGTCAAAACTATGGTGCACCTACCAACCAGGGTGATGGGGATCAAGAATATGATGAGCAGTATTAAAAAATAACGTCGAGATGATTTGTTCAGTGTTATAGATTTATCTCCATATTTTACCTGTAACAGACAATAGTTGGTAACACTTTATTTGAAGGGGTGTGTGCATAAGACTGACATGAAACTGTCATACTTATGACATAACTCCTGTCTTGAACAGGAAGTGGTGTCTTCATGAAGGTTTATGACTTTTGTCATGAAGTGTCATTTGGTAAATAATGACACCTGTAATGCAAAGTTGACACTTTTAAATGACTTTTAATGCAAGTTTTAATTTAACGTTGCATTAAAAGTGTCATTATTTACCGAATAACTCTTCATAACACCAGCTGTAAACATTTATGAAGAGTCATTCATGTTCATGACAGATCAGGGTTGCTTAGCCTGATGATCTGGGCACTAGGGCAGTCATTCATCCAGCTGCTCGCCATGTTTTTGAGGTAAAACATGTTTAAAATATCACTTGATAGTTATGCATATTATTGGAAGACTGGAAGATTAATACCTAAACACCAACTTAAAGTCTTTAAAAAAAGCAATAATTAAAAATAATTAAAATAAATTAACAATCCTAAGCCTGGCTGTACTAGTGCCTACACTAGTACAGCCTGGTGGCCCGCCAGGCTTACTGAGGGAAACCGTGCAGGTGTCATGTCATGTTTATGACAGTCTCATGTCAGTTTTATGTACTCCCCTTCAAATAAAGTGTTACCTAGTAGTTCATAGAACAAACAGGTGGTACAGCTTTTAATATGCTAATGCTGAAACTGTTATAAAGTCAAAAGGCTTTCTAAAGCATTCCTCTGATAAAGCATAAAGAGTCATGATGAGCCACCAGACAGATCAAGATAACAGGTTGAATGAACTACAGAGACATTCTTACAACATATTGACACCGGATTTGATTCTAGAACAATCTGATCTGGTGTTTTTGTCATTTTCAAATGTGAAAATAAAATCACCCTGAACATAAACAACTGGTTGTGCCAAACTTTGACTATGACAGTTAAAAATGTTCCTTTTTAAAATTCAGTCCATTTTGTATTTTTGTATGAAGACAGCAGAGCAATTTGGGCCAGCTTGGTACGCTGTAACTCCTGGTTTTGATCTTTGATGAGCCAAAGCTCTGCAGTATTCCTACATCCTGCTGGTTATGTGGTCAAACTCATTGCTCCTGTTCTGTTTCTTTATTTGTTGCTGGTTGGACTTTATTTTCTGTATTGTCCAGTTTTCTTGCTCCTGGTTTCAGTTTCTGTAGCCTTTGGTTTTATACAACAAAGCCAGTTTAGTTTATCTGCTTCCATTAACATGTTCTGTCCTGTTTTTTGGTTCTTCTTAACCAAGTAATGTGAGAAACCGATAGGGGAAGGCTGGTCTAGTTATAGCTAAAAAACACAGGATTTCAACAGCACTTGTACTATTATAAATATAGGATTTACCTTGATCATATCAATGTCAGAGCTTTGCATCTTTTTGATCACACAGATTAAGGTTACGGTATTGTTTTCAAGTTTGATGCAGAGATGTTCAACTTCATTCTGAATTCCCACAACCAGCAGCTCTGCTTCTGTCATCTGCAGCTTATCTGCCTTTTTCTGAAAGAACAAAACCAGTTTCCCCTTCAATAATGTAACATCAACATGTCTGAGTGAACAAATGTGGACAGAACCTGCCGTACCTGAATAGTGATGCGGACATCTTCCCCTTCCTTCACTGCTGTGAAGCTGGTAAACTCTGGGTCAGGATAGTAGGTTATTTTCTTAGAACATTCCAACGTTTCATTGGCTACTTTCAGAAACACGGTGCTGCTGGACACTCGGATTTTGGCTGCAGGTGTTTTATATACGAGAGTCTGTTGAAAATAAAAATGTAGCACAATGTAGTTCACTGTATGCTGATAACAGAGTTCCTGTCTGCAGAGTTACCTGATAGCTGCTGTTCATCAGAGGCATGACTTCCTGCTGGGTGGGGCTGTGTGTGATCCGCTCCACCAAACCCAGGTGAGTCCCAGAAATAGTGACCTTCCTGCCGCCACTGCAGGACACAGAGAGGACAAAGACTTTACTCACTTGTTATTCTGGCCAGTTTTTTGACAGAACAGTACATGTGATTCTACTAACTGTAGATTATTATTTACGTTCAGTGATTTGAAAAAGTATTTACCACTTTATACATTTATTCTGTTTCTGCTTCTGTTGCATTTAAATGGTTCAGGTTTTCAAACAAACCAACCTGGCTCTATGTAAGCAGTAATAACCAACTTCACTCTAAGCAGAACTGTTTTAATTGAGCTGCTCTGCAGGGTTTCTGAGCATGAACACCCTGCTTAAGGTCACACCACAACATCTCAGTCAGATTTAGATCTAGACTTTGAACAGACTGTGAACAGACCAGAAGTCAAATCAGTTGTGGTTTTGCTTCTACACTTCACTGTCTTGCTGAATACAGTAACTGCACTTGAGCTGCAGGTCACAAACTGATGCCTCGTCATTCTCCTTCAGGATTGTTTAGCAGGAAGCAGAACTCTTGGTTCCACCAACTGGTTCACCTCTAAAGCAGCAAAGCATCACACTACCACCACCATGTTTCACAGTTGATGTGATTCTTTCTCTGAATTGTTCTGCTAGTTTTAAACTATATTTAATTTGACATTCACCTCCCACATCTTGTCAATCCACAGAACAGTTTCCTCAAGTCTTGAATCATCAAGACGACTTGTCAAATCCAACATGGACCTTTTTGTTATTTTTGCCCAGCAGAGGTTTTGCTCTTAGAACTCTGTCTTTTGTTATAGAATCAATATGTTTTTTGTTGTTCTTGGTTCTTTTGTAGTAGCTTCCTGGATGAGACACTCTTGTTTTGAACTCTAACTCACTCATGAAGATGTGTGTTGTTTTTTGAGCTCTTTTAGCTCATTTCATGCTGTCAAACTTGATTATTTAAGTAATTTCTTAATTTCTTAAATTCTATATCTTTAGGAGACTTTAAAGTTTTTAGTCTGAAGCTTTTGTAGTTTGTTCAATTCCTCATTTTTTGGCCTCCATACTTTCATTTGTCAGTTGGCAGACAGGAAATGGGCGCAAGGCAAGAAGAGGAAGACATGCAATAAATTGTCCGGTTACATTTAGAACTGCGCTCATGGTGCCTCACTTCCTCCTCAAGAGTTTCATTAGCTGCAATACTGCCTGACATATTAATAAGTATGTCAAACAATAAAAAGCTAAAATACATTTAGCTGTCAAGATGTAGAAAATATGCCATGAATGTTCAACGCATATTTTTAGCAATTCAAAATTTTAGCAATGACAAAAATACCAATGCTTATGGTATTGTTATTGTTAATTTTATTTTTTACAATGAAGTAACCCATTGTGTTTCTGAAACTGTAGAGTAACACTAATGGATTCAGAGTCATTGCATTTAGAGGGAAAGTAATGTTGAAGTGAAATGGGTTGTTCAGGAAGTGTCAGTTTTCACATGTAATAGACAGTTTCACATGTAATGACAGTTTGTTCAACAAGTTTTTGTAAACTACACCAATTACAAAGGAGTGGGGGTCAAACAAAAAATAAATGGGCGTCTTTGGCTTTTATTGTCCTTTTTGAAAAAAGGAACAAGTTGGGACTGAAAGTGGAAGTCAGGTAATACACGCTTGTTTGTTCAAAAACCTTATCAGATGGGTTTAACTGATATTTGGTCAGTTTTAGCTGACCAAATATTATTTAGCTGATTCAGATGAAATCTATTTATTCCCTTGATGATCAGCAAAAGTACAATCCAAATGGAAAGAAAATGTCAGCACATTACAAAAAACAAGATCCTACCAAGCATGTCTGCATATTTTTTTTACACTTGAAATGATTCACAATCAACGTAAAAGTAACTTTTCAGAAAGATCTATAAGCTTGTTTTAAGTCAATAATTCTTGAATGTAGATAAAAAATTCTTGTTCCACTTGTAGATTTTTTAAAGATTGACTTAAAACAAGGTCCTATGTCTAGCTGAAAAGTTACTTTTAAGTTAGTTTTGTCTTATATCAAGTGTACTAGGATGTTTGTACAATAAACTAGACAAAAATACTTGGTAAGAGTTTGTGTTTTTTACAGTGTAATGCTGTGAAGATCAAGTGTGCAGGTTTCCTTAAACAGAACAATTTGTTAGAATCCATCTTGTGGTTGGGGAACAATTAAATGCTTGGTCAAATTCAAAGTTAAAACTTAATTTCCACAATCAAATGAATTTCTACACATGAAGAAAACCTCTGAACACCTGACTCACTATAAAGTCACAGTGTCAGTAAAACATCAGTCAGCTGAGAACTTGATTCAACAAACATCTGGCTTGTCAGGAGTCAAATGATGAAGAACAAAATTCATCAAGAACACATAAACTAAGTTATAGACTGGTTTTAGATCAGGATGTGTGAAGTTTAACCTGGCCTAAAAAATTACTTTTGGTTTAATAAATAAATTATTAACCAGATGCTGGAAATTGTTCATCTATATTGTTTTGCAAAAAAAAAGTTGAAATACCTTTTCCAGCTGCTGCTTGGTGTAATATTAGTGCAGATTGGTGATGACTGATAGGTGATGGTGAGGTTGCCATGGCAACTTCCATCTGGCAGGAGAACACACACTTTGGCCAGGCCTTTAGTTTCTGTGCTGGGAATATAGAAGGTCAGACTGGAGCCATTGTTGGTTAACACAGGAGATCTGACCAGAGAACACAGAGAGAGAGAAACTGAAAATTATAAAGTAATATCATATGTATCACAAGTCAAATCACGTTTATTTATATAGCACACTTCAGCAACAAGGCAGCTCGTCATTTCTTTACACCAAAAAACCTTAATACAGTAACCAGTTATGAAACAAACAATACATATGTGAGCTGTAAGCAAGTTCACTCTGAAAACCGACTGCAAGATGCTAAAAAACACCTCCTAAAATAGGAATGTCACCACAGGGCCTACAGGCTGCACATGTAACTTTTTCTGCCACATAAGGTAAGAGTAGCTATTAGAGAGAAGAGTTACTAAACCCTCCTCTCAGACAGAAAACACACTTTTAAGTAATGTTTTCTCTGTATTTTAATAACTTTCTTTACCCTAAAAAATTGTGAACATATATTTTGTAGGACACATAATGTCTTCACATACTGTAGTAAAGAACAAAATAACTCACTCCTTTGGGTCACAGTCCAGGTCAGCTTTAATCCTGACTCCGGTCACATCTCTGAGGTTACGACCCGACAGCACAGCCTGATTTCTGCCATAGAACGACACAACACTGGGAGAGACGGAGGAGATCTCTGGTTTCTGAAGGAGCAGAAAATACAAATGTTTCACATTACCAATGAGCTAAATTGAAAATATAACTGAGTTCAGTTGGTTATACGGAACTCAAATCAACTAAAAATGTGACTCACAGAAAAGTTCCTCCCAAACTCCTCAATATTTGTACAAATGTCCTGCAGAAGGAAAAAAGTGAAATTTATCACTTTATTTCATGATGTTGTTCCAGACCTCATTAGTCCAGTTTAACACAAAATGTTAAAAATACAATAGATATTCATGTTAAAGAAGAGTAATTATGTCTAACAAGCACTCTCTGAGAATAAGCTTCTCTAAATTTCCTAAAATCATAACATGTTTAATGATTACGTTGCTGACTGCATCAGTGGCCCAGGAGCAGCTGTTCTGGCTCCATCCACATCCTGCTCTGATGCACCGCTGACACCTGCACAGAAAACAGGACCAGTTTGATCTCAGCTTTACTCAAACAATATGATACTTAATACAGATTCTCCTAGAAACAACAAGCTCAGTGATGACATCATTTATGTTCATGAAACATTGTGGAAAATGAAGCTTCTCAGGATTCAACACTAATCTTTTCCTTTCAGCTACAAAAGGAAACAGATGATTTTACCAGCATATAATCTGTCAGATTTAAATATCAGCTACAATATTTGTATTATTCAGATTTTACCTCCATGTTGTTAGGAAAACAATGAAGTTAAATTATTCTACTACACTTTATGATGATATCAGCTGTTATTAAACTGTATTCTAAAACAAAAATGAACTTACAGGTGAAAACTTGGTTGCCCCTGGATACTGGAACAGTTGATCATCTTTATTTGTTCTGACAGAGATGTGTCTCCAAGTCTGATCGTCACGGTAACATCAAGATCTGTAAATCCAAGATAAAGTATGAAACTTTAACAGCTGGAACAAAATGTTTAAAGACTTCCTGACCATCACTGACCATCAGCGGGTAAGAGGTCATTCAGAATGCAGGTGCATTGTGGGTACTGTGGTTTTGATTCTAGTTTTTTACAAAGCTGGGTGGAGGTTGTAGAGAAATCACAGGTGAAGTTAGACTGAGTCTTCTCTGTAGTCAGGTGTGATTGGATGATTATTTTAATCTGTGAAAAGAACAGAAATAAGATGATAATAACTGATAGTTCCAGATGAAAACAGTCATAAATATATTAATAACCCACCTCTCCTGTGGAGTCCTTCAGAAATCTGTGAGAAACTATTTCCTGCTTGGATTCATCAGGGATGGACAGCCTCTCTGAACCTCTGCAGTCGTCTTTAAATGAGCAGCTGAAAACATGTAAATGTGTCATCATAAAGTTGAGATGAAGGATTGAGCTGAGATGAAGTTTCTCTGACCTTTTCTCAGAGACACACCAGACACAGAATGGATCCTGGGCAGAAAGACAATCCTTCACAGTTTGGTAAGTTCTGCAGTTTGACACTGGAACACGTTGAACCTGGAGCAGAACAACATGTTTCAGAAACACATCAACAGGCAGGGTAAGTGAACGCCACATGAAGAAGCTCCAATCTACCTGGTTTTTAAACGGCACATAGAGATGTTTCTGATCCACTGGATCCAGTTGGAGTTTTGGAAACACTTTGTTGTCTCCACTGGTTCTGAGGAGGATCTGTGGACAGGAGGGCTGGTACTTCCTGTCCACAGAAAGCTGATGACAACAATACCATAGGTTAGAGATGTATTCAAGAAACAGCAATAAAGCAATATAAATATTACTTAATCGCATGATAGACTAAATGGACAGTTGCATAGTCACTGTCATTTCATTCCAGGTAGTTGTTGACGTGAAACAATATGAGTCAATGATGTCGTGGAAAAGTAGCAAAGTCATGACACAGCAAAACACTGCTTTTCTTGCCATTACTGCATAAATGACCTATTATGAATGAAAGAGCATGATGTGGCAAGTAGAAACTCACTGAAATGGGAAAACCTGTTACAGAACAATTGGCTATTTACATAACAAATTTGGGAAACAAGACTTGATTTGCAGAGCAAACCTGTGGAAGACAGCTGTGGTCACATGAGAAAAAAAATACTTTTTGGATCTCTCTCATCTTCCTCTTGGCAGACAGACTAATGGCAGCATCATGTTATGGTGGGAGTTAATGTGAATATGGAGGGAGCTAATTACAGGGCAATCCTAGGAGAAAACCTACTAGAAATTAAAATGTATTTGTAAATGGCTGGATTTGAACAGTACATATTAAAGCTTACTATATACATCCAGTCTGATGTAATGTCTACTCAACCCCAACATCTGGGTAGTAAATGTTGTCAAAGTACATGTATTTTGCACTTATATACCACATTTTTGTATCCGTTAAATTTTCATACTTCAAAATAATATGAAAACACAAATGTAAATATTACTTGTCAACTGTTTGAGGACACAAATTCAACAGTTTTAACTGCAATATTGATATGGTTTACAAAAGGTACAACAAATTCAGAGTTTTATTTTACTTATTTTGCTGAACCATATTTCCCCTCTCAGTTGTTAGTTTCCTACCCACCTTGATCAGCTGTCCATCTGCTGTTCCAATGAAGAAAACCATCCAGCTGTTCAGCCTGACGGCCAGAACAGAACTCATGAGGTTCTGCTTAAAAAGCACAGCCTTTGGGTTCAGAGGCACAGGAAGTGGCTGAGGAACAGAGAGGATCATTTAAACATTTTGTCTCTACAGACTGAGGAAAGATGTATAGTCTTATAAATGGCAACACAGAATGTCTGGAACAAATTTCAATAAGCTGGGTGCAAATGTTTATATTTTAGGTATAAAATCTAAAAAATACATACATTGCCATCATATGACAATCATATAAATGGTTTTTACATTGCTAAGAACTGAATACAATAAAGTTTAGCTAAAGTGATTCAAAAGACTAAAACGTGATATCACAAAAACATGTCAACCTTTAAATCAAATTCACTCAACATTTATTAGATTTTTCAGTCTGTCTCAGTTCATACATGTAAAATGCTGCTGGAGATTCTCACTCATTCAGTACTGAGTTAAATATCAAAGAATGTGAACCATAAGCATTAAAGATTGTGTATAATACAGTTACTTACCAAGGGATTTGTACTTTTTGGTGTGTGAAAAAAGTCTGGATCTTTATTCATCTCCCTGCTAAAATCAGGACTGATGTCAAACAGCAGCAGCTCAGTGTTTTCTCCTCCTTTATCCACACTGAACACTCCACTCCACAGGACCTGCTGTCCACCTGGGACCACCGAGGAGGCCAGCAGTCTGCTGCCTTCACCTCCAGAGGAACTGAGAGTCGCTCCACGAAGAGACTTCAGAGTGTCACTTTTACTGGTTTCAGCCTGAAGCCAGATCAGACGAACTTTGTTGGTTTCACCTCCTGATGCCACGTTGGAGAACAGATACACTGTTGAGTTGATCTGGAATCCGTCCACAAATTCTACATCAGCTTCAGTTTGGATCCCAGGTTTATCACCTGAAGGATCAGACCAGGCAAATATTTCCCCAGGCTGGTTTTGATTGGTGTTTTGAAGGTTGATCGTCTTTATATCAGAGCTACACTCTGTCTTGTTTCTGGGTTTCTGTATTGCTGTCAGAATGTAAGTCTCAGTCTGACCTGATTTCTCCTTCACATCTACCAGAAAGCTGACAGACCCACTGCTGTTCCTCTGAGGGCCCACCTGGATGTGTTCACTGTAAACCAGCTTATTGATGTTCTTCAAGTCCAGAACTTCACAGAAACCACAGAGTTTGTTTCCAGTCACACCACAGCTGATCAATGTGTCATTCTTAACAAATGGTAATAAAACATTCACTCTGAAAGTTGTGTTCCAGGCAGCCTCCATGGGGTCTCTGTAAAACTCCTCTTTGTCCGGTTGGTCCTCCCTCTTTAAGATCCCTCTCTGGGTCAGGCTGGAGATCAGAGTCAGGTCATGGCTCAGCTGGTAAAGCTTCTCCTCTGTAGCGATGTAAACAGAGCTGTTACCCACAGTGAGCTGACGGAGGTCCTCTGCAAAGTTGAAACCTTTGTGCTCTTCCAGACACTGAGCAGGTTCTCCCAGATGGAGCAAAGCAGACCGAGCAGAAAGATCATCTTGAACCAAAGACTGACTGAGACAGAGAGACACTGATGGACAGCAGGACACTGTGTCCATAGAGATGCGCGTAAATGCGCTGAGGCTTTCCTGAAAGAAGAAGTGCTGAAATTAGAAGGAAATGAGCGAAACCGGAAATAAAAACAACACATAATTTACAAAGTTTTAGTAACCATGTTGCGTGTTTACATAAATTAATTCACCTGGTTCAGACGCTTAAAACCCCGAAAAACAAAACGCGCACCTGTTGAGCGAGCGCGCGCTCCTCAGGTAATTATACCGCGTTAAACCTAGTTAAAATTAACGGCTTTTGAATGACATTTTTACATGGTCGCGCACCTCCGAAAACTAATAGAATATCACGAAAATAGTCCGAACCGACTTACTCTAAAAGTCTATGATTATTTCTGAATTCAAGGCGAAACGTTGTCTACTCATAAAGGGATGAGTTCTGATACATTTCTTTAACAAAAATGCCCTCTAGTGTCAGAAAATTGTCATTACTGACAGCCCAACGATTCCTACCAAGTCTTACGAATTACGAAGACACTCTAGAGCAGGGCTGCCCAAAGTCGGTCCTGGAGGGCTTTTCAGTATGTCAATGTTCCTCTTAGGTCTTCTAACGAGCCATCATTTGATCCAGGTGCGTTAAACCAGGGAGAGAACTAAAACATGTCGGCCCTCAAGGACCGACTTTGGGCAGCGCTGCTCTAGAGTCTCTGGCATTTCACGACCATCCGGTAGGTTGTCGTGAAATACCTTTTTACTTGGCCATTATCATCTTTTAATACATACATCTTTTAATGCAAAGTTGCTCTAAAAGTTGCATTAAAAACCCATTAAAAATACCAACTTTGCATTAAATTATCATAATTTACAAAATCATACAAAGTTGGCACCTCTAATGGACATTTAATGCAACTTTTAGAGCAACTTTGCATTAAAAGTGTCATTATTTACCAAATGACACTTAATGACAACTGTCATAAACATTCATAAAGACTCCTTTATGTTCATGACAGATGTTATGTCATGTTTATGACAGTGTCATGTCAGTCTTATGCACACCCCTTCAAATAAAGTGTTACCATTTTGGTTACTAACTTTGAAAAGCATCCAGGAGCTCCTGCTGGAGCAACAAATAATGGATGTTAAAATAATTAATTACTTTCTTTTAATGTGAAAATTAAAAAAAAAATTTATCCTAGGTATTTCTAAGGATTTTATGAGTTATGACAATTTCAGAAAGTTTACAAGAGGTATTCATAAAACAGGCTTCACTATGGACCATAAACTGTATTGGAGTGGAAAAATTACTTTTATTGTGCCTTACTAAATCTGCACACATTTAAAGTAATAGACAATAGAACATTATTTATCAAGCCTTGTATTATATTTAAACCATTGATTTGCAAACTAAGTTGTCAAAGTTGTTCATGAGATATTTGTCAATAATATGATTTTTTTTTCGGTCATGACCGAAAGAACGAGATCCCGGATACAAGCGGCCGAAATGGGCTTCCTCCGCAGGGTGGCCCGGCTCACCCTTAGAGATAGGATGAGAAGCTCGGTCATCCGGGAGGGACTCAAAGTAGAGCCGCTGCTCCTCCACGTCATGAGGAGCCAGTTGAGGCTTGGGCATCTGGTCAGGATGCTTCCTGGACGCCTCCCTGTTGAGGTGTTCCGGGCACGTCCCACCGGGAGGAGGCCTCGGGGAAGACCCAGGAAACGCTGGACTATCCTGGGTCGAGACAGCTCCTCCGGGTTCCCCGGAGGAGCTGGAAGAAGTGGTTGGGGAGAGGGAAGTCTGGGCCTCCCTTCTGAAGCTGCTGCCCCCGCGACCCGACCCCGGATGAAGTGGAAGAAAATGGGCTCCAGATCAAAAGGACCTTCACCCATGGCCTCCTCTGCTCACCAGCTGCGATCAACCCACCTCCGCCCCATCTCCACCTTCTGCTCCCGGCTCTCAGGCCTCATCTTCCTTTGACCGCCACCACCAGTACAAACCCAGGGGGTCTACATTCCTATGCTGCATTAGGAATGTTCATTGAGCTTATTGAAGTCCAGCTCGACATCCCCGGCCGGGGCCTGAACGCCTTTGTTTATTTTCATGTTCATTTTGTCATTAAACTCTTTTAATGGCTTTTCTTTCTCTGTTTGAGTCTCCAGATTGAAATGCTATTACACTATTCTTCAAGGAAAACTATAAAAGAAGTTGAAAATTTATACTGTTTACAAGGCAAGTGTATTTGTATACCTTTATTCATTATTTTATCATCCATCCATTAGCCAACATGCTTGTCTTTGCAGATCAGGGCTGCTAGTGCCCATCTTCAGCGGTACACACTAGACAGGTCACCAATACCACAACATGAATTTAAAGTACTTTTCAGTATTTAAAAAAAAGCAGCACTTAAGATTAACTAGAATAAAAACATAACATACAATAAATGTATAACTGTAAGAATTATATGAAAAGAAAATCCATATAAAAACTTATTTTTAAGCAAATGAATAACTAATATAACTAATATCCTGTAATGCACTTTAAAAAGATATAATTTTTCCAAGCAGTGGGCCAGTGCAGTAATTTCATAACTCAGATGATCCAGTTTCCCTGTTGTTGGTCAGGACTGTGGCAGCAGCATTCTGGATGTGCTGCAGCTATGTGACTCTTCACAGACATTGAAATAATTCATAATAAAAATTAAAGCACTCAGCATTTTTTCTCTATGTACAGTATTTGACAGGAAATCCTTAACACCAGCAGTTATTTCCAAGTTGGGCAATTTAGTAAAAAGCTTTTAAAATAAACTTAAATTGCATTAGCACACATAGATTTCTAGCATTCTTTGTGATTTAAATCCTTATAATATCTAATGGAGTGTTGATTTCTAACCTCATATTTTCTTCATTAAACTGGAGGATGTTCTGGTCCATTCACTCATGGAAATCAACACACTGACTGAAAGGGACAGTTGCCACGTGTTAACTATCATGTATAGTTATGTCAGTTGTCATGGTAGCATAAATTATAATACGACTTTCTGGAGATTGTCTTTGTATTTTTATAGTGAGTGCTTTCAGTGATTTTCCTTAAGGCTTAATACTTTCAGTGCCCTGTTCAGACATTTAGTTCACTTATGGTTCAGGGTGGATAGATTTGGATGATGCAGAAGGATGTAACATACATAACATACTGTAATGTTTAAAAATGTAAAGACAAAGCAAAGATCATAATGTACACGTTCAGAATCCTTGGGCTGTAATTGTCCTCAGTGATCCTCTGGCTGAGAAATGGTCAGTAATCAGAGCTTGTTTGTCTCTTTTGCCACTGACAGAAAACCACCAGCACTGAAAGAAAATCAGGTTTTAATTGGAACCAGAAAACTTCAATAACATAAAAAGCACCTTAGTCTATATCCCACATGCTGACTAATATTTGATGTACTAAATTTACATAGAAAAAAATATCAATAGAAAAGTACAGTATATTCTGGAATAATTAGCTATTAAGCTCATTTAGAAAACTTACCAGTAAGAATAGAGCATTTGAGAAGAAAATGTAGCATCATAAGGCCCAGATGTAGTGAAGTCAGAGTTTGCATCCACACAGTTATGTCACCATATTTAATCTGGAGTCAAATTTAAAACAGTTATTTATCGGCCGTTGGAAAAGATTTATGAGTGATATATGACTATGAAAAGATGAGAATACATGAAATTTTTGTGAGTTTACTATGAGACAAATTTGTTTGATTCAAAGCAGTAATAACATTTTTGCAAGAAAAGACTAAAAAATGGTTTTAAGAATTTTCTATGATGTCATAAAAGTCTGGATCTAGTATGTTTTGAATTCACTGATTAACTCTCTTGCTTTAACGCCTGCTGTAAGCGGTTCTTTAAAGGTTTAGTCAAAATTAGCAAATATTTTTTTTACAGAGATCTTTGCTGTCTTTGCTCCTGTATGAGCAAAGACAGTATTATAATTTAAAATGGTAGCTATTAGTTCCTTGGTGGTTATATTAGCAGAACTGTTGTCATGCCTTAGCTGTATGCACATAAACATCGGACTGTTATAGATTTTTAAGTATTTGTCAAATCAGCTGGGATTTTCCAGACAGAATGTCTGAGAGTTGGTTGTGTCCTCCACATCTTTCAGTCTTTGCTCCTCTGTTCAAACCTGGTCAGCAAAGGAAAGTCATAATCCCCAAAAAGTAACTGAATAAGCATAAACACAAAACCAGACCAACAAAGTGCAACTAAACTTTTAAATTACAACCAAATACTAAAAACAACTTACCTTTATAGCCTTAAAGTTATTGTTAACTCCCTGAATATCACAGATAAAGGAGTCTGTTTGGTTATGGTTTTCTTTGACTTCGACACAGGGGTGTTGTTTTTCGCCCTCAATGCCCCACACCAGCAAGTCTGATGCTGTCATCTCCAGTTTATCTGAACTTTTCTGGAATCAAACAGAAACAAACTGTAACCTTTTAGAAACTCAAGTCACTTGTTGGGTAATTCTTTGAAAATACATACGTGAATAACAACACAGGTATCATTTCCCAGCCTCTCTGTAGTGAAGCTGGTAAACTTGGATCAGGATAGTATGTTAGTTTGACCAAACAGGCCACCGTTTGATTGGCTACTTTCAGAAAAACGGTGCTACAGCAGATCTGGCTGTTTTCTGCTGGAGGTGTTTCGTAGGTGAGAGTCTGCAAATTATTTAAAAATGTTAGGTCAAAGAGATTTTATGTCAAAACATTTACAATAGTCAGATAACATAACATGTATATTTGTATCTTTTCAGCCACAAACAGTTCATCTGTTTGAAGTAAATTTACCATCTCTTCTCCTGTGCCCCAAGGCTCACCGCCTTACATTCATTATTTAACCGCTCCACATATACATGCATATGTGAATATTCGTTTCTTATTCCAGAAAGAGAATAGTAATTTTACTGTTATGCACAGGATTTGACCCATTCACCTCTGACCACATGTAACAATCTCTCTCTGTAGTGAAGCTGGTAAACTCTGGATCAGGTGAACCACTTTAGTAGTAGCAGCATTCACCTCATTTGTCATTTGTGAAAGCTGTTTATTCTGTCCTCTGTGTTTTATTTTAGCAACTGTTTTATATCTTAAACAATTTGGTCTTGGATTTAAAACGGTTGCCTTTAGAAATATATTCAAAACAGACAGATTGGATCCGTCTGCAGAACTACCTGACTGCTGTTCCTCCTGGGAAGCAACATTTGCTGCTGGGCGTGGCTCTGCATCAGCTCGTCCACAAACTCCAGATGGGTCCCAATGAGTTTGACCTTCCTTTTCCCACTGCAGGGCATGAAGCAGCAGTCAGATTAGAGGACATGTGATATACAGAGAAGGTTTTCTTTACT
Organism: Poecilia picta; assembly: GCA_033032245.1. NCBI lineage: Eukaryota > Metazoa > Chordata > Actinopteri > Cyprinodontiformes > Poeciliidae > Poecilia > Poecilia picta. Next base: position 17,388,013 of record CM065375.1, read on the forward strand.
CATCACTAGACTAACACATTTTATGTGTCTTATTCCACATAAAATGCTAAGTGCCACTGCATTCAGGTGCTCATAGGAAATGCCATGTGCTTACAAACAGCCGACTGAATTAAAACAGATGTGCTTCAAACTGTTCAAAAGGCAAACTAAACATGAATGAAATATTAAACATCACAAACCATATTCTACTGCTTTGTTGGAAAAAACAAATTTACACGAGAAGATTAAAGTTCCCTTCCAAACATGTAAGTACAAACTATTTCAGAGTGACATTCATTATTGGGAACATAAGCAGCAGGCACTAAGCAGAACTGATTCACTTACTTTTATAGGAGTCTGTCATGGGCAAGTGGTGGCTTTAGAACAACAGATAATTACTGTACTAGAATTGACCAGCTTTGTAAAAACAAAAAACAGTAACTCTAATTTTTGAAAATTGTAATGAGCCATTCTTTTTTAGTTGCCTATTGGTAAAAATTAATCTAGCAAGAAATATAACTGAAACAAAAAACATTCATGCCTCTTGAACGTGCTTTCCAAATATCTTCTGATCTAAAGAAAAGTAATTGTTGAATTTTCTGAAGCTATAAGTACGAGTCTTGTAGTCAGAAATATCTTTGAGGAAGTGACTCCTTCACACCTTCTACTTGTGTAGAAGGTGTGAAGCCCTCACACCTTCTACTTGTGTAGAAGGTGTGAGGGTGTTAAGAAGCAGCAAGATGTCGCCAAAAATTAACTACAACCTGCGAAATAACATACTATATTAATTATACTACTATGATCAATCTCTGACCACTAACAGTTACATTGTTCTAGTATCTGCTTGCACCCAACATGCCTTCACAGCTGCCTTAAGTCTTTGTAGCATAAACTTAAGGTGTTGCAAACCTGTCAGAGACTCTGGTTCATCTCGACACGACAAATTAACTCAGTTACTGTAGAATTGTCAATTACAAATCCAAGATAATCAATCATTCCACTTCCCAAAAGTGCTTTTATTGAAAAAGGTCCAATGTCCGGGGAATCCACTGGAGTACAGTGAACTCATGGTCTTGTTTGTTAAACCAGTTGAAGATGATCTGAGCTTTGTGATGTGGTGCATTGTCCTGTGAGACGTACATACAGATGTTGGACACCTTGTGGTCATAAATGGATTGACTCTGTAGCTTCTCTAGTAACAGTGACTACTCAAAGCACTTTCCATTAGAGTACCATTAATTAGATAATTAAGAGTTTCCATCTGTAGCTGGTGGAAACTTTTGCAGGAATGTTCAAATACCTCCTCCAGCTGCTCGGAGGTACTACGTCAGTGCAGACTGGTAACGCCTGATAGGTGATTGAGGCGTTTCCATGGCAACTACCATCAGGCAAAAGAACACACACTTTGACCACTCTGCTAGTTTCAGTGGTGGGGATGTGAAAGGTCAAACTGACACCAGTGTTGTTCCACACAGAAGATCTGTCCAGAAAAATCAGAAAAACACACAGAAAGCAAAATAGTAAGAGTTAAATTGAAACAAGAAGATATAAGAAAACTGAAAGGCTGACGGAGAAACTTTCTATTTGTCCACATTTTTAAAGAAATTTAAAACAGCAGCTGTAGCCTTCAATTAGCTTATGTTTTTCTGTACATACTCTGTAGGAAAACCTTCCTATGAACTCAAATAGGTTTTCTCTTTCCACCTTTTCAGGTCATCCTTTCTATCTGTAATTTATACATACCGTACTTTTCACACCTTACAATTATGGCATGGGGGTTGAAGTCAACCCATAGAAGTGAAACCTCTGATCCAAATTGTGAGGTAGTCATAGCAACTATGAGATGCAAGTTGAGGGCAGGACTGGAAGCTCCACATTCCAGTCAGATGTAAAAAGACATACCATTTACTTGGCATGTAGTAAATGTTAGAAGTGCCTACTGCATAAGATTTTAAAGATAGACTGTCGTGTCTTTGGTGGTTGTCATGGAACAGCATCATCAGGAAATGGGCGCAGTTATTGTGGTGAATGTGAATGAACAAACTGGAGAGTTTCTGAAACAAAAGCTAAAGCAAGTTGCATTTTTAGCTAACCACTTTGGCTGTTTAGTCATCTTTACATTTATGTAGCAAATATCTTTCTGTCCATTTATTAATTGTCAGTATATTCCTTTTTCATGTTAGACATTGAATATTTACTGAACTTGAGAAACAAAATGTGCCGACAGAAACATTTGTACATTTCATTTATATAAATGGTAAATAACCAAATTGACAATAAATGGTGGTAGCACAGATGATGTAGATTTTAGGGTGTTTAAGAAAAGAAACTTGGAAAACCAAGCATAGCAAATAATTTGGGGAATTTATTAGTTTTGATTGATCAAAATCAGTAAAAATTATAACTGCTGTCAAAGTTTTCAGCAAAATGTTTTTATTTGTGCAATGGAAGTTGGCAGCAAATCAAACATTGTTGCCAATGAAGTGGGTCAGAGTGCATCTGTGGTTGTAGGTGTTTATGTGGGTGGGGTAGATGGATTCTGTAGGGTCACATGCATGCATGACACTTGCTGATTGAAGTCCTTCAAAATGTTCACCCTTGCTGAGTGTCAAGGCTTCCTGTTGACTAATATATGAAAGCCCCCCTCTGTTTAGTGTAAGGTTTTCATTCTTGACACTTAAGCTTCTGTTTCGCAGCTTTCAGGCCACTTGCTTCTCAAGTTGCTGTTGAGAAGCAAGTGCAGATGAATTGTTTTATGTGCCTGAGAATGATATTTTTTGAAACTCTTTGGGCTCTTGTTTTGAGCTTGTAAAAGTATACCAGGTATGTGCCTGTTTGCAAATGTTTTCAGTATAACAAAAGCTCATCTCACAAATTATTTCCTCCATCATAAGACACATTCCAAGTGACCTTAGTTTTCTGCTGAGTGACTCACTCCTGAGGACTACAGTCCATGTGCGTCGAGATTCTCACTCCGATCACTTTGCTCAGGTTATGACCTGACAACAAAGCGTGGTTTTTCCCATACAGAGACACAACGCTAGGTGTAATGGAGACGACATCTGGTATCTGACAGGGAAACAAAAGATATTTAGCTATTTAGATATTTTTTTGATCCATTATGCTTATTTGATGACATATTGAATTAGTTTAATACAGATTTCTCAAAAAAACATTTTACAGCTTTTAGATGAATCAAATGATTCGACTGTTAGCAGGGCTCTGTAGAACATGACTGCATGCTGAGGAGCTCATTCAGCCATTTTGTTTCAGGTGTGTCTGACCAGGAATGCATCTAACACTTATAGCTATTCAGAAGGAAAGAGTTTGAGACCTGGTTTAGGATGAGTGTTAAGAAAAATTTGCATTAATATTGATTCAGACTCACAGAAATGTTCATCTCAGCTTCCATCTCCAGGCAAATATCCTTCTGAGTCTGAACAGAAGATTTTGAAATAAATAAACAATGTTGTTCTGGTTAAGTTACTACTGATAAGACTTACTATGATGGTCATGATAGTAAACATTAACATTAAGAAGTCTATATTTGACAAATGCAGGTTGATTATTACATTGTGAGTAAGTTCACTGGCCCAGGAACAGCCGTTCTCCATCCATTGGCACCCAGATCTGATACACTGTCGGCATCTGAAGAGAAAAACAAATCAGACTGACTTTCAGCTCAGCTTTTGCAAAACATTAACACCACAAACTTGTGGAAAAAGATTATGTTAAATCCAAGAGCAGAGGAATTCCTCCCTGAAGAAACACTGGATGAGCTACAGGGGTATCATTCAATACATGGACTGATATCCTAACAGCCTCCAACCAAACACAGAGACAGAATTTAAAGTCGCCAATAAACCCAACGTCCAGGCTGAAGGACAGTGGAAAACTTTGATGTTAATGTAAGGGGATGAGAAGGAAAGATTTCATTTGAGATGAGACTCACATCAACAGCCTTCTTGTCATTATTAAACAACAACAACAACAACAACAAAAAAACAGCTCCCACCCACAAGCTTAGTTTTTTGAGTGTAAAAATGAACTTACAGATAGGAACTCGGTTGTCCATGAACACTTGAACAGTTGATTAGTTTTCTTTGCTCTGTCAGTTCAGATTTCCCAACGTTGATCTTTATGGTGACATCCAGGACTGTGAATTAAGACAGTTTTATAAAACTTCCTTTAAGAAAGCAATAATTCATGTTTTGTTTTTTAGCTAAGAATATGTAAACTCGGACAATATAATGAGTTGAAAATGGCAATAATTTTGAATCTGTTTTCTTGAGACGAAGGAAGCTTTAAAATTACAGAGAACATTAAAAGATATAATCATTTTAACAGATTTCACTGAAACAAGAAAAAACATAAATCTGAAGTTTTCAAATTGATAAAATGTGCTGCCACAGAACTCAAAAACAAAGCGTGACTTTTCAAATATCAAACCTGTTCAACTGTTCTGCCATATTACATTTAAATAGACAGAATCAGTAAATGTTATTTATAGATTATCACATTGTTTCTGTCAGTTCCAGAAAGAACTGACCTTGATATGTTCTAAATGAACATATCATTAGTTATTTCGCTACTTTGATCATTTAACAAAAGCTGATTACCATCGGTAAGAAGAGTGTCGATAAGGATGCATGTGCATTGAGGGAACTGTGCTGAAAGCTGCTGTTGCCTACAAATCTGACTAGAACTTGAAGAGAATTCACAGGTGAAGTTAGACTGAACCTTCTGCGGCACAGTCAGGTGTGTTTGGATCATTACTTTGACCTGAGAAAGGCAGGAAGACAGAGGAATAACATAATCTAAAAGAAAAATCAAACGTAGCTGAATTCAGTCAGAGTGTTCGAAACAAACCATTCCACTGGAATCCTCCACAACTCGGTGGGAAATCATTTCCTGTTGAGCTTCATCAGGGATGGACAACCACTCTGAGTCTGTGCAGTGGTCCTCAAATGTACAGCTGAAAAAGTTCAAATGATGTTTTAGAAAGTTCAGAAATGTCTGAAGAATTCAGCGGTGAGAGAAGTTCCTGACCTGTCTTCAGAGACGCACCACACACAGAGGGGATCCTGTGCAGACAGACAAGCCCTCACATTTCTGAGAGTGCTACACCTCGACACTGGAACTCGCTCAATCTGGAGCAAAAACACACTTAACATCCGAAAACGTATGGGCATGTTTCATAAAAAATAAATAAGAACAAATAAATAAAACACTAACCTTATTTTTAAGTTGCAAATACACGTTGTTCTGATCCACTTGATCCAGATGGATTCTGGGAAACACTTTCCGTTTTTCACTCTCTCTGTAGAGAATCTCTGGACAGGTGGGCTTAAAGTTCCTGTCTACAGCAAGCTGATGACAATATAGATCATAGTAACAATATTTATGGGAAAAGTATGCAATGAACATGTCAAAGTTATATTTCAGCAAAAATAGTTTCCCCGGACACAACTGGTGACCAGTACATAAGTTACCAATGGTGTCCCACATGGATCGATACTTAGCATCACCTTTTTCTCCGTTTATATTAACGTAGCAAATTCAGCCTGGACAGACTCACACTGTGTGCATTTCTCATGTAGAAGTTGCAAAAATTATTTGCACATTTGTTTTATTAGGTGACATGTTTTACATGTTTTTTTTAAACATGTTAAACAATACATTAGTCATCGTTAAAAATTGTGATACAACTGGTGGTACTCAATAGTCGTCAGTGGTTTATAAAGCTATATAAAGGCAAGATGTTCTAGCACATTGACGCTTGCTTTGAACAGAAGCTACAGAAAAGGGAGAAATGTTCAGAACCTAACGTAGACACTAACGGCTACTGGCGGCTTGTTTCCCTTTAAACTGATCTAGAAATAAAATCAAACTCAGACTTTAAGACTCAATTGGAAAACTGTCATGTCATGAAACTTGTACATTTCAAACGATTATTAGCTATACTAGCTAGCGACAGTTATTTCAAATATGCTCCTACATTATCAAAGCGTCAGTATTTACTGAGATGGTTCATGTTGTGCAGCACCAGTCTCTGGGAATATGGTTAAAATTCTAAAGTCTTGAGTTTCTGTGCTTTGTTATGTTTTGTGTTTCCTTACCTGAAATTGGATAAAAATGTGAGCTGCAAATATTTTTAACATAACGCTATTAGATATTACAATTCTAATATCAAAATAATTATAATGAAACTTCGGTTTCAGAAAGCAGGGTTAACAAGCTACTCTGAATAAGCTGACCCAGCTCTGTGATACTCAGGCTTTTTGGTTTCACAACAGGAAATATTTACTAGGTAACTCAATTCTGAGTCAAGTTACTCCTGAGTTAAGCGTGGGCACATGTATAGAAGAAACTTTCAACAGAGCGCAGATAAGGTGATTCACCATGGCAACAGAAGAAAATAAGAAGCTTGATGGGTTTTTTTCTCACCAATGGAATTAGAAATTTTAATGATGGCAAAGGGAAATATCAAAACATATTTCACAGAAACAAGCAGTACCGTTTCTTTAAAATAGCGAGAGTTAGCATGACAAATGCATAAGTGTAATTTAGCAGAGAGTGAGGGTTCTTGACACTATACTTATTTAATATTCAAAAAGGAGGATCATTTTATTTGTCTGAACAAGATAAACATCTACTGTACTATGGAAACCAAAACATATGAGTAGCTTATGTTTGAATTGTCAAAATGTGACAGTAACTCTATTATTGCTTTCACTAATATTTGTATTTCTGTGGAGTTCTTTTATTAGTCTTGTGGGTCTGTAGCTGTAGGGAACCCAATCAAACTGCTGCCTGTTGTTTTCAGACAACAAGCTACTTAGAAACTTAAGTCACAATGACCCAAGTCTAACAGTGCGAGAGCTCTCATCAAAAAAGCTCAGTTATAATATAAAATTTGCCTAAGCTATGAGTGTAGCGACACATTGCCATTCTTCTAAGAAGGACCTGACTATTTTTATGCTTTATAGGTACCTCTACTGTACAATAACAGTAACATTTTACAGTAACTTTCTTAAAAACAGTTTTACAGTAACATTCCAGTCAGGATCCTGTTGGCATTAACATGAAGTGCAGCACTCTCTCCAACATCTACAGGATGCTCCACTAAAGGACATGACGTTTCTGAAACTTTCCTGTATCAGCTCTCACAAAACGATAGAACAAACTCCGGGTTTGTTCAAACAATCCCGTTCCTGAGCAGCACATGTTCACAGGGTAAGTCGCCCCAATGGCTATCTGGCTTTCTGAAACTGAAAACCAAGTATATGCATAGTTGGCCCAGAACTTACACAGAATTTTCACTTATTCTGCTTTCTGAAACGGGGCCCAGATGTCTTATAATATTCTTCAAAAGAATTTCTTTTTCAAAAACTAAAGAAATATGTTAGAGATTTTTTGGTATTATCATTTTGTTATTACTTTATATTCAGTCTAATGTTAATCAACAATAGTTAATATAGATTGTGATTTTCAGTTTAAAGTGTTCTCTTACTTTTGTGTCTCTGAACTGACCTGAAGGCCACGTCTGCCTGTTAATCTTCATGTGAAACAGTTAACTGTTTGTTTCCCAGACCTTAAATTACGCTTCCACAGGTGTCGTCTTATCAACTGGATACTCCCTACTTTAGAAACTGCCTATGTGCAGTGATAAATATTGTCTGTGCTGTCCTCCGTCCCCCATCCTCCCTGTTGTGTTTGATAATAAAAGACGAGCTGTAACCAAAGGTTTTCAGAACACTTCATAACGGCTTGGAGAAGCCGTTTGTTGAGTCTTCTCCTTTTGCAAAAGCTTTGTCATAATAATTCACATGCGTCGTCTGTGGTTCTTTTTAATGAAGGTTCAAGAAAATACCCATCAAAATAATTTCTTCACACCACTCCCCCCGCGTCCCTGTTATCAGACCTGTAAACAAAAACATCTTTTAATAATAATGTTTTTTATACTTTTTATACTATTTACCAATGCATAAGCCCAGATATTTTTTTAGATGTAATGTATTGCATTCTTCTCCATTAGAAGAACGGAGAAGAATGAGTGGTTGACATCCTGTCGTGTCAACCATGTCAAGCATTTAAGACTCTCACCTTTCATCACAATGTGTCCAAACTCCAAAGCCGTTTTAGTCAGGCTGTTGTGTGTAGAGTTAGACTTTTTTCATTTACACACCTTCATAAGCAAACCGTCTGCTGTTCCAATGAAGAACACCATCCAGGCCTGCTGCTTCATCACCAACACAGAGGTCATGTCATTGTGTTTTAGAAGAACAACCTTTGGTTTTAGATTATTTGGTCCTGACTGAGAAACAGAAACAGAGGTTAGTTCTAAAATTTGCCTACGGACAAGAGTTGCAAACATTTGGTCTAAAAAAATGCTACTGATTTATTAATGGGTGAATAGCAGATGGTCCTGCAGAGTATCAATGATCATACAGTCATGTGTTTAAATGACGTAGAGTTTTTAAGGGTCGAGGCCACAGGAGTATTTGAATAAACACACTTTTTATAAAGACAACAGAAAACATCGTAGCACACCACAAAACAGTTCAATTATGAAAATCTTTGTTGCCATAGTGAATACTGTCCACAGAAAGCTCAAATGCAAGTTAGCAAAAAAATGTACTTATTTCTGTTATTGTGGAGAATCAATGCATAGGATTAAGAAAAGCTAAAAAGCTAAAAAGACACCAGGAGCTTTTCTGGTGAACAAAGAGAAAAATGTCCTCATTTCATTGATGTCAATTTCGTGGAATAATATAGTAAATTAACAACTTTCATCTCATCCCTTCTAGAGAACATGATCAACAATGAAACAAATCTGATCTATCAAATCTGTAATTTTATAGCAGATAAAAGCTTCACCATTTGTCTTTGGAAATCAAATGTCACAAAGGATTTAGCATCAATTACCATCGAGCTCAATTAGTGTTTATTCTTATACATTAATAATAAATTTGAAGTTTCATTGCTCATTTGCTAACAAAGTAAATGTGTCTGGTAAATCTGGTAAAAAAATTAGAATATATAATTGGACAAAAATAAATCTTGTGACTAATAAATGTCAACCTTTGAGACATCAGATCCACAGCAGGAAACCTTCATGGCTCCAAGCTGATCAAATGGAAATTTTAATCCAAAATACTCATAGATTGGACATCAACCATGGTAACATGTTTTACCAATTCAATAATTTGTCACAAAGGGAAATTTAATAGAATGTCCAAGATAACATTCAACTGAACATAAAATGACTAAACTTCTTTCCTTTATATTTATATTCACAGTAACTTACCAAGGGATTTGTACTTTTTGATGTGTAAAAAAAGTCTGGATCTTTATTCATCTCCCTGCTGAGATCAGGACTGATGTCAAACAGCAGCAGCTCAGTGTTTTCTCCTCCTTTATCCACACTGAACACTCCACTCCACAGGACCTGCTGTCCACCTGGGACCACCGAGGAGGCCAGCAGTCTGCTGCCTTCACCTCCAGAGGAACTGAGAGTCGCTCCACGAAGAGACTTCAGAGTGTCACTTTTACTGGTTTCAGCCTGAAGCCAGATCAGACGGACTTTGTTGGTTTCACCTCCTGATGCCACTTGGAGAACAGATACACTGTTGAGTTGATCTGGAATCCGTCCACAAACTCTACCTCAGCTTCAGTTTGGATCCCAGGTTTATCACCTGACTGACCAGACCAGGAAAATATTTCCCCAGGCTGTCTGTGATCTGTGTTGTGGAGATTGATTGTCTTTAAATCAGCGCTACACTCTGTCTTGTCTCTGTGGTTTTTTATCGCTGTCAGAATGTAAGTCTCAGTCTGACCTGATTTCTTCTTCACATCCACCAGAAAGCTGACAGTCCCATTGCTGCTGCTCCTCTGAGGTCCCACCTGGATGTGTTCACTGTAAACCAGCTTAGAGATGTTCTTCAGGTCCAGAATCTCACAATAGCCACAGTAATTGTTGGTCACACCGCAGCTGACCAGTGTATCATTCCTAGTAAATGGAATTAAAATATTGACACTAAACTTTGCATTTAACAAATCCGTTTCCGAGATTCGATGAAACTCTGCATCACCCATCCCATTGTCGTCCTTCAGGATCCCTCTCTGGGTCAGGCTGTAGATCAGAGTCAGGTCATGGCTCAGCTGGTACAGCTTCTCCTCTGTAGCGATGTAAACAGAGTTGGTGGACACTGCAACCTGCAGAATGTTTCCCTCAAAACTCAAACTTCCATCTTCCTTGTGATTCCAAGCAGGTTTGACCCAGACAGCACAAAGCAGACCAAGCAGCAGGATCATGTTGCACCAAAGGATGCAGCTCTGCCTGAGACACTGAGGGACTGACACACTGTAGGACACTGATCTGTGGGTCTCTGCAGAGATGAGAGCTAAAGCTAGAGGTGCTAACTGTGGGAGGAACTGAGCCCACACAGCAGAACTACAAATAAAAATACATGGTTGGTCTCACATAGTTTGTAAAGATTGGAGCACAAACATACAGATTTATATCACAATGTTGTTTGTTTGCTAAACATGGCAACTTGATGTGCATTTCTTTTAGCCCAAGGCATACTTTCAGAAAGAGAGAATATAAGCAATCTTTGATTTGTTGCATTTATATTTGCATTAATTTTGTCTTTGCCTTGATTTAGGTTAACAACTGTGACAATGTGTGATTGCCAAGAAACGGCAGATATTAAATTACTTTTGATTAAATGCTAATTAGAATAGAATAGAATAGAATAGAATAGAATAGAATAGATAGAATAGAATAGAATAGAAGTACTTTATTCATCCCAACCGGGAAATTACTGTGCAGTAGCAGCAAACACAAACACATTATATCAGCAAACATAGAGCGTCACTTCCCAGCTATGACAACAGTGCCATCTAGTGTTGAATCTCGAAAGCCCATTTTAAATAAAATAAATAAATAAAAACGTTAAAACATGTATTTACTTATCTCAATTTGATTGGGTTCTCAATTGTTTTCTTGTAAGAGCATGTCTATAGACAAATAATATCTAATAATATCAAGAAAACTGTTTTAAAGGTTTTTAATTTTTGAAATATTAATTATTTATCCTGACAAAAACAATATGTTTTAATTTTTTTATATAGTTACCTGGCTATTTTTCCGGCCAGCGAACCATTCCGCCACCCAGTGGTCCTTTTTCAGACCACTTAGTCTCATGTACCGCTCAAAAATGCACAATATGTCTATAAATAATTTTAGGATAGGCTATTATAAGGAAGTGTTGAGATCTACCGTTTTCCACCGAACTAACGTATTTGCCACTTCGGCACAGTCTAACCTTCAACTGTGAAAAGTCAGAGGATAAAAACGCTAGACTCAGAGCAAAACTCAGATGTCCCAGCTTTTACTAGCATGTAAACGCACCATCTACATACAAATCTGGGAGCTTCCCTAAAGCGTGAAATGAGTCTCAAAAATACTTGTGCACTCGTAACCGGATCTGTGTGTAAATGCAGTTTTGTGTGTGTGTACCAGGTGATTTGTGTGTACTTTTTCAACACTTATAGGCGTAGGAGAAGGTTTACTTTATTTTTAAGGTTTACAAATCCAGGATTACATACACACACACACAGATACTTTTACGCACGCACAAATCCTTTTACACACACGCAGATATTTTGAGACTATTTTCACCCCATATCTTAGTGTATAGCTTTTTTTTAAATCTGTCATATGAAGAGAATCGATGATAAAGATTTTTTTTAATTAGGCTAACTCTCAGCAGGTGTTGAGGAGCTCCTTTGATCTTGTGACGCAGTTATTTTTTTGCCCGAGCTAACCTAGCATAAATCGTCGGAACGTCAATCACACATCTGAGAATACATCCTATATTCTAAATCCTAGAATACTTGTACTTAAAATATTGGGGAACCCTTCAAGCCATTACATTCAGGGATACGTTTCCGATAGCAAGGACTTCAGTTTCCTGTGAGTTACTAGCAAAGTAAAATATATTAATAAAATTGAGAATGTTCAAAAACACAATAACAGATAACAGAAGAGTCCAGCAAGAATGACAGGAGGGGAGCTGGATTGCTGACAAGAGACTATTTATTCTATTTCCTAAATGCCACAATTATGAAATATGTCAGTTTTGCTTATTAATATTCATTAACAGTGTTTCTCCAAACATCTACAGAAAAATTATGAAATCATTTTGTATAACTGGTTTACCTTTTTGGCTCTATGAGAGAGATGGACACAAGTTTTGCATTGTGCTTAAAACAAAAGTACAGATAAATGGAAAATGGAAATAATAAATATAAATGCATGTTATAAACGAAGTTACTTTACTTCTGATGTATCTTGAGGCTGACTACACATTTGTCTTTTTGGACACATGTCCATATTTTTGTTTTTTGATGCTCTTGACTTAAAAATACAAAAGTAATTGTGGATCGATTTTGAATCACTTTAAAAGTGTGTTAATATGTGAACTCATGGTATGAGCTCATTTCCTTCCGCTTTCTTTCAGCAAAGCCGCAGCGCTTTTTGTCACATCTCTGTCGACACAGTGTCTACAGTCCAACATTGTCTCACTGCCTCTTTTGGCTCAAGATGATCTTTCTGCTCGGTCTGCTTTGCTCCATCAGGGGAGAACCTGCTCAGTGTCTGGAGGAGCACAAAGGTTTCAACTTTGCAGAGGACCTCCGTCAGCTCACTGTGGGTAACAGCTCTGTTTACATCGCTACAGAGGAGAAGCTTTACCAGCTGAGCCATGACCTGACTCTGATCTCCAGCCTGACCCAGAGAGGGATCTTAAAGAGGGAGGACCAAGCGGACAAAGAGGAGTTTTACAGAGACGCCATGAAGGCTGCCTGGAACACAACTTTCAGAGTGAATGTTTTAGTACCATTTGTTAAGAATGACACATTGATCAGCTGTATTGTGACTGGAAACAAACTCTGTGGTTTTTGTGAGATTCTGGACCTGAAGAACATCAATAGGTTGGTTTACAGTGAACACATCCAGGTGGGACCTTTGAAGAGCAGCAGTGGGTCTGTCAGCTTTTTGGTGGATGTGAAGGAGAAATCAGGTCAGACTGAGACTTACATTCTGACAGCAATACAGAAACACATACAGAAGACAGAGTGTTGCTCTGATTTAAAGACTATCAACCTTCAAAACACCAATCATAACCAGCCAAAATAAACAAAGGCGTTCAGGCCCCGGCCGGGAACGTTGAGCTGGACTTCAATAAGCTCAATGAACATTCCTAATGCAGCATAAGAATGTAGACCCCCTGGGGTTTGTACTGGTGGTGGCGGTCAAAGGAAGATGAGGCCTGAGAGCCGGGAGCAGAAGGTGGAGATGGGGCGGAGGTGGGTTGATCGCAGCTGGTGAGCAGAGGAGGCCATGGGTGAAGGACCTTTTGATCTGGAGCCCATTTTCTTCCACTTCATCCGGGGTCGGGTCGCGGGGGCAGCAGCTTCAGAAGGGAGGCCCAGACTTCCCTCTCCCCAACCACTTCTTCCAGCTCCTCCGGGGGAACCCCAAGGCATTCCCAGGCAGTCTCGACCCAGGATAGTCCAGCGTTTCCTGGGTCTTCCCCGAGGCCTCCTCCCGGTGGGACGTGCCCGGAACACCTCAACAGGGTGCGTCCAGGAAGCATCCTGACCAGATGCCCAAGCCTCAACTGGCTCCTCATGACGTGGAGGAGCAGCGGCTCTACTTTGAGTCCCTCCCGGATGACCGAGCTTCTCACCCTATCTTTAAGGGAGAGCCGGGCCACCCTGCGGAGGAAGCCCATTTCAGCCGATCTCGTTCGTTCGGTCATGACCGGAAAAAAAATCATATTATTGACAAATATCTCATGAACAACTTTGACAACTTAGTTTGCAAATCAATGGTTTAAATATAATACAAGGCTTGATAAATAATGTGCTATTGTCTATTACTTTAAATGTGTGCAGATTTAGTAAGGCACAATAAAAGTAATTTTTCCACTCCAATACAGTTTATGGTCCATAGTGAAGCCTGTTTCATGAATACCTCTTGTAAACTTTCCGAAATTGTCATAACTCGTAAAATCCTTAGAAATACCTAGGATAACATTTTTTTTTAATTTTCACATTAAAAGAAAGTAATTAATTATTTTAATGTCCATTATTTGTTGCTCCAGCAGGAGCTCCTGGATGCTTTTCAAAGTTAGTAGCCAAAATGGTAACACTTTATTTGAAGGGGTGTGCATAAGACTGACATGACACTGTCATAAACATGACATAACATCTGTCATGAACATAAAGGAGTCTTTATGAATGTTTATGACAGTTGTCATGAAGTGTCATTTGGTAAATAATGACACTTTTAATGCAAAGTTGCTCTAAAAGTTGCATTAATTGTCCATTAGAGGTGCCAACTTTGCATGATTTTGTAAATTATGATAATTTAATGCAAAGTTGGTATTTTTAATGGGCTTTTTATGAAACTTTTAGAGCAACTTTGCATTAAAAGATGTATGTATTAAAAGATGATAATGGCCAAGTAAAAAGGTATTTCACGACAACCTACCGGATGGTCGTGAAATGCCAGAGACTCTAGAGCAGCGCTGCCCAAAGTCGGTCCTTGAGGGCCGACATGTTTTAGTTCTCTCCCTGGTTTAACGCACCTGGATCAAATGATGGCTCGTTAGAAGACCTAAGAGGAACATTGACATACTGAAAAGCCCTCCAGGACCGACTTTGGGCAGCCCTGCTCTAGAGTGTCTTCGTAATTCGTAAGACTTGGTAGGAATCGTTGGGCTGTCAGTAATGACAATTTTCTGACACTAGAGGGCATTTTTGTTAAAGAAATGTATCAGAACTCATCCCTTTATGAGTAGACAATGTTTCGCCTTGAATTCAGAAATAATCATAGACTTTTAGAGTAAGTCGGTTCGGACTATTTTCGTGATATTCTATTAGTTTTCGGAGGTGCGCGACCATGTAAAAATGTCATTCAAAAACCGTTAATTTTAACTAGGTTTAACGCGGTATAATTACCTGAGGAGCGCGCGCTCGCTCAACAGGTGCGCGTTTTGTTTTTCGGGGTTTTAAGCGTCTGAACAAGGTGAATTAATTTGTGTAAACACGCAACATGGTTACTAAAACTTTGTAAATTATGTGTTGTTTTTATTTCCGGTTTCGCTCATTTCCTTCTAATTTCAGCACTTCTTCTTTCAGGAAAGCCTCAGCGCATTTACGCGCATCTCTGTGGACACAGTGTCCTGCTGTCCATCAGTGTCTCTCTGTCTCAGTCAGTCTTTGGTTCAAGATGATCTTTCTGCTCGGTCTGCTTTGCTCCATCAGGGGAGAACCTGCTCAGTGTCTGGAAGAGCACAAAGATTTCAACTTTGCAGAGGACCTCCGTCAGCTCACTGTGGGTAACAGCTCTGTTTACATCGCTACAGAGGAGAAGCTTTACCAGCTGAGCCATGACCTGACTCTGATCTCCAGCCTGACCCAGAGAGGGATCTTAAAGAGGGAGGACCAACCGGACAAAGAGGAGTTTTACAGAGACCCCATGGAGGCTGCCTGGAACACAACTTTCAGAGTGAATGTTTTATTACCATTTGTTAAGAATGACACATTGATCAGCTGTGGTGTGACTGGAAACAAACTCTGTGGTTTCTGTGAGATTCTGGACCTGAAGAACATCAATAAGCTGGTTTACAGTGAACACATCCAGGTGGGACCTCAGAGGAACAGCAGTGGGTCTGTCAGCTTTCTGGTAGATGTGAAGGAGAAATCAGGTCAGACTGAGACTTACATTCTGACAGCAATACAGAAACCCAGAGACAAGACAGAGTGTAGCTCTGGTTTAAAGACGATCAACCTTCAAAACACCAATCAAAACCAGCCTGGGGAAATATTTGCCTGGTCTGATCCTTCAGGTGATAAACCTGGGATCCAAACTGAAGCTGATGTAGAGTTTGTGGATGGATTCCAGATCAACTCAACAGTGTATCTGTTCTCCAATGTGGCATCAGGAGGTGAAACCAACAAAGTCCGTCTGATCTGGCTTCAGGCTGAAACCAGTAAAAGTGACACTCTGAAGTCTCTTCGTGGAGCGACTCTCAGTTCCTCTGGAGGTGAAGGCAGCAGACTGCTGGCCTCCTCGGTGGTCCCAGGTGGACAGCAGGTCCTGTGGAGTGGAGTGTTCAGTGTGGATAAAGGAGGAGAAAACACTGAGCTGCTGCTGTTTGACATCAGTCCTGATCTCAGCAGGGAGATAAATAAAGATCCAGACTTTGTTCACACACCAAAAAGTACAAATCCCTTGGTAAGTTACTGTGAATATAAATATAAATGAAATAATATTGATTGTTTTATATTCAGTTGAACAAGTTTTTATCTTGGGAATTCTATTAAATTTCCCTTTGTGACAAACAAATTATTAAATTGGTAAAACATAATGTTAGATGTCTGCATTAAAATTTCCATTTGATTAGCCTTTGTCACAGTTCCAACAATGTCCAGACCTTTGTCATAATAATGCCTGTGTGAGTTGTGGCATATATTTGAGTTCTAGTTTGCTGAGTGTTTTTGTCATCTTATATATGAATATTGAAAATCCAGCTGATTAAAAATGGACCTAAAAATTTTGTGTTGCAGTTTAGAAAACTCTCTAAATCTCTTAGTTAATAAATTGGAGAACAAGACAAAATGTTGAAACGATCCTCTCTGTTCCTCAGCCAGTTCCTGTGCCTCTGAACCCAAAGGCTGTGCTTTTTAAGCAGAACCTCATGAGTTCTTTTCTGGCTGTCAGGGTGAACAGCTGGGTGGTTTTCTTCATTGGAACAGCAGATGGACAGCTGATCAAGGTGGGTAGGAAACTAACAACTGAGAGGAAAGAACTGTGTTTTAGCAAAATAAGTAACATTAAACTGTGGATTTGTTGCATCTTTTATAAACCATATTAGCATAGTAAAAACCAGAATATATTGCATCATTTATGAACACAGTGACAATGTGACATTGAAGTGTGACAGAGTTAACCTGGACCTCAGATGTTTGTTGTTTTTCCTTAATAGAAACACAATCATCATACCATCTTTGTTTTTGAAGAGCATCTTTCAAATTTGAATGTTATTATGCAAGTTGTTACATAGCCTCAGAAAGAGAAGATTAAAATAAGATATGTGAATATCAGAGTTCTTGAGCCATTTTGTATAGGACTTCCAATAAAACCCTGTTTCTCGATACATCCTCTAACCTACACTTGATTTTTTCAGCTTTCTGTGGACAGGAAGTCCACACATCCATCCATCCATCCATCCATCCATCCATCCAACACCAACCAACCAACCAACCAACCAACCACCTGTGTCTTGGATACATCTTGTATCTTTAACCTACACTGTTGTTGTTGTCATCAGCTTTCTGTGGACAGGAAGTACCAGCCCTCCTGTCCACAGATCCTCCTCAGAACCAGTGGAGACAACAAAGTGTTTCCAAAACTCCAACTGGATCCAGTGGATCAGAAACATCTCTATGTGCCGTTTAAAAACCAGGTAGATTGGAGCTTCTTCATGTGGCGTTCACTTACCCTGCCTGTTGATGTGTTTCTGAAACATGGTGTTCTGCTCCAGGTTCAACGTGTTCCAGTGTCAAACTGCAGAACTTACCAAACTGTGAAGGATTGTCTTTCTGCCCAGGATCCATTCTGTGTCTGGTGTGTCTCTGAGAAAAGGTCAGAGAAACTTCATCTCAGCTCAATCCTTCATCTCAACTTTATGATGACACATTTACATTTTTTCAGCTGCTCATTTAAAGACGACTGCAGAGGTTCAGAGAGGCTGTCCATCCCTGATGAATCCAAGCAGGAAATAGTTTCTCACAGATTTCTGAAGGACTCCACAGGAGAGGTGGGTTATTAATATATTTATGACTGTTTTCATCTGGAACTATCAGTTATTATCATCTT
Source organism: Poecilia picta (assembly GCA_033032245.1). Taxonomy (NCBI): domain Eukaryota; kingdom Metazoa; phylum Chordata; class Actinopteri; order Cyprinodontiformes; family Poeciliidae; genus Poecilia; species Poecilia picta. The sequence goes on from CM065375.1 coordinate 17,405,951, forward strand.
ATTTCTGTTCTTTTCGCAGATGAAAATAATCATCCAATCACACCTGACTACAGAGAAGACTCAGTCTAACTTCACCTGTGATTTCTCTACAACCTCCACCCAGCTTTGTAAAAAACTAGAATCAAAACCACAGTACCCACAATGCACTTGCATTCTGAATGACCTCTTACCCACTGATGGTCAGTGATGGTCAGGAAGTCTTTAAACATTTTGTTCCAGCTGTTAAAGTTTTATACTTTATCTTGGATTTACAGATCTCGATGTTACCGTGACAATCAAACTTGGAGACACATCTCTGTCAGAACAAATAAAGATGATCAACTGTTCCAGTATCCAGGGGCAACCAAGTTTTCACCTGTAAGTTCATTTTTGTTTTAGAATACAGATTTAATAACAGCTGATATCATCATAAAGTGTAGTAGAATAATTTAACTTCATTGTTTTCATAACAACATGGAGGTGTACTCTACATAAAATCTGAATAATACAAATATTGTAGCTGATATTTAAATCTGACAGATTATATGCTGGTAAAATCATCTGTTTCCTTTTGTAGCTGAAAGGAAAAGATTAGTGTTGAATCCTGAGAAGCTTCATTTTCCACAATGTTTCATGAACATAAATTATGTCATCACTGAGCTTGTTGTTTTTAGGAGAATCTGTATCAAGTATCATAATGTTTGAGTAAAGCTGAGATCAAACTGGTCCTGTTTTCTGTCCAGGTGTCAGCGGTGCATCAGAGCAGGATGTGGATGGAGACAGAACAGCTGCTCCTGGGCCACTGATGCAGTCAGCAACGTAATCATGAAATTTTTTATGATTTTAAGAAATTTAGAGAAGTTTCTTCTCAGATAGTGCTTGTTAGACATAATTACATTTCTTTAATAAGAATGTCCATCCATCCATCCATTTTCTTCCGCTTATCCGGGATCGGGTCGCGGGGGCAGCAGCTTCAGAATAAGAATAAGAATAAGAATAAGAATAAGAATGTCTATTATATTTTTAACAGTTTCTGTGTTAAACTGGACTAATGTCGACTGGAACAGCTTCATTAAATGATCTGATAAATGTCACTTATTTCTTTCCTTCTGCAGGATATTTGTGAAAATATTGAGCAGTTTGGGAGGAACTTTCCTGTGAGTCAGATTTTTAGTTAATCTGAATTCAGTTGGTTATACTGAAAATAAACCAACAAGTTATGTTTTCAGTATAACTAGTTGGTAATGTGAAACATTTGTATTTTCTGCTCCTTCAGAAACCAGAGATCTCCTCCGTCTCTCCCAGTGTTGTGTCGTTCTATGGCAGAAATCATGCTGTGCTGTCGGGTCGTAACCTCAGAGATGTGACCAGAGTCAGGATTAACGCTGACCTGGACTGTGACCCAAAGGAGTGAGTTGATTTGTTCTTTACTACAGTATGTGAAGACATTATGTACAACTCTTCTAAAGTATGTGAGCCAAGAGATCTTTGGATTTTACTATGGCAACACTGAACTAAATGTATATAATATATAGATTTCATGCATTACTACAGATACATAGAGTGTAACTAGCAGACCAAACTTTAGAAATTCTCAATTTAAAACTCTGGTGCTTTTAAAGCAGATCAGTGATATTTAACACAATTCACAATTTAATGGTTTTATATAAAAAAAACTATACAGTCTTATTTGCAGATTTTATCGGATATTTATTTTCTTACATTTTCACCTCTTTCTTACTCAGCATCCATCAGATTGAATGTTTTTAAACACAAGTGTTTTCCTATTAGTTCTTGAAACATGTTCAGTTTCTCATTCAAATCTGCATATCTTCCAAGTATTATATATAAATTATTGGAAATATATATTTTCAACATATGTTTGATATTGCTGAGGACCATGATGCTACATTGTCAGTTTTATGGGTTTTTGTGATGCATATGATATTAGTTTATAATTTTCAGTGTCTCTCTCTTTGTTCTCTGGTCAGATCTCCTGTGTTAACCAACAATGGCTCCAGTCTGACCTTCCATATTCCCAGCACAGAAACTAAAGGCCTGGCCAAAGTGTGTGTTCTCCTCCCAGATGGAAGTTGCCACGGCAACTTCACCATCACCTATCAGTCTTCACCAATCTGTACTGGCATTACACCAAGCAGCAGCTGGAGAAGGTATTTCAATGTTTGTGCTAAAAATATTGAGTGTATAAGGATGATTCCTTATACACTCAATGTCACACTGGTGTGTGTGACATTAAGCTGCAGTACAATTATCTTAGTCAATAAAACAGTGATGTCTGAAGCCAATGAAGTTTTTTTCAGAGGCATATTCAAAAATGTGGTGTGGTGTTGGTTGTTCATGCTTCAAAATCTAGTAATGAAGCTGAATTAAAACAATTCTGCAAATGGGAGTGAAAAAAAAAAATCAGAAGCCATTTGTGATATAACCAGTTATTGGGTTTAAATTAGCTGCTTCCATATAGGGAGATTGGTCTGATAGTTTTTTTTTTAAATAAACTAATAATTTGAAAGCTGCATTTTGTTTTTATGTAGGTGATCTTTGATGATATGTTTGGAAACCTAAAACATTTAAATGTGAGAAAAGCAGAAACAGAATAAATGCATAAAGTATTAAATACTTTTTCAAGCCACTGAATGTAAATAAAAATCTACAGTTAGAAGAATCCATGTAGTGTTCTGTCAATAAACTGGTCAGAATAACGAGTAAAGTCTTTGTCCTCTCTGTGTCCTGCAGTGGCGGCAGGAAGGTCACTATTTCTGGGACTCACCTGGGTTTGGTGGAGCGGATCACACACAGCCCCACCCAGCAGGAAGTCATGCCTCTGATGAACAGCAGGTATCAGGTAACTCTGCAGACAGGAACTCTGTTATCAGCATACAGTGAACTACATTGTGCTACGTTTTTATTTTCAACAGACTCTCGTATATAAAACACCTGCAGCCAAAATCCGAGTGTCCAGCAGCACCGTGTTTCTGAAAGTAGCCAATGAAACATTGGCGTGTTCTAAGATAATAACCTACTATCCTGACCCAGAGTTTACCAGCTTCACAGCAGTGAAGGAAGGGGAAGATGTCCGCATCACTATTCAGGTACGGCATGAATTTGTTCACTCAGACATGTTGATGTTACATTATTGAAGGGGAAACTGGTTTTGTTCTTTCAGAAAAAGGCAGATAAGCTGCAGATGACAGAAGCAGAGCTACTGGTTGTGGGAATTCAGAATGAAGTTGAACATCCCTGCATCATAACACCTGAAGACAAGACAGAAACCTTAATCTGTGTGATCAAAAAGATGCAAAGCTCTGACATTGATATGATCAAGGTAAATCCTAAATTTATAATAGTACAAGTGCTGTTGAAATTCTGTGTTTTTTATTTGCAACTACAACAGCTTTCCCAATCAATTTCTCACATTACTTGCAGTAGAACTTCTCCTGATATGTATTTATAGCTTTAACTTTTCTTCTCATTACAGCTCAAAAGTCTTCTTAATTAGTTCTGTCTTTCTTTTCAAGATCAATTATGGAGAAACATCAACAAATCTGCGGGTTTTGTCTTTATTTCATAAAGTCCTCCTGATCCTGCGGCTCTTGCTAATACCCTGCGTTATCGCTGGTAAGTATCTGAATGGCTGATGTTTTGATCCACTAGCTTATTGCACCAAATAATGTCTGACTTTTTATCTGCATTTTCCACAATTAAGCTATTATAATGAATGCCATGTTAATGTGGTCATTTGTCAATGAGCAGGACATTTCTATTTGCTCTTTTATACAAATCAGCATCAATGATTCCACTCTGAACTATTTATCTTTCAGTGCTGGTGTTTATTTGTCTGCGGGTAAAACGAGATTCACGTCTGAGAAAAACCAGATCTGATCACCTGGAACTGGAAGACACTGCTGAATGAAGAGGTTGAAGAGCTTTGTACTTGAATGATATCTTGACCATCTCAGCCACTTTGACCTCTGTCAGGTGATAAACTAGTGATTGTAAAGCTAGTGATTCACTATATTTTCCAATAATAACCCAGATTTTGTTTTTCGGCTTAACAAGAACACACAATGTGTGTTTACTGTATATTTCAAGGTATTCTTAAATTCTTTAGAAATTAGTAAAGAAAACAAAAAACAAAAGAACATAAAAATAAAGTGCTATTTCTAAACCTCAAAACTATGATACTTTTTTTTACATATAACTGAGTAATGGTTATAAAGTTACAGCTCTAAGTTGATCATCTTGACTTCAAGTCTAAAAAACTGATTTAAATGCCACAGAAACTGTTCAACATGATGAACAGTTTCTCTGTTCACAGGGTGTTATTATTAACTGTACTACCTACAACGGTAAAGTCAGCAAAATTTACTTCCTTTTTTTACTGTTATTTTGGTTTTCAAGTGCATTTTAAGCACAGATATTTAGAAATGTTTCATGACAACAGCAGCAGATGGGAGTGAAGAGAAGTAACCTTTAAGATAAAAATAAAAAAGTGCTACTTAAAGTGATGCAGGGAACACAGCAGTTTGAGAATCTAAAGTACAAAGAAGACAAAAGATTTAAGATCTATAGAATCATAATCAATAAGAATGTGCATTCACATGAGGCTTTTGCTCAACAAATTTGAAGTAGGCTTTCAAAATAACCTATAAGCAGAGATTAAACATACTAACTGTAGAATTAATATTTTTGGTGGTCTGCTGTGTCTTTCTAATATTAAATTCCTGGTTTTATTAAATAAATGGAAAATAAACGTATAAAACAGCAGAGATGGTAGTAACTAGTTATGTTTAGTTAACTAACTTCTTAGAAAAAATTCACTTGTATGAGTATTTTGACTATGCTGAACCTTTTCCTTTACTTACTTACTTTGCTTCACTATTATAAAGTAACGCTACTATTTACTTGAGTCAAAATGACTTCACTGAATGAAGAACAAACTGGTTTTAACCAAACGTTCACCACAAACCTACAGGTTGTTTTAGTTTCACAAGTTTTTTATTGAAGGAAATTGATTTTAACATTTTTTTAATTTTACCTCATTTGGTTGTATGGCAATATTTACTTTTTGATTATAAATTACCAACATTTCCAAATAACTAAATCTTGGTCCGTCTGATGATGTAGTTCTTAAATTTTAAATGATTGATGTAATGAAGGCTTGAAAACAGTCAGAGTGGAATTAATTAAAAGAAGCTTTTCAAAAGAAGGTAGTATGAAATAATAATGTAGAAAATACAACACTGACATTTTATAAAACTAAAAGTTTACTCCAGTACCACTTAGCTGGTTTCTGAAGTACATATTAAGAGAAAAGATAACCAGTGATGTGTTGCTTCACTGTGTGGCAATAGTTTGCTCCAGTTTCAATGGAAGGAAGTGATGTGTCTGATTGTGTCTGATATGTCTGTAATAGCAGCATGAGAATGAGCACACATCCAACAACAGGCAACCAGAAAACTCTCTTGATCTTCTCTGTTTGAATCACCTTTTCCAAGAAGCCTAACATTTTTACAAGATATTCACAACATTCATTCATTTAAGTCAATTGTAAACTCTTCTCAGAGTATGTAATATTATGTTTTAATATTATGTTTAACTTTAGGAAGTTTAATTAAAAGTTTTGTTTTGCTTCAGGTTTGACGGTTTTCATTTCACAGGAGATGAGAATCAGGAGCGGTGTTGATGAGCTTTACATTAAAAGCAAATCTGGTTTAATTTAGAAACGTCGACGTATCTCCAGCTACCAACGCTATTGACAAATGAATAAAATACGATCAATAACTAACTGAAAAGTTTTTGATGACAGCTACTTTCTGTTCAGGGAGTTACAAAGTAGAGTTGTGAACTAGGTTACATCACATTGGTTGTGATTTGCAAACAATTAAATGGTGTAAATTTGTTTTATAGCAGCTAAATTTACGTTTATAACCCAGAATTTGTCGCTTTTCGCCAGGTTTAATCTGTTAATGAAGAGTTCCTGTGATCGGAAATGTTGTGCGAGTTGCTGCATTAATAAAGGAAGCTGAATTCTGCTGCCTGCATCCTGAATAACAATCAGATTCATGTCGACTAGATTAAGGGTGAGAATGCAGGCTTTATACTGAGTCCCAAAATAATTCTACTTAACCTTGTTTTAATTACATTAAATTTTTTTTAGATCTACATAAATCAAATTTTAACAAGACATGTTCATATGTAATGTGCAATTAATAAATACAAGTAATTTACAAGTTACAGCCATTAGTAGGTTCCATGAAAATGGTATAATATATCTATATCTATATATATATACAGTATATATATATATATATACACAGTCCAGTCACATTAATGTGACCATCTGTCAAAAGCCAGAATAACCACCTTTCGCAGAGCGAACTGCTACGAGACGTGCAGGAAGAGAGTCACTTAGGTCCCTGAAGGTCTTCTCTGGGATGTTGAGCCATGCCGACTCTAATGCCGTGGCCAGCTGCGCTAGATTACGCGGTTGAGGATCCATGGCGCGAACAACTCGATCGAGATGGTCCCACAGATGCTCGATTGGGTTTAAGTCAGGTGAGTTTGCTGGCCAGGGGAGGACGGTAAACTCATCCTGGTGCTCTTCGAACCACGCACGTACACTGGCAGCTGTATGGCACCTCGCATTGTCCTGCTGGAAGATGCCATCATCCTGAGGAAAAACAATGCGCATGTAGGGGTGGACATGGTCCGCAAGGACAGATGCGTACTTGTATTGATCCATCGTGCCTTCCACAATAATCAGTGAACCCAGAGAATGCCAGGAAAACATTCCCCAGACCATAATGCTCCCGCCTCCAGCTTGGACCGTTCCTGCAATGGTTGCAGGGTGGTTCCTTTCAGAGGTTTCACGCCTTATACGCCAACGTCCATCTGTCCGATGGAGCATAAAACGCGATTCATCTGAAAACGCTACCTGTCGCCACTCAGTGGACGTCCAGCTGCTGTACTGGCGTGCAAATTCTAGCCTTCGTCGTCGATGAACACCAGTCAGCATAGGTGCACGAACCAGGCGTCTGCTTCGGAGGCCCAGACGCAGCAATGTTCGCTGAATAGTGGTTTGGGAGACACTTGTGGTAGCCCCTTGGTTCATTTTAGTGGTCAGTTGCTCAACGGTAGCCCGTCTATCTGCCCGAACGCATCTCCGCAACCGTCGTTCGCCTCTGTCATCTATGGCCCGTGGTGCACCACATTTGCCACGTCGTTGATTTTGGACAGTCCCATTTTGCCATGCACGGTACACTTTTACCACGGCGGCACGCGAACAGTTCACAAACTCAGCCGTTTCGGAAATGCTTCCACCCTTGGCCCGAAAGCCAATGATCATGCCCTTTTGGACGTCGGATAAATCGCTTCGTTTCTGCATTACGCCAACGATTGAAATGTTTTCCGAAGCCCACACACACCCTTTATATACGCTCAACTGCACTGTGCTGCCACCTGCCTTCTGTGATTGGTTATTTAACTCTGAAGTGGAAAGTACGTGGTGGTCACATTAATGTGACTGGACTGTGTATATATATATATATATATATATATATATATATATATATATATATATATATATAATTTGAACTCAGCAGATAATTCTGTTTAACAGTTTAGTCTCTCTATATTTTAAATTCTTAATATTCAGGCTTTTATCTGTTTGCAAATTTCTAAATAATGTTAGTTTTTATGTTTTTTCACATAGTTCATGCTTGAAAAAGTATGGTTTAGTCATGTAACCATTTAGAACTGCAGTTTTGCTGAAATGTGCAATAAAAATGTTCTATTTGGTTTGCTGATAATTTTCCCTCATCATTGTTCTCATCTAACAAAAGCATTATGCAGTGAGTTGTTTTTTTAACTCAGTGCGTGGGAGGGGCATGTCCAGTGAGTGATCAGACAAAATGAGCAACAAGTGGGCGATCCTTGGACTGGGGACTATAAAAGGCCCCAAAATGTCAAATTTGATCACAAGTCATAAAGCCTCAGATGTTTCATGGTTCACTATGCATGTTGGGTGCAGGGACGTCCACCAGTGCAGTAGCTGCACGGCTCAATGTCAGTAGACCTTAATAGACCAATAGAACGTTCAAGAGTTGGCGCTACTGCAAATCAACTTCATCCTCATCGGCCACGTGTGACCACTCTGGCACAAGATCGCCACATCCGGCTCATCCATCTGTAGGCTTGACTAAGACCAGAGACACACACACAACTGAGACTTTTGGTCTGAACAACAGACTCATCACAGCTCAGACTGTCTGTAACCGCCTACGAGAAACCAACTTGCCCTGGTAAAAAAAGAGTATACTTTAGTATACTTCAAACATACTTACATTTGTGAAAGTACACTTTAAGTATGCTAATTATTAGATGTACTACCTATAAGTATATCTGAAGTATACTAAAAAATACACTTGTACCAATTTCGAAATTAGTACATTAAACACACTTAAACATAATTGTACCAAAATACACTTTTATTATATTAGATATAAGTATGCTTTAAGTGAACAAAATATGAATGAATATGTTTGTACTTGTAAGTGCCTTATTAATATTTTACTATTTATTAAAATTGCATACCATAAAAAAAGGATAATCATGATGTAATTTTTAAGAAAGTATCCAATCAATTCTCAGATGTGTGATGTAAAAACCTTATAATCAACGGCATCTTGTGTAATTAATCTTTCCATGTAATTTTAGCCTAAAACAATGTAACTACTGTAGTGTAGTTATGCATGTCATTTACAAAATAGGTACGTAGAAATAAAGACAAATTAAGAGTAATTAAAATTGTAGTTATCAATAGTAGGAAATCAAAAATAAATTTAATGTAAATTTATAAATTTATATTATTAAATTTATATTTAATAAATTTTAATTTAAATTTAATACATTATTATATTAATAGTATATTTAAAATATATTTGAAATATATTTAACATTTAATATAATTTTGAGACATAATTGTATAAGTAATAACACTCAAAATATAATAATTATATCAAATGTAATAATAAAGCTCTGAAATATGAAATTTTAAAAGTATACTTTAAGTACACTCTAAGTATACTTGAAGTTGTTCCAAAAAACTATGTGTAGTATACTAAAGTATACTACTAATTGTAATTTTAAACTATTTAAATACTACTAAAGTATACTAAGTACAAAATAAGTTGTTCCAAAATGGTACAGTTGAAGTACATCGATAAAAGTATACTAAAGTATGTTAAAAATTAGTATACTAAAGTATTCTTTTTTTTTTACCAGTGTACTTTCTTAAAAATTACATCATGATTATACTTTTTGTATTGTATGCAATTTTAATAAATAGTAAAAGATTATTAAGGTACTTAAAAGTTCATACATATTCATTCATATTTTGTTCACTTAAAGTATACTTTTATTTAATATATTAAAAGTGTCTTTTGGTACAATTATGTTTAAGTGTGTTTAAAGTACTAATTTTGAAATTGGTACAAGTGTATTTTTAGTATACTTCAGATATACTTATAGGTAGTAATCTTAATAATTAGCATGCTTAAAGTGTACTTTCACAAATGTAAGTATGTTTGAAGTATACTAAAGTATACTTCTTTTTTTTTTTTTTACCAGGGGAGTATTTACTGAAAATAGAGTTTGAGTTTTTCTTTCCTTTTGTAAGTGTATATATACTGTTTATAAAGCATGCTGTAGAATATAAGTTACATGTAAAAATAGAATGTTCTTTTTGGTGGCGATTGCAATACATTTTTGTAGTTATTAGTATTTACACATACGGTCTTTGCTTATATTACAATATATTGGAAAACAAATACTAAACGTAATACATGGCAATATATTACTTAAAGTATTGAATAATATTTTCCAATATAAAGCGATATATTGTTGTGCCATAAAGATTGCACCAGGTTGGTTTAATAAACAAAATCATTTAAAAACAGCTTTATGTTTAAGTTGAACTGTGCATCATCAGAATAATGATGTCTTACCCTTAAGAAAAATACACAAAAAAACGGAATTTTTTGTTTTAAGATTAAACAAATCCACCAATTCAAGTCTGCTTAACTAGCATCATAGTGATGCATTTATCTCTAACATTTGTGGTGAGAGAAGAAAAGCTAATTAAGTTCCTGAATTTGTGGTATGACCATCATCTTAGATGTCAAGATAAATAACTGTGTAAGATGCACAAACATTTAGACTATACAGAATTCTGTATATTTAAAGACATCAGGAAGATTTAAACCTCCCTTTTTGCAACGTTTGTACAAAGTAAAGTTCAAACCTTTAATCGTGACACTAGTCAAAGTTCTTCTTGTGGTACTTTTGAAGTTGTGTTACAGCTTTAGAGTATCATGCCAGATAATTCTGGCATGATACTCTAAAGCCAGAATTATCTGGCATGATAATTCTGGCTTTAGAGTATCATGCCAGAATTATTGTTGATTAATGTGCTGAAAAGCACATTAATCAACAGCAAGACTGAATTCTGTGGGCTGACCTGAGAAGGGCTGTGTGAGTGAGTTGGTCTAAAAACCACGTCCACCAGTTCAGTCAGGAGAAATTGAACAGAACTGCAGGAAACTCATAATCGATCTAAATACCTGTATTTTACTGTCAAACTGAAACGTCATCATGTGACTCCAGTGAGTATTATGTTCTAAAAGGCAATCGCTATGAGTTATTTTGCTCTGCTCAGGCATCATCTGGAATTTTTAATAGCCAACAGCTGTGGCTACTATCCAGTAGCCAATAGATAGAAGCTTTGGGGTCTTCTGCGTTTGATAAGGTGCTACACAAGCACAAAGCCATTTACAATAACTTATAAGCTGAAGTAAGAGTGCTGTGCAACACAAATAATCACCCAACTGTTGTTTCAATAAAACATAATTTAATGAAGCTTCAAGGCAGATATTTCTTAATTTCTATAATTCTTTAGGAATTTTAATTATTAGCCTAATAATCAAGGCTACTTGAATTATTTCTTCAAATCATTTGAGAAATCAATGTAGCCCTACACAGCAAATATAGGAGGCCCAGATTAACACTGTCAGATTTGATTTCAACACTTTTAAAGTGTCTATATGGGTCCACACCAGAAAGTGTTAAACTAACTCTTTTTGGAGAGTTGGTACCTTAACTCTTATAAAGTGTGAGATATTTTATTGTTTGAACTTTTAAAAATTCTTTGGAAAATAAACATTTAATAAAGAGGCAATTATTTTCTCAAATGCATTTATTTCAAAAATATGCACCATAATTACAAAACATATTACAATGTGGAATAATGTGCATGTTTCACATGTAACTTTCATTCACATATTGTTATCAAAAGGTCTAACATATCAGCTGTGCAATACAAAATGCAGTATATTTAATACATTTTTCTTCAATACCATATGCATGAAATTGTTCAAAGTACAAGGTGGAGAAAGTAAAGCAAGCAGTTCGTGTAATATGATAGAGTAAATTTTCTTTTAACAGGTAAATTGCCAGATATTACAGTACATAACAGACCAACCTGATATGCAGATCCATCATTTCTTATCTAGTTCATGTTTCTGTTGATAAGAGTCAGTTCCTCTCTGCCCTCCACCAGAGAGATGTCTACCCACCAGAGAGATGTCCACCCACCAGAGAGATGTCCACCCACCAGAGAGATGTCCACTCACTAACAGATTGTCTTCAGGTTGTTGGGCTGTTCGTGATGTTTGGCCGGAGACACCAACCTGCTCCTCTACTGCATCAGACAGTCTTCAGTCTCTGAGTAGGACAGCCAGTGTCGGTCTGAATAATAACAAACAAAAAACATAACAATGAGGAATGGAGCGAAGGAATACATTTTACTACAACTCTACCAACAAGCCTCCATTACAGAAATGTAGAGTTTCAGAGATATTAACACTTACATAATCATTTTTGGAGCTTGTTGAATCTTTGAAGAATCCATGGAGGATCAGGAGGGGAAGGTTAGGCTGAGGACTGGAGATTCATCCTCAACCAAAGTGGTTCTAATATATACAAAAAAGACATAAAAGGTTTAAAACATGATACAAAACATATATCAGACACAACAGCGGTATTAATGCTCTAAACGTGAAAAAGGCTTTTATATTTTTTCAAAGGAAAAAGATCGATCTGAAAAGTTGATAAATCTGACCAATATTCATGTAAACATTTAATATCATGAAAAAACATACTCCAGATTATTACGGATCTAGTCAAGTTAGCCAATAATTTGATTAAATGTTCACCGCCTCGATATTTTCCAACATTTATACTCCGGTAACATTCGGCATGTTAAGCTAAACATGCTAAGCTAAACATGCTAACACCGAGCCGTGTGGTGAAGTGACGTCTATCATTCAGGTTGAGCTCAACTCAAAATAATAGTTATAAACCATCTCAGAAAAAATGACTTACCAAGTGCAGTAAATAACTCAGACATGTGGAAGTAAATAGTCTTGAAATGTCTTGGCTTTTGTCGCTTCTCTTCGGTGGGAATCTGTGATTCTGGGCGGAGTCAGTGAATTAACTCCTTCAGTGTTAAAGCCGCTGGTGGAGTTCAGAGTTCAGAAGTAAAGAGTTATTGATTCTATTTTAACACCTCTAGATTTGATACGGAAACACTTTGTTTTAACTCTGGATTTTAAGTACTAAAAATGTACACCCCAGACTTACATAAACAGAATGTGACTCTATAAGAGTAAAGTTAACTCTGCTTTTGGATGAAGTCTACAAACACCAAAAAATTTAACACTTTTGAATTTGCTGTGTACTGAACACACATTTGTCTTTATGATCACATACCCACATTTTGTTTTCTTGATGCTCTTGACTTAATAACTTCAATGTAGTTATGTGGAAACATTTTGTGGATTCATTTTGAATTACATTGAAAGTAAGTTAATATCTGAACTCATGGTGTGAGCTCATTTCCTTCCACTCTCACATCTTTCAGCAAAGCCGCAGTGTTTTTACCCACATCTCTATAGACAAAGAGACCTCAGTCTCTACAGTCCATCAGTATCACACTGTCTCACTCAGAGCTGCCTCCATTGGTTCAAGATGATCTTTCTGCTCGGTCTGCTTTGCTCCATCTGGGGAGAACCTGCTCAGTGTCTGGAGGAGCACAAATGTTTCAACTTTGCAGAGGACCTCCGTCAGCTCACTGTGGGTAACAGCTCTGTTTACATCGCTACAGAGGAGAAGCTTTACCAGCTGAGCCATGACCTGACTCTGATCTCCAGCCTGACCCAGAGAGGGATCTTAAAGAGGGAGGACCAACCGGACAAAGAGGAGTTTTACAGAGACCCCATGGAGGCTGCCTGGAACACAACTTTCAGAGTGAATGTTTTGTTACCATTTGTTAAGAATGACACATTGATCAGCTGTGGTGTGACTGGAAACAAACTCTGTGGTTTCTGTGAAGTTCTGGACCTGAAGAACATCAATAAGCTGGTTTACAGTGAACACATCCAGGTGGGACCTCAGAGGAACAGCAGTGGGTCTGTCAGCTTTCTGGTAGATGTGAAGGAGAAATCAGGTCAGACTGAGATTTACATTCTGACAGCAATACAGAAACCCAGAGACAAGACAGAGTGTAGCTCTGATATAAAGACGATCAACCTTCAAAACACCAATCAAAACCAGCCTGGGGAAATATTTGCCTGGTCTGATCCTTCAGGTGATAAACCTGGGATCCAAACTGAAGCTGATGTAGAGTTTGTGGACGGATTCCAGATCAACTCAACAGTGTATCTGTTCTCCAACGTGGCATCAGGAGGTGAAACCAACAAAGTCCGTCTGATCTGGCTTCAGGCTGAAACCAGTAAAAGTGACACTCTGAAGTCTCTTCGTGGAGCGACTCTCAGTTCCTCTGGAGGTGAAGGCAGCAGACTGCTGGCCTCCTCGGTGGTCCCTGGTGGACAGCAGGTCCTGTGGAGTGGAGTGTTCAGTGTGGATAAAGGAGGAGAAAACACTGAGCTGCTGCTGTTTGACATCAGTCCTGATTTTAGCAGGGAGATGAATAAAGATCCAGACTTTTTTCACACACCAAAAAGTACAAATCCCCTGGTAAGTTACTGTATTAAACATAATCTTTTAATATTGAAGGTTTACATGTCTCGTGTTTTACTCAGTCATGACAATCTCCAATGTTTTCCATGTTTGAATTGAGACAGAAAGAAAATGTATAAATGGTTGATTAATGTTTAAGAAATGGTCTGGCATGGCTTTATGGATCAGTTCTTTTTCAGTCTTTGGAGTAACATAGCTCTTCTGTTCAGCTCTAGCTGTTCTGTTCAGTTTTTACTCTCATTGGAACAATTTCCACACCCTTTTGTGATTAACTTTATGAATAATAGCAAAAATGTGTATTTTTGTGTTTAGTTTGCTGAATGTTTTTGTCATTTTTTATAGAAAACAAGCATTTAAATGTCAGTTTATTAAAATTAGTCCCAACCCCTCTCTTGTGCAGTTAAAATTATCCCCATAAATCAGTTTACTAATTAACAAGACAAAATGTTGAAACGATCCTCTCTGTTCCTCAGCCACTTCCTGTGCCTCTGAACCCAAAGGCTGTGCTTTTTAAACAGTACTTCATGAGTTCTGTTCTGGCTGTCAGGGTGAACAGCTGGATGGTTTTCTTCATTGGAAAAGCAGATGGACAGCTGATCAAGGTGGGTAGGAAACAACCATGACATGACCAGGTCACAGTGAAACATGTTTCAGACCTAACACGCCATCTTTGATTTTTAAGAGCATCTTTCAAATTTTATTGTGCAAATTGTTATACAGCTTCAGAAAGAGAAGATTTAATAGCTGATTATTTTGTATATAATTGGACTTCCATCCATCCATCCATCCATCCATCCATCCATCCATCCATCCATCCATCCATCCATCCATCCATCCATCCATCCATCCAACCTTGTTTCTTGAATACATTCTGTATCTCTTACTTATGGTATTGTTGTCATCAGCTTTCTGTGGACAGGAAGTACCAGCCCTCCTGTCCACAGATCCTCCTCAGAACCAGTGGAGACAACAAAGTGTTTCCAAAACTCCAACTGGATCCAGTGGATCAGAAACATCTCTATGTGCCGTTTAAAAACCAGGTAGATTGGAGCTTCTTCATCTGGCGTTCAGGTTCAACGTGTTCCAGTGTCAAACTGCAGAACTTACCAAACTGTGAAGGATTGTCTTTCTGCCCAGGATCCATTCTGTGTCTGGTGTGTCTCTGAGAAAAGGTCAGAGAAACTTCATCTCAGCTCAATCCTTCATCTCAACTTTATGATGACACATTTACATTTTTTCAGCTGCTCATTTAAAGACGACTGCAGAGGTTCAGAGAGGCTGTCCATCCCTGATGAATCCAAGCAGGAAATAGTTTCTCACAGATTTCTGAAGGACTCCACAGGAGAGGTGGGTTATTAATATATTTATGACTGTTTTCATCTGGAACTATCAGTTATTATCATCTTATTTCTGTTCTTTTCTCAGATGAAAATAATCATCCAATCACACCTGACTACAGAGAAGACTCAGTCTAACTTCACCTGTGATTTCTCTACAACCTCCACCCAGCTTTGTAAAAAACTAGAATCAAAACCACAGTACCCACAATGCATTTGCATTCTCAATGACCCTTTACCTGTTGATGGTCAGTGGTGGTCAGGAAGTATTTAAACATTTTGTTCCAAATGTTAAAAGTTTCATACTTTATCTTGGCTTTACAGATCTTGATGTTACCGTGACGATCAGACTTGGAGACACATCTCTGTCAGAACAAATAAAGATGATCAACTGTTCCAGTATCCAGGGGCAACCAAGTTTTCACCTGTAAGTTCATTTATGTTTTAGAATACAGATTTAATAACAGCTGATATCATCATAAAGTCTAGTAGAATAATTTAACTCCATTGTTTTCATAACAACATGGAGGTAAAATCTGAATAATACAAATATTGCATCTGATATTTAAATCTCACAGATTATATGCTGGTAAAATTATCTGTTTCCTTTTGTAGCTGAAAGTAAAAGATTAGTGTTGAATCTAGAGAAGCTTCATTTTTCACAATGTTTCATTAACATGAATGATGCATTGTCAGTCCAGCTTGTTGTTTCTAAATGAATCTGTATCATGTGTTGTAATGTTTGAGTAAAGCTGAGATCAAACTGGTCCTGTTTTCTGTCCAGGTGTCAGCGGTGCATCAGAGCAGGATGTGGATGGAGACAGAACAGCTGCTCCTGGGCCACTGATGCAGTCAGCAACGTAATCATGAATAATTTCATTAAATGTAGCTTGTGGAACACATCTGCATGTAACCAACATAATACCTATGGTGGCCACCCTAAATACCAGTACACCAAGACAATCTGAAACTGACCTACCAAAGAACATTGAGGAGCAAAAACAATTAAGACACAGCATTAAATGTAAGATGTGGATATTAGACACAACTACGTTCATTTCAAAATAAATTGTGTTGAATCATAAGTAGGTAGGAATTCGTCCTGTAACTGGTGTGTTACCAGTTCAAACCACACTGAGTCATTGTGTCCTTGGCCAAGTCTTTATTCTGCTGCCGGTGGTTTGAGGCCCTAGTGGCACCGACTGTATGACAGCCTTGCTTTTGTCAGGCTGCTCCAGTGCAGCCATGGCTACAGTGTAGCTCACCACAAGACATCCTGAATTCCATGTGTCTCCTCCTTCATGCAGGATGCTGTGTGTGCCAATATCAAGTTTGAGATGAACTTTTCTGTGAGTAAATTTTTTTTTTTCCTGATCTGACAACTCATACATTTTCAGTTTAGCTCACTGGTAATGTGGAACATTTGTATTTCCTGCTCCTTCAGAAACCAGAGATCTCCTCCGTCTCTCCCAGTGTTGTGTCTTTCTATGGCAGAAATCAGGCTGTGCTGTCGGGTCGTAACCTCAGAGATGTGACCAGAGTCAGGATTAAAGCTGACCTGGACTGTGACCCAAAGGAGTGAGTCTGACTATGCTATGCTGTGCAACATATCATTTTTAATAAATACCATATTTTCCGCACTATAAGGCGCACCAAAAAACTTAAATTTCCTCAAAAGCAGACAGTGCGCCTTATAACCCGGTGCGCCTAATATATGGACCAATATTGAGCCACAACAGGTCTAGCAACTACGGTAAGCAGCTGCCGACTTCATTTTCCCCATAGAAGAAGTGTGCAGTGTATGCTGGGATAGTTGTCAAAAAACTGGTTTGTTAATAAAGTTTGACTGACCTATTTACTCATAGACAATGTCCATGTATCTACCTACCCACCTAATAATCAGGTCGTCTGCAGGTCATCTAGCATCATGTTCTCCACGAACATGCTGCGCGCGAACGGAGAAGGGTGACCATCGTGCGGCCGCCCCATTCCAGTCGCGGAAGGCTCTCCTCGCCGACCGGAATCAGACTGTTTTGTTGACATTCTTTATGTCAAGTTCATCTCAAACTTGATATTGGCACAGACAGTATCCTGCATGAAGGAGGAGACACATGGTATTCAGGATGTGTTGTTGACATTCTTTATGCCAAAAAAGCATCATTAGACAGTCATCCGGGGTGCTTCGGCTAGAGTTACCAAGGGACCAGCACCTATACATTTAAAGCTGTGGGGGTCGGTGGAAGAGAGACAGAGACTGCAGCGGCAGCGTGTTGGTTGGTCTGTGCTAATCAGAAAGCAGTTGGGCACAATTTCACAACACCAAAACCGTGACTGAAACAATGACTAGTGCAGACTGCTATATATAGTACTCGGGGACCAATTTTTTATTATTAGACATCCATATTTGTAGTGAACAGAACAAATCATGTCCCGTTCAATACCTGACGGGTGGCAACATAACTGTGGCGTTTATTCTATGCGCCTTATAATGCGGTGCGCCTTATTTATGAAAAAAGTTTTAAAATAGGCCATTCATTGAAGGTGCGCCTTATAATCCGGTGCGCCTTATAGTGCAGAAAATACATACTTTCATTTTTAAGTGTTCTTACAGTTTGAATTTTTTTGTGTGTATTTTGTGGTGTTATCTATGCTTGTTTTTGATGTCTCCTGTTTTCTCTCTGTGTTCTCTGATCAGGTCTCCTGTGTGGAACAACAGTGACCTCAGTTTGTTATTCCACATTCCCGAAGTCGAAACTACAGGTGTGGTTAAAGTGTGTGCCCTACTCCCAGATGACAGTTGCCATGGCCACACAGAAGTCGTGTATCAATCATCACCAGTCTGCACCAACATCGTACCAAGCAGCAGCTGGAGAAGGTGTTTAAATCTTTTATGTGCAGCATTTACAGCAACTGTAGAGCATCAGTGATACTGTGAAATATGGTGTTCTAACACTTATAGTTACATTTGATAAATTAGATAATTATTAAAAAGATTTGTATTTCAGTAACTTAATTGTCTGTGTGAAATAGACTATTATATAGACCAATTACACAGACTGATGTTTTCTCATCTGAAATAAGACAATCTAAGATAATTAAGTGCTTAAAGAACAGAAAGAATGAACTTAGAAACTACACACAAAGGAAAGAACTAGTAAGGCCTCACAATATAGCAGTAATGAACACAGAAACGAATTTCATATGAGAATGCAACTGAATAAAGGAAAAGGATCAAAACAGACAAAAATAAAAACCAACACCCAAACACAAACTATTTAATATCACAGTATTAAAGGTTTTACAAAGTCATAGTAAAATGTCACACATTCTAACATTTTGCTGAACCACCTCTAGGGTCTATAAAGCACTAACAATGTTGTGCAAATGAATCATTTTTAAATGTATTTATTATACATTGATTTTTCTTTCTTAAAGCTGATATCTTATTGCTCTCCTTGTAAGGTATTATTCATGCATTGGAGACAGTGTGGTGTTTTACTAGTTTCAGCAATCAAATGTTTTTTTTTATTTGCTTAGAGCAATAATTGAACCCTTATAGAATAAAGTAGCACCCTGTTTCATTTCTGAGATTACTAAAAAAAAAAGTGCAATACTTTTGATCAAACAATCTGAGTAAAGAACTTTATGACTGAAGATGAAATTTGGATTTGGTTTTGAAAATAAACTCATTTTAATTCAAATCAGCCTTCTAAATCAGTATGTTTAAGTGTCTGACATGTAAAGCTCTGTGTATCTATTTGTAAGAAATGTATTTGAACTGATTTTGATTGTTTTTTGTTCAGGGGATGTGTGGGATAAAAACTTAGACTGATGAGTCAATCATATTTGAAGCTAATCAACAAACATTTTTCTATCTGGTGTATTTTTCTCGGACTGCTGCTCTGTGGCCGGCAGTGGAAACAGGAGAGTCTCTCTAACTGGAACCCATTTGGATCTGGTGGAGGGGATCGCACACAGCCACACCACACAGGAAGTCGTGTTCATCACAAACAGCAACTATCAGGTACTTTTGCACAGTTAATCTGATTGCTTGCACACATTTAACTACGTGTAATCTTCACAAAATACTATAATATTTTACCGTAACCTGGTAGAAGTGAAATTAAAACTGATACAGTTTCATTATTTCAGCATCAGATGTCTATCTGGTGACTACAGAGTGAGTACAGAGTTCCAGCCAGTTATTGACGTCTCAGTTAGCTATGGTTTAGTCTTCTGCTGCTGTAGTCTGGCCAACTTCTTCTCACTGGAGATTTGATTGATAGAGAAGTGTCTGGGAAAAAAGGAGAAAATATCCCATCTGATTGCTCTGAACTCAAACAAGTCAGATTCATCTACAAGCCTTAATGCTAAGTTGCTAATGTGGTTCTATTTGCTAACAAGCAGCTGAAACTGAATCTTATGAATGGGTCAGTGAAGGTGCCCCAAATTCCTTTCAGACTCTCGTCTATGAAACACCAGCAGCGGAGAATGACCGAAGCTCCAGCAGTGCCGTGTTTCTGAAAGTAGCCAATCGAAGCTTAGAGTGCCCTGAAAAGATGACCTACTATCCAGATCCAGAGTTTACCAGCTTCACAGCCATGAGCACAGGGCAGAAGAGCCGCATCTTTATCCAAGTAGGGATGTGTTTAAATAAAAAAACAAAAAACAAAAAAAAAAACAACCACCTGACATAAGGTCACAAAAGGTGAAACTCTTGTCTGTGTTCTTTCAGAAAAAGGCAGACAACCTGGAGATGGCGCTAGCAGAGCTGTCAGTTTGGGGTATTAAGGATGAAAAGCAGTATCCCTGCATTATAAAATCCAAAGAAAATGGCGACATAACAGAAACTATCATCTGTGAGATTCAAGGTTCACAAAATGACGACTTCACACACATAAAGGTAAATGTGATTCATGCTTCACCAAATTTGATACAACAGTAACATGTGTGGATTTGCTTAAAATATATTTGAGATAAATGTGTTGTAGGAATAAATGTTGTTCGATTCAACAGTACAAATGTTTATATCCCACCCAACGGCTCACTGGATCTGCTCCATTGTTGATCAGAATGGCTCACAATAACAAGCTGTGGCTCCATCTATTGTTCTGTAGATATTTGATTCTCTAGGCAGGTATTTATATATTAATAGAGACTAAGATCAGTTTGGCTAGTAATTCCTGATAATCACATGGTGTCCCAACTTTTTCATCTTGATTAAAGTGACCAACTTTATTAATAATTGCCCTTAGAGCTTAATAGTTATTCATGGTCTAATGTTGTGCAAAAAAACATTTGCAGGAGTTTTATTTACAGACTTATGTTTTCCTCTGATTACAACTCAAACTTAAAGTTCTTCTTAAATCAGCTGTATCTTTCTTTTCCAGATCCATTATGGAAAGGAAACAATAAATCTGCAGATTTTGTCTTTATTTCATAAAGTCCTTCTGATTCTGCGGCTCTTGCTAATACCTTGCGTTGTTGCTGGTAAGTACATTAGCATGACTGATGTTTTGTTTTGACCCACTGACTTCACCAAATACCAAATAACATACAACTTTCTATCTGCATTTCCTGACACAATGAATACCATATCATATACTTAGTCGATGTGATCGAAATAATAACTAGGACATTTTTATTTGCAGTATTGTTTGAATCAAGGTCAAAGTTCCTACTTAGAACCTCTTTGTATTCCAGTGCAGGTGATTATTTGTATGTGGAAAAGACGGACTGACGGCTGAGACAAAACTCTGATCACCCGACGGTTTCTGGAAGCAAAACTTCAATAAAGAGTTTTCTTCTTTTCTTGAACAGCTTTGTGTTTCTTTTGTTGTGTATCTAGAGGAATTAAAAAGTTGTCTGAACTCCTCAAACCTCTGTCTTTCCGGAATATCAAGTTTTTTGTAAATGAACCTAGCAAATCAAGAAATCTGTTTTCAGGGCCGGCCCAAGGTCATATCCCCATATGACCTTAAGCATAACCTGATTTGGGGCCTGTCCTGCTCAGAACATTAACACCTCTAACAGCATTGTAGAACAGAAGTGGAGAAATCTGGGTAAGGAGGCAGAGCTTAAAGCAATCTGACCAAATAATTGGTTATTTGCTGAGATGTATAGACAAACTGAAGATCAAACCCAGAACATTAAAGTCGTAGCATCAGTTTGTAGCAATAGTAACATAATCACTGTGAAGATTTTTTTTAATAGTTTTACAAAGTAAACTTTAGTTGTTCAACTCTTTTAATTTAGCTATGGAAGCCTTCACACCAAACTTAATATTCTCATTCTCTATAAGCAAAAATTTTAAATATGTTTATATTCAAATCCATGTATTTATGGAAGGTCCCTGATGATCTACAGACTCTATGTAGTGACTTCATTTCGCTTTGCTCTGTTTGCTTTTCACCTTTGTTGGTTGAACCGTTTTTTCTTTTTCAGTGTTTATCTGTTCCTGTAGTAGAGAACAAATATGCATGCAAATAATGCTTATGAACTGTTAAACGCTTCTTCCTAGCATTTAATTTCTTAATGTTGACAATAATGGAAAAAGCAGTTTTGCTAAAATATTATTGTTCATGTACAAACACATTTTTTTAAGAGGGATGATTTCTACTGCTAGAAATACACATTTTGAATGATTCATATCTTAGTCAATAAATACACAATTCCTATGTTGACCTTTTGTTTTATTTCAACAAAAATTAAAGTGTGAAAACAGAATGCTGACAAAAATATTGAACTTTTCCAAAATTTTTGAGTTGTACCTTTTTTGTATGCCACTTAGTGAACTGAAAGACAAATGGAATTTTTAATACTATTCAATCTTTATCAAAAGGAGTCTAGATGGTTGGGACAATGGTTACTGAAGAGCTGGAAGTGGTCAGCTGCAGCAGAGAATCAACTGACAAGAATATTAAGCCTGTAAATTGTAAATTCTACAAAGAATCACAAAATAGAATCCAAATTGGTGCTTATTCAGTGTGAGTCGGGTCAAAAACATTAATTGACACTTAAGTTAGAGCGTTTGCATGTTCTTAATCAGCAGGATTTTCTTGTTAACTGTGACTGGAAATGTGATGGAGCCGGCCAGTCCATTTAATAACTTGGGTTGTTGATACTCTCAATATCAATGTTAGGAGAGATATTGAGATCAACAATTCAACTAAACAATAAACATACAAAGAAGGTTCACTTTCAAACCTCGTTAACCTCCAACCTGAAATGTTTTCTGAGGCACCTTGAAATGGAAAATATTTTGAAAAATATATAACCACCAGCAACAACTGGTTCTCATTTCAGAGTGTAAGGAAGTGGTGTATGTCTGATGAACCGAGGTAACAGCAGTAAGAAGCTGAGCACATTTCCAACCACAAGGAACCAGAAAATGCTCTTATCATGGTGTGTTGGACCATTTCTAAGTGATCTGTCTCAGGTAGTTGGGTAGTTACTTCCTATAACTTCAACAGGTTACAAAGTAGAGCTGTTAGAGCTGATTGATGATTGATTCATATACCGGGAACACATGCGATTTGCAAACGTTAAAAAAGTTCTATAGGTTAAATAAAATTGTAAGTTCATTTTAGAGAATCCTGGTAGAAAGCAGAGTTGCTTCCTGGAGGTTCCCATTTTCTTTCTACTGTAATTTCTTTTTTTACGTATGGTCAACAAAATGTAACGAGGTGATGAAGTGAACTTTCTATCAATAATTTGAAGTTACATTCCACACACGAAAATCTATGAATAGGTGAAATTGGGCATACATAACTGCATGAGTCCACTGTATTTATTTTACTATGGCACCAAGAAAACTTTTTGCATTGTCGATTAGGACTAAATCAGCTAATCTTAATTTGTTCTTAGAGGAGAGAGGATTACTTTATAGGTGCTGACAGATTTTGCCAGGTTTCTTGGTTTTCAGTGGTTTTCTACATCTCCTTTTCTCAATTTGTTAATCTACTTTTCTACACAACTTCATTTATAGTTACTCATTTTGTCCTTTGTCGGCCACATGTATTCTAAATTTCATGACACTGCTACATTATGCTGACATAATCAAAAACGCTGTCAGTACTTGTCTGAGATTATTTATTTAGCCTTATTGGTAACACTTTATTTGAAAGGGTGTGAATAAGACTGACATGACACTGTCATAAACATGACATAACATCTGTCATGAACATGAATAAGCCTTCTTGAATATTTATGACTGTTGTCATAAAGTGTCATTCGGTAAATTATGACACTTTTAATACAAAGTTGACATTATTCAAAATGTCTTTGTTATGACAACTTGACATTAACCATTACTGTTTAAACTTTACCTTTAATAACATAAAGTTAGCTAATTTTTAAAGTGCAATCAGTAATACTTTTAGAACAAATTTATATCAGTAGTGATTTCTTGGTTTATGTCAAGTTGTCATAACAAAGACATTTTGAATATTATTCACACCCCTTCAAATAAAGTGTTACCATTTTATTACTACTTTATTGGGAAATTAGGACATTTAATTTAAAGATTAGGGAAGTATGTAAAATGATTTATTTTTGCAGCTATGTTTATAAATGTGGTTGCATGCAGGGTCAGTTATTTAACAGTATTCATCTCTACTTAAGGAATTGTGCTTTGCCTTTAAGAGGAGTCATTTATTACTTCTTCAGTGTTTTTATTTAATTTTATTTTATTGAGGACTGTTTTGTTGGATAAAAAGTAAATATGAAATCTATACAGCTGCACTACTCCCTCTTGGTATGCTGCTCTTTCTCTCATTTTTGGGGGGCAACCAGTCTACCCCCACATAGCAGCGCTACATTAACATTAGTATCATTTACTGCCAGTAATTCCAGAACAGAGTTGTAGTACCTGCAGCAGGCATCATCTGTGGGCTGATGGTTGAGACATGACCACTTCCTGACAGAGATGTTTGTCACCCGACGCTTTTACTGGCACATAAACCAGAGGTGTCTATTTGCTTTCACCGTTGGGCTTTTGAGGTGTGGTTTCAGGGTTAGTTTCAGAAGTAAGTAAATATATCGTTGTACAGCAGAGTCTTTGCTTGGTTACTAAAACATATTTTCCCATGAACGTAAATTACTGAAAACGTTGCCGACTTAATGAGTCGGGCATTTATGCATGTGAACAAACAGTCACTTAAGAAAAAATACATCCATCCATCCATTTTCCTACACCCTTGTCCCTTAATGGGGTCGGGAGGTGCTGGTGCCTATCTCCAGCTGGCGTTCCGGGCGAGAGGCGGGGTCACCCTGGACAGGTCGCCAGTCTGTTGCAGGGCAACACAGAGACACACACAGGACAAACAACCATGCACACACACACTCACACCTAGGGGCAATTTAGACAGACCAATTAACCTGACAGTCATGTTTTTGGACTGTGGGAGGAGACCGGAGTACCCGGAGAAAACCCACCATGCACAGGGAGAACATGCAAACTCCATGCAGAAAGGCCGGGGCCGGGAATCGAACCAAGAACCTTCTTGCTGCAAGGCAACAGCTCTACCAACTGCGCCACTGTGCAGCCAGAAAAAATACAGGTAAATAAAAATAAAGAAAACATCAACTTTTACAGATTAATTGGGTAAATATCACCATAACAATCTGTGGAGGTGATCTAAATATTCCTATTACCGGCATATTTATCTTGTCATTAGTGCTACATTTGATAATTCATCTAAATATGGTGAAGAAACACAAAGGCTGCTGGTAGGCATCATAATTCTTTCATATGAGTATAAATATTTTTCCTACATGTCACTGTGAATGAGACAGGAACAGTTACTTAGCTTTTTTTTTTTTCTTGTTCATACATTTTTGTTTTTCAGTTCTGGTTATTATCAATAAGCATCAAAAGAGACTGAGCATCGGTATGGGGTGCTGTTTGAAAAGTTACACAGTCAAAAATAATCTTATTTAATCAGGAGAATAATTTTATCACAAGCAAAAAGAGAAGGGAGTTAATTTCTATATATTTATGTCACATTTCCAAATTAAATGTTCAGCTAGCAGCCTTAACATTTAGTTTACAAGCTTAATATTTACTGTCACAATAAATATTTAGCTCAAAACTAAATATTTACAAACTTTTGTTTGTAAATATGTAATTTGCAAACGACATATGCAGAAACACAATCTGTATACATTCAAATTATAGAGATAAATATTTACTTCAAAACTTCACATTTAATTTGCAAGCTAAAAATGTAACTTACAAACTACATTTATAGCTAAGTAAATATTTAGTTTTGAACCGTGACAATAGTGTCTGAACGACATGGTAAAAATATAGCTTTGAGAAATAAAACCCAATCTTCTTTCTGCTAGACCAGATTAAACCCAACTTATTGCTGCTAATTTCACATAATCTTCTCGATTTTGACTAAATCTTTTGTGTGTTGTAGTTTTGTTTCTGGTGTGGAATCGCCTGCCTTTCATTGGAGGAGGCAGGAAACAAATGAAATTGCATAACCAATGACGACTTATTATTTTGATACAAAGACAACTGTTTCCATTTGAAGAACCTTTTCATTTGAATTCCTTTAATTTTACAAAGATTTTCTGACGATAACAATAACACTTACTACACTGACATTTAACATGCATAAATAATTTTGCCATTCCAAGCTAGCCTTTAAAAAAAGAAGTTTAGTCTGACTTCATGCCATAGAGAGACGATAAAAGTTTCTCTCTCGATACAGAGTAACATAAACATTCAAAAATGAAATACAGACCATCAGCTCATAAACTCAAAGGACATTCTTGTTACATCACTACATTAATATTGTTGGATGTTTTGTTTTGACTTTGTCAGTTTTTGTTTTCCCATTTTTATGCTGATCTCTCTTGGTTTTGTTGCATGCGTTATCAGAATGAAAATATTTGTGAGGGTCTGCCACAGCGTAAATCTTTTCTGGAAACTTCAACTGGGTTAGCCTTTGTCAAAGTTAAACAGAACAGAGCAGCAAAAGGAAGCAACCAAGCTGTTCTAATGCTTCAGTCTAAATTCACCCTCCAACACAGTAATGTGGTTGGAACATCAATGAAGCAACAAATGCGGGGAAGAGAGTCAACACGATCACATCTAATGGACTGAACTGAGAAAAAACCAACAGGGGTTTCATGTTTTGCACAGCAACTATATGCCCCCCTAAGTGGGTCAGGTGGGTTTATTTGCCACCCTGTCAAGAAAGCCACATCTTGTTTTCGATGCAGTAACTGAGAAGTCCATCTTGGTTTCGATTAGAAGAATTCACGAAGCACAAAGCCTAACTCCAGTTTTACACTCGACGGATCGTTCTTGTTTCAAAACTTTTTTATTCTTTTATAGAGATTAAAATGAGTGTGTAGAGGCTGGCTGGGAATAAAAAGCTGTCTCTAAGTGCACTCACATCACAATCCTCTCCTCCATGTTTCCAGTTTTTCTTTTGATCCAGCCATTGTTTCATATAAATAGATTAAGACCATATTCAGAATTTAAGAAGAGGGCAATTTATTTGTTTCTTCAATTTAAAGCCTCATACATCACGTCATTGATTTTATACATATTGTCCACTTGATGTCGCAGAAGAGCAAATAAAGCACCATCGACTCATAAGTCTAATAGTGCATCATGAAGCTTCATCTCTGACATTGCTACCAGGGACCTGAACATGAAAGAAACATTGGGAAAGGAAAAACTCTGGAAAACTTCTTCCTCTGCTGAGGGGAACTTAAACAGCAGAGAACACAGGTGAACGAAGGGAAGTCACAGGTGAGCTGAAAACATTAAGCCGTGAGCCGTAAAACATTACGGAAATATTCAATATGCTAAACATTGACTTTTATTTTACAACTTTATTTGGCCAAGTAATTTTAATTGCAAATCATGTATGATGTTACCTTATTGTTTATAGGAAGTCCATGTGCCTGTCCTTCATGAATATTTGTTGCTGTTGTTCATGCCTCTTGCTTACGTTTTTAATTTTTGGCTTCTTTAATGGTGTTGATGGACAAGGAAGAAAATCATCTTGGGTCCAAAATTGCCTAGACGTGATAAATGCTAGAGGCAGATCTACATTACAGTTATCTACAAAATACTGAACCAATGGCAGAGATGTGTTCTTCTTTAAACCGGGGAATTGGCTCCATCTAGTGACAAATGAAAGGTCCAGCATTTGATGGGTTATCAAACTCCAGTCCTCAAACATCTCAACTGATACACTGTTGAGTTGATCTGGAATCCGTCCACACAATCAGCATCAGCTTCAGTTTGGATCCCAGGTGAACTGCTGCCTGACTGATCAAGTCAAGAAAATAATCCTCCAGTCTGTCTGTGAACTGTGTGGTGAAGGTTGATCATCTTTAAATCACTCCCACACCTGTCCTTCTCTGTCTTGTCTCTGTGGTTCTTTATTGCTGTCAGAATGTAAGTATCAGTCTGACCTGATTTCTCCTTCACATCAGGAGAAATCACACAATAATGTGATCAAATGTGTGGTTGTTCTTTGGCTTAGCAAGACATACTAAAGTGTTGCAAACTGACCTAACAAACCACTTTGTTGTAAGTAGAAAGAACAACTGAACAGTTTCCTCAATGAGTGAAGATGATAAAATAGAAATAGAAATTAAATGATATTTTGGGTCAGGTTTTAAATTTGAATACCTTCTCAAATGTATTTTCTGTTTCATCTGACAGTTTCTTCATCGTGAGAGTTTCTTCGGCTGAGTGTTATCTCCACCTTCTGCGGTAACAAAAAAAAATAAAAAATCTGCACACAGCCTCCTGAAATATCTCTGCTTTGGTTCCGCAGAAGGTGGAACCAAAGCAGAAGTATGTTGCATACTTCAGAAAGTTATGCAACATTTAACAGTTTTGGTACCCGTTCGTCACAACTTTGATACAACCTCCAATCAAACATTTTACAGAGATATTAACTTAGATAAGTCTGTTTATGGAGCTTTTTTCATTAGTGTCAGACATTAGGAAAAAATGCTTATAAAAGTTTGGATTTTGCATGCTTATTAAATTCAGGCAAGGCTGATGATAAACAACTTCAAGTGCATGTATTAAAAATATGTGTAACTAGATCAGGTGTGAGAATTCAAGACATCTTTGCCAAATCTGTAATATTATGATCAAAGAATGTATTACACAGAATGATGTTCACATTGACACAGACTTATGCATTAAGTCTTAGTCAGTTAATGAAGTTTATTAGTGATGATATAAAAATTCTCACCACCAATGTAGGCCAGAAAAGCTTAGACTGTATCAGAGGTTCAGAACTGGCTGACACACCACAAACCTCAACTGTTGTACCAGTAGCTCACAGATATTTTATGTTTTGTGTCTTTTTCATGGTACAGATCTTGCAGCTTTGGCTAAAAACAATAGGAGCAAGCAGGACCCCAAACCCCTATTCACGTATGTGGAATAAATTTAAACAGAAATA
Organism: Poecilia picta; assembly: GCA_033032245.1. Lineage (NCBI taxonomy): Eukaryota > Metazoa > Chordata > Actinopteri > Cyprinodontiformes > Poeciliidae > Poecilia > Poecilia picta. The sequence goes on from CM065375.1 coordinate 17,434,836, forward strand.
CGTCACCATCTCTAATGGGCATATACCCCATTAGAATAGTGGAAGATCCATCAGTGAGACATTGTCCACATTAAAAACCAGCCTGGATGGCAGATCTCTTCTATAGAAGATAAGGTCTTTTTAGTTATTTAGTTGTTGCTTTATTTAGGCAATTCAAAGAACACTGTGTACTCTTCATCGCGTGTGATGAAACATGAGAGCTCACCACATTCTGGCTCCTGTTTGTGATGTGGTGAGCCAAGCAGCAGCAGTTACAGTTTATCTATCACATGTGGCTGGTGTGTGCCTAGATGTGACCATGATGTCCTTATGCCAAAGCTGAAACCTCATCATGCTCTCACTGAGGGGACAAGGCTCCATTTTGTTACAAATCTATTGGTTCTTCGGCTTCTATCCATCCATTCATTGCTTTTATCAGCTTATCATTGCTGATATAGGCAGCAATGAAATGAAATGAAATTTTATTCGAACATGATACAAGTATAAAAAATAAGATAGTGCACAGTAACAAGAAGTGCATAAAAAAGAAGAAAGATACAGTTTTTGTCTCAGTTAACATATCATGGTCGAAATGGGGTAGGAAGAAGTGAGAACTTACTAACTCCTACCCCCTAAGCACTATTACAGTCCTACCATCAAAGAAAAAAAAATCAAAGTCAAATCAAAGTCAAAGTGGCAGTCAACAATTACTAATATTTACATATACATTTTCCCTTATTATGCTGGTTTGTCTTTCCAAACCCTTACACCAAATTGTTATCTTCAATACACACATTATTGCTTTCTCTCACCCATATGTCTATATCTGTTGAAAATGACCTCCTTGTATTTTATTTTGAATTGTATTAAACTATTGCTTTGTTTCAAATATTCATTTAACTTGTTCCATAACTTTACACCTTTAATTGAAATACAGAAGCTTTTTCTTGTTGTTCTCAAACTGCGGATCTTTAAGTTTGAGAGACCCCTTAAGTTATACCCCCCTTCTCTTTCAGAAAACATGCTCTGTATGTGCTCAGGTAGCAACTTTTTGGATACTTTGAACATAAATTGAGCCATTTTAAATTCTACAAGCTCGTCAAATTTGAGAATTCTGGATTTTATGAAGAGTGGGTTTGTGTGCTCATAATAACTAACATTATGGATAATTCTAATGGCTCGTTTCTGTAGGATGGTTACCGGATGTAAAGAGCTCTTGTAAGTAACTCCCCACACTTCACAGCAATATGATAGATATAGTAAAATCAGAGAGTTATATAGAATATGAAGTGATTTAGCATTCAGTACATGTCTAGCTCTAGCCAGTATGGATATGCTTCTACTGAGTTTACTCTGTAAATGTTTAATATGAGGTTTCCAACTGATTTTGTCATCTATTATTACACCGAGGAACTTATTAGCAAAAACCCTTTCTAGAGTTACGTCCTCTATTTGAACTTGGATTTCAGTATTTTTGTAACAGTTCCCAAAAACCATGATTTTAGTCTTGTCTAAATTAAGTGATAATTTTTATTGTAAAACCATATCTTTGACTTACTGATCTCTGAGGTGACTGTTGAGAGAAGATGCTCTAAATTTTCGCCAGAGGCTAGAATATTTGTGTCATCAGCGAATAAAATATAAATTTTAATACATTGGACACTTTACTTATATCATTTATGTAAAGATTAAATAAAACTGGTCCCAGTACTGATCCTTGTGGTACTCCACAGACAATCTCCAGCCAGTCAGATTCCACATCTCCCAATTTCACAAATTGTTTTCGGCTCTTTAAATAACTCCTCATCCAGTCCAAAACTACTCCCCTAATTCCATAGCGTTCTAATTTTTTAAGTAGGATTTCATGATTTATTGTGTCAAAAGCTTTCTTTAGATCTATAAAAATCCCTACTGCCAGTTTCTTACTATCTGTTGCATTGGTTATTTCATCTATTAAGTCAATTACGGCCAGCGATGTTAAAGAGTTTTTCCAGGATTTTAGAAAATTGTGGGAGAAGAGAGACAGGCCTGTAGTTAGTGAAGAGTTGATTGTTGCCAGTTTTATACATTGGTTTGACCTTAGCTATTTTCATTTTGTTGGGAAATGATCTCGTTTGAAATGATAAATTGCAAAAATTCCTTTGATTACTATTTTAATAGTTTTCATGTCCAGATCGTCACAGTCAGTGGATGTTTTATTTTTACATTTATTCACAATGTCTATGATTTCTTCCTCTAGTGCAGGGTTGAGCTATATGGACCTGGGATTATTCTCAATTTGGTATTGCTGAGTTGCAGTTTTTGTAGTCGGTATTTTTTCTGCTAATTGAGGTCCTATATTAACAAAATAACTATTGAATTTATTAACGACACTTTTCAAATCAGTAATATTTTGTTCATTATCTAGAAAATAGTGTGGATAGTTGTTATTGTTAGAAGATTTTCTAATAACTCTATTTAAAATATTCCATGTTTCTTTAATGTTGTTTTTATCACTATTACTATATGATAATAGTCCTTTTTACATGTTTTTATAATATTAGTCAACTTATTTTTATATTTCTTATATTTGATTTCTGATTCAGACGTTCTATGTTTTAGAAATTCTCTATAAAGTTTGTTTTTCTATTTACATGCCTTTTGTATTCCTTTTGTGATCCACTGTTCATTTTTTTGACTGCTTTTCCTCTTATGTTGTTTGATTGGGCAGTGCTTGTTATATAGTCAGTGATTCTTGAAAATAGGGACAAAATGGGTTTTAATTTTTCCCCTTTTTTTTGTTATTTCTCAAATTTATGTATACAAATATGTCAAATAATGTTTTGGAAATGTAAAGGCTCCCAGGTACAGGCTCCCAGTTGCAACATTTTTTTAAAAAATTACATTTTTAATCGACCTGACCTAGAACGTTGTCATCACCATCTGACAAAAATACATCAAAAATAATTTTTAATGACCCTATTAGTGATATTTTTACTCATTTTGCAGACAAAAACTTCTCAAAAAACAAAATAATTATTATTTAAAACAAAAACCATAAAAATCCATCTGACGGAGTTGACACTGCATGACGGAGTTGACACAAAACTGAAGTTGGTGACAAACTAGTGAGTAAAATGAAAAACTTGGTACATGGGAAGTAATGTAATTTATGAAAAATACATTAAAATGAATTAACTCCACATTTAAGTGATATTTGACAACAATTTCACTGAAAGAGTCAGAAAAACTCTGATGGAGTTGACATCTGACGGAGGTGACAAAAAGCCAAACTACCTCAATGTATAGGACGTTATTCTGAAGGAGGCCATATTGTAGCTCATCAGGTCCATAAAATCTTTACATTTTACCAAAATTAAGCTTTTATTTCACAAAATCTTATCAAAGTTTCGTAAAATGTCAGTTACGGTGTTGACACATCATGGTTGTGACAAAAAACTTAGGAATGAAAAGAAGAAAAAACTAAAGAATAACATAAACTAACCAGAGCTAACTAGCCCTCTTAGCAAAGGAAGAGAAAGGAAGAGGCCATGGGGTCCTCAGAAGTTCTGCTGCCCCCAATAATGCCTGATTTTTTTTACATTCTTTTCATTTCTGACGGTGTTGACAAAAACTAAGGACAAATTTCAATGGAGTTGGAAAATATATAAAAACGATTTTTAATTCAATTTATTGATACTTTTATAATTATTTATATGACTACTTATACTTAATTGTCATAATATATAATTTTAGTATTTCTTTAATTGTTTTAAACTATTATAATGTACTGAGTTCTGCTCCTGGACAAAGACTTTTACAGGCATCATCCACCGACTACAATGTTTAAAATGAAAAAATATTCAGCAAATACCTGAAAAATATATATTGTTGTGCTCACATGACCCAGGTTAGTTTAGTCAGATATTTGAAAAAATTATATTATTTGTATATTTTATTCAAATTTTGTGCTTTATCCATAGGACCTGTTTTGTCCCTATTCTCAAGAATCACTGATAGTATTTTAAATGTTTTTAAAAATTCTTCATATGCTGAATTCACATCATTCATTCTATATATTAATCTCCAATCATAGGCCAATAACTCAGCTTCTAGAGCTTTTAATGTCTCTTCAGACGTAACCCGTCTGTAATGCGTCTCTATTTTTTGATCGTCCTTTTTGCCCTTACAGTCGTAGACTATGAATACTGGTAAGTCATCAGTTATATCATACATTAATAATCCACTAGTTAAATTATGTTCCAGAACATTTGTAAAAATATTATCAATTAAGGTAGCGCAGTGTGATGTAATGCGACTGGGCCTGGTGATTTTAGGATACAGGCTTAGACTGAACATGGTGTTAATAAATTCTTCAGTCATTCTATGTTTATTTGGATTAAGAAGGTCAATGTTGAAATCCCCACAGAAAAATGTTTTTTTTGATTAATTGTTATAAATTTTTCTTCTATCCAGTTGTTGAGTACTTCAATATTTGATCCAGGGGTTCACTAAGACATTTTTCTTTTTTTCCACGAGTATTTCTATAGTCACACATTCAAACATGTTGTCCATGACAGTTGACATTGTTTCGATCAACTTATAATTAATCTTCTTGTCAACAAATAAAGCTACTCCTCCTCCATTTTTGTTTTCTCTGTTCTTACAAACCATTTCATAACCATTGATTTCAAAGTCTATGCCCTTGTCACTATTGAGTCAAGTTTCTGATAGGGCAATAACATTGAAGGTCTGTGAAAGTTGCTGGAGGCACTGTTTGATGCTGTCAAAATTTGCATGAAGGCTTCTGCTATTAAAGTGAATTATTGACAGCTTTTGTTCCGTTTTAATCCTATTGTTGAACTGATCATCGCTGTAATAGTGACAACTGTCATTGATGACATTACAGAAGTTGTTATCAGGATCAATGTCATTTTCAATATCTTGCTGATGATAGTTTCTGTGTTGGAATAAGGGTAGCTCTATATCCTCATAGGCCGGGATCTGTTGCATGTTTGTCTTTCAGAGGTGAACATCAGCTGTGTCTGGTTGTCTGTCATACATTGTTGGATTATTTAGGGGTACTAGTACGAGGATGGGTGATCAACTTATCATAACGTAGGTAAGCAATGTCCCCTCTTTGACGTGCTGCTTTTAAGTCCGGCATTAGTTCCGCCCTCCTTTTCCTTACCGCCTCCGTGAAGTCTTCATTAATGAAAATCTTAGATCCCTTAAGTGCCTTGGTGCGCTGCAGAATAGTTGATCTGTCCTTGTATTGTAAAAATTTGACAACAATGGACCTGGGTCTGTCTCCTATAGGTTTGCCTGTGCGGTGAGCTCTCTCCATCTCAATCTTATGTTGAAAGTTTAGCTTTTCAGTTAGAATAGTTTTCACTTTCTCCTCAGTCTCAGCCCAAGTCTCATTTGGTGATTCAGTAATTCCATCAAAAACCAAATTGTTTCTCCTTGATTGCCCCTCAAGGTACTCCATTTTATCAGTGATAGTCATCATGCCCTCACATACTTTAAATATGTCTGACTGCAGCGTGTCACTTCGGTCCTTGTGCGTAGCACTTTCTACTTTAGTATCGTCAACTTCTTTCTGTGTAAATTGCAGGCTGGTTTTAATGTCCTGTAGTTCTCGTGTCATTGCGTCCATTCTGGTGTTAGTAGTGTCCACAATGATTTTAACAAAACCTTTAAAATTGTCCTGTTGTTGTTGGAGTAACTCCATATACATTTCCTTTTGCTGGCTCAGCAGCTCTTTGACTTGTGTGAGTGACACATAGTCCTCATCTTGTCTCCCGTCGGTCTTGGATCATTTTGGAGGCATTATTTCATTATTTCGCTTGTTTTTGCCGGTCGCTTCCTTAAGGCTCCTGCTCAGCAGTTGGAGGCCGCCGCGCTGTCGCTCTGTAAACACAGACACTCTGGGCCAGACGCCTTGTCCAAGCACAGCCGATCTCTCACAGTTCAGCTGCCGTTGGTGGAAACGGTACTTACGGTGGAAACGGTACTTGCTGTCAATCCAACGTGTCGCTTTCCACTGCTTGTTTTTTCGGTTAGCTGCCGGACGTTGGCCTCGGCCCGGTTAGCAGCCGCGATGTTAGCAAGCTAGTTGCTTGTCGAAGAATCAGCATCTGATCCGCAGCAAAGGCGCGTCTTTCTTCTCCTTCTGTGGATGTTCTGGTTCTGTTGATCCGGATGAGGGTTCTGGGCAGCCGCGGAAGGTTCGGGCCCAAACGCCTGCAGCTCCTTCCTGGTTCCGGCGCAGCCGAAGCTGTTTACTGACATCAATTTTCTGTGAAAACAAAAGCAGTGATTTATAAAAGAACGTTTGCAAAAGAAAAGATATGAGAAAAACATGGAGGCAGTTCCAGGAAGCCAACTTGGGCGGCTGCCCATATCGTTCATATCAGAAACTGCCAGTCATCTGTCTGACAACTATTAGCTCATCAGCAAATTGATCAAGCTTAATTTTTGTAGTAAATGAGAAGGTATTACTTAAGAGAGGCGTATGAAGCATATACGCCTTCATTTGCATATGTAGATGTTATATGTTTTATGTTGCAACATCTACATATGCAACATCGCAACAACATAGGCCAACAACATTTACACATATGATTTCTACTTATTTTTGATACTAATGGAACCCCTTACTAATGGTGTCTTTTTAAAATTGTACCTAAGTGTTAAAAAGAAAAGTGTTACCCATGTTGACTAAATGGTATCAATGTTATTAAATTTGTATAACTTTCTCAAGAACTGCAGTCATAAAAAAAATATGTTTTGCAGTTTTTGACAACATCTAGAATGTGGTTAAAACCACTGACATTTCAGAAAGCTATGTACAATTTCTGTAGAGACTCAGAGACTTTCTGATGAAAGAAAATTTAAGAAACTATTTTTATAACTCCATGTGGCATTTTATTCTTGTGTTTTCTTCTATAAACATTACTTCAAGAGGAATCTGCAGTTATGGTCCCTGTTTATTGATCACTTGTTTCAGTCAGGCTTCCATCATTGCTCAGAAACGGCCATGATGGATGGTGATAATGAGCTTCTTGTGTATCTGACTAAAGGATCTTGAGAATGCATCTTGTTAAACCTCAGAGCTACTGCACCATTTATCAAACGTTTATTGCAGAGACTTAAGAAGAAGAAGAAGAAAAGCAATGCTTAAAAGATTCAAGTAATGCTTATTCCGTAGAGATCTAGACTTGGAATGATCTAATTAATTATTTTATGCTACGTTTAAGAATACTGTCATCTTTATGCTAATGACAGCTTATTTTGTCTTGAAATAATCAAGTTTACTCGCATAGCACATTTCAGCAAGAAGGCAGTTCAAAGAGCTTTACTTCATGAAAACATAAAATGATCATAAACCCATCATACAGTAAACAACTGAAAACCAGTAACAGACATTGCATTTGTCAAATGGCATTGATAAAATCATATTGATTGGTCAATGTTCCATTGCTTAGAGTTCGAAAGCAACTCTGACTTTAGCCTTGATTTAAAGAAAGTCGGTGTTTCAGCCGCTTAGCAGTTTTATGGAAGTTTGTTCCAGATTTGTGGTGCATAGAAACGGGACGTTGCTTCTCCATGTTTGTTTCAGGTTCTGGTTCTAGTGCAGAGCAGAGCATGTTCTTCAGGTGATCACAGGCTGACTTTATGTGACTCTAAAATAAAGTGAAATATTGCAGTGTACTACAGTAAAATACAAATTTCTCAGAGATGTTGAAAAGTGATGTGGCATTTCAAAAGCCAAAATGAGTTATGTTGGTGGATTCAACATGTACAATATTGACAACGGACCATATTATCAGCTATTTATGTTACAGATCTGAACAAAAACTATGGCATTATGAGCTCACAAGGGCTCGGGTCACAACAGTAGAAGTGTTTCATAACAAAAAGGGGAAAAACAAAAAGAAATTATAGTACAATAAAGTGACAGGATTAAAGGTTTATATTTTCTTTTCAAGTACAAGGAGAATTAGTATTCTTTAATAATTACATTTAACTTCGACGTTATGTGAAAATCTGGTTTTGACTGACAAATTGGATGAATCTTTAAATATATTTCTCCGCATCCTTCAAGAAAAATTTGGAGAAATTTCCAGATCTCCGGGGACAAATGAAACAGTTGTTCCAGATTTTAAATTACTTTTAATACAAAAACATACATTTTTCACTTTACAGTTCAATCAAAATCTGTTCAGTTAAATCATGAGGAACAGAAAGTGAGCACATAAAAATACATCTATGAAAAAGGTTGAACAACAAAGCTTTTATGATGAATTTGCCTTCAATATTCTTTAAATAGGACTTTGGCTTAAATGTAACAAGAGAAGATGACGTGAAGCTGAGCTCCCTCCCCTCTCACATCTAACAGTCGCAGCACTTTTACCCACATTTCTGCAGAGACTTGAGAATCAAACCGACCTGCAGGCTGTCCTTATTTCAGAGCCACTTCCGTTAGAACAAGATGATCCTGCTGCTCTCTCTGCTCTGCTTCGTCTGTGGAGAACCTGCTTGGAGTCAGAAAGAACAAGAGTTCACCGTTAAAGAGGATATTCAGCAGGTGGCCGTGGCTTACAACAGTCTTTATGTCGCTACAGTAAAGACACTTTATCGGTGGGTCAACCTGAATGGGACCCCCAGCCAGAATCCTGAGACGGCTCAGCTTCCCTCAAATTTTATCATTAACATGTTCTTATTTGATAAGAACAACAGATTGATCAGCTGTGGTGTGAATGAAAAACAAAACTGTTACTGTGAGAATCGGGAGAACATAAATAAACTTGTTTATAGTGACTCCATCCAGGTGGGACCTCAGAGGAACAACAGTAGGTCTGTCAGCTTTCTGGTGGATGTGAAGAGGAAATCAGGTCAGACTGAGACTTACATTCTGACAGCAATACAGAAACACAGAGACAAGACAGGGGAGGACAGGTGTGGGACTGATTTAAAGACGATCAACCTTCACAACTCAGATCAGAATCAGAATGGAGGATTATTTTCTGGACTTGATCAGTCAGGCAGCAGTTCACCTGGGATCCAAACTGAAGCTGATGTAGAGTTTGTGGACGGATTCCAGATCAACTCAACAGTGTATCTGTTCTCCAACGTGGCATCAGGAGGTGAAACCAACAAAGTCCGTCTGATCTGGCTTCAGGCTGAAACCAACAAAACTCAGACACTGAAGTCTCTTCGTGGAGCGACTCTCAGTTCCTCTGGAGGTGAAGGCAGCAGACTGCTGGCCTCCTCGGTGGTCCCAGGTGGACAGCAGGTCCTGTGGAGTGGAGTGTTCAGTGTGGATAAAGGAGGAGAAAACACTGAGCTGCTGCTGTTTGACATCAGTCCTGATCTCAGCAGGGATTCATACACAGATCCTGACTTTTATACATCAGTGAACAAGCCAAACAACCCGGTGAGTTGCTGTATTTGCTGTGTAGCAAGACATATTTATGCCAATTTAATTTGTTGTCATAGTTAAATATTTTGGATTTTTAGTTGCGCAAGTCATTAAGCAACTAAAAATCAAAAATTTTTAAATTTTGTAATTTTATACAATACAGAATGAAGTAGTTTTAATTTTGAATTAAAATTACAACATTTTAATCTAATTTTGTAATGGAAACTCAGAGATTGTGTATTTTCGACATTAGAAGACTGTTGACAAAGATTTGTGGACATTTGTAATGGAAATGCAGCTACCTAAGAATATTTATATTCTATTCAGTCTCAGTTGTCTATAAACACCAACCTGGTAAAGGATAGGCTGTAAAATACTAGATGAAGGCAGAAAGGTTCTCACATACTTCATTCAAAGTACCAAAATTTGCTCTCACTGACGTACTCCAGTGATGAAAACTGTCACTTTGTTCACAGAGAGGGAACTGCCTGCCTGGCATAATTATTAGCCAGGGCGAATAACTGTGATTGGTCATAAGTTACTTGTAAAATAAAATAAACTTGGACAGCTATATTGATATTTTTGCTTCAACTAGTCCGCTTCCACCATCTGGTTTTGTATCTGTAGGAGACATGAATACTTTAGAAGAATATTTATATGATGCAGTGAGGAATTATGTACATTTGTATTATTATAACTACTGTAAAAATGAGTCCAGGAAATGGCTAATAACTCCTGGGTGGAAACTGTAACAGTGTTGTCCACAGAGGAGGCTGTCAGCAGAAAAGTGTGGCGCTGGATATCTGGACATTTCATAAAAAGCAAAATAGAGAATACAGAGTGGGAGAAGAAATTCTGGTAATTAGAGGAGTAATGTAGAACGAAGTGGGAGGAGTGTCATCCAATAGTAACTTAGCTTACTGCTGTAGTTACTATTGTAACTTAATCTAACAGTGTATCAGTGGGTAGGTAGTGTATTGACTAATGTGTATAATGTTAACTTATGTCGCTCTCTTTCCTCAGAATAATATTTACATGTAGCCATTCACGTCATCTGTCAGTGGCTTTAACTTAAAATAAATTAAATAAAACCATCTTCATTGTTGTTTATTAGGTGAAGACATTCATGTTCAACAAGGACTTACATTTTTCAATTTGCCTTTCTGACCAATATAAACCAAAACTAAATAACCATATTTACTCACCCTACATTTAGCGCAATTAATAAAGTTTATAAGGAACATTTTCTAATTGTAAAATATTTATCAATTCGTCGATATTCATCAGATGTGATAATGTGTCTATTTCTTAGTCCGAACCGAAGTCTCTGAAACCGCAGGCTGTTCTGTTCAAGAAGAAATACATGAGCTCTGTGCTGGCGGTGAAGCAGGACAGCTGGACGGTTTTTTTCATCGGAACAAGCAAAGGGCAACTCATTAAGGTCAGTGGTTGTGTTTCAGGAACAGAGACCACATCTCATCTTAAACTGTTGTGTTTCCTTGATCAGTTGTTCTGTAGTGCATAGATAGACAGAAACATCATTAATCCTTTTGGGAATTTCCTTCAGGAAAATTAACGTTACAGTACAATGAAGAACCAACCTGATAAACATACTTTGTACAGAAATGAGCAAAATTCTTATAATTTGCTGGCAAGACTCATTTATTGAGCCCAGATTAGGGAACAACACTGAAAATGATTCAAAATTTGTGTGTACTATAATTGAGCTAAAACTATAAATACATTCTAAATGCTCACTAATAAACGCAATTTCAGATTATCTATCAGGAAGTTAGTGTTGAATCACAGAAACAGAGATGCTTGTTTATAGCCTAAAGACACACAAACGTCTTCCAGAACATTTATGTGATAAACCCAGAAGCCCCCCCTAAAACAAACATGCCATTTAACATTACTCCATTGTAATACAGCTTACATATGTAACCAGCACATAACTACAGAGAGTGAAGCATGTTTGAAAGAACCAGTTAAGGTTCAAGAAATTCACAGTTTGTCCCTTCAGGAAATGGTAAACGGCCTGTACTTATAAAGTACTTTAACAAGTTCTCAGGAGCCTAAAGTACTTAACAGTACATTCATGCACACATTCTCACACTGATGGTGGTGCCTCTACATTATAGCCACAGCCAGAGGCGGTCGTAGCCAGTTTGGCACCATAAGCAAACAGATCCCATTAGAACCCCAAGTAGTTTTCTAATGACTAGAAGAGGCTGGGCTGAAGAACAGTACAGTGGTAATAAACTATCAGCACAAGACCAACAGAAACCAAGCTCTACCACAGCAAACTTAACCCAACAGGAGTACAGATGCCCCAGAGACAATTCAATCAATCAAGTTTAATTGTTTAGCATATTTCAGCAACAAGGCAGTTCAAATTGTTTCACATTAGAAAACACAAAAATATGAACTATTCTGTTGTCAGCTTCCTGTGGACAAGAACAATCATCCAGCATGTCCAAAGGAGCACCACAAGGCCAGTGGTACTGAAAATGTTTTTTCAAAAGTCCTTCTGAATCCAGTAGATCATAAACACATATATCTGCAGTTTAAAAACAGGTAACCATTTTTGTTTTTTAGTTTTTCATGTTGTTTGTACAAGACTGCATGTTAAAGTGTGTCTGAGTCTTTGAGTTTTCTTCCAGATTAAGCGCCTAACAGTGTCAAACTGTGATAAATACGAGAGAGTAGAGGACTGTTGTATGGATCCATTGTGTGTCTGGTGTGCCTCTAAGAACAGGTCAGAGAAACTTCAGGTGCAGCTGAATCCTTCAGAAAATTCTGAAAGTTGTGATGACATGTTTCAATTTCTTTTCAGTTGTATATTTAGTAAATATGACTGCAAAGACAACTGGCTGTCCATCCCTGATGAATACCAACAGGAAGTGATTTCTCACAGAGTTGTGAAGGACTCCACTGGAGAGGTGAATCAATAACAGATTAATGACTTTATTCAGTTTGAACTAAAAGATATTTATTTCTTCTATTTGCTCCTTTCTCAGGTCAAAGTAGTCGTTAAAGTACATCTGACTGTGGCACAGAAGATTCAGTCCAACTTCATCTCTCAGATTTCTGATCGGCCTTGTAGGCAAAATGAGCCACAACCTCAGTACCCAGAATGCACCTGCATTCTCTCTGACAATCTTAATGCTAAAGGTCAGTAACGTTTGGCAAATAAATTTGTCATTGGCCCTACATCATTGCAAAAATTCCTAGGCTATTCCTATCATCTGGCTTATCATTAAATATTACAAATGAAAACCACAATAATAAAAACTAAAATGTACATTAATTTTGATTACAGTATATTTAAAAGGCAGGAAAAGCTGACAGTAAAGTCATAATGGAGCTCAGTTGGTACAATCTTGTGTGAAGACCATCTTTCTGACAGGACATGATAACCTGTTCAGTCAAATTTCATTTATCCAGGGTGCAAATCATGAAAATCCCAAATCAAGATCCAGTGTGAACTGTTATTTGTTGATCCTGTCACGGTCTTAGAAATATTCCGAACCCATATGCAGTGATACACTCAGGAACAAACTGAAGATCCAGGGTTTTATTTACAAACAAATCAAAGGGACACGAGCTGGGGAAACTATGAACTAGAGGCGGGGCAGGAGCCAGAGGAATGTCGGTTTGGGGAGCCGAGGGAGAGAGAGGCTGACTCGATGGTGCTCGTCAGAAAAACCCGGATCCAGCAGACGGGCTTGGTGAGTTCCTGGCTCGATCCGGCTCCCAGACTCGATCGGACCGCAAAAGTCAACACTCTGGCGAGGAAGTGTTCTTCTTCTTCTTCTTTTCTATTATGGCGGATTGCAAGCAACTTTAAGGTGCATACCGCCACCTACTGTACACGAGTGTGTAGCAACATTTCTTTACGTCTCTTAAATTCTACTTATTAATCTTGTATTTTTAAGAAAAATAAATAATGCTTTCCTTAGTCTAAAAATATCCTTTATGTTTCCTTCATTTCCTAATATTCCTTTAAGACTCCATTCTTGACCTGTCCTTCTAACTATTCTTTTCAAATTCTCCCTTTCAGGTTCATATATTCTACAGTCCATTAATATATGTTCTACATTTTCTTTCTCACCACATCCTTCACATTTATCACTGTTTTTCTTCCCTATTAAATATAAGGTGTCATTTAAATAGGTGGGACCTACTCTTAATCTTCTCATAATTATTTCTTCCCTTCTGTTTCTCTCATTAATATTTGTAGTTAATACTGACTTTTGCACTTTATATAATCTTCTCCCTTTCTTATCTTCATTCCACCTTTTTTGCCATTCTTCTATTTCTTTATTTTTAATACGTGATTTCCCTTCTCCTTTCCCAAAAGGAATTGTAATTGTTATTGCCATTTCTAATGCCCTTTTTGCTAATTTATCTGCTTTTTCATTTCCTTTAACTCCTTCATGAGCTGGTACCCAGCAAAACCAGACATCAATGCCACCTCTATATAATCTAAATAAACTATGTATCGTTTCTAATACTAAATCTTTCCTATTATTTCCTTCTCCCTGAATGCTTTCTAAGACTGCTTTAGAATCTGAACATATCACCACCCTGTCTGGTCGAACCTCCTCTACCCACTGTAAGCTCAATATAACTGCCATCATTTCTGCTGTGAAAACAGATAGGTGATCTGATAGTCTTTTGGAGATGTAAATTTCAAACTCTGGTATATTTATTCCTATTCCCACACATCCTTTGAGATTTTTAGAACCATCTGAATAAATATTGAGGTAGTTATAATATTTTTCCCTTAAATATACATCAGTCTTTACACCTATTTCATTTAAATTCCAGTCACTTTTCATTTTAAGAAGTCTCATGTCTACGTTAATCTCAGGAAATAGCCATGGAGGAATAACACTAATTGGATTAATTTGAGCTATTTCCTTATCCTCTAATCCATATTTATTGGTCAGTTTACTTATCATCCATCCAAATCCATTACTCTGGAACTTTGTATATTCCCAACAGTTTTTTAATATATTTGATGTTATGTTCTCTTCATTACTTTTAATTTTCATCCAATATACTAAGGCTAATTTTATTCTTCTCATTTCCAGCGGAGTCTCTCCAGTCTCTATTAGAAGAGCATTAATAGGTGTCGTTTTTACCACTCCTGTACATATACGTAAAGCCCTACTCTGTAGTCTGTCTATCTTTTGCAGTGTTGTTTTAGCTGCTGCTCCATATATGAAACTGCCATAATCAATTATTGATCTCATAAGAGCCCTATATATGTTTAATAATGACTCTCTGTCTGCACCCCAGTTATTTCCAGCCACAGCCTTAAGTAAATTTATGACCTTCTTACATTCAGTTTCTAAATTTTCTATATGTGTTTTCCATGTATAATAATTATCTAACCATAATCCTAAATATTTAAAATCTTTAACTCTTTCTAAAGGTTGTCCGTATAATGTTAGTGTTCCTGTATCTATATTTCTTTTATTTGTAACAACCATAAAACAGGACTTACTTGCTGATAATTTAAAACCCCATTCATATGACCATTTTTCCACTTTCTTAATTGCTTTTTTAATTTTTTCCACTACATATTTTACATTTTTTCCCCTCATCCATATGGCCCTATCATCTGCATACAATGCAGAGTTTATACATTTATCAGTGTCAGAAAAAATGTCATTAATCATTATATTAAATAATATTGGGCTAATTGCACTTCCTTGAGGAATCCCATTCTCCACATTAAACTCTTTTGAATAATCATTTCCAATCTTAACTTTTATTTTTCTATCCAGCAAAAAATCTGCTACCCAATTAAACATCTTTCCACTAAATCCCATCTGCTTGATTTTTATAAGTAATCCTTCTTTCCACAGTGAATCATATGCTTTTTCTATATCAAAAAATACTATAATCATATCTCCTTCATTTTCAACGCTTTCTCTATATCATTACATACTCTGGTTAGAGCATCCATTGTTAATCTTCCTGTTCTAAAGCCACACTGGCATCCATTTATTAGTTTCTTATGCTCAAGAATATATCCTAATCTACTAACTATTATTTTCTCCATCCATTTACTTAAATGAGAAGTTAAAGCTATTGGTCTATAGTTATTTGGACTAGTAGGATCTTTCCCTGGTTTATTAAATGGAAGTATTATTGCCCTTTTCCAGCTATTTGGTATTAAACCTTCATTCCATATTTTATTAAATAATTGTAATATTAATTTCAAAGTTACTTCTGGTATCTGTCGAAACATAGCATAACATAATTGATCCTCCCCTGGAGCTGAATATCCTGTCCCTTTCAGTACCATTTTCATTTCCTTCATGGTTATATTCATGTCTAGTGTTGACATGCATTTCTGACATTTTTCTAAAATATTTTTATAATTTCCTAATTTTTGTATTTTCTGCTGTCT
The DNA here is from genome assembly GCA_033032245.1 of Poecilia picta. Lineage (NCBI taxonomy): Eukaryota > Metazoa > Chordata > Actinopteri > Cyprinodontiformes > Poeciliidae > Poecilia > Poecilia picta. Next base: position 17,450,648 of record CM065375.1, read on the forward strand.
ATGAATGTCTGTGAACCACTGTGAACTGCAGCAAATGTCTCCCCTAATAGTTCTGCTTTATCTTTATTTAAAACTAATATTTCCTGTCCTCGGACTAAAGCTGGTATTTTAACTTCATTTCTTTTCCCCGTCATTTTCCTAAACATTGTCCAAACGTTCTGTAATTTTATTTCTGAACCTATTGAGGAACAATATTCTCTCCATGTTTTCTTTTTAGCTTCTTTAATAATTTTCTGAGCTATTGCTCTTTTCTTTTTATATTCAATAAGGTTTTCGGTTGTTACATTTTTCTGTAATATTTTAAATGCTTTGTTACGTTCTTTAATTGCTGTACTGCATTCATCATTCCACCAAGGAACTACTTTTTTCTTACCTTTGACTTTGATTTTTGGTATGCTAGAATTTGCAGCATTTAAAATGTGTTCCGTTATCCGTTTTGTACATTCCTCAATGTTACCATTTAATGTAACCATATGGCTGGTTTTTTCACAATTAATTTTAAATTTTTGCCAATTGGCTTTTTTAAAGCACCATCTTGTTAGTATAAATTCTTGTTGCCTATTTATACTGTCATTAATTATTGTACTCACTGGAAAATGATCACTCCCTAATGTAGTCTCCCTGTGAATATCCCATTCACATGAACTAACAAGACAATCAGTTATTAATGTAACATCTAGACATGACACTGTATTTTTGTGTATATTTACTCTTGTACCTTTTCCATTATTTAGACAAACTAATGACCTTTCATCCATCATTTCTTCAACTATGATACCATTATGATCCGTTTTCTTGCTACCCCATAGACTATTGTGTGCGTTAAAATCCCCACACCATAATTCTCTTCTATTTATATTTCCTGCAACTTCTGTAAATATTTCACTATCAAGACTTTTACAAGGATTATAATAATTTATAATTGTAATATTTCCATATTTTCTTAGTTTAAATATTTCTATATTAATACATTCTAATTCTTTATTCGTTATGTTTCTCTTATAAGCTATTCCATCCTTAATTAAAGTGGCACATCCACCTCCACTACCATTACTTCTATCCTGTCTTTCTATGTTATATCCTGGAATTTTAAATTCTAGGTTAGGTTTCAACCATGTTTCTTGTATACATATTATATCTGGAATTATTTCTAAATCATAAATACATTTTTTAAGTTCTTGTCCATTGGCAATTAAACTTCTAGCATTCCATTGAAGAATATGAATAACTATTATAAGAGTCTATTCCTGAGCATCTCTGTTGTTTCTGTGGCACTTAAAATGGTATGAATCTGATCTGCTTGGATTTCTTTCATATCTAGAAATCTTCCTGCCGCTGTTACAATTGCTTTTATTTTATCACTTTTCTTCATTTGAACTGTAACATTAATAATGTGGCACATAAATGCGACAAAGTTTTCTTTTTTCACCACCATTGAATTTTCATCCACTCTACATTTATGTGAGCATGCTTTTTGTATAATTGTTGTTGGAACTAAGCTTTGTCTTTGATCATTCTGCCCTCGATTTGAACTCCAAATTGTGTTTCTTTGACCCGTTTCTCCTGACCTAATTTCTCTTGAGTCGTCTTTCCTTACTCTTTTTAAGGCTTCGGCATATGAAACTCTTTCTGTTATTTTAATTCTTTGAGCTTCTCTAGCTTCCTTTTGTATTTTGCATCCACCATATGCTGCACTATGCTCTGTTGTTACAGCATAGTGCAGTTACAGCATGTAACTGCACTATGTGTATGTAACAGCATGCAGTTACATGCAGTTACATACACAGTTACAGCATTTGACTTTAGCTTCTTTTTCACATTTTCCATATTCATGTTGTCCTCCACATCTTGCACACCTGGGTTTTCCTTTACAATCCTTTGCGATGTGTCCCATTCTTTGACAAGCAAAGCATCTGAGGGGTTTTGGGATGTAATCTCTGACTCTGTAATTCAAATATCCTAGTTGAATATTTTCTGGCATGATATTTTCAAATTGCAGAATTACTGCCATTGTATCTTTAAGTTCTCCATCTCTTTTACTTTTAATCCTGGTGGCATCTGTTATCTTTCCTCCTTTGATTTCTTTTTTCAACTCCTCCATTGATATTTCTGTTGGAACTCCTAATATTACTCCCCTCAGCCTTGCTAAGGACCCTGGAATATGTGCTTTAATTCTTTCCCCCATCAAGTTTTTCATTCTGATTATCTTTTGTTGTTGAGTTTCACTGCTAGCATAGAATAGCACTCTTCTGTTACTCATGATTCTAGCCGTTTTCATTTTTCCTATCTCTTCTAGTCAGCTTTATTGGGTGGATAAATCCTCCTTCTTGCTTAAATTCCACTATTACCTTAAATTCCACTTCTCTATTAAAGTCATTCTTTTCTCTTGAACTTGCTCTGTCGTTAGTTTTTGTCTTTTTGTTAGCTTCTTCTCTGGCTTCACTTTCTTCCGACCAACTTCTTGCCCTTTCTTGTCTCTTCCTAAGTGCTCTTTTCATTCTTGCTGATCTTGATATCCTCCATTCCATTTCATTACCACTATTCCCTCCTGATGTAGAAGCCATGTTGCTACAGTCAATGTACAGTTTATGCAATCCGCCAAATCACTCCTACCGTCTTCGTTTGTTTGTTTGTTGTTTCACCGACACACCCACCGCCTTGGCGAGGAAGTGTTGTCAGGCGGTTCCTCTTAAGCTTCTGGTGATGATCGGATGACCTGCAGGTGTGTGGAGACACACCCGCGGGGTGGGGCGTCAGAAGGGAGCTGGGGAAACCCCCTCTGGTGGCACAGGGACGGAGGACAACAACAGATCCAGTATGCATGAGGCTGGACTGACATACAGCTATGTTGAAATCTCTCAGGGTTCACTTATCTGTTGTAATGCTCAATAAGGACTATTTATCAGCTTGGTTCCTATTCATCTTGTTGTCATCGATGTAAGGATGCAAAAAAGAAATAATTTTTCATTGTACATTTAAAAAAAGATTATTTTATATTCAATGATATTCTGCCAAGAAACTGTCATTTCCCATTGTGTTGATGTAACCTTATGCTGTATGAAAGCAGGCTAATCTGAAAAATCTACCTGGTAAGAAACATTGAGTCAGTTACCTGGGTAACCAGTGACTAAATCTACTTTACCCAGAGTTATATAATCTTAATAGTACAAAGATGTTTTTACTTGTTGAGTGTAACAAAGTGTGTGTTCTCTCACCAAAATCAACAAATATTTTGGTGAGAGTTAAATAGTTTATTTAGTTTCAAGACTAAATAAACTATTAAAGTAGTGAAGTCTTCCTGTGTCCTACAGTGTATGTCAGTACAAACCTCCATGTTGCTCCAAACTGCAACCAAAAGCCCAAACTCGGAGAAGAATCATCTATACTGTACTATACTTGGCATGTAGCCAATGTGACATCTGATAATATTTACATATAAAAATACATTTACTTTAATTGAACAGAACTTTGTTAAGTACAATTTCAGTAGCATATAAATTGTATGGATTCCCAGCTTGTTTGGTCTTATTTATGTATTTAATGTCTAACTAACTAACTAAAATAGCCTCCTACTGTCTATATGTGCACATTCATGTGGAGTGTATTAAAATGCTTCCTACCATGCAGTATTTTGTCAAAATAACTGCTGTGATTTTTTTCATTTGCAGAACTTGATGTCACTGTAAAAATTACATTCAGCGTAACAACCCTGACAAAGCAACTAAAGCTATTCGACTGTTCTGATGTTTCACTCTCGTAAGTTAATTTACACTTTACAGATTTAAAATTTCATGATATTTTAATCAGCCAAAAATAAATCGTAACTACAAAAGTTTTCAAATGATAAATGTAGTTATTTATTTACAGAAAGGAAACTGGCCTGGATGAATGTGAAAAAGTAATTAATATGAGAAAAAAAGACATTGAAATCTTTTGTGTGTTTTTGTACCATTTGTTCCTAGAACGGTACAAAAACACACATTGTTAGCATAGTTGTGTACTGATATATTACTTCAACTATGATGAGGACCATGTATGTTGTTTTCTTTGTAGGTGTCAGCAGTGCATCAGAGCTGGATGTGGCTGGAGGGAGAACAGCTGTACCTGGGACAGTGAAGGAGAGCGGAATGTAATCACACATTATCAGATGGTTTTTAGTCTAGTCTACTGTTATGTATTCAGTTTTAAACCAACATCTGCCTGAAACAGTTAAATACTAACTGGTGAAAAGAAGCAGGTTACGTAATGGAAGCAGACATTTTGTACCTGTTGAATTTGTTCCTGTTCTTTGTTTTGTAGGAGAGTGTTTGCCAAAAGTCCTCCTCTAAAGCAAACCTTGTGGTGAGTCTAAGTATGGATAACTTTCTACACTCTTCTGACTCTCACCCTAAAGCAAGTTCAGAATAACACCAGAGAAAATAAAACATTGAGGCAGTTTATTTTGTGTTTTCTGACAGCAGCCATGGAACATCTCCGTCTCTCCCAGTCGTGTATCTTACTATGGCAGAAATAACGCTAGTTTGAGAGGTCACAACCTCACAGATGTGATTGCTGTCAAGATCCAGGCAGAAATGGACTGTTTGCCACAGGGGTAAGTCACTCTCAACACTAAATCTGCTATTTTACGAACATCTGGCTAAAGTAAAAACATTTTAAAATGTTGGGCTCAGGAAACAATTGATCCAGAAAGAATATCATCCTTGACATTTGTGAGTCTGATTTTCATTCTTATGATATGAGATTTAAAATGAGTCTCTTTCTCCTCTGTTCCAACATCTCCGACTGATTAGATCTCCAATTTGGAACAACACTGGTGAGAGTCTGACGTTCCACATTCCCAGAAGAACCAATGAAGCTGAAGCCAAAGTGTGTGCTGTCCTGTCTGATGGGAGTTGTCATGGCAATGCTGAAATCATCTACCAGTCAGCACCATCTTGTTACAACACTTCACCATCCGTTACCTGGAGAAGGTATACATGTGTTTTAGGGATGAAAGAATAAAATAACTAATCAGCTAATTTAGTAATTGATTAATCATTAACAGGGTTATGATCACCATTAGTGATATACAAACAAACCATATAGCCTCAGGTTCTCACCTTACATTAAGGCAGTGGCTCCCAAATTATTTCTCCTGGGCCCCCCAGTGGTTTCCAAACACTGTCTGTGCCCCCCTGTGGATTACAACAGGGAGAGTTAGACTTTGGGTGGGAGGCTGGGGGATTAGAGAGACTCTTAGAGACACCCTGTTATACTCTTCCAACCTACCTACCCCCTCGCCTCTCCGCACACACAGCGTTCATCCCCACAACCCCCTGCCCCACAGTTTGGGAACCTCTCTGTTAAGGTATAAAGACACATTTTAGCAGAGGTAATGTTATTATACTGTAATTTGATAGAGGATATAGGTTTAGGTTTAGAGCTTCATAAGAATCTCTATCAAATGAATACTCAAATTAAAAGTGTTTATTTTTTTAGGCAAACCTGAAACTTTATTTGTGCTGTGTACCCTCTTTATTTACTTTTTTTCCAAGGAACAAGTATATTTTTCCTATCACAGATGTTCCCTTTACAAGGACACCAAAAGTGTCCATATGTGATTGCAGAAATAGCCACGTTTTATAATGGACATTAAAATAACCTGATATATTATGTAGATTATGGGAGAGATCACTATTGAAGCAGTAGCACAATGTGAGTTCAAACTCTAAACTAGTTAGCATGTGTTCCCTCATTTAATGCAAATATGGTGACGAATGATTTTACGGTTTCCTATAAAGTGTCTCTTTAAGTACAGTATCAGTATTGATCATACATTCAGTACCAATAAGGATTAATGGTTAAACTGTAAAGACGAGTGGCTAGTTAAAGTATCCTAAAAATACCTATCCATCCAAAATAAAATCCATCCATTTTCTTGACACCCTTGTCCCTTTGTGGGGTCGGGAGGGTTGCTGGTGCCTATCTCCAGCTAGCGTTCCGGGCGAGAGGCGGGGTTCACTCTGGACAGGTCGCCAGTCTGTCACAGGGCTAAAAATACCTAAAACCAATCATTCATCTAAAATGATTCCACAGTTTTTTTTGTTCCAAATATTTACAAAATACAAATATCTCAGCAACTTATGTTTTATGATATATCCTATTAAACATACCTGATAAAGACAAAACTATTTAATATGCGGCTAATTCTTACAGGTCTAGACATCTATAATGATTTTATTCTCTCATATAGTGGGAAGAGGAAGATCATTCTTTTTGGATCTTATTTGGAATCTGTGGAAATGGTCATACACAGATATCACAGATATCACAGATATTACCATCAGGAAGAAGCAGTTCCTGAGAACAAAAACTCTGAGGTGGGTTTATGGACACAGACACAGGTTCGCATTTTAGGACTTATTAGGACTTTGTATTGACTTCCATTCATTTTAGTAACTCCATTTATGCCTAACACAGACATTTTTCCTAACCATTTATATATTGGGTTTGTAATAATTCCCTAAAGGATTTGAAATTCCTTGAGACAAATTATCTGCCTTGAAGCTTCGTTAAATTATGTTTTACTATTTAGCACCATGTGCTCCCACTGAGTGAATATTTGTGTTGCACAACATGCTTACTTCTGTCACCTAGTTGTTGATGAATGCTAAGTGCTAGCTAGAGATAGGAGTTGATAAGAATTTATCAATACAAATGTTAATACTGATTTAATTATCGATCTCACTTATCTTTTATTGATTATAATTGAGTTGGGACAATTCAAAATATGCACCATGTTGTATTTGATTCAAACAAAATTGAAGCTGACTTAAAATATAAGTCAAATGAAATGCACATTAGCTATTTTTATGCAGAAAAATTGGCATGTTTGCCTTTTCAGGAAGGACATTTCAAGGTATGTCCAGCAGTGGAGAACATTCTCTCAGATATTATTTATTCTCTCCTGTGTAATTTTCCTCCTACCTATCTCAATGACAGCTGAAGCTAAAACTGTGTGAGAGATTCCCTCTGAGCCAGCATCACTCTGACACTAGTCCTCAACTAGTCATGTTCAGTAGATTAGAATATTAATGAAAAGTTAATGTATTTCAGTTCACTTGGTAACACATTCTATAGGTTAATGCTCCACAGACTGACAAGTTTTATTTTAATTATGATGATTTTTTATTATTATTCAAGAGATTAGATTTGAATATTATATCAAACCAACAGAAAATATTCTTAATGGATAAATGTCTAAATTATTGGTAGTCATTCATACTAAAAAGAAAATCTGTAATTCTGTCGGTAACAAAAAAACTCATATTGGTCATTACATCAAAGAAGACATGGAGAATTTGGCTGACGTTAATTTTTCATGATCTCTGACATTGTATTCATGTCTTAGTGATTTTATTGGCTTATTTAGTTAAGATTTTATCACATGAGGTTGTATTGTAATGATCAGTTTAGTCACCAACACGTTCACCTTCTTATCTTCTGGTGGTAAATTTAATAACTGTGAAGGTTTTACAATTCTTTACAGAATCTCACCTATGAAACACCTGAAGGAAAAACTGGCAGGCGGGGCTGGATGGAGGTGTATTTGGAAGTAGCCAACGAAACACTGTCTTGCTTAGGAATACCATACTATCCAGATCCACAGTTTCCCACATTTATGTCAAAGAGGACAGGAAAAGATGTCCAAGTCATGATCCAGGTGATTTTTTTTTTATTTGCTTTACTTTTAGTATCTGCAAGTGATAAAAATTTCAGTTTTAATTTGTTTCTGTTCTCATCAGTGTCTAGACTGGGGCCTGGAGATGACAACAGAAGAGTTAACAGTATGGGGCGTTAAGGATGGCAGCCAATACCCCTGCATCATGAAGGGCAAAAATAAAACACATACTGGGGCAAACTATTTCATCTGTGAAATTCAAAACACAACTCATGTCAAATTTTCTCAGTTAATGGTAATATTTTTAATCTGCAATGTACAATATGAACAATTGTGTGGAGATACATTAACAGTCCTAGTTCATAACAATGCTGCTTGTAATTTAGCTTAAGCCATTTAAATCTAATGTTTAGTCTTCATGCTGATACGGCTGTGATTCTTACTTCTAAATGGAAGCCAAACCTAAAGTCATAGAGTACAAATACAACCTTTTGTTCAAAAATATAATTTAACATAGTGTTGTCATTTTTTCCTCCAGATTAAATATGGACGAATGACAGTTCAGGTGTGGAATCCACCTCTGATTGATCAGTACCTTCTGATGCTGCGCCTTCTGCTGGTTCCCTGTGGTACTGCAGGTAAATCTGCTCAGTAGTTTAACTGTCATGTATTCCATAGTGTATATATATTCTGGTTTTATTAATGTTTTTCTCTACTCACAAGTCAATGTGATGTAAATAGTGACTGAAAACCGTTTGTTTTCTTTTGTTTTTTAATCTCTTCATTGAATGTCTTTCAGTGCTGGTGATTATCTGTCACTGCCTTGCTATGAAGAACAAGCCCTAATCATTGGGCTTTTTCCTCCTCAGAGTTCCAGAAAATACTTAATTTGTTGGACTCATTGATATTAGATATGATAGAGCTTCTTGCAATAATTACCTTTATGTTGAACAGTTGTAATTTTTAAGAGGGAAAACCTTTTCATGTTTTCATTTGTTGCATGTTTTTTGCATATAGAAAGCTAACAACATCTGAGTGACCAGACCACCATTATGACAGAAAGTTATTGTTTAGAATAAAGGAGAAAACTGCAGGCGGTTAATGTAACTAAATAATCTGCCAGAGTTAAACATGCTGTGTATCTCCACAAGTTGATGCTCAGCAGTTTAGTTGCTGTGTGTTTGTTCAGTTTAATCAAAAGAACTCAGAGGTGGAGCCATTCTGTTCTGTTATTCTACTGTTAACGTCAAATCAGAAATTGCATGTTGTCTTTTACAAAATCTTTTCGAGCTTATTGCAAGTGATGAAACCTGAAATGTAACCAAGGACATAAATGACAATCCTGTTGATTTTTTTTGTGTAGATTGACAAATATTGTATAACTAAAAAGTTTATATGCATCTTAGATCCTTTAAAAATATATTTCCTCTTTGTTTTATGCTGGCCTTTTAGTTTATGCTTGCTTGTTGATATTTGAAAATGTATGTAACATATTTCTAAATATGTAGCATAAATGAGTGATTACATAAATATTCACTCCCTTCAAAGTGAGTGACCTAATTCAACAGAGGTCCAGTCAAGTGGTGACAGTCGTCTCCCAATGAGTGGAATGAATGGAGATCAGCTGAGAGGAGTGAATGTATCAGTTAGGGGATGGATAGAAAAAAATCTCTAAGGCTCTGAACATCCTCTTGAGTTCAGTTCAATCCATCAAAGAATGGAAGGAATATGATCAATGTGATGATGAAAACAACCTGAGACCATGAAGAAGAAGAATATAGACCCTGGAAGGTTTGTAAAGGACAAAGGTAAAATGAAATAACAAGAAATCCTGGAAGACAATTAGTTCCCATCTGCCAGAGAGCTACGGCTTCAAAGAAGATTTATTTTCCAGCAAGACAACGACCCAAAGGGCCCAGCTGAAGCTACACAGAAATGGTTTGAAGACAACAGGGCAGAGGTTATGGAATGGTCCAGTCCAAGTCCAGACACTAATCCCATAGAATTTGTTGCTGGACTTGAAAATGGCCATTTATAGCTGTTCCCCACCAACCTGACAGAACTGGAAGAGTTCAGCAGAAAGAATGGAGGAAACCTGAAGATAAGCATCCTGATGACATGCTGTCATTTCATCAGCTGAACACCAGCTGGAAGGAGGAGAATATTTATACCATCACTTAGTTCATGTGACATGTTTCATTTTTCATTATTTTGAGATCAGTTTTCACCTTAACAGAATTTTTTTTTTGTAAATTTTGATTATTAAAACCAATAAAAGGCAGTGAGCACATTTTTGTAGGCACTGTGGTAAATTTTTGCTGTGCTTTCTGTCTTCCTCTGAGCTTTGGATTACGGTTTGTTCTGGTATCAGCCTATGTGCAATATGTTCACCATTCAATAAAAGATGGTCATTTTATTTTAGGTATAAACAAACAATATACAAATCAAACAGAAGATGTTGCGCTAGATACAAATACACTAAATCTAGGTTTTTGTTTCTTTTCTTAAAGAAATGGCTGAAAAATTAAATCTTACACTAATGTAGTAACTTGTCTGGAGAGAGCTCGGTGCAAATCTGCCATCTGCTGGTGAAAACAGGTACAGGTTAAGGTTGGGTGATAACCAAGACAGTGAATAAATCGACACAGAGGAAAATAAAAAACTTCACAACTCAAAGGGTTTTTGTGTGTGCCATCAAAAACAGCTTAGTTACTTTTTTCCAAGAGGTATGCATTTTGGCTTCAATTAAGTGTTATTACAGTAATTGAGTAACTCATAGGCAAAAATAAATAAAAAATAAATAAAAATTGCTCTTTAAGAGAAAAAACAACCAGCTAAGGGAGCAGATTGCGATTAATAAATTAGTCCAATCAACAAACGTTGGCACAAATACTATAAAAGAGAATGTGGACTCATTTGAGTAGGACTCATGTCCAAAGAACAAGCATGTTGTGTCCTACAAAGATCTCTGCTCCAGAGCATCTGATTAAAATGACTGTAGTATCTGTGTGTTATCAGTGTTATGAAGAAACGTCTTAATAACTCATTTAGTTCAACACTGAAATAAAGACAGTGAACCTTGAGAACGGGGTAGGAGATCCTTCAAAAGAATCATAGAACACCTTTGGGATGAACTAGAGAATATGAGAACCCCAAAAATGTTCTGGAACAAAATTTCAAGATGAAGAAAAATGAAAAATAACTGCAGTGATTATATGAGCTTTTATTAAATGGGCTGGTAGGTAAAAAAACATCTGTGACCATTTCCAAAGACGGCATTAAAACTGAAGCTCAGGTGAAACCTGACGGCAGCAGAAGACTTGAAACTTCAATGTCTTGATTTCTCATCCTGTAGAAAGAAAGACAGAAAAATACAGTTTGTGTTTTAATCAATATTATTCACAAGAGTTTGAAGCAGCTTGAACAGTAAAATGAGGCAGTAACCTTAATGACGTCAGCCAGTTTCTGCAGGACCACTTCATATCGCTCCTCCATCCCCTTCAGGCATTCTGGTTTTACTAACTGCTTCTGAATCCCGGGGCTTCCTGCATCCATCACCATCCGAAGGAAATTATTCTCCTGATTGAGGGAAGAGAAACTCAAACTGCTGAAGAGAAGCAGTCACTCTGGTCTCAGTCTGTTATTGATTGTCATTTCAACCATGGACACTATTATTTTGGGGAGAATTTAAAACAGGGTTAACCTCTTTAGGAACTCAATCATAATGTACAAACCATATGAACCTATTTTAAGTAGGAATAAAAGTAAGTGTGTCCTAATTTATTCTCGACAGAAATCCCTACTCTCTTCCTCCGTTCTTCTGATTCCAGATCAGTGACAGTACCTGAATCCTGAGCAGAAAGGTGAAGGCCAGTCCAGGTTTCCCAGCTCTCGCTGTTCTTCCGATCCTACGTGACGACAGACGCCAGGACAAAAACGTGACTTTCTGACAGACGGGGACAGAAGGGACAGTTTGAGGGATGAGACAGCGAAGCTGCTGACCTGTGAATGTAGGTCCTGATGAACTGTGGGGCGTCATAGTTGACCACACATTTGACATCTTTGATGTCGATGCCTCTGGCAGCTGCGTCTGTGCTGATCAGCCTGCAGGAGGACAGATCAGGTCAATACAGCAGAGCGGTCAAACAAGCTGCAGTACAAACAAAGCAAGATCAGAGAAACAGACGTCAGATTCAGGAAAAGTCGCCATCGGTGTGATGTAAAATGGCTGCTTTGCTCTCTCAACTCAACAGGAAGATGAAAGAACTCAACATTAATTGTCATAGAGCAGAGAGGTTTTAACAACCAGCTGCAGCATCACAACATGCCACCATGTGGAAATGATTACAGAACCACAGGCTACTGGAGGGCAAACTGACCACTTCCTCTCACTTATTTCTTCTTTTACTCTCTAACTTGATGTTGTTATCAGTTGATGTTATTTCAACTGATAACTTTCCGTTTTCTTTCTATCCATAGCAGCTAACCCTGGCCTGGTGTTCTGCTGTGGATGTGGTGTCTTCCTGGAGGATGGGATTGGTTGAGATAATGCTGCCAAAAAACAAACATTCTCTCTCCTGCTGTTAACTTTTTGCATTTCCTTAACACAGAATGATCTCCTCATCAGTTCATCTATTTCTGCTCCGTCTTCTCAGACCTCCAGTCAGTCGCAGCAGACGGCAGCTTGTACTGAGTCAGGTTCTGGTTCAGCTGGAGGTTTCTTCCTGTTAACATGGACTTTTCCTCTCTGCTGTCACTGGTTCAGGGGGTGAGTGCTGCAAGTCACTGACTCGATGGAGTCTGAGTAAAAACTTTTCCAACTAATCTGAGTAACAAATTGAGCTTAATGAACTGTTTGATAACTCGGATCAATGCGAGACTGAATTGAAAAAACAATTTTTCTAAGTGGCATTTGTGGTGAAATGCTGGCGCCGCTATAGGAATAAACTGAATTTTCTCGCTCTCTGTTACTGGATCAATTCCCATGTCAGTGATCCAGTCTGCTTGCGACTCACAGCTGGATCTTCCCCTTTTCAAATTCCTTCAGGGTCTTCTTCCTCTCACCAGGAGAGAGGCGTGACGAGAACTCGGCTGCCTGCACTCCACCAAACAGCTTCACCAAACAGTAGAGTCTGGAAGGCAGATGAGACGGATAAACGACACACTGAGAGACAGTCAGTCAGTCCGTCCGTCCCGCCAACCTGTGTGCCGTCTCTCTGGAGTTGGTGAAACAGAGGATGGGGCGGAGCTTCAGATACAGAATGAAGTGAAGGATGACCAGCGGCTTCTTGTTCATTGTACATGGAACATAAAACTCCTGCAGACCAAGAAAAATCATGTCAGAGTTTCACTCTCCAGTTCCAGTTATCGGTTTGCCCGTCAAGTCAAAAGGCGGCGTCTCACCGTGAGGCCCTGGGGAAAGTCAAAGCCCTCGTGTTTGTGGGTGGGCTCTGCTGGCGTCGTGCTGCTGGGGGGTCCGTGAACGGAGCTGAAGAGCTGGGGCTGGTGGAGGCCCAGCTGCTGCAACTTCTCCGGGTTCTGGGTGAGCGTGGCGGAAAAGAGCAGCTTCTGGAGCGGCATCTGACCTGGAGACAGACTGAGACGAGACGCAGCGCGACGTGAGGCCACGATGTAGACGTTTCACTAACAACACGACTCGATCCAATACAGAATGAACCACCAGTCCTCTGACATTACAACTGTTTAACAGCATTTTGGGCTGCAGCCGTACATTAACTTAGAAATCTAGATTGATAAAGTAAGTGATTCATTTTATTATTAATGAATCACTTACTTTCATTAATAAAGACAACACTGGTCAACAGCCAAAGAAATTGTCTGGGGATTTTCCGATTGTTTTAGGGTCATTTTGATGAGCTGAATCCAAAAATCACATTGGTTTTACTCAATCAGGCCAACTTTCTGAACTATGGAGCAACAAGAGCATCAACATGCAGGATTTGTTCTCACATCTGGAGAATCTGATCAATGAGCAGGAGGAGAGATTCATCAGGACAGGAAAGAGACGGAGAATTTTACACAATGAAGACCTAATGATCAATTCACATGTACTTACCCTGATCAGTGTTTATTATCCAATTTACTGAAATCTAAGTTTGTAGCATTTAATTAACATAGTCTATTAAAAAAAAACTCCTAAAACCTTGAGATGAAAAAGATTAACAGAAATGACCTGATGTCACAAAAATGTCATCAATTTAGTTAGAAAATCAGATTTCTCTAAATAAAATAAAATAAAATAAATAAAAACTTGAACAGATTGAGAAAAATTAATGTTATTTTTGAATTCAGAGGAGCAAAAATAATCCTAATTCAGTAAAAAAAAAAAAAATTGTAACCCCTTGTGATCAGGTGGAAATTGGAAATGATCTTAAATAAAGCCGAGGCTGAAAATGTCAAGTAAACTTCTTCTCCTCCTCCAAGCCTCTTACTGAGTTGTAAGTAGAGTAAAACAAATAAACAGAATGAGTTACAAGACTCACATCTGAACATTCATGACATTTTAAACTGGAATCTCTGTGGTTACTCTGAATAATCTGTGAATAAACCTTCGTCTGGAGCCTCCCTGAATGCTGCCATGCAGACAGACTGCTGGTGTCGTCTGACCCACCTGGCTGCTGTGATGCATGCCGGCTCTGTCCTCCTGAACAGGGTTCTGTCCTCTGGTCCAGCCGCTGAGCAGTACACCGCCTTCAGCACCTGGCTGAGCCATAACTGGTGCATGCTGTCGATCATCCTGTCGGCTTCGTCGATTATCTGAGTCGCCGACAGAAAAACAGACGAAGCACAACATCAGAAACCAAAGAGTTCTGCTCTACACAGCGAGAATACTGGGCTTTTTAGGAACCTACCAGAAACCGGAGATGTTCCAGACAGAAACCTGGGTTTTTGCTGATGTGATCAACCAGTCGACCTGGAGTAACGACGACTATGTCTGCTGTGCTGCACCTCATATTGCCTCTGAAACAGACAGCAGGTTGTCGGCTTTGGATTTGCAATACAGATTTTTGAAATGGGCACTATTGTATATTTTCTAGGCACAAAATGCCATTTTATAGCACCGATCAAGAAGCTTCACCTACTTCAGTCGTTATATAAATGCTGCACATACCAACCATAATAAAAGATGTTTGACTTCTTGAAATTGGGCCTCTGTCTCTTTAAAAAACTCCATCTCTTTTTGAAACTCCGCCTTCAGGAAGTCATCACAACATGGCTCCTCTATTAATCCTTACAGTTTTTACCAGCGTTTCACTGACCAGTAGCTCCTAGAATGATCTCAGCAGATGAAAAGTTCCACCAAATGTTTGCTAATTGCTGGTGGCTAGTCTGAAGGAGCTGAAAGGGGGAGGCACAGGGGGAGAGGAGCTCTGTAAGGTGGAAGAAAACCACAGAGCTTGGAAACTGCAGCTCAGAGGTGGTGCTTTGTCCTAGAAGGCGGAGCTAAGTCCAACCAGCTGTTTTTTTTTTTTACAGCTGAATGGTTGCCATGCAGATTAAAGGATTTCTCAAACATGGATGAAAGAATCAGGGCAACAATCCAGGCATGTTTTGATGAGGGAATAACATCATAACATGATGTAAAGCTAAAGAAAATTCAATTTTACAGAACACTGCCCCTTTAAAGTTACTCAGCTTGAAAAAGTTCATTATATTTAAGGTTAAACCAATAAATGAAGACTTGCTCTTAGTTTGCCTTCCTCACCGTTGCTCTGAAAGCGAAGCGCACTCTGCAGCAAATGACTTCTGACCCCCCAGCATGACCACTTTCACAGGAGTTCCTTCGGCGTACGACGCAAACACTTTGAAGACCTGAACCAGACACTCATTAAGCTCAGAACACTGTGAGGGTTTTAGAATGTGCAGAAACGGTTAGAATGTTCTGACCTGCTGGGCGAGCTCTTTGGTTGGCAGCACGGCCAGAGCCCGGATCTCACACACCGTCCTCTCCATCAGAACCTGCCAGGAAACACACACGTCGCTGGAAAAACAGGACCAGCAATGCTTGATCAAAGCAGCGCAGAGGAAATGCTGGCTGCTCACCTGAATGACAGGAATGACAAAGGCCAGAGTTTTTCCGCTGCCTGTTGGTGCAGAAACACAGAGATCTCTGGGTCTGTAGCCTCCTCGACCAATCAGAAGTCCGTGCTGAGCGCCCTCCAATATGGCCGGGATCACCTCTGCCTGCACTGAAAACAGATCACAGCAGGATTATGACTTAGACTGTGAACGATCAGCCACTTTTATTAAGTACAATGATGAGAAAAAGGACAGAGTGGTAGAAAAGTTCATGAGGCCTGGACTGAAACATCTTTTCCAGTCATACTGCATCACTTTACCATCACATGTCTGACACTGCTTGATACTTTAACTAGGCCATATTTGGTTAGATTGGACTATTGTACTCAAAGGTTGTATTTCTTATACTCACTAGGAGGTATAAAAGGCAAACAGGATATAAAATAACAGTAACACTCAGTTTGCATATAACTTGGTTAAAACAATGTAACTGAGGCCCTGGGGATTCTTACATGGCCATCTTCTCTCTCACTGCAAGTCATTTCTCATCTACAGGGTTGAAGTTAATAAGCAGAGCTATGATGAAGCATATCATAGGCTTCATTATCAACAGTTGTTTCCCAAAGTAACCTACAAATAGCCCCAGCTGACCCCTGGGTGAATCTACCGTACCTGGAAAAAAGTGCTGGATTCCATTCACCTCCAGTTTCCTGAGGAGCTGAGCAGAAATCCCAGAAACAGAGGAGACAGGAACCAGGTTGCATTTAATGTCTCTGTGAATGACGTCGGGCTCAGCAAGCCACTGAGGCAGGACCCGCTTTGCCTGGATAAAAACAAAGAATGTGGAATAAATGGCAGGAATCCTGATTTTAGTGAATTCATGAGGTTTTTCTCCCTGATACGATCGTACCTTATGGACAGGTCTGCTTTCAAAACCGCCGAGGACACGGAATCCTGTCGCTGCAGGCGAGTCCTTGTTTGGCTCTTCCACTTCCTGTTCCTGCTCTGTTTCACACCTGCAGCTCTCTAGAGAAACACCTGCTACTGACTGACCTGAGATCCAAAGATAAAACGACATTAATGGAAGAAAAGTTACACAAAAAGTAAGACAACATCAAAACATTACTGCGTGACAGACAAAACATTCAAATAACTTTTGTTTCTTCTGTCTGATGTGTATTTCTAGAAATATTAGCATCAACTAGTTTCACTTGGAGCATTCATATAGGGATAAAGAGGCCAAACATTTTACACATGTTCTGGGTTCGTTGCACCTCAGAGAGACAATCAGACAGAATGCAATCAGGCTGATTTTCTGCCCAGGTCAATCGTTCAAAAGAGATCTCAAGCTCAACTGAGTTTTACCTGGTTAGATAAAGGAAAAAAGTGCAGAGGAACAATGATAAAGATAGGTTTTAAAATTCAGTAAGACACGCAATAGCCGTTGGGTCACTATTATTTCCCAGGATGAAGATGATGCATCTAGAGATGTAAATTTCTGTTTACAGTCTTGAGCAGGACTGCAACAGGGGTTTGTACATTGATCTAATGCCTTTTTTTTACTCCTCTATGTGAATTTGTGATTTTCCTGTAATGTTTAAATGTGGTTACAGATGTGACGCAGCAGGTATACGTTTGATGGGGAGATCAAGTTACATTTCTGTTTTAAAAGCTTTAACAGTGATGTCAAACTGCTGCACTCTGCTTCACTAAGCACTCCGGTGACAACTAACCAATATGATCTGATGTCCTTGAAGTCATCTACCCAGGTCGTCCCTTTTTAGGGAAATGCTACAGTGGGACACCCACAGCCTCTCATAGCCAGCAGGGGGAGTTCAAACAGCAAAGACACTTCCTGTTTGCACTGATGGAGATGTGACCAGTTAGAACACACCTGTTCTGCTGGGAAGAAGTAAACAGAGTGGAGGATTTCACAGCGATCGTCCACCTGAATTTACCTGAATCCACCTTGCTGGGAACCTCAATCCACCCACTGCATCCACAACTGAGCAGGTAGAAAGAGAGACGCTATTCCAAGCAAAGCTGCCTCACAATATAATATTTACTGTTTACTTGCAATCCATAAAGTCTCACAATATGGATTGCGCAATTCTGTGTTTAGTTTATGGCAATCTTTAAAAAGGAATGACAGGAGTTATTAATGGTGTTTATTAGGGATGCACAATATTATCGGTATTGTATCGTATCAGTCAATAGGATTAGGGCCATTCGGTCAACATAACTCACTGATATAAAAGATCGTTTTGTATGACAAACCAGTGACAGTGACGTCTACAACACAAAATTAAATGTGTACTGTTTGAGTGTTGTCATTGGCTTAGAGAGAGCAGATGTCAGGGATTAATTAAACATAATGCAAGTTGAAAGTGGTGCATCATTTTCAGCCTCCTTTTTAGCATTTGCATTTGGAAGCAGGAGAAACTGACAAAGATAATGCAGCATTTTAATTCCACAGTAGAAAAAGCCATATGGTTTCACTAAGTAGGTATAGGAAAAAGTATTGGTATCGGTTATCGGCCAAATGGGTTTTAGTATATCAGCATATCGGCTATTGACCAAAGATCCAATATTAAACACTAGGGATTAACAAGATTAATCCCTAGTGTTTAATCTTGTTAGTTCTATCTGTTTGTGGCGAAACAGTTGCTAGTAGTTAGTTCCAGTTGGTTTGCTGAACGGACATCTTTTAGACTGGGATCTCCTCAACAGAGACATGTGAGCCTAATGACGAGAGAGAAAATCCCACCCGATTCCTGACTCCTCTGCTTCTTTTCCGCAGCTCCCTTTCTCTTCTTTTTCCCCGCAGGCTCAGCGCTGTTAGAGTCTGCATCAAGCAAAACTCCCGCTGTTGATTTTCTCTTCTTCTTCTGCTGCTGTTGATGCTTTTCACTGCTTCGTTTCTCGTCTTTGGTCTCTGACGGAACTTCCTGCTGCTCGGTTTCTTCTTCACCAATAAATTCTCTCTGCTTTGCTAAACTCTGTCTTTGCTTCTGTTTCACCTTCTGCTGCAGTTTGGTCAGCAGCGCTTGGGAATGGGACACCTTGGAGATGACGCCGTCCTCGTCGTCTCCAAGATACCTGAAAAGATGAATAAACTGATGTTACAACTACTGGCTGCTTTCAAAACTACGGACTTAGAAACTCTTCACTACATCGATATTTGATTTCTGTTGCTTACAATGTTGTTCTATCTATTTAAATGCTACAAAACATATTTGTTGCATCAGTTTTTGATCTACCCAGTCCAAGCTGATGTTCTATTTTCTTTTTTTAGCTGTTTTATGTGTACTAACTAGAAACTGACCCAGTCTGACACAAGATGCTCCAGGACTAACAGGTCGTACTTACCTGTTGACAAGAAACAGAGACATTTCTGCTGGAAGACCAAAACATTTAAACTAAAATAATCCCATTCAAACTACCAATAGCGGCGTATGTCTCGTAGAAAAGTCACCAACCACTTAGACTCAACAAGACCCAATACTTGCTCCTCTTTCAAATAGTTTCTGTTCTAGTTTAAGAAAAACGCCGCCATATTTTGTGTTATTCTCATTCTTATTCACGTGCGTCAAACGCGGGCTTATGACGCAACCAAGTCTGTCGCACTTGTTTGACGATGTTCTGGACGCGACTAACCACTAACTCTTGATACTTATCTATTTATTGCGATTAATAATCAATGTAACTTCAGTTTTCATGAGGTCATATTCGTGTCATTTGATATTAAAAGACAAAACATAAATAGTCATTCCAAAAATATTGCATCCTTATTTTTCCCCAACACCGTGTGTGGTTCAGTCCGCATGATGACGTTGTCCAATCAAATTAAAGCGGTGCATGTTTAAAAAGTTATTCTATCGTCCCTTCAGTTATTCGGTCAAGTTCCCTGATAAGACATGGCGGAGTCTGCTGTTCAAGTTTGTGTCCGTGTTCGTCCTGTTGCTGAGAGGTGAGTTTTCCTGAACCGAGTCACTTCGAAGAAGAGTTTCCTTCCTCACCCAAAGCTGACTTTAACTGTGTCTGTATCATGTTTCTGCTTTTCTGTATGCAATGTTTACATTACACCATTTTAGAATTTAATAAGAACTACAGAAAAGTTGGCCTTTTATTTATCCCGCTCAGCAGTTCGTGTGAGACGGAAGCCGTTAATAGCTCTGATAGCAGGGAGATAACGTTAGTTTCAGGTTGGATATTGTTCCGATTCAGGAACGGTAACTTCGGCCAGACTCTTTGCTCCTTCCGCTCTCGCCCGGAGGTTCTCGCTTAGGGACCGTCAACAAATTTACGAACCAAACACTCCTGAGAAACAAATCTAGATGTGTTGCCCACTAGATTCAATTACCAATCACACTCCCATTTCTATTGAATTATCAGTCATTTAAGATTTAAAATCATTTTAATATTTTTTTCTTCAATAGCTTCCATGTCATGTGACCCATTGACTCAAAATTAGTGTTAAGTTGTTAATTCCTGCACATGAGGAAACTGCTGGAGATGCTGTGAACAGAAGTATTGATCCACTACCAATACACACCCTGATATCTATATTTAGATCAACATAACCCTCATAAATAACTGATCAAATTACTTGCTGTCACTAAGTGTAAGAAAGTAAAGGTTTATAATGTATAAATTAGACATTTAGTTGAAATTAGAAGTTTACATGCATCAAATGGACACATCCACCTTTTGCTCTTCTCACTGTCTGAAGTTAAATTGGACCAAAGTTCTTCTCTTTCAAGATTTTTAGAATCACCAGTATTTCTGTTTGCTAAATATTATAATGTCAGATTTCTTTATGCTCTTCAAAATCAGAAGTTTGCACACAGAATGATTGATTAATTTCTCTTTAAATGGTGAAGGTCTGGATGATGTCATGGCTGTGGAAACTGACACATTTTGGTTATCTGAAGGCTGCATGTGAAACAGGCTGCTTCCTGGTTTGACACGATGAGAAAGTCATAAGATATCAGGCAGGGAATTGTAGAGCTGCACAAGTCTGGTCCAACGCTGGGAACAATTTCCTCTGCTTGATGTACGTCTGTTTGAATCTCTCTGTAGTTGGTTTTATTTTTTACATTTATTTTCTTCCTCCCAATTCCTTTCTAAGGGAAGAAAATGCAGCTTCAGAAAAGGCTCAGCCCGTCAAAGTGTTCTGGGAAACCGACAAGAAATCAATTCGTCAGATTGACGATGGAAATTCCAGCAAGTGCTTCACTTTTGGTATGCATCAAATCATATTCAGTGTTATAATTGTGTGTGTTGTGACCCACTAAGATGGTTTTACTGGGCAATTTTCTCCTGTTTACAGACAGAGTGTTTAGTGCTGAAGAATCTACAAGTCAGCTGTACCAGGACATCGCAAAGCCTCTGGTTGTATCGGCCGTTGAGGGCTACAATGGTATGTAGTGGAAATGAATGTTTTGCTCACTGCTTTGCTGTGAATCCTCATACTATCATCAAATCAGATAGTCTGACTCTATTTGCACGGCTTTCGTTGATTTGTTCTTGTCAGGAACCATATTTGCCTACGGTCAGACCTCTTCAGGGAAGACCTTCACAATGATGGGGAGTGACCGGAACCGTGGAGTCATTCCTCTGGCCGTAGATGATGTCTTCCAAACTATTAAAACGGTGAGCAGCTCCGTGAGACTCGCTGTGAAAGTCACCATGCTAGTTTAGTCTGTTTACTGCTGACTGTGGGTGTGACTCTTCTAAACAATCTCTAATCGTTTCATCCAGTTTCCAAACAAGGAATTCCTTCTTAGAGTGTCCTACATGGAAATCTACAATGAAACGGTGACGGACCTGCTGGTTGACAGCTGGAAGAGAAAACCATTGGAAATTCGGGAAACTATGAATGTGAGGGTTAAATGTTTTCCAATTTATTTTTTGTTCAGTATGGGAGTATTTGCAGAATCTATGCTGCGTCACAGACGGACTCTGATCAGTGGATTTGTGTTCACTGTGTAGAAAATGGTCTACGTGGCTGACCTGACCGAGGAGCTCGTCACGACGTCTTCACAAGCCCTCGCCTGGATTAGGAAGGGAGAAAGTAAGAGTTTAGGTTACCAGCAGTGAACTTCTGTGCAGCTTCCTGTCAACACATGGTCTTTTTATTTTGTTTGCCTCCAGAGAACCGTCACTACGGAAAGACTAAAATGAACCAGCGGAGCAGCCGCTCACACACCATATTCCGTATGGTAAACAACAACTCAGCATGCAGGATGACGTCGAGTTTGTCGCTGTGACGTTTTCTGACTTGCTAATGTTTCTCTAGATCCTGGAGAGCAGAGAAAGGAGTGATCCAGCATCAGGGGAAAATGCTGATGGAGCCATTATTGTTTCCCATTTAGTAAGATTTTTAATTTGACTCTTTATAAATATTTATACTGTTGATTTTGGAGAGGCAAGTGAATAATTTTTTGTGTTCAGAATTTGGTGGATCTCGCTGGATCTGAGAGAGCCAGTCAAACAGAGGCAGAAGGTAAAGTGGAGTTCCTACTGTCCATCTTTATGGTTTGATTTTTAGCTTTGGTTTAAAAGGTTTTCTTATCCGTCACGCTTTGAGTTGACACTTCAGTTTTTCTTTCATTTAATATTCTGTTTTTCTTTCAAATCCACAGGAATGCGTTTCAAAGAAGGATGTAATATCAATCTCAGTCTGTTTATACTGGGACAGGTGATCAAGAAACTCACTGATGAAAGCCAGAAGTGAGTAACCATGGTGATTCAGTTTACATCAGATGCATTTAGATCCTCATCCATTCTCTGAAAAGGGTTGTGTTCCAACATTCTGACTCTACAAGTTTGATAATGATTAACTTAAATTTTCATATATAGTACTGTTTTATTTGCATAGTGCTTTTCTAACAACTCACTTTATATGAATCAGGCAAAATTGAGTACATCTAACAAATATTAATAAAATGTCTTCGACTCAGGTTGTCCTGGTTGTATACCAGCCAGCAGGTTTGCCTTGCAGAGTTGTATTTGTCTTAAAGTTTTTAATTTTAGTTGTTTCAGTTCATATTCCAATAATTGGGGCAATGTGAGGGTCTGGGGTTTACTGTATTTTAAATGGTCAATATAATTCATGGGTTCTGAATAGATCCTTTATCTTTGAATCCACTGATTGCTGGATTTCTTGTCGATACTCTCCAGAGGTTTTACCAACTACAGAGACAGCAAACTGACCCGCATCCTGCAGAACTCTTTAGGAGGCAATGCTAAAACGGTCATCATCAGCACCATCACGCCAGTTTCTCTGGAGGAGACCCTCAGTACTCTGCAGGTTTGTCTTTGTAAACTTGAATGTTGCCTTTTTTTTTTTTTACATTTACTTAAGTTGTCAGGATGCACAACACTCCAGTAATCAGATGAATTCCTTATGTTCAGTTTTCCAGCACTGCAAAGAAAATGAGGAATGACCCTCATGTGACGGAGGTATCGGATGACGGAGCATTGCTCAGGAGGTATCGGAATGAAATCGTTGACCTGAAGCGTCGACTGAATGAGGTTAGAATGATTGGTTAACGTCACCAGGCTTCTCCGGTTGGACTCTGATCAAACTTCCTTCTCTGCAGCTCTTTGCTTTGCTTGACTTGTATGTTTGACTCTTCCAGGTGTCTTCGGTCACACAGACCACAGAGACGGAGAAAGAGGTTCTGTCTCAGCTGCTCCAAGAGAAGGATCAGCTCCAGAGAGAGCAAGAGGACCGGATCAGGAACCTGACCAAGCTGCTGGTCACCAGCTCCAACCTGGTGTCTGTTCTAAAGGTCGGTCTGTAATTCAGCAGACTGCTCGCTCTTTCTCTCTTTCTGTTTTTCTTTCTTTCTTTCTGTTTTTTCACTCAGCGGAGAGTTGTGTTTTTGATGTTTTTTCTTTAACAGAAATCCAAACCACTGCCTGTCTTTACCAGTTATTTGCAACTTCAGCAAATAATGTGACAAGTCGTGGCTAAAAAATGAAAAAATCAAAAAACACTTCAATTAGAACCACAACTGAAGTGCACAAACAGTGTTTTGTTTGCCTGTTTAGACAATGTAGTGGGTGTTTGGGTAATGTTGTCATCCAATATCACATAATGACCTTTAACCCAAACGCAGCAGGCTGCTGGTTGTCTGTTGGTTCTGCTAGGCTTGTTTAGCATCAGGGTTAAACGCTCACCAACATGCCACCTGTGTTCTTTATCAGATGCCGAAGCGCCGAGTGACATGGGGAGGAAAGATGCTCTCCGGCCATCAGCCGGCCTGCGACGACGACGGGATATCTGACATAAACGTGACTTTCAGCAGGAAGAGGAGAGCTGATCGTTTCTGTTCTGGGGATCTAGGTGAAGGTATGGAGCAACTGAGGATGGACATCTTTCTGAACAGTTCATATAAGATGATGGACCTGGGCTTTACTGCGCTTTGTAGCTGACGAAGACTTCTACCCTCCCTGGGGGATTCCTGAGGAGCCTTCAGACGAGATGGAGATGAGCCAGAGCTCTGAGACAGTTCGCAGCTTTGGGGACAGGTGGGTTCTTCATGAGGTCACCAGTAAGCCTGTCACAATATAAATCACACAATAAACTAAAACATACTCGATATGCACAACATGTTTGTCTTTCTACCAAAACCGGATGATGGGTTTTCTGTCTGGTGTTTTGGACTCGACTAGCTTCTTTTTTGAAGGGCAATTTTGTTTAGAGACTTCATGATTCATTTAATTTCTTTTTTGAAATATCTTCAATTTCCACTGTTAAATGCTCGTTAGAATTTAAAGTTTATTGCTCTTTGAGAAAATGTTCTTGTATATTTATGCTGACATCACTTTAAAATGACCTCAAAACAATTGGAGCAATAACTTCTGGGACAATTTATCCTCCAGAAGCATTTGTTGTCGTCACAGGCCTGGTCGCTAGTGGATCACACAGTTCCAGTGATCATACTGCACATAAACTATTGAACTAAAGGCTAAACTTAGGAATAAGTTATATGAGAATAAGTGGGACAAGGGATGACTTGTCCCACTAGGTAAAAGGCAACTAATAAGCTTCTGTTTTTATCTTCATGTGCAGTGACCTGGTGTCTCCTGATCAAAGATGTGCACTTCTAGACAAACTATCCAACCTGGAGCATCAGCTCGAAACGGAGCGTCAACAGAGGGAGGAGGCTGTGAAAAAAGCCGAAACCCTGGACAGCCAAGTATCAGAGCTGCAGGTCCAGTTGCAGAACCAGGCAGTGGAGAAAAAGCAGTCAGAAGAGAGGTTGGCAAACCTGGAGGTGCAGCTGCAAAACGAAACCCAGCAGAAACTGGATGTCTCGTTGCAAATGCAAGCAGCCGAACAGAAGGTTGCCGAGCTGGAGAAGGTTCTGAAAACCGAGGTGCAGCAGAAGCTGGAAGCCACCGCCTTGTTGGAGGTCAAAGTGTCGGAGCTGGAGAGGCAGCTGGCGGAGAAGAGGCAGTCTGAATCTGACCAGGTAGACTTGGATCAGGAGCTGCTTTATGGAGCAGTAATGTTGAGCGGATATTTTTATTTTTTTAAATATTGTCTCTTGTATGCTTTTGTAGAAATTTAAACAAATAAAAACTGGGTATAAAGTGTTCCAGTTTGGGCTCTAATCCTAAAGTCTTGTCTTCCAGATGAGGAAAGGCTTTGCAGAGAGTGTTCAGCTGTGTGAAACCTTGTCGTCAGAGAAGGTAACGCTGACCAAAGCTGCTGCTGCAGAGCCACAGCCTCCCAGTTTGATGACTAATTGCAATAGAAGCAATAATCATAGCAACTCCGTAGATTCTGCTTTGATCATTTTCTGTTGTGATGTTGCATGTCCCAATAAGAAATTGTGTTTAATCTTTACCAAACTCTTTCACTCAAAGCTTCTCCCAAATGATATGTTGATGCATCTAAAGCCAACAATAAGCCACTTCTTTACTTTACTGTCTGAGACGAGATTAGAGGAGGAAAACCAAGAAGACCGTCTTGGGAACTTCATTGCTCACCACATCATTCCATCAAGGGATGACGGTGCAGATATTTCAGGTAGGAGGAACCTAAAAGTTCACATGTCCTGCATCTGTTCCACAGGAAGCGGTTAGTGCTGAGCGAGACCACCTGAAGCAGGAGCTGGGGATGTTCCTGGAGCACACACAGAACCTAGAGAAGGAAAATGCTGCTCTCCTTCAAGAGCTGAAGGAGAAAAAGGATCTGGAAGAGTTCAAAAGTCTGGAGCTGAAGTTCATGGAGGAACATGAGGTAGATTTCAATTGAACCTCTTTGTCTGCAATAAAGTAATGAGAACCAGTCTTTAATTTGGTGATTTATGATGTGCTCAATAGATGGCATGAATATTATCTCACTATTTTGTAATTGTTCCTATTTTACCGTTTATTTACAGAATGAATTGCAGAAGGAAATATCTAGTCTAAAGAAGGCCATTGACTCGTCTGAGCAACAGCGCCTCCAACTGGAGGTAATGCGTTAGTGTGGCTGTGATACTTTGGCACATTTCTCATGTAACCTCTTTCAATATTTAATTTAAAGCCAAATGTTCACTTTAGTCACAACATGATCTCTTCCTGTTGTATCAGTAGACGTGACATTAAACTTTTGTCTGTGTCTATTTTGAACAGTGAGCACAACATGGCTCCATGTTTTTCTGGCTCCAAAGCGTTAAGCTTTGAGTCTCCTGACCTGTGGAGTAAATGCAGATCCTTCATCACTGAGGGTCGGTTCAGACACACAGAACCACTTGAGCCAAGTTTAAAGACAGAGAAAAAGATGCATCCTTTTTTTACGTGCCTGTTGTATTATCGGTACAAAACACACTTATTTTTAATCACCTGCTGATCGTTCAAAGTTTGCTCACTTGGAAACAGAAATTTTATTTTTCTTCTTACTATATTAAACTAAACGCACTGCTCCCTAAATTCCATCGGCACATCACATGTGGCACCAGTAGAGCTAACCTACTCCAACACTTAAAGCATGAATAAAGAATCACATGTCAAAGGCAAACAAACCAATGAAGAGAACATCTGCCAAAATACCAACAGTGAAATCTTAGCCTGATTGCCACTCAGCACCTGCAGGATTGCCTAGCAACCACAGATTGTACATTTTCTGGCACCTGGACCTGGAGGTATTAACCTCAACAGTCAGCTACATCCAACAGTAACAGGGTTCCCCCCCCCCCCCCCCCCCCCCCCTTCATAAACAGGATTTAGTAGTTGGGTCAGTCTGGGTCACTGAGCCAGGAAGAAATGTTTCAAAGTGATTATTTTCTCTCCAGATGACCCTGACGGCCAGCAAGGAGAATCTGGAGGCTGAGCTGACTGGATCCGTTCTCCAGCTGGAGCTGGAGATGGAAAAGCCCAGCCATTCTGAAAAACATCCGAATGTTTCTTATGACGGCGTTGAGCTCGGCGCTCTAGATTTTACGCTCCCACAAAGTAATAATCCATGAACTGGGACGGGTTTCCATCTGTGACATCAGATGGGGGTTTCTGAACTGTTCCATGTTTCCAGATCTGTTAGGAAGCATGAAAGTGGAAAGTGGTGCCATCAACCTGCAGGAGGAGCTGGCTCTGTGTGGAGAGGCAGAGGAGGCTCCAAGGGAGCAGCAGGAGGAACAGGCTTCACCTCAAACTCCTGGAGATCAGGTGGCAGGTTGAACTCCTGCTGGCTCCTCTGCTGCACCCTGACTGCACCGCCATATAATCTCTCATTCTGTAATTCCGATTTCAGAGTGGAGACCTGACAGGGGAGCTGCAGAATGTTGACAAGATGACTGATGACCTCCAGTCACATCAGGCTGCTGAGGAGATGGAGCTGAAACAACAATGTGCTGATTTAACTCGGCAGCTTGACACACTGACAGCAGAGCAGAGGCGCAGCGACCTGGAGAGGAGCCGGCTTTTAGCTTCACTGGAAGAGAAAGACGCCGAGGTGAGCGAGAAACCGGACTCGGGTTGTTCAGTTTGACTCCATGCTGCAGTTTTTCTGGTCTCTTCATTCTGCACTTCTTCTGTAGTGTTTTACCAACCGTTTTTATGGCAGTTTGTAAAACGCTGAGCACGCTCCCTGTGTGTGATGTTATTGCGCCCTCTACTGCGCATGCGGGACACTTTCAGGCCATTTGTGGTTTACACAGGAGATCACACTCAAAAGATATGTAACCTGTATGAACGACAGCGGCAATAAAATAAGACTCGTTTAAAAAAAAAATCATAATTGAGTCACTTCAGGCTGCAGTTACCATCCTCATCCTATGCAGATCAGGATCCTGAATAATCTTGAGTTGTTGCCAGTAATCTTACTCTATGGGAATCTGACTGGGTTAATGTGAATGTGTTGATAGCTGAAGGAAATGATTGAAGCCCTCCAGCGTGTAGAAGCGGAGAGAGAGGCTCTGCTGATGGAACGACGTGTTCAGAGCTCTGAAGATGGAAACGCAGCAACTGACGTTCTGCTCAGGTCCGTTCAGGAAGAACTCAGAGAAGAAAAGCAGAGAAACTCTGACATGAAGGCGGCCTTTCTAGAGAAGGAGTCCGAGTTAAAGGAACACGTGAGTAAAGTGTTGACTGTGCCCTCTCCTCCCTGGCTCAGTGACGATAACGCTTCCTCTAAACAGATGCTGAGGCTGACCCAGGAGCTCCAAGATGGCAGCCGGAGCTCCACAGAGGAGGTGGAGAGGCTGCTGGCTGAGGTCGCCTCTCTGACCACAGAGAGAAATCAGCTCAGGCAGGACCTGCAGGAAAATGTAGAGCTGGTAAACAAACACCTGGCCTCTAAAAATACCTGAGCATGAGGTGCTGTTACCATGACGGTCAGAAAGCTGAACCTTGTCTCTTCCGCAGATGATAGAGAACCAGGAGGAGCTAAGGAGCATCCTGGAGAAGAACCGTGAGCAGGCCAAGCAGATCAAACTGCTGAAGTCAGAAAACATCTGCAAGCAGGATGGAGGTCCCACTGAGGCAGAGGCACAGGGAAGTGTGAGTATACCAGACACACGCAACCATCTACAGACAGACTAGCTGCTGAACAGTTCTGTCCTCTTCCTGCTGGTTCTGGGAGAGAACAGAGGAGACTAGGAAATATCAACACTAAAGGATGAGCAGACGAAGAATATAAAAGTAGGGCAGCTAAGGAACTGAACTAGAGTCAACCTGTCTACTCATGTCAAGTGTTGAAGATTCTCATAGAAAATCAGATGTTGGCTCGCTTTGCCCACAAAACACATTATAGTTCTGTTTCCCTTTTGAAACAGATGACTGCTTTAAACGAGGAGCTGAGGGACACACAGGCAGAAACGGACGGGCTGCCCTCCCAGAGCGCAGCCACTCAGACCCCAGGGGAGCTGGAGGAGCTGCGGGGCAGACTGGCTGCTCTGACCGAGGAGAGGGAGGAGCTGCTGCATGCTGCGGAGAGGCTGAGGGGGGAGAAGGAGCAGCTCCGATCACAGCTGGAGGAAAAGATCCACATGGTAAAAGCAGTCATTCTCATGTGGAGATGGTCAAACTCCCTGAAGTAGCCCAGCTGCATCAAACGTCATTTATGTTTGGAATAATCCTTCATGTGAGTGAAACCTGATGAACCCAGAGCCTCGCTGGTTCTCGCACATCCTGTTCTCTTGTAGATGCAGTGTGAGCTCCAGCTCCAGCAGCAGCTCCTGTCTGAAGCAGATTCACTGAAAGACGAGCAGGTTCCACTTCATGCTGCTCTGTTCTGTCTGGTTACGTCTGTTTTTCTCCCGTTCTTCAACTCAAACGCTTTCTTGTCTGTTCTGGGCTACAGATCCAGCAGCTGGAGCATCTGAGGTCTGTTCTTCAGGAAAAGGAAAAGCTGGTGAGCCGTTTCTCTTAAACACACACTGGTTGTTTTCACCCACTGAAAGCAGGCAGCAGTCTGAGGGAGACGGCTGAGTCTCATGTTGGACCATTTGTTCTGTCTGACTCAGATGCTTGAGAAGCAGGAGGAGCTCCAGGTGTTGAAGGAGAGCAGGGCACGCATGGAGGAAGAGATGATGGAGCTGAAGAGTCAGCTGATGGAGATGCAGAGCTGCAGCAACACACACAAACAGGTGCAGCGGAGGAGAGCACTAAACAGTTTTAGCTCCTAAATATCAGCTTCTATAAAAAAGACCATGTTCTCCTTCATTTCTCCTTGCCAAGTTGGCTGAGGAGCTGGAGTGTGTGAAAGCAGAGAGGGAGGGTCTGCTGGCCCAGAGGGACGCTGTGAGCCAGCGGTTTGAGGAGGAGCTGGAGAAGCTGCAGAGCTCCCTGGACACAGTCAGTCAGGAGACAGAGGAGCTGCAGGAGGAGCTGAGACAGAAGCAGGAAGCTGAAATGCAGCTGCAGAGAAGAATAGAGATGTTGGAGGCTGAGGTTTGTGATCAATGGAGGGAAATTCTGTTCCCAACTCTGTGCAGCCCTCAAGAAAATGTCTTTGTTTTTGTTTAGTTGTTCTACAAGATACCATAATTTTTTTTTTTTTTTTTTTTTTTTTTTTGTCTGACCAGTGTCACTTTTGTAATTTTGGGGTTTCAAATATCAGCCAGTTCTTCTGTCTAGTTAAAGTTTCAGCTTGGTACATTTTGTTTCCATCCTGACTTGGTAGAGAAACTTCCAGATTAGAACAGACTGACTCTGTAGAGCTCAGGTGTGACCCGAGTCTCATTTATCAGAACAAACTGCTGATGTCATCTCTCTTCAGTGCATCTCAAACATCCAGCATACTGTATCTAGTTGAGGTTTTTTGGCACAAACGGAATGAAATGCAAGCCGTGTCAAACTGCCAGTGGCGGCCATCTTGTCCACCGTCCGTCTCTGTGAACAGGTCAGGGAGCTGAGCATGTCCGTACAAACTGTTACTGAGCAGAAGAGGCAGCAGGAGCAGCAGCTCCAGCTACTTGGACAGAAGGTGAGCTTCATTCCTGCTCTTAGTTCTCACTGATGGGTTTTAGTGTGAACTTGGTCAATCTTTTTGTTTTTCTTTGAAGGCTTCCTCAGCAGAAGAACTTGTGAAGGCTCTCCAGGATGACCTGCACCAACAAAGGAACATAAACTCTAAGCTGAAGAAAACGAGGGAAGAGGAGAAACGCTCTCTGGAGCAGAAGGTTAAAGTCTTGCTTTGTTTTCATCTCTCCTCCTCCAGAGCTGCTCAGTGCCACTAACCCTCTGTTTTTCACTTGGCTGTTCTGTTACAGATGACAGAATTATGTAAGAGCTTGGAATGTGCTGAAGCAGAGAGAGCCTTTCATCTGTCAGAGAACCTGCAGAAGCACAAAGAAGAGATGGAGAAGCTGCAGCTCAGCGTGACGACTCTGAGTCAGAAGAGCGACCTGCTGAGGGAGGAGAAGGAGCAGCTTGAGGCGCAGCTGCAGGACAAGATCAGCATGGTACGTGGTCCGTTCCTCTGGAGCTGCTGCCATCCTGCAACTTTTAGATTTATTCCTTCTCTGACGCACTTGGATCAAACATTTTTGACTTGGACACTTTCAGAGCAGGAACGCATTTGAAAGTTGTGGGATGGCACCTCTGGAGGAGTCCTGATCTGAAAGGAACTTCTAATGGGCTTTAGGGAACACCTCCACTAACTGACCTCTGGTTGTAGGTGTCAGCCTTGCAGGAGAAGATCACCCAACAGGAGCTGCTGCTGATGCAGAAGCAAAAAGAGAAAGACGAACAAGAAGCAACATTTCAGCAAAAAGTATTTTTGAATTTGGCTCGATCTCAAACTGTAACTTAACGACCTTAGCAAACACACACATCGTATGTTTACTTTTGTGCGTTAGGATGAAGTCATTGTTTAGTCTAAGCTCCTCCAGTCCTGCCTGGTTTCTGATCTCTGCTTGTTCCTGCTGACAGAGGCAGAACCTGCAGGAGGAGCTGCAGCTGCAGAGGGAGAGAAGAACCGAGTCTGAAGCTGAACTTGATGCCTCCCAGCAGGTCTGTGAAAAACAGTCACATTCTTGGTTGAACTTTTTAAATTTCCAGAACCTTTACTGCATGCATGGATTTACAGCTGTGCTTTTGGTCATTGCAGGAAAATTATTTTTGAAAAAGTTCTGGTGTTTGGCTCTTAAAACAAAACTTAAGTCAATATTTTATTTTTTCAGCTGCTCAATGAAGCAAACGCGTCTCTGTCGGCCCTGAGGGCAGCAGCTGAACAACCTGGAGCAGAAGCCCAAGGCACTCTGGGAGACTCTGTCACGCCTGCAGGACTCTGCTGATCATCTTGATGTATAAGTTTGGTTTATATAGAGGCAATCCGACTGGTCAACATTTGATGCTAGAAGATATTTTCTGATTCTTGTATTCCTAAAACCGTGAACATTTGTCATTCCAGGCAAACTTTGGAAAATTCCAACAGTTCAAAGAAATGTGTACAAAGGCGGCCTCTGAAACCCTGGAGAACGTTCTGGAAGTCCAGTGTTTCCTGAAGCTTTCTTACCTGAAAGGGCTTCCAAAGTCCAGGCTGGCCATCTACGGCGACGTTATTCGGCTTGGAATGCAGACCTGCAGCAGTTTCACCAAAGCTCTTGTACTTATTACTCTTGTTCCTGTTTTCTAGAAGCAGTTTAAGAAATGTTGACCATTTCCACTGGAAACTGAACATTTCTGCTCTCCTGATTGTTAGGAGCAGCTCCTGAGTTATCCACTTGTCTATATGAAAACATTTGAGCTGGTGGTGAATAGAGACCTGGCTGTTTTTGAGGAGAGACGGCTGCAGGACTTGCTGATGTCCAGAGTTGGCGCTCCTAAGTTTTCTGTCAACATTGAGGATTTCCACTCCCGGTGGAATCAGAGGCTCTCTGAGCTTCTGGACAAACGTCAGCTCTACCAGCAGGTAACATCTGCTCCTCTGATGAACCCGCTTAGTCTTATTTAGAAAGTTAACATGGAGTTGAAATGAAGCCCCTTGTGGTTGACGAGGTACTGCATGTAAGTGCTGCTGTTTATTCAAAAGAAAAGCTGAAGTTATTGGTGTAAAGAGAAATCCAGACAGCTGTCTGACTGCTGTTCCTGAAGCAGTGGTCAGACGGTGTGGGTCCAAATGACTGGATTCAGCTCTCGGTTGAAAATGAGGCATTCAACATGACTCCTCTTGATTTACTCTGTAGAAAATGGAGAGCATTTTGGAGAGGCTCCAGACCAACCTGACTTCATACATCGCAGTGCGACAAGCGGAAGTTCAGGAGAGGCTCAAATTCAACCAGTCCATTGAAGCCGCCTCCAGCCCGCCGGTCATCAGTGAGCTGGAGAGAATCCTCGGTCAGGAAGCTGAACGGAGGAGACTGGTGGTCCAAAACGGGACGATCCCTTTACAGGTGCAGTTTACTAATAACCAATAATGGCTTTGTTTCTCCTAGTAAGTGTTCAGTCCATCTGATTTTGAATATTGCATAATGCAAAAGTTTTTTTTTTTTTTCTTTCCTCTCTGGCCTGTTCTGGTAGGTCATCAGTGATGAGCTCAGTAAGAATTTGGATGAACTGGTGCAGATGGACAAACAGACAGATGTTCGGCTTACAGAAGAGAGGAGGAAGACTTCATCACTGCTGCAGCAGCTGGCGAGAACGCCTGTGGAACCGAACCTGTCCTCGGTCCAGGACCACCAGCAGCTTCAGCAAGCAGCAGGAGAGCTTACAGTGAGACTGGTTTATAGAGGTCAGCCTCTTCAGTCTGGGAGGAAAATGCTAACGCACACACCTGTTGGTTTTATGTGTTTCAGGCTCTGCAGGAGCAGCTAGAGCAGGAGAAGGCTGAAGCCAGGAACAGGGAGTCCAACCACAAGCAGACCACTCAGCTCCTGCAGACTGAACTACTGGACACTAAAGCTCTTGTACAGGAGAAAGAGAACGCAATCCTGACCTTAAAGGTCAAACTGGAAGAGTCTGAAGTATGACTAAAGTTTCTCCGTACAGGTCCTGCTTTAGCATTTAGCTTCAATTTGCTAAAGCTGGTTGTTCTCTCTCGTTTAGAAGAAGGCATCACTCGGTGTAGCTCAGCTGAAAAACCTCCAGAGCAAACTGTGTGAGATGGAGGTGAAGCTGACCTCCATCACACTAGAACACCAGCAAGAGTAAGAAGCCCTGGATTTATCCTCTTTACTTCAACTCTTAGGTTTTGACTCTGCAGATTTGAGGTGTGTGTTAAGGTTTTCTTTATTGAAAGCAGTGAAGCCCTTCATAAAGTTGGGAGGCTTTTTTTGTCGTGACACATTCGCTGGAATTTTTTTTTTTGGTATGGCATGGATAGTTAAACATTAAATGCCATTGATGGGTATTTTTCTTGAACCTTCATTAAAAGACCCACAGACAACGTATATGAATTTTATGGCGAAGCTTTTGCAAAAGGAGGAGACTCGACAAACGGCTCCTCCAAGCCGTTCACTGAGCGTTCGGAAGATATTTGGTTACAGCTGGTCTTTTATCAAGCAAAAGGACGGAGGATAGCTAAGAAAGACAGCAGAGACAATATATATATATATATATTACTGCACACAGGCAATTTCTAAGGAGTATTCTAGGGAGTATTCCGGTTGATAAGAAGGCACCTGTGGAAACATAATTTAAGGTCTGGGAAACGCGCAGTTAACTCTTTCACATGAAGATGAACAGGCCTTGATGGGTATTTTCCCTCGAACCTTCATTTAAAAGAAATAACCGCAGACAACGTATCTGAATTTTATGACCAAGCTTCTGCAGAAGGAGAAAACTCAGCAAACTACTCCTCCAAGTAGGTCACAGAGCGTTCTGCCTTACCTCTGCTCGAGCAGGCCTTTTATTTAGAATAACAAAAGTCAGAAAAGATGAACAATAAAACAGGCGGCAGGCTGGCTGGCTTTATCTAACACACAGGTCATCTAGCTCTTTCAACTCTGAAGGGAACAATCAGTTTTCAAGAACAGATATTCCATACAGCAATCAAAAAGTATTCGCACAGCACGTCATTTACTGATTCACATTAGACTGAATATGAACTAAAGTAATAACCAAAATGATATCAAAAATTCTCTATCAGGCCTCCAGGTCAGTTTATACACACAGAAGTAAGAACACTTTAAACTGAAAATCACAATCTATATTAACTATTGCTGATTAACATTAGACTGAATATGAACTAAAGTAATAACAAAATAATACCAAAAAAATCTGACAGCAATTTTGTTCGAAACGATTTCAGAAGAGTCCAGAGCAGAACTGTGTTTGGACTGAAGAGGCCATAGACACTAGTGAGGACTGATTAAGACCTGCTTGTTGTAATGTGTTGATGTTGGCTCTGATTTCAGGATGGAGAAGATGAAGATGGTGATGAGTGTGAAGGAAGAGTCTCTGAGGAAGCTGAAGCAGGATCTGAGATCACAGCATCAGGACGAGGGGTCGTGTAAGTCGGTCTGTAGAGAATCGGCTCAACGTGTCGCAAAATTGTGATTTAAAAAAATATATACATTTCACTACAGTCTCCTCACAATTCAAGGTTAAATTGAGTAGGAATAGAAGCAAACATCAGTCATGAATGTTATAACTAGTTCATATTCAGTTTATTCAGAGGGCCACAGGTTTACAAATGATTGTATCCAGTAATCATTGGAAATGTGTTTTTTGCTCTGTTTAGTTCTCACAGGGAAGGAGCTTCATGCTCGACTGACGAACCCCAGAGGTACGATGATCCAGAGCAGCATTCTGCTGGAGAAGACCAGGCTGGAAGAGGTGAAACAGCTCCGGCTCCGGATCACAGAGCTGGAAAGGTAACAGGATCCGTTCGGTTTTTATGTCCATATGTGCAGAAAGCGGTTGGTTTGGGTCGGGTCCATACACGTTAAAACAACCTAACTTTAGGTGGGACTTCTGCCTTAGATTGATTTAACTCTAAACAAGATCTCAGTCAATCAAGTCTGTTTGTTCAGCAACAATTCAAAATGCATGAAAACATGTGATGAATGTGAGCAGTTGTTGCAGAACCAGAAGAAAAAGCTGCATCAGTGCTGTTGGTTGTGATGCTGGGAAAGTTCAGGCTTCTGACCTCTGACCTTTCTCTCATCAGCTTGGTTACCTGCCAGCAGGAGGAGACAGCAAAGTGGAAGAACAGAGCAATCAGTCTTAAAGGGAAGAACAAAGCTGAGCAGGACAGGCAGACCTCCCCTCTACTCCTAAGAAGATGGTCCTGTCTTCAGACTCGGACTGCATCTTGTTGTTCAGCCCCACTAAAAAAACTTGCCTTCCTCCTAAGAATAAAGTTCTGGATTCCCCTTGGAAACTTGTGGAGTCTCCTCAGAAGCCTCTGGTCA
The DNA here is from genome assembly GCA_033032245.1 of Poecilia picta. Taxonomy (NCBI): domain Eukaryota; kingdom Metazoa; phylum Chordata; class Actinopteri; order Cyprinodontiformes; family Poeciliidae; genus Poecilia; species Poecilia picta. The sequence continues at coordinate 17,486,645 of CM065375.1, forward strand.
GCACAGCCTCGCTGCTGGACTCTCCCAAAAGCAGCTTTTTCTGTGAAGGTTCAGGGCTGCTGACCAGAAACTATCCCACACAGTTCTTTGATAACTCCAGCCTCGGAATCAAACCAGGTAGGTTCTTGATTCTAATAATCATATTCTGTTGTGCCACTTCCAAATTTTGGGAAGTCTACAGTCTGATCTGCTGGTGTTAAAGGTTTTATGTAATTTTCTGATTTTCATTTTATTGTCCCTTTTCAGATGAACCTACTACTCAAAAACTGGACTCCTGGAAAGAAGACTGCAAAACCCAGTGAAATGTAAATGTCTTTTAAATGTGAGAATTCTAAATAAAGTGTTAGATTAATGCAAAGAAAAGTTGTCCACTTTTACATGTGATTAGTATAATATCGGACATTTATGGGAAATATTAATACGGGAGCAAGGTGGGAAGAAGGGGTTGTATTTGGTAGTTTCCTGGCCAAAACGGGACACTTGATAGATGTGCTTTATGCTGCGGTTCAAATTATTGGCACAGTATTTTCACTATTTTGTGAGCTCCAAATGCTATGGCCTATATAGTTAACAGTTGAGGTTTTGCAGTAACTTCTATTGGCAGCCACTCGCCTTCAGCCCAGGTCAGATCAGCAGAGGTGTGAATGCTATTGAGAACACAGACTCCTGATAACAATTGGGGGCGTGGGTGGGGAGACCTCAAAGACATCCGGGGCATCATCAAGGATAAAAGGGGCAAAGGCTCAAGTTCCCTCTGCCCACACCTTCCAGACCCCATGCATATACTTGATTTAAAACAAAAAATGGATTCAAAATGTTTTAGTGTTTCCATTTGTTATGATCTGGCTCTTAAACCATAACAGATGAAAGGGAAGCAATGCATGGGATAACTAAAAGGGAATTTAACAAAAATCATAACTGGTTGGGAAAGAAAGGGAGACAGAATGGCTGCTCGGTCAGAAGGGTGTGTCTTAAGGTGGATCGTCATCTGGAGACACTGGCCAGCCGCCTCCACTTCCAGAGTCAAGACATGGATGTTAGAGATCCAGAGGAAAAGGCCTTCGGTTGTAACACCCCCCTTCAATACAGGGTCCCCACTGGAACCCTGGGCAATCTGTGCATTAACATCTGAAAATGTAGAAAAACAAAAGTGCACTAATCTCAGACCAGCTGAAATGAAACAAAACTTAGATCCTCTCCAATCCCATCCAAACTCAACAACCAGTACCTTGGAGTGACTAGACAGGCAAGGAAAGAAAAGAAGTTACTGTGTCAGTGCTCTTAACAAGGCATTCACGATGGCATTATCCTTCCCCTTGATATGATAAATATCTCAGGAAAAAGACTGCAGAAACAATGACCATCTCAAGTCTTTGATTTGGGCAGTGAAGAAAATTCAGGAATGTCCTCTGTGAAGACAGAGGTCCTGAACCTAGATAAACCTCAAAATGCTGTAAAGACCAAATAAGACCAAGGGTCTCTTTTTCAATGACTGAAAAATTCAGCCAGTGTCTGTTAAATTTCTTGGAAAAAAAAACCTCACAGGTCTTTCAATTGAAAAGTCATCCAGTGGCAAAAGGACTCCCCCTGCACCAACATGACTGGCATCAACCTGGAGCTGAAAAGGTTTAGTCATATCAGGAGCCAACAAGACAGAATTACATAGCATCATTTTCACATCTTCAAAAGCCTGCTGACAGAGGACCAAATGTATTTCACATTCCTTTTCAAAAGGTCTGTCAGAGGTGCAACCACAGTGGAAACGTTTCTGCAGAAGGCTCTATAATATCCCACTAAACCCAAGAATTTCATGAGTTCCTTTTAAGTCATTGTGTGGCAACACTAAAGTAGGAGTCTGGTACTCTGCTCCTCACAGCACTGTAACCAGAAGTGGTCAACAACGCCACCTTGGGAATTGCACCCATGGAAATACACTGCCAGTAGGCTCGACCAGAGAGAACAGGATTTTTCCAAAAAAAAGAGAATTACATTTATTGTTTCAGATTAAAAAGACAATCACAACATAAGGAACCCAATAGGAAGAGAGTGTACAGACTGAGGCCTAACAGCAAGGGGAGGGTGGTCCAAACGGGAACTGGTTTCTAAAATAAATGTATGAAGCTAAACTAAATCACCCCAAACACTTGTGAACAGGCATTCAATCGTGAAGAAATCCCAACACCGACCACTCGCACGACACAGTCCCAGTCTCCCTGGAAGCCCCCCCCCCCACTAATGTCGCTCTCAGCCTGGAGACAAAAGGGTGAGGTTAAACAAGCAAATACAATTAGAAAAAAAAACAAATACTACAATTTAAACTTGGCCAACGACTAAAATGAGGTTACCTCCGACAAGATCCATTAAAATCATCAATACTTTAATAGAATTTAAAAGAACCCCAGACGGCTACCTGACAAGGTTGGAGGACGCAAAGCAAAGTAATGCTCCAAAACAAATTTAAACCAAAGAAAATTAAGTCAAATAGAACAGTCAACTGATGAAACAAGGTAAACTAAAACAGAAAAATGAAACAAAACAGCAGGGTCAGAGAGCTGCAGCAGTGTCAGAGCTGGAATTAAATCAAACAGTTAGCAGGTGATTTACAGAGAAGATGGAAGTCAGAGGAAACCATGGTCACCTACCAGAGCTGGATGACTTTACCACAAACCAGAGAATCCTTTCCGGCCGCCAGCCGGAGGATCAGCTTTCCAATATGTTGTTATATGTTAAATAATTGTTATTTTTGTGCTATGGAGCTGTATGGGTGCAATAAAACAATACATACCCATTTTAGGTGAAAACTGCACTGGGGAGGGTAAATTACAGCCACACCCCAGTACCAAGCAGGAGACTTCCAGTGGTTTCTAGATTTAAACAATTCAAGTCAAATACTGAATCAGAAGGTCTCATGCAGAAGGAGAAGCATTACTTACTGATGTTAGAGCTTAAGACCTGCATGCTTTCCAAGCGACCTTCCCAACAAGCATGTGACCAAATGCCAGCATAAGCAACCAGGTGCGAGTCTCTCCCTTTATACCCTCCAGCAATCATGAGGTGATTAGTGGCCAGGTGTTCTGAATATTGGGGCAAGCTTCTTCCTGCTACATTCGGTAGTGGATATTTTGCAATCGCTTCATCCTTTGCACTAACCGGACATACTTTACCTTGACCCACTTGGTGACCAAGATAAGTAACAGTCGTTCGAGCAAAGTCACATTTGGCCAGATTCACTGTCAAATGCGCATCCCGCAAACTGTCAAACAAAGCAGTGAGTCATTCCATGTGAGATGATCAACTATCAGAGTAGACAGCAACGTCATCCAAATACACAAAACAGCCTTCTAAATACCCAACAACTTTATTCATCAAGCGCTGAAAAGTTGCTGGCGCATTTCTCAAGCCAAAAGGCATAACATTGTATGAATATAATCCACTTGGTGTAATAAAGGCAGATATTTCTTGTGCTCTTTTAGTTAAAGGGACCTGCCAATAACCTTTTAGTAGGTCTATCTTACTGATGAATATAGCATTACCAATCTGGTCAACGCAATCATCCATACGAGGTAGAGGAAATGAATCAGGCTTAGTTATGCTATTAACTTTTCTGAAATCGAAACAAAATCTATAGGTTTTGTCAGATTTTGGAACTAGCAAGCAAGGTGAAGACCAGCTTGATCATGATGCTTGAGCGATGCCATTTTTTAACATGTAGTCAACCTCAGCATCCAGGTGTTAACATTTTTCTGGGTTAACCCTGTAGAACTGCTGTTTTATGGGTTGTGCATCATCCACCTCAATATCATGTTCGATCAGGTGCTTGCAGAATGGGACATCTGCAAATAAATCAGAATGGGATTTTTTCAACTGAATCAACTCAAAGCGTTGAGATTCTGGCAAATAACTTAGCACAGTATCTATACTTTCCAATACTTCAGAATTCGTGAGTTGACCAGTTAACATGGCTGAATCTGGAACAGGCAACCCATCACCATTCCCTTCTGCTGCTGGAAAGCAGATGCCACCGTTTCAGCAATGCATGCACACAGGGTGAACTTCATCCACCAAGACATTATCAGCACAAACATAAGGTTTCAATAGGTTGACATGAATTATTCGCTGTTTCTTCTGCCTTTCTGGAGTCGCAATGAGATATTTTTGATCAGACAGCTTTTTCAAAACTGTGTGCGGACCAGAAAATTTGGCCTGAAATGGTGAAGTCACAACAGAAAGTAAAGCCAGTACCTGAAAAAAAACATGACGTTCAGCTTTCTTATCATACAAACGCTTCATTTTTTCTGTGCAGACGATAGATTCTCTTTTGCCAACTGAGTAGCAGTAAAGAGTCTCTGCTTAAACCCATTAACATAATTCAACAGGTTTTGTGGTGTTAACGGACCACGCACAGTATGACCAAACACCAATTCATTAGGGCTAAAGCCCATACTCTCTTGTGTTACTTCTCTTGCTGCAAGTAACAACCAAGGCAGACCATCCTCCGAATCAGTCTCCATCTGAACACAATAAGCACGGAGCAAAGATTTTAATGTTTGATAAAATTGTTCCAGTGTTCCTTGGCTCTGCGCATTGTATGCTGTAGATTGGTTGTGGTTAATGTGCAGCTGCTGCAAAACCTGTGCAAACAAATGAGAGGAGAAATTAGATCCTTGGTCACTCTGAATGACCTTAGGCATCCCAAAAATACCAATATACTGCACAAGAGCCCGCACCACAGACTTTGCAGTAAGTGTGTGCAATGGATATGCTGCTGGATACCTGGTACTTTGGCACATAACAGTCAATAGGTACTTTGCACCTGAACGTGAAGGGGGAAGAGGAGCCACACAATCAATTATTAAGTGCTCAAACGGTTTACCAATAGTTGGAATAGGATGCAGTGGTGCCTGGTTTAGAACTTGATTGGGTTTACCAGTAAGCTGACAGGTGTGACAAGTTTTAATATAAGAAGAAACATCTTTTTTCAGTCGTGGCCAAAAAAAATTTCTCAAAATGCGGTCATAGGTTTACCTAACTCCCATGTGTCCTGATTCATCATGGGACACCTGCAAGACCAAGTCACGCCATTTCAAAGATAACAACCTGATAAACTGCATCCCCAATAGCATTCTCACCACATGGCATCCACAATATCTTGTTTTCAACAAAGTATCCATGAGCACGGCTCTGCATCTCTTCAGCAGGTAATGCAGACTGAAATAAATGCTGTATGGTGGGGTCGGATCTTTGCACCTTGTTGAGACGCTTTACCAAGGTCGAGAACGAGTCACACGCTGTTAGACAAAGGGCCCATAGTAAAGAGTTACATTTTAGATTCTGTTAGACTCTAAGGTCCATTTCTCACAAAACAAATCTTATCAAGGACACAGAGACGTGGTGAGATTTCAGGGAGTGTCTTCAGTTCATATAATCAGCTGCCTTCCTCCTTCTCCTCAGACGCTGCACAGACTTTTTTTTTAAAAACTCTTCTCGGATGTAATGGTAAAAGCGTCTCCTTTCAGCGCTGAAAGTGAATAAAATAAGTAAAGTCTGAATGCTTTTCTTGGCTGAATTTATGCTCCGTGTGTCAATACAAATTATGATTCATCGATTGGGATTTCTGTTCCCAACAACCTGCATCAGATCATTCTGCGAAATAGACAGAGGAATATTAGACAGACAAGAGGAAATCTGTTTATCTTTTCCGAAGTCTTCATCCTGATGTACATCACTGGATGCTTTCATTGCCCGTGTCACAGCACATACTTGAAAAATGTCGGGGTGTGATTTTTCATTTTTATCAGGACCACTGCTGATCAAAGGTACTGAAACAACCACTGGAGACACTGGTTGATCAGGCCAGACTTTCCCTCCAGCTATATTGTTCCCCTGTATAACTGTAACACCCATCACAGGCAGCGCTGGTCTCACACCCATCCTTACTTCTCCTTCAAACAACTCTGAATGGAGCACAGGTTTATGTACTGGAACACAAAACACAGACATGCCCATACCCAACACAGGTATAGATAATCCAGTGTCAGACTCATCTGAAAAAGGCAAAACAGATGCCAAAATGAATGAATCGTATGCACCAGTATCTCTTAAGAAAGTAAATGGCATCTTAACATCACTCCCAATCAAAGAAACTTGTCCTTCCAACAGAAATGGTTTGCAAGAACTCAAGTCAGGTTTTCCACTTCAGCCATTTTGTGAAGAACATTTACAGAAACTGATGCAGCAAACGCTGCTGGTTTAACCTGAGTTCCATTTTTATTTCTGGACTTCAGCAAAGCACAGTCTTTCTTCCAATGACCTTTTCTGTGACAATAATTACAAATTTTGTCCAGATCATGGTTACTGCGATCCAAAAAAGAACCTCCAGAATGTGTTGAATGCCAGTTTGGAACTCTCCTTCCATCTGTGTGCTCTCCACTTGTATCTTTATGTGTCAAGACAAAATCATCAGCCAAGACTGCAGCTTCTGACACAGTTTTAACCTTCTGTTCATTAATGTACACTGCAATATTATGAGAAACAGAGTTTTTACATTGTTCCAAAACCATTAAATTACAGAGATCACCAAGTGTCTTAACCTCAGAGGAAGTGCACCATCAGTTGAAATTAATTTCCAAATCTCTTGCAAACTCCACATAAGTTGTCACCTTTTTTCCAATCTCTAAACTTTTGTCTGTATGCTTAAGGGACTGATTCATATGATTTCAATATTGCAGCTTTATCCTTAGCATAATCTTGACCATCATTCAAGCTCAACAAAGACAAAGCTTCCTGAGCACGACCAATCAAAACACACTGAAACAAAATTATGCAGTTTGAATCCGACCAATCTCTTGTGTTTGCAACCCTTTCAAAGTGAAAAAAGTGTCAACATCCTGTTCACCAAACTTAGGCACCAAACGCAAGTCATTTAAAATATCAGAAGGTTTGCATTTTGAGTCCCCAACACAAGATTACACAGACAATTTGCCGTCTTGCACCAGATTTAATTTCTCACTTTCCAAATTTATTCTTGCCAATTCAGTTTCCCGTCTCATTTTTTCCAAAGCAAGAGCATTATCCAAATCTGCCTGCTGTCGTAACCTCTCTAAAGCCAACTACTTTTCTTTCTCCAAATGCATTCTCAACCTTAACATCTCTTTGTTGTTCAAAATCCAAAAAGTCAGACTTTACAACCTAAGCATCCAAATCTTCAGGTCTGGAAGGTGAAGACAAAACACCCATCTCAATTAAATTCTCCCTTAAAATTGCTTTAACATTGTCTTTCAACCTTTTATCACCAAAACTTCTTTTATAGTGTTCAGCAATTTTTACTAATTGTTCTCTAGAACACTACTCCAAAAATCCTGCTGATGGAGATTTATTAAAGTCTTCCACAGATATGACTAAAGTCTTAATCTCAAAACAGTGTTTCAAATTTTTAATTGCTGACAATCTGTGCAACACAAAACAACCAACCTGAACCTCCCCTCTAACTGCCTATCAGAAACTTTCTAGCTCAACCCTAGTCTTCAGAGATCAGGGACGGTGGGTAATTACGCACTTAATACCAGAAAATCGGCAACCCCACACTAGCTTCCCAGTTAAATTAACAAACAATGTTTACCACTTAACTAACTCAACAAAACTAACATAAATTTGAACAAGCCCTGATAGGTATTTTTCCTCGAACCTTCATTAAAAGAACCACAGACAACGTATATGAATTTTATGATCAAGCTTCTGCAGAAGGAGAAAACTCAGCAAACTACTCCTCCGAGTAGGTCACAGAGCGTTCTGCCTTATCTCTGCTCGAGCAGGCCTTTTATTTGGAATAACAAAAGTAAGAAAAGATAAACAATAAAACAGGCGGCAGGCTGGATGGCTTTATCTAACACACAGGTCATCAGCTCTTTCAAACTCTGAAGGGAACAATCAGTTTTCAAGAACACAGATATTCTATACAGCAATCAAAAAGTATTCGCACAGCACGTCATTTACTGATTAACATTAGACTGAATGCTGATTAACTATCAATTAATATTAGACTGAATATGAACTGAAGTAATGACAAAAATTTTAATACCAAAAAATCTCTAACAAGCCCCCAATTTGTTATGGTCTGGTTCTTAAACCATAACAAATGAAAGGGACGCAACGCATGGGATAACTTAAAAGTGAATTTATTTACAAAAATCATAACTGGTTGGGAAAGAAAGGGAGAAAGAATGGCTGCTCAGTCAGAGGAAGTGATGCATCTTAAGGTGGATCGTCATCTGGAGACACTGGCCAGCTGCCTCCACTTCTAATCAGCACCAATTAAAGAGTCCAAAGACATGGATGTTAGAGACCCAGAGGAAAAGGCCTCGAGCGTAACACATTCATTCAAATTCTGTCACATATAGAACCACATATCCAGCAACTTATACTTGAAATCAGATTTTGAATAAAAGTTTGTTCTTGTTGAATAATGACTGAATTTGAACTTAAAAACAAACAAAACTTCAAAACCCCAGAAAACAAACTTTCCTGAAATGACGTAATTGTGGAAGATATTTTTTATGTTTTGGATGCATTTTTAAAAATGTTTTGATATTGTTCATATCAATATTGTATCAAACACAAAAATCCTGCATGTTTAGTTATAAAATAATTTTACACATTTTTAATAAGAGCGGTTTTATGGCTCTAAAGCGCGTACGACTTTGAGTCACTGCTTAAGTCTGTGGAATCTCCCTTTTAAGGCGCAGGAGCTTGTGTTACCTCGTTTTGCCACTAGATGTCCCCCCCCACCCCCCCTCAGTACCGGCATGCAGCAGCAGCCTCCCGGTCACGTGGTCTCCTGACAGAGACTTCTGCCGCTCCCCCCTCTGTATATTTCCGCCTATTCCGGTGTTTCCAGGATTCATTCATCTCTGCCAGAGCTGCGGCTCGGCCTGCTCTGACAGCATCCTCCCGTCCATCCACTCATCTGTCCACCAAGTGGCGCAAAAAGTGGGTATGCAGCGTATGCAACGCATAGGGGCGGAGCACCAGAGGGGGCGCCAAAACACCGTCTGGAGGGGGCGACGCGCCGATGATGTTTTCCCATACACTTTAGTGCGCCTTTCAGTCCTTCACTTCGCGCACATAACGAGGTAAATGTAGTGAGTTCCTTCCTTCCTTAGCGTCGCTCCTTCTCGCTTACGTTCCTTCCCTGGAGTGGGGTGGGGGGGGGGGGGGGGGGGTCGATTTATGTTTTCGCATCCACCTGAATAATGTGTAGTTGCGCCACTGGCTATCATACCAAAATATTAACTAGAGACATGCATCTTTTCAAAAAATATTGATAGACTTTGCCACCCTGAAATGGACTAAAATGTCAAATTTTGGCCTCTGGCCCATAGACTAAACCGCCAAGATCAGCTAACTTTGTGCCACTTCTGCTCTGTCAACTCCGCGAGCTTCTGGCGTTCCACCGACGTAACACGTCGTTGCCCAAGTCCGCTCTCCCACTCGCACAGCTTCTTCTTCTTCTTCCTCTTTTTTGTTTTATGGCGGTTGGCAAATAATTTTAAGGTGCATTACCGCCACCTTCCAGATTGGAGTATGGATCAGAAGCTCATAGCCTCCTCATAATACCCGTTCTTCTAAGAAAGCTAAAAATACTATCAAAAACTACATCGCCTGAAACAACTCTCTAATATCTAACTTCTTTTTATTTCTACTTAACTCTCTCAGTAATATCTCTCTTTCCCATACATATGTGTTGCATTCTAAGAAAATATGTTGTACTGTTTTTAATTCTCCACAATAACAACAACCTGTATTAGGTTTATTAAATAACTTATGAGTACTATTTAATCCAGTGTGTCCAAATCTAATTCTAGAAATAACATCTTCTTCATTTTTACTTCTGTTATCTTTTCTACATTCCCCAACTTTTTTTTTGATATTATAATAAAACCTCGCTTTCTCTCTGTCCCACTGTTCTTGCAATTTTCTCTTGATGTATTCCTTTATAATATGCTTTATCTCATTTTTACTTATCTTAATATTCAAATCAACACTTTCCTTTCTTGAGGGCCTCTTAGCAAAACTATCTGCCAACTCATTTCCTACCACGCCAATGTGGGCAGGAATCCAAACTAACTTAACCTGAGAGCCCTGATTTTTAATCCTGGAAATTAAGTTAATTATATCCAATATAATATCTTGCCTTGATTCTGAATTTACCTCTTGGATACTAATTAATGTGCTGCTAGAATCTGAACAAATTAAAAACTCTCTTTTTTTTCATTTCCTCAACCCATTCTAAGCCATTAATATTGCCATTAGCTCACCTGTATACACTACATTTATTCTTTTATTTTTCATAAAGTCTAAACCTGGAGCAATAAATGATATAGGCCTACCTACTTGATTATTTACCATTTTTGAGGCATCTGTGTATATTTGAATAAAATCTGAATATTCTTTTTAAATATAACTTTCTACTTCATTCTTTCCCAATTCTCTTCCCTTTTCCAGTAATTTTAAATCAACTTCAGCCTGTTCACAAACCCATAACGGAATGACAGGAGTAACAACCACAGGACTAATTAGAAATTTATCAATCCCTATATCATATATTTTATTTAAAATTATCCATCCAAAACTATTCATCTGGTTTTTTTTTTTTCTTTTTCTTGACAAGGTTGTAACGTTATACATGGAGGGTGTATTTCATTATGTCGTTTAATATTTGCCCAATAGGTTAAGGTAGCGGTTCTCAACGTGGGCGGTACCGTCCCCCAGGGGGCGTTCAGAGGACGGCAGGGGGCGCTGGTGGTCATTTTTACAAAAAGGGGGGCGCTGGGATGCCTTTGGGGGGCGTTTGGTCGAAGGTAAACTTTGCACAACAATGCCAGTTTAGACTTTGAGCAACTTTGTAAAACTGTATTATGTAACATTAAAACATGTTTGGCTGCAACATGGCAGCTCTTCCTCTATACAGTGTTAGTTAGCTTTTGTTAGCTTTTTGGCGCAGCTCCGTTCTCCTGCTACTGGTGGCTAAAATCACGATACCCTTACTGTGTCTCCCTCTGAAAAATGAACCATGGAGGGATAAAGAAATCCCTCCATGGTGATAGAGAGCTTCATTTTGTAGCGTTAACACCGGAGCTGTAAGTGGTCCGGTATGAAACGGGACTAATAGAACAACACAGCACTTTTAAATTTCAATAATCAGAATGCAGAAATTGTTTCCGTTATTTTAAAAGGTTTTCGTCAGACTGTCTTTTCCCCATCGATACGGTTCCCGACCGCTGCGCACAATAAGGGGTAAAAAAAAAAAAAAAATTCCGAGGCGCACATTGGCAAAACTCTGAAACAGGAGAAGCGGGACATACACTGTTCGCTTAACAGTGAAAAAATCAACACATGATGTGAAACACATGATGATTAGACGGAGCAGCAGACTGAGCGAATAGCGTTAATAAATGATCAAATAAATCTAGCAACAGGAAAGAAACTAAAGTGGACATAGCAATAAACCAAGAGAGGATAATATTAATCAAAGGAGACTAAATAGAAATGAATGAAGAACAAAATGCAAGAATAAACTAAGAAACTAAAGTAAATGCAGAGGAATAAACTGGTATGGCAAGACCTTTCAATCAATAATTAATACAGAGGACTCTATGGCAAGAATAAATAGACACTATTGCCAGATTAAAGGTAAAATAATATTGTTGAAGTGCCATGGATTTGTTGAAACCATATCTAGTACTGAGAATAAATATATCTTACAGACCATAACAGTAAAGAACTGATCCATTATTTTTGTTTTTAATTAGATTTGATATATTTATTTCTTCAATATTATTTTTCATATCAGTGAAATCATGAGGCTGATGACTCCATGACACTTTTAATTTGACTCATTATGATTTGATTAAGAACCAGATTTGTTCTTTGTAATTCCTGTCCAGTAAAACTATTAATCTATAAATCAATAGACAGGTTGATATGAAGATATAATCCATGTTTCTGTCTCATATTTATATGACATTAAAAGGACCTGGAACTTTTGTTTTTCCACTAAAAGCTCTGGTTTGCACATTAAATGCCATGTGAGTGAGGTTTTATGGATCTTGCTCTGATGTCCTATTCTCCTGAAGGCAGCACAGAGCTGCACCACCAGAAACTGACAGAAACACTGAAGAGAAGAAGAGCTATGATTAATGTAGTTACAGTTCTATCCATGTTTTAATGTTGCAGAGCTCAGTCGTTTTACAAATAGATAAAAGTTTAAACAGGCATGTTGAACATCTTTTATCGGGTCATTTTGTGGAATATTTAACAACTAGAAAATGGCACAAAATAAGAATATTTTTTCCACTTTGATTGGCTGCTGTTAGACCTACAGATTTTAACTTGAATGTTCATTGCATTTTTCATAGACACCTGTATTATTTTTATATTATTATATTATATGTATTATTTTTGATAAATACAGAAACAAGCATAAAAATCAAAACATCTACAATAGTGATAATAATATTAATGATAAAATAATAGTCAGTGCAAAGTAGCCTGCAAATTATTTGGTGGGGGGCGGTGAGGAACCTGGATAAGGGCTGGGGGGCGCTGGGCCAAAAAAGGTTGAGAAACACTGTTTTATCTGGAAATAGTGTGTTTATTCTTGCCATACAGTCCTCTGTATTAATTATTGCTCGAAAGGTCTTGCCATACAAGTTTATTCCTCTGTATTTACTTTAGTTTTATAGTTTATTCTTGCATTTTGTTCTTCATTCATTTCGATTTAGTTTAATTTGATTAGTATTATCCTCTCTTGGTTTATTGCTATGTCCACTTTAGTTTCTTTCCTGTTGCTAATTTTTTTTTATCGTTTATTGACACTCACCATCAGCGTCAATAAATGATATTGACCCTGACCTCATCACCTGCTGCACCGTCTAATCGTCAGTTTTTCACATTGTGTTGATTTTGTCATTGTTCAGCGTCGGATTCGCTGTTTTTATGCCATAATTCACATCTAGTTCGTCGCTCCGTTTTTTTTTTGTTTTCTTTTACCGCATATGGTGCAGGGCGGTTAGGAAGCGTATCGATGGGGAAAAGGCATTTCTGCATTCTGATTATTGAAATTTAAAAGTGCTGTGTTGGTGTATCACCCCCGTTTCATACCGGACCACTTACTGTACCGGTACGCTATAAAATGAACGCTCTCTATCGTGTATCACCCATGGAGGGATTTCTTTATTTAAATGAGTTCATTTTTCAGAGGGACACACAGTGATTTTAGCTACCAGTAGCAGGAGAACGGAGCTTCGCCAAGAAGCTAACAGAAGCTAACAAACACTGAGTAGAAGGAGAGCTGCCATCAAATAAGTTGCAGCAAATACAATACAGTTGCAGCCAAGCATGATTTAATGGTGCACAATACAGTTTTACCAAGTTGCTCAAAGTCTGAACTGGTATTGTTGTGCATTTAAGGTGTAAAGTTTACCTTCGACCAAACACCCCCCAAAGACATCCCAGCGCCCCCCTTTTGTAAAAATGTCAGCCGTCCTCTGAACGCCCCCTAGGGGGCGGTACCGCCCACGTTGAGAACCGCTATTCTAAATAATACCATTGTGTCTGACTAATTACAAGATTGTTTTTTTCATATATATAAGGGGACATTGACCAGATATTTGACCAGTGTCAAAGTTTCAATACAATTCAAAAATAATTTGTTTATCTCAAAGAAAAATGAAAACTTAATTCATCAAAGTATCTTCAAAGAATCATTTTGGATGGTGATGCTGTGGGTGGAAAGAATCTCTGGTAGAGGTCAGTCTCGCAACCAATCTGCAGATGCCTCTGACTGAAGACTTAATTTCCAGGCACCAGAGTCAATATTCCACTCGCTTTATTATTCTACCTGGCTGTATGGTTAAAGTCTGGGATCTGATCCTCGTCCAGTCGGATTGGTGGAAAGAATGCTTTGGGCTTCCTCCTGCTCTGTTCTAGGGGATTGGGATCAGAGTTGAGCTAATATTTGAGCTTTTGAGATGCTAATCATTTGCTCCCACTTTTGGATTAAGTCTCAGATATTTTCATACCTTCTCCTCTAGTTTCAGCCTCACCAGCTCATCCTCCTACTGTGCTCATTCTTATAGCTCCAACAGCGAAGAAACAATCTCCAGCATGTAACTTTTGAAAATATTAAAAGCTTAAACATCAGGTTAAAGGTCATTTTTATGATCTCCCCCAATCCCTTCAAAGTACTCGAATAAGATGTTCCAGTGTATAAATATGTCCACAGTTCTCATTTATATTAGTAGAACTTGTATGGCTTTGACTCTACATCTTAAGAAAGCATTCTTTGGCATTACTCCACACTTGTATTCCCTGCAAAAAGAAAGTAGACATGAAACTAGACAGTGAGCTTTAACACAGAAATGTAAGCTGAGTTTAGGCTTTTCTCTACCTTCTTGCACATGCCGATTTGCATTAGAGCATAGTTGATGAGCGCCTCTTGCAGATCTTTGTCCTTTTGATCCTTAAAACGGATTATGTCTGCCCACGCCTTTTCAGCATGTTCACTGGAAAAGACACATGAAGCAGAGTGGTTACCAGAACCTGATCCATCAGCCATGCTGCTGCTTTCACACAGTCTGCAACTCACTCGCACTCAGTTGTTTTCTCCTTCAGAGTCTCTTCCCCCTCTGCTATCAGCTCCTCCAGGAGGCTAAGCTTGGCCTCCCTCTGCTCAGGTGCTTCTTGCCCAAAAAGCTTGTTGGTCATGCCTTTTAAGGAGAAAGTGCGCACTATCTGAGATGGTCAGCAAGAGAAACAGAAACAGACAATGGAATAAATGAAAAGTTATTGCCTTCTGGATTACTTACATGTTTAGAACACCTGACTGAATTTATAAATGTTACATTATGTTGCCAAAAGCGTCACTCATCTGCCCAACACTATGCACTCTTTTAGGAAGATTTAGGGAGTGTTTTATATTGAATGGGTCATGATGCCTCCTGTAATTCATCTCCAATGTCTTCTATTAGGTTGAAGCCAGAACTCTGTGCAGACCAATGCTGTTAACTCACACCTAATATCTGTATGGTGCAATCATGTCAGACCAGAAGGATGGTTCTAACATCCATCCATCCACCCACCCACAGGACACGATCAAGAAGACGCATACAGAGGAAGTTTAAATACATTGAATAAAAATACATGTACACCTTTGTTTCTCACTCTCCAAAAGAAGGTTTCATGCCTGGACTTATTACAGCAGTGTTATCCTGTCTTGTAGGCTGGAATCGCCCGTCAGTGTGACCGGTTCTTTCACTACTGTCTGCAGCATTAGTCTCATAACTAGATGATGGGTTTTATACACCTGTGGGCTTAGAAGTGATCAGAATAGATGAATTAAAGCACTTGGATCCTTTTGCCAACATAAAGTTTGGAATATGCTGCGTGATGCTATGATGCTGAAAAGTGTACCCCGGTAGCCAGCTCCTCACGCTGCTGCTTCTTACAGATGAGGTCCTGGGAAGCCATTTCCAGCTCAAACTGGCTCAGCTCATGTTTTCTGCACACTGCTCTGCAAAGGCAAAGGCAATACTGAATTCCATTAATTTACCTCATAGTAGAGTTAGAAAACAAAATGAAGTGAAGGGAAAATGCGTAAGGATTTTGAATATCTGTTCCATATGAAACATTAATGGAGTGGGTACATTAGTATTCAGGACGATTTTAACCGTCTCATTGCATCTCTGAGGGTGCTTGTTTTACTTCTTCAGCCTCTAACACAGTGTTTCTCAACCTTTTTCAGTCCAGTGCCCCCCTAGCCCTTATCAAGGTCCCTCACCGCCCCACCCAAGGATTTGTAGGATACTTTGCACTATTATTTTATTATTAATATTACTATCACTGTTGTAGATATTTTGATTTTTATACTTGTTTCTTCTTGTTTTGTATCATCAAAACTAATTTCCCAGAGAACAAAAAAGCCATGGGAATAGAAATGCTTTTCACAGGTGTCTACAAAAAATGCAATGAACATTCAAGTTAAAACTGGTAGGTCTAACAGAAGCCAATCAGAGTGGAAAAATATTCTTGTTCTATGCCATTTTCTAGTTGTTAAATATTACATAAAATGACCAGATAAAAGATGTTCAACAATGCCAGTTTAAACTTTGATCTATTTGCAAACGATTGAACTCTGGAACATTAAAAAATGGATAGAACTGTAACTACATTAATCATAGTTCTTCTTCTCTTCAGTGTTTCTGTCAGTTTCTGGTGGTGCAGCTCTGTGCTGCCTTCAGGAGAATGGGGTAACAGAGCATCATCCATAAAATTTCACCCACATGGCATTTATTGTGCAAACCATTGCTGTCATTGGAAAAACAAAAGTTCCAGGTCCTTTTATTGCCAATTTAATATGAGACAGAAACATGGATTATATCTTTATATAGACCTGTCTATTGATTTATAGATTAATAGTTTTACTGGACAAAAATTACAAAGAACAAATCTGGTTCTTAATCAAATCCTTGTCATGATCTGTGTTTCTGTGTATTTATTTTGGAGTTTTTTCTGTGTGATCCTGTTCCCTGTGAGTCTCTGTCTCTGCGTCTTCCCCGTTGATTGTTCGTTCCCTTAATTACCCCATGTGTATTTATGTCCACCTGTTGTCTTTGTCTCTTGTCAGATTGTTGTCTAGTCAGATCCGTGTGTGTTTGTTGCATGCCGCTCACAGTAGAACTAATAAGTCCTGTGTTGACTCTGCTCTCATTTCCAGTCGTGTATTTTCAGTTGCTACCTGTTGCTAAGTCTTCTGCCGTGCCTCCTGAACCGGACTGTTTTGAGTAGTGATGAGTAAATGAAGCCTCATGAAGCAATCAACCTTTCCAGCCCTTTGCTTTGCAAAAAGGTTCAGTACTCGATGCTTCATTCATTGCTCACTAGTGACATCTTCTGGTGAAACTGTAACAGTCTTGTCACTTAGTTGGATCATACTTCCAAAACTTACTAAATGCAATATTGTCACAAAGTTTTCATCAAAATCATGTTTAGTAACAGGAACAATGAAACCATATTTAATTGTCATATGTTATGTTATGTCATTTTTTTTTATTGCTTGTATGTATTTTATATGTACTTGTTTTTATGTCAAGGTGACCTTCGGTGTCCAGAAAGGCGCCTACATATAAAATGTATTATTATTATTATTATATGTTTTAATTATTACAATTATTTGTTACCAATCTAATCCTGGTATATGTTGAATGTCAGTGGTTGTGTTGGGTTTTCTTTTATATCATAGATAGATTTGACAATAAAGACATTTGATGTTTTAATGTCTTGAGAGTGTAGTGCCTGTTGGGGCGTTCACTTTTTCTTGGATTTTTAGTTGGCTCTCATCCCTTATATTTGGCTACATGTTGAATTTTAGTTTTGCAACAAGATTAAATCTGTTTCTGCTGTGTAAGACTGATATATCTTTGCTAATCAGACTACAAATAATAGTGGAACTTTCCAAAAGGTGATAAATTGGGAGGTGGAGGGTTAATTATTATCTAAGAAGAATTTTATTGTGAGGATAATCTCAAAGTATTCCCAGATGTCAGAGACATCCTCTTGCTGGCTCCATTTCAGACAATCAGTCAACTTTATTTGTGTAGCACGTTTCAGCAAAAATGCAGTTCAAAGAGATTTACGTCATAAAATCACAAAAGTATAGTTATATATATAAAAAAAACAATTTACAACTGAGAAAACCAGTTACAAACGTTACATTTTGATGAGTGCCATCATCAATACACATCAAATATGTTGGTCAATGTTTATTTTATTTGGCCACTGAAGACAAATATCATCCTCTGATGCGCGACCAAATGGACAACAGCATGGCTCATCGCGCTTTTATTTTGAAAACTGACACGCAAAATGAAGCAGTCACGTGACCTATGCAAGCCTCGTTTGTTGCCAGTCACGTGGTTTTCAGCAAGACAACACAAGCCTCGAAGCGGGTCCCCTTTTACTCGGTACATGCCTCAAAGCCTGGATTCAGAGAGCCCATCACTAGTTTTGAGCACTATCTTATTAAACTTTTCATCATCATCTTAACCTGGGTCTCTGCGTCAATCCTCACCACTACCTCAACCACCCCTTATAACAATCCTAATGTGTCAAGTTGAAAGTGTCATGGAGTCACTGAACACCACCATGACGATAACACTGGCATGAAAAATAATATTGAAGAAATAAATATATCAAATCTAATTAAAAACATGAATAATTATAAGTTCTTTACTGTTATGGTCTGTAAGATATATTTATTCTCAGTACTAGATGTGGTCTCAACAAACCTATGGCACTTCAACAATATTACTTAACCTTTATCTGGAAATAGTACCTGTTTATTCTTGCCATACAGTCCTCTGCATTAATTATTGCTCGAAAGGTCTTGCCATACCAGTTTATTCCTCTGTGCTTAATTTAGTTTCTTAGTTTATTCTTGCATTTTGTTCTTCATTCATTTCCACTTAGTTTCCTTTGATTAGTATTATCCTGTCTTGGTTTATTGCTGTGTCCACTTTAGTTTCCTGTTGCTAGATTTATTTTATCATTTGACGCTCACCACCTGTAATCTTCACTCATCACCTGCTGCGCCACCTAATCGTCATGTGTTTCACATCGTGTGTTGATTTTTCACTGTTCAGCGTCGGATTCTCTGTTTTTATGCCATAATTCACATCTAGTTCGTCACTCCGTTTTATGTCCCGCTTCTCCTGTTTCAGAGTTTTGCCCGATGTGCGCGTTGTTTGTTTTCTTAACCTCCTAAGGTGCAGGGCGGTCAGGAAACGTATCGATGGGGAAAAGGCAGACTGACATAGACCTTTTAAAACAACGAAAACAATTTCGGTATTCTGATTATTGAAATTTAAAAGTGCTGTGTTGTTCTATCACACCTGTTTCATACCGGACCACTTACTGGTGTTAATGCTATAAAATGAAGGGTTCTCTATCGTGGTATCACCTATCGAAGTATTCCTTTATTTAAATAGGTTAATTTTTCAGAGGGATACAAAGTGAGGGTATCATGATTTTAGTAATTACATGTTTATAAAAGCGATTTTCTGTTGTCCTTCCATGGAAGCAGGCAGCCTTCAAACGGAACTAAAAACTTTTTAATATAAGTTGCTGCTTTGACATGATCACAGAACTGCCAAAACATATGTACAAAAATACCAAAGTGAATCACAGCAACGTCATCAGCCGGTGTAACACTGAACTGATGCGGTGAAGCTACCAGTAGCAGGAGCGGAGCTGCGCCAAGAAGCTACGGCACTGAAGAGAAGAAGAGCTGCCATCGATACAGTTGCAGCCATGCATGTTTTAATGTTACACAATACAGTTTTACCAAGTTGCTCAAAGTCTAAACTGGCATTGTTTGCATATAAGGTGTAAAGTTTACCTTCAACCAAACGCTCCCCAAAGGAATCCCAGCGCCCCCCTTTTGTAAAAATGTCCGCCAGCGTCCCCTGCCGTCCTCTGAATGCCCCCAGGGGGGCGGTACCGCCCACGTTGAAAACCGCTACTCTAACAGGTTTTCTCCTGGGTTGTCCTGGATTTAGATCCATCCATCTTCACCAGCTCTGCTCTAACCAGCTTCCACACACGCAGTGTTTGTTCTTTGTCATTCCTTATTTTGTTGTTTTTCCATGAAGATCAAAAAGTTCAAATTTCTCTTAATGAGCAGAGCAATGTGTAGCTTGGCCACCTGAGTGTTTTTGAGAAACTGCCAATAGGACAGTGACTTTCCTAACAATGGCTTTCTTCTTGCCTTTCTAACTTAAAGTCCAGATTTGTGAACAACTAGTACTTTTTTCTGAACAGATCATCCAACGTTAGCTTTGGATTTCTTCACTTCCTCCAGGGTAACCATGGATATCTTGGCTGCTTCTCTGATTAATACTGTGAGGCTGTTGTAGAACATAATCCTGCTCTGAACATTCCTTCTGACCTGCTGCTGGGTTCCTGGGTCTCCATGACGATAACTGTTCTCTGATGTTCTCTATCAAACATTTGAGGACAACAGCTGCATCTAGACTTATATTAGCTGTGTCCGAATTCAGGGTCTGCATCTTTCGAAGGACGGATTTGTAGGCCGATTACGTCATAGTGTGGCGACAAGGCCTGTCCGAATTCAAAGACTCCTTCAAATGCATCCTTCAAATGCGTCCTTCTTTTCCCCAGATTTGAAGGATGGGTTTGGTGTATCCTTCACGACCCAGGATATCCCAAAATTCCTTGCGGGTTCCAACTGGGCGTTCAGGCAGAGCGTCAATGGCGGTGAATAGCGATAAATTATTTAGCTATATAACACTTTAAATGACAACGTGATTTGGTACAACGTTTTTAGGCGAGAATGTAAATGTGTAAATCTCAAATATCTGTTCGGTTCATCAATACATCACCTAAATGCAATATTTCTCTGACATTTTTGGACCTGTCTGCTACGGTTGCGTTAACAGCCAGCTCTCCTCGCTAGCTGTCAGCTGGCCGGGCGCTCCAGGTTCGGTATACTGAGAGAAAACGCCTAACTCCTGGCACATTGTTATTAAAACTCCCGCCAGCTTTCCCCAATTAGTGAGAGTTAAACACCGATATTATTCAGACAGATCTGGTTGAAAAATGTTTGGTTTATAAAGTATTTCAAAGCAGAGCACATGAGTTTGATTGATTAATTAAATTTAAGCCTTCAAACATCATAGGTTTATTTAACCGTAATGTCCTATTTGCGATGTGGAGAGTATTATATTTGTAAATGAATAATTTGTATTCCTAGTAGAAAAGTGCAGTACACATTTGAACATTTTAGAATCAAACTAAGATTTCCTTTTTACTATGGAACATCCTTTACTATAAAAGGTGAAGAATAATATAGAACTCAGTAATACATGACTGAAAAACAAACTTCGGCTCCGTTGTGATTTTTTCTTCTCCGCTCTTTGCTTCACGCCGTCACAGTTGCTTAGCAACATGAGTTACGCTGAGGTCGGGGCAGTGAAGGCTAGACCTGTCTGAATTCACAGATATTTTTCTTTTGGTCTTAGTTTATTCCCGGCCTTCGAAGAACCCGTCCTACGTAGACCAGTCCTTCGAAGGATGCAGACCCTGAATTCGGACACAGCTTCTGTGCCACACACAACTGGACTGTTGTTGACTTCTGGAACAGTCCCAGGGCCATACATGCCCCCAACCCTTCTGAATGTTACCTCACAGCTTCTGCATAGGACAGATACTCTTTCAGCTGGTCAGCATAATGTTCCTCTTCTTCCAAGATGTCGTCTACTGAGGCAGCATAACTGTAAGTGTATGACCAACATGGCTGCTGTCAGCATGTAGCGTTCTGCATGTTTTAACTGAACAGCTTCTCCAGACTATCATATGAGTTAATTTATTACAAGAAAGTTCTTACGCATCCATGTGATGGCCAGCGCTCTGCAGTCCATCTCCCATCTCTTTCTCAATGGCACTCCACTCACTGTAGTGAACACACCAATGAATTAATTTTTACAAGGGATCAGAGACACTTATGAATTTGTTACAACAGTGTTGTATAAGGCCAGCATTATGACTAATAATTGAGACTTCTAAATAACTTTAGTTCAGATAAAGGATGCTTGCAAGCATATTGTCAAACCTGAAGACTCGTCCATAGTTTCCGTGGACTTTGTAAACAGCATACAGTCTATCGGCAACCCTCTGCAGGACAGAGAAAAACTGTTTATCTGCAATGCAAAGGTTGTAGGATCCACTTTGTCATCTGCAGGAATTCTCCACTAATACTGAGCATAAAACATTTTACTAGCCTGTTTAAGCGATCCCCTAGAACAGGGGTGTCCAAACTACAGGCCACTGGCCAACTGCGGCCCGCGGTCCAGTTTTTATTGGCCCACAGCAAATTCTGAAAATATAACTGAATATGGCCTGCACAAGAAGCTTGAGCTCATCTCTGTTGCACTTCTCAGTTTCAATACTAGATGGAGCCAGCCACATATGGCCCGCACAAGAAGCTTGAGCTCAGCTCTGTTGCACTTCTCAGTTTCAACATGGAAATGAAATTAAGAGAAGAAAAACCATTACTGAGAGTCACCAGAAATGGCAGCACCGAAGAAACGCAGAATAGCAAGTGAGTGTAGGAGATTTCAAACACGGTGGGAAAATGAGTATTTTTTCAAAGAAATCAATGGAAAGTGTGTCTGTTTGATTTGCAATGATGATGTTGCTGTGATGGAAGAGTATAATGTCCGTCGGCATTATGAGACCAAGCATCAGAGCAAGTCAAGCAAATGGCAGCTAGCAGCCATTCAACAACAGCAGATTTTTTTCCCGTGCTAACAAAATACAAGAAAACGCCACAACAGCAAGTTATGAAGTTGCTAAACTTATTGCCCAGCACGGCAAACCGTTTTCATAAAACAGTGCCTCATCAAAGTCACAGAAATAATGTGTCCAGAAAAAGTGCCTGATTTCAACAATGTGAGCTTATCCAGAAATACAGTGGTGCAGAGAATTGAGGACTTGTCAGCTAACTTGAAACTTCAGCTGAGAGACAAAGCTTGTGCTTTTGATTTTTACTCGATAGCCTGCGATGAGAGCACAGATGCCACAGACACCGCGCAGCTGATCATTTTTTTGCGGGGAGTAGATGATCATTTTTGCTGTACAGAGGAGCTGCTTGATATGATGAGCCTAAAAGGCACAACGACGGGAAAAGATATTTTTGAATCTGTGTCAGAGGCAGTTGAAAAGATGGGGCTTAAATGGGACAAGCTCTGTGGAGTAACAACGGATGGAGTTCCAGCCATGACTGGTGAGCGCAAAGGAATGGCATCGTTGGTGTGCGCCAAGGTAAAAGAGAGCGGAGATGAGGCTTTTAGGATGCACTGTATAATCCACCAAGAAGCACTGTGTGCCAAGACTGTCCAGCTGGGCGATGTATGAACACTGTTATAAAAACTGTCAACACACTTCGAGCTAAAGGACTGTACCACAGAGAATTTCAGGCTTTCCTATCTGACGTGGACGCTGAATACGGAGATATACTCTACCACTCTGATATGCGCTGGCTCAGCCGCGGCTCCGAGCTGCAGCGGTTTTATTCACTACGATCAGAAATCGAACGGTTTTTAAATGAGAAGGACCAACCTCGAAGGACCAACCATGAACTAAGTGACCCTCTGTGGCTGGCACACCTGGCATTTTTAGTTGATCTTACCCATCATCTGAATTCACTGAACAAGAACCTACAAGGCAAAGAACAGCTGGTGCCACAACTGTATGCGCTCATGAAAGCCTTCTGCGTAAAGCTCCGCCTGTTTGAGACACAACTACGAGGCTTTAATCCTGCACACTTCCCTGAAATCAAGTCTGCCTTTCCAAAGACCGACCTTTCTGCTAAAAAGGAGAAATATGTGTCTGTGATTGCATCTCTTGTGACAGAATTCAACCAGCGTTTCCAAGATTTTTCTGGCATTGAAAAACAAATCAAGCTGTTCTCAACCCCCTTTCTGTTGGATGCAGAAGAAGTGGAAGAGAGTCTGCAGTTAGAACTGATCGAAATGCAATGTGATGATTCTCTGAAGAGTCAACATCAGCTTCTCTCCCTCCCTGAATTCTATCAAAGTTTGGATAATGCCAAGTTTACTCTGATGAGACTCCACGCAAAAAGAATGATGAGCCTGTTCGGCTCAACATACATATGTGAACAAACATTTCTCAGCTAAATCAAAACAAAAACAGACTGAGCACCAGAATGACGGATAGCCATCTTTAGAGATGGCATCTTTACCTCAACCACTAAACTTTCTCCTAACATGTCAGCCATCCTTCAATCCAAAGGACAGCATCACTGCTCCCACTGAATGCAATGTTCTTCACATTATAGATAAGTTAGAAATACAAAAAGTATTGATGTGCAAATATGTGACCTATAGTGTGTGGCCCGGCCCTTTGTTTATTTTTCTGTATTTGGCCCTCACTAAAAAAAGGTTTGGACACCCCTGCCCTAGAAACTTATGGGTTCTGATGTTCACAGCAATAAAGATAGTAGAGGATTTACATTGGAATGTGTGCTGTCCTACACGTCTCTACTGTAGAACTGCTGAGAGGCTCAGAGGAACAGCCAGGAGTCAATTAACAGGAAGATTTTCCAATTGTGACATTTCCAGTATGTACGTCATATTTTACATGAAGTAGAACTCAGTACTACCACTGGTGGTTTCTGATAAACATAACATGACCAAGACCAACTGCCCAGGGAGGGATCTTGTGAGGGATGGCATTAGCCCCCCAATAACTCCCTAGTGGGGTTTAACAGCTTCAAAAGATTTTAGGCAATTACAAAAAATGTTTGCACGTGTGTGTGTGTGTGCTTGTGTGTGAACTTACAGTTCGTGCTCGAAGCAGCTGAGAAGTGTGAGACTGAAGCCAGTCGCTGTAATGTTTTATCTCCACTAGGCGTCTGAGATGAAGACATTAATGAAATATTTCTAGCATGAAAGCTTCAGCATTATCAATAATTATTTAGTGACAGAAACACTTTCGAGCATTTAAGGTTAACAGAAATCTCTATAGCAGGGATGTCACCCTCAGTTACACAGGTTGTCAAGATGAAAACCTGGTCCAAGTGAAGGGCCACCCTAAATCCTGCCTCACAGCCCTGCTTCAGAGAGCAAATTCACACAGGAAAAGCTATAAAAACACATCAAGACATTCACTCTGATGGAACAAACTGCCAGAAAACTGCAAAGATGCTGAAACACTGAGTTCTTTTAACTGAAGGCTGACACCCACATGTTTAGAGTTGCATTTGATTCACAGTAACTGGAACATTGGTTAATTCTGCACTTCATTGAATTTTTCACAATAATCTGAAAACAACACCGTAAATGCCATTGTTTATTCTACGTGAGTGACAATAAAGACATCTTATCTTAAAAATGTATCTCCCTTGTGGGGTTTAACAGCTTCAAAAGACTTTAGGCAATTACAAAAAATTATGAATCTTTATGGTTTCATAATGTTAGACTTACTTATGTGGATTTCTCACCCTGAAGGTGGCGCTCAAAGCTCTGAGTCTGGAATCTGCCTGCAAAGGAAATATCAGGAAACTTTCAAACTCAGAGAACACAGAACATCCCAGTGATGACAGAAAGCAGAGCTGCACACCTGTACCTTTGCCTGGAATCCTGTTTCATACAACATTTCCTTCCAGCCATGCTCCTGCCACATAAAGTCACAAAGAAACGTCTTTGTACTTTAGGATTTGAGCTCTATAGGAGACATATTTGGATCAGGAACAAGGAGCAACATTCCACACCTTGGTGAGGAAGTGGTAAAGCATCTTGTTGTTGGAGAGGACTGGATGAGAGGCCACACGGAGCAGGAAGTTCTCCAGTCCGATCCTGCGCCGCTCCACAAAGTCTGGGTCCATGTTGTCTGCAGAAAGCTTGTGCCATACAAACTCTGCCTGCAAGCAGAAAACACAACACCTTTCTGTACACCTGGAAAGGTTTGTAAAAGCCAGGCTTGGTGAAGGTTCTTGTCTATTATTGTTGGGAGAACGAAAAACAAGTCATGGTTGAAACTTGTTTATAAAACAGAGTGATGATGGCTGAAAAGCACCTTAAGCCTGGCTTCAAAACCTTTCTGATAATCACAAAAAGTTCTATTTACTGAATATGAAGAGTTAATCTGATATATTTGAACCTCACTCAGTTCATCTGATCTAATGAACTAAAGAAAAAATTGTGACTCAATTTACAAGTCCAGATATATGAATTATGATTTATGCAACTAGAATTGTGGAGCTTAGAGTGAAATTCTCTATATCTGGCTGAGATCTGGATCACATGCCTTAGCATGTTTCTTGCTTTCTATACCTTCTTGCATATCCTTTCAGTATTTATGTTCAAATGGCGATGGCGAGCGCCTGGTGGCCGGGCTTTTACCCACGGAGCCTGGCCGGACTCAGCCCGAAGAGGAGACGTGGGTCCCCCTTCCAATGGGCTCACGAGTGGCAGCCGAGGGAGGGGACCCTGGCGGTCTGATCCTCAGCTGCAGAAGCTGGCTCTTGGGACGTGGAACGTCAACTCTCTGGTGGGGAAGGAGCCAGAGTTAGTGTGCGAGGCTGTGCGAGAGGTTTCGGCTAGAAATAGTCGGCCTCGCCTCGACGCATGGCTCTGGTTCTGGAACCAGTCTCTTTGAGAGGGGCTGGACGTACTTCCACTCTGGAGTTGCCCATGGTGAGAGGCGCGGGGCAGGAGTGGGCATACTTGTTTCCCCCAATCTTGGCGCTTGTACCCCAGTGGACGAGAGGGTAGCTTCCCTCCACCTACGGGTGGGGGGGCAGGTTCTGACTGTTGTCTGTGCTTGTGGGCTGAACAGCAGTTCAGATTACCCACCCTTCTTGGAGTCTTTAGAGGGGGTACTAGAGAGTGCCCCCCCTGGGGACTCCCTTGTTCTACTGGGGGACTTCAACGCTCACGTGGGCAATGACAGTGAGACCTGGAGGGGCTTGGTTGGGAGGAACGGACCCTCCGATCTGAACTCGAGTGGTGTTCTGTTGTTGGACTTCTGTGCTCGTCACGGTTTGTCCATCACGAACACCATGTTCAAGCATAAGGGCACTTGGCACCAGGACACCCTAGGCCGCAGTTCGCTGATCGATTTTGTCATCGTTTCATCGGATCTGCGGCCGTATGTCTTGGACACTCGGGTGAAGAGAGGTGCGGAGCTGTCCACTGACCACTACCTGGTGAGTTGGCTCCGGTGGTGGGGGAGGAAGCCGGTCAGAATGTCTGGCGGAGTCCCCTGTGAGACGTAGCTTTAACTCCCATCTCCAGCAGAACTTTGAACATGTTCCGGGGGACGTGGGGGACATTGAGTCTGAGTGGACCATGTTCCGTGCCTCCATTGCCGAGGCGGCTTATCAGAGCTGTGGCCGCAAGGTCGTTGGTACCTGTCGCGGTGGCAACCCTCAAACCTGTTGGTGGACACCTTCGATGAGGGATGCTGTCAAGCTGAAGAAGGAGTCCTATCGGGCCTTTTTGGCCTATGGGACTCCAGAAGCAGCTGATGGGTACCGGCGGGCAAAGTGACATGCGGCTCGGGTTGTCGCTGAGGCAAAAACTCGGGCGTGGGAGGAGTTTGGAGAGGCCATGGAGAAGGACTTCTGTATGGCTTCAAGGCAATTCTGGTCCATCATCCGGCGTCTCAAAGGGGGGAAGCAGTGCAGCACCAACACTGTTTATAGTGGGGATGGTGTGCTGCTGACCTCAACTCGGGACGTTGTGGGCCAGTGGGCGGAATACTTCGAAGACCTCCTCAATCCCACCAACATGCCTTCTGTGTAGGAAGCTGAGCCTGGGGACTCTGGGTTAGGCTCTCCAATCTTTCGGGACGAGGTCGGCGAGGTGATCAAAAAGCTCCTTGGTGGCAGGGCCCCGGGGGTGGATGAGATCCTTAAGGCTCTGGATGTTGTAGGGTTGTGTTGGCTCATGCAACTCTGCAATATTGCATGGACATCGGGGGAAGTTCCTCTGGATTGGCAGACTGGGGTGGTGGTCCCGCTGTTTAAAAAGGGGGACCGGAGGGTGTACTCCAATTACAGAGGGGTCACAGGCTTAAGCCTCCCTGGTAAGGTCTATACCCTGGAGAGGAGGGTCCATCGGATAGTCGAACCTCGGATTCAGGAAGAGCAATGTGGTTTTTGTCCTTGACGTGGAACACTGGACCAGCTCTACACCCTCAGCAAGGTCCTGGAGGGTGCATGGGAGTTCGCCCAACCGGTCTACATGTGTTTTGTGGACTTGGAGAAGGCGTTTGACCGTGTCCCCTGGGGTGCTGGGGTGTTCTCTGGGAGTATGGGGTACCGGGCCTTTTGATACGGGCTGTCAAGTCCCTGGATAATCAGTGTCAGAGTCTGGTCCGCATTGCCGGCAGTAAGTCGGGCTCGTTTCCAGTGAGAGTTGGACTCCGCCAAGGCTGCCCTTTGTCACCGATTCTGTTCATTACTTTCATGGACAGAATTTCTAGGCGCAGCCGAGGTGTTGAGGGGAACGGTTTTGGTGGCCTTTCGATCTCATCTCTGCTTTTTGCGGATGATGTGGTCCTGTTGGCTTCATCAGATCGTGATCTGGAGCTCTTGCTGGAGCGGTTCGCGGCCGAGTGTGAAGCGGCTGGGATGAGGCTCAGTGCCTCCAAATCCGAGGCCATGGTCTTGAGCCGAAAAAGGGTAGAGTGCCTTCTCCGGGTCAAGGGGGTCGTCCTGCCTCAAGTGGAGGAATTTAAGTATCTGGGGATCTTGTTCACGAATGAGGGAAGAAGGGAGCAGGAGATCGACAGGCGGATTGGGGCAGTGTCTGCCATAAGGCGGAAGAGAGAGCTGAGTAAAAAAGCGAAGCTCTCGATTTACCGGTCGATCTATGTTCCCATCCTCATCTATGGTCATGAGCTTTGGGTCATGACCGAAAGAACGAGATCACGGATACAAGCGGCCGAAATGGGTTTCCTCTGCAGGGTGGCTGGGCTCTCCCTTAGAGAGAGAAGCTCGGTCATCCGGGAGGGACTCAGAGTAGAGCCGCTGCTCCTCCATGTTGAGAGGAGCCAGTTGAGGTGACTCGGGCATCTGGTCAGATGCCTCCTGGACGCCTCCCTGGTGAGGTGTTCCGGGCACGTCCCACCGGGAGGAGGCCCTGGGGAAGACCCAGGACACGCTGGAGGGACTATGTCTCTTGACTGGCCTGGGAACGCCTTGGGGTTCCCCCAGAAGAGCTGGAAGAAGTGGCTGGGGAGAATGAAGTCTGGGCCTCCCTTCTGAAGCTACTGCCCCCGCGACCCAACCCCGGATAAGCGGAAGAAAATTAATGGATGGATGGATGGATGGATGAATGGATGTTTTAGTTTTTCTATGTGTGTGTTACCTGGGTTGTTACTGTAGAGGTGTGAATATAATGTCAATAAAAAATAAGATATATATTTTATAAGAAAAATGGTTTACCTGATCTAAGCCATATTTTAATTTTCAATAAACGAGAGAACAGAATCAAATCCCTGAGAAGACATGAAGAAATTCTTCAGGTACTTTGAGTCACACCATGTTGGACAGAGAATTACTCCACTGAGGGAGGAAACATTATTCACCACCAGTAAGATGCACTGATGTGTCGAGGAAAAATCAGCTGAATCAAAATATTCCAGAGTCAAATTTTAGACCATCTGTCTAAAAATTGATGCTTTGTTCACATTGGGTCATTCAGAAAGACAGTGATACCAAGCACAGCTGGATGGCTGTTTAAGCAGGAAATGTGTTGAAATGAACAAACAATGCCACAATTCTGCTTTGGGCAAGTTATGCCTGAATACATAAAATAACTAATATATGAGAGGCCATGGAAGCAGTATTAATGCAGTATTGAAACAATGGATGAGGGACATAGATGGCATTTTCATGAGGAGCCACCCTGAACTCACCCTCTTCTCAGGCAGAGGAGGAACCACGATGTATGGATATGTAACTATCAGATAGTTCCTCAGCAGTTCAAACTCACTGTATCGTCTCCACAGAGAATCAGGCGGTGGATTACGGCCTTCAGCAATTGCATCCATTGGTCTTTAAATGGTGTTCAACACAAAATAAAAAACAAAAAAAAACAGAAGGTGAATTCTGCAACATCACAGTAGGAGGAAGTGCAGCTGCATGCATTTTTAAACATCAGGTGTCAAACTACAGGACATGTTCAAACAGCAGCCGATGGATTGCTGTGCTCACCTTGTCTCAACCAGATACACAGTGTAGGTCTCTTGCATGCTGACTGCATTCTTACCGCTCCTTTTCTCAGCTTCAGCAACACAGATTTCCATCCTCCGCAGGAGACAGGAACCTTCTGTCAACATCTGTCCCAACACAACAACCCGCGTCAGGATGGAGATGACAGTTAAAACCTTCTGGCTCATGACGGCCACAGAGCTCCGACGTAGCTGCGTGAAATGTTTGTGTTCGTCAGCCCAGTTTCCTCGCATAAACGAGCCCTGACGTAAGCTCATGTTAAAAACCACGACACAAAGCGACGTCTCTGCTAAACAAAAGGACGTTAAGCAAGATGAAGCGACTGTTTACCTTGTTATTTAGGCTCCCGTCAGATGCTGCTAGATCCGACTCATCGTTAGAAGTCACCGACTCTTCCTTCACGTCCTCCGCCATCCTTCCTCGTCAGACCACGGGTTCAGTCAGCTCGCGTCGCAGTGTTGCTTTGCGCGCGAATACTAGATATTACGACTCGTTAAAGATTACGATAGAAAAAAAGGGGAAAAATCAATAATTTAAGCACTAGGATATATTTTCGTTGGACCTTTAAAACGGGGCTTAGTTTTGTATTCAGTCGGTAGAGAAGACGCGCCATACACAGAAACTACAGTTGTCCTGGGTTGGAAACGCTCGTTCCATCCTAATAAAATAAAACCTCTATGGCCGCAAAAATGAGCACCAATGAGTTGCATAACTGTTCCTCACACAAACGCTAATCTGTTTTTTTCTACTGAAATTTTTTTTAGTGTTTTAGTGTTAAACGTTTCAAAAATTATTTGGTGTAATATCGTAAAACCACACTAGTTATCCTCCTGTATTTATTTTGAAATCAGATCAGTTTTTACCGTAATGCACTGAAGTCACACAGCACAGAGCACCGTGAGGTCAGCCTGGAAATGATGACGGGGAGGATACAAAACATGCGCAGTGAGCATCATCCGACTGAGGGAAGCGACCTAATAATAATAATAATAATAATAATAATAATAATAATAATAATAATAATAATAATAATAATAATAATAATAATAAACTTCAATTTTTAGGACGCTGAAAAACGCTTTACAAGAAAAACACAAATGAAATGAAAGAAGTAGCTAAGAAGGAAATGTGGATAAAAGTAAATGTAAGTAAATATATTTTCAGATATTAGTGTAATAATTTAACCATAATTATACAAAACCACAAAGTATTCCATTCTTTCATAATTTATTCAACAAGTGTGGAGAAAGTAATGTGCAATAGAACGTAAAACCACCATTTTAATACAAGTGAGTTTGGCTCCAGAGACAACCCAGTGTGAAGACCCCACCCTGTTGTTGACCCAGGAAAGTAAGGCTGTCTTAGCGATGTCTTTGTTGTTTTGTTTAGTGTAAAAATTCTACAAATCATGATTGCCAAAACAAATGATGGTACAGTAAAGCTTTATTTTGAATGTTGAAAGAAAAACCTTACCAGTCAACGTAACAACAGAACAGACAACATAAAAGAAAAAAAATCATGGCTGAACAAGCAATATGTCATTAACCAGAAATGAATTTTCTGGTTAATTCTCTCAAAAGTCTGGTTGAAGTTGATAACATAAAAAAACAAATACACACAAGCTTGAAAAATGTGGTGTCCTGTAATAAGGGCAGCAAAACCTTTGGTCATTTCTATGTTAACCCCACAGAAGGCAGCACCCGGTTGGAGCAGCTGTTTTTTTTTCCTAATGATTGATTAATAATATGTCTGACCCTGCTGAATGTCCATCGTGCTCTATTGCTCCTCCATATTTCTTCCATCCACATGTTTGTAAAAGACACATCATACAACATTTAATTTCCCTTTTAGGAATAAAAACTTTTTTTTTTAATTGAACTGAAGTTATTTAAGATTCAAGTTAAAATTTTAATTCAGTTGATGTAGAATTTATTGAACTTTAGTCAAATCTGAACTGATGTGGAGATGGGAAATTCAACCAGCTCTGGAACTGGTTGTGGAACAAATCTTCAGAGAACATCCCAGTCAATCAGAATGGAAGAAAAAAAAATTTAATTTATCCAGTTTAAAACAACCAGATATAATGCATCTCAGCATTTTGGAGCTGTCCAACATTTAATAAGGCTGAAAATTGAATGTACAGCTGAGAATGAGCAGACATCCATTTTTCACTTCTTTTGCTGAGATAAAGCGTTTTTGGCTTCTGACAACTTCAAAGATATTGAAACTTGAAAATTAGACCTGATTCCAGTTGAAAACAACCAGATATAATGCATCTCAGCATTTTGCACCCTGCCAACATGTAATAAGGCTGAAAATTGAATGTACAGCTGAGAATGAGCAGATATCCATTTTTCACTTCTTTCGCTGAGATAAAGCGTTTTTGGATTCTGAAAACTTCAAACATATTGAAACTTGAAAATTAGACCTGATTCCAGTTTAAAACAATATAATGCATCTCAGCATTTTCCAGCCTGCCAACATCTAAAAAGGCTCAAAATTGAATGTACAGCTGAGAATGAGCAGACATCAATTTTTCACTTCTTTCGCTGAGATAAAGCCTTTTTGGCTTCTGAAAACTTCAAACATATTGAGACTTGAAAATTAGACCTGATTCCAGTTTAAAACAACCAGATTTAGCGCATCTTACCATTTTGGAGCTGTCCAACATTTAATAAGGCTGAAAATTGAATGTACAGCTGAGAAAAAGTGGACATCAATTTTTCACTTCGTTCGCTGAGATAAAGTGTTTTTGGCTTCTGAAAACGTTAAACATATTGAAACTTGAAAATTAGACCTGATTCCAGTTTAAAACAACCAGATATAATGCATCTCAGCATGTTGCAGCCTGCCAACATGTAATAATGCTGAAAATTGAATGTACAGCTGAGAATGATCAGACATTCATTTTTCACTTATTTGGCTGAGATAAAGCGTTTTTGGCTTCTGAAAATTTCAAACATACTGAAACTATAAATTTAGACCTGATTCCAGTTTAAAACAACCAGATATAATGCATCTCAGCATGTTGCAGCCTGCCAACATGTAATAAAGCTGAAAATTGAATGTACAGCTGAAAAAAGCAGACATCAATTTTGCACTTCTTTCGCTGAAATAAAGTGTTTTTGGCTTCTGAAAACATCAAACATATTGAAACTTGAAAATTAGACCTGATTTGTTTAAAACAACCAGATATAATGCATCTCAGCATTTTCCAGCCTGCCAACATCTAAAAAGGTTGAAAAATGAATGTACAGTTGAGAAAAAGCAGACATCCATTTTTCACTTCATTGGCTGAGATAAAGTGTTTTTGGCTTCTGAAAACTTCAAACATATTGAGACTTGAAAATTAGACCTGATTCCAGTTTAAAACAACCAGATATAATGCATCTCAGCATTTTGCAGCCTGCCAACATCTAAAAAGGTTGAAATATGATGTACAGCTGAGAAAAAGCAGACATCAATTTTTCACTTATTTCGCTGAGATAAAGCGTTTTTGGCTTCTGAAAACTTCAAACATACTGAAACTTGAAAATTAGACCTGATTCCACTTTAAAACAACCAGATATAGCGCATCTTACCATTGTGGAGCTGTCCAACATCTAAAAAGGTTGAAAATTGAATGTACAGCTGAGAATGATCAGACATTCATTTTTCACTTATTTTGCTGAGATAAAGCGTTTTTGGCTTCTGAAAACTTCAAACATACTGAAACTTGAAATTTAGACCTGATTCCAGTTTAAAACAACCAGATATAATGCATCTCAGCATTTTGCAGCCTGCCAACATCTAAAATGGTTGAAAATTGAATGTACAGCTAAGAATGATCGGACATCCATTTTTCACTTATTTCGCTGAGATAAAGCGTTTTTGGCTTCTGAAAACTTCAAACATACTGAAACTTGAAAATTAGACCTGATTCCACTTTAAAACAACCAGATATAATGTATCTCAGAATTTTGCAGCCTGCCAACATCTAAAAAGGTTGAAAATATAATGTACAGCTGAAAAAAAGCAGACATCAATTTTTCACTTCTTTCGCTGAAATAAAGTGTTTTTGGCTTCTGAAAACATCAAACATATTGAAACTTGAAAATTAGACCTGATTTGTTTAAAACAACCAGATATAATGCATCTCAGCATTTTCCAGCCTGCCAACATCTAAAAAGGTTGAAAAATGAATGTACAGTTGAGAAAAAGCAGACATCAATTTTTCACTTCATTGGCTGAGATAAAGTGTTTTTGGCTTCTGAAAACTTCAACCATATTGAGACTTGAAAATTAGAACTGATTCCAGTTTAAAACAACCAGATATAATGCATCTCAGCATTTTGCAGCCTGCCAACATCTAAAAAGGTTGAAAATATGATGTACAGCTGAGAAAAAGCAGACATCAATTTTTCACTTATTTCGCTGAGATAAAGCGTTTTTGGCTTCTGAAAACTTCAAACATACTGAAACTTGAAATTTAGACCTGATTCCAGTTTAAAACAACCAGATATAATGCATCTCAGCATTTTGCAGCCTGCCAACATCTAAAATGGTTGAAAATTGAATGTACAGCTAAGAATGATCGGACATCCATATTTCACTTATTTCGCTGAGATGAAGCGTTTTTGGCTTCTGAAAACTTCAAACATACTGAAACTTGAAAATTAGACCTGATTCCAGTTTAAAACAACCAGATATAATGTATCTCAGCATTTTGCAGCCTGCCAACATCTAAAATGGTTGAAAATATAATGTACAGCTGAGAAAAAGCAGACATCAATTTTTCACTTATTTCGCTGAGATAAAGCGTTTTTGGCTTCTGAAAACTTCAAACATACTGAAACTTGAAAATTAGACCTGATTCCACTTTAAAACAACCAGATATAATGTATCTAACAATTTTGCAGCCTGCCAACATCTAAAAAGGTTGAAAATATAATGTACAGCTGAAAAAAAGCAGACATCAATTTTTCACTTATTTCGCTGAGATGAAGCGTTTTTGGCTTCTGAAAACTTCAAACATACTGAAACTTGAAAATTAGACCTGATTCCAGTTTAAAACAACCAGATATAATGCATCTCAGCATGTTGCAGCCTGCCAACATGTAATAATGCTGAAAATTGAATGTACAGCTGAGAATGATCAGACATTCATTTTTCACTTATTTGGCTGAGATAAAGCGTTTTTGGCTTCTGAAAATTTCAAACATACTGAAACTATAAATTTAGACCTGATTCCAGTTTAAAACAACCAGATATAATGCATCTCAGCATGTTGCAGCCTGCCAACATGTAAAAAAGCTGAAAATTGAATGTACAGCTGAAAAAGCAGACATCAATTTTTCACTTCTTTCGCTGAAATAAAGTGTTTTTGGCTTCTGAAAATTTCAAACATACTGAAACTATAAATTTAGACCTGATTCCAGTTTAAAACAACCAGATATAATGAATCTCAGCATGTTGCAGCCTGCCAACATGTAATAAAGCTGAAAATTGAATGTACAGCTGAAAAAGCAGGCATCAATTTTTCACTTATTTCGCTGAGATAAAGCGTTTTTGGCTTCTGAAAACTTCAAACATACTGAAACTTGAAAATTAGACCTGATTCCACTTTAAAACAACCAGATATAGCGCATCTTACCATTGTGGAGCTGTCCAACATCTAAAAAGGTTGAAAATTGAATGTACAGCTGAGAATGATTAGACATTCATTTTTCACTTATTTTGCTGAGATAAAGCGTTTTTGGCTTCTGAAAACTTCAAACATACTGAAACTTGAAATTTAGACCTGATTCCACTTTAAAACAACCAGAAATAGCGCATCTTACCATTGTGGAGCTGTCCAACATCTAAAAAGGTTGAAAATTGAATGTACAGCTGAGAATGATCAGACATTCATTTTTCACTTATTTGGCTGAGATAAAGCGTTTTTGGCTTCTGAAAATTTCAAACATACTGAAACTATAAATTTAGACCTGATTCCAGTTTAAAACAACCAGATATAATGAATCTCAGCATGTTGCAGCCTGCCAACATGTAATAAAGCTGAAAATTGAATGTACAGCTGAAAAAGCAGGCATCAATTTTTCACTTATTTCGCTGAGATAAAGCGTTTTTGGCTTCTGAAAACTTCAAACATACTGAAACTTGAAAATTAGACCTGATTCCACTTTAAAACAACCAGATATAGCGCATCTTACCATTGTGGAGTTGTCCAACATCTAAAAAGGTTGAAAATTGAATGTACAGCTGAGAATGATCAGACATTCATTTTTCACTTATTTTGCTGAGATAAAGCGTTTTTGGCTTCTGAAAATTTCAAACATACTGAAACTTGAAATTTAGACCTGATTCCAGTTTAAAACAACCAGATATAATGCATCTCAGCATTTTGCAGCCTGCCAACATCTAAAATGGTTGAAAATTGAATGTACAGCTAAGAATGATCAGACATCCATTTTTCACTTATTTCGCTGAGATGAAGCGTTTTTGGCTTCTGAAAACTTCAAACATACTGAAACTTGAAAATTGGACCTGATTCCAGTTTAAAACAACCAGATATAATGTATCTCAGCATTTTGCAGCCTGCCAACATCTAAAAAGGTTGAAAATATAATGTACAGCTGAGAAAAAGCAGACATCAATTTTTCACTTATTTCGCTGAGATAAAGCGTTTTTGGCTTCTGAAAACTTCAAACATACTGAAACTTGAAAATTAGACCTGATTCCACTTTAAAACAACCAGATATAATGTATCTCAGAATTTTGCAGCCTGCCAACATCTAAAAAGGTTGAAAATATAATGTACAGCTGAAAAAAAGCAGACATCAATTTTTCACTTATTTCGCTGAGATGAAGCGTTTTTGGCTTCTGAAAACTTCAAACATACTGAAACTTGAAATTTAGACCTGATTCCAGTTTAAAACAACCAGATATAATGCATCTCAGCATTTTGCAGCCTGCCAACATCTAAAATGGTTGAAAATTGAATATACAGCTAAGAATGATCAGACATCCATTTTTCACTTATTTCGCTGAGATGAAGCGTTTTTGGCTTCTGAAAACTTCAAACATACTGAAACTTGAAAATTGGACCTGATTCCACTTTAAAACAACCAGATATAGCGCATCTTACCATTGTGGAGCCTGCCAACATCTAAAAAGGTTGAAAATATAATGTACAGCTGAGAAAAAGCAGACATCAATTTTTCACTTATTTCGCTGAGATAAAGCGTTTTTGGCTTCTGAAAATTTCAAAAATATTGAAACTTGAAATTTAGACCTGATTCCAGTTTAAAACAACCAGATATAATGTATCTCAGCATTTTGCAGCCTGCCAACATCTAAAAAGGTTGAAAATTGAATGTGCAGCTGAGAATGATCAGACATCCATTTTTCACTTATTTCGCTGAGATGAAGCGTTTTTGGCTTCTGGAAACTTCAAACATACTGAAACTTGAAAATTAAACCTGATTGCAGTTTAAAACAACCAGATATAGCGCATCTTACCATTGTGGAGCTGTCCAACATGTATAAATGCTGAAAATTGAATGTACAGCTAAGAATGATCAGACATCCATTTTTCACTTATTTTGCTGAGATAAAGCGTTTTTGGCTTCTGAAAATTTCAAACATACTGAAACTTGAAATTTAGACCTGATTCCAGTTTAAAACAACCAGATATAATGTATCTCAGCATTTTTTCAGCCTGCCAACATCTAAAAAGTTTGAAAATATAATGTACAGCTGAGAAAAAGCAGACATCAATTTTTCACTTATTTCGCTGAGATAAAGCGTTTTTGGCTTCTGAAAACTTCAAACATACTGAAACTTGAAAATTAGACCTGATTCCACTTTAAAACAACCAGTTATAATGCATCTCAGCATTTTGCAGCTGTCCAACATGTATAAAAGCTGAAAATTGAATGTACAGCTAAGAATGATCAGACATCCATTTTTCACTTATTTTGCTGAGATAAAGCGATTTTGGCTTCTGAAAATTTCAAACATACTGAAACTTGAAATTTAGACCTGATTCCAGTTTAAAACAACCAGATATAATGCATCTCAGCATTTTGCAGCCTGCCAACATCTTAAAAGGTTGAAAATTGAATGTACAGCTGAGAATGATCAGACATCCATTTTTCACTTATTTTGCTGAGATAAAGCGTTTTTGGCTTCTGAAAATTTCAAACATACTGAAACTTGAAATTTAGACCTGATTCCAGTTTAAAACAACCATATATAATGCATCTCAGTATTTTCCAACCTGCCAACATCTAAAAAGGTTGAAAATATAATGTACAGCTGAGAAAAAGCAGACATCAATTTTTCACTTATTTCGCTGAGATAAAGCGTTTTTGGCTTCTGAAAACTTCAAACATACTGAAACTTGAAAATTAGACCTGATTCCACTTTAAAACAACCAGATATAATGCATCTCAGCATTTTGCAGCCTGCCAACATCTAAAAAGGTTGAAAATTGAATGTACAGCTGAGAATGACCAGACATCCATTTTTCACTTACTGTATTTTGCTGAGATAAAGCGTTTTTGGCTTATGAAAACTTCAAACATACTGAAACTTGAAAATTAGACT
This sequence comes from Poecilia picta, assembly GCA_033032245.1. NCBI lineage: Eukaryota > Metazoa > Chordata > Actinopteri > Cyprinodontiformes > Poeciliidae > Poecilia > Poecilia picta. The sequence goes on from CM065375.1 coordinate 17,525,067, forward strand.
TGATTCCAGTTTAAAACAACCAGATATAATGCATCTCAGTATTTTCCAACCTGTCAACATCTAAAAAGGTTGAAAATATGATGTACAGCTGAGAAAAAGCAGACATCAATTTTTCACTTATTTCGCTGAGATAAAGCGATTTTGGCTTGTGAAAACTTCAAACATACTGAAACTTGAAAATTAGACCTTATTCCACTTTAAAACAACCAGATATAATACATCTCAGCATTTTGCAGCCTGCCAACATCTAAAAAGGTTGAAAATTGAATGTACAGCTGAAAATGATCAGACATCCATTTTTCACTTATTTTGCTGAGATAAAGCGTTTTTGGCTTCTGAAAATTTCAAACATACTGAAACTTGAAAATAAGACTTGATTCCAGTTTAAAACAACCAGATATAATGCATCTCAGTATTTTCCAACCTGCCAACATCTAAAAAGGTTGAAAATATAATGTACAGCTGAGAAAAAGTAGACATCAATTTTTCACTTATTTCGCTGAGATAAAGCGTTTTTGGCTTCTGAAAACTTCAAATATACTGAAACTTGAAAATTAGACCTGATTCCAGTTTAAAACAACCAGATATAATGCATCTCAGCATTTTGCAGCCTGCCAACATCTAAAAAGGTTGAAAATTGAATGAACAGCTGAGAATGATCAGACATCCATTTTTCACTTATTTCGCTGAGATAAAGCGTTTTTGGCTTCTGAAAACTTCAAACATACTGAAACTTGAAAATTAGACCTGATTGCAGTTTACAACAACCAGATATAGCGCATCTTACCATTGTGGAGCTGTCCAACATGTATTAATGCTGTTATTCAGTTATAATATTTTCTTCCTCAACAACACTTAAACATAATTGAACCAAAATACACTTTTAATATATTAAATAAAAGTATGCTTTAAGTGAACAAAATCTGAATGAATATATATTATCTTTTAAGTGCCTTAATAATCTTTTACTATTTATTAAAATTGCATACCATAAAAAAAGGATAATCATCATGTAATTTTTAAGAAAGTACCCAATCAATTTTCAGATGTGATGCAAAAACCTTATAATCAACGGCATTAGCTCCAGTTCACACTCCTGACCAGATGGTGGCGGTATTGCACATTTTCATTTATTTAAAAAACGCTACAGAGAAGCAAAAACTTGAAGCAGGGAAGATAACAGACGCTGTTCAAATTCGCCATGTTTACTTGCATAATATTGCCTTAAAAGTAGAGAAGGCCTTGACATTAGTTAATCATTTAGTTAAATTCAAGCGGGTGACGTCCTAGTCCGAGTTAGACGACAACACAACGGGACAACAACCGATGAAAATGAAATGGGTGTCACAAAAGGAGCCCGGGGGGGACGAAGGCTGCTAAGTGTTGCTAACTGGTCGTAAGTTTTCTTATTAATTATCTTCATTTAATTATAATCAGTGCAGTAAAGATATATAACTTATGTTGGTTTCTTAAATAATTATTTTATCAATTTTATTGTGACTTGTATGATTATTATTTAGTAATAATTCAGCTTCACGTTCTAACTGCATGGAGACTGTTTGTTGCGACTTATACTTTAATTCATAAACTAATCTGGTTTTAATTAAGCTCCATAAGACAAAGAGACTTTGATATTGTGAGGTTGTTCTAACTCGTTCATCAATGATTTTATCTTCAACATATGTTTGCAGTCTAACTGAGCAAATGAAGATGAAAGATGAAGCCAGAGAAATCAGGTGTTAGGAAACCTAAAGACTTTCTGTCTCAGAAGAAGCTCTGACTCCTCCAGATCACCAACCAGCTCTGAGGATGAACCTCCACATCAGCTTAATGGTGTAAGCCACATTTTCAACAACAAAAACTGCTGTGTTACCAACACTAAGTGCTTAATAAACATGATTTGATTTAAAGGTAACTGGAAAGAATTTTTCTCTTCTTGTTAATCTAACATTCATCTTTCTTTTTTTATTTGTTGTTGATTTTCAGGACCCTGTAAGTGACCTGTCCAGGGTGAACCTGTCTCTCATCTGATGGCTGATGGAGATGGACACCACCAGCCCCCCTCACCACCCTGCAAGGATCATTGTGTTCAGATGATGGATGGACAGATTTTAAGGTACTTTGTCTCCTTAAGTCCACACTTAAAACAGCTTCATAGTTAATGCCAACATCAACTGACTATGACATTGCTGACCATTTTTTTCTACTTCCAACATAAACAGGCAAAGAAGACACCCAGAAATGTTTTTCCACCCCAGGCAGTCGGTCCCAATGATCATCAGTTCTTATGATGTCACATACATGGAGAGTCCACAACGTCTTGAAATTGTAAGTATGATTTTTTATTTGCCATTTTTCTGTTCTCTTTAAATACAAATGCTTTCTCTGTTTAGTTGCTCTATTGTTCTTTTTTGTAGGTTTCTGTCAGGTGCAGTGAACAGGAATGTTCTGTCGTTGATCCTCACTGTCATGTTTTATTGTCACACTTAAATTTTCATGTTCATGTGTTCACTTTTGATGTGTAAACTGATAATTCATGTAAAGTTCATAAAGTTGTGAGTAAAATTGTACAATTTTAAAATGCCTGTAATAAAAAATATTTGAATTACCTTGGGCATCTTATGTAATTAATCTTTCCATGTAATTTTAGCCTAAAACAATGTAAGTACAGTAGTGTAGTTATGCATGTCTTTTACAAAGTAGGTACGTAGGAATTAAGACTTTCACAAATAATTAAAGTTGTAGTTTATTATCAATAGCAGGAAATAAAAAACAAAAATTAATTTGAATTTGAATAAATCATGATATTAGTATATTTAAAATATATTTGAAGTATATTATATATATATATATATATATATAGGTATTTTATATAATTTGGAGACATAATTATTTAATTAATAATGACAATTATTATTAGGAGACAGACCCAGGCCCATTGTTGTCAAATTTTTACGATACAAGGATAGATCAACTATTCTGCAGCGCACCAAGGCACTTAAGGGATCTAAGATTTTCATTAATGAAGACTTCACGGAGGCGGTAAGGAAAAGGAGGGAGGAACTAATGCCGGACTTAAAAGCAGCACGTCAAAGAGGGGACATTGCTTACCTACGTTATGATAAGTTGATCACCCATCCTTGTACTAGTACCCCTAAATAATCCAACAATGTATGACAGACAACCAGACACAGCTGACGTTCACCTCTGAAAGACAAACATGCAACAGATCGCGGCCTATGAGGATATAGAGCTACCCGTATTCCAACACAGAAACTATCATCAGCAAGATATTGAAAATGACATTGATCCTGATAACAACTTCTGTAATGTCATCAATGACAGTTGTCGCTATTACAGCGATGATCAGTTCAACAATAGGATTAAAACGGAACAAAATCTGTCAATAATTCACTTTAATAGCAGAAGCCTTCATGCAAATTTTGACAGCATCAAACAGTGCCTCCAGCAACTTTCACAGACCTTCAATGTTGCCTTATCAGAAACTTGGCTCAATAGTGACAAGGGCATAGACTTTGAAATCAATGGTTATGAAATGGTTTGTAAGAACAGAGAAAACAAAAATGGAGGAGGAGTAGCTTTATTTGTTGACAAGAAGATTAATTATAAGTTGATCGAAACAATGTCAACTGTCATGGACAACATGTTTGAATGTGTGACTATAGAAATATTTGTAGAAAAAAAGAAAAATGTCTTAGTTGCATTTATAGAACCCTTGGATCAAATATTGAAGTACTCAACAACTGGATAGAAGAAATATTTTTAACAATTAATCAAAAAATAACATTTTTCTGTGGGGATTTCAACATTGACCTTCTTAATCCAAACAAACATAGAATGACTGAAGAATTTATTAACACCATGTTCAGTCTAAGCCTGTATCCTAAAATCACCAGGCCCGGTCGCATTACATCGCACTGCGCTACCTAATTGATAATATTTTTACAAATGTTCTGTAACATAATTTAACTAGTGGATTATTAATGAATGATATAACTGATGACTTACCAGTATTCATAGTCTACGACTGTAAGGGCAAAAAGGACGATCAAAAAATAGAGACGCATTACAGACGGGTTACGTCTGAAGAGACATTAAAAGCTCTAGAAGCTGAGTTATTGGCCTATGATTGGAGATTAATATATAGAATGAAGGATGTGAATTCAGCATATGAAGAATTTTTAAAAACATTTAAAATACTATATAACAAGCACTGCCCAATCAAACAACATAAAAGGAAAAGCAGTCAAAAAAATGAACTGTGGATCACAAAAGGAATACAAAAGGCATGTAAAAAGAAAAACAAACTTTATAGAGAATTTCTAAAACATAGAACGTCTGAATCAGAAATCAAATATAAGAAATATAAAAATAAGTTAACTAATATTATAAAAACATGTAAAAAGGACTATTATCATAAATTACTGGATAGTAATAAAAACAACATTAAAGAAACATGGAATATTTTAAATAGAGATATTAGAAAATCTTCTAACAATAACAACTATCCACACTATTTTCTAGATAATGAACAGAATATTACTGATTTGAAAAGTGTCGTCAATAAATTCAATAGTTATTTTGTTAATATAGGACCTCAATTAGCAGAAAAAATACCCACTACAAAAACTGCAACTCAGCAATACCAAATTGAGAATAATCCCAGGTCCATATATCTCAACCCTGCACTAGAGGAAGAAATCATAGACATTGTGAATAAATGTAAAAATAAAACATCCCCTGACTGTGACGATCTGGACATGAAATTCCTTTGATTACTATTAAAATAGTAATCAAAGGAATCGCTAAACCATTGACTTATATTTGCAATTTATCATTTCAAACGGGATCATTTCCCAACAAAATGAAAATAGCTAAGGTCAAACCAATGTATAAAACTGGCAACAATCACCTCTTCACTAACTACAGGCCTGTCTCTCTTCTCCCACAATTTTCTAAAATCCTGGAAAAACTCTTTAAGAAAAGAGTGGAACAATTCATAGAAAAACATTTGCTACTTAGTAGCAGTCAATATGGATTCAGAGCAAACCGGTCAACATCGCTGGCCGTAATTGACTTAATAGAAGAAATAACCAATGCAACAGATAGTAAGAAACTGGCAGTAGGGATATTTATAGATCTAAAGAAAGCTTTTGACACAATAAATCATGAAATCCTACTTAAAAAATTAGAACGCTATGGAATTAGGGGAGTAGTTTTGGACTGGATGAGGAGTTATTTAAAGAGCCGAAAACAATTTGTGAAATTGGGAGATGTGGAATCTGACTGGCTGGAGATTGTCTGTGGAGTACCACAAGGATCAGTACTGGGACCAGTTCTATTTAATCTTTATATAAATGATATAAGTACAGTGTCTAATGTATTAAAATTTATATTATTCGCTGATGACACAAATATTCTAGCCTCTGGCGAAAATTTAAAGCATCTTCTCTCAACAGTCACCTCAGAGATCAGTAAGTCAAAGATATGGTTTAACAATAATAAATTATCACTAAATTTGGACAAGACTAAAATCATGGTTTTTGGGAACTGTTACAAAAATACTGAAATCCAAGTTCAAATAGAGGACGTAACTCTAGAAAGGGTTTTTGCTAATAAGTTCCTCGGTGTAATAATAGATGACAAAATCAGTTGGAAACCTCAGATTAAACATTTACAGAGTAGACTCAGTAGAAGCATATCCATACTGGCTAGAGCTAGACATGTACTGAATGCTGAATCACTTCATATTCTATATAACTCTCTGATTTTACCATATCTATCATATTGCTGTGAAGTGTGGGGAGTTACTTACAAGCTCTTTACGTCCGGTAACCATCCTACAGAAACGAGCCATTAGAATTATCCATAATGTTGGTTATTATGAGCACACAAACCCACTCTTCATAAAATCCAGAATTCTCAAATTTGATGAGCTTGTAGAATTTAAAATGGCTCAATTTATGTTCAAAGTATCTAAAAAGTTGCTACCTGAGCACATACAGAGCATGTTTTCTGAAAGAGAAGGGGGGTATAACTTAAGGGGTCTCTCAAACTTAAAGATCCGCAGTTTGTGAACAACAAGAAAAAGCTTCTGTATTTCAATTAAAGGTGTAAAGTTATGGAAGAAGTTAAATGAATATTTGAAACAAAGCAATAGTTTAATACAATTCAAAATAAAATACAAGGAGGTCATTTTCAACAGATATAGACATATGGGTGAGAGAAAGCAATAATGTGTGTATTGAAGATAACAATTTGGTGTAAGGGTTTGGAAAGACAAACCAGCATAATAAGGGAAAATGTATATGTAAATATTAGTAACTGTTGACTGCCACTTTGACTTTGATTTGACTTTTATTTTTATTTTTTTCTTTGATGGTAGGACTGTAAAGTTTTCATGTGCTTAGGGGGTAGGAGTTAATAAGTTCTCACTTCTTCCTACCCCATTTCGACGATGATATGTTAATTGAGACAAAAAACTGTATCTTTCTTCTTTTTTTTAAGCACTTCTTATTTTATTATCTTATCTTATTTTTATACTTGTATCATGTTCGAATAAAATTTCATTTCATTTCATTACAATAACAATATAATTATATCAAAATGTAATAAAGTTTTGAAATATGAAATTAAAGAAGTATACTTTAAGTACACTAAGTATTCTTGAAGTTGTTCCAAAAAAGTAGGTGTAGTATACTAAAGTATACTATTAGTTGTATTTTAATACAATTTAAGTACTATTAAAGTATACCAAGTACAAAAAAAGTTGTTCCAAAATAGCACATTCTAAGTACATTGCTAAAAGTATACTAAAGTATGTTAAAATTTAGTATACTAAAGTATACTTTTTTTTACCAGGGGAATCACTGCAGCAGGATGAATCTCACATCGGATTTGGGACTCAATCTCTGAAGCTAGAACTCGTCGGCTGAAAAAAAGAAGAAAAAAAAAAGAAATATATATATATATATATATATATATATATATATATATATATATATATATATATATATATATATAGGTAGGTACTACAGGTACTACACCTACTTATATATATATATATATAAGTAGGTGTAGTATACTAAAGTATACTATTAGTTGTATTTTAATACAATTTAAGTACTATTAAAGTATACCAAGTACAAAAAAAGTTGTATATATATATATATATGTATATACTGTATATATATATATATATATATATATATATATATATATATATATATATATATATATATATATATACATGTATATATACGAGCTAAAATCCTGTGGGACTTCCGGATCCAGACAGAAAAGATGGTAATGGCGAACCAACCGGACATTGTGGTGGTGGATAAAGAACAGAGGAAAGCCGTTGTGGTGGATGTAGCTATACCAAGTGACTACAACATCAGGAAAAAGGAGCATGAGAAACTGGAGAAATACCAGGGCCTCAGGGAGGAACTGGAAAAGAACTGGAAGGTGAAGACCACAGTGGTGCCTATGGTCATCGGGGCCCTCGGGGCAGTCACCCCCAAACTGGAGCAGTGGCTAAAACAGATCCCAGGAACAACATCAGACATCTCAGTCCAGAAATGTGCAGTACTAGGCACAGCCAAGATACTGCGAAGGGAATTTTTTATATATATATATATATATATATATATATATATATATATATATATATATATATATATATAATATATATATATATATATATATATATATATAATATATTAATCCAATATATATGTATCCAAATATTATTATTCAGTATTAATCATTATTTATTTGTGTTTGTATAGTTATTTAAATATGTATTATTATAATAAATTATACACACAGCCGTTCACAATAAATTATTCACGGCTGTGTGCTTTGTAATATGCTCATCATACATCGATATCAGAATATTCCATTCCTATTCTATTGTTATTGCCACTAATAATATTTAAATATGCTGAACTGTATATTAAAAACATACTTAAATAATACAATTGTTTATAAATGTAGCTTTGATAGATGTTTGAATATAGTTCCCAGTAACAAAAAAGTGTGTTATGATCGATTAAATGCGCTGATACGTCATTTTGCCTGCCAAACACATAAGGCTGAATGGAGTGGTCTACCGCTCCAAGATGGCCGCCCTAAATCTCGTCAGCGACAATAGGCGAGAGAGGCACATGAGGCGTCTATCCTTATATTATGTCTATGAGAAGAAGAAGCGAAACAGAATTTCGCACAAGATGGCCATGAAGTGGCGCACTACTCCAAAAATCCATTTGCAAGCTGACCAGAAGAAGTGTACGTCACACACGGAAGTGTGAACATGGAGGACGGTAAAGAAGTTTCCACGAATTCACTTCTGAAAGATGGTGAGCTTGTTTTTTTTTTAAATCAAGCACACAAACTAAAAATAAAAACAACAACAACAAAAACGATACCTGACAATAAAAAATAGATAGGGTTGCTGTGCTACATGGCTAACTTTTTCAGCTCCTGTACATGTTAAATTATTCTTCTCTTTCCGAGTAAGTGCAGCTTGTACCGTTTGGAATGTGTTTAGTAAATGTCCCAATAGACACTCTCGTTCTTTTAATGCAGTGATCCATAAAAGGTTCTCAGTTTTCTGACAGACCACCCGGTCTCTAGTCTGCTGGATGCTGGTGGGAAACTGTAATGAGCTACTGCTCTGTTTGCAGAGTGCTATTCGGATTTCCTGGACGGAGATTTTGACGTGAAGACGTACACAGCACAGGCTATACATCATTCCGTCATCGCTGAGCAGTTGGCCAAGCTGGCACAGGGCATCAGCCAGCTTGACAAGGAACTGCACAGCCAGGTACTAACATCCGCTCCATTCATATCAATCAGAAACCGGCTTTGACAAAACCATTCAAAAACAAGTGCACAAGTAGGGTCTATTAGCAACATTCACAAAATTTGTAAGTCATTACAAACGGTAATAGAGCATCAAATGAAGTTTTAAATATCACAAAGCTCATTCATGCAGGTTCCAAAATAACATGGCTTCACCTAAAAGCAGCACGTGGTGTTCTGGGTATCTGTACATTGTACATGCCAGTCTTTAAAATTTATCTAAAGTGCCACCTATAGATAAAAAGCAGTTTTTGAGGGGGTGGGTCACTAATTAAGCAACTGGGAAGAGGCATAGAATGTCATGCTTAACCTTTTTAAGCATGACAGATGTCATGGCTTTCTCTACATACATAACATTCATATTCTTAAATCTCACTTGATTTTTTATGTTTGATAGTCTTGATTCCTAGAAGTATAACTCATTTAGTAATTATCTGTCGACCATTTAGAAAAGATATGCATTTTCACTCACTTATTGACCTAATCTTAAATAATGAAATACTGTTAAGTGACTTCTTCTGTAGAAACACAATACAGTCTGTTGCTGTGTGGCAAATTCAGTTTTGACTTCAGTTTCATATCTCAATGGTACTTTTGAGTTACATCTGTGAAAATGGTTTTATAATTCCTGTTAAAAATCTGGCATAAAGCTTCTCTTGGAGGAGGATCAGTCAGTTGTTTTACTTAAAGTGAAATCAGATATGAGAAGTAACTACATATGCTATCAATCAACCGATTGATCAATAATTATCAGTATATCAAGAAACAATACAATCTTTGTGTATGAATTTAGTAAAAAACACAAAGGTATTTTGATGTGAAAATGTGGATTTTCTTGTCATTCTTTAATTCTGCTGGGTTCAGAATTCCACTTCTATCCGTGAAGCTTGTGTACTTTTCCTTTATGACTATTTATTTGTTTAAGTTTACACAAGTCAGTTTGTGTGTGTTGTAGAAATTCAGAACTCTGTTATGGCCAGGACTGATCATTGCGATTTTGCTCATCTCTTCTTCTATAATGTGCCACTGACTTCTTCAATGTGATTTAGTTTATGAAGTTATGTTTTTCAAACTCAGAATATGATAAGCATTTAAATAAGTTCTTATACTAAAATGACTAAACATTATTCATGCTTAGAAATTATATGATTTTAAGGTGGTGTGCCTAAGCCTGATTAGCATTGATTGCTTCACCCTAAAATCAAACTCCATCACAACAAACTAAATACTCCTTGGGTATTAGCTACCCCTTAGCTTTGCATTTTATTACTCTATGGAAATCAACTCTAAATTTCAATCAAGATTTGTGGATTGTGTGCGGAAATTTCCTTTCTTTCCAGGTCGTGGCAAGGCATGAAGACTTGTTGGCTCAGGCTACAGGGATCGAGTCTCTTGAAGGTTTTTACACACTTTTTTTCACTCTGCATTTTGCTTTTGGTTGAGAAAGAAAATATTTAAAAAAATATTTAAAAAAAATAAAAATTTAAAAAAAAAAGTGGTAAGGGTGGGTCTCCATGCTTAGGCTACTGCTCCCACAAAGCGATCCTAGATAAGCGAAAGATGATATCTAAATAACTAAGGAAGTATTGAGGTTAGTTGTTGTTGCTGATTAGAGGTGTGCCAAGCGATCATAAATTTGAATATATTAGATATTTAACATTCAAATTCAAAAATACTATACTGATTCCAAAAGGAAATCAATTGTTGACATAGCAATTCAAGATTTTGTGTGTGTAAAAAAGAGAATGTAGAAAATATTTAAAAATATTGCAGCACTTTAGTTATATTATATGCCTACAAAATAGATTTGAAAAACAGCTTTATCTTCATCTTAAAAACATCTTCATCTTTAAACGGTGAGCCTTGATTGTTACCACCAGATGGAGGTAGTGCATTCTAATAAGTAAAGCTCTTTAAATCTAATATTCTGAAAGACAAATCTTTTGTTATTTTCAGGGGTTCTTCAGATGATGCAGACGAGGATTAGTGCACTGCAAGCCGCTGTTGAGAGGTAAATAATTAACTGAATGATCAGTGTGTTTTAGATGGAATTTGGCTGTTCACCAATTAGAGCCGAGTTGAATCTCAAGGTTGAATGATCCCAGGAACTTAAAAGAACACACTAGCTGAACCAGAAACCATCAGGATCTAGATAAAATCAACTATTGACACTGTTTCAGATGCTGGAACACTATTGATGAAAACCATACATGCTACAGTTAGTGATCATTGAAGACCACAATGTCTCTGTTGTGTTAATGAGTTTTTTCAATATTTGTGTTAATTTTTTTTCACATGCAATGAGGCGATGGAGTCTGTAGCTGACAGGTTCTTTAGAAATGAAGAAACCATTTCCTCTTACGGTAGGAAATATTATACGGCCATACTACTTAGAGGCGTCTTTAACTTCAGGGTTTTAGTGCCACATAGCTTCTCCATAACATACATGGATGCCCAGTCCAAATCCAAACATTACTTCAAAAAGTAAAAGTTTGTCAGTTGAGTTAGAATCTTGAGTTCCAAGTATACTTTGATGTCGTTTGTTTTTTTTAATATTTACTTTCTTTTATAACCTTCCTGCTGCATAATTATGAAAACACTAGAAAGGTTCTCTGTATACTGGAGACGTTTCTGAGGTGGAAAACACCTGGATCATGGTCAGTTATAAAAAATTTTCTTTCCAGAATGAGGACAAAGATTGTTGATCCCTATAACAAGATTGTGGGCAGAATCACTCAGCTAGCCAGACTGCAGGTAAGTTTAAACATTATCTATTTGATTGTGAATTATGTTTTACAATGCTGCTAAAAAGTTGTTTTTCTGTTCCAAAGCATAGTAAAAGTCATTAAGTTCTTACTATGCCTTGGATCGAATAAACATATCAGTGGGTGTCCTTGCTGGATTGTGAGGTTTCTGATACTTATCGCTAGTTGTCACTGGTAAGGGCAACACAGAGACACGGGGCAGGTAACAATGCACGTACTCATAGCTAAGATCTACTTATAGCTACTTAACTCAACTGTCATAATTTTGGACTGTGAAAGGAAACTGAAACACCTGGATGGAAACCTAAACTTAGACTTATTTTATTGTCGTTTTGCCAACCGGATGAACAGACCATGGTTGGAATTGGAGAGGAACTGGTTTGCTCTGGTTAAGCAGTGTGCAATCTTCTGGATGGGGGGAGTGGAGTCCCAATGATCCTCTCGGCTGTCTTCATCACTCTTCGCAGAGACTTTCAGCCTGACACCTTGCAGCTTGGAGATACGGCTGTTCAGCAGGCTGTCAATGGCTCCACTGTAAAAGGTGGAAAGGATGGGAGTCTCTCTGTCATTGCCCACGTGAGCGTTGAAGCCCCCCAGCAGCACAAGCGAGTCCCCAGTAGAGGCACACTCCAGTACCCCCTCTTTGGACTACAAAATGTGTGGGTAATCTGAACTGTTTGGCGCATAAGTACCAACAACAGTCAGAACCTGTTCCCCCTTTCATAGGCGAAAGGAGGCTACCCTCTCGTTCAGTGGGATAAACCCCAACGTACAAACACCAAGATAGGGGGCAACAATGCCCACTCCTGCCTGGTGCCTCTCACCATCACCAACTCCAGAGTGGAAGTATGTCCAACCCTTTCTCACCAGAGAGGTGACATTCCACATCCCAAGAGCCAACTTCTGCAACTGAGGATCGGATCACCATGGTCCCTGACCTCAGCCACCACCCATCCCACATTGCACCCAATACCTTTGGCCCCTTCCGCAGGTGGTGAGCCCATTGGAAAAGGGACCCACTTTGCCTCTTCGGGCTGAGCCTGGCTGGGCCCATGTGTAAATGCCCAGCCACCAGGCGCTCGCCAGCAAGCCCCACCTCCAGACCTGGCTCCAGGGTTGGGTCGCAGTGACCCGAGTCTGGGCAAGGAAACACAGTTTACAAAAAGGTCTTCTTCATCATAAGGGGGTCTTCGGGCTGCGAAGACCCCTTATGTCTGGTTCCTCCTCTATGACCAGTCTGCCTCAAGTGACCCTACCAGGGGCACAAAGCAGAGCTATACTGTCACAGGACAGTATAGCTCCTAGGATCCCTGACACACTCCAACCCTCCACCACGATAAGGTGGAAAACTCTGAATCTGTTGGTTGTTCCACATACATGGTTAAAAACTAAAGGGGAACGGGTCTTTGGTATTTTATCCAACTTTACCTTTTTAACTAATTTTAGCTTTTATGTATAGTTTTATTGTATAGTTTTGGCTTAATTACTGCTCTTAGTAACGGCCTTTTTCTTAGTTCTTTATGTTTCAGTTAACGATTAATTGATTACTAAATTAGTTGACTATTATTTTAATAATCAGTTCATGATTTATCACAATTAATCTGATTATTTGTTTCAGCCATAGAAATGTTATAGCAAAAATTAATTTTTCTTTGGCATATAAAGTATTTTTGAATTGAACTGAAGACATGCAGATGAAACAGCAGGGGCTGAATACAAATGAACACCACACTGAAATTATTTGTCAAGAAAAATGTTTGAAACTATGCATCATTTTTAAAATTTGTCATTTTATACATATACATTTTCTTATTGATAAATGTTAAACTGACCAAAATGTTCAAACATTTTTGGAGTATTTATATAAATGTCCTGGGTCCCTATTTACATAGGTAATTGTATCTGTTGACTCCAGCTCACAGCATGTCTTTCTCTGCTCCAGGTGGCCTGTGACCTGCTGCGGAGGATCATACGCATCTTGTACCTGAGCAAGAGGCTGCAGGGCCAGCTGCAGGGTGGCAGCAGGGAGATCACTAAGGCTGCTCAGAGCATCAATGAACTGGGTAAGGCCTTTTCTTTATTCATTTTTACACTTCATTTCTGTCAGATTTTCAAATCTACAGAAAATCCTTTAGGCTTTTAATGTGCAATATGTAACTTTTGTGATAAAAATATATTTTTACAAAACATTCACACATTCATTGTTGTGGATTTAGGCCAATAAGCTGCTCAAAGCATAGCAGCTGGTGTCAGCCTTTTGAAGAACTTGCAGCCTTCTCTCTGGTCAGCTGTTGCAGAACCATGTGATAATAGAGGTCTGGTTTCTATCCTGTAATAAAATCCTATCTAGAGTAGGTGTCATGCTTTATCATGCACTCCCTTCACCAGTCACCATTTGGTTTTCAACGAGCTGGCTGCGTGCCCAGGAAGTTGCACCTTGAAGCAGCTTATGGTAGGTGGCTGCTGGACCCTGTTTTACAGCAGGAGTTCTTTCACAGTCTATCTAAGCAGGTCTGCCATCTTAACTTGTGGCCAGTGCACCATGCTCTGATCTAATGCATTCTTTTACTTGTGCTTGTGGTATGTTTCATCTGAAGTTTTTGTTGCAAACATTTGTGCAGTTTTACAGTGGGGAGAACAAGTATTTGATACACTGTTGATTTTTCAGGTTTTCCCACTTGCAAAGCTTGTAGAAGATTGTAATTTTTATCATAGGTACTCTTCAACTGTCAGTGATGGAATGTAAAACAAAAATCCAGAAAAATACAATGTATAATTTTTAAATAATTAATTTCCATTTTATTGTGTGAAATAAGTATTTGATACATCAGAAAAAAGAAACTTAATATTTGGTACAGAAACCTTTGTTTGTAATTACAGAGATCAGACATTTCCTGTAGTTCTTGACCAGGTTTGCACACACTGCAGCAGGGATTTTGGCCCACTCCTCCATACAGATCTCCTCCAGAGCCTTCAGGTTTCGGGGCTGTCGCTGGGCCACACGGACTTTAAGCTCCCTCCAAAGATTTTCTATTGGATTCAGGCCACTCCAGGACCAGGACCTTTCCTACGGAGCCACTCTTTAGTTGCCCTGGCTGTGTGTTTTGGGTCGTTATCATGCTGGAAGACCCACCCACGACCCATCTTCAGTGCTCTTACTGAGGGAAGATTATTTCATTTAAAATAATAAGTGGACTAGAGATGGACTTTTTAAAGGTGGGCTAACAGGTCATTTAGGGCCAGAATTTTTGCTGATTGGCAGGTGTTCAAATGGTTATTTACAGCAGTAAAACACAAATAAATTATTTTAAAGAATCATACATTGTGATTTACAGATCTTTTGTTTTTGATTGTGTCTCACATTGGGCATGTACCTAAGATGAAAATTTCAAACCCCTCCATGATTTCTAAGTGGGACAACTTGCAAAGTCGAAGGGTGTTCAAATACTTATTTTCCTGACTGTATTTCATGGTTTAATGTTCTACTCATGCACATACCCAGATCAGAGACGATTCTTCCCTAAAGCTCTGTAATGCCCTCTTAAAAATTGTTAGGAAGATCTTTCAAGGATCTAAGCAATATTTAAAACATTTTTGATCTTTAACACTGATGAACTACATGTGGTGCATGTTACTGTGCAACATGCACCACAGTAACATGCACTGTTACTGTGCATGTTACAGTAATATTTAAAACATTTTTGGTCTTTAGCACTGATTAACTACATGTGGTGCATGTTACTGTGCAACCTTCACAGTCAGTAGAGGTAAAGTGTTAATGATAAAGCAGGACACCAACTCTAGATCCAATTTTATTGCAGAATTTGGATGATGATGGCAACAGTGGCTATTACGTCTTTGGTGGTCCAGCGTCCTGACACTTTGCATCCAGCATGCAACTATGCATGATTTTGTAAATGATGACAATTTAATGCAAAGTTGGCATTTTTAATGGACTTTAAATGCAACTTTTAGAGCAACTTTGCATTAAAAGTGTCATTATTTACAAAATGACACTTCTTAACAACAGTCATAGACATTCATAAAGACTTATTTATGTTCATGACAGTTATGTCATGTTTATGACAGTGCCATGTCAGTCTTATGCACACCCCTTCAAATAAAGTGTTACCGAAAAGGGCTATGCAAATGTAGGTCTTTTGCCATTTATACTTTCCAGGTCAGTGCTGTTGGTTATCTATTTAACACACTAGTCTTACTTATTAGAAGTAAAAAAGTCAGTTCACAAGTTCCAGTGTTTCCTGCAGTCTGCAAATAAATGTCATATTGGATACAGAAATGAAGTTGCTTTGGATGTAATTTGGTAGATACAGAACAGAGAAATTCTAATACAGAAATGTTATTCTACTGTACAGTATGTTTGTTTTCTATATAGTATATGCACTCTGTTCTTGGTCTGAACTTCTTTTCCTTGATTTACTAAATTCTTACAGCATGGTATGAAGGAAATCAGCCTGTGGTTCTGCTGAGATTCTGTTGAGGAAGTCCATATAACTTTAATAATCAAAGTGGACTTCTGGTCCTTTTTGAGATGCTCATCTACTGACAAGCATCTCATCTCATTAGTCTATTATTTTGTTTAAAACCCGTGCAGCAAATACTGACATTATGGATTAAAAACAAAAAACAAACAAAAAAATAATAAACATAGTGGGATATAGAGAAAGCTGAATGACTGAAAAATATTATCCAAGCTTAATATAAAAATATCTATGCAGCACTGGTAGAGACTAAATTTTCAGACTTTTTCTGAAGGTCCCAGTACACAAAATGTATTTGAGCTAAAAAAGAGCATTTTCCATGTGTCCCATTTAAAACCGTTCTATACCTTGTTACTGGTAACTGGCCCATTCCTTAAGAGACCTTAAATAAACAGTTGTGCATCTGCCACAGGTCCTAGGAGAGTCTCTAGTAGCTATAGCAAATATCCAAACTTCCTGCATCTTGAAAATCTATCTGTCTGTCAGTTTCACAATACTTTCATATTATGGGGTCTTCTTGTCTTCTTGATCTTCTTGGCTCAGCTTCCCAATGTTTAAATAATTAAACAAAAATAAAAAAATCACAACAATGTAGATGTTGTACAGAAAGTTTTAATGCTTATTTGTCTGATGCATTGTCACTTTGAGTAACTTAGGAGGAAATTGTAGACAACGAGATCCTGACAAATTCTGTGCCATTGGGTATTTATTACAAATGGTGACAAACCAAGTGTTCTATGACTCTTTGTCTCACACTGAGACAACAGGACAAGAGCTACTGATTGATACAGTTTTGCAACAGTAACATCCTTTATTTCAAACTCTGGGAGTGTATAATAAATAGCATTACGTTAGTATAACCCATGTCTTTTTCTCAGAGAAAACCTTTAACAAGTGTTATCTCAAGTTTCATCTTATAAAAGTTTCATCTTATAAAGATGAAACTTTGTTCATGTCATAGCAATTCCATAACAATGATGATACCATCATTTTAGCATTCATCCTTCATACAGTATGTCAACCTGATTTTCAGCTTCATCTAAAATCTTCATCAGATTTTTGCTTTCCACTCTTTTTTCCACTAATTTCTGTTTTCTGCTCCTTGTCCATATGTTTTAGTTCATTCCCTTTTCTGTGTGCTTTCTTGACATATTTACATAAGTTCCGTCTGTTCCTCTGCTTCCTCTGAGCAAAGACACTTTTGTCTGGCATCAGTCTCCTTGAACGTGACCTTTTTGTTTCTCCTGGGGTCAATCCAGGAGTTATGGATGACCACATTGTTTGGTGTTGGTTCTGCTTCCACTACAGACACCACCCTCTTTTTCATCTTACTTTTGAGAACTTTCTGGAACTTTTGCCGAGTGAAGGCATATAGGAGAGGATGAAAGATGGTGGTTCCGTATGCCATTACCAGAAAACCAAGCCGAAGGGGTACAGTCAGGTCACTGGGACCATTACTGAGTATGATTGTGTTAAGGACAGTTATTGGGGTCCAGCACAGAAAGAATGTAGAGATGATCAAAAGAGACATCTTAAAAACTCGTTTCTGTCTTTCCCTTCTCTCTCGATGGCGCTTCACCGCTCTTCTTAGTGCAATTATGACAGATACGGATGTCCGCATGCCTAAAGGTGCATTTCCACTACCCTTGCCAGCGGTGCTGCTCTGTGAAGCTTCTGTAGACTCTGCTTGTGTGGCAGTGCTCAAAGATATGTTGTTTTTGCTCTTTTGCTTTTTCTTGGGTAAGTTGTGTTGAAAGCGTGTTCCAATGCGAATGTTAAGTGCCTGAAGGATCTTGTAGTAAGTTACCAGCATTACCACAGCTGTGAAAAAGAATATGGGGATCTGTGCTAGCAGGTGGTAATATAAACCTAGCTCTGAGTAATATTCATTCATCTGAGAGACTTTCACTATTGCAGTCTGGTTTACAAGATCTATACCAGATCTGATGAAGAAACCCACTTCCATGAATGGAACCAAAAAACTGAAAAAAGATAGAGTCCAGATGGATCCCAGCAGAGCCACAGCTCGACCCATTGTTAGCACACGGTTTGCTGGTCGAACTGAGATATCATAACGGTCCACAGTGATGGCCAGGACATTTGCAGCAGTAGCCACACTTGCAAAAGACACACAGGCCTCATGGAAGCAGCTGATCAAGGCCGTGTCTGTTTCCAAAGGAAGTAGTATGACCACAGTTGTCAGCGGAATACAGCCTACACACACCTGGAATAGGAAAGGAATTCATGTTACATTCTGAATATAACAGTTTTTTAATCTCAGATTTGTTAAAACAGTGGTACCAGAAATAACAAAAAGTAAATGGCCTGCAAGCGCTTTATCAAGTCCTGGACTTTTAAAGTGCCTTACACTACCATCAGTCATGCATCCATTGACATGCTGATAGTGGTAGGTTACATTGTATCCACAGGGGCAGACTGACAGAAAAGAGGTGGCTGATCGGCACCTGCAGGTGAGGTGTCTTGCCAAAGGTTTGAACGAGCAACCCACTAATTACATGATGAAATCTGACATCCTGAGTCAAAACTGCCCAATAAGAGGAGCTTTGGAAGATATGAAACTAACTGGAAAGGTTATCAGTTATTTGCTAATCATTGTATTTTGCAGGTGCTCAGCTGACTATACATAAGCAGTAAAGATTGGATAAACTAGATTCTTGTGTTACAGAAACAATCAATCAGAATTGTCCACTTTTCCAGTCATTGGCCTACGTCAGTGATCATCAGGTCTATTCTCCCCACTTCGTTTCATTAAAAAAAATCCATAGTGTCTCTGATTAATGAATATAAAAAGCAATCAATGCTTATTTATAACTTAATTTACAGTTGTATGTTTCTCTTCAGTGAATCAGGTTAAACTGCCTTTTCAGCCGTTTTACATAATTGGTATGATTAATGAGTTGGGTATTTGTCCAAAGAAACATGGATTTATCAGCCAATTCATTGGGTACACCTTTCTAGTACAGGGTTCATATTGATGATAATACTCAGGAAAGCGATGTGGTTTAAAAAATGCTCCCTTAGCACTTTAGGTTATAGGCTAAGAAGCCTAAAGTGCACCAATAAAATATCCCTTTCACAATGTAGGAGGGATTCATGCTTTCATCTTTTTTCCTAATTCTGACCCGCTTGTGTTGCAGGAGAATAGGAGACTGATCAGACCATGCAGTATTTTTCCACCTGGTGTGTTATTCTGCTTTCATTTAGCTTTTTTTTTGATATCATACCCCACATATCCTTGTTGCAACTATGTTAATTGGGGCCTGCCATTCCTATGGCAGGTTATAGCAATGGCAGGCTTTGCCTTGCAATGTGAGTGGATTGCTTTGCTTTGCACTTTTGCCTCCCATGCAATGCCTGGAAGGCACCTATTCTAAACATAATAAGGTGCCCCTTTATTTATTTATATATTTAATCTTCCATTACTGTTAATGTGATCTGAACCATAGCGAGCACCCCCATGATAGAAATATAAAAAATTGCTACTTAATCTTGGCATCTGGACTATTACTTCAGATGTAATTTTTGACTTACTTTGTATGGTGGGTTGCTGGTTCGAGTCCATGCTTTGTCTGTCTCTGTTTTTGTTGTGTTGACCAAGACACTTCAACTACCTTGCCTGCTGGTAGTGGTCATCATAACTGTGCCTACAATCTTGTAACTTACTAGCATCAGTGTGTGAATGATGCTGAGTGAACGAGAATGACTGATTTCATTGTAAAGCATATTTGAGTGTCCAGAAATACACTATTTAAGTGTTATGTGATTACTTGAACAAGTTGTCTTTAACATATGTGGACAAGCAACCATAATTAAGTGGGTGGTAAATACATTTTGGGATATCTCTACAGTAGGATTTGAAGGAAATTTAATTTTGCACTGAAGTTCACTAAATTCAAAAGTTTATTTAACATAGCTGGTGAGATGGAGAGATGATTTGATAATGTAATATAGAAGGAAGTGATAATGATTTTGTTGTGGAGGGGAATAGGGTAGCAGCTGATCTTATTTTAATCTTCAACTGTTGAGGTTAATGCAAAAAATAAAAGGTATGAACTAGTGGAAGTGAGAACTCACCAACACATCCACCACATGCAGGTTCATGGTGATGACATTGGAAACGGAGCTGATGAGGTTCTGTTTCATGCAGTAGAGGACCAACACCGTGAGATTGGAGCTTAGGCCCAACACGACCTCCAAAACCAGAAAGCTTGTCAAGGAAACCTTCCAATAGAAATAACAGAAATGTTGTGTTGTGAAAAAGTACAGTATTAAATTTTTCTATGACTGTGTTATCTGAGCAGCCTCATGCTAATATGTAAATTGTTCCCTGAGAAAAGGCTTAAAAGAGAACTGAAAAGTGTTTTTAAATATAGATATTATTGTAAAGTTAAAATCTATTTTATAATTCTGAATTACAATTTATAATTCTGTATTTTCTGTGATGTCGGACAATGAGATGAAACAACAAGGTGCTTTATATGTGATGGCATTTTTGTGCCATACAGATTTGGTCTGCATACAATTGTCAGAATAAAAATTTCTATAAATGCACTAAATCCATGAATTGTACTTGCCAGCCATACCAGTGCTGATGATCAGAATCCCAATTTGAAGAGTTTTTATTCAATTCTGGACATCCAGTTCAGGTTTGGGTTCATACTGGTATGGTTGTATATCCTTTATTCTCATAAAGTCTTCTGGCATTTCTTCATTTAAACCAAAAAAAGGCCTCTTCTACCATTTCCACTAACAAGTAACCAAACAGTAACTTTAGTGACTGGCCATGGCACAGTGCATGTCATGAACCAAGGACAGAAGCAAACGTAACGGTGGGCCAGAATCATCCCACTTTGGCATTTTTGGACAAAAATGCTAAAAATAAGTTAAGTTTTAAAGGAAATGGTCCTTCAAATGTTTTATGGAAGTGTTTCACTAAATAGTATTCATGCAATATAAAATATTTTGAAATTTGATTTAATTTCTCCTTCAACTCTATTGAATTAGTCAAACTAAAAGAATACCTGGAAGCTGATTGGATAAATGGCCTCAGACGAAGTTCGGTCAAGGTCATGGAGGTTACGTGTGTCGTGCACAGTCATGTTGCTCATTGTAGCGACAGAGATTAGGACTGCAGCTCTGTGCATTGTCCTGCCAGTAAGAAGTCACCTGGAGAGAGGTTTGCACACAAATAATGCTTCGATTAGATGTGGGAAAACTGTACATCACTTTTTTCTCTGGTGATGTGCAAAGAAAAAACCCTGTGCCAGGGTCACAGCTACTTGTATTAAACTAGTTATCTTTTCTTTTCCTAACATAGCTATAGTTCCTTAGCTTAGAGTGAAACAGTGTTGTGTCCCCACTTCATAACCTACGTTAAATTGTCTTTTGAGGTTATTTGCTCCCAATAGACGGTCACAAAGGCACACAAAGGCATAATTGCATAATTGCTCCTCTCTCATTAGTCCACCCCGCCACAAATGTAATTGTATCAAAAACCCAAAACACTGTAAGTTACAGCGGTGATAAATCAAGTATCTCTCTGGGAATGTTTTTACTACATACTTTTAAAAAAAAAAAAAATTAAAACATAACTTGCACATAATTTTTATCAGCTAGATGTTTTAGATGTGATGCTGTCTGAATATTTCAATAATGCACAGCACAATTAATAATCATTTTTAAAAAATGTTTTTAATTTATTTTTTATTCTTTATTTCTGAGGTATTGAGAAGATTACAAGAGCATAATTTCAGTCTGTGATCAGATACATAATTCCTTCTCTTCACATTTCCATTTACAAAAACAAAACAAAAAGATGGAACAAGGGGGTATTATTTTGGGAAAACGTTACTTTTATGTATATAACAATAAGTAAATTATATAGCTAATAGACACTCTGAAGAATGAACCCTTTCTTTTCTAATTCTCAAAAATCTAGTATTCTTGCATATTGTGATTTGTTGACATAGGACAACAAATCACTATCTTTGGACCACAAGATAGTAAACTTGTTCAGTTGAAAACGAACTAAAAATGTTAATCTTTTCATCTGATAGATTTCATTAGCACACTCTATCCATTCTTCTACAGTGGGAGGCAAAGGGAGGAGTCAGCATCTGGTGACGTTTTTTTACAGGCTGTAATTAGTATTTGAAACAGATATTTTGTGTTGTCAGGCAGGGATTCTGTGTCACCTAGAATAAAGATAGCAAATTTAAAAGGTATTCTTATATTCAAGGTATTTTCAATAGTTTTGTGTATTTCTATCTAACAGTGTCTTATAATTGTACAGTCCCAAGAATATATGCCAGTGGTTGGGTTCTGTGTTTCCACATTGCCTCCAGCATTTAGGCTCCGCATTGGTACAATAAATTTTCTGTTTCGGTGTTATAAAAAATCTAAGCAGACATCTCCAGTTAAATTCTCTCCATGAGTACGAATCGGTACATCTCCAAACTGTCACACATTAACTGTTCCATTCTTTTGTGATTTCCATTTTACTTTCCTTTTCCCATTTTGTTTTCACATATAAAGTTGAATTGTTTTTTTTACTCGTAAGTCCCTTGTATAACTGTGATAACATACCTTTTTTAGATTTTACTTGATATTCAACTAATGGTCATTTTAACATCAAACAAAAATAACAGGCAACGGTCTGGCTTTTATGAAAAACATAAAGAAATGAAAGGTGATTTAAAGATTTTCTTCAGAAATGTACTTGGCATAATTTAAAAGAGAGACCCATAGCAAAGAGAGGACTACAAATCCAGATTTCAAAGCATACCATTGTTTGCATGTTGTTGGAGACAGACTTTTTAAGCTTTAAAATTAAATTATTTTCAAAACTAATAAAGAACACTAGCTTATGATTCTAGCTTCCTCCCAGGCCACCACATGTGTAGTGTCACAGTTCAGATTTGGACTCCACTGTCCAAATCCTGACAACGCAGTCCAAAGCACCATCTATAGGAATAGATGGCGTTATGCACAGGCAAAATGGTTATTTCTATCCAGGTACCTGCTTCCTGGTCTTGGGTTACAGCAGGTTAATTATGTAGTGACAATGGCCTGCAGACAGTTCATGCACACAAACAAAGCATGTAGTTTAACTACATCTAAGATTGTGTTCAGCATTACAGGCCTGGGTTACAGGTAGGTTTGGCAGTAGAGCTGGACAATATCATCGTATGCAATACAATAGATATGTATTGCAAGAACTGCCTTGGCTACCCGTACCCAGATACTATGGGAGTGATATTCTAAAGTTTTGTGTGTATGAAAACCGGAACAAACTTCATATACACAAACCTGATACACAATCAACACAACGAGACGATTACATAGCAAAATCAAGGGAATCGCAAGTGCAATGTATTGATTTATATTTTATGTCTTTTTTGGTATATTTTATTGTTTTTTAACTGAGATATTTTGTCTTAGTTTTTATACTTGCTGTAACATCAATTGGCCATTTGGGACACAAATAAATATGAATCTGAATCAATAAATTTAGCGTGTCTGCCTTCATGAATAAAACATTTGCTGACCACCAGGAGGAGGACATGCAAATGTATTGACTTACTAGCCATAAAGCAATTTACTAAACCTGAACCAGATTGCCAAATGCCGTTTTTGCATCTATATTTAACACTTTTGAAAAGTAGGCCATCGTTTCTACAGTTGTTTTACCACAGTGTATACTAATTTAAATTCATTTTATTACCATTATTATAATATCATCATTCCGTTTACTCGTGATACCTTCTTTCAGGGGAATATCTGCTAAGATAATGCTCCCATTAACCAATTATTCTCTATAATTGATCATATTAACTGTGATGATGGCTATCAAAGTTAATCAAAAATAATAATACCTCATTTTAACAGTTTCTTCTTCTGCATTCTTGTCGTTTTGTCTTCTCAATCCCCCAGTGAGTGAATGCTGCAAGCTTACAACTTAACTCAATTTGCTAGATTTCCTAAGACATCTAGCAATAACTTTTTAATAACTGGTAACTAGGATCAATTGAAATTTATGCGTGATTAAATTGAAATTATTTCTTTGTAAAGTGCTTTGAAATGACATTTGTTGAGTTGTCACTGTATAAACCAATTTAATTGAATTGCTGTTGTACCAGCATAATGACTTTCTACTTTATTTTTTTTGCTCTCTTCTTGAAGGCAGCCAGTGCCACACCAAAATTGTCATTTAAATAGGCCGATTTTCACCACTGTTGCTCCTAATCAATGAATGGGCTTGTTGCATAAGAAAGTGCAACAAGCCCACTTTCTTAAGCACTTTGCTGTGTCTTATTTGTAATCTTTGTAGATAAAACCCCATATTTCTGGAATATATTTAGTTTTAAGATCCACTGGGTAGTTGGGATTTAACAGATGTGCAAAAAAGTTATATTTATTTTAGTAGTATTTTTTTGGTTTGTTTTTCTTAAGACTCTATAGTTGTATGTTTAAGCATTGCCGGCAACGCCTTCCAGTAACATAAAATTACTCAGTAATATTTTACATTTCTTGTCAACTTAACATCTTTTAATCCAGAAACATGGTGGCCTGCTGATGGACCGCCTTGGTGCCCAGATCACTGGGCTTAGCAAGTTTTCTGGGGGAAACCTTGAACTTTGTTTTCAATGTTTCTTGCTATAGCATTTTAAAAAACACATATGTGGATCTAAATATGAGGAAATAAAATGAGATTTTGTGTAATTTTTGTCACATATTTAAAGTGTGCATATGGAAATTTATTCCACCTCTATTTTGTGATGAAGGATGTAATGTTCAGTTTTGAGGTGTGTGTCCTGACTTCACAATATTTTATCATTTTCACTTGTTTCAGGTTTAGATAACTAATTTTGAGTTGAAACGTAAGCCTGAGGGCCACATGTGTTCAGATAAGAATTAGCTCAATCAGAAATCAGGTCAGGCTACAACAGTTCCTCACAGGGGATATACATAGTACCCAGGATTAAGTAATATCAGTGGGTTGTGGTGCTGAGCAAAAACAATTTCCGTTTAATTATTGTCTAAAAAATTACAATAATGACAATAAAGATTGCCTTTATAATGCAATATGACAGATATAACATATAAGACTATATTTGGAAGCACTAATTAACTATTTGTAGCAACCAGTAGATCAGTTTTACAAGTCAAAGAAGCTTCAGCCAGTGTTCTAAATGCTGTTTGAATTATTTTATACTTAAGTTGAAAAATACTTTAGTAGTCTTACTAAAATGAATTCAATGCGTATGACACTATTACGCATTGATTTTTTTCTTCTTGTTTCCTCATATCTGGTAAAGAAAATTTATGCATTTAGTTTATAGTTGTTTTTAAAAAATATGTCTTGGTAGTTAGATTATTTTAAATGGATCCTTCACTTTTGTAATCTGAATTGTTCATATATCTGAATTGTCTATCTATTATGATAATCATTGAAATTGTTCATGAAGCATCTAAAAATATCCATGGCAGCCTGGTTTTGCTGGTGTTCTTTTTTGTATGCTTAGTGCCCATTTTATAAGAAAGTGAATTTGAAGTGTTATTTACTGATGATTGATTATGTAATTGATTGTAATTAATTGATTATGTAATCTGATATTTAATGCAGACAAGATATCTACTTGATAAGTTTCCCACACAACTCCATCTCAAAAACCATCAACATAGTGCATAAATAAAATCAAATGTTCATGTTGCTATTACAATAAGTATAAAAGTAAGTCTTTGAAAGCAATATTTAATCACAAGACAAGTCTCATCTGACGTGTGTCTACAATTAAACACCAAAATTAATGTTAATTTCTTTTTATTTTACCAACATTTTCTTTTCCAACAGAGAGACCTGAGTCTAATGTAGAATCTGTGAAGGTACCTAAAGACTGAAGTGATGGTCTTCCAACCTGCAAGTTGGAGCTCATCACCAAAAATCTATTTCTAGAGTAAACGGTAAAAAAGCCAGTCCACCAGGGGTATGAATAAATTTGGGTTAACCTGTCCCAAGAAAACTGAAGAATTTGAATCAGGGTGTAGACTTTGACTTTCTGAAAAAACAAAGGGTTTTTCCACATTAATTAGAAATTTAATTTAAAACCTTTTAATGCATCAGAAATATTCTCCACCACATTTTGACCCTTTATACTTGGAAAATGTGAACAATACTTATTATTATTGTTGTTATTATTATTATTATGTTAACAATAATAAAGTTTGACATCTTTGCAGTGTCCTGGTTTTTCTGCTGAATCAGTAAGTCAGACACCGGAACACGCAATGAGGAAACCTTGGTTCTCTTGTGGTTTGAACTGAAGACAAGTAAACACAGGTGTGATGTCAAGGCTTTGACTCACCGATCCTTCCCATTACTGTCCTCTCGGCTCAGCTGTCACAGCTGCCACAAGGATCCTACTGAAGCATGTCACGTCATCCCACTATGTTGAGACTTTATGAGGTCACTTCCCATCATGCCCCTTGGATTTACAAAGGCCTTTCTTTATCAACTTAATATAATTACTAAAAATCCAAAAGTGTTATAGTGATCTTTATGTTTAGGGATAATAGATAAAGTGCCAGCAGAAGCAGCACTCACCCACCCCTCGTGCCTTGCAGCATCAGTGTGGTACACTAAGCTCAATGGTTTCTTTCATTCTTGTCACTGTGCCTTTATGCTTGAACTGTTTTCATCGCCGGGGTAAAATAATGACAACTTCATAACAGTCCTTCTTCGCTCTACCAATCACTATTATCCAGGTAATGTTTCCACACTTTCAGAGTTGTCTATCTGGAGATCCTTATATTTACCTCTTGCAAATGTAAAAAATTCCAGAGAACATCACAGAGAAAAAAATTACAAGAAAAACTACCACAGAGAGAGAATGTAACTTTGTGTGGTTTCTCCAGTGAGCACAAAGCAATTTCCTCTTCAAATCCCTTAAGTCCAAACGTGGAACCAAAGACTGGATATCCTGATGTACGTCATGGTAAGACCTTTTAGAAGATTCAAGTCTCCAGTGCCCTTCTGCACATCCTTAATACTTTATAAATGTTTGAAGTGGCTGTGAGGGAGGCAGAGAACAGGCATGTTCCCCAGTCATCACTTCCCCTGAGATTATCTCCTGCTCCCATTCAGATTCTGTGGAGACAAGGAAAGAAATATATCTTTGGGTCACCTTGAAATAGATTATTATCCTGTGGTCTGGCTTTTGGATCACATGTGCATAGTCCAATTAAAGCTCAGCCATCATCCCCTGATACTTAGATGCCTGCCTGTGAATGGTTACAGAGTTGTTTGTGTGTATGAAGAGTGTCCGTTTAATCAGTTTTAGTTGCTCTGCTCTGAGACTTTGATGCTTCTCATCATATGTTGTTCAGCAAATGAGCAGCGAAAACTGTGAACTACTTGTCTGCAGACTGTCTCAGAGGAGTGTATTACACATTTACTGACTAACTTAAACATTTAAATGTGACCTTTTTATTGTTCAGAATTACTATATTTATATATTTTCTTTTATTTTTAAGCACTTACTACATTCCCTAATAAAAATGTGGGTATAAGGTATAAACTGGAATAAATGTGAAAATCAGAAATATTTCTTTCTTTTGGAGTGACCTAGTAGACCTTTTATTTAAATGACTTTAAATGCATTCCAAAATAGGCCTGTCATGATAACAAATTTTGCTGGACAATTAATTGTCTGAAAAATTATTGCGATAAACGATAATATTGTTTCAAGATCTTCTGACACTGATTTAATGGAAATGACTAATAATGCATGTGATTTCCTGCCATGGATAGATACACTTTATTTTCAAAAGAACACATAACATTGGAACTGATAAACTGAATCAGTTCTAATGTTAATGGATTCTCAGTCTCCATTAAAAACGTACTTGAATAAAAAGTAACAGTGGACATTGGAGATGATATGTGGAAACAACATTAATGTTTACTCAACATTTTGTGCAAAGAATATATACATGACAAGGAAATGAGTTGGAGCCAAATTGCTACCGCAGTTGATAAACCCAGTAGGTTTTCATCTGTTCTTTGTTAACATGACATAAATAGGTTATAATGATTTTCATTCAGTCAGGACTTTACGCTGACTCTAGCCACTTGCATCACAGGTAGATTCTAGTAAAGCATTGATTAATGCCTGATTTTAAAATTGGTTAACTGGACTTGTAAACATTATTTTGTGCCAATGTGGCTGGACACCACACGGCACGACAAACCCGATCGAACCGTTATACCTAGGATTTCGGTCGGCTAATGTGTGTTCTGGATTTGAAAATGGGCCGACAATCGGCCAACAACTTGTGTAGTGTGCGCTGGACATTGCACAAAGGAAATGAGGAAGGGAGTGGAGAGCACCGGAGCTGAGCCTTTTTTCATTCGGTGTCATCAACAGAAAGAAAAAAGGCAGGAAGAGGCGAAAAAGCCGATAATTAAAATGAGGTCGATAGGTTTAATTTATCTGCGATTAATTAATTGATTTATAGTATATCGCTGTTGATCAAAATGTTTTAATAGGTGTAGGATTTGAATTGTGTAGCATCTCAGCTTGTGTGATCCATAGTTTCCATACTAAATCTAAGTTATCCCAGGTAGTGACAATAAGGACGGCCATCTCTGGGCTAGGATTCTACCTCCCAAGTTCAGGTTGTGGGAGACAGAAGAATGGGAGGAGCGGTGGTAAGCAGCTGGAATTCAACCCACAGGACCTCTTATCCAGGGAAGCTTTAACACAGTTGGCTGCCACAGAGCCAATTGTAGGCCTAGCTAATATTTTGTGGCTCATAAATTGAATACTAAATGAGAAAAAAAAACTAGTGCAAGTCAATAGGGCACTTTCCCTATCATTTGCATTTAACATAACTTTTATTTAAGCTTATCTTTAATGTAACTTTTTTGATGGTGCACTGTGTGTGACAGTAAAAGTGAATCAAAGTCCATGTTGATGTATAAAAATGATGGGGGTTCTTTGTTTTGAGGCACTTAATAGAACTGTGGAAAAAATCTGACTTTTACAGCAGCCAGTGTTGGAACTCTAAACTAAAACTGAAGCAATAGTTTCTCCAGCTGTTGAATATATTATTTTTGACACAAAGCATTTGTTTAGCTCACCAGCAGTAAGAACTGCTTTAGCCTGTTTAGATTCCAGCATTGTGAGTGGTCCCAGTCCAAGAGGTTGTCTCTGTGAGACTTGACTGTTCTGGGAATTATCTTGTTCAGTTGCTCTTTTGGTTAAATAATCATTGTGTAAAAACCTGGTTCAAATGTCCAACCTGCCAACATGTGTTTTTGATGAACATATATTTTTGCAATGGCTTCTTGTCATACATGCAAACCAGCAACAGTGTTCTTGTAATTGTCAAGCGTTAGTTTACCTGAGAAGTACGAT
This sequence comes from Poecilia picta, assembly GCA_033032245.1. Taxonomy (NCBI): domain Eukaryota; kingdom Metazoa; phylum Chordata; class Actinopteri; order Cyprinodontiformes; family Poeciliidae; genus Poecilia; species Poecilia picta. The sequence continues at coordinate 17,554,659 of CM065375.1, forward strand.
CTTTCTGTGTGAAGCTTTGTCATCTGTCACCAAAGATATCCTGCTGCCCACAGGTAATGCTGAGCTTTAGCTTGTTTCCCCATCAGTGAATCGTCTGCGGTATGCTGTTGAATCCCTTCAGAATGTAAAATTAAAGAACAGAAAGCATACAGCAAGAGAGGCTAGAGCAAACGGTGGAGACGCTGCTGCTCTTCCTCTCCTTTCCTCTCCTCTCTGTGCTGTGTTTCTTTCTGTCTGTCTCTCTCTCATGTTTTCCTGTCTCCAGCAGCACTCTCCACTCATCTATCACCTCCTCCTCCTCCTCCTCCTCCTCCTCCATTGGCCGTCTCTAGCAATCTTTTTCTGTTTTCTCCTCTATAACTATACGCTGGACTCTTTGGTCTCAAAGCAGATTTAGCTCATTTTTATACTCATATAAATTTTTTATTCAGGTCTTTCTGGATTGTCTTCATCACTTCACTTCATCACTGCATCACCACCTGTTGTTTTTTAGTTTTTCTATAGTAATATCATATTACATTTATATGGCTTGATTTAAAATATCTGACATAAGTGGTGTCTATGGCAATTGTAATGACCATATGCATTCTATCAGGACTTTGGCCACTCCTCCACTATTTGTGTGTGTTATGATTTGTGGAGAATTGCTTCGCCACAAACAGATGAGAGAAGTAATTGATTATCACTTCTCTCATCCCAGCAGACTGTTCAGTGTCTTTCCTCTTATCATTTCTGACTAGTTTTTGTAAAATGTTACTTTGGGTTCCAAAATCTGCAGATGACAATTAAATGAAGTGTCAGTCAAGGAGCCATCTCACAATTTGGTACTACAACATTCTTCATAGGAGTGGAGTGTGTGTTATGATTGGGTTACACACCTGCCAGATGGTACATGCCTGATTGCTCCAATCTGGCTACCATTTGAGCAGGTAAAGTTGTCCTTATTGCCTGCCGAGTGTATTTGGAGTGAAGTTTGTCAGTGGACTAATTAGGGGTGCTTGACATTGGCATGGCAACAATGGCACAGCCAGGCTAAGCAAACACAGGATCAGATCTGATCAGATCATGATTTAGATTAGAGTCCTTCTGTTGTCCTCCAGAATTCATTTTTCTCTGCGTGTGAAAAACAGGAAAATAAATTGTTCAGGTGCTTGCAATAAACAACACATACAGCTTAAATTGTTAAAAAAAAAAAATCAATATTATAAGTAGTTTATTCAACATTCTATGACATTCCATCTTAAAAATCTTAAAAATATAACCAAGTCCCAGGATTCATACGTTCATACATTCATACATTTAAAAGTCTACTGAAACTGGTTAACTGAAGAGGGTAACTGCTACTCTTATGCCAATCTTCTTTTCAGCACTACAGACCTTTATTAGTAGTAACCATACAGGAAATGGGTGAAAGAAAAGGGGGAAAGAGATGCAACAAGGATCTTAGAGTCAGGAGTTGAACTCAGGAATTGAACCACAGACTCTGTATGTGGGGCGCTCGCTCTGCCTCTCATCTTAAGCCAATCTTAAATAATTTTATGATGTCTTATTTCCTCTTGTTAGTCTTTGTTATAGTATTTAATCCTATGTAGATTCTGATTTATTTTGTGTTGCATGTTTAGTTTTGAGAATGAAAAAGTGGAATCAGCAGGTTAGACCTCCAGGGTTCCCCCCAGAAAACTTGCTAAGCCCGGTGGTCGGGGCGTCGAGGCGGTCCACCATGTTTTTGTATTAAAATATGTTAAGTTGACAGGAAATGCAAAAGTATTACTGTGTAATTGTATGTTACGGAAAAATATATCCAGTGAAATGCTATTTAAACACACAAATAGTCTAAAACCAACAAATTTGAACTTCTGTTTAATCCAAATTAAGTCAGTGGCTCCATCCATTATTTGCAGTTCTAAATGTTAGCAAACACCTTAAGTTGCTACAGGTCTATTATTTTCTACTTTTTTAAGTGTCTTTTGGATTTTTTAGCCATCATGCCACTGATTTTTGTTCCCCTGATTAGTTCAGTACTTCCTTTGAAAAGCGGGACTATTTCTTGCCAAGTGTAGAATTGTCCTCTTTCGGACCACAAGGTAAACTACACTAGGAACATTCAGCTGTTCAGAGACTTGTACCCGTCGACTGACTGATAACTAATAATGACACTAAAAATAATTTTACCACTAAGATTATCCTGCAGGTAGAAGAGGACTTTCTTCCTCTCTTGCTAATTTGAAGCTTGCCAGTGTATATGGGAGGCTGAGATTATTGGTAATCTTAGTCACTGTGTTCTCAATTCATTCCCTTACTACCTACAGCAGGGCACATCTGTGCCAGAGCTCTGCTTATTCCCTGGGAAATGTCTCCTCATAACCAGAGGTCTGTGTCGTCTCCTTTTGGCGTGCATGACTATGCACAGCACTGTGATCAGTGAGCACATTATGACACAAATCAGAAAAGACCAACTCACACAAAGACGTCTTCACAGAACTCAGCTGTTCCATTTTATTTCTGCTAGGCTTGGTAAACAGCCAGTAATTTTGGAGAGATTGCTTTTGAATCTGCACAATACTTAAGTCCTTCACCTGTGTAACGAGAATAATATATATTTCTTCCTTTGTATGTGTACTACATACCTGAAATGTAAAAAAAGTCGATTCAGATGCTACAATTAGCAAAAAACAACAAAATAAAATATCAAACTATTTAATGCAAGACAACTTTAGGCTCTTTTGTTGTTTTTCATTCTGAATTATTTGTGGTGGCCAATTTTTTCATCTTCTGACGAGCTTTATGGAGATGTTGATTTCATTTTACAGAAGGTTTAGGTACCAACCCATAGTGCCAAAAGGTACTAGTGCTTGCTTTAGTCACCAATGGTAATGCCAGCAAACTGGGTTGACCTAAACCAAACAGAATCTTTCATAACTCACTTTTCTGTCTGACAACTTTCAAATAAATAACTCTTATTAAAAAAAGGCTATAAGGTTGTAGATTAGTAATACTCACCAGCTTGTTGCTTACTGTCTGTTATTCACATTGTAACAGTGTGTCCATGTTCTGGTCTGCCTGGCCTGCTCTCTTCACACACACCACCTCATAACATTCAGGTTTCTCTCTTTTCTGGTTAAAGTTCTAATAGCATAATGTTTGTTAACAACAGCAACAATGTTACTTTTAGCACTTTGTCTATGATGCTACATTTTCAGATTCAGATAATGGACTTAATTTATTATACTGGTGGAATACAATCAACTGATTGTCCACTGCAACATTTTTCTGCGAGTTGAGCCAGTATATGTTCCTCTGGTATAAAGCTAGGGTGACAGTGGGTGGAGAAACAATGCAGGGGAAAAAGCAGTTGAAATGTTTAACAGGCTGTCAGAAGTGCTATGTGCTTCTTTGAAACAAGTGTTGTTGACAAATCTGTCAAGCTGACTTGTCCTGCTGTCATATTCTCTGTCAGCAGGATGAAATATGATAATTTAATCACAAAGGAGACGTGTTGATGAAGTATCAGTTTAATTTGAACAATAGTTGACTAAACATTTTTGTACAAGTACACTTTACAGTTTGAAGATGTAAATGCTTGGTTCTCAATCTGTTCCTTTACAAATCTGGGTAAAGTTTCTTTCTTTTTTTTTTTCCTTGAAAGGGCTAAACACTACCAATGCATAAAAAAGTGCACCCTCTTTCTGATTTACGTTTACATTATATAAATGATCTGGCCTGTAAAAGGTTCCTAATTAAAGCAAGTCCTGAAGTATAGAAAACATAGGCTGCTCAGTTGAAGGTTTCTTCGTGTGAAAAGGAAGCTAGTTCTTCCCACTGTCACCACATACTTCTTTAGGAGGAGGAATTGCTCCACAGACAATGACTGGCTGATATGAACTGGACCTTCTTCCTTATTTTATTTATAAAGCCCCATTCAAATAAACAAGGAAAAGAGCTTTAGAGGAAATTGAACAAAAGACTTTAATAATTTTAATAAGTATTCAGGGTTTCCCCCAGACAACCTGCTAAGCCCGGTGGTCGGGGCGTCAAGGCGGTCCACCGGCGGTCCACCGGCGGTCCACCGTGTTTTTGTATTAAAAGATCTTAAGTTGACAGGAAATGTAAAAGTATTACTGTGTAATTATATGTTACGGGAAAATATATACAGTGAAATGCTATTTAAACCCACAATTAGTCTAAAAACAACAAATTTTAACTTCTGTTTAATCCAAATTAAGTCAGCGACTCCATCAGGCCCCCAAGGGTTTCAGGGGCCCCATAAACACTAATATTTTAAAACAGACCACAGATACATAAATGTAACACTTGTTTATTGAGATTATCAATGCTGTTCAATTTTATTCAATTGTTTAGGCATACATAAATTAAAAGATTTTAAATTGTTTAACATTTAGATGCAAGATTTTAAGAAGTTGGCAAGTTTACTTTGTAAAACTTAAAAGAACAATATTCGTAGTTAGATTGTTTTGTTTCCATAGCAACAATCTGATGCTAGGAGTTTAATCTTTGAATTTACAAATACCTTTTTAGGCTGGCCAATTAAACTACTCCCTTCTCCCATATTTCACTAAATCTTTTTTTTTTTTACTTTATTAATGTATGTGTTGTTTTTTAAACAACACATACATTCAGAACATGAGGGCTAGGACAAGCAGCAGATAGTAATACAAGTGATTATATTACAATGCAGACATTTCTCTGTACAACGTTACATGAGATAAAATAAATACAGATAAACTCCCTTCTCCCACATTTCACTAAATCTAACACAGAAGCTGTTAGAAGTGATGTTATTTTTAGGAACAAAAGGGGCCCGTAAATCAAATTCTGCTCCAGCCCCCATCCACCCTTTGACTGGCCCTGCAGGATGAGTTAAATCTGCTGCACTACGCAGAGATCCGCAACAAACGGGAGATTTAATTCAATGCTGCTAATGTGGCTTTAGTAGCTCTTCCATTTCGTGTCTGTTGAGTTTTTAAACGTCACATCAGAAACTATTCTGGTTGGTCGAGTTTATGGGAACACAGTAAAAATGCCGGTGTGTGAATTGACACCCAAAAGTGTCTATATGTGTCCAAGTCTGCAGGTGTTAAAGTAACACTTTTGAAAGTGTTAAAAGATTGACACCCATTTTCTGTTAAATTAACATTGGTCTATAATACTGAAATGGGTTTAAGAAAAGTTAAACTTTCAATTTCTGTGTATTGTTTTGAATATTTTCCACTGGATTTGATTGATATTGATACCTTGTGGGTCAATATCTTCCATCTCCTTTTTGTTGTAACTGCAAATCTTCAAGGATGTGTGATTGATAGAATGAAGCAGAGCTGTGTACAAATTAGTTGTGCAGGCTGCTGCACTTGTTATAGTCCAATTAACTTCTGCATCTTTCTTTCTTTCTATTAAATCCAAACTCTGCTTCACCACATTTAGATGCCAAAATGTACAAATTAATCACTATTTTTTTTCTATTCCAGACTACCTGTCTCAAGGTGTGGATCTGAGCGGTATAGAGATGATTGAGAACGATCTGCTGCTAATCAGCAGAGCTAGGCTGGAGGTAGAGAACCAAGCCAAGAGACTACTGGAGCAGGGCATGGAGATCCAGGTACTTTGTATACTAAGAAATTCAATGTCTAGAGTAGCGGTTCACAACGTGGGCGATACCGCCCCCCCAGGGGGTGTTCAGAGGACCGCAGGGGGTACTGGGGGAAATTTTTCAAAAGGGGGGCGCTGAGATTCCTCAGGGGCGTTTGGTCAAAGGTAAACTTTACACCTTACATGCACAACAATGCCAGTTTAGACTTTGAGCAACTTGGTAAAATTGTATTGTGTAACATTAAATCATGCTTGGCTGCAACTGTATCGATGACAGCTCTTCTATTCAGTGTTTGTAGCTTATTGGCTCCGCTCCGCTCCTGCTTGTAGCTTCATTGGCGTATCAGTTCATAGTTACATCGGCTGATGACGTTGCTGAGATTCACTTTGTCTGGTATTTTTGCCAGTTCTGTGATCATGTTTAGCAGCAACTTATATTAACAAGTGTTTTATTTCCATTAAAAGGCTGCACGCTTCCATGGAAGAACAGCAAATCTCTCTTATAAACATGCAATTACTAAAATCACGATAGCCTCACTGTGTATCCCTCTGAAAAATGAACCCATTTAAATAAAGAAATCCCGTAATTGGTGTTACCACAATAGAGAGCGTTTATTTTATAACGTTAACAACGGTGCTGTAAGTGGTCCGGTATGAAACGGGTGTGATAGAACAACAGTATCACAGCACTTTTAAATTTCAATAATCAGAATACCGAAATTGTTTCCATTGTTTTAAAATGTTTATGTCAAACTGCCTTTTCCCCATCGATACATTTCATACATTTCACGACGGCCCTGCACCTTAGGGGGTTAAAAAAAAAAAAGACACGCACATTGCGCAAAACTCTGAAACAGAAGAAGCAGGACATAAAACGGAGCGACAAACTAGATGTGAATTATGGCATAAAAACAGAGAATCCGACGCTGACCAGTGAAAAATCAACACATGATGTGAAACATATGACGATTAGCCAGCGCAGCAGGTGATGGTTGAAGATTACTGACAATAAAATAAATTTAGCAACAGGAAAGAAACTAAAGTGGACATAGCAATAAACCAAGAGAGGATAATACTAATCAAAGGAAACTACAGTAAATGGAAATGAATGAAGAACAAAATGCAATAATAAACAAAGAAACTAAAGTAAATACAGAGGAATAAACTGGTATGGCAAGACCTTTCAAGCAATAATTAATACAGAGAACTGTATGGCAAGAATAAACAGACCCTATTTCTAGATAAAAGTTAAAATAATATTGTTGAAGTGCAATGGGTTTAAGACTATATCTAGTAGTGAGAATAAATGTCTTACAGACCATAACAGTAAATAACTTATCACTTATTTTTATGTTTATAATTAGATTTGATATGTTTATTTCTTCAATATTATTTTTCATGTCAGTGTTAATGTCATGAAGCTGATGACTCCATGACACTTTCAATTTGATTCATTAGGATTTGATTAAGAACCAGATTTGTTCTTTGTAACTTCTGTCCAGTAAAACTACAGTATTAATCTATAAATCAATAGACAGGTCTATATAAAGATATAATCCATGTTTCTGTCTCAGATAAACGGAGCCATTAAAGCCAGGTCATTAAAAGGACCTGGAACTTTTGTTTTTCCTCTGATAGCTCTGGTTTGCACAATAAATGCCATGTGGGTGAAATTTTATGGATGATACTCCAATGTCCCATTCTCCTGAAGGCAGCACTGAGCTGCACCACCAGAAACCGACGATGATAAATACAGAAACAAGCATAAAAAACAAGGTTGAGAAACACTGGTCTAGAGCATGGAAGAATCCACCAACAATGTGTTTGTAAAAGTAAGTGAAGAAAACATTAAAAAAACAATGAAATCGTCTTGTGACTTGCTTACTTTGTGAACTGATGAATATTAACAAGAGTGAACTCCCGCACAAGCCAACCTAATCACCCAAGCAGCCCTGTCGTCCCACCCAGCTGCTGTCCCTACTGTCTGGGTGTGAAGGCTTCTATTCGACTCTTTCGGCTGATTCATTCAAACTAAAATTCTCGTAGGCTTGGTTCATATTTGAAAGTATTAAATGAATAAAAGTTAGCTGTTGCAAAGAATATTTTTAATGAAATGTCTGTTATTGCTTAAAGCAAAAGAACACCACGGGCTTCTCGGTGCTTTGTAAAGTAAATGTACAATAGAGCTCTAAATCCTTTTATGTGGATTTCCTTCACTTTCCCATGAAGGAATGTGTGTTTTAGACAGGCTGTTTAATGTTCATGTTGCTGCTGACATGCTGTGCTTTTGTCTTCAAGTCTCCGTGCAGGTATTGAGCAGGTCCACATTCAGCGATATTAAAATGTATAAAATAAAAGCAATGAAAACATTTCAATAAATCTACTTCCTTCAATTGAGTCTTTTAAGGTGAGGGTTTTAATTTATTGGTTAAGATTATGAATGGGCACCAGCAACCCTCCCGACCCCACTAAGGGACAAGGGTGTAAGAAAATGGATGGATGGATGGAAGATTAGGAATGTGTGATGTATACGATATTTGGCCTACAATAGAGATGTGTAGTCTACCAGTTGGTAGACTGGTAGACTGGTAACCGAGGTAATGCTTGTTGATGACGTAATAGCTGGCATCAAAATAGAGCAATCTAGAAGCAGTGTGGCTGAGAGCGTGAAGGAAGAACTTGTTGAAAAGACAGGGACCAAGCATAAATGATCACGACCTGGTTCAAGTTATTATTAATTGAATTTTTAAATTGTGCTGTAGGCATGTGCATAGATGAGGGAGATGGGGGCTTGGGTTCCTGCCCCTTTCATCATTGATGCTCTAAGTTCACTTTTTTTTGTTTTTATTTTTTTTTTTTTACAAGAATGGTAATTTAGCAAAATAAGTTGATCTGACTGCCCTCAGTCAAATGATGATTGTTAGGGATGTGCCGATCAGGTTTTTTTCTGCCAATACTGATACCAATCACCCCCTGAGGGCTGATCGCCGATACCGATCACATAATTATTATTTATTAATTTTTTTATTATAAACACTACCGTTACATTATGTGGAAAAAGAAACCATGAATTCACCTTAATTTAGACAACAACTTGTTTTTAATAACTTTTTCCAAAAAGAAAACTAAACAAAACAGGCATTGTGCAAATTGTACTGCTATCAATACTACTATCTTTAACAGACTGATAACATATGAAGGTTCTGAAGAGGCTAAATAATGCAAAGAGCCAAAATAAAACCTTTCAACATTGCTAAAAAGTTCAAGTATAAAACTTAACATTCAAAGGCAAATACAGGTTCCATTATAATAAACAATCCAGAGTTACTGAATGAAAACTTCCTGTTAGCATGGCGGCTAGCTTATTACTACTAGTTCTGATTGGCTGTGTCTGACTGAGTGGAGTAATTATACAGATTGATTCTTTTTTCAGAGATTATCTGTCTCATGTTAGGACAGCGAAAGTTTTAATACGTATGTAAAATGTATTTTTTTAGTTAGATGCTGCAGCTTTAAACAGGTTCGGTGTGAGAGTCACTACCAGGTGGAGCAGAAGTGGCTCTGTCTGTCAAATATTACTACCTGTAGCGGAGCCGCGGTTCAACAGCGAGAGTCTTACATCACAGCTCGAAGACTTAAATGATGTTGCAGGTTTTTGTTTAGCTTTTTGACCGTCATGCTAATGCGGGTGAGTGTTTGTAGCTGTGCTGCTTTACCTGCTATATGATCCTCCATATGTCTTTTTTACTGCTTTGAGCCTCGATGTAGCCAAACTCCGACAAGTATGTCATTGTTTTTATGTCGTATTAGCTTCGTCGTGTTATTGCATTTTGACCTGCTTCAATTTTCCGCCGCAACACGCAAACTTCCCCATTCACTCAGTGCGTTATAGTTCCACATTGCTTAGGATTTGTTGCTGCGCGTTTGCGCAGTTTGAAGGAAAAGAGGAGACCAACTGCACATGCAGGCTGAGAAATGAGATGCAGGTGATCAGTATCGGCAACAGAGCCAATGATCGCCGATCACCGATCATGCACTTTTTCACGAAAATCGGCCTGTTTATAATCGGTGACCGATCGATCGGCACACCTCTAATGATTATTAACCGATTCCTATCCTTGACATGCTTCAGTTGTCCCAGATCCACGGTAGGGAGGAGTGTGCATGCAGAATGGGTTCCTGCAACTACCAAATTATGGGCAAAAATATATTTTTCAACATTGAGGTCAACATGAGGCCCCTGGTACCACTGCTGTCAGAAAAGAACAGGAAGTTGAGACTAAAATTCAAAAAGGCTTACCAACAGCAAGTTGGAAAAATTATTGCTGTTATGTGGAGTGTGAAATGAAACAACATTCAGACAGGGTCAGAATCTAGTGGAAACAACATGAAGACATGGATCACCAATCTTCTATCAACAGTTCAAGCTGGTGGTGGTAACAGTGTCTTCATGGCACACTCTAGACTCATTAGTACCTACCAAGTCATAATTTAACCCTGCCTGAGCCTACCTGAGTATCGTTGCTATGTCCATCAGTTTATGACCACTGTGGACCTATCTTCCAATGCTTAATTCCAGAAGGACAATGCAACATGGCACAAAGTTCTGATTATATCTAGTACACAACAGTGAGTTCACTGTAGTCCAGTGTTCTCCACACTCAACAGATCCAAGTACAACAATCTGGATTTGGGATGTAGTGGAAGTGGGACTTCACATCATGAATGCACAGAAGACAGATCAGCAGCTGTGAGACAATATCATGTTAATATATGGAACAAGGTGTCTGAGGAATGAATGTATCTGAGACTTTGTTGAATCTATATCAGGGTTTCCCCCAGCAGGGTTTCCCCCAATGTATTATAAGCATGGCGGCCCGCCATGCCCGCCAGGCTTAGCGTTGCGCTGTTTCAGCTGTTTGGGATTCCCCTCGGTAATTTCCCCAGAAAGCAGGTGGAGAATCCGTGCTGTCTGATTTGCTAGCCCCGCCGCCAGGCTAAGCGTTGCGCTGTTTCAGCTGTTTGGGATTCCCCTCGGTAATTTCCCCAGAAAGCAAAGCAGATGCAGAGTCCGCGCTTTCTGATTGGCTGCCTGCCACATTCAGCGTTTGCGCGCAAACCCCCCAACACAGCTCGGGTGTTATTGTTTCTCATCACTTTCAGATGGAACCATCTCGTTGCAGAGAAACAAGCTCATGGCTCCCCTTAGTCATTATCGTGAGTTAAAATTTCCACAGAAGTAAAATGTTCGTTTTTGTGGCGCTTCTGTATATTATTTTGAAGGGATTTATATGTTTATACGTTACCATAATGACTAGAGTCAGAGTGTTTGAGCAGTGGTCGAGAGGAGAGAAGTAGAGCTTGTGAATCTTAAGTCTGGTTTAGACGGAAAGATTTAAGAATTGTCGGCCGATTCTCCAAACCTTTGTGACCACAGAGCTGATAAAAGTACAACAGGCTCGATCGGTTCGTGTTCAGCCACAAGGCAGGAACCTATTCCAGTCACAAACATCCCGATTTCAGAGGATAATCCAGTAAAAACCCGCAACATAGCGAGAATTTACAATAACCAAACACGGATGACGATGTAGAAGCAATAGTGATAGTTTGTGGAGTCATTTTAAGAGATAAAAGATGTTATAAAAAGAAAAGCCGGTGGATTAAAGACGACGGGAGCAGCCGCTCAATTTGCTGCACTATGATTTGGAGTTGACTAGGTTTTTTCATAGTTAATATTTTTAACTGAATAAACATAATAATGACCTTTAGATTTAATAATAAACATTTCCACATATCTCCGATATGTCAGCTGTTTGGGATTCCCCTCTATTACGTCACCGCGCTTTCTGATTGGCTACCCGTCACATTCTCTTCCAAGTCAGGGAAAACCCCATAGGCTGCGATAAAAGGGCCAAGACAACCCAAATAGGGGCCTTATCTGACTGTTCATCCCCCCTTTGTTCCTACCCCCCCGGGCCGCAACAAAATTTCTATGTCTTGACCGGTCCGCGGTAATAAAAAGGGGGACCACAGATTTACCACATGCTAGTAGCAGACACGAAGAATCAGCACTTTTACCGTTAGAGTTACCGTTTGGAAACTACCGCAATAGGTTCTGTTAAATCTAATCTTGGCAACTTTTTTTTTTTCAACCATAATAAATGTGATATTTAATTGACCTGTTATGACTCAAATTTTGGTGAAGGAATGGAGGGCAGAGACTGAGGAGGCTTTGAAAGACTGTTTCAGCACAACTTTATGGGAGGAAATGTGTGATCCTTATGGAGAAGATATTGATGGACTCACACACTTCATAACAGATTATGTCAATTTCTGTGTGGAGAACACCGTACCCACAAGGACTGTTCGGTGTTTCTCCAACAATAAGCCCTGGATTAATCCTGATATAAAGGCCCTCTTGAAGGAGAAGAAGAGGACTTTTAGGTCGGGAAACAAAGAGGAGATGAAAGCTGTGCAGAGAGAGTTGAGGAGAAAGATCCGAGAGGGCAAGGAGAGCTACAGAGAGAAAATGGAGGTCCAGCTGCAGCAGAATAATGTCAGCGGGGTCTGGAAAAGCCTGAAAGCTATTTCTGGCCACAAGAAGCCTGACTCCCAGGATGGTGGGGACCGGAAGTGGGTGAATGAACTCAATCTATTTTTCAATAGGTTTGATCACTCTCCTGCTCCCCCAACTACTCAGGCACCACTGCTGACACCCTCCTGTCTGGCAAGACCATCATGCTTTCCTCTTTCCTCTCCAACACTCACCCCCCTTCCTCTCTGTACACAGCTGTCTCCAAACATCTTTCCTGCTGACATAGATTCAAGTACAACCACCACACCCCTCCAGTCTAGTCTGACATTCACAGCACCCCAGGTGAGAGATGAGCTCAGGAAGATAAAGACCAGGAAGGCTGCAGGTCCAGATGGCATCAGCTCAAGACTTCTCAGGATCTGTGCAGATGAGTGTGTGTGATGTGACCAAGCACATCTTTAATCTCAGCTTGAGGTTAGGGAAAGTTCCACAGCTGTGGAAGACATCCTGTGTGGTACCAGTGCCAAAGACCCCACACCCAAAAGACCACAACAGCTACAGTCCGGTAGCATTGACGTCCCACCTGATGAAGACCTTGGAGAGACTGCTTCTTGCCCACCTTCGCCCCCTGCTGAGTCCATCTATGGACCCACTTCAGTTTGCCTATCAACCAGGCATTGGAGTGGAGGATGCCATCATTCACCTTCTACACAGCTCTCTTTCTCACCTGGAGCATACTGGGAGCACAGTGAGAATCATGTTTTTTTTATTTCTCAAGTGCTTTTAACACCATCCAACCCCTGATACTGAAGGACAAACTGGAGTACACGGGTTTGGACAACCATCTCATCACCTGGATCCTAGATTACCTTACAGAACGGCCACAATATGTGAGGATCCAGGGCTGCCAGTCAGACAAGGTTGTCTGCAGCACGGGGGCTCCACAAGGAACACTTCTTGCCCCCTTCCTCTTCACTCTCTACACTGCTGACTTCCGGTACAGTTCTGCCAGCTGTCACCTGCAGAAGTTCTCAGATGACTCTGCTATTGTCGGTCTCATCAAGGATGGTGATGATGAGGAGTACAGAGAACTGACTCAGAACTTTGTGGAATGGTGCCAGAGGAATTGTCTGCAGATCAACACAGGAAAAGCAAAAGAACTGGTGGTGGACTTCCGTAGGTCCAAGCACTCTCCTTCTGTGCCAGAAGGAGAGTGGAGCCAGAAGGAGAGAGATTTCAATGTCCATTCAGAGAATGGACATTGAAATCGTGAGGACCTACAAGTACCTGGGTGTTCACCTTAACAACAAGCTGGACTGGACTGATCACACAGCTGCCCTCTACAACAAAGGACTGAGCAGACTGCATCTCCTGAGGAGACTCAGGTCGTTCGGTGTGCGGGGGGCTCTTCTTAGGACCTTTTTTGATGCTGTGGTGGCATCAGCCATCTTCTATGGAGTGGTCTGTTGGGGCAGCAGCATCTCCACTGCTGACAGGAAGAGACTGAACAAGATCCTCAGGAAATCCAGCTCTGTCCTGGGGTGTCCTGTTGACCCAGTGGAGGTGGTGGCAGACAGGAGAATGAGGACTAAGCTCCAGCGTATGCTGACAGACCCGTCTCACCCCATGTATCTCTTTCTGACAGCACTTAACAGCTCCTTGAGTGACCGGCTGCGGCACCCTAAGTGCGTGAGGGAAAGATACCGCAGGTCTTTCCTTCCGGCCGCTGTCAGACTGTACAATTCCTACGGGTAATAAACCTGGAATTTGTTTATTTATATTTTGTTTGTATATAGAGAGTTTTTATATTGGTTCTGCTCTTTATTCTGCTGTAGCAATGTAAATTTCCCCACTGCGGGATTAATAAAGGAATATCTTATCTTAGTAGCAGACACGAAGAATCAGCACTTTTACTGTTACAGTTACCGTTTGGAAACTACCGTAATACTGTAGGTTCTGTTAAATCTAATCTTGGCAACTTTTTTTTTTCAACCATAATAAATGTGATATTTAATTTACCTGTTATGACTCAAATTTTGGGTGTCCGCCACCCTCTGCTGCTGCTGCATTGTTGTGGAAAACCTAGAGCAGCAGAGATATTTGAGGCTTATATGTGTGTTTACTGGTTTTAAAAAAAAAAAAAAACTTTGGGGTTGTGGCTTATAGTCCGGCTTATAGTTCGGAAAATACGGACTATAATCCTTCCTGGATTTTTTCTGTGAAGAGCCCAGCGAATGTTATTTGATTATGCTTTCTGGAAAACAATATATTTTTACATTTAGGCACTCCTGCAATCGTCACACTTTTTCTGTTACAAACTGACTCCGGCCCCCCACCAGAGAAGGGAAAAGTTATGTGGCCCTCACAGAAAAAAGTTTGGGGACCACTGCTTTACACCTTAAATGCTCAACAACACCAGTTTAAACTTTGAGCAACTTGCTAAAACTCCATTGTGTAACATTAAAACATGCCTGGCTGGAACTGTATCGACTCCTTCTCTTCAGTGTTTGTTAGCTTCTCCTGCTATTGGTAGCTTCACTGCATCAGTTCAGCGTTACACAGGCTGATAACGTTGCTGTGATTCACTTGTCTGGCATCTGAATTTCAAATATTTTATATTTTATTGAGGGATTTGTACATATGTTTTGTTAGTGCTGTAGTGATGTCAAAGCAGCAACTTATATTAAACAGTTTTTTAATGTTAATCTGAATGCTGCACATGGAAGGACAACGGAATATCACTCTGATAAACATGTAATGACTAAAATCATGATACTGTGTATCACTCAGAAAAATGAACCCATTTAAATAAAGAAATCCTTCGATAAGTGATAACCACGATAGGGAGCGTTCATTTTATACAATTACACAGGTACTGTGAGTGGTCCAGTATACAACGATAGTACCAGCACTTTTAAATTTTAATAATTATTGTACCGGGATTTTTTCAGTTTTTTTAAAGGTTTACGTCAGTCTACATTTCTCCATCGATATGCTACCCACACCATAAGGTGCTCAAAACAAAACAAACAAGCAAAAAAAAAGACGAAATATATTGGAGGCGATAACAATAGGGAACTTGTCACTTATGTTTTTGATTAGTTTTTTTTTTAAACATATTTTTATTGATTTTATCAGGAGAACAAGAAACATACATATATTCACTTACAAATACTTAAAATGTAGATCTAGACCAGACAAAAACCAAAAGGATATACACACTGGGGGTGGGAGGGATAGATAAATAATAATTTAAAAAAAAAAAAAAAAAAGGGGGTGGGGGGGTTTGCAGCAGACCATTAATAGACTAAACAATGTAAACATCAGTTTGACTCACCATATGACCTTATAACCAATCCTCTTTCCACCCATCGAGTTGGATATTATTTTGGCACAGCCAAATGTAAAATACAGACCAGATTTCCCAAAATTTCTCAAGCTTGTTCTTAGTAAAATAACTGATTTTTTTCAAGCGCAAAGTAGAACATCATTTGTGTGGTCCATTGTGAAATTCCACATAATGTCCTTTTCTTCCAAGAGAATGCAATGCAGCGTTTAGCTTCCAAAAAGGAAACATTAAGTAAGGATCTCAAGTTCTTTGGGATAACAGTCTTCAGGATAAATATTCAAGATGCACATTTTAGGATTCAAAGGAACCTTTTTATCAGTCATTTGACCAATCACAATCAATACATCCTTCCAAAAAGCCAACACTCGAGGACACGCCCACATACAATGAAATAAAGAACCTTTTTGGGAAGTACATTTAATGCAAGTGTCAGGAATATTAGGGTTAAAATGATGCAATTTAACTGGAGTGATGTATTGCCTAGTCAGCCATTTGTATTGTAATAATTTGGAATTTGTGTTAGCATATTGTGTATGGATTGAAGTGCAAGCTTCTGACCACTCCTCACTCGATAAGCTCTCTTCAAAGTCTGTTTCCCATGCTTTTAGGATGTTGGCCTCTGTCATATAGGTGACTTACAATAATGTCTTCTAATGGAGACAAAGAGGGTAGATCAAGATTATTTTGTTGCCTGGATAAAATGAAACTCTGAACTTGAAGATATTTATAGAAATGTTTTGTAGGAATGTCATATTTGTTTTTAAGGTCATCGAATGACATAAATACTCTCCCTATAAAAAGATCAGATATCTTAGCTATCCCCTTAGTAGACCACAGTTTAAAACCTGGGTCCGCTCTACCTGGACGAAAGTCCCCGTTTCCAAATATGGGTGAGAACTGGGATAGTTGTTGCTTTTCTCCCAAATAATCAAGTGCCTTTTGCCAGACCAGCATTGTATTTTTCAGAAAAGGGTTTTTTGTTTGTTTAATAAGCTTTTTCCTGTCTGATGAATACAAATATAGATTTATAGGAATCAAGATAAGCTGGGATTCCATTGTAACCCACGCTGGGGGCTCTCTGGAAATAAAATAAAACATAGCTGCCCTGATCTGGGCTGCCCAGAAATACCACAATAGATTTGGCAATTGTAAACCTCCTCTGTCGAAAGGCAAATATAAAAGGGACAGTCTCACTCTAGGGTACTTACCATTCCAAATAGAGTTGGAAAAAGTTTTATTTATTTCTTTAAAGAAGGAGGGGGGTGGGGAAAGTGGAACTGATTGGAAAATGTATAAAAAATTTGGCAATATTGTCATTTTTATAATATTGACGCGACCTATTAAGGAAATGGGTAGTTTGGACCATCTTTCTATTAATTGCATAACTGATTCTGTAAGGCAGTTATAATTAGTTGGAATGATATCGTTTATTGTAGGGGTGACTTAACACCTAGATATGTAAATGCTTGTTTTGATGCTACATATGGAGTTGAAACTGGAGGATTGAGACGTTCTTTTTCTGACAAGTACTTTATTTCAGATTTAGCATTATTTACCTTATATCCTGAAAAAGCTCCAAAAGACTTAATTAAATCAGTTATTATGGGCATGGTGTTACCCAACTTAGAGCAGAACAGTATTATATCATCTGCATACAGGGCTATACGATGTTCCAAGCTCCCTATTCTTATGCCGGTTATATTATTGTGTTTGCGAATTGCCATAGCTAAAGGCTCGATGGCCAGTGTGAACAACAGAGGAGAAAGGGGGCAGCCCTGCCTTGTCCCACGTTTCAATTTAAAGGGAGATGAAGTTAGACCATTGGTTAAGATTTCAGCTTGTGGGTTTGAGTAAATTAGTTTTACCCAGCTAAGAAATTTCCCTCCTATACCAGAGCGTTCCATAACAGCAAACATATATTGCCATTCTATCCTGTCAAAGGCCTTTGCGTCCAGTGACAGGATAGCATTGTCTGGGACTTCAGATTTCTCAAAGATTACATTAAACACCCTTCTGATGTTGTGAAAACCCTGTCTTCCTTGTACAAAGCCATTTTGATCAGGGTGGACCATCATAGGTAAAAGTAGCTCCAACTTCCTAGCTAGCACTTTACATAAAATTTTAACATCATTATTAATAAGAGAAATTGGCCTGTATGAGCCACATTGAGTTGCAGGTTTACCTGGCTTCAGGAGTAGGGAGATGATTGATGTATTAAGTGAGGGAGGGAAAAGGCCTTTTTTGAAGGATTCTTGATACATGTCAAGCATTGGAGGTATCAGTTTGAATTTAAAAATTTTATATATTTCAATTGGAATTTCATCAGGTCCTGGGCTCTTCCCACCTTTCATACTGGATATAACCTCAGACAGTAATTGTGCATTGAGCTCAAAATCAAGTGATTTTAAGGATTCGTTATCTAGGGGAATAAATTCCAATGAATCCAAGAAATCAGTTTGTGCCTGGGGAGCTAAGTCTGAGTAGTCTGAGCTATACAGTTTGTAGTAAAAATTTGAAAACGTGGCATTTATTTCTTTTGGGTCAGATGTAAACACCCCTTCAGCTGTTTGAATTGAGTTTATTGCTTTATCTGTTCCTGTTTGATATGCCAAGCCAACAGCTTACTGGCCTTTTCACCTTGTTCAAGTATTGTTGCATACTCATTAAACTTTTAATTGCTTTATTTGTAGATAGCATGTTGTATTTAGCTCTTAACCTGAGAAGTTCTGTGTTTAGTTGGGTTGAAGGATTGTTAAATAATTGTGTTTCTACGTTTTTAATAGATTTTTCAAGTCGTACCAATTCTTGCTTATTAGTTTTATGCTTGAAGCTGGTAAAACTGATCATTTGGCCTCTTAAAAATGCCTTAAAGGCCTCCCATCTCACAGTAGCCGAGGTTTGGTGAGTGTTCAATTCAAAATACATATCTATTTTTGTTCCAATAAACTGTATGATATCTGGGTCCCTAAGCCAAATTGATTGCAGACGCCACTTTGATGAAAAGGAAAGATTAGGAACCTTAAGGCAGAATGACACCGGAGCATGATGAGATATTACTATACTGTCATACCAAGTATTAGTAATGTGTGGAACTAGATTAGCTGAGACTAAATAGTAATCAATTCTTGAAAATGTTTGGCAAGTACTAGAATAGCATGAGAAAGACAGAGTAGGATGCATATTTCTCCATATGTCAACCAAATTGAGATCATTCATAAAGTTAAGTAATTCCTTCCTTGTTTGAGCATGAGAGATGTCTTTGCCTGTAGATCTATCTAATGTTGGTATGAGCGTACAGTTAAAATCGCCTCCTATGACGTACCCTCCAGGAAGTGACACTACAGACAGAAACAGGTGTCTAAAAAAAGCAGGGTTATCATTATTTGCCCCGTAAACATTGACCAAATTTAGTTTCACAGACAGGATCACACATTGTACGATTAGATATCTGCCATATCGATCCTCAGTTACATTGATGAGCTGGAATGGCACCGAGCTGTGGATTAGTGTAATTACGCCCCTCGAGTGTGAGCTAAAGGAAGTAGAAAAAACCCGACCATGCCATCTTCTCCTCACTCTACTAACATCATCAGGGGTCAAATGAGTCTCCTGGAGGAAAACTATCTTAGCTTTTAATTGTTGTATCCTTTTCATCACCTGTCTCAGTTTGACAAGTTTATTTAGACCTCTTACATTCCAAGAGGTGAATTGAAGATCAGATGCCATCAGAAAAAGGAAAAAATTACTTCAGCCATGGTATGTACATTTAAGAGAGAGCTGCAGAGGGAAAACATGACAGACAAGAAAATATAAACACAACAACAAACAATCAGACAACAGAGCGTAAATCCCCAAACGAAGAACGCCCACCCAACCCACTGAGAACACTTCCCAAGGAGCCGTCCAGAATTGAAAATATATGATTTTAGGAATGCACTTAGATGCATAGATAAATATGTGACCATATTTGCATACACATTGAGAGATGATTAGACAGTGACCATATTTGTCCACTTTTATTGGACCTCCACCTGGTTCGTGACCAGATTTTGCTCCCGCTGGAGCTGCAGGACGAAGGACTCTGCTTCTGTTACCTTGTCAAAAGCGTGACGTTTCTTCTTGTAGGTCACCAAAAGTGTGGCCGGGTCCCGTAGCGCAGCTCCGGTAACTCCCCTTTCTCCGGTAACTTTTCACTTGGTCGAATATCTTGCGCTTTTTCAGCAGATCGGCAGAGACGTCCGGGAAGAACACGACTCTCTTATTCTTCACGTGTATTTCTCCCCTGGACCTGGCAGCCTTCATGATCCGCACCTTGTCAGCGTAGTTCAGCAGCTTCATGACCACGGCTCTGGACCGAGTTCTGTCCAGTAAAACTATTAATCTATAAATCAAAAGACAGGTCTATATAAAGATATAATTCATGTTTCTGTCTCATATTTGTATGGCATTAAAAGGATCTGGAATTTCAGTTTTCCACTGAAATTTCTGGATTGCATGGTAAATTCAAAGTTTCAAAGTAGTTCAAAGTTTAAACTGGTATTGTTGTACATCTTTTATCTGGTCATTTTGTGCAACATATAGCAACTTTCATATCAGAAAATGCCTTAGAACAAGAATATTTTTTCCATTCTTATTGGCTGCTGTGAGACAAATCGATTTTAAGTTGAATATCCATTCATTTCATTTTTCGTAGAGACCTGTGAAAATAATTTCTATTCACATGGATTTTTTGTTCTCTTGGAAATTAAATATCCCGTTTGTTGCGCATATCTGCGTAGTGCAGCAGATTTATCTCATCGTGCAGGGCCGGTCCAAGGGTGGATGAGGGCTGGAGCAGAATTTGATTTACGGGCCCCTTTTGTTTCTAAAAAAAATAGCATCACCTCTAACAGCTTCTGTGTTAGATTTAGTGAAATATGGGAGAAGGGAGTAGTTTAATTGGCCAGCCTAAAAAGGTATTTGTAAATTCAAAGATTAAACTCCCAGCATCAGATTGTTGCTATGGTAACAAAACAATCTAACTATGAATATTGTTCTTTTAAGTTTTACAAAGTAAACTTGCCAACTCCTTAAAATCATGGATCTAAATGTTAAACAATTTAAAATCTTTTAATTTATGCATGCCTAAGCAATTGAATAAAATTCAACAGCATTGATAATCTCAATAAACAAGTGTTACATTTATGTATCTGTGGTCTGTTTTAAAATATTTGTGTTTATGGGGCCCCTGAAACCCTTGGGGGCCTGATGGAGCCGCTGGATTTGGATTAAACAGAAGTTAAAGTTTGTGGTTTTTAGACTAGTTGTGGGTTTAAATAGCATTTCACTGGATATATTTTCCCGTAACATATAATTACACAGTAATACTTTTACATTTCCTGTCAACTTAACATCTTTTAATACAAAAACACGGTGGACCGCCTTGACGCCCCGACCACCGGGCTTAGCAAGTTCCACAAACCGGCCACAGATTGTTAAAAACATAACATTCAGTTCGTTACGATATTAGGTTTGCAGACGTGATATGTATTTTTGCAATTATTAATAAGCCTCCCTGAACACAGCAGTGATTGAGTAGTTAATTTTAAACTCCTGCTCTGCTAGTTATTTTAGTAATGGAGCTGAAACGCACAGAATTGCGCAACACCTTGTTGAAACAATCACTGAGATTTGTATTGCTGTTGGGTCATTAATTTGAACATGTTTTGTTGGATTTTTTGTTGTTGTTGTTCTTTAATAAAGTTATGAACATTTTAAGCCAGTCAGAGTAGGACGTGCTGGTCTCAGTGTCCTGGTGGCGTTCAGTTTGTCACCTAATGCCGAGATCGACTCAAAATCTTCCGTGATCGACGTGTTGCACCGCTGCTCTAGCAAAGCACAAAGAGTTCAGAAACAATATGAAATGGGAAAAAAAGTTATTTATTAACTGATTAAGTCGTGTTTTAGATTGTTCTTGAAAAACTAATTAGTCACACCTGATTAGTAGGTGCACTCACGGCTGCACAGTGATCCCGTTGATATTTTTACAGCAGACAGCCGCTCCCCTCTCTTTAAGGTACTGCGTACCCCCGCTAAATCTTTTAGGGGTACGCAGTACCCTGCAGTACCCCCTTACTTTCACCCGTGGGCATATCCAAGTACCTGATGCAATAGTTCACTCCTCCGTTACGCTAAGGAAACAATGAAGGGAGAGTTTAGTGCAGAGCACCAGAGTTGAGCCTTTTTTTCGTCCAGTATCATCACTAGAGATAAGGGCAGGAAGAAATTAAGCCGATAAATTTAATTAAAATAAGGTTAATAATTTTCATTTATCATGCGATTAGTTGATTTTTTTGTTTATTACGACAGACCTTAGCGTATTTATACTTTTTTTTTTTTACAGGGTACAATTATACAAGCCTCCAATACTAAAGTAAACAACAAAAATGTAATATAACAAGGTCTGGTATCCTACCTAACTGCATCCATCTATCAAACCATTTTCTGTTCACCATTGTCCCTTCGTGGGGTCGGGGGGGTTGCTGGTGCGGGGTGGCCTCGCCTCGGGTGGGGGGCGGGGTCACCCTGGACAGGTTGACAGTCTGTCGCAAGGCAACACATGTTTTTGTACTGTGGGAGGAAGCTGGAGTGCCTGGAGAGAGCCCAGCATGCTCAGGGAAACTCCATGCAGAAAGACCGGGGCTGGGAATTGAACCCAGAACCTTCTTGCTGCAAGACAACAGCTCTACCAACTGCACCACTGCGCAGCCCCCAACTGCACCATATCCAAATAAACAGAGAAAAGATGCCTAAGATGTTATTATGGAGATTTTCTCATAATATGTTCTCACCATGTTCTCACCATTATACTGCAACAGGATGTTTATGAGGTTCACATAGAGAAGGTGGGGAGCAAGTGAGAAGGTGACAAAATTTACATAGCGTTAATTTTTTTATTTTTTCTATCAATTCACCTAATAATTAATTATGAGCAGTTCTTGTTAATTGAAAATGAATACTGTTGTCATTAAAGAAATAAATCCAGATAGGACAACTCCTCAACTATGGCAAAAAAGGAAAAAGAAAGCACACTCAGTTGCTGTATATTTCTTTATGGACATAATCCATCCTCTTTATTTGTTTGAAGGTGGTCTGACAGGAAATTGGTTAATGAGAAAGAGGGAAGACATGTGGCAGAGGTCATCAGGCTGGCACTCAAACCTGTAACAGCTAAGGCCATACGTGGGTTGTGCTTTATCCCTGCACTATCACAGCACCCCTGCACAACACTATTAACCAGTGGTGGGTTATGTGTCTGGTACCTGGACTGTGACCGATTTAATCTACCACAATAACATTACAATTATATACCAATAATCAATACTAAACAAAAGAATATGACATAACAAGACCTGGTATAACAGAGGTTCTGTTCAGCCATGGCATTTACATCAGTATTGAGTGATCATTTTTCTGAATGTGAATTCTCCTGCTCTGAATGCGTCATTCAGACCTGGTATCTAAATGGTTCCTGAATGGCCATATGGATCTAGAACTAAATGTACAGTATGCAAATAAAAACAGAGGAAAGACGTTTAGATTTTTTTCCTCCCATAAGTCTCATTGCTACCTAACAGCCAATGATGGGGGAGGGGAATTATTGCAAAGTAATGTAAATGAACAACCTTTGTTCACACCCACAGGATTGAGGACAATTCTTCTAAAATTCTAAGGGTTGTTTTATTAATTTGACTTTCAAAGCGCCAACATTTAAATGTCCATACCTTCTTTATTCTATCTTTGATTTCCATGTGTTTGGCATTATTAGAAAGGTTAAATACACACTTTCAGAATCTGTAAAAAATATATGTATATGTGTATTTATCCACTGCACGCTCAATGAGCTCAATGAGCTTACATTCGTGGTTCACATTGAGCTTGCTTGCACAAGCAGAGCAGGCGCTGTGGCTTTTAAACTTGACACCTACTTCGATAAGGATTCACCAAAGAAGAATGATTCTTCATAGTTAATATAAATCCCGATACAGGTGAAGCTTTTCTGCAAAAACACCTTCCAAATTGCCCAGCTTTAGTGAATGGTAGGGCACAAACCATGCTGGGGTAAACTTAAGAGGTGCAGACTGTGACGGTGAGCTAGGCAGGTGACATGCAGACACCGCCAGTGGTGTGATTGATTTGTGCTGCCAGATTCATATTGTTTAGTACAATAACTAAAAGCTCATCTTTCAGGAATTATTGTGCTCTGCTGATAAAATGCTTAGCACAGCAAAGATGCCTGCAGTCCAGAGTTACTGGTCTATTAATAGAACCATTTACATTTAGCTTTTGTCCACTAAGTTTTCTGAGCTTTAACTGTAGGAACATTCCTCCTTAGTGATTTTTTTCATACAGGCAGAACTACTCATAACCTTCATAGTGTTTAGACTGAAGTTACCTTCCACCATCAACATCTTTTCATATTTACACATTTTAAATGATATTTTGCTTTACTAACAAAAGCATACCAAACAGACTATTTGTCAGAGTTCAGTGATGATAAGAAGCATGGTATATAGCAGTGGTAACCTTGTATACCCAGTGATGTGAAGTCAGGGCAGAGCCTCACCCATCATGGCATAATAATAATAATAATAATGAAATATATATTGCTATTTTCACCCTGGTTTGTACTATGAAGTTCCTATTTTTTACTTAGCTTAACCAATTTTGATAATTTTTTTCTTCAAAATTGCTGTATTGTCGCATTTTCCCATTCAAATGCGCAACCTTTCGCTAACTGCACTGGCTACAATTAGCTTTGGAACGTGACATCACTGCTGTAGACTGAGGGATATCAGCGCCATCTTTGGTGTCCATAAACATAGCCAACAAAAACATAATTTTTTTAATACAAGTTACTTAAAATAATTTAGCTATGGCACAAACTTGTTGCATTATTGGGTGTAATGTCCGATCACATGACCGAAAAGGTAAAAAGATTGAAAACTGGCTTTAGTTCACTATTTTCCTGCTTGGAAAATCAGGCTAATTGGAGCTATTGGAGCTAACGAAAAGAAAACTAATGTCCTGCTAGCAGCAGTTGGGACGTCCTGTTATTACATTCTCCAACATCCCCTGATGGCTACAAGTTTGCTCCAGACATTTCCATCCTAGTGAGTGTCTAAATTTGCTTTGTTGGTTCGATTTTTTTTTTTTGCTATGATTTTGTCTGAGTGTTTTCATGTTCAGTTCAGTGAGTTCATTTAAGTGGTTCAGTCTTGTTTAGGTCAGATTAATATTGTTTATATAGCAACTTAGTCCGAGCTTTGTCAGTGGACATCGACGTTATTCCATTATTGTGAAGTAAACTATTTAAGTTTCTAGTGTTATCAAATTTACAGCTTTAATACTGATGTGTCCTCTTAAAGGCAAACCGACGTATGAAATGGATTAGCTCAATCCTGACTGGATTGAGCTGAATATTGGTCACTGCGAGGTAAATGCCACAACATCGGACTGACATAGGCGTCAATTAAAGAGACGATACAGCAAGACCATGGTGGATCAAAAAGTTACAGAGACTGTTTTTATTATTTACCCCAGAAAAGGTAAATAATAACACAGTGGCGGAGGCAACAGAAAAGGAGCAAGTTGGAGAGGCTGAGGAAGAAACCCCAGGAGACGAGCTCAGCAAGGCTGCAGACTCTGAAGAGGAACATGAACCATTTGTGTTGAAATATGTGTACAGTTGGAAGTGATTAATACCTACATTTCTAAGTTTCACTGAGTTAACGCGGCTATCGATAACATGTAAAAGATTAGTCTTTTTGACCCTCAGCGTTGTATGCCTGCGCGAAATTTCCGTACGTCCAATAACATGTCTATATAGTCGTAAGTCAGTGCCTCACCAGCAAAGAATTTCACCGCACGTCTCTGTGTATATCTTGTTACTTTCAGTCACCATAAGAATTTGTAACTAGTTGCTTATGTAAAATATCATTTGTACTATGAAACATAATCGTTTTAATGCTCCGCACTTTAATAAAAAGCAAATAATTATTTGTATTTTAATCCTTCCATTCCGCTTCAGGTCTTGGTATAGTTGGTTTGGTGCAGAACAGTAATACAACAGTCATATCCTGTTCTGCATCATTTTGTCCCACAGCTGCTATGAAAGTACTAAAGACCTGCTAGATCTGCACTAGATCAGAATTAGTGCTTTTACTGGTCCCACATATTTGTTTGATCTGGGGAAGGATGGGGGTTAGGCCAATGAGGGAGGAACATAAAAATTACATGAGCATTTTCTCACAGTTTACATTTTATTCCTTAATATTTTTCCCCTATTTTCTCTTTGCTCAGAACCCAACCCAGGTTGGAACAGCTTTGCAAGTTTTTTATAACTTGGGCAGTTTAAGAGAGACTATCAACTCTGTGGTAGGGGGTTATCAGACCACCATAAAGGATAACGTCACTAAAGCCCTTGACATCAAGGGTTTGACACAACCAACTAACCCCAGAGGTAAGAATCAACCAATAACTCATT
This sequence comes from Poecilia picta, assembly GCA_033032245.1. Taxonomy (NCBI): domain Eukaryota; kingdom Metazoa; phylum Chordata; class Actinopteri; order Cyprinodontiformes; family Poeciliidae; genus Poecilia; species Poecilia picta. The sequence continues at coordinate 17,580,672 of CM065375.1, forward strand.
CAATTACTATAGAAGTTTGACTTAAGTACATTGTCCTCATTTCAGAAAGATAAAAGACAATGGCACTTTCTAGGTCAGCCCAGTTCATAAATTGGCTGGATCCAAAATAGAATATTACATCATGGCCATAGAGAATAGTTTGTTAAATCCAGGGAAAAATGTCATCTTCATACTAATATGATATGCACTACTGTTCTGGTTTTCCAAATGTACAGTTAGACATGATAAAATGCATGATTTTATCATGTCAACCAATAGAATCAACAAATATCTTTGTTGATATTTAAGTTAATAAATAGAAAAAAGATTTTTTATGATCCTGTCAGAAACTAACCTTATATAATGTATCAGAGCTAAAGCTGCATAGAGAGCAGCCTACATACAAGTAGAAGTTGGATCAATCCCAGGCCTAGATATTCTGCTTTATTGCCACAAATACTGAGTGTTCAAAAATAGTCCACAGCAACAACAGTATCTTATCTTTGCTCTTCTGTGGAAAACTAGTTCACCGGTGTTTCATCACCCAAATGATTTTTCAAAATTCTTGTTCTTTTATTTTAAAGGTTTTAATTTAGCCAAAGCTAGTTCACACTTGTCTCATCACCATTACCTTAGTGTGCTTATTAGGATTTCAGGACATTTCAAGCATGTTTTGGGCTATGTATTTTGACTCTGATGTGGATGATTTTAAAAACAAAACACTGCTTGTCCTCCTCCCAGGAGCTCCTGGGAGAGCAGTGATGCCTACACCAGGCAACACGGCAGCATTCCGTGCTGCTCTATGGACCAACCTGGAGAAACTGATGGATCAGATATGTGCTGCATGCAGACAGGTACACACACACCCAAACTGACTCCACATTTACTTTATTAGATAAATCCTAAAAACCGACTCATCATGCTGATTGGTCGGTTGCAAACGTTTCGACTCTGTGAAGTGAATGACAGGAGCTGGCTCCTCACTGAGAGTCATTTTTGATTATAAGGGAGAGGCTACAAACACAGCAGGACAGCGAGCAGGACACAGAGAGAGAGAGATCTCCCCACTTTTTTTCCTTTCACTGCTCAGCTCTCACGCTTTCTGTGGCTCCACTGAGCAGAATCCACTCTGCTCATGGAGGAACTTTGCTTTGATTTAGTATGGCAGCCTTGTGGCCAATTATGTGTCAAAATATGAGATCATACCATTATGTGAAAACGGTGGGGACAATGGCGCAAAAAGTGGGTATGCACTGCATGCAAGGCATAGGGGTGCTGCACTACAGGGGGCGCCAAAACAGGAAAATATTTTTCTCATCAGCATTTTCTGTATTTCACAGCTGTATGTGCATGTATGAAATGATCAATAAAAGAGGAACGGAACTGATTACGGGTCCGTCCTCTCCTTCACCTCCCATTACGCACACGCGCCCCTTTGAGAATGCACTCAGGCTCGTTTATTTCTTTCTTTGAATCGTCTTATATAGTGCAACTGACAACAGTGAAGTAAAGATGGAGTGGTAGACAAACAAAGTGATTAGAGGTACAATAAAACAGAAAGTGGAAGGGGGGATAAAGATGTTGGAGGGACGAAGAAAAGCTTTTCAAAATGATTGAAACACAGAGACATTACTTAGGTTTTATATATAATATATATATATATATATATATATATATACTACTCAAGTAACCCTAGTCAGAGGGGCTACATGCAAAGACTGTGGGAGGAATGGTTACTTCGACATCCCCAGTCAACACTAACTGCTAAGCAACTAGTGGCTCAGTGTTCCAACATCCGCAAAAGGCAACTGCTCTCACAACTTGAGATTGACGAGGTACAACACAAATGCTATGGCAAAGGGGAGGAGCCAGAACGCCAGGTCAGAGGGGAGTTAACTAACCACCCAGAGACTGGGTATGTAGCCCCAGTAATGAACGAACCATCAGAGCTGAACGAGGCAGCAACTGACCTGAGAGAGAGAATTGTGGCTGTAATGAACACCAGACAACCCCGACGCCAATTACAACGGCTGAGTGAAGCACCACCAGAAAGTCTAATTGAAGATGTGAATTGAGAACGATCCCTACCAGCACCATAACAGAAACCAATGAGCTGATATACAACTCAGCATCAGTGATCCTTGAGATGCTTGGCTATAAGAGCAATCATGAGACCCAATACCCACCATGGAAAAGACGGTTAGAGGCTAAGATCAAGATAACAAGGAGGGAAGTGAGCCAACTGTCAGAGCTCCAAAGGGGTGCAATGAATAGATCAGTACACAAGAAGTACAGCCAGATGTCCATACCTGAAGCACTCGAAACTGCCAAACAAAGGCTCCAAGCCTTGGCCAGCCGCCTGAAGAGATACACAAGAGAGAATGAAGCCAGGAGGATTAACCGGCTCTTCCACACCCAACCAGCTAAAGTGTACTCTCAATGGCAGGGTACTAACAACAGAGCAGACCCACCAAGGCTGGAGACTGAACAATACTGGAAAGGCATATGGGAAAGGGAGGCGACCCACAACAGCAATGCAAAGTGGCTGACCTCTCTGCGAGAGGAACACAGCAACCTCCCTGAACAAGCCCCGGTAACCATCACTGTGGCAGATGTCCAAGAAAGAGTCTCGGGTATGAAAAACTGGACAGCACCAGGACCTGACATGATCCATGCCTACTGGCTAAAGAAACTCACTGCCCTCCATGAGCGACTGGCAGCTCAAATGAACCAGCTGCTACAAAATGGGATTCACCCTGAATGGTTAACTGAAGGTCGCACAATCCTGATACAGAAGGATCCCTCAAAGGGTTCAATCCCATCCAACTATCGGCCAATAACCTGTCTCTCTACAACGTGGAAGCTCATATCAGGCATCGTAGCGGCTAAGATAAGTGGTCACATGGATAAATACATAAGTACGGCACAGAAGGGCATTGGCAAAAATAGCAGAGGAGCCAAACACCAACTCCTTGTAGACCACACAGTCGCCCGAGACTGCAAAACCCGACACACCAACTTGTGCACCGCTTGGATAGATTACAAGAAAGCCTATGACTCAATGCCACACACTTGGATCAATGAATGCTTAGAGATGTACAACATCAATAGGACTCTAAGAGCCTTCATTGCAAACTCGATGGGGCTGTGGAAAACCACCCTTGAAGCCAACTGCAAACCACTTGCACAAGTGTCCATCAAATGTGGCATATACCAAGGAGATGCTCTGTCCCCACTGCTGTTCTGCATAGGCCTGAACCCCCTCAGTCAAATCATCAACAAGACTGGCTACGGATACCGACTGAAGAATGGGGCCACAATCAGTCACCTCCTCTACATGGATGACATCATCCATGTAGAGGATGATGTCATCCAGACATCATGTAGAGGATGATGTACGCTAAGAGTGAGCGAGACATCGACTCACTGATCCACACCACCAGGATATACAGCACTGACATTGGGATGTCATTCGGACTAGAAAAGTGTGGTCGGATGGTTACAAAGAGAGGGAAGGTCATCCGCACAGAAGGGGTCTCGCTCCCAGAAGGAACAATAGCAGACATAGAGCACAGTTACAAGTACCTGGGAATACCACAAACAAATGGCAACCTCGACGAGGTCACAAGGAAAGGAGCCACAGCCAAATACCTCCAACGAATAAGGCAAGTCCTGAGAAGCCAGCTCAATGGCAAGAACAAGATCCGTGCAATAAACAGCTATGCCTTACCAGTAATCAGATACCCTGCCGGAATAATTAGCTGGCCAATAGAAGAGATAAAGGCCACGGATGTTAAGACTCGGAAGTTACTAACCATGCATGGAGGGTTCCACCCCAAATCCAGCACCCTGAGACTGTACACGAGCCGTAAGGAAGGAGGCAGAGGACTAGTGAGTGTGAGAGCCACTGTCCAGGATGAAACATCCAAGATTCATAAATACATCAAGGACAAAGCCTCAACGGACAATATGCTCAGGGAATGTCTCAGGCAATGGGGAACACAGGATGAGGGGCTAGAGGTTCCATCATGGGAGAACAAGCCCCTACATGGGATGTACCACCAACAAATAACTGAAGTGGCTGATATCAGGAAATCCTACCAATGGCTGGACAAAGCTGGACTCAAGGACAGCACAGAGGCTCTCATCCTGGCTGCACAGGAACAGGCCCTAAACACCAGAGCAATAGAGGCTCAGATCTACCACACCAGAAAAGACCCAAGGTGTAGGTTGTGCAAGGAAGCCCCTGAGACAGTCCAGCACATAACAGCAGGGTGCAAGATGCTGGCAGGGAAAGCGTACATGGAACGACATAACCAGGTGGCGGGCATAGTGTACAGGAACATCTGTGCAGAATATGGACTGGAAGCCCCGAGATTGAAGTGGGAAACACCCCCAAAGGTGGTGGAGAATGACCGAGCTAAGATCCTGTGGGACTTCCAGATCCAGACAGACAAGATGGTAATGGCGAACCAACCGGACATTGTGGTGGTGGATAAAGAACAGAGGAAAGCCGTTGTGGTGGATGTAGCTATACCAAGTGACTACAACATCAGGAAAAAGGAGCATGAGAAACTGGAGAAATACCAGGGCCTCAGGGAGGAACTGGAAAAGAACTGGAAGGTGAAGACCACAGTGGTGCCTGTGGTCATCGGGGCCCTCGGGGCAGTCACCCCCAAACTGGAGCAGTGGCTAAAACAGATCCCAGGAACAACATCAGACATCTCAGTCCAGAAATGTGCAGTACTAGGCACAGCCAAGATACTGCGCAGAACCCTCAAGCTCCCAGGCCTCTGGTAGAGGACCCAAGCTCAGAGGATGAAAGAGACCACCCGCAGAGGGTGAGAAGGGATTTTTTTTTTTTTTATATATATATATATATATATATGAACTGCCTTGCAGTATATAATTGCAACCAATAGAAAAATATTCCTATTTGCCTAGTTATGTTAATATAGGGGGCTGCAGATGATCATAAATTAAGAGCCATTTGGGAACCAAAAGAGATGTCTTTTTTTGGGAGCCAAGCCACAAAAGCCAGCTCTCTGAAAAGAGCTGAAATTCCCATCACTATAGAGCAGTGGTTCTTAACCTGGGTTCGATCGAACCCCAGAGGTTCGGTGAGTTCGTCTCAGGGGTTCGGCGGAGCCTCTGCCGCGGAGGTAAAGACACACTTGTGTAAAGTCGTCATGATGCCCAGTTTTGCCATCACTTGCTACAGAGGATCACGTTACATTGCTTAGCCAATCAGAGCTGCGGAGGAGCACTGATTGAAGGAGCTTGACTCTCAGCAGGGATTTGAACTTGTGTCTTTGATTACTTCACCAAAGCTCACAGTTCGGTGTATTTCTAAATCTGCTCCTTAGTCGCATCTTTTTGCTTCTAGTGGTGTGGAGGTGGTAACACAACTAATATAATTTAGTAATTCAGAATACCACAAAGTCTTTATTATTTATTATTAATTTTTCAGTCTCTTAAGAATGTAGAGCTAATTAAATTATCTAAACAAGACCTTAAAGTGGTTCCAGTTTCTCTCGATGGTCAACCTGTTGAAACTGTGGCAAATTTTAAATACCTTGGGTCGTTCTTGGACAGTCAGCTCAACTTTGCTGAAAACACTGACTAGATTTTGAAGAACTGTTCTCAGAGACTCTACCTTTTAAGAAGACTTAGTGATCTTGGGGTGACCCAAATGCACTCTAGTTGGGTCACCCCTATGTCTTGAATTTGGGGGGAAAAAAACATTTTATTTATCACTACAGAAGGGTTCAGTGAATGCGCATATGAAACTGGTGGGTTTGGTACCTCAAAAAAGGTTAAGAACCACCTCTATAGAGTGTCATGACTGATGTATGTTAAAAATCCTACAGGTGCAGCACCTGCAGAAAGTCCTGGTGAAGAAAAGAGACCCCGTTAGCCATGTGTGCTTTATTGATGAGATTATCAAGGTAGGTGGGCTTAAGTGTTTTGGTTATGGTTTTGATCTATGTGTCTGCTTAATGTTTGGACCTTAAGGGGATATCATTTCAGCTCAGCTTATTTAAACATCTCCAATTCACAGCAGATGTGATCTCATAGTTCTTTAACCCCTTAACCTTCACCCCCTAAATCACCAAAACAGCTGAAAAAGTATACCCAATTAAATCAAGTGCTGTTCATCTCCAAAAGCTTGGTCTCCTTATGAAGATGACATGCAAAGTTTTTTATTTTTGCAATCAGAAATACTTTAACTGTAATTAGTTTGTAGCTATTCCGTTTGAAACACAAAATAAATTGAAAAATTTAGCTTCACCCAGATTTTTTATTTTTATTTCTTGTAAATGCACATTAAGTGTTGAATGTATGGACTGGGAAATACAATAAATCTGTAGAATAAAGTGTTCTGCACTTTTAAGACTGACCAAAATAGCACAAAAAAGAAATGTAATTTAGGACATGTTTATTTTTGAGGATGTACAGGTGTTGTCCAAGGGTGCCATTCGGAGTCTCCATTTGGCATCTCCAAATGGCACACTTGGACAACATCTGCTATACAAACTTCAAATGACTAACTTCTCAATCCTTCCAATATACAGTCATCAATGTGGCCCTAATGAAAGATAATGACCAGAGTAATCCTCTCATAGACACATTATTACTGATGTTAGAAATTACTTATAATTGGGGCCTGCCCATGCAATGGATGGCAAGAACCTATTGTTCTACACCCAATAAGACGTTTCTTTATTATTTATAATTCTTAGATCACCCTTAATGCTGTCCCAACTGCTGCAAGCGCGCTCATAAAGTGGTATCAAAACGTTCAACTTGATCTCGAGATGGGAGCTATTACTTTTAGCGGGATTCCGACTCAAGATGGCTACATAAATTGCGATAAACGATCAAAAAATGAGGCTGGGTGTCTCACAAAGACAGGATTCTTTCTATATTTGTGGCCTTCACTGCCACAAATATTGCTCTATTGGTCTCAAAGTCGGTCATGACATTGATACCCATGCCTGCTCCTGTAAAATGTTTTCAAAATTTTTTTAGGGCTCATGGTTTTCTGTCAAACTACTTCAGACCGCGCTGAGTCTCACAAAGATAGGAACTCTTTCTCCACCATTGTGTCTCACAGAGACACAGCCCAGGTGCAGCCCAGGTTACCATAGCAACGGAGCCTGCAGGTCTGCAGCTCAGAGCTGCAGGCTATATGATCTGTCTGTGTATCTCACCTGTAATGATGGGTTGTTATTGGAGTGGAAAGTATTTTATCTTCATGGTTTAGGGACATTCCTCACCATCTGCTCTTTCATTTCGAATATTAAATGAGGTAAGTTTTTGGTTGTTCATTTAAGAAAACAAATATATTTTAAATGCCAGAATTATCTTAAAATGTTTGACCCCAGGTCAAACATTTTTGACCTGAGGGAAAATAAATATTTCCTGGGACTATTTCTTTTTCGCGTAAATAAATTTATTATTTCTCAGAATTTCTGAGTGTGAATTCAAATCCTGAGTATGAAGGTTGAAAATTTCCTAGAAAAAACAATTCTCCACTGTCTTTTTTTGTCCGCACCATGAGTGAGAACTAGATGTGCAAAGTTTATAGTCGTCAGTCTCAGACTGAATGTTACTGGCATGAGCTTCAGCCATTTCAGTGTTGTGAGCATGCAAGGCCTGCACGGTTATGCCCCTGGCTCTCATCAAGGGCAAGTCCAGCTTGGACTGGTTAAGCATCAGAATGCTGGGTCCAAGCCGACGGGCACAAATTGGGTAGGCTCTGGTTAAATTTGTCTAGTTCATATAATAAATAATATATAATCCCCACATGCTATTAATAAATAAAATAGCATATCTCGGGTCTCAGGGGGGTTAGCGTACAGTCAGACCCCCTCCACCTTTTTTGCAATACACTGTAGGTCCGTCTGCATCACCTGCCCCCCAACACCCAAAGGTATGCTAGCCCACACTCTCTTTTTAAAGAGATAAAAATCACAACAGAGATCTCTTTGATTGTGTCATTTATCTCATGAAATTCCAAGCCAAATAAGACATGTTGCAAAAAAAATCTCCTCTATCAGTGCGCCAACAAAGAGCGCTAAAGATTTAAAGGTTACAAAAAATAATGTTCTAATATGCCGAACATGAACTTTTGATTTGGAAGAGTGATAGTTGTAAAAAAAGGAGAGAAATGTCACCTTTTTTTCAGTTACAGTTCTAATAGTTTCAGTAGTAACCATAGCAGTCTCTCTGTGGTCATCATCAGCGTTTCCCTTTTCCCTTTCTACAAAACCTAGTAGTAGAAATAAGACTGGGAGACTGTTACCATGGCAACAAAGCTCTCACCAATTACCCATAGATGGAGGTGTGATTTGAGGCCTAATGACATGTGTAAATGCAAGGCTCCACATCAGTACAGCTGCACCGCCATTTCCCCTGTCCTTTTCATGAGCCTGTGTGTTTTTTTCCACTAAGGTATAAACATGTCAGCTCACAGCAGCTTGCAGAAATTGTTCAACAGGATTTATTGCAGACATGTTTTGATCCCTTGCTTGAAACTCAGAAGCCATAGGTCAAATTCAGAATGAGCTGCAAATGAGCTGCAGCTCATTATAGGGCTTGTTTTAGTTGTATGTAATAAAATCTGTGTTGCAGACTGAACTTGGTACATTCAGAACACGTCCCAACCTCTTTTGTTAAGAAAACACTGAAAGAGTTCATGTCTCATTCTTGTTTTCTACTTAGTCTTTTAAGTCTCCAGTTGAGAAGCTGAAGAAGATTGACTTGACTTGGAAAAAATATATATATTTTTTTTAATAAAAATCCTGGCTAATGAACTGGATAACGTTACAGATCACATTTGATTGACAACATATTAGAAACATCTAATGATTAATCAAAACTCATTTAGAAATTATTTATAGGTTAACATACGTGGATGTGCATGCTTGTTAATTAAGACAGGTTTGAATAACTGACTGTTTAACCCTCCTATGGTCTTAAGAGATGGGTCATTTAGACTCCGCGGGCTTTTTACTCTGTGTGCGGTCTGGCGGGGTTGCATACAGCTATGTGCGCTTTTACAAGACTTACTTTTTGGGGTTTTGGAAAGACCATCAGACTGTCACCTTGCCCACACCATGACATTTCCTGTGCTCCTCCTGAGTATCTTGCTAAGACTGCTGGAGGGTTAAGAGATGGGGTCCATTGGTCTCGGCAAGCTTTATCTCATGCGTGTCCCGATGGGGCTTGCACCAATCCCATGTGAGCTTTACCTTTTGTGTCCTGTTGTCGACTGTGACATCTACCGGGCTTCTTCTGAGTGTCTTTCTATGACCGTGGAAGGTTAACCCCTTAAGCCTCACAGTCCTCTAAATCACCAAAAACGATTGAAAAGGTATACTTAAATCAGCTGCTGTTCTTGAACAATTTGGAGTACATTCAAAATCTTGGTCTCTTTATGAAGATGACGAACAAAATTTTCTATTTTTGCAGTCAAAAATACTTTGTAGCTATTCCATTTGTAACACAAAAGAGATTAAAAAGCATATCAGATTTACAGAATCATAAATGCAGCACAACAGTCTTGTAGGACAGAATAACCCCTATGTGACCCAAACAAAAAGGCGAGGAGGTCAAGTCGCTGTCCAGACTCAGACTGGCCCACCTTCTTTCAACAATAGGTTACAGGGTTTCCCCCAGACAACCTGCTAAGCCCGGTGGTCGGGGCGTCAAGGCGGTCCACCTGCGGTCCACCGTGTTTTGTATTAAAAGATCTTAAGTTGACAGGAAATGTAAAAGTATTACTGTGTAATTATATGTTACGGGAAAATATATCCAGTGAAATGCTATTTAAACCCACAACTAGTCTAAAACCAACAAATTTGAACTTCTGTTTAATCCAAATTAAGTCAGTGGCTCTATCAGGCCCCCAAAGGTTTCAGGGGCCCCATAAACACTAATATTTTAAAACGGACCACAGATACATACTGTAAATGTAACACTTGTTTATTGAGATTATCAATGCTGTTCAATTTTATTCAATTGTTTAGGCATACATAAATTAAAAGATTTTAAATTGTTTAACATTTAGATGCAAGATTTTAAGAAGTTGGCAAGTTTACTTTGTAAAACTTAAAAGAACAATATTCGTAGTTAGATTGTTTTGTTTCCATAGCAACAATCTGATGCTGGGAGTTTAATCTTTGAATTTACAAATACCTTTTTAGGCTGGCCAATTAAACTACTCCCTCTCCCATATTTCACTAAATCTAACACAGAAGCTGTTAGAGGTGATGTTATTTTTCGGAACAAAAGGGGCCCGTAAATCAAATTCTGCTCAAGGCCTCATACAGCCTTGGACCGGCCCTGCATGATGAGTTAAATATGCTGCACTACGCAGAGATGCACAACAAACGGGAGATTTAATTCAATGCTGCTAATGTGGCGTTAGTAGCTGTTCCATTTCATGTCTGTTGAGTTTTTAATAACCGTCACAGAGACTATTCTAGTTGGTCGAGTTTATGGGACGAGTTTCTCAGATCTCCAAGTGGCTGCACGCATTAACTCCAAGTAGACTATGCATTTCAAATGGTTTGATGTGTCGCGTAACCGGAAAAAAATGGTAGAAATAATAATAAAATAATATAAAATCAGCGTGATGCGTTACAGACCGGAGGGCGCGGAAACTCCTCACCGGGCTGAAGGATGATGAGGTTAGCGCTGCTTTTTATCCACAGACGGTTCGGCCAACCGGGACCACTGACATAAACGTTACAGGGAAAACAGACACAGAGCCCACGCTGGGCAGCGTGATGAGATGTAAACGCCCCATATAATTGTTCACAAAGATAAATCCTTCTCACCACTTCACAACGTGCACCTCTGAATTCGCTACAAGTTATTCCTGCGGTTCACTTTGAGCTGCGCAACCAGAGCTAACGTGGTGGCGGGTTTTAAACTCTTAACCAGAGTTCTCTAAAGGATCATAATTCACACAGTAGGTTGATGTAAATATCCATACAGATCAGCCTGTGTCCAGTTTGAGTGAAACGAGGCGGGTGCGATCTCGCTGAGGTAAAGCAGCGGCAGCACGCGAGGCAAAGCGCAGAGACGCCAGCTGTGTGATTGGTCCGCGTGCTCTCGGGTTTAAATGCATAAACAATAAATCTATCTATTATAAACCTATCCTTTATGAATAAATATGCTCTACTAAATGCTAAGAGCAACAGAGACGCTTGCAGCCCGGCTTAAAAAATCCCCAAAACAACAAACAAACAAGAAGCGATTTTATTTTTGTTTTACTTAGAAACTTAAACAAGCAACGCTTAGCCTGGCGGTGGGGCTAGTAAAGCATGGCGGGCCGCCAGGCTTATAATACACTGGGGAAACCCTGGGTTATAAACTCTGCATGTTGAGGGCTAACGCAACATGGACAAAGACGATGTGGTCTTAGGCTGCAAAGTAGATATGAATTAGGAAATCAAGAAAGGAAGAGAAGTGGGAACAAGAGGGAGAAAATGGAACAGTATCACTCTGAGCCGATCATCAGTTTGAATAAAGCAACGTCCAAAGATCAAAAAATTTATGAAACAGAAAAACTCTTTTCAGGCAGCAGACATAAACAGCTGGAGTTTCTTAGCAGAACCTCTGGTACTTTGGGTTGACTAAACCAAGGAAAGTACCTTTTTCATCGAGGAATGGAGAGGTTGCCACATCTGGCCTATGCAGGCCAGATGCATCAAGAGACTTTGACGTCTCTATGGGAACACAGAAACGTGAAGTACACTGACCACTGCCTAGAAGTTCTCCAGCGAACACTTTGAAGGTTTTGAAATAAATTGTCTTCCTGGGTAGCAGGAAAAAGGTTTAGAGCTCTTGTCTCTTGGAGGTTGACTCAAAAAAGTCTTTGAAATTGAGGTCTTGCTTCTGTAGTGGGATCAGTTCCAGTGTTGTGGTACTCGCGATCGGTCTTGGTCTCGAGTCCGGTCTCAAGGCCATTTTTTGATGGTCTCGGTTTAGTCTCGGACTCGACTGCATTTGGTCTCGGTCTTGTCTCGGTCTCGGGCACTGAGGACTCGGCATTTTATTTCAAGACCGGTCGAGACCGCAACAGTGAAAATATCACTAAACATGCAGCATACTATCCAGTTTATTTGTTAACATCGTTGTTTTCAGTGGATGCAAAATGCACCGATAAAAACACAACCAATAACATGACTTGCCAATTACGTGTTTATGTTTCTCCATTCCCCTCCTCCCCCTCACCTTTCACTCGCACGCGGCGCTCTGAGACATGCGCAGTGGTTTCCTATGAGCGGCAGAAGATCTAATAGTCAGTAATATAATAGCTGCATGAATCATAAGAAATCCGACGGCCACAGCTAACTCAGCAGTGCTTCGCTTTCACAGACGGTGGGGACGTCTAACTTTTTTCGTCACATAGAAAAGTAGCTCAAAGAAGGTAAGCTATGTTGACGTGACGTTAGCAAAGCTAGTTGTACAGAGACAGATAAGCATTGTGATGAAAAAAAGTCACTCACTGCACTGAATTATTGTGGGGACATGTTGACTGACTTGTTGCACATGTGAGACAACGCTGTGACCAAAAGTCTGGAATGTAGTGATGCGACATTCAGGAGCAGTACGATTCTTCTGCACAGGTCTTTACTTATTAGATAGGACTGTAGTGTCACTGAGAGCCGTTGTTCTATCAGATTACCATACACTGTCAGAATAGCATACATCAGAGGTTCCCAAACTGTGGGGTGCGCCCCTTATAGGGGGCGCCGTGCCATTGCAGGGTTTGAGCAATGGAAGCCATCTGGATGAAAAAGAAAAACAAAACAACATGAACGCTGTATGCGTTATAGGCTAAGTTGTTGTCTATGGTCAGCTGTATAGATTCATTCTTGCTTGTTGCTCCTTGGTCAGTGTTCATAGTTGAGCGTCAGCTTTGCCTCAATTGCTATGTTTAATAGTGCAGACAGTGGTGGTTTCTGACATGAGCAACATGGGTAAACACCCAGGGCGTTATCTTTTTAGAATTGACACAAGACCACCGCAGATCGTAGCACGGAGATGGAAGCAAAGCAGAACAAAAAGTTTGTTAAATTTAATATTGGTTAAATTTATTAAGTATTTAATATCTATGTGTTTTCATGGGAGTATGGATCTTTGAGATCAATTTGAGAAGTAATTTTGATCATATTTCACATTTTATCATATCATGTAGAGCGCAGCGCTGGTCTTGGTCTTGACTCGGTTTCGGTCTTGACTTGGTCTTGGACCCTAAAAGTCTTGGTCTTGTCTCGGTCTCGATACACTCTGGTCTTGGTCTTGTCTTGGTCTCGGGTTAGGTGGTTTTGAACACAACACTGATCGGTTCTTATCTGAACAGTAATGAGTTTTATTGCAAGGAGGAGTTTTGACAGTGACGTCTCCAGCAGTGATGTATCCATCACAAGGGATGCTTAACAATTAAATCTGATTGGTTTGTGAATAAAAATGGATCACAAAACAGGTCTCGGGCATGTCTCCCCCCTCTCTCTCCTCCTATTTCCTGTTCAAGTATTGCACAAGAAAGGCCACTAAGATTTAAAATCTTTTGAAAAGAAAAAAAAAGAGAGAAGATATCAAGGTCTTACTTGTTTTTTTCTGATTGCAGGATGGTCAGCCAGATATTCTCTACACCTTCTGGACAGATGTAACCAGTACACTCAGTGAGGACTTTCATCAAGCAACTGAAGGTATGGCTGATCTGTTTTTTCAGAACTTTTATTGTTTTGCAGCTGAATTTCCACCTGGGAACTTGAACTCAAATTTAACCACAACCAACAACCAAGTATAGTGTAATCTGTAAACTGTAACTAATCTGTGAGCTGTTTCTCTGTGTGATCAGCACATAATGTTGATTACAATATAGTGTAATTTTATTTTAGCTGTATTATGTAACCATGGCAACATGCTTGTTCAGTTATCTTATACGACAATTGCTTCTACCTTCTATAAGATAACTGACCAAGCATGTTCACAACCCCTTGGCAAGCTTTTCATCCCCGTCTGAATTCAAAACTATTACGTGATTGGTCTGAATTTCAAGGATATGTTTTATTTTCTCCTCCAAACCTCTTCTACCATGATCAATGGATTTGCTGTACCACAAATGACATCTTACTGCAATGGGAGGGGATTTTACAGGAGAGTGTATCTTGTTTATCTGGAATGGTGTTTACAAAAACCTCAACTGTTTGGCTGTGGCCTGACAATGCAGGGCCCTTAACAACTGTCCTGGAACATAGTGAGAGAGAGGATCCACAACATCTGATACAGTCTATCTCTTTCTGTGAATGTCTTTGAAAATTGCAAAAAAATAAATAAAAACTACTAATAAGATTAACAACATAATGTAGACAACCTACAGTTTGGCTAATTGTGTACTCAAGAATTGACTATGATTTTTTTAAAGCTCAGATGTGCAAAACAGCTCATTAGGTGTGGCTGATACAAAATCAGGCTGCACACAGAAAAGTTGATGCTGATCACTTTGTTGATCATTGAAAATGATTTTATCAGGACCCTTAATTGATATGAAATGAACATCAATTTAAAGGCTTGCTACATGTATACGTCACAACCAAGAGTCAATGTTAATTTGATGGTTTTGGTCACCAATATTAGTGATGAGTGATCATTTTATATAGAGCTTCGGAGCGAGACATCACTGCTCTAGTCAGAGGGGTATCAGTGCCATCTTTGGTGTCCATAAACATAACCGACAAAAACAACAGTCTCGTAGATCTTTTTAATCCAAGTTACTTAAAATAATTTAGCTATGGTACGAACTTGCTGCGTTAATGTCTGTAGTGTCCGATCACACGACTGAAACAGTAAAATGATGGAAAACAGATTTTAGTTTCACTATTTTCCTGCTTGGAAATGACGCGAGGAGGCCAAGCTATCGGAGCTAACAAAAGGAAAACGAATGTCCTGGTATCAGCGGTGAGGCGCTGATGTTATGTTCTCCAAAATCCCCAGATACCTACAAGTTTGCTCCAGACATTTCAATGGACCTTACCCGGCCTGACCTTTTCATTGGCTAATGCCCATTTTACGTCACAGCGCAGCTATCAGTGGGTCACCGTCTCACAAACTCAAGCTAAAGTACATTGTGGACTTGCAGATCTACAGAAAGGTTTTGCGTCAGGACTCTAAAACAATGGTTCTCCGTCAGTGAGGTGTCTGTAGTCAGGGGTCGAGGACAGGTATCCTGATCATGTTTGCGGAACTAAAATTCACAGATTTCCAAATTCTGAAACGGAAAGCCTTGCTTGGATTAAACTTTTTCATGACCGCGTTTGCAGCTCAATCGTCATAGGATCAATAAGAACAAAGAAGTGTATGCTGGCGTAAGTATTATTACTTTGCTTTCTTTGTGTTTAGTGAATAAAAAAAATTGTCAATAATAAACACATCCATTATGAAAACCTTTTAGCTAAGTACAGCATAATGGCAGTACCGATACCACTTCTACAACTTGAAACCTGTCTGTTACAGTCTTACGCTAGCTGAACAGATCAATGTGCAATGTGTACCGTATCTGAGATACATTAAAGATTTTATTTGACCTGAAAAGGCTTTTTACTAAACTGTAATCGCTAATCGTGTTGGCCACCAAGTACCGAGTGCTAGCGTGCTGCTCTGCACTGTTCTATCAGAGCAGTCCTAGGCACATTCGAACATTTACAAACAACAAAAATCACTCATTTCAAAATCACCCTCAAAACCATGAATGCCCAACTCACCCAGCCTTGCAAGAACAATAGTCAGTGATCCTGTCCACAGCTATATTTATGCTGAGGGTGTGAGGATCTGCTGTGTTCCTCATCGACTAATAGCATTTAGCTGTGACGTGCACAATCTTGGAGGCATCGCGTGGCTAAAACACCTTGATGTCATCCAAAAAAGATGACATGAACTTGTTGGTTCCCTTGTCCATTGTCGTGGCTGATATTTTGTGAAAATCCGGCAGAAATGCTACACTAATCGAATCAGAAATACTCTGCAGAGAGTCAGTCAATGCCATGTTAACTAAGCCCAGCAAGGCTTTGCTTGTGAGACATGTAGTCCGTGGGACTGTGGAGGGGCGTTTCTGGGCGGAGCTTGGTAAGGTCCATTCTGGTGAGTGTCTAAATTTTTTGCTTTGTTGGTATTGTGTCATAATTTTGTTCTATGATTTTGTCAGAGTGTCTCATGATCAGTTTCTGTGGAATTCATTTAAGTGGGTCAACCTTGCTTAGGTCGGGCTAATATTGTTTAGGTAGCATAGTCCGAGTTTTGTCAGTAGACATCGGGATTATTACATTATTGTGAAGTAAACTATTTTACTAGTGTTATCAAATTTACAGCTTTAATACTGATGTGTGTTCTGATATGTCCTCTTAAAGGCAAACCGACGTGTGAAATGGATTAGCTCAATCCTGACTGGGGTCTAGCGCTGAATATGGGTCACTGCGAGGTAAACGCCACAACATCAGACCAACATGGGCATCAATAAAAGAGGAGATACAGCAAACAAGTTACTGAGACTGTTTTTATTATTTACCCCAGAAGAGGTAAATAATGAGAACAGAGTAGCAGAGGCAACAGAAGAGGAGCAGGCTGAGGAGGAAGCGCCAGGAGAGGAGCTCAGTGGCTGTTTTCTCTCATTTAATGATTTAATGCACTAAACATTCATAAATCGTTTTATTCAAGCACTTCAAATTGCATGTACACAGGTGAAGAAATGAATCACATTTTAAGTAAAAATTTGATATTTAAATATTTCAGGTAATAAACATACATGTAATGAAAGATTATATTTTTAACTAATTTATTTAGTCAGACGTTTGAAACTTAGGCGGAAAGAGCTCAGTCTGGGGGCCAGACTTTCAAGCAAAGCGAGCATTGGACCAAACGGCCCCCCTCAAGTAAACTGTAGATGATAGACAAAGATGTCTGCCAATCAGAATTCTAGCTCCCGTGTTCTTGACCAATGAATGTAAATTGGTTTGTAGAAAAGAAGCGCATACGTTCGATTCGGCGGTTAAATCAAATGCCATATGAAAGAAGATGGAGTTTGTTTGACCCAGTAAAGAAACACGATTACTTGAGAAAGTTATTAAAAACAAGTGGCGCAGGGCAAAGGAAAAGGGAACAAGACGGGAAGTCTTTGGACATTTTTACAAAGGGGGTGCTGGGATTCCTTTGTAAAAATCCCAGCGCCAAGTTGGAGGTAAACTTCGACCTTGAATGCACAACAATACCAGTTTAGACTTTGAGCAATTTCCTAAAACTGTATTGTGTAACATTAAATCATGCCTGACTGCAACTGTATTGATGGCAGCTCTCCTATTCAGTGTTTGTAGCTTTCGGCGCAGCTCTGCTGATTAGCACCGCATTAGGTCAGCAATACACCAGCTGATGACCCTTGCTGTGATTCACTTTGTCTGGTGTCTGATTTTCTAATATTTTATGTTTTATTGATAATTTTTGTACATATGTTTTGGCAGTTCTGTGATCATGTCAAAGCAGCAGCTTATATTAAAAACAGAAAATCACTCTTATAAACGTAATTGGATACCCTGACTGTGTATCCCCGTGAAAAATGAACCCATTTAAACAAAGAAATTCCTCCATGGGTGATGCCACGATAGAGAGCGTTCATTTTATATCGTCAACACCGGTGCTGTAAGTGGTCCGTATGAAACGTGTGTGATTGAACAACGGTACCATAGCACTTTTAGGGTAAGACTCTTTACGCAAGACTCGCTACATTTACCTAGTTATATGCGCGAGGTGAAAGAGCGAAAAGCGCGCTGAAGTGTATGGGAAAACATCATCGGCGCGTCGCCCCCTCCAGACGGTGTTTTGACGCCCCCTTTGGTGCCCCTATGCATAAGCGTACGCATATACAACGCATAAGCTGCGTTGCAAAAAGGTGCAAAAGTGGCACCTTTTGCGCCACTGAAAATACCTAATTGTTTCCGTTGTTTTAAAAGGTTTATGTCAGTCAGCCTTTTCCCCATGAGACACTTTCCGACCGCCCTGCACCTTAGGGGGTTAAAAAAAAAAACAAAAACAAAAAAACCGACACGCACATTGTGCAAGACTCTGAAACTCGGACATAAAATGAACCAGATGTGAATTATGGCATAAAAACAGAGAATCCAACGCTGAACAGTGAAAAATCGACACATGATGTGAAACATATGATTAGGCGACGCAGCAGGTGATGAGTGAATTTTCACTCATCACCTTTGCCCAGCGCCACTTGTTTTTAATGAATGATAAAATAAATGTAGCAACAGGACAGAAACTAAAGTGGACAAAGCAATAAACCAAGAGAGGATAATACTAATCAAATGAAACTAAATGGAAATGAAAAAAGAACAAAATGCAAGATTAAACTAAGAAACTAAAGTAAATACAGAGGAATAAACTGATATGGCAAGACCTTTCAAGCAATAATTAATACAGAGGACTGTGGCAAGAATAAACAGACGCTATTTCCAGATAAAAGGTAAAATAATATTGTTAAAATGTCATGGGTTTGTTGAAATCACATCTACTACCGACAATAAATTTATCTTACAGACCGTAACAGTAAAGAACTGATCACTTATTTATGTTTGATATATTTATTTGTTCAATATTATTTTTCATGTCAGTATATTTATTTGTTCAATATTATTTTTCATGTCAGTGTTAATGTCATGAATCTGATGACTCCATGACACTTTCAATTTGACTCATTAGGATTTGATTAAGAACCAGATTTGTTATTTGTAATTTCTGTCCAGTAAAACTATTAATCTATAAATCAATAGAGAGGTCTATATAAAGATACAATCCCATGTTTCTGTCTCATATTTATATGGCATTAAAAGGATGTGGAACTTTTGTTTTTCCACTGAAAGCGCTAGTTTGCACATCAAATTCCATGTGGGTGAAGTTTTATGGATGATACTCTGATGTCCCATTCTCCTGAAGGCAGCACAGAGCTGCACCACCAGAAACTGATACACACTGAAGAGAAGAAGAGCTATGATTAATGTAGTTACAGTTCTAACAATGTTTACAGTTCTAACAATGTTTAATGTTGCAGAGTCTTTTTACAGAGTCTTTTTACAAATTGTTCAAAGTTTAAACTGCCATGTTGTACATCTTTTATCTGGTCATTTTGTGGAATATTTAACAACTAGAAAATGACACAGAATAATATTTTTTCCACTCTGGCTGCTGTTAGGTCTACCGATTTTATCTTGAATGTTCATTGCATTTTTCATAGACACCTGTGAAAATAATTTCTATTCCCAAGGCTTTTTTGTTCTCTGGGAAATTATTTTTGATGATAAATACAGAAACAAGCATAAAAATCAAAACATCTACAATTGTGATAGTTAATATTAATAATAAAAGTGTAAAGTCAGTGTAAAGTAGCCTACAAATTCTTTGGTGGGGGCGGTGAGGGACCTGGATAAAGGCTGGGGGGACGTTGGGCCAAAAAAGGTTGAGAAACATTGATTTAGTTGGTAATGTTTCATGTTCTAAATTACTTGCTAAAACATTGACTGAAAGGACTCTTTTTTTAATATTGAGGGATTTTAACCTGTAAGGCAAACCTTTATGGAATGGACATTTTACATATTGTTTTGAGTTGAAATGTACTGAAGTCTTATTTAAGTTTGAATGTTTAGCTTCTTAATTGTATTGTTAGAAGCAATTGTTTGCACTATTCAAAGACACTTTTTATTAAACTGTGGGAATAGCAACGCTATAGTAAATTTCTATCATAACTATAAGATTCAGGCTCAGGATTTTTTTTACTTTAAGTCCTGCTATAGTTTAATTCTATTTTATCCTTCTAGTTATTTCTTATTTCGGCCTCCCTGCAGGGTTTCTTGTAATGTTTATTTCTTAATTTGATCACCATAGGTTCTTCTTCCATTCTTCCATGTCTGAGTCTGTATCTTTCTTTAGTAATTCTAGTTGGGTTATTTCTTTGTTTAGATCTTCTAGTTTCTCTTGCTCTGTGTTCCATCCATCCATCGATCAATCCATCAATCAATCAATCAATCAATCAATCAATTTCTTCCACTTATCCGGGGTCGGGTCGTGGGGGCAGCAGCTTCAGAAGGGAGGCCCAGACTTCCCTCTCCCCAGCCACTTCTTTCAGGTCCTCCGGGGGAACCCCAAGGCGTTCCCAGGCCATCTGAGAGACATATTCCCTCCAGCGTGTCCTGGGTCTTCTCCGAGGCCTCCTCCCAGTGGGACATGCCAGGGACACCTCACCAGGGAGGCGTCCAGGAGGCATCCTGACCAGATGCCCAAGCCACCTCAACTGGCTCCTCTCGACGTGAAGGAGCAGCGGCTCTACTTTGAGTCCCTCCCGGATGACAGAGCTTCTCACCCTATCTCTAAGGGAGAGCCCAGCCACCCTGCGGAGGAAACCCATTTCGGCCGCTTGTATCCATGATCTTGTTCTTTCGGTCATGACCCAAAGCTCATGATCATAGATGAGGGTGGGAACATAGATCAACCGGTAAATCGACAGCTTCGCATTTTACCTCAGCTCTCTCTTCACCACGACAGATGGGTACAGTGCCTGCTTCACGGCAGACGCTACCCCAATCCGCCTGTCGATCTCCCGCTCCCTTCTTCTCTCATTCGTGAACAAGATCCCCAGATATTTAAACTCCTCCACTTGAGGCAGGACGACACCCCTGACCCGGAGAAGGCACTCTACTCTTTTCTGGCTCAAGACCATGTCCTCGGAATTGGAGGCACTGAGCCTCATCCCGGCCGCTTCGCACTCGGCCGCGAACTGCTCCAGCGAGAGCTGCAGATCACGATCTGATGAAGCCAACAGGACCTCATCATCTGCAAAAAGCAGAGATGCGATCCTAAAGCCACCAAAACAGATCCCCTCAACACCTCAGCTGCGCCTAGAAATTCTGTACATGAAAGTAATGAACAGAGTCGGTGACAAAGGGCAGCCTTGGCAGAGTCCAACTCTCACTGGAAACGAGCCCGACTTACTGCCGGCAAAACTCTGACATCGGTCATACAGGGACCTGACAGCCCATATCAAAGGGGTCGGTACCCCATACTCCCGGAGAACTCTCCACAAGGGACCCCGAGGGACACGGTCGAACGCTTTCTCCAAGTCCACAAAACACATGTAGACCGGTTGGGCGAACTCCCATCCACCCTCCAGGACCCTTCTGAGGGTTCAGTGTTCCACGACAATGACGAAAACCACACTGCTCTTCCTGAATCCGAGGTTTGACTATCCGACGGATCCTCCTCTCCAGGACCTATTAATAGACCTTACCAGAGAGGCTTAAGAGTGTGACCCCTCTGTAATTGGAGCAAACCGTCTGGTCCCCCTTTTTAAACAGGGGGACCACCACACCAGTCTGCCATTCCAGAGGAACTGCCCCTGATGTCCATGCGATATTGCAGTCGTGTGGGTCAACACAACTCTATAACATCCAGAGCCTTAAGGAACTCCGGGCAGATCTCATCCACCCCTGGGGCCCTGCCACCGAGGAGCTTTTTGACCACCTCGGCGACCGCGTCCCCAGAGATTAGAGAGCCCGACCCAGAGTCCCCAGGCTCAGCTTCCTCAACAGAAGGCATGTTGTGGGATTGAGGAGGTCTTCGAAGTATTCCGCCCACCGGCCCACAACGTCCTGAGTTGAGGTCCAGCAGCACACCATCCCCACTATAAACAGTATTGGTGCTGCGCTGATTCCCCCTCCTGAGACGCCGGATGGAGGACCAGAATCGTCTCGAAGCTGTACGGAAGTCCTTCTCCATGGCCTCTCCAAACTCCTCCGACGCCCGAGTTTTTGCCTCAGCGACCACCCAAGCCGCATGCCGCTTCGCCCGCCGGTACCCATCAGCTGCTTCTGGAGTCCCACAGGACAAAAAGGCCCGATAGGACTCCTTCAGCTTGACAGCATCCCTCACCAAAGGTGTCCACCAACAGGTTTGAGGGTTGCAGCCGCGACAGACACCAACGACCTTGCGGTCACAGCTCTGATAAGCCGCCTCGGCAATGGAGGAACGGAACATGGTCCACTCAGACTCAATGTCCCCTACCTCCCCCGGAAAGAGTTTGAAGTTCTGCCGGAGAACTTCTGGCGGAGACGTTCCCAGCAGACCCTCACTACACGTTTGGGCCTACCAGGTCTGACCAGCTTCCTCCCCCACCACCGGAGCCAACTCACCACCAGGTAGTGGACAGTGGACAGCTCCGCACCTCTCTTCACCCGAGTGTCCAAGACATACAGCCGCAGATCCAAAATTAATCATGGAACTGCGGCCTAGGGTGTCCTGGTGCCAAGGGCACGTAAGGACATCCTTATGCTTGAACATGGTGTTCATGATGGACAATCCGTGACGAGCACAGAAGTCCAACAACAGAACACCACTCGAGTTCAGATCAGGGGGGCCGTTCCTCCCAACCACGCCCCTCCAGGTCTCACTGTCACTGCCCATGTGAGCGTTGAAGTCCCCCAGTAGAACAAGGGAGTCCGCAGGGGGGCACTCTCCAGTACCCCCTCTAAGGACTCCAAGAAGGGTGGGTAATCTGAACTTCTGTTCGACCAGTAAGCACAAACAACAGTCGGAACCCATCCTCTCACCCGTAGGCGGAGGGAGGCTACCCTCTTGTCCACCGGTGTAAACCCCAACGTACAGGCGCCAAGATGGGGGGCAACAAGTATGCCCACTCCTGCCCGGCGCCTCTTACCGTGGGCAACTCCAGAGTGGAAGTACATCCAGCCCCTTTCAAGGATACTGGTTCCAAAACCAGAGCCATGCGTCGAGGTGAGGCCGACTATTTCTAGCCGGAACTTCTCAGCCTCGCACACTAGCTCTGGCTCCTTCCCCACCAGAGAGGTGACGTTCCACGTTCCAAGAGCCACCTTCTGCAGCTGAGGATCAGACCACCAGGGTCCCCTCCCTCGGCTGTCGCCCGTAACACAATGCACCCGACCCCTTTGGTCCCTCCGACAGGTGGTGAGCCCATTGGAAGGGGGACCTACGTCTCCTCTTCGGGCTGAGCCCGGCCGGGCTCCGTGGGTAAAAGCCTGGCTTCCAGGCGCTCGCCATCGTCCACCTCCAGGCCTGGCTCCAGAGTGGGGCCCCGGTGACCCGCGTCCAGGCGAGGGAAAACCAAGTCCAATGTTATCACTCATCATAAGGGGTTATCATAAGGCTGCGCTTTGTCTGGTGCCTCACCTAGGACCTGTCTGCCTTGGGTGACCCTTCCAGGGCATAAAACATAGCTCCTAGGATAATTGGGACACACAAGAGTTTGGGTCCACCGCCACATCATGACACAAACCAGATGAAAGAACCCATCTTTAAACCTTTAATTTTTTTATTAAACAATAAAGGTGGAAAATTTTATGAAATAGATCACACTATAATAAATATTTGTTGTATTTAACATATTTCAGGTAAGTGAACATGTAATGAAATAGATCCAGTCCTAGAATTTTATGCAAATGAACATTACGGGTGATGTTCATGATGATCATCTGAGGTAATACATTTTATGAATATTTTTTTAAATATAATTTTGGTTAAAAAATAAAAAAGCAGCCAAAATGGAATAAAAATATGCCTAATCTATATAGTTTAGTAGAATAATTTTACACAGAAATTGAGTTAATAGGTCCCATGACCTAGAAGCTATTTAAGAAAAATACAAAATTTTGACTACAGAAATAACTAAAAAATATATAAAAAGTGTTAAAATGTATTAAAGGTGAGTGTGCCTCATCTATACAGTCTAGTACAGGGGTGGGCAACTCCAGGCTTCCAGGGCTGGTCTCCTGCAACTTTTAGATGTGTCTCTACTTCAACACACCTGAGTCAAATAATGAGGTCGTTCTGAAGAACCTGACTGCATTTAGGAGGTGATTCAGCTGTTGGATTCAAGTGTGTTGGAGCAGGGAGACATCTAAGAGTTACAGGACTCCGGCCCTCGAGGACCAACACACTTCATTTAAATATTAAATGAAGAAAACATTTAATATTTAAATTATTTAAATTATTGAATATGACTTAAAATTTTAATAGAAGAAGATAGTGTGCCTCGTAGCATGAATTACCACTTTTTCGTATCAGTTGGTCACAAGACAAAGCATTTATTTACAGGAGTGTTCGGAAATTGACAGTCCCTATGTGAACCTCCGAGTGCTTGAGGAGGGACTAGTAAAGAACAGCTGGCCGAAATTAGTTCATAAATCGGATCAACCTTGAGCTGAACGTCCCTTACTCCACGGAGCGCGGAATGTCCAGTATCCAACTTGAAAACAACTTCACTGCGGTCGGTAACACAATGGAAAACACCGGTGTTCTGAATAGTTTGTTTTGGTCTGTGGACACCAAAAATAGCGCCGAGCGACGTAAACATCATACGCTGTGACGTCAGCTCCAAAGCTCTATTGCAATATTTGAATGAATTTTACATGTTTACTAGAGCATTTTTTGCAGCATTTCCTCCTCCAAAAGGACCCTATTAAATTAGCTGTGGTTGACTTAACTTTATTGGTGACAGATCATTAAACCTAGAGGACACACATGCACAGCAGTCACTCATGCAGTTCTGTGTGAACAGGATAAAAATTAAGCAAATTAAGGTGTAGTATTATCTAAAATCAAAATGTTTAAACTTTACATTATGTCATAATGTCATTCCCTCATCAAAAACACACCTGGAATGTTGCTTTGATTCCTTCATCCATTCTTAAGAAATCCTTGACGTTTCCAAGGCAACCGAGCCACTGCCTTTTTACACAGGTCTTTCTTGGAGGTGCAGTCCCCAAGCTGAGCTTCCCTCTCACAGAGCAGCCCTCTTCCACGACTCCCCCACTTAGCTCCTTCAGACTAGCGCTAGCTGCAAATAGCAAACACCTGGTGGAACTGTGTATTTGCTGATCTTATCATACAAGCTACCTCTCACTCCATGCTGGTAAAAATGGTAAAGTCTCTTAAAGCAAAACCTCGCCCCTGACAAATTTGGAATAATTCCAGAAAAGTGGGCGGAGCCAAGAGATGCTGCATGTGAGGATGAGCGGCTAGGGTAAGCGAGGCTGCTATCAAGACAAAAGAAGCATTGCTTTCAGCTTGTCCACTTTGTCGCTGTATTTATTGATTTTTCAGACTCCTGTAGTGACTTTTTTCAAAACTATAGCTATTGCTAACTCGCTCTTTGTCTGTGTTGTTGGAGCCCTGAGTGAGCAGCGAGAGTGGCCATTATCCTCCATTAGCTTCTCCTCCTTCTTCAGTCTGACAGTAATCAGTTTAACACCAAAACCTTCTCCAACAGTCAGAGCAGAGCAGACCCATTCCAATCCGTAATGTTGCCATTGGAGATGGAGTAGCAGGAGATGTTACTGCATCTCCATCTTATTTGACCAGCAAATTCTACTTTGTTCATGTAATAATATACAGTGTGCAGGACCGGCAAACCTGTGGCTGTACAGTTGCGACCAATAGGAAAAGTCAACTGCTTAAGAATAATTTGAACAAAGAAAGCCAGTATTGATGCAGTTTTAGGCAAAATGAGACCAAATTAAATAAATTGTACAAACATGTCAGAATTTGTACAGAAACATAATGTTACTGTCATGATTTGCGGTTTTGGTGAGGTGAGAGACGCAGGTAGACCCAGGATGACGTGGTAAAAATGATGTTTTAATGAATATAATCCAAAGCGGAGGCACAAGGAAACAGAGAGGTTACACACGACGTAACACGACGAGGATCCGACACAGACAAAGACAACAGGTGGACTTAAATACACAGGGAGGGTAATCAAGAAACTAGACACAGCTGGGATCAATAAACAGGGAGGACAGGACAGAGACTCACAGGGAAACAGGACTAAACACAGAAAATCTCAAAATAACTATACAAAAAAACACCAATCACAACAGTTAGAACCACAAATAACCTATTTCGACAGTTTATCAACAAAAAGTTTGATTTGCGGATGAGTTTCACTTAAGGTGTTAAATTACAAAGTAGGTTACAGAGTTACTTGATTGTGCTATAAATTGGCACTGTGTGACTGGAAAATATATAATACTGCCCCTATAAGTTTTTCATTACACACAATAAAAAAAACGTGACATTGGAACTACCAAGGCCCCCACCAAGGCGACGATAAGTTAAGTGTACATTTGTGCTACATTTGGCTTGTTGTGTGCTCGAGGTGAAGGAGCGTAAGGGCGCTGAAGTGTATGGGAAAACATAATTGGGCGTTCAGCCCCCTGCAGGCGGGTTTTGACACCCCCTCTAGTGCTGCGCAACTATGCGTTGCATGCGCTGCATACCCACTTTTTGCGCCACTGTGCTGAGACAGTGCATGTAGCTTACTTCGGAAGAACAATGTAGCTTCTGTGATTGAATAAATGCATCCATGGCTCAGTTATTTTAGCAGCAATGTGGCTTGAACACTGTATTTGTAAAATTATTGTGTCACTGTTCGTATCTCCTTCCCTAAACATGTGGATTTTAATGTGATGAATTGTGTAAAGAAAGTGCTTGAGTTTACCTTCATAATCATTCTTTCATTGTAGTCATCACTTAAACTGAATGAATTCTCCCATCAGAAAAGTACAATGATAAGTATCTTTTTTTAAATCACTGAAATATAAAGTGCAGGTAGTGGATGGGTGCTTAATTGGGTGTTTGTTTGAATATTTGTAAAACCAGGACTAAGAAGATGACTTAATTATAACAACAATAGCATTCATTCTTTATCGCTCACATTCACAGTCACTCTCTCTCGGATCACATGGAGGCGTTCAGCACAGAGTTGTCTGATTACAGAGAATACCAAAGTGAGAATAGGAGAGGCGGTTTTGGCTGCTTGCTTCTGTACTTGGCTTTCAGTCTAATTTTGTTAAAAGCCTGTTGTATCTCACGTGTATTGCATTTACTTAACATGGAACTTTTGTAGAGACATTTTTGTCGTAACAGTTTGTTTTTCATAATCAAAAGTAGCAAAGGATTACTGACAATCAACATAAAGATACGTTGAGTATATATACCAAAGAGCCCCATAGTTGCAACAAATTGGTCAGACACATCAGGTGTAATCAGAGTATAGAAGATTATGAACTAAATTGTTCTTGTTAAATCAAAGGGAATATCATAGATGAAGATTAATTTCATGACAAAATCTTTGGTTCTTTCTTTTGTGGAACAATTTTCTCTGCTTGTGCATTGCATGCCTAATTCAATTAAATTAATTTGTGAAAAACTACTCAACCCCTCAAGCTTTGCAAGAAAAATAGGTCAAACTCATTTCCAGTTATAAGTACTGTAAAATATTCTGGTGTGATCTGAATCTGCATGTAATTCCCAAGGTGACAGAAAAACTTGGACTCTGGTAGCACAACATCTTTTGTGGTTGGTGCTTTACAAATAAACAAAATTAAGTGGAAAGAGTGGTTATATTAGTAAGCCGTGCTGTAATTGTGCAAACCATTGCAGCAGTGAATGGAACTAGCTGAAAATGTCTCTTTCCGATGCACATTCCGTTCCTGTTTTTGCTAGCTCTGTTCTAGCTCAGGGCTGTTCAAAGTCCGTCCTGGAGGCCCGGGATCCTCCATGTTTTAGTTCTCTCCCTAGTGGTAGTAATAACCTCCTCAGCAAGTCAGTGTTCTGCTTAAGCCATCTAATGAACCGTCATTAGATCCTGGTGTGTTAAACCAGGGAGATAACTAAAACATGCAGGATACCGGCCCTCCAAGACCCACTTTGGAAATCCCTGGCTCTAGCTCCAGTACAGTAAGAAAGTTGGGTTCCTCACAACAAAATATTGTTTTGTCTTTGCTTCTAATGTTAAAAAGTGGCATAAAGTCTGTCATTTGTTTTGCTACTGCAGTTAATTCTTATGTAGAAGAATGCAGGAGGAATGTTTGACAGTCAGAATTGAATTATTTGGAAAAAAAACAACAAAAAAACCCATCTACTACAACAATTATAATGGAGATTGTGTGATTTTTAGCAAACAAACTGAATGAATACGTAGTTCCCACAAATCTGAACCAGACGTGATCTGCACCATCTTAGTAGGCATGTGCATGCTCAATGCATAGCAGACCCATGGCTTCCAGACCAGTTAAAAGAAAAATATGTGGACAGTCTTGGACACTGTGCAAGACAAAGATACATGAACAAAGTCACTGCTGATCCATATGAGACGGAGAAGGAAAACATGTCAGACGATGCGGATCTCATCTCTGACTTAACTTAAAACAAGATGATTTTTACAAGTATGTTTTCATCAATATTAAGGAATTATTTACTTTAAACAAGTCTCTATACCTTGCTGAAAAGTTACTTTTAATTTTATCTGCTTGCTTGTTTTTCTTTTCCAGCCTCCTCTTTCCTCAAGCAAGCTTTTGAAGGTGAGTACCCGAAACTTCTGCGACTGTACAATGAGCTGTGGCGCCGTCTGCAGCAGTACAGCACAAGCCTGCTAGGAGTTGTGATGAGCAGCGGAGGGTTGGACATGCCTCTGGACATGACCAATGCAGAAATTGAGAGCCAGGACCTGTTCACACATGGAAAACAGGACTACAAGTGAGTTCATTCAATTTCACCAACTAAACCAATTAAAGCCACTTTCATTTTGTCTGGAATGAAGCTGGGTTGCAAAGCATTTTTCAGAGTATTAATTTCTCACTGTTTGGTGCTACCACTCTTTAATACCAAAATGATCAGTTGTACAGCAACAGGAAAAACACAGTTGGCTACACTGTCCCTGCTTAATAGCAGCAGCCTAGTCCGCCGTTTACATAGATTGGTAGAGTTGTCTGCTCTATTTAATAAAAAAAAGCTTTTCAATAAAGAAAAGTCAGGGTTTCCCCCAGAAAACTTGCTAAGCCCGGTGGTTGGGGCGTCGAGGTGGTCCACTGGCGGTCCACCGTGTTTTTGTATTAAAAGATGTTAAGTTGACGGGAAATGTAAAAGTATTACTGTGTAATTATATGTTACTGGAAAATATCTCCAGTGAAATGCTATTTAAACCCACCACTAGTCTAAAAACAACAAATTTGCACTTCTGTCTAATCCAAATTAAGTCATTTTCTCCATCAGGCCCCCCAAGGGTTTCAGTGGCCCCATAAACGCTAATACATTAAAACTTGTTTATTGAGATGATCAACGCTGTTAAATTTTATTCAATTGCTTAGGCATACATAAATTAAATTATTTAAAATTGTTTAACATTTAAAAATAAGATTTTAAGGAGCTGGCAAGTTTACTTTGTAAAACGTCAAAGAACAATATTCATAGTTAGATTGTTTTGTTACCATAGCAACAATCTGGTTCTGCAAGTTTAATCTTTGAATTTACAAATACAATTTAATAAACTGCGATTATAACTTATTGCTTTTTAGGCTGGCCAATTAAACTACTCCCTTCCCCCATATTTCACTAAATCTAACACAGAAGTCAGATTCTGCTCCAGGCCTCAAACAGCCTTGGACTGGCCCTGTAATCTGCTGCACTACGCAGAGATGCGCAGCAAACGGGAGATTTAATTCAGTGCTGCTAATGTGGCTTTAGTAGCTCTTCCATTTCGTGTCTGTTGAGTTTTATTTATGTTTTCCCATCCAGCTGAAAAATGTGTAGTTGTGCCACTGAGTTTGAGTGAAAGGAGCAGCGTGGGATCCGTGCTGAGGTTAACTTTAGACATCCAGCTGCTGCAGCGCACGAGGCAATGCGCAGAGGCCAGCGGTCTGATTGGTCCGGCTTTACTATAAACATATCTTCTATGAAAATATCTTTTAGGAAGAAATCTGCTCTGATAGTGAAACACTCGGAGCAATCACTTGAATCCGACTTAAAAAAAGGCGATTTTTAAAAAAATTTTCCTTAAAAAAAACAAAATAAAAAACCCCCAAAGGCTTAGCCTGGTGGTGGCGCTAGTAAAGCATGGTGGGCGCCAGGCCTATAATACACTGGGGGGAAACCCTGCTATCTATTATAAACCTACCCTTTAGGAATAAATCTGCTCTGCTAGTAAAATGCTCAGAGCAAGAGATACTTGAAGCCTGGCCTTTGAAAAAACCAAATATATAGATATATAGGTATATCTATATCTATAGATATAGATCTATCTATATCTATATAGCTATATATATCTATATAGATATATATAGCTATATAGATATAGATAGATCTATCTATATAGCTATATATATCTATATAGATATATATAGCTATATAGATATAGATAGATCTATCATATCTATAGATATAGATATATATCTATAGATATGATAGATCTATAGATATAGATAGATCTATCTATCTATATCTATAGATATAGCTATTTATATCTATAGATATATAGATAGATATAGATATACTTTTTTTTTGCTTTTCTTTTCTTTTAATTTTCATAGACATAAACAAAACATAAACAAACAACGCTTAACCTGGCGGTGGGGCTAATAAAGCATGGCGGGCCACCAGGCTTATAATACACTGGGGGAAACCCTGGAAGCAGACTGCTATATAACTTCCATGTACCTACAAAAATGTACACTCACTCTTCATAGGCATTAATCTATTTCAGTTTGAGGTTTTAATGGTGCTATTGTTGTTTTATGCATCCTTGCATCCATGAACGAATAAACTGGTATATGAAGGCTAAAAAGAAGCTGTAGTGGCTGTGGGTGATAGGCTACTGGGGAAAGATTCTATTTTTGTCTTTGTCTTGATGAATTTTTTATTATCTTAGCATATGTTTTAAAAACATCCTCCCTCTCTATTCATCTCTTATAGAGTTTGTACAGCAAGGTGAGCAAACAACGTAATTCATCCATTACGCTGAACACAGGGGCTAGTGATGTGACACAAAAAAGTTTGAAATTGTTCAGCTTTTCAAACTTTTCCAGGGAGTGGAAAAATAGGAAAATCCATCCATCCCTGTGTGTTGAGCCATTACTAAAGAAATGAGAGGGAAGGCGTAGCTTGATGCACTACAGTAAAACTTTCTGTCATTCTCTTGGTTGAAAGAGAGAGAGGTGCGACAAAAACAAACAAGGGATTATTATCACCTCCTTTTATTATTGAGCCCATTTTAATTTATTGTGTGAATAATTGAGTTATTGTTTATCACGACAGGCCCTCTACACACCTATGACATCACAGACGCTGTCCTTTGAATTTGGTGCGGATATCAGTCTGAACAGTCCTTTTCTTCCTTGCCAGAAAGGACACAAAGTCCATGATTTCCAAAAATGTGGACACTATTCCACTTTGCATCAGTCCATCTCAGATGAGCTTAAGCCCAGAGACGCCTTTGGTGTTTCTTAGAACACCAAACCCTCGTGAAAGGGTTTTCACTTTGTATGGTAGAGTTTTAACTTGCACTTGTAGATGTAGCATGGAACATACATTACCACATATCTGTTACATTGATGTTGGTTTTTACTGCATTGCCGCCTGAGAGACTGAATGTCTGTGACATTATTTGATCTGGTGTCTGTGTGTGTTTATACAGTCCAGAAAAAGCCCTGAAGGACTCTCTGCAGCCGTATGAGGCAGCATACCTCTCCAAGTCCCTGTCCCGTCTGTTTGATCCCATCAACCTGGTGTTCCCCATAGGGGGGCGCAACCCACCCTCCAATGATGAGCTGGAAAGCATCATAAAAACCATCAGCAGGTGAATTCACTACATGCTAGCTGACTGTCTTACAGCACACATGTACTTGAAGTTTCAATGTGTCAGAGGTGTGAAAAAATCAAACTTTATTTGTTATTTTAAATATAATAGAAAGGACATTCTGAATTAACTTGATAGCTTGAAATTTCTCACACAGATTGAAGCGTTTTTTCTGAAATTCAAAAATAAATGTAAGATAAATTTACTGATCTTTGTATTTCACGAGGTGTTCTATGTAACCTTTCAGTGCTTTCAAATGACTTTTGTTGTAAATTGACATCATATGAAAAAACAGAATTTGTTTTTGTTGCAAAAACACAAATATCCAAAAGAATCAGAGTCTCAAAGAGATGAAGACCCTGTTAGAAGGCGTGATTCTGTTTCATAAAGGTGACTTTTCTCCCCGCAGGTCCAGTAAAAGTCTTGATTGAATAAAAGTGTTGTGACTTTTGTTGCCACTATTAAAGTCAGTATGTGGCAGAGCTAAAAAAAAAAGTGCTTTTAATTTTTCTAACTTTCCTGAACTTTTGGCACTGTTAACATTTACTGTTTCTTCTCTGTCATCTATGATCTCATTGTTAGTTGAAAATTCAGGTATATTTTTGTCACTTATTTTGTTTGTAGGTAAAATTGCAACACTCCCTTCTCTTGAATGTACATGTCAAGGATAATGTTGGTGCCAGAGATCAATATTATGTGTTCATACGAAATGTTGAGTTCTTTCCATAGAAAATATGTTTTCAGAAACCTTAGACATATGAGTCATTTATTAAAAGCTTCCATATTTCTGCATTACTAAGATGCATTTGACTGAGACTGTTTTATTTCCAGTGAGCTGAATGTGGCATCAGTGGATCCTAACCTCTCTCTTGCTGTGGCCAAGAATGCTGCAAAAACCATCCAACTCTTCTGTGTAAAGTCTGAGCAGCTGGTATGTACAGCAGCCTGTTGTACCCATCATTAAGACACTTACATACATGAGTCACATACATACAACTCATGTATGTGAGAAATTGTTAGCTCTAAGCTAATCTTAGCATTCATGTAGTATCTTAGCATGTCAGAAATAAGCACCAGTTTTTTAAGCTTCTGATGAGTTGAAATTTGTGAGCCAACAAAAATTAGCCCAAAGTGCAGAGGCATTGAGTGTGGGAAACAAAATTATGAAACTTAAACATTACATAATGTCTACTGCTTAATGCTAATAAAATAATCATGATGAGCTGGCTATTAAAAAATGTGAGCACTTTGTCACATCTTCAATTTTCACCAATAGCCTCTCTTGACAAAGAATATAGACATGGCAAAAAAACTGACACTTCAAAGGTTACAAACCCAAAACATTCATGCAGTTCCCACAGAAGGAAACTGTAGAAAAAAGAGAAATATTCTGCCGTATTGTACTGCAGAATGTCTGAATACAGTACCAACACCACCTACTGAAATTAAAGTTATATCATGATATTTTGTGGTCCTTAGTGTGACAACAATAAAGGTGACAGTAAAAAAAGTTTTTAGAATGTATTTGCAGTTTAGTTTTCTTTGGTTACTGCAGGTATGAACCCCACCAACACAAATTCTGCTCTTTGACAAGATCAATCCAAATTATTATCACAGTGAGATAATGAATTAATTAGATGCTAAATTTCTATCACACACCTCATACCTCATGTTAAGCATGGTAGCAGAGGGGTAGTATTGTGGCCTTATTCTGCAACCTCAGGACCTAGGCATCCTCTAGTCCAGTGTTTCTCAATCTTTTTGGGCCAGCGCCCCCGCCCTAACCTTTATCCAGGTCCCTCACCACCCCCCACCAAAGAATTTGTAGGCTACTTTGCACTGACTAATATTTTATTATTAATATTACTATTGTAGATATTTACTATTGTAGATAGTTACATTTTTATGCTTGTTTCTGTATCTATCATCAAAAATAATTTCACAGAGAACAAAATAGTCAAGGGAATAGAAATTATTTTTACAGGTGTCTACAAAAAATGCAATGAACATTCAAGTTAAAATTGGTAGGGTTAATTTCACAGAGAACAAAATAGTCAAGGGAATAGAAATTATTTTTACAGGTGTCTACAAAAAATGCAATGAACATTCAAGTTAAAATTGGTAGGCCTAACAAAAACATTCTTATTCTTTGCCATTTTGTAGTTGTTAAATATTCCACAAAATGACCAGATAAAAGATGTACAACATGACAGTTTAAACTCTGAACTATTTGCAAAACAACTGAGCTCTGCAACATTAAAACATGGATAGAACTGTAACTGTAACATCGTAGCTCTTCTTCTCTTCAGTGTTTGTCAGTTTCTGGTGGTGCAGCTCTGTGCTGCCTTCAGGAGAATAAGACATCAGAGTATCGTCCATAAAACCTCACCCACATGGCATGGAAAAACAAAAGTTCCACATCCTTTTAATGCCATACAAATATGAGATAGAAATATGGATTGTATCTTTATATCGACCTGTCTATTGATTTATAGATTAATAGTTTTACTGGACAGAAATTACAAAGAACAAATCTCGTTCTTAATCAAATTCTAATGAGTCAAATTGAAAGTGTCATGGAGTCAACAGCCTCATGACATTAACACTGACATGAAAAATGATATTGAAGAAATAAATATATCAAAACTAATCAAAAACATAAATGACAAGTTCCTTATCCTCTATAATATATTTCTTCTTAGTACTAGATGTGGTCCCATGGCACTTCAACAATATTATTTTACCTTTTATCTGAAAATAGTGTCTGTTTATTCTTGCCATACAGTCCTCTGTATTAATTATTGTTCAAAAGGTCTTGCCATAGAAGTTTATTCCTCAGTATTTACTTTAGTTTCTTAGTTTATTCTTGCATTTTGTTCTTCATTCATTTCCATTTAGTTTCCTTTCATTAGAATTATCCTCTCTTGGTTTATTGCTATGTCCACTTTAGTTTCTTTCCTGTTGCTAGATTTATTTTATCATTTATTGACCATCAGTGATCTTCATACCATACCATACCAACTTTATTTATAAAGCACTTTAAAACAACCACAGCTGATACAAAACACAACATAACAATAAAAACATAAAATCTCTTACAGTTTAAAAACAAAAACATGCAATTTATAACTAGATCCCGCTGGAGTTGAAAGCCAAGTAAAATCACCTCACCTTCACTCATCACCTCCTGTGCCGCCTAATCGTCATGTGCTTACACAATCTCACAATTTCACTGTTCAGCGTCGGATTCTCTGTTTTTATGCCATAATTCACATCTAGTTCGTCGCTCCGTTTTATGTCCTGCTTCTTCTGTTTCAGAGTTTTGCACAATGTGCGCGTCGTTTTTTTTTTTTTTTGTTTATTTTTTTTTTCTTAACCCCCTAAGGTGCAGGGTGGTCGGGAAACGTATTGATGGGCAAAAGGCAGACTGACATAAAGCTTTTAAAACAATGGAAAAAATTTCGGTATTCTGATTATTGAAATTTAAAAGTTGCTGCTTTGACCTTAGGGGAACTGCCAAAACACATGTACAAAAATACAAGACAAAGTGAATCACAGCAACGTCATCATCTGGTGAAACGCTGAACTGATGCGGTGAAGCTACAAGCAGGAGCAGAGCTGTGCCATAAAGCTAACAGAAGCTACAAACACTGAATAGAAGAAGAGCTACCATTGATACAGTTGCAGCCAAGCATGTTTTAATGTTACACACTACAGTTTTACCAAGTTGCTCAAAGTCTAAACTGGTATTGTTGCGCATTTAATATGTAAAGTTTACCTTCGACTAAACTCCCCCCAAAGGAATCCCAGCACCCCTTTTTGTAAAAATTTCCGCCAGTGCCCCGTGCCGTCAAAATAAGACTGTCTTGGCAATGTGAACATTTAGGTTACTACTATAACTCAAAATACAGCAGATTAGGAAAACATCATTCGTCATAATATTTCAGACTAGACCTGAAGACATCCTTGTGGAAATGAAGGTCTGGAAACATTGGTGAACTGAAATGAGTAAAGAATCCCTTCACAACACAAAGACTCTTAACATGGTCTTTTTTTGGTAGTAATTTAATGATTACTACAACCAAATTACCTGTAGTAGGTTTTCACTCTCTTTTTTTTAGTTTCTGATAACTAAAAAATGTTTCTTTTGGGATATTTTATCTCTGCATTGGTACAGGTTAAATATAACTTGTTGCCCAATTGCTAGAGCATAGGGAGACATTTGGGGAATTATTTTTAACATTTGCTGATTATGTCTTCTGTCTGTTAAATTTAACTGTACACTCTGTCACTTATTGAACCCTTTGTGTCCTTCCTGTCCACAGCTCTGTACTCAAGGAGATGCTAGTCAGGTGATTGGACCATTGACAGAGGGACAAAGAAGGAACATTACTGTGGTCAACACTCTGTACCGCCTACAACAGGCTGTTGCTAAGGTAACAGAGGAGAATTTCCAATTAACTTATTGAATTATACCAACTGTTTGTGTTTGTAGTGTGGTAGTTCTGACTTGCTGTTTCAGTTGATGTGGCGTACAGCAGCTGTAAGTTACTTTTACTGTGGTGTTGGAGATGCCTGTAAGATTGGTGAAAATGAATGCTGAAATATTGGATAAGGGTGCATAAAAACATAATTCTATTTCTAGAATTATGCTAATACATCACGTTAGCTCTGTTACTTTCATTGAGATTTTTCTTTAATCAAACTTTCATTTCTGCCTCTAGAGGAATTGTTTTCTGTTTTTTTGGACATGCATTCTTCTTGTTTTTGGATGCTGTGCAGATGGACTGTTTTTTGCCCTTTTGTTGCGATGCGTAACCATCGTAACAAAAGGGAGCAGTTGATTAATATTGCAAAAGCTGAAATAATACCACAACTGAAGCCAGGAATCCTAGAGGAGTTGAAAAGGAGACGTCATGGATGCAGAGCAGGAGCAATAAGGAGGAAGAAGGAACCATCAATTGTAATGTCTAGTTCAAACTTTTACGTTTTGCAATTTTCTTGCAGTCGCTCTGCACTTTCATAGAGATTTTTTTGTTGTTGTTGCCTTTTTCTTTTTCAAACCTTCATTTCTGCCTTTTTGGCATAAACCTAAGTTTATGCCAAAAAGGAAATAGTCACATATCCAAAAAACCTCATAAAACAGCTATCTGTTTTAATCTCACCTACATCTTTCTGTGACTTCCTGCAATGCATCTGCAACACTTAGGTGTTGAATCGGAATATTGGTGGAATATTTGGAATATTGGTGGAATATTTGGAATGTTGGTGGAATATTTAGTATTGGAATAGTCCAACACAAAATATTCCTCATCCCTTCAAAACACTCAATAAGCTTGTTGTCTGATTTGATTTGATTTGATTTGATTTGACTGACGTATTCCAGACATGTCTCAACCAGTGTGTGGAACATATCCACAGTAACTCTAGTATGAATCTGTGCTTCTATGCATACACACACACACACACACGCGCAGACACACACACACACACACACACACAAAACAAAAACCTTATAAAATGTGTTTATATCAATACATCTACTTTAATGAAATGCACACAAGAATAAATCTGTAAAACACATATCTATATCTGTAAGATATACTGTATCTCCACATTTATTCGTACTTACGTGTATGTACAACTGTGGAATAAAATGAGACCACTTAAAATGATCAGTTTCTCTGATTTGTCATTCAGACATAGTTATATGTCTGAATGAAATTATCATTGTTCTGTCAGTAGTTCCAGAAACTACTGACAGACATTTCCAAGTAAGAATTTAGTATATATTTATTTATTTATTTATTTTAGTATTTAGTATTTATTTGCAGAAAAATTATAAAAAGTCAAAACAACAAAAAAGATGCTGTGCTTTCAGATTTGAAATAATGCAAAGAAATGTTTATGTTCATTTAGAAACAATAATACTAATGTTTTAACTGAGGTTTTCAATGGAGTTCAGTGCAGTGGTCTGTAATTTTTTTCCAGAGCTGTATGTATGTGTGTATGTAGACACATATATTAGTCCCCCAGCATGCTGGGTTCATTATTTTTTTCTTATTTTATTTTATAAGCGCATCAGCAACAACATCATGCTGATGCGCATGGCATCTCTGTTCTGACGCGCATTTGACATGACTGCGCCATAACAAATGCTTTCAGGCAGAGTTGCAGTGCACGGCCGTGTGTATATCATATTTTTATTTTGTTCATTCTGGTAATTTAACCTCAAAATCATGTTTTTGCCTACAAGCTTTGATGAGAAGCTTTGGCAGCTTCTCGTCAAAGTGACGGTCTTCATTGTGAATATGTGCTGTACTGGACTATTTCTGCCCTTTCTAACAGATGTTTTTATCTAATTTGCAGATTATTTCTACTTTGGGGGCATGTCCACCAGCTGCGGTAGATGCCCTCTTGTCTTCTTTGGAGGTATTAAATTTCTCTCATGATTCAACTTTTTTTTTTTATTCATATGTTTATTGATATTTTCGCATATGGAACAAAGGTGTTTACATATTCCAGGGTGTAAGAATGCATAAACAAACTGTTTACACCATTGACTTTAAGATGCATGTTTTCAAGACCAAGGAAAACAGAACACCTCCAATAATAAAACAGGGAAATAAAACTAATAGTAAAAACACACTATTTTTTTTTTTTACACCTCCAAAAAAAAAAAAAAGGGGGGGGTTACGTTTCTACATTGAAGCAACAAACTCAACAATGGTTGTCATTTAGAGCAGTGGTCCCCAACCCCCGGTCCGTGGACCGGTACCAGTCCGTGGACCAATTGGTACCATGCGCCGCGCAATAAATAATTAAATATTTCCGCTTTATGTGTTATTTAAGTCTGAAGGATCTTTTATTTTGAAAATCCTTTAACCGGATGCTCTCGGTTACTTGCGCGCTAACACCGAGCTACAAGCAGCAAAATGAGTAAGAAACAGATCAGATGCCTTTGGAAACTCACTTACGAATCACGCGCGGACACCCCCCACCCCCCTCCGGTCAAAAGAATTTACCGACTCTTCACCTATCCCGGTCTGCGGTAATAAAAAGGTTGGGGACCACTGATTTAGAGTAGAATGTGTTCAAGTTTCCAGTTTTTGCATAACTAATTTTCTCAACTTTCAAAAAGGACATGAATTCATTTATCCACATTGTGCTGGATGGAGCTCTAGTTGATTTCCAGTTACAGAGAAGGTGGCACTTAGCGATCATAGATGTAAAAGCGATCACTTCCAACTCTCTTGTGGAGTACTGACTATATTGCTCTGGGAGACCAAAGATACCAGTATGAGCTGAAATGTCAGTAGTTCTCGAAAGTACAACAGACATGGTGTGAAAGTAAATTTGCCAGAAATTTGTGAGGGCTGAGCATGAAAAAAACATAAGTGCAAGATTGCAGGGTGAGCTTCCACAGCGGTCGCAAACATCTACCACGTTTGGGTAGATCTGTGCCAACCTAGTTTTGGAATAATAACATCTGAATACCACTTTGAAATGTACACATATAGACACATATAGAAGTTTTGTGAATGGCTGTCAGGGCAGCCTCCCACCAATGATCATCAAAAACCAGCCCCATTTCACACTCCCAAGCTCTCTTAGTGTTCTTAGTTAAAAATACATCATATGATTGAATCAAGTTATAAATCTTTGAAATTACAGACCTTTGCAGGGGGTTGAGTTGTATAAGTACGCCCCACGGCTGCTCAGGTGGCCGGTGAGGGAAGTTGGGAAATAAGGATTTTGCACAGGCCCTTATCTGGAAACAAATGGGAGGGTGGAAGATCAAATTCAGAAGCCAAATCACTAAAAGAGCAAAACAACTCTTCCCTATATAAATCCTTGAAACATTTTAGTCCCTTATCCTGCCATAAGGAGAAGGTCAAGTCAGTAAGAACACCGGGTTTTTTAAAAGTGGGGTCAAGACTATGGGGTCTGTAAATTTAAACTGTTTCCTAAACTGAAACCATATTCTCAAGGTATCTACAACCATAGTTGTAGACCATCGTTGGCAGGAACTTTGGCAGCTATGTGACGCACAAAACTAAACATTTCATTTACTTCTCTATATAAATGAAATAACCTTACCATTTTGGAAAGGTTATTGGTTTGGCCAGAAGGATTCACAGAGGTTGGACTTGTAAGCAAAGCCAAAAGTGAGGCTTGAGGGACATGAATGTGCTTCTAGTTGACACCAGGTTATATCAACTGAATTAGACCAGAAAGCAATTTTAGTTATGTTAGCTGCCCTGTAATAAAACTGAAAATTGGGTAGGCAGAGACCACCATAAAACTTACAATTCTGAAGTATTTTTTGTCTGGGTGTTTTACCATTACACAAAAAATGACAGATAGCTGAATCTATTGATTTAAAATAAACCTTCTTGGTAAAATACAGGTAGACATATAAAAAGAAAAAGAAATTTTGGCAGGATGTTAATTTTAACAGTACTTATTCTCCCAATCAATGAGAGTGGGAGGGACCCCCATTTTGGAAAGTCATTTTTAATATCCACCAAGAGTGGGGGAAAGTTTTTAGAGTACAGAGACTTAAAAGATCTTGGGGTATCTTGGGGTTATGTTG
The DNA here is from genome assembly GCA_033032245.1 of Poecilia picta. Classification (NCBI taxonomy): domain Eukaryota; kingdom Metazoa; phylum Chordata; class Actinopteri; order Cyprinodontiformes; family Poeciliidae; genus Poecilia; species Poecilia picta. The sequence continues at coordinate 17,620,979 of CM065375.1, forward strand.
ACCCCAAGATACTGAAAACCCAAAGGGCACAGCTTAAAAGGAACATCAGATTGGGAGAGCTGCAGGGCAATTGTGGGGCAGGTTCCTATTGGATCGGTGACATATAAAAGCAAATCATCAGCGTATAACGATAGCCTTAGTTCTGTATGATTCCTGACGATTCCATTAACACTGGGAGAGGTTCCCAGGAAAATGCTCAAAGGCTCTATTGCAAGTGTGAACAAGAAGGGTGACAGGGGGCAGCCCTGTCTGCAACCTCTATTTAAAATAAAATGTCCAGATTGGTTATAATACTGGCACAGGGCAGTATATAAAGATATAAAATTTTTACCAAATCCAAATTTTGTTAAAACCATAAACAGGTCGGGTTGAATGGAGTTCTATTCAACCCGATCAAATGCCTTTTCAGCATCGATTGATATGACAACCTCGGGCGCTACTGTAGTCTGCCTCGAATAAACAACATTTAACAAGGTACGGACATTGTAATAGAGTTGACGCCCCTTTATGAAGCCAGTTTGTTCCTTAGAGATAATTGTCGGGAGATCTCGAGCAAGTCTCTGGGCCAGGGCCTTTGCTAGAATCTTTGTTTCCACATTCATTAAAGATATTGGCCTATACTCCTATAGGTCAGGATCCTTGCCCTTCTTTAAGAGTACGCTGATAGAAGCCTGTCTTAGTGAAGAGGGGAGTGAGCCAAGTGTCAGAGATGCAACATAGACAGAATAAAGCAATGGAATAAGTTAGCTTAGAATGCTTTAAAAAAAATCAACTGGGAACCTGTCAGGTCCTGGCGCTTTGTTGTTTTGCATATTTTATAAAGCAGCGTTTAACTCTTGAACAGTCAGACCAGATTCTAGGTGATCAATCAGTTCTGAGTGTAAAGGGGGAAACTGATGCTCGTCTAGAAACGTATGCATGTCAGTCAAATCCGATGGTAATTTAGATTTATACAAGGACTCCTAGAACGATGAAAAAACAGAATTAATGACTTGCATGTCCTCCTGCAGGACCCCCGATCTGTCTTTAATACGACATATTAAACGTGAAGCTGCTTGTCGGCGCAATTGGTGAGCGTAATATGGCTTGTCACCATATTCATAGTACTTAGCACAAGAATGAAGCAAAAGGCGCTCTGCCTCATCAGTTGTAATGAGATCCAACCAGTTTGTAAGACCAAGCGACGCTTTGAAAGACTGTCAGAAGGGGCAGCTGCAAGCTGTTGGTCAACCAATTCCAACTCAGGAGTAAGCTTCTGAATGTTTGACATCCTCAATTTTCTCACATGCGCCGAATATGAAATTATTTGACCACGTAGGTAGGCCTTCAAAGAATCCCACAGGAGTGCCCTAGAGATTGGTTCAGAATCAGAGTCATTAAAGGCAATGAAATCCTCTGTTGCATCTGTAATAAATTTGTGAAATTTACCATCTGATAATGATGAAGTGTTAAATCGCCATTGAGAGGGAAAACGAGGCCCAGGCAAAATCTGAAGATCAAGAGAGACAGGAGCGTGATCCGAAATAATGATTGGGTGATATGTAGAATTTGATACTTTAGGCATAAATTTAGAATCTACAAAAAAATAATCTATACGTGAAAAAATCTGGTGAACATGTGAATAAAAAGAATACTGCCTACTGTTCGGATTACGAAATTTCCAGGGGTCAACACAACCATTATTTAGCATGAAACTAGCAATGAAACCATTGAAGATTGGGTTAGCAAGAGGACAGGTTTAGAATGGTCTAACTGAGGATTAATAGAACCGTTCATGTCCCCTCCAAAAATCAAAACAATCAAAGAAGGAAGAATTTCAAACAACTTGTTCATGAAACATGGATTGTCAAAATTAGGAGCATATACATTGACCAGCAGGGTAGGAACATGGAATTAGAGTACCTAAAACTATCAGATATCTGCTGTCTCTGCCTGGTTTTGGTCAATGTGAATGGCACAGATTTAACTGTCAGGATAGCAACCCCTCTAGCCTTTGAATTAAAACTAGAGTGGAGTACCTCTGCAACCCAAGGACACTTTAGTCTAGACTGGTCTAGACTAAAGTGGACCCTCATGTGCCTCATTTGCCTTAAAAAAACAATGTCAGGTTTCAAGCGCTTTAAATGAGAAAATACACTACTCCACTTGACGGCACCTCCTAAACCTCAAATATTCCAGCTGATAAATCTTACATTTGAGTTGTTTGCATTAGCCATGTGAGATATGCATTAACAGAATCTGCCCCCACGCACCAGGTACAAGGATGGGGAAAAGAAAAGAGAACAATAAACAACAAAACAAACAAAAAAAAGGACAATATTTCTGAACTGACATTCCACGTCCCTCATCCCTTCCCATGAGATAGCACCTTCCACTACCCCATCCCCAAACGATGGGATACCAGTGCAGACTCCAAAATGGAGTCATGAGCCTAAAGACTAAACTTAAGGTTTTGTACCCAACAGTCATTGTCAATTCACTCCAACTCAGTTGGAGCTCCCGCAAACACATGTAAACATAAGTGTGGCTAAGAACAGAACAGATACATTACATGTCGCCTAACCCTCTTATGCCTCCGGCCGGCCTGGACCGAGCTGGATGCAGAAGCCCAAACCGTACGTCCGGAACCTCTCTAAGCTGGCGTCTGACATCGTTGAAGACTGCATGGGCTCTCGCGGTCAGAGCGGTAAAATCAGGGAAGATGGAGATTGTGGAATCCTCCACTTTTACCCGCTGCTGGGCTCTGGCACGTCGTAAAATATCGGCGCAGTCCGAGTAATAATGTAAACGAGCTATTATGGGACGGGGCCGCTCACCGGGTTTCGGCTTGGCCTGCAGAGATCGGTGTGCCCAGTCCACAACTGGCACCTTCTCCAGGCCGAAGGCGTCTTTAAGCAGGGTGGGTGTCTGCGCTGACTGGGTTATGCTCCTCCGGTAGTCCTATGATTCTAATGTTATTACGCCGAGATCTTGACTCCAAGTCAAAATTATTCATATTTTTGGGCTTTGGGGGCGTCCTGAGCTGTGGTAGAGTCATTATAAAATGTAAAGGACAGGCAAAGTACACAAAAAAGCCCAAATGCACCTTAGAGAAAAAACTATTTGCAGGAGCTCCCTCCAACACGTCCTACTCCATTAGTCTCAAAACTGGAACCCTGTCATGATTCAACTCTATATATAGAGGTGATTTGATGTGGTTTTCAATTCAGGTCAAATCAGTCGTTTCCTTTCCAAATTGTTACCTGGCGCACAGCTGGAAATGTCAGTGTATTTTTGTTTAATTCAAAATTAAACATCTTTAATTTCTTAATTTCATTAAGATCTTTAAATAAAAGTAAACATTTGTTTATCTGAGGAAATTAAAAATTTTTACAATCCAGCTTTGTTAAAGGTTTGACTGAGCTTTCATGAAAACATAGCCTGGATGTTTGCTAGTGGCCTTTAGTTATCAGCTTTACTGGAAGAAGAGCATGGAGAAAAGGATTTCTAATTTTTGTGCCTGTTCTGCTTTGGACTAATTTTAATGAGTCAAAACAAGTCAAGAGCAGAGCTTCCCTTTGAGATGTTAAAATACTTGAAAAGAATATTTTTAGCCTTAATGTTTGTTTGCCTGTAGGTTTATGGCAAGGAAATCAGGATGGGTCTGTTTAGGCCTTTAAAACACAAATACAAATCTTTGTATTTGTGTTACAACCATCAACTAATGATATGTTTCTCTAACATACAGAGATCTAACACTGGGCTGGGGCTCAGAAGCTGTACTTATGTCATTGTGCCTGTTTAACTGTTTACCTGATTTGACCTCAGGGAGTTCAGACCCTGATGAGCAGCGCAGTGCAGCCTCTGCTGCAGTCTGTGAGCGACTCTATTGAGGCCATCATCATCACACTTCACCAAGAAGACTTCTCAGGGTGAGGCATTTGCTTTCTTTTTGTTCCTCTGAAATACTAAAGATGGAAGACAGGGTTTACCCCAGAAAACTTGCTAAGCCCGGTGGTCGGGGCATCGAGGCGGTCCACCGGCGGTCTACCGTTTTTTTGTATTAAAAGATGCTAAGTCAACAGGAAATGTAAAAGTATTACATTACGGGGAAATATCTCCAGTGAAATGCTATTTAAACCCACAACTAGTCTAAAAACAACAAATTTGAACTTCTGTTTAATCCAAATTAAGTCAGTGGCTCCATCAGGCCCCCAAGGGCTTCAAGGGCCCCATAAACGCCAATATTTTAAAACAGACCACAAATACATAAATGTAGCACTTGTTTATTGAGATTATCAATGCTGTTAAATTCGATTCAATTGTTTAGGCATTTATAAATTAAAAGATTTTAAATTGTTTAACATTTAGATCCAAGATTTCAAGGAGCTGGCAAGTTTACTTTGTAAAACTTCAAAGAACAATATTCATAGTTAGATTGTTTTGTTACCATAGCAACAATCTGATGCTGGGAGTTTAATTAGTAAATCTGAATTTACAAATACATTTTTAGGCTGGCCAATTAAACTACTCCCTTCTCCCATATTTCACTGATTAGCCACCTGTGACATTCAACAGGTTGTATTCTCGTTCCCAGTCAGGGAAAACCCCACAGGCTGAACAGTCAGCCTTATCTGACTGTTCATCCCTCCCTCCTCATCCCCCGTCCCCCGGGCCGCAACAAAATTTCCAAGTTTTGACCGGTCCGCGGTAATAAAAAGTTGGGGACCACATGCTAGTAGCAACACGGAGGATCAGCACTTTTACTGTTACAGTTACCATTCGGAAACCGTAATCAGTTCAGTTAAATCTAAACATGGCAACTTTTTCTTTTTCAACATAATAAATGTGATATTCAATTGACCTGTTATGACTCATATTTTGGGTGTCCTCTGCTGCTGCATCGTTGTGGAAAACCTAGAGCGGCAGAAATACTGAGGCTTATACAGTATGTGTATGTCTACTGATTTAAAAAAACAAAAACTTTGGGGTTGTGGCTCATAGTTTGGAAAATACGTACTATAATCCTTCCTGGATTTTTTTCTGTGAAGAACCCAGAGAATGTTATTTGATTGTGCTTTCTGGAAAACAATACATTTTTACATTTAGGCACTCTTGCAATCGTCACACGTTTTCTGTTACAAACTGACTCCGGCCCCCACCAGAGAAGGAAAAGGTTATGTGGCCCTCACAGGAAGAGGTTTGGGGACCACTGGCATAAACTATAAACCTATATAATATCAACCTATCCTTTAGGAATTAATCTGCTCTACTAGTGAAATGCTAAAACAAAAGAGATGCTTGCAGCCGGCTTAAAAAAAAAAAGTTATTTTTTTTGTTGTTTGCCTGGCGACGGTTTTTTTTTGTTGTTGTTCGCCTGGTGGCGGGGCTAGTAAACCATGGCCAGGTTTATAATAAACTGGGGGAATCCCTGCGGAGATGATCTCTCAGGCTGAGTGTTCTGGTTGGATCTTTGAAACATTCCAAGCAGAAGTTGTTTTGTTTTTTATGCTACAGCATAAAACAAAAACTTTGGCTACAGCATAAAAAACAAGGCCAGATATACAAGTTAAATACAAGTTAAAGTATGTCTGACCTCCACTTTTTTCTAGAGCCACAAACTTCTATTTGAACCAAGGAGGTGGTTGGGTTGAAATGAGCTCCTTTGTTATTTAGGAAATAGTTTTCCTAATTAGGAAGGCGCTCTTTACTAGGCCTATCACAATAACAAATTTTGCTGAGCGATTAATTGTCTAAAAAATTATTACAATAAACGATAATATTGTTTCAAGACCTTTTGACACTGATTAAATAGAAAGATACACTTTATTTTCAAAACACATAACACTGGAACTGATTAACTAAATAAACAAACCAACCAAAAACAAAATGGATTCTCGGTCTCCATCAACAAAAACGTAATTGAATAAAAACTAAACAACATAAAGCCAAAGTGCAAATAAATACTGCATTCAACCAAAAGAGTGCAGATTATGAAGTCTGTATACCAGGGGTGCCCAATTGCGGAAAGGTTTTGAATCAATCTCGACACGTGACAAACTGAAAGCCGCCAGGACGCTGAGACCAGCACTTCCTCTTCTGATAGGCTTATCAAAAATATGCACTAAGATCCTAAACGTTTGTAGCTTCATTAAAAAAGAATAACTATACTCTGTGGCAGGATGTTGTAGGGTTGTGTTGGCTCTGCAATATCGCATGAACATTGGGGGCTGTTCCTCTTGATTATTTAAAAAAGGGGGATTGGAGGATGTGCTCCAATTTACAGGGGGGTCACACTCTTAAGCCGGGAGGCTTCCCTTACCAGGGATGGTAAGGTCTATTCAGGGGTCCTGGAGAGGAGGGTCTGTCTGATAGTCGAACCTCAGATTCAGGAACAGCAATGTGGTTTTCGTCCTGGTCGAGCAACACTGAACCAGCTCTACACCCTCAGCAGTGTCCTGAAGGGTACATGGGAGTTTGCCCAACCGGTCTACATGTGTTTTGTGGATTTGGAGAAGGCGTTCGACTGTGTCCCTAGGTGGGCCTTGTGGGGTGTTCTCCAGGAGTATGGGGTGGCGGGCGGCTATTTTCCCCATATGACAATCTTAGATCGTTGGCCGATCTAAGATTGTCGCTGGTGATTTCGTAACCAATTGTTGGTGATGCTTTAGATCATTGTGGTTCTGATCTAAATCAGGGGTTTTCCCCCACTGGGAGCTTAAAGCTGAATGTGACAGGTAGCCAATCAGGAAGCGTGGATTCTCCTCAGTGCTTTCTGAGGGGAAATTACGGAGGGAATCCCAAACAACTGACATGGCGCAACCGAAGTCCAGCGGATATCGGAGATTATGTGGAATCAACATTAACATTTGGTGCAATGAATATAGAAATTACAAGGGGAGGAGTTGGAGCCAAATTACCACCGCAATTGATAAACTCTAAGTTTTCAGCTGTTCTTCTTTAACGTGACATAAATAGGTTAAAATGATTTTCACATGCATCAGAGGTAGATTCTAGTAAAGCATTGCCTGATTTTAAAATTAGTTAACTGGACTTGTAGCCATTATTTTGTGCCCATGTGGCTGGACACCACACGGCACGATCGAACCTAGGATTTCTGTCGGCTAATGTGTCTCTCAGGTTTTGAAAATGGCCTGACAGTCGACCGACAACTCGTGTAGTGTGTCCAGCACACACTACACGAATGTCCAGACATTACACAAAGGGAAGGAGGAAGGGAGGGTCAGTGGAGAGCACCGGAGTTGAGCCCTTTTTTCATTCAGTGTCATCAACAGAAAAAAAAAGGCAGGTAAAATGAGGTCGATAGGTTTAATTTATTGTGCGATTAATTAATTTATCGTTTATCGCGACAGGCCTACTTTTTACAAAATCATGTAACCTTGCTGACTTCTTTAGTTTACTAAAGAAGTCAACAGCTGTTGACAGCAAGGAAGTTGACCATTCTTTTTTAATTTCTGTCACCAACAAATAATATCAGAAGAAGAGAGACATTGTGATCCTTTCTGAATAATACCTCAAAGAGAGACAATTAGATTAGCTCTCATTTCAAATTCTCAGTTAACTAAAGAAAATAAAAGTGGTTTAACTCAAAGCAGCTAGAGAGTCTGCACAAATGTTGAGATTCAAAGTTCTCCTTCTCCCAACTAAAAATTATGCAGTTTTATGTTAATATTTAATATTCATTTTTTTGTGTGTGTGTTTCCCAGGCCTCTGTCCAGCCCTGATAAGCCAGACGTTCCATGCTCCCTGTACATGAAGGAGCTGCAGGGTTTCATCTCCAGAGTAATGGCTGACTACTTCAAACATTTCCAGTGTGTGGACTTCGTCTATGACAACACAGAGTCCATCGCCCAGAGAGCCATTGAGCTGTTCCTTCGCCATGCGAGCCTCCTGCGCCCACTGGGGGAAGGAGGCAAAATGAGGCTGGCTGCTGACTTTGCACAGGTGAAATGCTGAAATGTGGGATTTGGACAGTTCAGAATCCAGTTCAGATTCCAAGCCCTTTGAACTGTGTTGTCTGTAATAATGCAGACAACACAGTATTACTGTGTGAATCTGTATGTCAGATGGAGATGGCTGTAGCCCCTCTGTGCAGAAGAGTGTCCGATTTGGGGAAGCCATACAGGATGTTGCGCTCTTACAGGTCTGTGCCCTCTGATTGCAAATTATTTGTGTGGTTATGACCAAGAACCAGTCATTTTAGTTGGTTCACGTCTTGCTCTATTTTAACCATGTAGTAAATGCCAGCCATGAAACACATGGAAACACAGCCTGGATGTTGGCTGAGTGGTTTCAAAACATTACAAATAAAAATCCTCACTGGGCTCCACGGTGGCTGAGGATCTGTCGCTTCAGTCTTTGGCCATCACAAGTTTGAGTCCCCTCCCTGGGGGAAGACATTTGCAGAAAGAAAATCCTCCCGTATTTGCATTTTACGTCAGCTGAGACCATTTGTCTCCCTTATTTGCATGCCCCCTTTTTATGAGCTGAAATGAAAAGTAGACACTATTTGTCTGATCAAGAAAAAGCTTCCAGCCATGTTTTTATTTCTTCTTGTAGTACATATATCTACTACTCTTATAGTCATAGACGTAGATTAGGTGCAATCAGACCTTTTAGCTTTTTATTAAAAGTATTGGTGGAAGATTTGGACACTGTGTGTCCACTGTGTGACATAAGAAACATTGTGTGTACTGTGTTTCAGACCTCTGCTGTTTCAGACCAGTGAACTGATTGCCAGCAGTCCTGCAGTAGGTGACCTGATCCCCTACAGCACCGTGCTTCACTTTCTCTTCACCAGAGCTCCATCTGAGCTCAAATCACCTCATCAGGTCTATGCACGCACACACACACACACACACATGCGCACAGACATAGTTTGGGATGATCCAGAACTTTGCTTACCCCTCCACAGAGAGCAGAGTGGTCCATTGCACGTTATTCCCAGTGGCTGGATGATCACCCTTCTGAGAGAGACAGACTCGCCCTCATCAGGTGGGCTCCTCTCTTCTTCCACCATTCACCTTTTCAGTCTCACTAGGATTGTATTTGTGGGCAGTGATGACCTCTTGTGGTCATCATTTGACTTTAGTAGTTTGTGGAAGTACAGGAGGCACTTCAGTCTCAGTTCCTCCTCACTCTGTAACAGTCTGGATTTTAGAACTCTTTATTTTCTGCCTAAATCCAAACTGGACTTGTTCTAGCAGTTTTCCAGAGGAACCATGGAGAAGCTCCTCTGTGTATTTGGGTTCTCTACAAATTTCCAACAAATTCACCTTTATGCATCTTTATGCATCTTGTCCATCTTTCCAAGAGATGCTGCGTCTTTGCACGCTGCCATCAACTGGTCATGGATCCTCAACTGGATCTGACTAAAAACCCGCCTGACGCCCCCACAACAGTTTTACTCTATTAATAAAGTCCTTTGCCAGGTTGCAGATGCAGTCAGTCAGTAACTCCTCTACTCCCATCAATTGGAAGACTTTTAACTCTACAATGGGAATTAGAAGACTTAAGTGTTGTGTGTGTGTGTCCTCTCCACAGGGGGGCCCTGGAGGCCTACGTGCAGTTGGTGAGAGCTCGGCAGGGAAAAGAGTTTGCTTCCATTTATCCCATCATGCTGCAGCTGTTACAGAGGGCCACCAGTGCTGCTCAGGGGCTCAAAGCCTGAAGGAGCCTGCAGTGGTGCTGCTGTCAGAATCAGAATTTCTTAATGCTACTACTACATGTCATATAAATTTGCTGGATCCTGTGCAGGAACAGGCACTGATGTTTCCATGTAGTTAACCGTGAGTTAACTTTAAGAATAAAGGAACTTATGTTTCTTCTAGCGTTTTCTTTATTAGAAGCAGATCTTACACACAGCAACAGAATGACAGATTAACTCATTTCAGACGGGCCACTTCCACTGGTTGGGTGGAGGCTCCTCCACCAGTGGCTCCCATGGTTTCCAGTCAGCCATCTTCCTGGACAGACTCAGCTCACACTCCGCCTGCAACACAGAAATATGATCCGTCAGCAGAGCAACAATCTTAGTTTCTGCTGCCTTAAAACCCACTGAATGCTCCATTGTTTCTTAGTGGATGGGCCTCTACCAAGGAACAATGTTCCTCCTCCAACTTTTCTAAGCAGCACTTGTTCTGATTATCATCTCATGTTTTTAGTTGATTGTAAATTATTCCACTTTTTCTCCTTGAGTACTAAAAACCTTTTAAATACTCCCTGTCATACAAAATTAGAAGACTATCTGTTAAAGCAGTAGTGATGCACTATTCTCACGATACGATATATAATCACAATTGCTTGCTTGCTGAAGCAAGCAATACGATTCAATACATTTTTACAAATTTTTGAAAGATTTTAGAGGGACAGAGTGATTTTGGTGATATTTTGTGACTGTTCCATAGACTTGAATTAAAGTAATTGAACTGCTTGTGTAATACAGGTGTAATAAATGTTTTGTTATACATTTGCTTTGCTAATTGTGTAGTGTATTTGGTTATGCAGAAAAAAAAACTTTCCACTTATCCATTTCATTTCATTATTTAATTGCAACTGTTAGATTACTTGTAATGTTTACATGTACATGTGGAAGTAGGATTTAATGTCCATACTCGCGGATAGAAAATTGATGCTTTACGAGGGGAAAAAAAAAATCAATAAATATCGTAGAATCAATAACATATCTAGTATCTGTGTATTTGGGTGCACAGATGCATCACTCACACATGCTGGATTTAAAAAACAAGTAGAGCAAACAAAACATTTCCAGAATTATTAACCGAATCAAAACATTTGGTTCATGTTTTGATAGAAACTGAGCTCTCAGTAAAGAGAGCTCAGTTTCTTTGAGGATTCACTGATCAACATGTGATGCTGCAAATTGCAGTATCATCAGACAGTGGTTGGAGTTCCCGTATGTATTTTTTTCTGTTTCAACCACAAATAAGATCAATAATGTTTTTCACATGGTCTTACTAACAGAGGAAAAGATTTGCTGTGTTGATCATTCCGATAGCTTTTCTGCCTTTTTTCTTTTCAAGCTTTGAGTTTCAGTCCTGCTTCTTTGACATCTTGAAACCAATATTTGGTTTGAACTTCCTCCTTGTTTAAAGCCAACAGTCAAGCCAGCATTTTTTGCTGTCCGTTTCCTACCTGGAAGATGACTTCTTCAATCTGTCCACCATTTATTTTCTTCTCTAGCTTCCCAACATCTGGCTCCTGTCAACAGAAAGCAAATCAAAGCTCCATCTTTAAAATGAATAATCACTGGGTGACATGGTGAACTTGATCGGCTGACCGTTTTCACATGGTCTAAGCGCTCGTTAACCAGCTGCTCTGTGTACTTCCTGTATGCAGCGTCCTGTGGCATGGTCTGCAGTGATGCCAAGATCTTTGCGTAAAGAATTCGTAGACGCTGAGAAAGAGGAAAATCTTCAAGTGAATAGCTTCAGCTGGGAAATTACAAACTGTTACCTGCTCACCTCATGAGGATTCTGGGAGACAGCGAGGCCAACAAGGCCAGTGGTCTGGAAAGGAACAGGAGAGATGTGTAAGTTCAGGTTCTACAAACCCACAAACTCCCACTATCTTCTGCAATCAGGTAAGCTTTCACTAAGCAGCGAGTAAAGGAACAAAGAAACGCATCTAAAATCAGACTATTGGGCAAGCTGAACCCAGTTTAACTATTTTCACCTAAGTAAAGCAAAGAGAAAGTGTATAGTCCATGTTTCTCAACCCTGGTTCTCACCGCTCTGCATGTTTTAGATGTGCCTCTATGACCATCAAGTGCTGCAGAAGCCTGTTAATCATCCAGAGAGTCAATTCAAGTATGGCAGAAGGGAAACACCTAAAACATGCAGGACAGGAGGACCTGAGGACCAGGGTGGAGAAACCGGTCTAGAAAGAACAAGGGAAAATGCAGGTGTATTCGGAATATTAAGTGAACTCAATTCAAACTAAAGTTTTTCATTATTATTATTATTATTTATGTGGCCGTTAATAAAAACAAACGCGACAAATTTCAGTTTCCCTGATATAAAAGTTGTCTATCAAATAGAAATGTAACCTATCCATTTATTGTTCGATTAAAGTTATTCATAGACGCTTGATAGATCAAACTTGTTTCACCTCTTCAACCCTTTTAGCACCGTCAGCGCTTACAGAGCTATGATGTATCTGTGGAGAATGAACCATAGATTATCTTAACCTATATTAAAACATGTTTGAGTAATGCTAGCTTGAGAAGCTCCTTCTTAAGCTCACGGCTCGTTCAAACAGCAGCAGCCTGATGTTGTCAGGCAACAACATCATACGTTGTTGCCTGATATTGTACTGGGTTTAACGAGTTTATTCATTCCTAATAAACTAAAAGGAACATGACCTCTACACGTACCTTCTTTAGTAACCCGGCCATCTTTCACTGTCAATACAACAGGACTTCCGGCAACCAGTTATGACGTCAGCGGCGTCAGTCAGCATATCATCTTCTCTGGTCTGTGAAAGATATCAGTGGTTCTTAACCTGGGTTCGATCGAACCCCAGGGGTTCGGCGGAGGTAAAGACACATGTGATGACGCCCCGCTTTGCCATCACTTGCTGCTGATAATCACGTTACATTGCTTAGCCAATCAGAGCTGCGGAGGAGCCCTGATTGAAGGAGCTCCACTCTCAGCATGGATTTGAACTTGTGTCTTTAATTACTTCAGCAAAGCTCACAGTTTTTACTAAATTCTGTAGCTTTCTGTGTACTTTTAAATCTGCTCCTTAGTCGCATCTTTTCGGGGTTGCTTCTACCTCTAGTGGCAGTAGCAACTAGAGCAATGTTTCTCAACCTTTTTTGGCCCAGTGCCCAGTGACCTGGATAAGGGCTAGAGAGCCTTTATCCAGGTCCCTCACCGCCCCCCACCAAAGAATTTGTAGGCTACTTTGCACTGACCATTATTTTATCATTAATAATGTATGTACTAATGTATCACAATGTTCTTGTTATTGTTATTTTTATGCTTGTTTCTGTATTTATCATCAAAAAATAATTTCCCAGAGAACAAAAAAGTCATGGGAATAGAAATTATTTTCACAGGCATCTATGAAAAATACAATGAACATTCAAGATAAAATTGGTAGACAGCAGCCAATCAGAGTGGAAACAATATTATTGTTTTTTTAGTTGTTAAATATTCCACAAAATGATAAAAGATGTACAACAATGCCAGTTTAAACTTTGAACTATTTGCAACCGACTGAGCTCTGCAACATTAAAACATGGATAGAACTGTAACTACATTAATCATAGCTCTTCTTCTCTTCAGTGTTTGTCAGTTTCTGGTAGAGCAGCTCTGTGCTGCCTTCAGGAGAATGGGACATCAGAGCATCGTCCATAAAACTTCACCCACATGGCATTTAATGTGCAAACCAGAGCTTTCAGTGGAAAAACAAAAGTTCCAGGTCCTTTTAATGCCACACAAATATGAGACAGAAACATGGATTATATCTTTATATAGACCTGACTATTGTAAATAATTTTACTGGACAGAAATTACAAAGAACAAATTTGGTTCTTAATCAAATCCTAATGATCCTAATTGAAAGTGTCATGGAGTCATCAGCCTCATGACATTAACACTGACATGAAAAATAATATTGAAGAAATAAAAATATAAAATCTAATTAAAAACATAAATTAGTGATCAAGTTCTTTACTGTTATGTCTGTAAGATATATTTATTTTCAGTACTAGATGTGGTCTCAACAAACCCACGGTTCTTCAACAATATTATTTTACCTTTTATCTAGAAATAGTGTCTGTTTATTCTTGCCATACAGTCCTCTGTATTAATTATTGCTCAAAAGGTATTGCCATACCAATATTTACTTTAGTTTATTTCATTTTTATTGTTTATTGCATTTTGTTCATCATTCATTTCCATTTAGTTTAATCTGATTAGTATTATCCTCTCTTGGTTTATTGCTATGTCCACTTTAGTTTCTTTCCTGATGCTAGATATATTTTATCGTTTATTGACGCTCACCATCAGCGTCAATAAATTATATTGACGCTGAACTCATCACCTGCTGCGCCGTCTAATCGTCATGTATGCGTTTCACATCATGTTTTGATTTTTTTCACTGTTCAGCGTCGGATTGTCTGTTTTTATGCCATAATTCACATCTAGTTCGTCTCTCCGTTTTGCGCAATGTGCGCGATGTAACCGGGTTCTGCTTCACTCCACTGTACCAGGCCGGCCCAAGTAACTGCGACAAGGAGCTTCTGGATGATCTGCAGTTTATTTCCTGAATGACAATCAGTGCAACGGCTCAGCTTCAATCAGCAGAGCGAGCGTTATGTTAGCTTTTTTTAACATAGCACATAAAGTGTTTTATTATTGAAATAAAAGTACAAAAAGTGGTGCCAAGCACGTATCAAGAAAATATCAATTGCACACTATTTATCTAAGTCAATAAAAAATATTGACTTAGATACTCGGTGTGCTGAAGAACGCGACTCACCACGTACAGCTTTCACAGACTGGCACCGAGTACAGGAGCCAGCAGTATATAACCAGCCACACAGAGAGGGGGCGCTATTTCCCCATTGCACGGATACATAAAGCACAACCTAAACACCTAAACACTGTTACACGCGTCTTTTTTTTTTTAACCGCATATGGTGCAGGGCGGTCGGGAAGAGTATCGATGGGGAAAATAATCAGAATTCTGATTATTGAAATTTAAAAGTGCTGTGTTGTTCCATCACCCCCGTTTCATACCGGACCACTTACAGCTCCGGTGTTAACGCTATACAATGAACGCTCTCTATCGTGGTATCACCATGGAGGGATTTTTTTATTTAAATGGGTTCGTTTTTCAGAGGGAGACACAGTGAGGGTATCTTTTAGCTACCAGTAGCAGGAGTGGAGCTGCGCCAAGAAAGCTAACAGAAGCTACAAACACTGAATAGAAGAAGAGCTGCCATCGATAGAGCTGCAGCCAAGCCAAGCAAGTTTTACCAAGTTGCTCAAAGTCTAAACTGACATTGTTGCGAATTTAAGGTGTAAAGTTTACCTTCGACCAAACGCCCCCCAAGGGACTCTCAGCGCCCCCACAGGGGCGGATCTAGCGGGGTGGCAGTTGCCACCCCAAACGAGAGCCTTGCCAACCCTGTTGCCCCCCAGCTGGCGACAATGAATCCAATAAATAGTTATGTCAAATCGGACATTAGGCGCATGAAACTCTTTTTTCCCGACAACATTGAATGCAACACAATGTAACCTGACACCCACTGCTAAGTAGCCGGAAGGACAGAGCGCGAGGCAGCAGCATTGATGGATGTTACTGGACTGGACATTATGTGATTTATCGTAAGTCAAACATGCGCCATTTCTGTCCATTGAGTCAAGAATATCGGTGATCAGGAAAATACGACAATCACGCAAAGAATCAGAACAATGGACGCGATGTTTAGCAGTTAATTCAACCATAGATAATGGTAAGAAGGGCTTCAGATTTCACAGGTGAGGAAAACGTTTTAATTTAAAGAAAACATTGAACAAGTGAGCAGTGAGTCAGTTATACTAGCCTAACTGTTGCTGGCCTGGTATTGACTTTGATAACCTCAACATGAGCTGCGCAGTTCGGTGTGTTTTGGTTCTGTTGGCACTAAAACAGGTCAACCCGCCACCAAGTCATCAGTAGAGCAGCTGTTTAAATCAGCTAATCAACCACCGCTGAGCTCAGCCGAAACTTATTAATAATCACAATACAGACATTAAGCATAACAGACTGAATGTTCTGTTTTAGTATTTTTGATACTTTTTTGTGTGGGAAATGTTTGTTTCTTAGTGTTGAACAGTAATCTCTGCTATCTGCTCGTTGCGCTGTTGTCTGTCAGTTACCATGGCAACGGGTCCATAAAGCCGACATACACACAGAGCGACAAAAGGCGGAGTAAAAGTGGTTGGAGCTATTTTTTCTTTATCCATTTGAATTTTGTTACTTTATTCTTAAATTTCTATTTTTTGTATCATTTACATTAAATTTTACAATAAATTGTATCATTTATTTGTAGGTTGATAATTGTTGATTTTATTTATTTATTTATATTATTTTCTTGTTTATTTTCTAAATTTAGACAGGAAGTAATGTGGGTCAGTCCACTTTCTATCTATGTTCAGGGGCCTGAAGGACCAGCAGGCATTTTGGTTTGGGGCCGATGGTTTTTAAGAGTGGTAGCATGAGAACAAATGAAAGTTTGATCTCTAATTGTTTGGTGAAAGAGGAAAATAAATCACCAAGAACAATCAATAAGTTTGGACACTGCTGCCTTGTTTTGCCCGTGTCGAGAAACTTGACCCCAGTGCCTTAGTGGAACTAAGGATGTTTGGCTTTGCAAACAGTCAGAAGTGGTTCAGTCTAGTTTGGTTCTTCACCTGTTTATCAGCTTTATTGTACCTTTGCTCACTGCAGCTGCTGCAATTCCTAAAAACAAGCATCAAAAACTGAGCTAATCCCGTGTTCTCAAAACATGGTGATATTTACAGACGTCAAACTGCGGCTCCTACAGCATATTTAAAATAAAACGATTGACCAATATAAATAGATATTCGCCCTTTCTTGTATCTTGACAGAACTAACAGAAACTAAACTATTTATAGATTTATATAATGGAGAATTGATCAAACATCAGTTTTCTAATCTTTATTCTAAGTCGTATTTATATCTATATATATCGAATAACAAATGATGGCACTACTAATATTTTTGTGACAGATTTCTCCTTGTCCTGTATTGGGATAAAATGGTTTTCTGGACACAATGCATGTCAATTGATATGCGTATCAGTAATGCAAATCAATTAGCAGGAGTATGAAAGACGTGAAAATAATTAACTATACTACATTAAGAAATTGTATTTAAGCTACATGAAGTTGATTTTGAAACAAGTTAAAAACAATATTTTGTATTGTTTATATATACTGCCACCCCAAATATTTTTCTAGATCCGCCCCTGTCAGGATCTGTGTTTCTGTGTTTATTTTTGAGTTTTCTGTGTAGTCCTGTTCCCTGCGAGTCCTGTCTCTGCGTCTTCCCCGTTGATTGTCTCCCAGGTGTGTCTCGTTCCCCTAATTACCCCGTGTGTATTTAGTCTCCTGTGTTGTCTCTGTTCCTCGTCGGGAAGTTTCGTGTTAGCTCGTCCAGTGGAACTGTAAAGTCCTGGTCTGCTAAGCTCTTCGTGTCAGTTCTTTGTTAAGTCTGTTGCTACCGGTGCTGAGCCTCTGTGTTCCCCGCTCTGCCGTGCTGCCTGGTTTGGACTGTGAGCTACAATAAATTCACCATTTTCATCATCATACCTGGGTCTCAGCGTCTCTCCTCACTACAACCACCGTTCGTGACAGCCCCTGGTGCCCCCCTTTTGTAAAAATGCCCCCCCTTTTGTAAAAACGTCGGCAGAGGACACCCACGTTGAGAACCGCTAAACTAGAATGTAATTTAGTAATTAAATTACTAAGTCATAATATTATTTTTCATTATCTTAAGAATAAATCTTTAATTAGCTATTAAATGACCTAAACAAGACCTTAAAGTGGTTTCAGTTTCTCTCGATGGCCAACCTGTTGAAACTGGCAAATTTTAAATACCTTGGGTCATTCCTGGACAGTCAGCTCAACTTTGCTGAAAACACTGATTACATTTTGAAGAACTATTCTCAGAGACTCTACCTTTTAAGAAGACTTGGGTGACCCAACTAGACTCTAGTTGAGTCACCCCTATGTCTTGAGGGGGTGGGGGGGAAATCGTATTTTATTTATCGCTACAGAAGTGTTCAGTGAATGCGCATATGAAACTGGTGGGTTTGGTACCTAAAAAAAGGTTAAGAACCACTGTCCTAGATCGATGGCTGGATCTCCAATAGCAGTCAAACTTGCAACTATATTATTCTTTAGTAAAAACAGGTCCTATGAATAAAGCACAAGGTTTGATTCAAAATTATTTTCATATATTTTCTAACTCAATTGAAAGAAATCTGAAGTTTTTGTCAATACCGTCAGACATAAAAAGAATGTAAAAAATAAAAAAAATCTGGCATTATTGGGGGCATCAGAACTTCTGAGGACCCCATGACCCCATGTCATGGCCTTTAAGGCCAGGTTAGCTAATGTTATTCTTTAGTTTTTTCTTCCATTTTATTCCTTGTTTGTCACAATCATGTCAACTCCATAACTGACGATTTACAAAATTTTGATTACATTTTGTGAAATAAATGTTTAATTTTGGTGTACTGTAAAGATTTCATGGAGCTGATGAGTTACAATATGGCCTCCTTCAGAATAACCATATAAATTGAGGTAGAAGTCAACTCCGTCAGGATTTTTAACTGACAGTGCGACTCTTTCAGTGATGGTGTTGACAAATCTCTTAAATGTGCAGTTAATTAATTTTAATGTATTTTGCATAAATTGCATTCACATGTATCAAGTATTTCATTTTAACACTGCTGAATTAACACAGCCTTGTTTTGCGTCAACTCCGTCAGAGGGATTTTATGTTTTTTGTTTCTTGAGAAGCATTTGTCTTTCAAACAGAGTAAATAAAATTATTTACTCGGTTTGACTAATAGTCATTAAAAATTATTTTATATTTATTTTTGTGTGTTAATTCTGGGTCAGGTCCATTAAAAATTTAATTATCAAAAAAATTGCAACTGGGAGCCTGCACCTTAGCATCTTTACATTTCCAAAACATTATCATATTTGAATACATAAGCTTGAGGAATAGTTATATTTTTTGGGGGGTAAGAGGGCTTTAAACCCATTTTGTCCTACTTCTCAAAATTCAGCTGAGCACATTTGCCCAATTAGAGTAAATCTTACTCTTAACTGTATTGGTTATGCCACGACTTAATAGTCCCTTTTCTACAAAAATATAGCAACATCAGTTGCATAAAAATGACACCGAAAACAAGACTTATGTGACAGAAATGTGCTGTCACAACGAAGAACTAAAACAGAAAGTACAGCCTGCAGCAGGTGAAATTAATTGTCCCCTAAATGTGAATGTGATCGGCAGAATCTTAAAACTCTGAAAGCACCAAATAAAGTAAAATCAGATTGTCATTTGTATAATATAGTCCACACTCTCACCCTGATATGTGAAGGGGAAAACTCGCTACATTTACTCCGTTATGTGCGCGCATGCCCTCATTTTCAGACATTTATTAAAAACATTTGCAGAACAGCTACATGGGAGTACAAAAAGTGTATAAAAATATATTACAAATCTTGTATATTTACAACTGCCTCTCTCTACAGATGCAGTTAATTTGTTTTTCACCCTAGCTGTGTTACCTAAAACAAGCAACATGCTTTCTACAAACTGCACATAATAATACTGGTGGCCAAAAAAAGCCAAGGAGACAAGTTTCTAAATTCCTAAGATCCTCTTGGATGAACTTCACATGGAGCTGAGCAGAAATGTCTTCCCCTCAGCAAAGTTGAGTTAATCAGAAGAACATCCTGTGGAGAAAAACAGGCACCAAAAAAAGATGTTAAAAAATTATTTTCAATGTTTTTTTTTTTGCAATGTAATTTCATGTTCACCCTTGCCTGTAAATGTTGGGGGCCAAGAGGACAGCGGTGTCTGTCGGCAGCTTGGACAGATGAACCACCTTGGTCTTCAGCTGCAGTCTGTCGCTCTCATTCACCCACACGTCAGGCAGTCTGATGCACACAGGAACACTTTAACGTCACTGAGTGGAAACTGAAAGACAACTGCTAAAATAACCAGTTATGAGATCAGTGGAGTTTCTCTGGTAGGTTCAGGAAGTTAAGGCTCAGGACTTACATGTCTTCAGGTGTCCAGTGCAGCAGCACCTTCACTTTCCCAGAATCCTCTTTCCTCCTGGCTATGACCTGGAAACCAAAAGAGAAGAGGTGGATTCATGCTGTGGTACCCTGCTCTGAGGGACAGAGAGAGAACCAACCGTGCTGTGGAAGACCACACTGTGCCCGTTGCCCTGACTCTCAATGTGTGTTGCCAGGTTGAGACATATGGCTCGATGCCGGATGGCCTCCATGGTTTGTGCATCAAAGAAGTCATGAGGTCGAGCTGGAAACAGGTGAAGAATCTCACTGTGAGATTCAACTATGAGACTGAATTGTGAATTGATGTGTGTATCAATCATACGCAGTGAGCGTCTATATTTGTTCCTGAGTTTCCTCCTCTTTATTAGACCAGCCTTGGATGGAGATTCCTCCTTCACTTTGCCCTGACTGGATGTTTTGGAAGAACCTTGAGAACTAAAGTGGGTGGGGACATGTCGTGCCAGCCCCCCCTGTGAGGCAAAAGTGGCATTGCAGCCGCCAACCACACACTGGAAGAGAATGGACAGTTAGTTGGAGCAAGAACATTAACCTGATGTGGAAGCTGCAGATGTGTGATGTTACCTTGAAGGGCTTGTCTCCGCTGTGGGTCAGCATGTGTCTCTGCAGCCAGCTCTGACTGGTGGACGGAGTGTTGTACACCTTGCAGTTCTTCCACAGGCACACAAACACCTGTGTCACAGTCAGCATTGGTCAGAGAGTCTGAAGCATAAGCCATCTTCAAACATGCAGCTGTGCACCAACAATCACTGTATGCTATGGTCAGCATTCGGATGAACAGCTGTCATGATGTGCCAGTTCTACTGGTTAATGAAACCATAAACAGCCAGCTGGCTGCACCAATGACAGACAAGTGGAAACAATCAGATTGAAAACTACAATTGACTGCAGGCTCAACAGAAAATCGAATGCATGTCCAAAATACACAGTCCAGTCACATTAATGTGACCACCACGTACTTTCCACTTCAGAGTTAAATAACCAATCACAGAAGGCAGGTGGCAGCACAGTGCAGTTGAGCGTATATAAAGGGTGTGTGTGGGCTTCGGAAAACATTTCAATCGTTGGCGTAATGCAGAAACGAAGCGATTTATCCGACGTCCAAAAGGGCATGATCATTGGCTTTCGGGCCAAGGGTGGAAGCATTTCCGAAACGGCTGAGTTTGTGAACTGTTCGCGTGCCGCCGTGGTAAAAGTGTACCGTGCATGGCAAAATGGGACTGTCCAAAATCAACGACGTGGCAAATGTGGTGCACCACGGGCCATAGATGACAGAGGCGAACGACGGTTGCGGAGATGCGTTCGGGCAGATAGACGGGCTACCGTTGAGCAACTGACCACTAAAATGAACCAAGGGGCTACCACAAGTGTCTCCCAAACCACTATTCAGCGAACATTGCTGCGTCTGGGCCTCCGAAGCGGACGCCTGGTTCGTGCACCTATGCTGACTGGTGTTCATCGACGACGAAGGCTAGAATTTGCACGCCAGTACAGCAGCTGGACGTCCACTGAGTGGCGACAGGTAGCGTTTTCAGATGAATCGCGTTTTATGCTCCATCGGACAGATGGACGTTGGCGTATAAGGCGTGAAACCTCTGAAAGGAACCACCCTGCAACCATTGCAGGAACGGTCCAAGCTGGAGGCGGGAGCATTATGGTCTGGGGAATGTTTTCCTGGCATTCTCTGGGTTCACTGATTATTGTGGAAGGCACGATGGATCAATACAAGTACGCATCTGTCCTTGCGGACCATGTCCACCCCTACATGCGCATTGTTTTTCCTCAGGATGATGGCATCTTCCAGCAGGACAATGCGAGGTGCCATACAGCTGCCAGTGTACGTGCGTGGTTCGAAGAGCACCAGGATGAGTTTACCGTCCTCCCCTGGCCAGCAAACTCACCTGACTTAAACCCAATCGAGCATCTGTGGGACCATCTCGATCGAGTTGTTCGCGCCATGGATCCTCAACCGCGTAATCTAGCGCAGCTGGCCACGGCATTAGAGTCGGCATGGCTCAACATCCCAGAGAAGACCTTCAGGGACCTAAGTGACTCTCTTCCTGCACGTCTCGTAGCAGTTCGCTCTGCGAAAGGTGGTTATTCTGGCTTTTGACAGATGGTCACATTAATGTGACTGGACTGTGTATGAGGACCAACTAAATCTACTTTGTAACGCAAAAAGGTAAACAGACCAGATACTCTCATCTTGTTTCCAAATCATGATTGGGGTGCTCTGACTGACTACAATTTTCTGGCCGTTTACAATTTTTAAAAACTTGATGTAGCAATTCCAATTTTGGCTAATACTGATTTTTTTCTGAAAAGTCGCAAAGTTGGTGAATCTGTCAGTCAAACATGGGAGAACAAAAGAACACAGTGGTTGATATTTAGTATCAGCCAATCTCCCAAGACAAACGAAATGGGAACCTGTTAATTGGTCCACCCCAAATTATGATCAACAAAATTTGGCCATTTTAAACAAAACAATTTACAAAAAAAACACAGCAAAGTGAAAACTGATTTTGGCTAAATAATTACAAAAATAAGTGGCAATATAAATATTGTTTATTGTATTGAAACAGAAAGTATCTTCAAAACTAAACTTAATCTGTATCATGAGTGAATACAGAACAAAAATGTTGGTAATTTTTTTTTTTATCCAGCTTTAATGCACGGTTTATTTCTCTCAGTGTGATTTATTATAGGCCTGGCTTTATTTGCTAAGGTTTTTTATACACCAGGAACAGTGACAGAAAATACAGCTTAAGCTAGGTTTATAACTGGGTGTAACTGGGAACTGGGTGTGTGCACTAGCCTGTTTGCTTCACACACAAACACGTAAGTTTGGAAAAATGATGGCGCCTGATCATACCGCCAGTTTTTTGTAACTTTTCAACATGAAAACATGGTGGGCTGCCCTAATGCTGACGGTGTGAGCTACCAGAACCAGCAGCATCCAAGTCAAACAGACATACACAGAGACTGACCCCTCCTCTCTGTCCGTCCACATGCATAGCTCGGATGTGTTCAGCCAGGTCAGGACTGCTGGAGAACAGCAGCTGGCAGTCATCCCAGCAGCAGGTGTAGCTCAGAGATTTGCTCACAGCAGGTCCAGAGCCTGCTACTGCCGTTGCCCCCCCACTGTGACCATTGAGCATGGCAGGAGTGGAACGACCGCTGGACGCAGTGCTCTCAATGTCCATCAGGGTGGAGCAGAAACTGGAACAGATACAGGAAACCATGACAGAAGCAACAAAGAATAATCTGATCTAAAAATTTGATCATGTTGTTTTGGATAGCAGCCCATGCTAGGCAATCACACTTGACAATTGCTGTTCAGGACGTTCATCAAATCCCAATTGACTGTGTATGGAATCCAGATTCAGATTATCATGTCAGAGGTGCAGAAATTAACCTCTGTAATTTGTGAAACATTAATGTTTCACAGCTACGAATTATTTCATTTTATTGAAGGAAAAGACAAAAAATTAAACAGCTATTCAAACCAACTTTGTCCCTGAGGCGGGGAATCAATTATCGACACCAACTTCATTAACTAGCCACATTTCTATTAAACCTCAGTTCTGTTTCTTCACTCAGACCACGTTAATATCAGATCTTGATAATGGAACTGCCGCAGTTCAGTAATTATGACTCCATAAGAAAGAAATGCAAAAAAGGCCTCTCACTGCCTAACATCATCAAGACTTTATGAGAAATATTCTGTAATCTGATATTAATCAAAAACCTAAAAACTAGCTCAGCTTTTGGAAACAAGCAGCCCCTGACTGAAGCAGCAGTCAGGGGCTGCTTCAGGACCTGGACAGCTTTAAAAAAAATGATCTTAAAATGATAACTCATTTTAAGATACATGAACATGCCGATCACTCAATTCTTCTATTCACGACATGAAGCTGCCATACTGTTATTAACCTTACTAGGTTAACAGTATGGCAGCTTCATGTCTTTACTAAGTTATTGTCCTAAAAGTCAATGGCAAAATAAGAGTGCAGGCTAACCAGCTAGCTTTTAGCATTATTCCAGGAACACTTTAGTCTGTTCAGTCAACCTGAAAACATGGTGGGCTATGGACTGCCCACCATTAGGCATTAATGACTGCTGGGTCTTTTCAGAATGTTGATCTGTCAAAGAACATTCTCTTTTCTTTGAAAGCAAAAAGTAGCATTCATAAGAAGGATGAATCAGATATTGGGTGTGGACGGATTTTTCTTCAGTTCCATTTCAGCTTAAAGTTGTTTCGGTCAGTAATTCAACTTTTTGGAGAAACAAAAGCTGAGCTTAAGTTTTGGTTCAGTCCACCTTTCTTTCTCCGGCATAGCTGCAGGACAGACCCTAGTTCCATGTGTTCAGGTCCAACATAATGCTGCTGAATTGGTGGTGCAAAAAAATAAAGGAATTCATTATGAATGTGTACACAAGGTATTGTGTATTCATAATGAATTCCTTTATTTTTTTGAACCCAAGAAATAAAGTACATCTCAAAAGAGTTCAGAATTTTATGTCAGTTATTTCAGAAAGTGGAACCAATACAAATTCATTATACTTAGTAAAGTATTTTTGTCTTAATTCTTGTAATTTTGATAAGAAAAACCCAAAATGCAGAGACTCAAAATTAGAATGTTGTGAAAAATACCAACAAACTCATGTTGTCACATGCTAATCACTTAAAACTGCTGCTGAAGTTTCTCAAGGGTTAATGACAAAGACAGTCAATGGCTGCCTCCACAGTCATTGCTGAAAAAGCTGGTTGCTTACAGCATACAGCAACAGGCTATGGAAAACTGAGTGGAGAGAAAAAGTGTGGTAGGAAAATGTCCATTAAAAAGTTTGGGTCAGAAAAATTCAGTTCATTTTGTCTTGCTTAGTGTCCAAAGCCCCTTTTTTGGATGAAAATAAATTCTGCATTTAATTTGGAAATCAAGGTGCCAGTCTGGTGGCACAGATTGCATGTTGCCAGAGTTAAGTTTCCAGATGTCCTCTGCTGGTTCTGGTCCACTGGGCTTTTTGAAGTCCACAGTCAGTAAGAGCCATCTATCAGGAAATTCTAGAACATTTCATCAATGTGCTGTATTGAGATAATTTAATTTTCCAATTCCAACCTTAAGGTACAAAAAGCTGCTCCAAGTTCTGGCCAAACCAGAACTTCTGAGTATCAAGAGGTTGGATGAGAAACCCCATCAAACATGTTGGGCTTTCTGCTTGCCTGTTTAGAACTTGCCTGTTTAGAATATCCGGTTTTGTTCTGAGATACTGAATATTGGCTATTCATAATCTGTTATCAAAATTTCAAGAAAAAAAGTGACCATAGCTTCACTTTCTGAAATGAGTGACACATTTTATTTTGATTTTCTCAGTTGTACTTTGAACATTACAGAAAATCTGAGATGTTTTATCTCAGCTATCAAGGCATTTCTAGACGACATTGTAAATATTCACCTTGCTTATGATTGGCTCTGAGAAAAACCTTCTCAGAGCCAAAGTCTGTCTCCCGAGTTGTGATTGCTGCTTATTTTCTACATCAATTCAAACTAGTTAAAAGAGCAGGATGTTACTGTGGATTTAAAGGCGTAATCACATGGTAAATGTTATTATCACTACATGTGCTTCACATGGTACTCCATATTACAGCGTTATGATACTACGCGATCATTATCCTTAATTTCTTATAAGTTGGAGTTTCCTCCACACACCGTCACCATATAAAACTTAATTAAACGGTTTAAATTTAATAAAGCCTAAAGCGGACTGTGTGGTCGTGTTTCCAAACCACCTCTCTGAAACTCAAGTGTGCGGCCTTCTGCCTCCTTCTCCGGCTTTTACCAACCTGTCCTCAGAGTCCATGCGGCTGAGCGGTTCTCCTTCCACGGAGTTCAACTCCACACCGACCCACCTCCTGGCCGCGTGTTCGGCCTTCCCCGCGGGCTTTGTGCAGCCGGGAGGCGCTGAGCTGCACACGTTCTCCGTTTCTCTTTGTTCTGCTTTCAGCACTCGCGAGCCCTCTTGTGCGGAGTCTGTGCTGCTCGCTACGCTACCCTGCGCAGGGCTTTCTCCAGGTTCGCCGAGTTCAAAGCCACATTCCACATCGTTGTTGCCCGGCTTGCTGTGAGGAGACGTACCTTCCCCGTCAACGTCGGGAAAAGGCGACGGGTTGTGCCCGGGCCCCGCTGCCGTACAACTGCCGCAGTCCTCGGCTGGTTTGTCCTCGTTGTTGACACCCGGTTCCCGTTTGGGGTCTTCCGCGACTTGTCCCTTCAAGCTGGTCCAAGCAGCTTCAGAAGAGTCGCTTTGTTTGGATTCATACTGAGAACCGTGTTCAGTCCCTTCAGCCCTCATCTGAGCCATTTAGTACAGCACACGCGCTGTTTCTGTAATGTTTCGCGAGAAAAGTTTATCCCGTTCAGCTCTAAGCTTCAAATGTAAAGCAAAGCTGAGGGTAGCGTGACGTCAGAAAAACCGTGGGGGAAAAGCTGCTTTATTTCGGAAGATGCTTCACTCGAATTAGCCCTTAAACAGACTACTTGCAACAAATTCAAAATGTTAACAAAAAAATGTTTAAAAGCAAGTATTCTCACTACAGTACCAACTGGCTGCTTCTAAAAGCAACAGAATTCCTTAAATTTCAGGTAACCACCTGAAAGTAGTAGGTCTTACTTATCTTATTAGGCAGGGACTTAGTAAAAGACCAGACCATTTACAACTAAAACGTCAATTTGGACTTTTCTAAAAAAAAAAAAAACAATAATAAAATTTAAAAAAGCCATTTCTGGCTGAATACACTGAACGTGTACATTCAGTGTACATTAGAACAGTGAACTTTTGAGCGAGTGAAGCATCTTCGCTCACTTTGTTCTCTCTGTTCTCTCATTTCCACGTGTTTCAACAAACAGATAAACGAACCAAACTACAGGAATGAACGCGGTGTGGTTGGCTTTCTTCCTAGGGGTGTTGCTGCAGTGCTCCCTGGTCCCACTCGGGCCTGACAAATGCGTAGAACAAATCAGTGCAAGGATGTACCATAACGTTCTGAGTAGAAACAAAGCTGAAGCAATTATCTTTCAGCTTAAGAGGAACAATCATAGTCAGCACACTAAGGAGCCCTCAATATGACATGGGGAAATTGTTTTCTTTTGCGTTAACCCGCAATAGGTTTTGCTTTCTTTTCGCAATAATGTACATGTTCATGCGGCATAACTGAATACTGTAAGTGTGACCGGTGGATTTCTGCGTTGTGTGTGTTGTGTGGTGATCAGACAAACCACAAGACATCAAGTCTGGGTTTGGAGGGTCTCCGTTTATTCAATATGTCAATCGGGAGATATTAACTGGAGCACACCTAGCATGTGCTCCAGTTCTCCAACCCGATCTATACAAAATAATAGTTAGCATGTATCAAATTATGATATAATTTGAAAATATAAAATTCAAATGAAAATATCCAAACACTTGTCATTAATACAGAAGGAAAAATAAACATTTGAACAATATAAACGAAGGGATTACAATAGATTATAAAACTTGCCTCTTCCCAGTGGAACGAATAACAAAAGGGAAGAGGAAATTAATAACTTAATATTTATAGAAGTTCTGGAGGATCCTGAACAAAAGAAGAAGAAAATAAGGCGGAGTTGGAGGACCAAACCCCTTATACACAGAGGAACAGCAAGTCAAGCAGAGGCAGACAAATACATGAAAGAACACATTTTGTGGAAATATATACCTTTGCCAGAAGCCATCGTAATTTCTACAATGTGGGGTTTTCGTGAGGTTTTTCCACGTATCTTAATATACCTGAAGTTTTACATCTTTTTTATTTTGGATAGAAATGCACCACAAGCCTATGATAAACAAACTTTCCATTAGTAGGAAAGAAAGAAAAAATACATCGAACTATTTGGACTATTTCTGAGATATCAGTGGCGCAACTACACATTATTCAGGTGGATGTGAAAACATAAATCGGCGCCCCCCAAGGAAGGAACATCAGGGACTCGCTCTCCCCCCACAACCCCGACTAGGGAAGGAACGTTAGGGTGAAGGAGCGACGCTCACTCACAAGCACATTGCGAGGGAACGCAAAAGAAAAAGAAAATCCGTATTTCCCTACAGGGCTCCGTAGTGTACAGCTTAAGTCAACTGAAGCTTAGCACTTAGGTGCTAACATCTTGAGAGCCTTGAATTCTATTTATTGAGACCATATTAACTATTCAATAAATAGTTATGGGAACTCGGACATTAAGCACACAAATCTCTTTTTTCCGACAACATTGAATGCAACATAACGTAGCGGGAAGTGCGAGAGAGAACAGCATTGATTAGGCTAGAGAATCCGCGCGTGACGTCACGCGTGACGTCGGAGGGGTATCGGCGCCATCTTTCGTGTCCACAAGCAACAGGCCGTTTCTCAATACTCAAGAAGAACACAAGTATGTTCTTGAGTTCTTGGGAGGTACGTTCCCGCAAGAACAGTTGAAAGTCCTTCTTACCGAGTTCACAAGGACGCAGATTGCTAGTTCGCCAATTGGAACAGGGCGTTCTTGATGATGTCACTCACCTTTGGTAAATTTCAATAAATTGTTCAGTTTAACAGGAATTATCCTGTCCGATACTTTTCTGTAGACCCAATTTAATAATTGGGACTGGTCAATTTTATAATTGGGATAAATATTAACAGATATCAAATAAACATAATTAAGGAAAACTAATTTCTACGTTGAAACACCTTCAAATTAACAGGATTTTTTTTATTACTGATTGATAAAAGCTTAATAGAAAACAATGCATCACCTCAAATTACTTTTTCAGATTTCTGTTACCAGTGAAGCTTGAGTCTTGTTTGCCACCTAATCAGATGATTTGCTTATAAAATATTTATCTCAAATGACAAATCATAATAGATGATGGTCAGCCTGTCATGCAGTTAACTGATTTCTTCTTTATTCCCCAGGTTTGCCGGGGACTCAAAACCGGGAAAGTTAATATAAAAAAATAAGGTAAGAGAAAATATATTTCCTATTCTGCTACTTGCAGCTAACTTTATATCTCACTTTCAGCCGCTACGAACAGATAACAAGCAGCGGAAAACGACAGTGACTTGTGAAATCAGGCTGCTGTTAGCGGGGAAAACACGTTCCAACCGCCCGGTAAACCGGCAGCTCCTCCGGTCTGTTAGCGGAGCTAAGCTACTCCGAAAAACTCCGGAGCAAATATTAAAGTATGAATATTCTGGATGAACTGAGTGGATAGATGAAGCTATAAGGTCTACTTTCTCGCCTAAAAACAAATTTAAATGAGTTTTTGTGGCAATTAATGGTGGTAAAAATGGAATACATCACTGTACTGACCTTCTCCATTTACCGCTGCTGGTGGCGCATTGCATTGTTGCATATCACGTTAAAACGTGATAATTTTATGTCCAGAAAGTGGCGGTGTTATGTTAGCCTATTACAGTGGGTAACATGAATTGGTCAGGTTTCCCTTCATGTTTGGTCCACATGGATACGGATGCTGCTTTGCACTGTGGTTAAAACCTTTAATAACATGAGCAGAATCCTAAACAGAACCGGATGCACAGAAGGAAACGTCAGTTCGGTCCTCTAGCTGTGGGCCGTTCCTGACTGTTTGGATCGAAGATGCAATTGATTTCCGATTGTAGCTTCTGATTCGGGAAATGGCTAAAGAGCGATTATAACCGAGGCTCAGATGGATTTGCTGAACATCTGATGTTCAGATTTTCTTTTTTAACAGTACACTTGCTGAACAACGGCAACAGCTGTTCGTAACCAAGCAACCGAAATCAACAGAAGGCTAGATAGTGGCAAAAGACAAAACTAGATCCTGTTAAGTCTTTTATTCTTCAAAATAAAAGACTTCCTCTCTCCTCCCTTTTGTAAAAATAAATTATAAATAAAGCTTTGAATTTAATTATTTTTCATGTCACCTTTTTGTAATTATGTACAATCAAGTTAAATTCGGTAAATAATAGTAAGCATGTAAATTAACATATGATGGTAAATATATAACTCCATCCATCCATTTTCTTTAAACCCTTGTTTAAAGAAACAAGGTTTCTTGTTTCTTCTTAATGGGGTCGGAAGAGTTGCTGGTGCCTCTCCAGCTCACATTCTGGGCGAGAGGTGGGTCACCCTGGACAGGTCACTAGTCTGTCACAGGGCAACACAGAGACATACAGGACAAACAACCATGCACACACACATTCACACCTAGGGGCAATTTAGACAATTAACCTGACAGTCATGTTTTCGGACTGTGGGAGGAAACCGGAGTACCTGGAGAAAACCCACCATGCACAGGAAAAACATGCAAACTCCATGCAGAAAGACCCATGCCATGAATCGAGCAACAGCTCTACCAACTACACCACTGTGCAGTGGTGTAGCTAAATAAATAACTAATTGTGGAAATTAGATTTATCATACAAGTGTTAAGAAATCACCTGATATTCTTTAAAAACAAACATCGACACTTGAAATCTGGAGTAGATTATTCTACGCCAATGGTATAATATTTCAAAACTAGTTTGCGATTTGTGAAATCTTTATCTGAATTGTGAAACTTCAGTAATGAGAGATTTAAAAAACCTCTTTTCATCTGGAATACTGTAATCCATTAGAAATTAGCTATCACATTTTCAATATTTGAAAATGTTGATAAAATTAGCTATCAATTAGCTATCAATTAGCTATCACATTTTCAATATTTGAAAATGTGATAGCTAATATCACGGACTTAGAAGAATGCTAAGGTTTGTTACAGGTTCTGATATTATCTGTGTAAACAAAGTTGAGGTGATCTTCACGCCAGTAGAAGGTCTGGCAAGGCGACCTATTGCACATACTTGTGGACCAGCTCTGGAGCTTCCATGGACCTGTGGTTCATACCCAGAGCTTCGTTGTGAAATGGACAACATACTACTTAATCAAAACTCCTTTGAGTTCAGGATAGTTTAGATCAGATTATGCCATTTAGTAACAAACCAAAAAAAAGAAGAAAATGCTGAGATAATGTGATTAAAACATAAACCCTGTAATGCATGATTATGCCAAAAGAAAGAAAAATAAGTGGAGTTTTCAAATTAAATGAAAAGTGTAAAATATGTTAAGTTTTTTCTAAGTAATGTTAAAGAGCTAAGTAATTTTCAGATTGTTGAGTTTGTAACACAAATATACACAGTTATGTAACCATATATTTTCAGTGTTATTTTTTTTTTTACATAACATGCAAAACTTGTTTTCACAGAGTGCAAAAGATTTAAGTCTTTGAGCACCTTTTTGGTTTCAAAATGAAGCTTTGTGTAGAGCACATGTTTTTTTGTTAAATATGTTTTTTTTCAGTTAATATAAAACATTTCTATTTTGCAGACTAGTTTCAAAAGGACAACATTTCTTAGTATTATAGTATTATTAGTATTATACAGTTCGGAAATAGAAAATAATAATAGAAAATAATCACTCCATGTTTTATCTTCAAAGTGGTTTAAGCCTCAAGTAATACACATAATATTTCAGTAGCTGCTCTGTATGTTTTTGTCAAGTTACAGAAAGAAGAAATTGTGCATCTGAGTAGTTGTTGATTGTCAGTTGTGAAAATAAACATGTTTGCCAACAGTTTCATCAATTTGATTTCCATATAATTTTCCGTTGGATATTCAGCTTTGTAATGGAAAACTGAACTCTTAAAGTTCAAGTAATGGGCTATATAATTATACAATAACAAAACTACTACAACAAAGGTTAGTTTTTGTAAGTTTAGAATGAATAAAATCGACGGACACGAAATGCCACATCATGTAAACCAACAATTCAGTAGACATCAAAAAGCAAAGAAAAATGCATGCAATTAAAGGACCAGCATCATCAATTGGTTGATGTATTTCTTGTATATTTCAGCTAAGTACACTGTTTATTGGTTCAGGGTTATTTTAATAATTGGTTTACCAGATTTTTTCCACCTCCAAAATATTGTGAAAAAATGTTCAGTTACACATCAATGTCAAGAAAAAACCTTATGCTAACATGATAGGCTGCATTGCGCCATTTATAAGGCCATACGTATGTATGTTCTCAGGAATATGTATAATTCAATGGCTTCATCTGCTGTGGATGGTGCGAGTAAAAAATTCTCAGACATTATATGGCAACACAAGCTGAAAACTGTTTCATCACAAGGATAAGCTCCTCTTTGACGACATTCCTCTTTACAAGCTTCTACTGCCTGCTGGGAGACCTCCACCAGATATTCTTGTCCACCAAACAGATGTGGGATGGTGTACATAAGAACTGGACGTCCACTTGGAGCCACTGTATTTCGGCTGTGACGGATGATGTGCGTATTCCACAGGTGGGAAACCTGTTGGAGCTCCTCCTGCAAAATAAAATTCAGTTAAGATTTGTGTAAATACGTCCTTTTCAGAATCATTTGGTAGGGTACACGTTATTTCTGTAATAAACGGGGAACTTTTAAAACTTACAATGCAGATGGAGTGAAAATGTGAAATTAATATTTGAAATGTTCTATTTATAATAAATATTACATCAATTACATAACATTGTAAGACGGTATGCAAGTGATATATCATAGCATATATATCATGCAAGCTTAGCAGATGTTTGGTTAATTAATCCATGCATGGCTTAGTCTTTGTGTGTTCTGTATCAAAATAGTCACACTTTCAAAAAATAAAATAATTAATAATCTAGAGTTTGAATAGTCCTACAGCCATTTTAAATTAAATCTATAGTTTTTGGTTTTTATGTCTTGGAACACGATACATAAGAACATTGTGCAAAACTTATAGAGGGCACGCAGCCATCAAAGCTCATAGAACAAGGTTTATGCCTAAGCCTTCAGGAATACAAAATGCAGCAGTCCAAAAAAGGAGACATTTTCTGGATATGGTGCACTGAAAAAAAAACCTCTGACACGTGCAGCAGATTCGGCAAAACTGTGGTGGTGTCAGATGAAGAGACTGGATCAGTGCTGGCTGTAGCACTGTAAAAGTAGCAATTACTTTTATTAGCATAATTTTAAACAAGTTACTGTAAATAGAATAATATATTTTTTATTTCAGGGCTGTTTTTGCCGACTTTGACATCTACTTTGTGTATTATGTTACTTCATTGCATATTTGTAGATTTATTATATATTTTGATAAGTAGAAAATTTGTGATTTCAATTCTGTCTTTATGATTAAGTTAACTAGAATTGCGGATTCATACAAATATAATTTGATTAGATTTCTAGGGCAAACCGATTGCCAAAATATGTCAGTAGATGTCTAGTTTGAAGAGTTTAAATGCTGGTATAGCAATTTTTTTTAAAAGAAGTTATTTATCTAATTAAATTAAAACGTACCTTAGTTGAAAGCTTGAAATGTGAATTTATTTGGGATTTAAGGGCAGCATTAAAAGTGACTACATGTGGTATTAAACCTCCTGCTTCTCCCTGCATCTTCAGGGATCCCGGGTTGGTGAATTGTTTTCGACTCATTCCAGTTTCATAATTATTTTGTATTACGTTATTAATTTGATTAGATCTGTCTGGTTCATTTTTTCCTTTGATTCAGTACTACTTTATGATTGTACTTATGTTTATTTGCTATGGTTATTTGGTTTAATTTTGTTTCCTTAGGTATTCTTTAATACAGGTATTCTGTAATACAATTGAAGTGTGTGTATTTGACACACACTTCATGACATCTTAACGTTGTTATAATTGAGGTAGAAAACGCCCTTGCGTTTTCAGCACCACAATGTGAACAGCGACTAAGACAGTCAAAGAGAAGCTTTATGTGGCAATGTTGCCTCTTTTGAATTATTTTCATATTTCTTTATATATTTGCTGTTTGGATTTGTTTTGCTCAGATATTTTTTAAGTTATTCACTTTTGCTGATTTATATTGAGATTATTTGTTGTCTTTCTGAATTTTTGTGTTTTACTATTGAGGGTGGCGTGATAGAGGATAGAGGACCACGCCCCCCTATGTCAGCTAAGACTGTTTCTAGCTTCTTTTCCACAAATTATTTATTTACTCTGCTGCATGAGATTGTCCCTGCATTTTTAGAAACAATTTTTTAAATAAATCATTACCTTTTACCGGCTCGTTCTTAAAATCATGCTCACAATTGCTTTTATCTTGGTTTTATTAGGCGGTCTAACACCACAGTGAAGTCAGTCCAAGTTGAAACTAACTTCAGTGCGGTTAGGTTTACTGTTATTCGGCTTCAGTTTTAATTAGATCAGTACTAGCCCTCGGGTTCCACATTTTAATAAAAACACATAGCCCGTTTTACTTTATTTTTTGTAACTGTCAATTTCATAATTTAGTTTTAAAATAAAACACTATTTTTCGGTGGGGAGGGGGTGCGGGACTTGGGAGGGAGTTCTATTTTTATTTTAAAAAGGAAATGGCATCAGCGATCTATTTTAAATCATTAATAAATAGCAAAAATACATTATTTTATTTTTTGCCCCGCCCTCCTCATACTCTTGCAAACACAAACGAGCATTCACAGAAAAAATAAACATGACAGCCTTGATGTTTGGACTTAACCTCAACTATCTTCAGACAAGTAAACAGAACAAGCTGCTTGTCCAAAAAGTCACCAGAGAAATAATCCTTCTCTTTCAGATCATGAAAACGATTAATCCAGAATTGAGCATGATGAGTCCTCAAAAAGCCCCACCAGCTTTCAATCCGTTGATTATGATTGCTGGATCCAGAGATGAAGCAGTTACTTGCGGAGGGATCAGCACTCCATCGCAGGAATCTCTGCATTTCTGCCATCGTGACGGTTCTGTTCCAAAATCGGCACGAATTCTGGCAGGTGTCCCCATCCTCCTTTCAACTTCTGCTATGAAATATCCAGCGATGACTTTAGGATCACTGCTTGTGGAGAAAGCATGAAGACATATCATTTGTCTTGAAAAGCCATCGATTGCTCCATTAATACATATACCAAACGGCTTCAGCTTATCATAGGAGTCTACGTGCCACATGAAATTAGGCCCAGGATTTAAATACACTCGTCGCATCAGCCGTCTCCTTCGCCTTCGTTCCACACCACTGAGATCAAGGAATTTTAATAGATGTCTTACTGTTTTCTGATTCACAACATATCCATGCTGAATACATTTAAGGTGGTGAAACTTATATCCATGGAGGCTCCCATAACTCTCCAGCTGGTCAATGAGGAAGGCAGCAACATCTAAAGGATCGGATTGATTTTTTCTTCTGTGGAGTCCCATTTTTCCGAGGATCCTTCTCAAAGTGCTCATACTAATTATGACGTTATCCACTGTGCGCAGAAGCATAAGTATTTCTCCATGTCTTAGACCGAGCATAAGGTAAAACTTGACCAACTCCTGTAAATTAGCCATTGTGGTGACCTTTGTTGCATTCACGACAGACAACCACCACCTTCAGAATGGATGAAATTATCACGTCTTAACAAGATAATTAACAAGATACGTAAC
Source organism: Poecilia picta (assembly GCA_033032245.1). Lineage (NCBI taxonomy): Eukaryota > Metazoa > Chordata > Actinopteri > Cyprinodontiformes > Poeciliidae > Poecilia > Poecilia picta. The sequence continues at coordinate 17,656,369 of CM065375.1, forward strand.
ACGTTTTAACGAGATACGTCACATTTTAACGAGATAAGTATCACGTTTTAACGAGATACGTATCACGTTTTAACGAGATACGTATCACGTTAAAACGTATCTCGTTAACGTGATACGTTAACGAGAGCGCTATCACGTTTTAACGTGATAGCGCTCAAATTTTTTGTTTCCTGCGTGATAGCAATGCGCTTCCGTAAGAACGCCCTGTTCCAATTGGCGAACTAGCGGGAGACAATCCATTCCTAACATTCCAAAGCACTCAAATCATTGTTATCATACCGGATTAGAGTAGGGGTGAGGAGAGGATGGGTTCGATCATGCTCGTGATGCTCGAGCATGATCGTGATCGTGATGCTTGTCTCAGGCCTGTCTGTAAGTCAATCTGCATTCGGGTTGAACACCACTCTTACTACTTATGACTGCCAGACCCCCTTCTTGCATCATAAAGTAATTGATGCAACTTCAGTTAAACCTTGCTCCACAGGCCAGGGAAAATCGCAAAACACCACTGATATACCGAACACACCAATCCTCATCTTCCAGACACGCCAGTACACCCCCATCGACGTTCTGACGTGTGGCATCATATATCAGAGGGTGATGTATCGATGCAGCTCCACACTTGCGGGCACCAACGTCCCAACTCCGATTCCGGACCGAACACACACTCATTGGTTGTTCATTGGTCGGGATTCATGTCTCGAGCTTCTTTCCACTCGTGTGTTCTCACATCTCAGAAAATCGTTCAGAGGACTGGAAATTGGTGCAAACTCTCGATTCGCTGTGCAAGAGAGGGCATTGTGGAGTGACGGCACCTGTGAAAGCACTCGAATTTATGATGGCCAAAGGTACCATACTAACGTTGTTGTCGGTGCCCGATACACCATCTTACTTAGGGAGATCGATTCCGTGGCCATTTTACCGGCTGACAAACTGGCATTGGGTCAGCTGGGGGTTGAGTGCTCCCTGTCTTCTGGGTATTGCAGAGATAGTGATCTTGGAGACATCGCCTGGCACAATCGTACACAGGAGAGTTGCATTTCAGGTAGAGCTGACATTTTGTATTACGGAGTTTCAACTCTTGTCTCCGTGAACAACCAGCCGGCTCTGGTGGTGATAGAGACAGAGTCTAGAACTTTCGCCCTTCAGATCACAGGCGCGACGACATTTTGTCACTGGAGTGTGCTGACTACCTCTCACGATCGTGTTCTCGTAGCTCGCATGTCGACTCTAGGTCCTAAATGGCGCGGTCCATATATTGTAAGCCCAAAGAACATTGACTTGAGCTTGCTTCTTGAGACGCAAGTCCTGTACTCCACCCATGCAGTCAACAAAACCACGAAAGATCTAATTGCTGATGTAGCTACTCAGGACTGCCTGCTACGCAAACTGATTCTGGAGGGTCAACTATCAACAGCTCAGGCAAGGGGATCCAAGTGGGCTGTGACTGGTCCAGGGGCCTTTTTTAGATTGGAAGGTGAAGCGCTTTACCTCATAAGGTGTCCTGTAGTTACAGCGACAATTCGAGAAACTGAGGAGTGTTTCAGTGATCTCCCGGTGAGTGTCAATAATCAGCCGATGTTCAGAACATCAATCACGCATATACTAACAAAGACAGCAGATAGGGTCTCTTGTACCTCACCTATGTGTCCCCGATTCAAATTCGGCCCCTACTGGTATGTAATGACCCCGAGGCTAGTGCGGGTCTTACCGCCCGACCAGTTAGACCCGAGCACCGACGGAGGTACCTATTCGTCTGGTCCCACATTTCAACACGTTACCGGAATGTATGAGCTCCACCAGGTTGAGTCTCTTCAGCGAGACATGTTGTCAATTACTGACCGGTTTGACACTGTTGATTACACAAGGGCGTGCACTGGACCAGAAATTACCTTTATGAAAACCCTCCAGTACTCTCGCCACCGCGCAAGGACATATGGAAGACACTAGCCGACTACATTTGGGCTTTTGGGCATTATTCATCAGCGTTTGTGGCCACTGTCATGTTGTGTCGGATAGCGGCTGCAGCCACCTTGGTCATTATTGGCGGGTGTGGTGTAGGGATAGGATTGATCAGAGGCCAAATGATTGCCAGACGGCTCCTTCGGCTTCGCGGACCTCAAGTTACACGTGCAGACCGAGGCGATGGAGGGCCTTGATATCTGTACCAACTAATCGGAGATTATCCAATTGCTACAGTAGTTTAAACTACTTAGCATATGTATATAGTTGTATGTTACAGTGTGATTGTTCGATCATGTTTGATGGAATCCAGATTATGGGTAGTCCACGGCCTGAACCAGAGCCAACCTACCACGGGAGACTATCGACCGGTGTTACGTGGGTCCACAGTCAATGATGGTTATAGAATCCGTGCAGAGGAAGACGCTTTAACTGAGAGTGAGTGACCTTATACTTGCATGGAATTGTTCACGGGTGGTTGGGCTCACTTATGGAGTATGTCCGATCATTTATTATTTAGCTGAAACAATAGCAGATGAGTCAACAGCTGAAGTTATTCAAAGTTGTATGATGCCACACATGTCAGATACAGGGCTACAACTGCTGTTTCAAAGTGACCACTGGAACAACCCCATCTGGACCACACACGCGGTCAATGCAGCCACACTGGCCCCACTGAACGCCCATGATTTGTACCCATGGAGTATGGCAGTAAACAGGTGGCTATCCACAGACCTTGAACTCACCTGCGGTCAAGCTCGACGACTCAGCAATCTTATGTCATCCGATCATCGTGCTGTTCCGATTTACATTATGGGATTGTGGGGTCATTGTGCTGATGTTAAATCCCGTGGAAACGTAGATTATGATTTCAAGTTAGATGATGTTCGGGGTGTTAATGAATGGTGTGCAGAAATCTCACATTCGTGGCTTCCTGATCGTGTTTGGGAGTTTTACAGGTATCGACACCCAGAGGTGTTGACTCAGAGGGCAAAAAAGTGGATACCGTGGCTGATTTCAGCGGGTCTGTGGTCAGATACACCACGGAGACTATCCAATAGATTGTGTCAAAACTTCGTTATATTCTTAACTGTGTTTTATATCAGTTGCACCTTAGAGGTCCGATCCAAATGTCCGATCCGGCTCAACAACAAGAGCCCCCAGGGCGGGCTGAGGTCCCCGTCCGCGCCGACGGCGCCGGACGGCCTCCAGAAGTTCCTGTCGGTCCCCGTCGGTCCAGTCCCCGCCGAGTGGCCCAGCCGGAGTGGCCCACTCTGAGAGAACCCACCGGGACAGACCATGGAGGTCTATTTGGTGATATCAATTTGTCAGCAATGTCTCTTGATGCAATTTTCGGTTCGGCCGGCTCCGGAGGAGCGATCGAGCAGGTGGGAGACCGGGGGTCAGTGGACCCTGACCTACTTGGGGAGGAGCCTGAGGGCGCGGCAAGAGGGGTCGGCATACATGATGAAACTGGAGTGCAAACAAGTGCGCACCTATGGTTACCTCATCGCCATGGCCAGCAATCAGCTGAAGCATCTCAAGCCGAAGGTTGGGACACAACAGAAGACATCGAAGAATCCGAATATGCGGGAACTGGAGGCACACCACTGCGAAGATCCCGAAGGGACGAGTCACCACAGGACACCAGACGCAAGGGCAACATACGAGTGTGGGGTCCAACCGACAGCCCCAAAATCTTTGGCGCTTTAGTGCAAGGGTCAGGGGCATTGCCTTGTGTATTTCAGCATTTGGACATCCAGCCATTCACCCCTGAACTGATGCTAGGTAACGGGTTTGAGCTTGAGCACTTGGCATTAATAGGAGTTGTGTCAGCCATTCGGGTATCCTGCGATCAGTTCTGGGCAGCCCAACAGCAAATTATAGCGGAAGCTCTTGCCCCTAACTTCCCGTTGGAAAACTGCCTAGACCATGATGCAGCTAGGGCGGAGCTGGAACGCGCCCTTGCCGACACGTCTCGCTTGCGTGATTCAAACTGGTTTCTTGATGCCATTGTCCGAATGGAGGCCACTCAGGATGGTGTGGTTCATGGAGTGTACAATAGAATCACGGGAACCTGGACGGATGGCGCATCACTTGAGAGGAAACTTGCGCTCCTTCTCGCAATAATCCGTAGGCCCGATTGTCAAGAGAAGGATCGTTCGCTTTATGGGGTTTTCCTATTACTCATCTCATTTGCCACCAGAGGATCAATCAGCCGCCCTAAAGCAGACAAAATCATGAACGAGCTCAGAGCATTGATGCCAATAGTGGTTTAGATGTTCAGGTATGAAGATGTGGCTCTCACATATCAAAACTTCGGTCAGCACATTACCGACACAAATGCCCACATCATCATGGCCCGGTGGCTTGGTCAGGTCCCGTAGGCAGCCATTCGTCTCAGAGTGCTGTTGGCCCAAGCAGCAGGCTCGGGACTCACATCCCTGGATTTGGTCGCACGAGCTCTGTATGAACACCTGTTATTCCCTTGGGTGTTAATCAGACGCATGTACCCGGTGGCTTGGGACAATGTTGTAAAAGCCTTAAGGGCTGTTGATGGCAGGATCTATTACGGATTCCGCAATGATCTGGGTGCTGTTCGCGCAACACTTTTCAAGTCCATCACATGGGTAGCTCACACCATTTTAGTCGCAGCAGGCAACTACCGTGGTGTTGTTCCGGACCCAAAATACAGCGACGCAATTAGGGAACTAGTTCGCACCCATTTCAGCAAACAAGGTGACATACGGAAACTAGCTGAGAGAGACGTCACTCCTCAAGAGGCCAGTGCACTGACCATCATGGACGGACTAGTCAAAGCCCACCCCTCCATAGTGATGGACCTCTCCCGCATGGACGGACACCTGTCCGGAAAAGTCCCATGCGAGTGATTGTGTGAGTGGGAGCCAGTTCATAGTTGTAACCACGGATTAGCTGAAGTTTGTCACCACTGGTTCGGTGGGCGCCCTTTTACACATGTTTGTTCGGAGAAAATCCAATCTTAAGTTCTATTATTTATCAGAACTGTTGTTCTGCGTTTGAGTACTGTAAGGTTGGCAATGTCATCACAACCAAGTGGAGTGATGCCTGACTTTGGATTCAAACCACGAGGCCCGAAAAAGGATTCCGGTATGACACAGCCAGATGTCGAGACTCGACTGAGAAACATCGAGGCACAGTTATCAGTCATGCAGCAGACCCTCAAGTAAATCGCCACAGGAGTGAAGAATCTGCAGGCAGCTGGAATTCGTGCTAAAACACATGCCCCAGACCATAGTCAAGGAGCATATTAGGGGGGGACTGATCGGACATTACCCTGTATGAAGAAAGTTTAGAGATCTTAGATTACTGATTGCGGTTGTTTAAAAAAAAAAAAAAAGAAATTGGCGAACTAGCAAACTGCGTCCTTGTGAACTCGGTAAGAACGGACTTTCAACTGTTCTTGCGGGAACGTACTTGCCAAGAACTCAAGAACGTACTTGTGTTCTTGAGTATTGAGAAACGGCCACAGTCTCGCAGTATAAAACCAACAGTCTGGCAGATTTTTTCAGTCCAAGTTACTGTTGAAAAGGAATATTAAGTAAAACTGTAAAAAACTGCAATTTCGGTTCTGTTCCTTCTTCCTGTCCCGGATTCTTAGCCGCGGTCTGGGAGCTCTCGCGAGAACACAGAAGAGACGTAAGCAGCGTGTTGGCGTCACAGAAGTTCAGAATTTAATCCAATCAGAAACAAAAGAATAGCAGAACAGAAGAAAAAAACATGCAGAGTTACATTTAGTTACCTGAGATACGTAGAATACAGACATACACATACAAGACGTCTTGGAGAAATACAACCAGACCCACAAGCATTGAAAATCGGCTATATTTCTGAATTATTTTTTGGTGTAAGCAGATTATATTTGCCGTGGGAGGTTCTTGCTTCAAGCAAGGCGTTCCTTGCTTCGACCAATGAGGAGCCGTCTCCTAGCCCCACTGAAAACGGCACCTCCCTACAATTTGGTTAGCCATCAAAGGGAATTTACTTCTTTGATGTTACTTTGAAGTTAACCAGAACTCTGAAGTCCTACTGACTTTTACAACTCCGCAAATGTCTCAGGAGACTTGGCTCTAACCAAACAGATAAATAACAAACCGCCTGTATTATTTTAGACCAAATTCTCTACGGGTTGAACTGCCGGTCAACACTTCAAAGTCGACCATAAATTCAGGTTTTATTTCACCAATTTATGCAATCTCCTGACTCAGGCAGAGTCAGAAGATTTCCTGTCGCCTTCCTTAAGCACAAACATCCCAAGACTTCACAAGTCTCTGTGAAGTCCTGAGTTTTCTTCCTTAAATCCTATATCTTTAATTCAATATGAGTTACCTCTATTTTAATATGCTTTTTTTGTCTGTTATTCCTCCCAGCCTCTTTTTGATATTTAAACTTATCTAAACTACAAAAATAATCAGATCCATAAACTATTTTTAATACAAAACAAAACATTTTCAATTTACTTTTATCATTGACTAATTTTAATTCTCATAACATATTCAATTAAAACATGCAATATTAAAGTATTCTATATGATATCAGTCTAAAAGTTTAAAAGTTCACAGTTTCAAAGTTCAGAAGTGCATAGGTCAACCGTTCGTTGTGCCAAATGTTGCCTAATGACCCTTATTTCCTGAGACAGGAATGTGTTCCTGGTTCTCACACAGATATGCTTTTAACCTCCTGTGGTGTCACCAGGCCCTTCCGAATGCTGAATCTGTGACCTTCCAACCCCCAGAGGCTGCATCTGAGGTTGGTGACTCAAAATTCCTAGTTCTAATTAAAAGATAAAACCAACTCAAACACTACAAAAATGGTTATATAATTGAATTCAACAAAACACTAAACAATGATTATATTTCCTCAACATTACTTAAAATAATTTAGTTATGCCTCGAACTTGCTGCGTTATTGTCTGTAATGTCTGATCACACGACTGAAACGGTAAATAGATGGAAAACGGACTTTTGTTTCACTATTTTCCTGCTTGAAAACAACGTGAAGAGGCTAAGCTAACGGAGCTAAGAGAAGAAAACAATGTCCTGGTATCAGCGGTGAGTCGCTGATTTCACCTTCTCCAACATCCCCAGATACCTACAGGTTTGATCCAGACATTACCATTCTGGTGAGTGAATAAATTTGCTTTGTTGGTTTTGTGTCATAATTTATTTTGCTATGATTTTGTCCGAGTGTCTCATGATCAGTTTCTGTTGAGTTAATTTAAGTGGGTCAACCTTGTTTAGGTCGGGCTAATATTGTTTATGTAGCAAAGTCCGAGTTTTGTCAGTGGACATCGAGGTTATTACATTATTGTGAAGTAAACTATTTTACTAGTGTTATCAAATTTACAGCATTTATACTGATGTATGCTCTGATGTATGTTCTCTTAAAGGCAAACCGACGTATGAAGGTAAACGACACTTAAACCGGTCGACATGGGCGTCAATTAAAGAGGAGATGCAGCAAAACCATCAACAAGTTACAGAAACTGTTTTTATTATTTACCCCAGAAACACAGTGGAGGCAACAGAAGAGGAGTAAGTTGGAGAGGCTGAGGAGGAAAAAACCAGGATTTGAGCTCAGCAAGGCTGCAGACTGAAGAGGAACAGGAACCATTTGTGTTGAAATACAGTTTAAGTGGCTGTTTTCTCTCATTTGTATTAATGTATTAAACATTCCTGAATCGTTTGATTCAGGCACTTCAAGTTGCATGTAAACATGAAAAAATGAATCACAATTTAAGTAAAAATTTGATATTTAAATATTTCAGGTAATAAACATACATGTAATGAGATTATATTTTTAAATAAATATTTTATGTGATTAAAGTAAACAATTATATAATCAGACATCTGTCAGGACATTGGGTTTTTGGGATTGTTTTGCTTTTCATTTTATTTAGCTTCATGTTTTAATTCACTTTAGTTTAGCCCTTCATGGTCCTTTTGATATTATTAGAGGTATTTAGTGTAGTTATTAAAATTATATCATTGCTTTTCTTTGTCTGAGTCCATGTCCAGCCTTTTGCAATGACTATAGTTTAACTCTATTTTATCATTCTAGTTATTTCTTATTTCAGCCTCTCTGCAGGTTTCTAGTCATGTTTATTTCTTAATTTGATCACCATAGGTTCAGTTATTCTTCCATGTCAGTCTGTATCTTTCTTTAGTCATTCTAGTTGGGTTATTTCCTTGTTTAGATCTTCTAGTTTCTCTTGCTCTGTGTTCCTTAGTTCTTATTGTTAGATCAGCCTTGTTTCTACATCCACGTAAAGTAAGTCCACTGCCTGCTGCGTTTGTGTCCACAGCCACATCATGACACAAACCAGATGAAAGAGCCCATCTTTAAACATTTAATGTGTAATTAAACAACAAAAGTGACAAATTTTATGAAATAGATCACACTTTAATAAATATTTGTTGTATTTAACATATTTCAGGTAAGTGAACATGTAATGAAATAGATCCTGTCCTAGAATTTTATGTAATTGAACATTATGGGTAACAAGTGATGATCATCTGAGGTAATACGTTTTATTAATATTTTTTAAAATATAATTTTGGTTAAAAAATAAAAAAGCTGTCAATTCCAAAAATGGAATAAAAATATGCCTAATCTATATAGTTTAGTAGAATAACAGATTTTGAGTTAATAGGTTACATGACCTAAAAGCTATTTAAGAAAAGTAAAAAAATTTGACTACAGCAATAGCTAAAAATATATAAAAAGTGTTAAAATGTAATAAAGATGAATGTGCCCCATCTATACAGACTAGTAGAACAATTTCACACAGATTGAGTTAATGGGACACGATTTGGAAGCTACTGAAGAAAACATTTAATATTAAAATGATTGAATATGACTGTTGATAGATGTGTCTCGTGTAATAGCATGAATGACCACTTTTTTGTATCAGTTGATCACAAGACAAGGCAATTATTTACAGGAGTGTTCGGAAATTGACAGCAGCTGTGAAACTCCTAGCGCTTTAGGAGGGACCAGTAAAGAACAGCTGGCCGAAATTAGCGATCATAAATCGGATCAACCTTGAGCTGAACGTCCCTTAACTCCGTGGAGCTCGAATATCCAGGATCCAACTTGAAAAGAACTTTACTGCGGTCTGTAACACAATGAAAACACCGGTGTTCTGAATAGTTCGTTTTGGTTTGTGGACACCAAAGATGGCGCCGAGCAACGAAAACGTCATATCCTGTGACGTCAACGCGGATACTGGACTGGACATGACGTGACGTATCGTGCGCCACACCTGCGCCATTGCTGTCCATTGAGCCAACATTATGGGTGGTCAGAAAATACCGCAGTCACGCAAAGATTGTGAAAAATGGACGCAATATTTAGCGGTTAATTCAACCCACAATATTTAGACGCAATATTTAGCGGTTAATTCAGATTTAACAGGTGAGGAAAAAGTTTTAACTTAAAGAAAACATTGAGCAGTGAGTCAGGTATTCTAGCCTAACTGTTAACCTTCTATTGACTTTGATAATATTAACATGTGCTGCGCAGTTCGGTGTGTTTTGGTTCCGTTAGCACTAAAACAGGTCAACCCGCACACCAAGTCATCAGTAGAGCAGGTGTTTAAATACGACTTTTAAGTCGTATTTAAAGAGGATAAAACTGATGTTTGATCAATTTTCCGTGATACAAATCAATAAACAATTTTTGTTTCTGTTAGTGTTATATTCGTGCTTGATAAAGACCAGACGTTGTGTAATGCTCAGATACTTTTATTAAAGCATCTTTCAAAGGTCTGCGCACCAACATGCTCACAGGTGTCTCTCATAAGACTCTCTAAGACTCTCTCTACTTCTATTGTTCTGTTCTCTACATTTATACATTCTAATGAGCTCATGCTCGCCACCTGGTGGACATAAACATAATTCATTCAATCATGACATCCTTCTTTCTTTAAAGTAAGAATGTTACAAAAGAACAATCCTATCAATCCTACCAAAAGAACAACATACACTGCATGAGACAGTTACCACATAGCTATACTTACACATTAAAAACATCAATTTCAAAATAGACATTTCAACTTTGAACTTTTTTTCTTTTTTTTTTTAAAGTTCAATCTGTCAGGTTTTTTCACCACTCTGGTAGATCTTCTTAACACAGGTAGGTTGTCCCCAAGACTGTCACAGGGTGTTTCAATCGTAGGTGTTTCAGTCGTAGGTGTTTCAGTCGTAGGAATAATCTGGGAGTCCTTAGAAACTTCACTCGACTCAACCACAAGCTCTAATGGAGTTTTTAACAAACTGCGCCGATTTCGTCTCAGAACTTGTCCATCTTCAGTTTTCACTTCAAATGAACGTGGAGCTACTTCCTGCAGAATAGTTGCTTTAGTATTCCATCCCTCATCATCCTGAATCCTAACTGGATCCTTGTATGACAGTGGAGGTAGAATCTTAGTTGATCTGTCATAATATGACTTTTGTTGTACTTTCTGCTTTCGTAACTTGTACTCCAACTTTGATGATTTCTTTGAACTTTGTTCATTACCATCATAACTTGGCAAAGTTGTACGAATCTTCCGATTCATCAAGAGTTCAGCAGGTGAAAATCCACATTGCAATGGTGAAGATCTGTAGCTCAATAAAGCTAAATACGGATCAGAGTTACCATCTGCAGCTTTCTTCAGAAGTTGCTTAAGAATATGAACTCCTTTCTCCACTTTTCCATTCGACTGTGGATAATGTGGACTTGATGTTACATGTTTAAAGTCATAATGTTCTGTAAACTCTTGCCATTCTCTGCTACTAAAACATGGTCCATTGTCACTCACAACAAAATGTGGAATGCCATGTCTTGCAAAGATTGATTTTGCATGTGTTATGACACAGTTTGATGATGTATTGATGTAATAGAGCCATTTCAGGATAGTTTGAAAAGTAATCAATGATCACTAAATAGTTTTTTCCTTTAAAATGAAACAAATCCAGTCCTACTTTCAGCCATGGTGATGTTAGAATGTCAGTCATTATCATAGGTTCTTTACTCTGTTTATTTCTAAATGTCTGACATGTTTCACATTTACTGATTAGCGTCTCAATGTCCTTATTCAGTCCAGGCCAGAAAACAGATTCTCTAGCTCTTCTTTTACATTTTTCAATGCCTAGGTGACCCTCACGTATCCGTTGTAGAATATCCTGTCTTAATACTTGTGGAATCACAATTGTTGTTTTTCAGTAACAGTCCATTCACAACACCAATGAAGAATGTGTCACTTAAGTCAGTTTCGTTTACTAAGTTTACACAATTCCTCTTCTTTTCTCTTCATAAAGCATTGTTTTGCAAAATGATTTTTTCCACGGCAATTCAAACACTGCTTACTCCAAAGACGATCTGATCTCTGACCATCGAGTTCTTCAGCAGGCCAAAATTGCATGACTGAGCTTTTACTTTCAAGTCTGTCAGAAAGTTATCGAAATGTTCATGCTGTGTCTGCATTCGGGAACGAAACGCGTATCTCTCATAGCATTCATTCTTCTTGGGTGAACAGTGAGCATCAAATTTACTCAGCACAACATCCAACTTTTCTTTGTCTTCCGCTTCATCAAACACAAATGTGTTGTAGACTTCCAAAGCCTGCGCTCCCGCTATGGTCAGCAACATCGCTACCTTTCTTGGCTCCGGCTTTGTCTCCAATCCCATTGCAGCGACATATAGTTGAAAGCGTTGTATGAAAGCACGCCAGTTCTCATCCACGTTTCCCGTCAGCTTCAAGCTCTCCGGTGGTTTCAGCTCCATGATCGGCTTCTTAGTTCACTCCTGACACCATGCTTTTTTCGTGCTTGATAAAAACCAGACGTTGTGTAATGCTCAGATACTTTTATTAAAGCATCTTTCAAAGGTCTGCGCACCAACATGCTCACAGGTGTCTCTCATAAGACTCTCTAAAACTCTCTCTACTTCTATTGTTCTGTTCTCTACATTTATACATTCTAATGAGCTCATGCTCGCCACCTGGTGGACATAAACATAATTCATTCAATCATGACAGTTAGTTCTGTCAAGATGCAAGAACGATCAAATTTCCCTCATATTGGTCAATAGTTTTATTTTAAATATGCTGTAGTGTAATGAACCGCGGTAAAGCTAGCCGGCCGGCCGAGCTCACAATATACGCGGTAGCTCAAGACATTATGGTACACCCATTTACCACACATCCGGTCCATGTTTGAGCAACTCAAAATAGGTTTCCAGCCGCTTCATTTGCAAACAGAAAATAATATATGCTGAATATATCTCTTCCTTGGGCTGCCACCTTATCGTGGTGGAGGGGTTTGTGTGTCCCAATGATCCTAGGAGCTATGCTGTCTGGGGCTTCATGCCCCTGGTAGGGTTACCCAAGGCAGACCTTTTGTCTGGTTCCTAGGTGAGGAACCAGACAAAGCGCAGCCCGAAGACCCTTTATGATGGACACAAACTTTGAATCTGGCATTCCCTCGGCCGGACGCAGGTCACCGGGGCCCCACTATGGAGCCAGGCCTGGAGGTGGGGCACGATGGCGAGCGCCTGGTGGCCGGGCTTTTAACCACGGAGCCCGGCCGGGCTCAGCCCGAAGAGGAGACATGGATTCCCCTTCCAATGGGCTCTCCACCTGTCGATGGGGCCAAAGGGGTCGGGTGCAATGCGTCATGGGCGGCGGCCGAGGGAGGGGACCCTGGCGGTCTGATCCTCGGCTGCAGAAGCTGGCTCTTGGGACGTGGAACGTCACCTCTCTGGTGGGGAAGGAACCGGAGCTAGTGTGCGAGGCTGAGAGGTTTCGGCTAGAAATAGTCGGCCTCACCTCGACGCATGGCTCTGGTTCCGGAACCAGTCTCCTTGAGAGGGGCTGGACGTACTTCCACTCTGGAGTTGCCCACGGCGAGAGGCGCCGGGCAGGAGTGGGCATACTTGTTGCCCCCCATCTTGGCGCCTGTACGTTGGGGTTTACCCCGTGAACGAGAGGGTAGCCTCCCTCCGCCTACGGGTTGGGGGACGGGTTCTGACTGTTGTCTGTGCTTACGGGCCGAACAACAGTTCAGATTACCCACCCTCCTTGGAGTCCTTAGAGTCCTTAGAGGGGGTACTGGAGAGTGACTCCCTTGTTCTGCTGGGGGACTTCAACGCTCACGTGGGTAACGACAGTGAGACCTGGAGGGGCGTGGTTGGGAGGAACGGCTCCCCTGATCTGAACTCGAGTGGTGTTCTGTTGTTGGACTTCTGTGCTTGTCACGGTTTGTCCATCACGAATACCATGTTCAGGGATAAGGGTGTCCATACGTGCACTTGGCACCAGGACACCCTAGGCCGCAGTTTGATGATCGATTTTGTCGTCGTTTCATCGGATCTGCGGCCGTATGTCTTGGACACTCGGGTGAAGAGAGGAGCGGAGCTGTCCACTGACCACTACCTGGTGGTGAGTTGGCTCCGGTGGTGGGGGAGGAAGCCGGTCAGACCTGGCAGGCCCAAATGTGTAGTGAGGGTCTGCTGGGAACGTCTGGCGGAGTCCCCTGTGAGACGGAGCTTTTAACTCCCATCTCCGGCAGAACTTCGAACACGTTCCGGGGGAAGTAGGGGACATTGAGTCTGAGTGGACCATGTTCCGTGCCTCCACCGCCGAAGCGGCTTATCAGAGCTGTGGCCGCAAGGTTGTTGGTGCCTGTCGCGGTGGGCAACCCTCGAACCCGTTGGTGGACACCTTCGGTGAGGGATGCTGTCAAGGTGAAGAAGGAGTCCTATGGGGCCTTTTTGGCCTGTCCAGAAGCAGCTGATGGGTACCGACGAGCGAAGCGGCATGTGGCTCGGGTGGTCGCTGAGGCAAAAACTTGGGCGTGGGAAGAGTTTGGAGAGGCCATGGAGAAATACTTCCGTACGGCTTCGAGGCGATTCTGGTCCACCATCCGGCATCTCAGGAGGGGGAAGCAGTGCAGTACCAACACTGTTTACAGTGGGGATGGTGTGCTGCTGACCTTGACTCGGGACGTTGTGGGTCGGTGGGCGGAATACTTCGAAGACCTCCTCAATCCCACCAACATGCCTTCTGTTGAGGAAGCTGAGCCTGTGGACTCTGGGTCGGGCTCTCCAATCTCTGGGGACGAGGTCGCCGAGGTGGTTAAAAAGCTCCTAGGTGGCAGGGCCCTGGGGGTGGATGAGATCCGCCCGGAGTTCCTTAAGGCTTTGGATGTTGTAGGGTTGTGTTCGCTCACGCAACTCTGCAATATCGCATGGACATCGGGGGCAGTTCCTCTGGATTGGCAGAACGGGGTGGTGGTCCCCCTGTTTAAAAAGGGGGACCGGAGGGTGTGCTCCGGTCCCACAATTACAAATGTGGTCCCACAATTACAAATGTGACCCATCTGTAATTGGATGAATAGACCTTACCAGCCTCCCTGGTAAGGTCTATTCAGGGGTCCTGGAGAGGAGGGTCCGTCGGATAGTTGAACCTCGGATTCAGGAAGAGCAATGTGGTTTTCGTCCTGGTCGTGGAACACTGGACCAGCTCTACACCCTCAGCAGGGTCCTGGAGGGTGCATGGGAGTTCGCCCAACCAGTCTACATGTGTTTTGTGGACTTGGAGAAGGCGTTCGACCGTGCCCCTCGGGGGGCCCTGTGGGGGGTTCTCCGGGAGTATGGGGTACCGGGCCCTTTGATACGGGCTGTCAGGTCCCTTTATGACCGGTGTCAGAGTCTGGTCCGCATTGCCGGCAGTAAGTCGGGCTAGTTTCCGGTGAGAGTTGGACTCCACCAAGGCTGCCCTTTGTCACCGATTCTGTTCATTACATGGACAGAATTTCTAGGCGCAGCCGAGGTGTTGAGGGGATCCGTTTTGGTGGCCTTAGGAAGGCATCTCTGCTTTTTGCAGATGATGTGGTCCTGTTGGCTTCATCAGATCGTGATCTGCGGCTCTCGCTGGAGTGGTTCGCGGCCGAGTGTGAAGCGGCCGGGATGAGGCTTAGTGCCTCCAAATCCGAGGCCATGGTCTTGAGCCGGAATAGGGTAGAGTGCCTTCTCCAGGTCAGGGGGGTCGTCCTTCCTCAAGTGGAGGAGTTTAAGTATCTGGGGATCTTGTTCACGAATGAGGGAAGAAGGGAGCGGGAGATCGACAGGCGTCCTCCTGGATGCCTCCCTGGTGAGGTGTTCCGGGCACGTCCCACCGGGAGGAGGCCTCGGGGAAGACCCAGGGCACGCTGGAGGGACTACGTCTCTCGGCTGGCCTGGGAACGCCTTGGGGTTCCCCCGGAGGAGCTGGAAGACGTGGCTGGGGAGAGGGAAGTCTGGGTCTCCCTTCTGAAGCGGCTGGAAACGTATTTTGAGTTGCTCTAACATGGGCCGGATGTGCGCTTTTATTGTGAAAGCAACACGTAAATGAGTGTACCATAATGTCTTGAGCCACCGCGCACTTGTATATTGTGTGCTGGGCCGGCTGGACGCTGGGCCGGCTAGCTTTACCGCGGTTTTTGTTTTTGTTGCTTTTTTAACTTTTAGGAATTGCAGCAGCTGCAGACAGTGTGTCACAATAAAGGTACAATAAAGCTGATAAACTGGTGAAGAACCAAACACCACTAGAAGTGGTAATGTAATGGATTTCTGATAAAAAGTGAAAAGGGACAGTGATTTAAACCTTGGACATTATATGTTGTTAGTTTTCCCACATGTACATTATAAATATGCAGAGATATATATTTCTTGTTTTATTATTTCAGTAGGTATTGCTAAGGCATGTAATTGTTAGAATAATCAAAGTGACATTTATGAGTAAAAGAACGTATTTGAACCGAATAGTGAACAGGTTTTCAAACAATGAATTTAACATCCTTACAACCTTAAAACCGGTTTCCATGGAGAAAAAGGAGCGTGACAAATGTGCTCCGTCCAAACACTCTGTGTAGTAGCAACTGTCTTACAGCTAAAATTTTTCTCCCTGACTTGCCTTCCCAAAAACAAGTGTAAAAATGTAAAATAAAACAAATAAGACATCTTACCTTATCAACTGAATGCACCAGGGAAATCATCATCCATTTAAGAAAATAGACTGAACAACTTTAGGAACATCAACATTTATTTCACATGATATAAAACAGATGGGGTATGAACCTTTTGCATATTGACCCTTATACAATGTCTTTAAACGATGTCTTTAATATTCATTCTTTTTCAGGTTGTAGATAAATTATGCTTATTTTTAGAATTAGTTTTACAGTTTATACATGTCTTAAATTTATTCATTCTGAAGCGCCAAAGTCTGCCTTATTGCTTCATACGTGTGCTATTCTCCTATGTATCACCATCTAGGACAGAATCACAAACTCTTTATTTCATGTTTGCTACCTAAACAAACCAAAGTGAGAGGAAAACAGAAGACAAAAGCTGCAAAAACAGACAAAAATCTGAAGCATTTGAATACTTTGCATGCTCAAGACTTCAACCAAGACTTACATCACCCAATCCAAATAAATATTTCAAAAAGAGTTAGTCCTCTACAAAAGAAGAGAAAAACAGCAGCATGAAGTGGCACCATTTTGAAGGAAAATTGACTGTATATATTTATGATATACTTTATCTGCATACAGTATATGTCAAAGGACAACCTGTATTTTTATGAAAACAGGAAGCCTTTAGCCTTAAGCAAGACAGAAATCAAAACAAGTTTAAAATCAGTACACTTCAGTACTGAACTACTGAAGTGAAAACAGAGGCTCTCCTCTGTTTTCTGTTCCTTAGGCCCAGTGGTAACTTGGGCTAGAAGTTAAGCACTGCAAATGGATGTACACTCCATGCCTTTAGCAGCTCATAAACAGCAGACATTGAAACGTATGGCAAGGATTCTCACGCTATTTCTTATTCAGATTAATAGCTCTGTAACATCGTGTCTAATGACCCCAGGAACAAGCTCCACATTGTGTCAACACTGTGAAGTGGTTTGCACTTATTGAGCAGCTCTGATTGTACATTGGTTCCAAGATGGCCAGAAGTGTTTGCCTGGGGCCTTGTTGAGAGACAGTTACAGAAAAGACATACTCGAGACATACAGAACACTTTAGCATTTTTGTTTCTCATTCTAAAATGTGAGTTTCTGTTGGGGCCGTGATAGCCTGTTCTACAGGTTGCTTCATCCAGAAGGTCTGCTTCCCGGCCGGCATCCTGTTTTAGTTCTCTCCTTGTTTTAACACACCTGGATCTGCTTCTAACGAGCAGAAGGCCTAAGAAGAACATTGACCTGCTAAAAAGGTTGTTATTACCACTAGGGAGAAAACTAAAACATGCAGGATGTCGGCCCTCCAGGACTGACTTTGGGCACCCCTGCTCTAAGGTTTTAAATTTCACTGAATTGCAAATGATGTGTAAATTGTGCCAGTTTGATGGTAAGATTGTTGTTTACTGGTCTGTAAACAACCATCCTCCACTTTGAAGAGAGCTGTTATGAGTTAAAGTTAATTCAATAAGTGGCAAAGCTGCCGACATGGACTAAAAAGCTTTGTTCATGTCCTCTACTGCCATTGCTGAAACTACAGGAAGATTACAATTCTAAAACAGAACAGAAAATTAACATCATCCTTAAAACTTCTTTTCTGTTTGCTTATTGGGCTAGTAGAAATTCTACCAGAGGGAATCAAAGTCAATGGGAGAAAGCCAAGTCTGAGCTTTGACATGAGATTTGAATTGAGCAGAATAGCATAGGAAGGCAAGGACTAGGCTAGGTCCAACCCAGGCTAGGGCAGTGCAGAAGCTTCCATCTGTCTGGGTTGTATTTGCCTTAGATTTTTGCCACACAGACACAGTGTAGGTGATACGCAGTTTAAGGGAACTGTTACTGTCAAGGAAAGATGGGGGCCACTAGGATTTGTCTTTGATGCCGTTAGAAAGTCATAGTCAATCGCATATTTTTAACCAGATTGAAGATTGGATGATGACACAAAATGTGAAACAGTATGTTGTCATTCAGTTCACTGTAAAGTGAGACGTAGTCTAACCAGTAGGCCATTTGGTTTTTGACACTTTGGAAGAGCTATCTGAAACTCATACTCATAACCCTTTAACATTTTTCCACAAATGTCAGTGGACAGAGGTTTGCATAATTGTGATGTAATTGTAAATAATTATTTCTAAAAAAAAAAAACCCCACATCAAACAAACAACAAAACTAAAAAAAAAACAGTACAAAACATGTTTTTAAAAAGATAAAGGTGCCTTGGGTTCAGTCCCCTTACACTGATCCCTCTAAGTAAAATCCAGAGCAGTCTTAAACTTCATCAAGGAAAGGGAAACTGATCAGGGTTAATGGGAGGATGGATGGATCCTTATTTCTCTGTTGTTTCCCCTTAATGAAGGATACCATTGCGTTGTCATAATTTCTTCAATTTTAAACAAGCAATTTAAACATGTCTGAAAATGATTCAAGAGTCAGAAATCTTCTTTTTATGTTTAATTTGCCATGTTTTCCAGAATACTCCTAAGATTAATGGACAGAAACAGTAAAGGTGTTTGATAATAAAGGCTCAAGAATTTCCATCAGTGGGCCTGAAGCATGTTTGATTAGTCTAACATGTAGATCTCCCCTACATCAAGGATATCAAAGAACCTTGATTGTTTTCTGCAGAAACCCCACATGATGGCATCATTTACAGTCAGTAAATGAGTTTGCGTTCTGACAAGGCTTGTTTGTCAGATTAAAAGTAAACTTTGAAAACAACATCCTTCAAACAGGTATTAAACATACTTTTTATTAAGCCCACATTGCTGTAATAACATGTTTTATTGGTATGATATATTCTAAACTTAAATGTTGTTTTCTTTAGATCTAAGCATAAACCTATAATTAACAAAAAATAAAGACTAAAAAAAAGACAGATGTGATTATATAATCACATCTTGATTATAATCACATCTGCTTACGTATATTTATATTTAGTTTATTTATTGAATTGAGTCACTGAAATTAGACTTTTCTTTCATTTTTCCCCTTTTGATCCACCTCAGGGTTTGCCCATTGGTAAAAACATAATCTATAACCGGTTTACAATCTTTTTATGCAAACATGTTTAGGGAATAAAAGGAGCTTCTCAGTTTGAAAAATGTCTAAAAAGTACTAACGATTAATAAGCTCTCTCTGTGTCAGGATTCAAAGACTTCTCACCAGCCATTGATTGCTACTACCGAGTGTCGATCTCTGTGCAGGCATGTAGCTGTAGTCTCTAAGTGGTTCTGTCAAGAACGCAGAAAGCTGTGGAAACATGCTCTGTGCTGGTTGGCTACATTTGGGCTTTATGGGATGTTTTTTTGGACACTGAAGCTGACCATGCTCACGTGTCGCTGCTAACCAAGGTAAACGTCTGCACTGCAGGGAGGAGAAGAGACAGAGAAAAGCATGTTAGTCATGTCTTGCACTGTTTTACTTAGGAAAGTTAATAAAAAAAAGATCATGTCATAAAAATCTCAAAAAATAAAATGATGGCTAAACAGTTAAAACAATAATAAAACCTTTCTTTTTTTGTTGAAAGTAGCTTTAGATTTGTGCTGCTACTATGACAAAAATAGTCAGTGACACATTGTATGATCCAAAACAAATGAAATCATAATATTTTACTGTACTGTAGGGTCCCTGTATGGATAACACAGAAATAGAAGTACTTCACAATGTGGAAAAAAAAATATTGTGGAAAGTAATTAGTTACTAACCAAAGCTTATGTGTACATTTGTTACTGTAATCACAATTTGTCTAATTTGTACCTTAAGTTGTCCGCAAACCCCAAACTATTACTTGAATTTGTTTGAGTAAAGTTAGTCAGTTAAATTTGAAATTGTATCAATTAACGAGTAAAAATATAACATGAGAATACACCAGAAAAAATAGCACTGATCTTTCAGCTGGGTTTGCATCAATGGGAAGACAGAGGAGCAAGTTTAGTTCAAGTTAACATCTGAGAAAAAGAAAAGCCCCTGCTGAATTTAATGCATCAGTTTAACTGTAAGTACAGGCAACAGCTTTAGAACACTGGAAGCTTGAATAATATTTTAACAACAAATGGAAATGTCAATTTTATCTGATAAGACTGACAGTTATCTTATCTGAAGGAATTGGTCTTTGGATAAATGTGAGCAAAAAAATCTTTCTCACCAGACAACATGTTGCTGTTGATGTTGTGTGTCTTGCTGTCTCCAGTCAACTGCTTGCATGAATCAAGACTCTTCCCCAGGTGCTCCTCCTGGCTTGGAGTAAGGCTCTCCTCTGTTTTATGTTCCTTAGGCCCAGGGGCTGATGGCTGAAAACTGCATTGGGCAAAACACATCACATTTATAAAAGCTCAACATGTAGTATTTCAAAAAGTCTCTAAATAAAATGCAGAGCCACCACCTCTGTGAAACAGTGGTTTGGACATGGTAGAATGTCTGTCATTCTACCATGTATCTACATGGTAGATACATGGCTTTGTTAAGTATCTACAATACTTAACAAGTATTGTAGATACTTAACATGACAGACATTCTACCATGTCTATGTCTACCATGGTACCATTCTACCATGATGACATTGGCTTTGTTAAGTATCTACAATACTTAACAAAGCCAATGTCATCATGGTAGAATGTCTGTCATTCTACCATGATGACATTGGCTTTGTTAAGTATTAACCAAAATAAATGAAAATTTAGTTTGTTTTGGGACGTTTGCATAAAAATTGGTCATGGTCTCACTTTCCACAAAACTAATGCCCCTTTTCCACCGACCCGGCCGGCCCGGCTCCGCTCGCTTTGCTTGCGTTTCCACCGACCTTTTTAACCGGGCTGGCGCTGCTATTTTAGGTCCTGCTTCAGAGCAGGGTCAGCAGAGCCAGCCCGGCCAGCACTGGTGACGTAAGCTTCGCTGCTGTTCACTGATTGGCCGAGGGCGTGCTGAAGACGCTGTAAAGCATGAAATCTCCGGCGGATAACAGCTGTTCTTCTGCGTGCAACAATTGCAGCATCCTGAGCATTTCTTCCACTGCGCCATTCTTCCTGAAACTTCAGGAAGATCCCAATAAGTTTAAAAAATAGCAACAACACGGACCCAACGTTGTCCATAGCTCTCTCCTTTCGTTATTTTCCAAGGACGCAAAAGTCTAGAGGTGTGGCTTGCAGCGCCCCCTTCGCTCCCCCTGAACGCAAGGAGGCGTTCCTCTCTGCACACCAAACATGGCCGGTGGAAACGGAATACATTTTTTACAGAGCCGAGCCGAGCCGTGCGGAGCCGGGCCGGCCGGGTCGGTGGAAAAGGGGCATATGATTACCCTGTTTAACACACAGACCTGTTTTCAGTTAAGGTGTTTGCAGGAGAGCTGGTCAGATCTTGAGCTTTGGTCTCATCATCCTCAAGGGGTTGAAAGTTTACGATCTCCACATGCTTTGGATCTGTGCCGAGGTCCACAATGATCACCCTCTGGCTCTCACACAACTGAAACAAATAAATAACACTTTCAGAAGAAAAGAAATGTCAGAACGATGTCTGAACAATTTAGTAAAGTTTGAGTTTTCAAATTTTACAAGATTAAAAAAAGTGAAGCATTGCAGTCGGAGGGAATTTTTACAGCCTGATCTTTGTCCTGAAGGACCGGACTCAGGTAACGGAAAAATAGGTCACAATGTTCAGGAGCAACCCAGGAACTACAGAAGTCAAAGTTGACTGTAAACTCTCGTTTTTCAATATTTTAGCATCTACGCTATGTGGTTAAATAACATCATAATCAATTTTTTTAGATTATTATCTTTATTCTGCCTTTTTAAAAATAAGCTTTCTTAACTTTTTGTTAAAATTGTCACTTCATAGTGACAATTTTAACAAAAAGTTAAAATTTTAACAAAAAGTTAAGAAAGCTTATGTTTTTGACTGTTCTCAGTCAAAAACAACCAGCTGTCAGTCACACTTGTGTACAGGCTACTCACACCCTTCCCTGCTGTGCCTCAGCTCATTCCCCTGCTGTAAATGTGCAGGCTAGTAAGAATGGTCACTGATTATGATGAGCAGTGAGGAGCTCGAGTGATAGCTCTGGCTCTGATTGGTTGTTTCTGATTGGCTGTATTTCTGCAGATTGCAGTAGAACCACAAATAGTAGCCAGAAGAGTTCCTTTTTTAACTGATTATCAATTTCTTTTTGCACTCACAGGACATAGTGACATTTTTAACAAATATGTAAAAAAAACAGAGGTGCAGTTGGTACATTGCCTTTTTGCAGCAAGAAGCTTCTGGATTCAAATCCTGGCCTGGGTCTTTCTGCATGGAGTTTCCATGTTCTCCCTGTGCATAAGTGGGTTCTCCCCAGGGACTCCAGCTTCCTCCCACAGTCCAAAAACATGACTGTTAGATTGACTGATCTCTCTAAATTCTCATTGATGTCAGTGTGTACATGGTTGTTTGTCCTGTCTGTTTCTCTTTACATACTGCAACTTTAAATCAGTCTTCACTCAAGAAACTTTTCAAAGAAACATTTTTTCCAATTTTTCAAATACCACATACTTGGTTGGTTAGGATAGTTTTAATTTGTATCCTGGAACACAGACTGACTGATTGAGGGGGACGAGGGGCACTCTCCAATACCCCCCCTAAGGGGGTACCGGAGAACCCGTAAGTACAGACAACAGTCAGAACTCATTCCCCCACCCGTAGACGGAGGGAGGCTACCCTCTCGTTCACCGGGGTAAACCCCAACGTGCAGGCGCTGAGATGGAGGGCAACAAGTATGCCCACTCCTGCCCGGCGCCTTTCACCGTGGGCAACTCCAGAGTGGATGTACATCCAGCCAAGGAGACTGGTTCCAGAACTAGAGCCATGCGTCGAGGTGAGGCCGACTATTTCTAGCCAGAACCTCTCAGCCTCACACACTAGCTCCTGCTCCTTCCCCACCAGAGAGGTGACGTTCCACGTCCCAAGAGCCAGCTTCTGCAGCCGAGGATCAGACCGCCAGGGTCCCCTCCCTCAGCTGCTGCCGTAACGCAATGCACCCAGCACCTTTGGCCCCTCTGACAGGTGGTAAGCCCACTGGAAGGGGGATTTGGGCTGAGCCCGGCCGAGCTTCATGGGTAAAAGCCCGTCCACCAGGCGCTCACCATCGTGCCCCACCTCCAGGCCTGGCTCCAGAATGGGGCTCCGGTGACCCACGTCCAGGCGAGGGAACGCCAGATCCAAAGTTAGGGGTCATCAGTACAACTTGTTGAATATTAATTCAATTGCATAAAAATGAAAGGCCACTGAATAACCTATGTCTATATTATTAACCCTAAGCTAATATAGTGCACATGCACTGACTTCCATGTGCATCCATGTGCATTTTTAAGAGTTTTTTTGTGTGTGTGTCCAACTGTGCCATCAGTCATTCTCCATCTCAACAATGTGCTAAGATTCCTATGAGGCTTAAAAATTTATGGGTAAAAAGTAGAATATGACTTGTCACTACAAGAGTCAAAATTACTAGATTAATCAAAATGACTAGTCCTCTGGTATGACTCATGCTTATATCATAATGAGTCAATATCAGTATTGGTCAGTACTCAAAACTGCAATATTGATATCACATCGAAACCGCCCCCCCCGGCCCCCCAAAAAACTACTTGTTGAAACTGTCTCCTTCATTTGAAATGTACCATTTAACTTAGAGCACAACATGGAAGTGGAGTGTGAGACGAACCTGCGGTGAGATTGGTGGCCCATCTACCGTGTTAGCTCCTGGTGTTGCTTCACTCTGTTCCTTCTGAGCAACCTTTAGTTGCAGCAATGCTGTCTCAAGCTCCACAGTGTTCAGACAGGCCACTTCTGTCTGCACACGATGCTGAATACACACATAGACACCCACACAAACACAGATACTATGAATGGCTACAAATATCCTGTGGTATATTCACTTGAATTAACTTTCAGATACAAAGGCATTCTGCAGCTAAATCCCTGTATTTGTATGCAGAATCACCTGTAAGTGGAGGAGGGGGTTGTCTTTGTTGAAAGAAGATGAGCGTGACAGTGTTTCTCTTCTCTTCTCTCGGAGTGAAGATGCCTCCTGGTTTCTCCTCATCCTTTCCAGCTGCTCCTCAACACTCATCCTTGTTCTGATGAAATCTCGCTCCCCAAATCCCATCTGATCCACTGCACTCCTTGGACGATCCTGAAGAAGACAGTGTTGTGCTTTAATGCTCTGGTAACCTGTGTGAAAAACACTGCATGTAGACTAGAGTGAACCTTGAAAATAAGGAATAGTAGTTTCAGTGAAATGGATCTTGAACACATGGAAGAAAATTTCATATGGAAATTTAAATGAAAATGTAAATTTTGAACTTTGAATGAAAGTCTGTGTTGGGCCATGAAGGGTTGAACCACAGGAGAACTAATGCACTGCATCAACCTCCTTTCAGTTTCAACAGGAAGAGGAGGAGTTTTGCTGCATGAAAGTGACATTATCTTAACAAGAGCCAGCTCCTGACCGATCTCTACTCTTTTTCAAGATTGACCGCAAAACATTTAAGATGTTATATTCCAAAATACTAAATTAGACCATTTACTGCAGAGTCTAATCAATAGACTACAAAAGGCTAACTTCATAATTTAACCAAACATTACTTTCCCAAAATATTTTTTTTTCTTCTTCACTTCTGATTTTATTGTGAACAGTGGTGCAATTACACATTATTTAGGTGGATGCTAAAACATAATTCGGTCAGGTCAGGGCTAAGGAGATCCAACCTTCCTCCCCCCAGGCGACGATACATTCACCTCGTTATGTGCGCGAGGTGAAGGAGCGTAAGGCCTGCTGAAGTGTATGGGAAAACATCATCGGCACGCCGCCCCCTCCAGATGGGGTTTTGGTGCCCCCTCTGGTGCTGCGCCCCTATGCGTTGCATGCGCTGCATACCCACTTTTTGCGTCCCTGATTGTGAACTAGTTGTTTAGACACAAACCAGATTTTAGGCACAAATCCTCTTCTTGTCTAGAGTGTCAATATACTTTCTTTTTGTTGTTCGAAGCCATGGTTCTGTTTGCTTTAGAGTATGCAATATGGCACGGATCACTTCTGGTTCAGACTTCTGGTAGTTATGCATTAATGAAGGTTTGATGCTGTCAGATTGACTGCAGTGTGCTGAGGAAAGAGAAGCTCATGGAGGCTAATGGCTGCTCTCACATCAAGTGTCTTTCACTTGATAGCCAGCAGCGGGTTTAAATACTTTTGTGATAAAAACCTGCATGGCACTTTGCTTTAGCTTGCAAGGGTAGCAACCACCTGTTAGCTTCTAGAGAGAAATATTGAGGGGACAAATAAGGATCCTTTGGAAGTTTTGTTCTTCTTTTGTCATGTGGAACGTAATGAAGACTCACCTCACAATTTTTTTTTAATTACGGCCAACAGTTATACAGTGTGGAACTGTCTAAGTTTACACCAGTCAAAAGAAATATAATAATAATAAACAACAAGGTCTATCGGTTGTTCATGATGGTTTTTATGATGAAAACCATCATAAAAAACAACAAAAAAGTGACCTCCATGGAGTGAAAAATATAATAGATATACAATTTTTGAAATTATTTTGAGGGGTTTTTTAGTTTAGTTAATAGGAATATTACAACATAATTAGGTTAACATGTTCAACTAATCATGGCTCCCTTTTAAGGGAAGTTTGACTTCTTAACTGTCACTCATGAGCATTCATGAGGTAAGGTTGCAAAGTCAATGACACAATGTCACAATAGTCCACTGCTGCTACATGTCTGTCCAGGAAGAAGGTGTATTGCAAGTTCCCTTAGAAAGAAAACTTTTTATCTAATTTGAATGATAAACTGATCTTGAGAATTTGTTGTGGATTGGTATTATATAAATAGATTTAATTGAATCTGTGAAAACCCTGCATAAGTTACTCTCTAATTTGGTGAGTCACTCTTCTGACACACACTGCTGAATGGACGATAGGTCTGCCACGAGTGAAATAGTATGGCTTCTTTTCATGTTTGAGCGTTTGTTGTCTCTGTTGATACAGAATAAATTGATGTTGACACTTACACATCTGGATTCAGGTTTTTTGGTTTTCCTCAGGGTGACGTAGGAGGCGATAGTGGAAGACTCAGGGGGGCTCATGGGAGATTTAGTCCTCGGAGCAAACAATGCCCACTGGGTAGGGGGGCACTGTAAAGGAAAAAAAAACACATCATTTACACTTTAGCAAGCAAAAAACAGTGAAGCTGCTTCATGTTATGGCAAACACTAAACTATGCTACAAAGACAACAAGATAAAGAGATGGAAAAGAAAAGAGACATGAAAAAGGGGAAGTATTATGTAAAATCAACTTATTTCTAGCTTTACACAATGTTATGTTATTCCCTTATCAACTTTGATCCTTGTGCTTTGATCCTTTCATGTGTGTTTGAGAAATCATTTAATGTGCTTTGGCAACCTAGCCTAGCCATCTTCCTGTGCATCTCAGCTCAAAAAATGTTGTCACTTCCAGCACAGTCTGGGCTTTCTCCCCTTGACTTAGAATATTTTTATTTTCTTATAAAAATATGCAGTATTTTTGCAACAACTGAAGGTAAAAGTTATTGTGCTATAAAATGAACTATCTGGATGGAAAACAAATAATATTGCCCGTTTAATGAAATCACCTTCCGTACAATCACTTAGGTCCAAGTGCTCATTTAGTGAATGTGCATTAAATGTTTATAAATCATAAACAGATTACATAAAGAATAATGCTGCATAAAAGATAACTATACTCCTCAGTTTAAATTGGCACATACTCAGACGAATCACTATTCCTCATGTCTTTGTCATCTTTATTCATGCTATATTCACTGTACTGTAAGCTGTAGTATGCAACTTTTATACATTTTCCTTACATATTTGGTAAAACTGTCACTATGGTGTGAGAATGGAATGAGACAGGTAATCCCAGCACTGATTCAAAGTAACGAATCAGAGCCAGGAGGAGTGTCTTAGTGCTGTCCATCATGGCACTTGCTTTATCAAGCTCACTGGACTCCAAAGCACTTCACACTACATTCACCCACTCACACACATTCACAGCTGCTCTGGACCATGCCGGCATGGACTGGCAATACCGGACTTTCTGACCACCACCATCAGGCAGTGTCTTGCCCAAGCACACTATGACAATGGACAAAGAGGAACCCACTGACTACAGGTCAAAAATCATGCTACCATTGCCCCATCGTCCCTATCATGCTTTTGTACGTGCTGCCACAAATGCTGGCAATTTACCATGGTAAGTTGTTTCTTCAGCATTTACCAGCATGTACATGAGCATGACTGACAGCGCCATGACCCTCCTCCTGGCTCTGACTGGTTGTTTTTGGTCAGCAGTGGTGCATTTCTTCAGAGAGCAATAGCAGCTCAGGGAAAAGTTGGAAAAGATTGATGTTTTCACAGATTATAATTATAGATTATTCTGTCTATCTAGTGACAATTTTAACAAATATGTGTTAATCATGGCTCAGACACTTCTGACCGCTTGGAAAACAGTCCGTTCAAAAGTCACCAGACATTGAGTTTAAAAAATGTTGCGCTTAGAGGTTGTTTAGAGGTTTTTGTGTTATTTTCTTCAGTAGTTCTAGGTGTAGCGCTACAAGAGGGAGGAACAGGTTTTATAAAGGTTTTGGATTATGTGAGAGAACTGAACTAGCTGAAAATGTAACAAATGTTGCAACTTTACTCCCAAATGGAACTGAATCTACTGGACTATCAGATATGAAAACAACAAAAGGCTCTTTAATATTAGAAGGAATAAACCACGCAGGTCGAAAGTCAAGGTTTAACAGGGCCACTCAATGAATGTGAAAACACAAACTAAAATGTGTCATTTTCGTATTTTTGCTTTAAAATACACTATATTACCAAAAGTATTGGCTCACCTGCCTCAACTCACATATGAGCTTAAGTGACATTGCATTCCTAATTCAGAGGGTTTAATATGATGTTGGTCCACCCTCTGTAGCTTGAATAGCTTTTACTCTTCTGGGACGGCTGTCCACAAGCATTAGGAATGTGTTTATAGGTATACTGCCATATTTTTGACCATTTTTCCCAAAGTGCATTTGTGAGGATACATACTGATGTTGGATGAAAAGGCCTGGCTCTCAGTTTCCACTCTAATTTATCCCAAATGTGTTATATTGGGTTAAGGTCAGGACTCTGTGCAGGCCAGTCAAGTTCATTCACGCCAGACTCTTCCATCCATGTCTTTATGGAGCTTGCTTTGTACTCTGGTACACACGCATATTGGAAGAGGAAGGGCCCAGCTCCAAACTGTTCCCACAAATTTTGGGCATACCAAAAATACTTCAGCATACCAAAATGTCTTGGTATGCTGAAGTATTCAAAGCTCCTTTCACTGGAACTAAGGGGCCAAGCCCAGCTCCTGAAAACCAACTCTACACCAAACATCAGCTGACCTCGTTCCATCAGTTTACGTGTCCTACCATTTCTTGGCTGAGTTGCTGTCGTTCCCAAACACTTCCATCTTCTTATAATACAACTGATAGTTGACTGTGGAATATTTAGAAGTGAGGACATTTCATAACTGGATTTGTTTGACAGGTGGCATCCTGTCACAGTTCCATGCTGGAATTCACTGAGCTCCTGGGAACAACTCGTTGTTTCACAAATATTTGTAAAACAGTCTGCATGCTGAGATGTTTAATTTTATACACATGTGGCCATAGAGGTGATTGGAACTCTCAATTCGGATCATTTGACTGGATGAGCAAATACTTTTGGCAATATATAGTGTAGATTCTTTAATGTTATAGGGAAATGGTGATGGGACCACCTGCATGCACATGCAAGTGGTCTGCATCTGCATGCAGGTATACCCACCTGCAGTATACCCAGGTGGATATACTGCGTTCTTGGCATAACAGCCTATTTCTCCAAAATTTACTATTTAAACCAGTTTATCTGATGCATCACATTTTTTCACAATATTACAAGAAGAAACCTCAGTGTAAGCATCATTATCCTGCTGTAGGTCAGTAAACACGAAGTCTGAATGTACCTTTGGATGGTGGGGTGGCTTTACTTTCAGTAGACATCTCATTCTTGTCCTTATCATCACTGTTGGCCTCGTCTCCTTCCTCCTTCACAGTTGTGAGCTCAGGCTCGCTCTTATACAGCCGGTAGTCTGGAGCTTGCTATGAGACCAAGGTTAAGTGATCCATGGTTAGAATGCACAGGCAGTAGAGCTTTGAGAAAAATATTAATACCCTGCTGAGGTTTTTAGCATTTTCTCAATTTTCAGATCCAGAGCAAATGGTAAGCAGCCTGTACCATTTACGAAGTCTGTAGGACCCCAAAATACTCGACACTACATTCAGTCATTCACACACACATTCCCATTCTGATGATTGTTGCTCCTGTGCACTGGTGCTACTAGGCCCTGTGACCCCCACCAGGTGGGGATCTTGCCCAAAGCAGCAGAGATGAAGAAATGGAAACCCTCCGATTGTGGGACAAACACCTAAAACTGTCACCACAATCCTCCCTAGTGTACAATGGATTTCTGTTCCTGACCGAATACACATTAAACACTATGTGCTAAAGTTCTAAGGGTGACTAGCTTACTTCCGCTTGGAGGTTCCCACATGTTACCAGACAGTCTTGGAAGAAGGGATAAATTGTATTTTCTGAATGAAGAAGATACAGAAGTCCCTTTGCTGATGTCATGGTGTCCTGGCTCTAGTCTTCAGGTTTTCTTTTTATACATCAGGTCATCTCACACATAGAGTGACCAGTCTACCAGTCACCAGAACCTTGCTATTTACCTGAATGGAGGGTTTGTACATCCATTACAAATCCATTTAAACAATGATTATATGCGTCCATGAATTTCAGGTCGTGAAGCTCCTCCATGGAGTATGCATTCTTCATGTTTCCTAAGTAGTGAACTATGTTACAGAAGGAGATCAGAGGCAGCTTGTCTACATCATCTGTTTTCATTGTTTATCTCATGTAGCTTAATCCTGACAGCAGTGATTTTGTCCATCTTCTCTCCATGTCACACTACACCTCAAACTTTATTGAATGAAATTTAATTCAAAGAAACTGAAACTTTTAAGAATCACTTGCACTTCACAACAAAGCTCTGAGTGGTGTTTGATGAAATATGGAAAAGTTTAGGGGTATGAATATTTTTGCAAAAAGATATACACACTCTCCTGTACAAAGGTCACAGAGCAAAAAGCTGCACTAATTAAAGTGTCTGATACATCATTGTTATTATGTCTAAATTTAAATAAGTGGCTGCAAAATAGCTCAGAAAGTTAACTGGAGGACAACATGATGTTTTAAAGTCCAAAGGTAAGGTGAAGGAAAACACAGCAGGAAAAATTTGATTACAATGATGAAACGCAGGATGAACCATGATGGGGTGAATATCATGATGTGGCCTGGTGTAGAAACAGGACTGATAGAGGTGGGAAAGTTACTTGGAGGAGCTTCTCATTCTGTAAATATTTGATGGCGAGGCTGAAAATGCTTGAGGTCAGATGAAGTGGCTCTGTGTGTTCATTGATGACGGAGGATGAAGGGACGGTGGAGGTTGGAGTGGAGCATGGAGACTTTAAACAGGTCTTACGCTGTGTGCTCCATTCCTGGAGCTGGCCTTGCGCTCCTCAGGGCGGTGAGGGTGGAGGGGTCGGCTGCCAGGTTGTGAGTGGTGGGGGTATGTGTGAGGGCTGCACTCTGAGTCATAGCACTGAGGGAGGGGCGGGCGAGTGGGCACCCTGTTGCCCTCTTTAAGTGGGCTGGGTGGCAGCAGCATCACTGCCTGTTGACAGTTGAACAGCACAGCTCAGAACCAGGACAAGACCACATTCACACCGTCACACTGAAGTGTGACGGTGTGAGTGTGGTCAAGCCTACTGGTAAAGACAGTATAAGCTCAGTGGCGTGCTCACACCACAAACATTATGCACAAGCTGGAACAAAGATGCATGTTACATGTCCAAACTGCTACCGAAACAAGTCTACCCAACATGCAGCAGGGACACGTTGGCTACAGGAGACACACCAGGCTGACAACTCTACACTAAACTGGCTGTGCTGGAATTTGAACTTTAAACTGTTGGACTGCTTCCCAAGTCATCTTTTGTTGTGAAGTACAAAGCTGCATTTAAAAAAAAGAAGTACAATGAAGAAGGTCATGTGTTTCATGAATTCAACTCAAGAATGAAACTCAAATATTACCTGTGTTCATTCCACACACAGTGATATCAATCAGTTTCTCCTGATTTTTGCCTCACAGTTAAGGAAAACTCAAAAATTTGATAATTTCATTTTCCAACATGTTTTGGTCAAACATCCCAATACCTGCTTTAATAACCATGGTAAAACTAGCAAACTGGCCTGACATAAACCCCACAGAGAATCTGAGAGACACCAGTTGACAAAAAGTCTGATATTATGGAAAATGACGTGTACTTGTATAGCGCTTTATCAAGTCAGAGGACTCCAAAGCACTTTACACATGAAGTCAGTCACCCATTCGTATTCTGACAACATCAGACACCAAGCAGAGAGACTTTGGAGATGACAGCAGTAAAAACTCAGATAAATGCCAATACTGCTGTGGCCTAAATGAGCAAATAATATTTGGTCTAATCAACCTTGGAGAGTATTTTATTAAAACCAAAGGTTATGATTTAAATTATGTGTTAGATGTCATATATGGGCTTTACCTCATTTTTCTGCTGACTGGAAAGAGGTGTTGAACCAGGAAAACCTGCAAAATATATCAAAAAGAGTAGAAATATCTGGAGGAACCACTAAATCAGACTAACACCTCCAAAAACAACTAAACGCAGCCAGGAACATGACTCCCTGAGCACAAAAAGCAATTGCTGAGCTAACTGCCTGTTTGGATTAACAGGAACAAACATTTTAGAGAAAAATCATCTTCAATCCCATTTACTGTAATAAATTAGATTATTGAAAAGCCCATTAATTTTAGAAACTTTAACACAAAGTGAATCTAATTATATAGATTAATTCCACACAGATGAATGTTTGAAAGCTTTTATTTCCATTATAATTTTTGAAAACTTGATATTTAAATTATGAATTTTACACCATACCAGCAAAAAGCTATTTTTAAAAACAGAAATGTGGGCTTGTCAAATCATGTTTCATACCTATTTAATGGATGTTATTTTCATAAGGTACTTTTAATCTGACAAATGAGACTTATTGAATACGACTGTATTACAGTAGAAAAAGATTTAGATGCCAATATTGCAGAAAAGTTTTAGAAGTGATCTGTTTCACAAACTCACCACACTCTGTTCTCTGCTGAGGTTTAGTTTTAGTCAGAGCCTCCATCACATCCTGGATCCTCCAAAGCTCCTTCTGGATCTGGATGTGCCGCTGACTTGGAGGTTCTGTCTAAGACATACACACACAAAAGAAACATAGTAACATATAGCCTCATTAAGGCTCACAAACACACACACATAATGAATGTGTGTTTGTGAGTGGGTCTGGGTCTGTCTGCTACCTGTGGACTGCCCAGGGCCTCCAGCTGCTCCAGCAGGATGGTCCTGGCCTGAGTAACATCTGCCTCCAGCTGCTCATACTCTGTCCACGATCGCTCCAACTCCTGGGAAGGTAAGGTAATTTTATTTATATAGCACATTTTCAGCAACAAGGCAATTCAAAGTGCTTTACATTAATTAAAAGGAAATGCAAACAAAATAACAAATCAAAGCAAAGAAAAAGCAAAAAATGCAAAATGACTAATCTAAATCCTTTTCTGGTGTAAAGTGAGTCGCTACAGTTTCCAAAAAGTAGTAATATAAAAGTAATTAAGGAGTGATGTTCCTGTTAAATATTTCTGGATTCTAAGTTCATAGTTATGGCTGTATAATATTGGTTTAAATAGTGCGTACTCCACAATTTCTGATATTACTAATAAACTAAAATAATCCTTTTCTGGGTTAAATAGGCAGTACTCCACAGTTTCTAAAAAAAAAGAGGAATGGACACAGTAGGGCAAATGGCAACATTCAGACAAAACAAAGGCATGAGTGAAGGCGGTGATGTCAAAGGACCATGAAACCACGTTGCTCAGCCTCCCAGCAGAAGTCCAATAAAGGTGTTGTTATCTAGGCATGTCCTTAGGAGCGTTCAGCTTTGCAGCTGCATGGTTAACAGGAGGTGGTGAGGAGGGAAGAGCATTGTGTTTACATATCTTCAAGGAGATTGGAAATATGCAGCCCTTGCAAGGCAACATGGGAAAAGAAAATTCAGATACAGAATGTCTTAGATCGGGTAGATTATAAATTTCAATCTCCCCTAAAGTCTCTTCGATATATCTCAGTTCCAAGTTATCCAAATTAGTTTGGTCTGAAACTGAACTGAAACTGACACTGAGCTGAAACTAGCAACTTTTCCAAGATCGATTCCATCCAGTTAGTGAGTTTAGAGTCTCAGCAAGACTTGCATCCAACTTGCGTCTCTGTCCACACCAACAGTCTGAGTTCGGCCAAGTCCATCACAAATTTGTCGATAATCCAGGAATCCACAAGCTCCAAACAGCAGAAATCCTGTTATCATGAATAAATCCAGGGTGAATCCCGCTGGGTGTGTCCCCACAGGACAAGAGGCTCTCCTGTGCCCAAACTCCTCGTTGAAAATTTGATCAATTGCATTGAGAGATCGGTTGACCAGATCCATAATTTGTAGATTCGGAGGATATGCAAAGAAAGGCTCCAAAAATATAGAAAAAGAGAAAAGCAAGGATGGCATGGGCAGGGAGGGAGCAGAGAGAACTTCATCGAGAACAAGAGAGAAATGATCAGAGGAAACAACAATGATTCAGAGTGTGTGCAGAGTGTGTGCACTAAATGCTGTGCA
Source organism: Poecilia picta (assembly GCA_033032245.1). NCBI lineage: Eukaryota > Metazoa > Chordata > Actinopteri > Cyprinodontiformes > Poeciliidae > Poecilia > Poecilia picta. The sequence continues at coordinate 17,690,248 of CM065375.1, forward strand.
TGCACAGCATTTAGTGATAGGTAGGGGTGTGAATGTGTGTGTTCAGATTTTCACATTGGTGACTCTGCCTTTATGCAATTAGAATCTAAGAAAATCCTTTACAAATGTATTCAAAAATGTTATAGCTAATGTTATATACATCTAACTTTATATATAGATAATAATAAACATGGGCTCCTTTCTTAATAAAATGTACAGTATATATTAAATAAGCATCAGTTCAGCTTACATACTATGTTCATTGATCTATTTGACACCATGTACCACTATTGGGAAAATGCAAACAATATATAGCCTACATATGTCTACATATGTGCATACATGCATATTTTAATACATATGTATACGGACAGCAGATATCTTCCATTTTCATTTTTGCCTAGTCTATGACTTAGTCTATGACTAAGTATAAGCCTTGGTATCAGGCTATTCCTTTTTTGGTAAATTATTGTTTTGTAAAGTAACATTTTACTTTGCTTCTGTGGTTATTCTTTGGCTACTGGAGGACAAACTAAAATATTTTTCTCACTTTCTTCTTCCACTCCTTCTATTCAATGCTATTTCAACTGTTAACTTTTTGTTTTCTCTGAATTATTTTCCTCTTCATGGAAGCTATATCAAGTCTGGTGTTTTGATTGGCCGATTCCTTCCTGGAGGAGGGTATCAGCTGAGATAATACTGTTATCAACATTATCTTACCAAGATAAAGTAATCTGAGTCTGAACTTACAGCGGTGACTCTGGACAACTCCCTGCAGGTGCTGAGCAAGCCGCTCTGCAGAACATCTCTTTGTTGGACCAGGCTCTGCATGGCCGCCGAGTTAGAGCCACTCTGCTCACCCAGCTCCTGACTAGCTGACAGCAGCACCGTCTCCAGAGTGTGCTGCCACAAAACAACAGAAATTCCTGAGACTTCTCTCCATGTGGAAAGGTGAGCTTGCTTTGCTCAGGGCAGTACCTTTTCCCTGTGCAGTTGTTGCAGCTTCTCTTCCTGCATCTTCAGCACCTTGTCCTTCTCACACAGTCTGCTCAGCTTGGACTGATGTGAGCAAACACCGAGATCAGCTGTGCAGTTCATGAGCTGCTCAGCATTTTATTGACAGCAAAGCTTTCTTACCTCTACATCAGCCTTGTCAATGGAGTGGTCTTTAAAATCTTCTGGAGTGATCTGAAAGAGAAGAAACATTCAGACTGGACCAATAGGGGCGTCAACAACCCATTAGCTAAGATCTTATGAAAAACAGTTTTTCCTCACTTTGCAATGATATTCCTTAGATGCCTTTCTTTTCCGTTAAGGAAAGAGATCTGCACACTTATTCACAAATCAACAAGCTGGCAGTTGATCAAGATGTAAATTTACCAATGATTAACATTTTACACAAGGATAAATGCTCTGGGGTTGAGAGGTAGATCACATGAAAATGGTAATATCATGGAGTCCCATTATGTACGTAGTGGCATAGACTTTGTAGTAGTGGCTTTTAAAAATGCTGCTGAAAATTTGCAGCTTACTTTAGTGATTTTTTTTTACCAAACATGCAGAATCAACTGAAGTCCCACAGCACATTTTCACAGGCAGTGGTGTTGTGGGGCTGCATGTCACAACACATCACCATGACCAGGGTCCTGACATGGGTCCACCCTGCAGGCCTAACTTCTTAACTACTGCATTAAACAGATTGAATCTCAGTGATGATGACTGTTGCTTTCTTACATAGTGAAGCGAGAAGGACTTCTGATTGGACTCAAGAAAGCTCTGCTAACCTGAGCAAACCTAATTCACATAAGCTGCCCCTCTGTACAGACCTCAATCAGCCTTTCATAAAGGGTAGAAGTCATTATTTTTCATGAAGAAATTCATTTTCAACACAGCCAAAGAATATCTGAAAAACACATCTTTAGAAAAACTCATCTTGACATGTAGACATGTGTTGTAGACAACAAACTATGGCGGATGAAGACAGGTGAAGAGAACAACATGTTCCATGCTTCAGTTTGGGTCATTCCCAATAAAGGAAAGCATCTCAAATGGCAGGTGCTGAATCACAGACATTTCACAGACATCAGCTGTTATATCTGAGATTGGTGAACACCAGTGATTGGTGTTGAATGGTTCACTGCATCAATGTGGTGAAATTGGATCTTGATGGTGGAGATGTGGATACACAACAACTGGGTAACCACAGCAAAGTTTTGGCTGGAGTCTGCTGTACTTCAAGTCATGTTGAAACATTGGAGCATTGCTGAAAAGAAAGTAAAGCTGGAGGGGAAAATCAAACTTATTCCTATGTACTTAGATAAAAAGTAAAGTCTTCGGAGGATTGATTATTTCTTTTGAGAAATTACTCCTCAATTTCCAGGTTGCTTTTTGGGAACTTTCCATTTACCTCATTCAGCACTTATGTTGATGCTCTAATGGTTAACCATGAAACCTAGGTGAGTTAGCAGTTGTGTATGGGAAAATGTTTCTGCCATAATAAAAGAGCACACATTTTCAGTCTGAAAACAGGATTTCATATCTTTTGTTCTCAAAACTTTTAATAATTTTCTTTGCATTTTTTTTGTTGAAATCAGGACTTCATATCTTTCTTCTCAAAACTTGTAATAATTGTACTCAAAACTTTTCACGCTCACAGTCTCTCCTCGGAGCAAATCTATATTTGCAAAACTCTGCTGGCTTGGTGAAATGTTTCTGCCATAATCCATTCTGCTCACATTTTCAGTCTGAAAACAGGATTTCAATGCCTTTTGTTGTCAAAACGTTCAATACTTTTGCTTATATTTTCATTTTGGAAGCAGGACATCATGTATTTCTTCTCAAAACTTGCAATGCTTGTACTCAAAACTTCTTGAGGTCACACGTAGACTCTGCTCACTTACAAAACATGGAACGGACAAGACAGACAGACAGACTGTTGTGACTATATTGTCTTTTGTTAGGTGAACAAAATCCTGCCTAAGATCAGAAGGCTGTTAGTGATCAGTAGCACACTGCTGGCAGATGTTTAGATGTTTACGGAGCAGAAAGTTGACGTCGTTGTTTCCCCCTACATCCAGTGGGTGATGCAGGTTGCTACAGTCGATAGACACCCAGGCACACCCTCTAGAAGGAAACAAAAGCACCCAGTACAACACTTTCATTCTATTGGCAGAGAGGTTGCCAGGCGACTGTGCCAAAAGATAGTTCTATGTTTCGTAAGTGAGCAGAGAGTCCGACCAAAGACTAAGTTTGAGTGTGAAGAGAAGTTTTGAGTATACAAGAATTACAAGCTTTGAGAATACATGAAGTTATGCTTTCAAAATGAAAATATAAACAAAAGTATTAAAAGTTTAGAGAACAAAAGAACAATTACTGAAAACATGGAATCCTGTTTTCAGACTAAAAATGCGTGCTCTTGTATTATAGCAGAAACATTTCCCCATAGTTGTGAAGCTAAAACTCCATGACAAGGTTGTGACCCAGCCAAAACTCTCAGCAGATGGCTGGATGGGCTCTGTGCCGATTCAAGTCAGCACCTTCCAAAAACCTTACTTGCTGGTAGAGTTGCGGCCTTGGTGCCGAGTTCTCAATCATAGTGTGAATCATGAAGATAAGAGGCTCATTCTCCTTCGTCTAGCATCAGTGCCGGGAAGAAGAGGATACAGTGGTGTAATAACACAGCTGGTAAGAGAGACTAAGATATCAGATGCTGTTTAGGTGATAACAAAAGAAGAAAAAGAGCTGCTCAAAAACGATGGTTTTATTTTAAACTGCAGTCTGAAAGCTATAAACTCATGTACAGTGCAGTGTAGAAAATAAGTGCTTAACAACCAGACCTATGCTATAACCCAAAGACAACAACGCAAGTAAGTCTATAAATTAAAATACATAATAAAGTGAAATGACATAGTCCTGAACAGATGAAGAAAATAAACTGTTAAAAGTCACAGAAGCCATAGAAAGCTGCTGAAACATTTGGGGGAAACTTTTTAGCAGAAAACAGACCTGCCCTCATCAATGCAATTTAACAACAGCTGGTTTTTAAAAAAGTGTTATCATTACAAGGGATTTACAGAAGAAGCCTATCATGATGAGTAAAAGTAAAAACCTCTCTCAAAATATTGTTGTAGCAAAATATATATATGTAACTTGAAACTTCTTAGATTTTCTGGTTAGCCCCTACTGGGCCAAAATACTATAAACCAGTCACAAATAAGTGTTTTTTGCTAGAGTTCTGAGAGAGGAGACAAAATAATACTTGAATGAGTTTTCCAAGAGCCAAGGATCTCTTACAAAGTTTCAGGAAGATTTAATATTTGCAGGTAGTCTTTCAATGAAAAGTATGAGTCATGCATCTAACTACCATAGTTAGATGGTAGTTAGATGCCATCTAACTTCAGCAATGTTGAAATAAAAATATTTCAACATTGCTTAAGAAAAAAGAATATAGACGCTTATTTCAAGGTTGCTATAGAAAACTTGGACAATCCAGTGAAATACTGGAATAATGCCTCCAGTCAGACAAGAGCAACTTTGGACTGTTTTCATTGAAGGATAGAAATCAGCACATCTGCAAACAAAGTTTGTAGGCAAGAATATCACGATGTGTCTGATGTGTCGTTCAGCATAGAGAAGTTGTCATATAACTCAGAACGAAGAAATGTAGCTGAACATTCTTGCAAATAATCTGCAGATGAAATGAAGTTTGATTTTTCAATAAAAAAAATGAAAATACACAGCCCAAGAAACTCTTAGTTTAAGAGAAATCAAAAAATGCAACAATGGTCCACTTATATCACCTGACATGTAACTGAAAGAAAATCTATGGCGGGAGTTGAAGATCATCCTCACTTTGTGTGGAAGAATGGTCCAAAATGTCATTGCAATGTCACTTTCTGCTAATAGCAATAGTGGATAGTGGATTTTAGAAGATGACTACTCCTGATCACCAACAATCTACATACTGTAACTTACTATTAAAATATGCTCTGACCCAGTTTTCTAAACATCATAGATTGGATGTCATCAAAATTGCTCAAATACACTATATATTTCTTCTGTTTCTATTACAAGCACTTTTGTGGGAAAAATGTCAACCTGTTGCCTCATATATTCTAGTCACTGTCAGGGGTTATGATGAAGAGAATTTACTAGCAGTGTGTTTTTATTATATTTCATATGTCACTCCAAAATACCTGATTTTGCTCCCACTTAGCTACAGCAAAGAAGTGAAATGTTGCCAGAAATGAGATCAGAGCAACTTCATTTAAAAAACAAATGTTTAATTTCCAATTCAGAGATCACAGATACGCTGCCTGTGCCAGAACCAGAGTTCTCACCTGCTTGTCCAGGTAAGTAAGGTTCCTCTGCAGATGGTGGGAGAGAACATCAGTCTACAGCAGTCAAAGACGATAAAAAAGAAGGAGCAGGAAAATGAAAGCCATATTTTTTGTGAAATCACACATATGGGTAAATGAGGGGAAAAGCTGGATAAATTAAAATGGAATAAACAGCAGTTTGTTAGATCTGAGATAAGAAGAGAAAATTTATTACAGCACATTTTTAATAAGTTCAAACATTAAACCACCCTACAATTTACAGGTAAAGAATAAATTTGTATTCAGTTCTTACCCTAATTATTAATAATAATAATAATAATAATAGATCACATGCTCTATGTACCAAGAACAAGCACTATGAAATCATGTGAAAATCAGTTCTTTGGAAAACATAACATCCTCATCTTTGTACTTTTACTATCCAGATTAAATCAGCAACAACACTAAGTGGTGCTGCTCTGTGGTGCCAGGACAGTTAAATGACCAAGTGACTGTTTTCTTCTTCTTTTTTAATGTAAAATCTTTTTTATGTAAAATTGGCTTTTTTGAGAATTATGTAATGTTATAACGTTACATAATTCTCAAAAAAAAATTATGTATGCCTCGATTCGTTATCCTTCTGGTCTGCTCTGCATCCCTAGAACCAGAACCAAACACAGAGAAGCAGCATTCAACTTCTATGCACCACAAATCTGGAACAAATTTCCAGAAAACTGCAAAACTGCTGAAATGCTGAGTTATTTAAACAAGGCTGAAAACAATCTGGTATTATGGTTCAAAAGTTGCTTTTGAACCATAATAAATGAAACATTGACCAGCTCATATGATGTGTATCGATCATTTTAGTGATGCACTCATCAAAATGTAATGATTGTAAATAGATTCTCAATTATAGTATTTTTTTATGACTGTATGTTTCTGTTTCTATGTTGTGAAGCTGTTGAACTGCCTTGTGCTATACAAAGAAACTTGATTTATTGGTTGATTTCATGCAGGTTTGAGAAATCCTTTAATCTCCCGTGGCAACCTAGTGCTGCCTTCAAGGGACAGTTCCTCCTCACAGCTGCAGATTCCTCTCCTTCACTCAGCTCCTTTAGACTAGCAAGGAGCAATTAGCAAACAGCTGGTGGAACTGCACATCTGAGAGGCGTGTAGATGGACACAATTGACAGTGCTACAACCCTGTTGTGCACAATCAGTGCTACAACACTGTTGTAGCACTGATTGGTTGTTTTGTTAGCATTGAGAGAAGGCAGAAAAGCTTGATTTTTTTCACACATAATTGGTCTCATATTATACTGTTGTGATAAAGTGTCAGTTTCAACAATTATATAAACATATAACATAAACATATAACATATAACATTCAAAACATAAAATATATTTTATAAAAGCTACATACTGTAGCTTTAAGTATATTTGAGATACACATTTTTTTTTATAACAACTGAAGTTAAAATAGTTACGCGATTGTGCTGTAAAATGGCACCATGCTCCTGGAGAACACATAACACAGCCATTAGTAACTTACACATATTTTTTGGGTCTTAGTTTGTGGACTGTGTTCACACTGTACTTCTATAGAACATTTTCTTAATCTAATCCTAAGGATTCACTCAGGGTATTGCCTATCTACACAACTATAGTAGCTGACCTCTTTTTATTCTGCAAAACATTCAAACCCACCATGCCAGAGCTGTCATTTGGCCCAACTTTCAGGTCTTTGCTCCTTCATTTGCTTCACAAAGCCACAAGACTTGATTCTTGATTATACACATAGTGTTTCTCTAGCTTTCTAGGCTAAGGAAAACCAGGGGTGAAAGTAGTTTTAAATTCTTTGGGGTACTATGACAAAATAAAGTATATATATATAAAATTCCCTTCTCGCCCTCCGCGGGTGGTCTCTTTCATCCTCTGAGCTCGGGTCCTCAACCAGAGGCCTGGGAGCTTGAGGGTTCCTCCAGTATCTTGGCTGTGCCTAGTACTGCACATTTCTGGACTGAGATGTCTAATGTTGTTCCTGGGATCTGTTTTAGCCACTGCTCCAGTTTGGGGGTGACTCCACAGGCACCACTGTGGTCTTCACCTTCCAGGTCTTTCCCAGTTCTCCCTGAGGCCCTGGTATTTCTCCAGTTTCTCATGCTCCTTTTTCCTGAGGTCACTTGGTATTGATCCACCACAATGTCCGGTTGGTTCGCCATTACCATCTTGTCAGTCTGGATCTGGAAGTCCCATAGGATCTTAGCTCGGTCATTCTCCACCACCTTTGGGGGTGTTCCCCACTTCGATCTTGGGGCTTCCAGTCCATATTCTGCACAGATGTTCCTGTACACTATGCCCACCACTTGGTTATGTCGTTCCATGTACGCTTTCCCTGCCAGCATCTTGCACCCTGCTGTTATGTGCTGGACTGTCTCAGGGGCCTCCTTGCACAACCTACACCTTGGGTCTTGTCTGGTGTGGTAGATCTGAGCCTCTATTGCTCTGGTGTTTAGGGCCTGTTCCTGTGCAGCCAGGATGAGAGCCTCTGTGCTCTCCTTGAGTCCAGCTTTGTCCAGCCATTGGTAGGATTTCTTGATATCAGCCACTTCAGTTATTTGTCGGTGGTACATCCCATGTAGGGGCTTGTCCTCCCATGAAGGAACCTCTAGCACCTCATCCTCAGTCACTTCATATATATATATATATATATATATACACAGTCCAGTCACATTAATGTGACCACCACGTACTTTCCACTTCAGAGTTAAATAACCAATCACAGAAGGCAGGTGGCAGCACAGTGCAGTTGAGCGTATATAAAGGGTGTGTGTGGGCTTCGGAAAACATTTCAATCGTTGGCGTAATGCAGAAACGAAGCGATTTATCCGACGTCCAAAAGGGCATGATCATTGGCTTTCGGGCCAAGGGTGGAAGCATTTCCGAAACGGCTGAGTTTGTGAACTGTTCGCGTGCCGCCGTGGTAAAAGTGTACCGTGCATGGCAAAATGGGACTGTCCAAAATCAACGACGTGGCAAATGTGGTGCACCACGGGCCATAGATGACAGAGGCGAACGACGGTTGCGGAGATGCGTTCGGGCAGATAGACGGGCTACCGTTGAGCAACTGACCACTAAAATGAACCAAGGGGCTACCACAAGTGTCTCCCAAACCACTATTCAGCGAACATTGCTGCGTCTGGGCCTCCGAAGCAGACGCCTGGTTCGTGCACCTATGCTGACTGGTGTTCATCGACGACGAAGGCTAGAATTTGCACGCCAGTACAGCAGCTGGACGTCCACTGAGTGGCGACAGGTAGCGTTTTCAGATGAATCGCGTTTTATGCTCCATCGGACAGATGGACGTTGGCGTATAAGGCGTGAAACCTCTGAAAGGAACCACCCTGCAACCATTGCAGGAACGGTCCAAGCTGGAGGCGGGAGCATTATGGTCTGGGGAATGTTTTCCTGGCATTCTCTGGGTTCACTGATTATTGTGGAAAGCACGATGGATCAATACAAGTACGCATCTGTCCTTGCGGACCATGTCCACCCCTACATGCGCATTGTTTTTCCTCAGGATGATGGCATCTTCCAGCAGGACAATGCGAGGTGCCATACAGCTGCCAGTGTACGTGCGTGGTTCGAAGAGCACCAGGATGAGTTTACCGTCCTCCCCTGGCCAGCAAACTCACCTGACTTAAACCCAATCGAGCATCTGTGGGACCATCTCGATCGAGTTGTTCGCGCCATGGATCCTCAACCGCGTAATCTAGCGCAGCTGGCCACGGCATTAGAGTCGGCATGGCTCAACATCCCAGAGAAGACCTTCAGGGACCTAAGTGACTCTCTTCCTGCACGTCTCGTAGCAGTTCGCTCTGCGAAAGGTGGTTATTCTGGCTTTTGACAGATGGTCACATTAATGTGACTGGACTGTGTATATATATATATATATGTGTGTGTGTGTGTGTGTGTGTGTATACTGTATATAAAAGCTGGGTAGCTCTTGAATCGCTACAAAATAAAGCTGGATTTCCTCCCTCAGTCCACTGGCTACAATGTTGACACCTTGAGATGCCATGAGACCTAAATCCTGAACATCATTGCATGGAGTGCATCCCAGTTTTCCATGTCTGTCATATAACCATTCATTTTAGCTTTTAAACTGGTTCTATTGATCCTGTGTCCAGACAGAAGGATAATCAGTAGCCCAGCATCATGACCTGTTTGTTCTGAAGAGCCTGCAGCTTCCACTTCTCTTCCTAACATGGCGCCTCCTCACCCTGACTCTCATACTGATAGGAGGAACCACAGAGCTCTGATAGGTTAAAGCTCATCTTCTGAAGTTGGGAGGTTTTTCCTCCAACAGGTTCCAGAGGAACATCCAGATTTTGGACTGGATTTTATTTCTATGTAATTTGTGAATGTTAGAGCCTCATTTCAACAGTGGAGCTATAAAGGTTGAAAAAGGTTATTATTTTGGAGAAAATCTGATCAACATCAATATTTCCATTAAATAAGAGGCAAAAAAATTGTTTGATAAAGGAAAAGCATCTCAGACTCTGAATCCGATAGGACACAACTATTTTTTATATTAGAGAATGAATTTAATTTCACACAATTATCGTGGTAGAAGCCATTTGTTTGTTAAATATTTAATGAAACATATTTACCGTGTCTGATGTTTGTTGTAAATGAGGTATAGTCACAAAGAACGAGGTAATTAGTCCAAGTTTGTTTACTGAACGTTCAGAAACTACAGCGGCTGTAATGAGCCACAGCAAAGGTTAAGACAACCCGAACAGATGATCAACTCTAAACTACTCACACCTTTTTATTCTCTCTCTCTCTCATGGCAACTCATGACAACTCTGCCATGGCAACCTCCTGCACTTCACAAGCCGACCAGAGATTACGTTAAAAACATAACATTCAATCCGTTACGATATTAGGTTTGCAGGCTTGATATTTATTGTGCAGTCATTAATAAGCCTCTCATGAACACAGCGATGGTTGATTAGTTAATTTTAAACTCCTGCTCTTCTAGTTATTTTGGTAATGGAACCGAAATGCACAGAATTGCGCAGCACCTTGTTGACACAATAATCACAGAGATTATTGTTGCTATTGGGTCATTACTTTGAACACGTTTGTTGACTTTTTTTAAGTTATGAATGGTTTGATAAGCCAGTCAGAGGGGTATGTGCTGGTCTCAGCATCCTGGCGACGTTCAGTTTGTCACCTAATGCCGAGATCAACTCAAAATCTTCTGCGATCACCGTGTTGCACTGCTGCTCTAGCAAAGCATGAACAGTTCAGAAACAATATGAAATGGGAAAAAAGTTATTTATTAACTGATTAAGTCGTGTTTTAGATTGTTCTTGAAAAACGAATCAGTCACGGCTGATTAGTGGGTGCACTCACAGCTGCACAGTGAACCCATTGATTCTTTACAGCAGACAGCTGCTCCCGTCTCTTGCAGGTACTGCATACCCCCGCTAAATCTTTCAGGGGTACACGGTACCCTGCCGTACCCCCTTACTTTCACCCCTGAGCAAAACATAACCCTTTTCACAAACACTCAGGGACCACCAGATTCTGAAAGTGTGGATTCTAAGATTTCTAATGATGTTAAACATATGGAAATTAAAAAAGAAGTTGTTCTTTACTAACACAAGTGATGTGTGTATTAATATCTACGTAGACTTGGCAAAATGCAACATTTTTGCTGGACGATTAATAGTTCCAAAAATTGTGATTAACAATAATGTTATTGTTTTGAGACCATTGTTAAGTAATAGCATGAAAACGTCATAATGATGTAAAGATCAATAAACTAGTTTCTAAGGAACCTTTAGCACTGGAACTGGAAGAAATATTAAATATCTAAAATACATAATGAGATATGATAATGTTGTATTTAATTTTTGTTCAGGGACCTTTCGAACATGTATGTCCATACACCGTTGTGCTGGAGACGTCACTGTCAAAACTCTTTAAATAAAAAAATAAAATTCATTGCTGTTCAGATAAGAACTGATCCCACTACAGAAGCAAGATCTAAATTCCAAAGTCTTGTTGGAGTCAATCTCCAAGAGACGAGAGCTCTGAACCTTTTCCCTGCTCTGAACCTTTTCAAAACCTTCAAAGTGTTCACTGGAGAACTTCTAGGCAGTGGTCGGTGTACCTCACGTTTCTGTGTTCCCCTAGAGATGTCAAAGTCTCTTGATGCCTCTGCCTGCATAGGCCACCTGTGGCAACCTCTCCATTCCTCGATGAAAAAGGTAGTTTCCTTGGTTTAGTCAACCCAAAGTACCAGAGGTTCTGCTAAGAAACTCCAACAGTTTATGTCTGCTACCTGAAAAGAGTTTTTCTGTTCCATCAATTTTTTGATCTTTGGACGTTGCTTTATTCAAACTGATGATCGGCTCAGAGTAATACTGTTCCATTATCTGAGCTGAATTAAGTGTTTTAAACTAAGGCTATTTGTAAATTGCCTTTCTGTTATTTACTTCTGTTATTTAAGAATTTTGCTGAAAATATGATTTAGAATTCTTATGTCATGTTGTTGGTAATGTTAGATATTGTCTGCTTCCAGACGATTTTGATTCAGGTCTGCTACAATTCATTGGCTCTCTATCAACCAATCTCTTGTTCCCACTTCTCTTCTTTTCTTGATGTCCTATGTCATACATCTTAATCTGATTTGATTCTCATTTTATTATTCAATTTTGCCATATCAGTAGTTTGACTGCATACCAGTAGTGAAAGTAAGAAGTTATTCACAAAACAACTCAGCTGTAAAGTTGGGCTATAAATTCTCAGACATGATTAGAAATAAGCATGTCAGTGATCATTTATCATTTTATTGGCTCTAGTGGCCTTTATTTCATAGTTAATTGACAGGAAAGTGGGTAATGAAAGAAGGGAAAGCCATGCGGCAAAGGTCACCAGACCAGGAGTCGAACCTGCGACAGCCACATCGAGAACTAAGGCCTCCATACATGGGTTGTGCTTAACCCCTACGCCACCACAGCACACCCAGTGATCATTTGTTGTTGTGTGAAGAGTTTCTTCTGCCGGTGGTCTGAATTCATTCCATCATCAGAGACTGAGTTTAGAAATAGAAATTCTGGATGGTTCCCCGAATCACCAATTTGAATGATAAATTATTAATTATTAATAATTACGTAATCCTAACATGAACACAATTTCTGATTCCCAACAATTTTGGTTGTCACTGTGCGAGGTTGTTACAACATTTTTGGTTTCCAGAGTTCTGATTCCAAAATAATAAACCATAAACTAGAAAATTCCTGAAGAAATTGAAGCGACGCATGCAGAAGGGTACCCATCGCTTTGGACCCAGCGTTCTAGCTACAGCTCGCACAGCTGGACTTGCCCTCAGGAGCACATCAGTGCAGTACTGACATGCAATTATTGAAACTTTAGCCAGGTCCACCACCATTGCACTATGGCTAACCTGGTTCACTGTTACAGTGAACCAGGTTAGCTAGTGCTAACCAGTGTTTAGCCAGTGTACTTGGCTAAACCTCAAGTACACTGAAGTTCAATCCGAGACTGACGACTATAAGCTTTGCAAATGTGGTTCTCACTCACGGTCCAAAATAAAACAAATAAAGACAGTAGTTAATTGTTTATTTCTAGATGTTTTTCAACCTTCATACTAAGGATTTTAAATCACACTGAAAAATTCAGAGAAATAATAATTTTATGTAAGCAAAATATGAATAGTCACAAGAAATATGTATTCTTCCCACACTGCATTGTGAGACCTGTCCCAGAGCCTGTTTGTGAAACTACTCACTGCCTCTGTCTGGGACCCGTTGCTATGGTAATTAATTATCTGCACCTGGTCTGGCTCTCTCTGTCAGACAGAATGCTGGAAATAGAGTTTCTATACTTGGGAGACACCCAGCGTCTGTCTCAAGGACACTGACAAAAAACCATAAGCAATAGCAAAATTTTGAAAACATTTTACGGGAGCAGGTATGTGTATCTACGTCATGACCGACTGAGATCAATAGGGCGATATTTGTGCCTGTGAGGGGGAGTTAAAAAGAGTTTTGGGAATCAGACCTCCACTGTGCTGTGTGTGTGTTTCAGAGAGAAAGATTATGGATTCTGTAAGACACTCGGCCTTGATTTTTCTCGTTTTTCTCAATTTAATTCATAATTTTAACTCGGAATCCCACTAAAAGTAATAGCTCCCTTCTTGGGATTAAGCTGAACGTTTTGATACCACTTTTGTGGGTGTGCGGTTAAGGCCGCATTAACGGTGACATAAGAAAAATAAATAAATACAGAGATGGCTTATTGGGTGTAGAACAATAGGTTCCTGCAATGCATTGTAATGCATTGCATTTCCCAATGAATAAAATGCATTGTTGCATGCAATGCTAGGTAAACAAACTTACCCTACAAAACATACCTTGTCTCAGACAGGGAAAACAGCCAATTTAGCCAATTAGGACATTTGTGGCGGGAAAAAAGTACAGATGTATAACTAGGTGTCAAATGTTTGCAGCATTTTTTTTAAATGCTTGCTTTTCAATTACAGTAAAGTCAATCTCTTTTGCAATTGAGCAAACTGTTTTATTGTACACAATTTTGCACGGGCCTTTTTACAACTTGTCGATTAAACACCCCAGTGAGTGTGGACTGTCAGTCCATTGGGATTGGATTGCTAATTCAGTGTTTTCATGTTACACTTAGTGTTAGGAGACCATGAGTCTGGCAGGTACCGTATTTTCTGCACTATAAGGCGCACCTAAAAACCTTAAATTTCCTCAAAAGCCAACAGTGCGCCTTATAACCCGGTGCGCCTAATATGGACCAATATTGAGCCACAACAGGTCTAGCAACTACGGTAAGCAGCTGCCGACTTCATTTTCCCCGTAGAAGAAGCGCGCAGTGCATGCTGGGATAGTTGTCAAAAAACTGGTTTGTTAATAAAGTTTGACTGACCTATTTACTCATAGACGATGTCTATGTATCTACCTACCCACCTAATAATCAGGTCGTCTGCAGGTCATCTAGCATCACGTTCTCCATGAACATGCTGTGCGCGAACGGAGAAGGGTGACCATCGTCCGGCCACACCCCATTCCAGTCGCGGAAGGCTCTCCTCGCCGACCAGAATCGGACTGTTTTGTTGACATTCTTTATGTCAACAAAGTAGCTTTAGGCATTTATCCGGGGTGCTTCGGCTAGAGTTACCAAGGGACCAGCACCTATACATTTAAAGCTGTGGGGGTCGGTGGAAGAGAGACGGAGACTGCGGTGGCAGTGTGTCGGTTGGTCTTTGCTAACCAGAAAGCAGTTGGGCACAATATCGCAACACCAAAACCGTGAGTGAAAAAATGACTGGTGCAGACTGCTATATATAGTACTCGGGACCAATTTTTTATTATTAGACATCCATATTTGTAGTGAACGGAAAAAATCATGTCCCGTTCAATACTGGACGGTTGGCAACATAACTGTGGTGTATAGACACCACAGTTATGTTGCCAAGAATAGTCTATGCGCCTTATAATGCGGTGCACCTTATATATGAAAAAAGTTTTAAAATAGGGCATTCATTGAATGTGTGCCTTATAATCCGGTGCACCTTATAGTGCAGAAAATACGATAACTGGTGCGAGTGTTCATTCTTCCACACAGGAAGCAGCGCCGCTCCCTCTCCTCTCTCTCCATTTGTATTGAACTTGTGCAGTAAGGTGAAATTTGTGAATTTTGAGCTCGTACACGTAGATGTCTAGTTAGGCGACACAAGACAGTTGAAAATTTGCTGCTGTCGTCACTATGTCACATGCACATGTATCGGGTTCACCATGAGTGATGGAATACTGATGCTTTTTTTCTCCTGTTGCTCCCTGTTTGTCGGGAACATTTCTCTGTGGAACTAAGAGGGGAAGAGAAACTCGATGCACTGGAGAGACATGACGAAAACAAGCAAGCATGCATCTGGAAACTATTGGCCTTATTTTATTATCAAGCTTATTTTAATTTATCATGGAATTAATTTATTTTTTATTGCAACAAACCCCATGGTACTTTATGCATGCAGGGGATATTATCATTTCATAATGACAAACCAGCTAAAGCAAGTAATATTTCAAAGGTCATGAAAGGTTTTGATAAACTGCATGCCATGTATAGAGTTGAGTTTTTACTAGTTTAGTAACTGCTTTAAAGGGTCTTACCATTTCCACTGATACAAAATTCTCCAAATAAGTTTTTAACAAGGTTCTCAGGCATGCATCAGTTAAAAGAAGAAGTTTTTACTTATTTTAACTTACATAAAAGACTGAAACACAAAACATTGACCGACTGGAAAGAAGCAACCATCACAGCACAGAAAGCTGAAAACAAATGCATCACTGAAACAGAAGTCCTTAAACACCATGCATGCAGAGGACTAGCACCTCTACCAACACTGCACTGACACACATGCAGAACACAAACCCAAGGAAACAGCTCACCACCTAAAATCACAAACTTTTCCATCAGTGCCCAGATTTACTGGTGGACAAAAAATTGAATTTGGTGTGTTAACAGAGATACACGAATAAATACTTTTAAGCTGGCTGAGAATCCAGTGTATTTCTCTATCCTTAATTTTGGCCAAAAGTTTACACATTTTAGAAATATCTTAAATCACACAATAGTTATTACAGCAACGTAATATCACAGAGCCCTACTGTTTTATCCTAATATGGGATAAAACAGCTGTTTAGACCTGCTAGTGGAATGAATTATTTCTAAGTTTTGGCCAATGTTCCTATGCAGGTCGCTATGACAATATAAACCCTAATAATGGCTGAAAGCCTGCTCATTTAAACACAAAGCTAAACTGCCCGGTAGCATTTTATGGTTTCTGTGAAGTGGAAGATTAGCTAGATATTCAATCTGAGGTCAGAAAAAATGCTAATAGAACGTTGGACCAATGTTAAAAAGACGAGGGATCATCAAATTATATAGTCATGTTGTTTGTAAAAATGCATATTTTTTGTCTTTTTTGGTAAATAACTTTAACTGAACACCAAATTCAATTTAAAGGTTTATGTTTTAAATAGAGATGTGCCGATCAGGTTTTTTTCTGCCGATACCGATCACCCCTGAGGGCCGATCGCCGATTCCGATACCCGATACCGATCACATAATTTTTTTTTATTTTTTATCATAAACACTACCGTTACATTATGTAGAAAAAGGAACCATGAATTCACCTTAATTTAGACAAAAACTTGTTTTTAATAACTTTTCCAAGAAGAAAACTAAACAAAACAGGCATTGTGCAAATTGAGTTGCTATCAATAATACTATCTTTAACAGACTGATAACATATGAAGGTTCTGAAGAAGCTAAATAATGCAAAGAGCCAAAATAAAACCTCTCAACATTGACAAAAGATTCAAGTATAAAACTTAACATTCAAAGGCAAAAACAGGATCCATTACAATAAACAATCCAGAGTTACTGAATGAAAACTTCCTGTTAGCATGGCGGCTAGCTGGTTACTGCTAGTTCTGATTGGCTGTTTCTGACTGAGCGGAGTAATTATGCAGAACAAGGAGGAGATCGATTATTTTTTTAGAGATTATCTGTCTCATGTTAGGACAAAGAAAGTTTTAATACGTATGTAAAATGTATTTTTTAGGTTAGATGCTGCAGCCTTAATCAGGTTCGGTGTGAAAGTCACTACCAGGTGGAGCAGAAGCGGGTCCGTGTCAAATATTAGTAAATATTAAATATTACTACCTGTAGCGGAGCAGCGGTTCAACAGCAGAACCAGCGTCTTACATCGCAGCTCCAAGACTTAAATCATTTTACAGGTTATTAGTTTATCTTTCTGACCGTCATGCTAATCCGGTGAGTGTTTGTAGCTGCGCTGCTTTACTTGCTGTCTGATCCTCCATGTCTTTTTACTGCACTGAGCCTCGATGTAGCCAAACTCCGTCATTGTTTTTATGTCTATTAGCTTCGTTGTGTTGATGCATTTTGACCTGCTTCTATTTTCCGCCGCAACACGCAAACGCCCTCATTCACTCAGTGCGTTATAGTTACACATCGCTTAGGATTTGTTGCTGCGCGTTTGCGCAGTGAAGGAAAGACGAGACCAGCTGGACAGACAGGGTGAGAAATGAGATGCAGGTGATCGGTATCGGTTCAAGAGCCAATGATCGGCCGATCCCGATCATCACCGATTTCACGGAAATCGGCCGATTATGATCGGTGACCGATCGATCGGCACACCTCTAGTTTTAAATCAAATGTTACCAAGACAAGCATGAACTAACACATGGTTAGAAAACATTCAATGGCAGTCAGACATAAAACAACTGAAACTGCAAAATGTTTGCTATATCAAAAGGGAGAAATGACCAGCACACACCCGAATATCTTCATGGATTTCTCAAAGACAGAGAATCACAAAGAGCCAATGTGTGCATGCACACTCGGGGCTGACCTTGGGGTTGGGCCCTTCTATTCCCAGGGCCATTAGCTGAGCTACTGTATGTTCCCGGAGGCTGTTGATTTCTGCCTGCTGCCGGCGGAGCTTGATGAGCAGCAGAGTCAGCTCCTCAGGCTGCACACAGCAACACAAAGAGAAGAAGAAACAACTAAAATTGACTTTTGTATTTTTGTCAGCATATTGGTTTGTTGGATGTGTTGCTTCTTAAACAAGAGGATTACTTTCTTATTGTATTTATTTCAAACAAAACTCTTCATCACTTTTCTGGGATGCCAGTCATGTCTTATGTGAGAGGCTTGTTATGTTTAACATCTACAATAAACATTTCAGCTTACAGCATTTTTTTTGGTTATGGTGTGTCTGTGACTGGCATCCCTGTCTCGCAGATAGAGCAGGTGGAGGGTTTAATTTTGAACTCTGCCTCATTGTTTGGAGTTTGCATGAGTGGACTGTCTAAAAAAACATTACTACGCAACTCTGAATGTCTGTAGATGAGTCCTGTAAGTACCTCACCTAAAAGGCAAAAAGGGATAACAGCTCTTCAAAAATGATGTTGTATTGGTGCACATGCTCTTTTTCAATGAGTCCCGTATGAAAAGTAATGTTAATAATCGCATTCACATTCACAGAGCAGGCAATTCCCATTTTTAGCTGAAATTTGTTTTGCCTTTCCCCCCGCCCCCATCATCCTTCCTACTCAGAATGAAGCAAACACTATCAGACTTCTGTGTAAACAAAAACTCAGAGCGGCCCACAAGAGCAGTAGAAAAAGGTGGATGACCAGTGACACATCCAATCTTTTTGCCTGTGTCACTGTAGACTTTTAAGGGGATAGCAGTGCCACAGCTCTGCTGTGTGATAACAAAGTTACTGTGGTGAGCCCCATGTCACTGGGGTCCGTCTTACACTGTGGTCCATCCTGCAGCCTATCATTGTCAGAAGTCAGAGAAGAGGAGGCCTGTTCTACTCCATGTCCAAATTACAAATAAATCACATATGCAAACATGAAAAAAGCTCCCGATTAATGCTTGCCATTCCAAATCCAGATCGCCACTGGAGTGTGTCTGAGTGAGATGGTTTTATATCCCAATGTGTGACAGACTTAAAAGATCTCTAAATAATAAAATAATTAAACTGGAACAGATTTTAAGCATATAGATCAACGTTTTAGTATTAAGTATTTAGTATTATTCCAACATGTGCTTTTTTATTCCTTATAATAATAATAATTCTATCCTTGAATAATTCCCTTTTCTTAAAAAAAGATAATAAAAATATATACATATATTAATTTTTTTTTTCAAAAAGAAATTTTTTTTTATATATATATATATATATTCTACTTTAAAAAAATAAATGCATAAAAAAATAAATTGCCCTGGTGTACCCCACATCTTGCCAGAAATATCTCGCTGGAGATGGGCACCAGCATCCGTCCCGACCCACGTAGGGACAAGGGTGTAAGAAAATGGATGGGTGGAACTGCAAGATTCATCATTCTCACCATTCAACCTAAGGAGGGCAGTACTGAAACAGTTTTAGGATTAATACTGCAGAACTAAAAAAAAATGTATTCAAAAATGTCAAAATCTGCACAGAAACATGAGGATAGAACCTTTAAGAACCAATTTAGACAGTTCATCAGCAAAAATTAAAAGTTATTTTGGCCATACTTGAAATTGTTGAGGTAACCCAACAGAGTTAAAATCCCCACCAATTTAATATCAAGAGAGGGACAGAAGTTGGTACTGCTGCTTTGCAGTAAACTTACCACAAAGACAAGCTGTCCTTAGATACGAGTGTGACTGGATGGTTGCTGGTACTGTGTCCTGACTTCTTGAGATAAGCATCAGACCACACATACTGTATACTGTATGACTGTTAATCCTTGCAGGGTTGCAGTGCAAATGATGGATGGGTGTCATTATACAATTTATTCAAATTTCAGAAACAGATATAAAACTGGGCTTAGTGACAAAGTGTGCTGAGAACCAAGGACCCCTTGTATGTTATTTACATGTGGAAGTTTTGAGCATGAGCCCGTCAGATATTTTTACAAGTAATTGAATAGATTTTCTTCAATTCACATCTATTTTTTATTTGAAAATGAAAGTATATATGAAGGGTCGAAGCTGACATAATTAAAAATAAAAGCAGAAATATATACATTTTGTCAATAAAATATTTTCTTTTCTATATTTTCTTGTATGGCACTGAACTACAGTACCATATAATGGTACTGTAAGCAACTGACAGCAATGCCACTTTCTGTTCCAGGATTCAACACCAAAAAACACTTCCACACAATGAACAGAAAATTCAATCTGTTAGTTTCATGTTTTTAGTCTTTATGTTTATTTTGTCATTACTGTTGAGCAGTGTTGTATAGTAACGAAGTAAAAATACTTCACTACTTAAGTATATTTCGGAGTACTTCATACTTTCCTCGAGTATAAAATTTTTTGATAACTTTCACTTTTACTTCACTATATTTCCAAACTTAATTTCATACTTTTACTCCAATACATTTTCAATGTGTGGTTTAGTTACTCGTTACAAAACAGCGAGAAAGAGAAACGCTCGTGTTTTGACCCCACCTACTGATTGACTGCTACAAAGTCGGTAGCCTACTGGGCTGGGCTTGTTCGACACCACCAATAAGAAACACCCATAGACATAATATAATATTAGACCCCGCATTGGCTGCTCCGGCGCAGAAATACGGCGGCCATCTTGGAGCGGTAGTCCCTCCTGCTTTGCTCAATTAAAACAACAGAAGATGCCTCAGCACTGAGGGATATTGTTGTTTGGATCTATGGATTATTGATGTGAGGCTCCACAGACAACATTTCACAAGTAAGATGGACATATTATTGTGTATATATTGTGATTATAATATTACTTTACTCGATTTATTTCCACCGGCAAGATACCAGCTAATATTAGCTACAGTGCTTGGTGTAATACAGGGTTCAGCCCCTATATGAAGGCAAACCGAAATTCCGTAAATCTAAAAAAATTAATTATTCTCTAACACTTAAATTATCTGACACAAGAGCCTACATTAGAAATTAAACAATGCAACATATATATGTTGCATTGTTTAATTACATTAGAAATTAAACAATGCAACATATATATGTTGCATTGTTTAATTTCTAATGTAGAAATTAATTTCTAATGTAGAAATTTAATTTCTAATGTAGGATGAATGTTATAAAACTTATATGTGTTATAACATTCATCAGCAAAGTTTACAAAGGTGGTAAAGACTATTATTATGTAATTCTTTCACTAGTAAGATACATCCCAAATCTTCCGTTTTTGTTTTGAAAGTTTCATAAAGACAAGATGTGAGGAAGAAGAGGGAGATATCTTTAAATAAAGAGAGACGGATTCATGGCAGCACGGATGAATCTCGCAACGGATTTTGGACTGAGTCTATATACACTGCTCAAAAAAATAAAGAGAACACTTAAACAAGGATGTGCTATTTGAGTGTTGAGCAGTGTATATATATATATATATATATATATATATATATATATATATATTTATATATATATACAGTATTATTCAGTATTAATCATTATTTATTTGTGTTTGTATAGTTATATAAATATGTATTATTATAATAAATTATACACACAGCCGTTCACAATAAATTATCCACGGCTGTGCGCTTTGTAATATGCTCATCATACATCGATATCAGAATACACAGTAAAAATGCCGGTGTTGAATTAACACCCAAAAGTGTCTATGTGTCCAAGTCAGCTGGTGTTAAATTCTACAATACAGTGTCACCTTAACATTTACAACGGTGTTAGTGTTAAAATATATTAAAAGTAACACCAGTGTAGTGTTGATCACTAAACATAATCTGGTGTTAAAAAAGTAAATTGACCCACAAGGTGTCAATATCAATCAAATCCAGTGGAAAATATTCAAAACAATACACAGAAATGAAAAGTTTAACTTTTCTTAAACCCAGTTCAGTATTATAGACCAAAGTTAATTTAACAAAAAAAAAATAAATGGGTGTCAATCTTTTAACACTTTCAAAAGTGTTACTTTAACACCAGCTGACTTGGACACATTAACACTTTTGAGTGTTAATTCAACACTGGTATTTTTACTGTGTATTCAAATATGCTGAACTATGTATTAAAAACATACTTAAATAATACAATTGTTTATACAGGTGCTGGTCATAAAATTTTAATATAATGAAAAAGTACATTTATTTCAGTAATTCCATTTAAAAAGTGAAACTTGTATATTATATTCATACATTACATACAAACTCATATACTGTATTTCAAATGTTTATTTCGTTTAATTTTGATGATTACAAATGACAACAAATGAAAATCTCAAATTCAGCATATCAGAAAATTAGAATCTTGTGAAAAGGTTCAAAATTGATGGCACCTGGTACCACACTCTAATCAGCTAATTAACTCAAACAACCTGCAAAGGCCTTTAAATGGTTCTATAGGCTACACAATCATGGGGAAGACTGCTGACTTGACAGTTGTCCAAAGGACGACCATCGACACCTTGCACAAGGAGGGCAAGACACAAAAGGTCATCGCTAAAGAGGCTGGCTGTTCACAGAGCTCTGTGTCCAAGCACATTAATAGAGAGGCGAAGGGAAGGAAAAGATGTGGTCAAAAAAAGTGTACAAGCAAGAGAGATAACCGCACCCTGGAGAGGATTGTGAAACAAAACCCATTCAAAAATGTGGGGGAGATTCACAAAGAGTGGACTGCAGTTGGAGTGAGTGCTTCAAGAACCACCACACACAGACGTATGAAAGACATGGGTTTCTGCTGTCGCATTCCTTGTGTCAAGCCACTCTTGAACCACAGACAGCGTCAGAAGCATCTTGCCTGGGCTAAAGAGAAACAGGACTGGACTGCTGGTGAGTGGTCCAAAGTCTTATTCTCTGATGAAAGTAAATTTTGCATTTCTTTTGGAAATCAAGGTTCCAGAGTCTGGAGGAAAAGAAGAGAGGCACTTCATCCATGTTGCTTGAAGTCCAGTGTAAAGTTTCCACTGTCAGTGATGGTTTGGGGTGCCATGTCATCTGCTGGTGTTGGTCCATTGTGTTTTCTGAGGTCCAGGGTCAACGCAGCCACATACCAGGAAGTTTTAGAGCACTTCATGCTTCCTGCTGCTGACCAACTTTTTGGAGATGCAGATTTCATTTTCCAACAGGACGTGGCACCTGCACACAGTGCCAAAGCTACCAGTACCTGGTTGAAGAACCATGGTATCCCTGTTCTTAATTGGCCAGCAAACTCTCCTGACCTTAACCCCATAGAAAATCTATGGGGTATTGTGAAGAAGAAGATGCAATACACCAAACCCAAAAATTCAGAAGAGCTAAAAGCCACTATTAGAGCAACCTGGGCTATCATAACACCTGAGCAGTGCCACAGACTGATCGACTCCATGCCACGCCGCATTGCTGCAGTAATACAGGCCAAAGGAGCCCCAACTAAATACTGAGTGCTGTACATGGTCATACTTTTCATGTTCATACTTTTCAGTTGGCCAACATTTCTATAAATCCTTTGTTTTTATTGGTCTTCAGTAATATTCTAATTTTCTGATATGCTGAATTTGAGATTTTCATTTGTTGTCATTTGTAATCATCAAAATTAAACGAAATAAACATTTGAAATATATGAGTTTGTATGTAATGTATGAATATAATATACAAGTTTCACTTTTTAAATGGAATTACTGAAATAAATGTACTTTTTCATTATATTCTAATTTTATGACCAGCACCTGTAAATGTAGCTTTGATAGATGTTTGAATATAGTTCCCAGTAACAAAAAAAGCGTGTTATGATCGATTAAATGCGCTGATATGTCATTTTGCCTGCTAAACACATAATGCTGAATGGAGTGGTCTACCGCTCCAAGATGGCTGCCCTAAATCTCGTCAGCAACAATAGGCGAGAGCGGTGCATGAGGCGTCTATCCTTATATTGTGTCTATGGATACACCTGTTTCGCTTCTCCCATTAAACACAAATCAAGTCTCACGATGAGCAGCAGCCACATGTCCCGAATGCCACATAATGACCAGTTGTTGCACCAATAGTTTGTGAAGTAGAGTAATCGTAACGGCTTTTTTTCTTCATGTTGGCCACATTTTCTGTACTGATTATTTTTCTCATTTTCAGCACTGACCTTACTTAAAGGGAAAACTTGAGGCTTACAAAAACTTTGTATTTTCTGTCCTGGAGGGGAAACTAAGAAGCTGGTTCAGTTGTAAAGCAGGTTAAGTTAACCTTGTGCTGTAGGTAAAGCATCCAATTCTCTTAACCAAATGATGCCTGCAGCATCTATTAGCATGATTAATTTTGCCTGCACTTGGTTGTGTACATTACTTTAACTGTATTTGACAAGTTTACAAAATATAAAAAATGTCATTCAAACTGCATTTGCCTTGTTTTACTTTTTACTTATAAGGGTACTTTTCATTACATTACTTGAGTACATAAATTTTTACAGTACTTTCCATACTTAAGTACAAGAAAATTGAGATACTGTAAGACTTTAACTTAAGTAACATTTCAGTCAGTGACTTGGACTTTTACCAAAGTCATATTTTGGAGAGGTACCTATACTTTTACTTGACGCTGAGATTTCAGTACTTTATACAACACTGCTGTTGAGTGATCGCTTTGGTAGATTAGCTACTGCTGCTATTAGCTTATCTTACACTGCAGTGGTTGATTGGCTAAATTAAACACTTGCTTTATAATATGTCAGAGCTGCTGTGTAGGTTGTCCTTTTGATTTTTTTAAAGGTCTAGTGGCCTTTATTTGAATGTAGTTTGACAGGAAACAGGGGGAAGACATTTGGCAAATGTCACCAGGCCGGGCTCAAGCCTGCGCATGAGGACTAAGGCCTGAATACATGGGTTGTGCTTTGCCCCTGCGCCACCACAACACCCGGTCCTTATGATTTTTTACTGAACTGAAATATACTGAATTCCACATCCCATCTACATGCCACAGATGTCAAAGTAAAGCAAGAATAACTGAACCTCATGCAGTTACTATCAAAGCTCTCCGTCCCGTTTTCTTTTACATATCAGGCTGTACATTTAAGAGTTAACGTGATATACTGATAACGTAACAGTTTAAACCAATAGTTGTCATTGTCAGCCATCCGGAAAATGGGGGCGGGATCCTCCACATGTGATGTCACGCTGCAAAGGGGTCCATAAAGGTAATTAAATCTGCACTGTGAGCTGAGCAATATCTGATAGTTTATAGTTGCATTACTTCGGAATTTTAGCTAATAAAATAACAAATTTCCTATAAAAAAAAAATTGCTATAAAACCTTGAATATGTTAAAAACACCGTTTGTACGCTAAACCCATTTGAAATATTTGACAAAACTTTGCAACTGATATTTCCTTTTGACATCCTAACAACATATTTTGAGGCTATGTTATTCTTACTCAGAGATGTAAAATTGTAAAGAATTATGCAACTAATAATAAGAGTGAAAAGGAACAAAACAGGCCAAAATGACTCAAAATTGATAAACATGTTAGTGTTTGTTTTATTTATTTGCTAGTAAAGGAAGTATGGGAAGACGCGGAGCAGAAGTGAACACTCACCGTCTTCCCCTGCAGAGACTGTGGTGTGATGGTTTCAGGAGGGACACAGGTTGCCACAGAGCGTCGGTCTGATGGACATCCATACTGTGATAGATGGAAAATAGATTGAACAGCCCAGGTAAAGATGTGGAACTATGTATTTATGTATTTAAATACAAGAATGCTGGCATATTTTTTATGCCAGCAGCATAAAACAGTTAGAAAAATTCAACCTCTAATTTGAGAACCTTTATTTATTGTTTAATTTCCTTTTGGGATTAATAAAGTATTTTTCAATTTGAATTGGATTTAATTTAATGTATTTAGTGAAGAAAAAATATGAAAAGAAATATTTTACCATAATTATTTTTATTCTAGAATTGAGCTGTTCAAGGTGCAGTTCCATTCCATTCTACTTCCATTCTAATTATCTACTTAAAGAAGTTGGTTCTACCACTTTCTGGCTAAAATATGACTTTTTCGGGCAATTACTCACTCTAGTTTTGAATGTAGTACAGCTGGAAGGTTTTTACGGGCACTTCCTTACTTTTGACATTTGTTATGATGAATAGCCACAGCAGCAATGTGATATTTTACAACCAGGTGCAGATGATTAACATCTCAAAGACTCACACAATACCTCAATTACAGCCCCAAACCTCAGATGAGTTGTGGATGTGAAGCAGGAGAAAACAGGTGAGAGAAAAGAGGAAGTTCTAATCATGTTTTCCATGAAGTCTTGATGAGCAAGGTAAGATCTTAAGTTATATGAACTCCAAACCCTAAAAAGGACCTAGCCAGAGTAACGGTATTTTGTTTGCAGAGACATGCTTGCAGGATTATATTCCCAAAGAAAGCATCTCTACATGGATTTATATCACAGGCATTAAGCCAATGTTTTTCAACCCTGGTTCTCACCACCCCCCTGCTCTGCATGTTTTAGATGTGCCTCTATTCCAGAACAGCTGATTCAAATGATTGCATGACCATCAAATGCTGCAGAAGTGGCAGCAATGCACCTATAAGTTGTTTGGCAACCGCCATAAAACAAAAAAGAAGAAGAAGAAGAAGAAGTTCTGCAGAAGCCTGTTAATCACGCAGAGATACAATTCAGGTATGGCAGAAGGGAAACACCTAAAACATGCAGGATGGGGGGGGCTGAGGACCAGGGTGGAGAAACACTGCTAACACTGCTTTTGTCTAGCACAGGGGTGTCCAAAGTGGGTCCTTGAAGGCCGGCATCCTGCATGTTTTAATTCTCCCTGGTTTAACTCACCTGCATCAAATGATGGCTCATTAGAGGCCTAAGGAGAACATTGACACGCTGAGGAACTTTTCCTACCACCAGGGAAAGAACTAAAACTTGAAGAATGCTGGCCCATGAGGACCCACTTTGGGCACCCCTGTGCTAGCAGCTACACAGAATCAATTAAATGAACACATCATTCAACAGATTTACTTCAGAGACAAGCTCAGCATCATCCTCTCCACCACATCAAAACAGACATCCCACTCTCAACTTTCCTGCCAAACCTCAAATGTTTTATTCTCCACCTCATTCCTGGACTCTTCAGCTTCTACATGTTTGTCTTCAACTGAATCGGGAGATGCTGCTGCTCAATCTGCTTTGTTGAGGTACCACTTTGTTGAGGTACCACTGCTTTGTTGAGGTACCACTGAAAAGTCATCAATGACTATAAACCTGTTGCCTTGACATGCCAGATTGTGAAGGTCTTGGAGAAACTCCTGTTTGTGACCCGAGTAAACAGTTATGCACATATCAGGACCTCCTGCAGTTTGCATATCACTATGGAGTTGAAGTCACCATCGTACACCTGCTTCAACAAACCCACTGTCAACTGGAAAAAGCAGGCAACATGATTCCAGATCCAACAAGGACATCCTTTATAAAGGGAAAGGGAAAACCTGGAAAATTTTAAATAAATAAACTTCTGTGTTTTTCCTCTTTTTTTCTTCTACATAAAAAGTTTTGAGCTGCTGTCTCCCTTTGTCACCTGATATATTCAAAGAACTTATGATGCTCCCAGAAACTCTTAATTGCTTCCAACGAAACCTTTAATCCGAATTTAATACGAATTTACAGCAACCAGCAGTAGCTGTTCCTGCAAACCACAGCAGTCCAATCTACGAATAAAATCCAAAGGGAGTAGAGATGTACTCAGGTGTAGATCCTTCTCACTCCTGTTTCCCAGCCAAACTCATCCATAACAATAGTTCAAGCAAACTTCTCAGAAGGTTGTAAAAACTTTAGGTTATTTGGATAAAAACAATCTGATCTGAGATCTACTACATTAGGCAGAAAAATTACATGCCAAAGGCAAACACCATGGTCTGGCAGCAGTGTGTGAATATGATATAGCACTGCCCAATGTGCTCCAAAAAAGATGTTTTGCATGACTTGGCCTTCAAGGGCCAGGCACTTACTTTGCTGAGGTGAGACCTTTGTCGATGATCCAACGTCCCATCCCCTCTGAGGACAGGTGAAGACACCTCAGAGAGTGAGCTGCTTGGGTTATTAGCAGCCTGCTGGTGAGGTGGGGAGAAGGTGTTGTAGAGCGCCAAGGAGCCATGAGATGGGGAGGTGGAGATGGAGCGTGCCACAGCATGCTCAGAGATGTTTCCCATGGTCTTTGTGCTGGGCAGGGTACCGTAATGACCCACAGCTAAGAACATGGCAACCACAAGTCACAGCAAATTCAAAATTTCTAATATAGTTATAAATGCTAATTGAAAACAAATAGCTGAGATATCTCTCTAAGGCTACATTCACACTGCAGGTTTCAACACTTAATTCTAATTTTTAGTGAAATCAGAATTTTTTGCATTCACACTTCCAAATATAGGCAACGTGTATGTGATCTACTGCGTGAACTGCAAGTGACCTGAGGGCACAGCAACACAGAGGGCACAGTAATGCCACACACAGTGAGCACAATCAGTGTTTAGGCAACCGCCATAAAAAAGAAGTGCTCAGTGTTTGCAGAAGGCTAATGGTGGAGCATATCTAATGATTTTAAAGTTGTTATCCAACCAAAGCCAGGAAATTAACAACTAAATACTCAATATGGTCGCTTTTATACTGTTCTATTGTTGTTTGTTTTCTGCTGGAGATTTTATTTTTGAAGTTTTAAAAATTACAGCGGCTGCAATGGCAAGGGAAAATCATCTTTAAACCACTTTTATTATGCTTTTCCTAGCTCTGTGTCAGCTTTACGTTACAGGCAAACTCGTTGCCATGGCAACTGGCAGAACACCTCGGGTAACCCACACAGGAGAGAGTAATATACATCAATGGATTTCTTTTTTATCGCTGCCAAAAGACCATGAGCCTGTGGTTCTAGACTCACTCATTTATTTTGGCAGTATTTACCCAGAATGCCTTGGTCCGCTTCCTACTTTTGGAGCGGTCTCCGGTCTGCTTGGTGTTCATATGCATTCAAACCGCGTCAAAATTCACTTCAACCCAGCTGAGTCCGAGGTTTTTAAATGGCCAAGAAATCGCTTTTTAAATCAATTTTTATTAGAGTATGATTGTGTATTCACACCTCCTCAAAAAGAACTGAACCTTCTGGTACAATTTGATTAAAGTGGACTAAACAGGCCGGCATGAACGCACGTCAAACGTTTTAAATTCGGTTTGTAAAAAAAAAAAATTGAAAACCATTATTCCTTTCAGTTTCACAATAATGCACATGTAATCTCAATAAATAAAACAAAGTTTGTGCTTGAAAAAGTGACAAAAAGCAAAATTAATTTGAGCGGTATGAGGGCATGAGGTATACCTGCTGGTTGTGCCAAGCTCTGCCTGGAGAAGGCCTGCCTCTGCTGCCACTCATACAACTGCCACATGGTGTCATCTCTTATTGATCGCCTTTTTTCCGCTGTGCTGATAGTGGAGGAGACTGGCCGGAGGGCCCGATCGTAAACAGAACCTGCTACGCTACAGATGCTATCAGGTCTCATCATGCTGTTGCGGGGCAGTGTGCGGTAACCCTCGGGGAAGCAGGGGGCGATCTGCGTCCTGTGGCTAGGCATGTTCCTGGGCAATGTCTGATATGACATAATACTGAAAGAGACAACAGGGAAGATGTGTGGAGGTATGTTTTTGCTCCAGAATAAAACTCTTATCGTCTTAAAAACAGACAATAAGATAATGATAATCTGATAACAAATTAGAATAATCCAATTTTTAACTCAGTAGCAGGCTACTTGAAATACATGTGGAAAATGTTTAAGGGTAAACATGCTTTCAGCTTCCAGTTTTGCTGTTAAAGCATTACCCTCTAACTTGGGTGTTTATGCACATCTTTAGCCATATGGCTATTTCAGGTCAACCAGTCCTTGCTTTTGTTTAGTCCAAGAAAACATGATGAAATACAACATTTTTTAACAAATGTGTCCTTTCTAAGTTTAGCCTAAACAAAGTTGCTGAAAGTGAGGTTTAGTCAACCTGACGGAAAAAACTAAAAACTTTTCAACCATACTTTGATTAATCAATAGGCCTCTTAGAAATGATGGCTTTTCAGTTTTACCTTTCAGCTAAATTTACCCATTGTTTAAACAGAAGGCATTAATATTATGAATATAATTATAGGCTTAAGGTAATTAAAATTATTTTGTGCAAGCTGAGTATGTACACATGCGGTACATAATCCTAGGAAAATGTGCTTACCAGATAAAGCATTAAACATGGCCACATTTTTATATATACATTAGTAATAAGACTGCTACCATAAAATTCACACCTGATATGCAAACAAATAAACAAATCTGACCACATTTGTTGTTTTGGACCCATGAAGAAAAGCAGCTGCAAAAAGTCATGAAAAACTAAGAAACCAGGTGAAATCTGTCAACATTTAGAAAGCAATCTTGTCTCTGATCAGCTGCTGAAACCCAACCACCTCTTTGTGACAGCCCTGCTCTCCATGCAAACTTATTGTGTATCTGAATTTCTTGGTGTGTTTATTTATGCAGGAAACAGCGCTACTCAACTTCCATGAGCCGCTGTTCTAACAATTTCTGCAAGGTAGGTCAGATCAGTAGCACGGATAGTCAGAACACTGATTTTTCAGTCAGAGAGCAAATTTTGAGGAGCAATTGTTTGAAGTCATGAGCAATAGCTCATATTAAATTCTTTCCCGTTAGAGCAGACGTTGGCTTCCTGGCCCATGTCCAGGATGAAAGGTTGAGATTGAAAGATATGTTCACTTGCTTAGTTAGCCTTCGCTTAAGAACTACTACATGCACTCATGTAATTAACCACACTGATGTGAAGTGGGTGTTATTTGTATTTAAATAAAGAATTTGATTGAAAACAATCAAAATTATATTTGAATGGAATAATCTGATAACAAATTAGAATAATCTAATTTGTAATGACAGTTTGCATTGTTGGTAAAATTAACTGAATTAGAATAACATCAGTGTAGAAGAAATCATCTAATTTCACTCTCTTCTGATCTGAAATTAGGAACACATTAAACCAGTCTTACATAAAGCAGCTCAACACAGGGGCCCAAAAATGGCCCAACATCAATAATTCCATCCATTGTTGGACCCATTAAGGAGATGGCAATTTTTAGGTGGGCCTAAATATGGCAGAATATGGCCTAAATACAGATTAAAGTGATTTGAACCTTATTATTGTTCAGATTGACCTAAGCCAGCTGTATGTAAATGTACTGTGGAATTCAGTTTGTTTCAGTTCAGTTAAAAAATAAAAAAGGTGAGTTACACACCAACTCTGACTTATCATCAGTACAGCAGGTGTTTAAATTAGCTAACCTGTGTTAAATTAGCTATACAGCGGTAGCTAATATAACACTGTACAGCAAACACTTATTAATAATTGCAAACAAACATAAAGCCTAAAAACATTAAACTGTAACAGACTGAAATTTCTGTTCTTTGTGTGAGAAATGTTTATGTGTTTATTGGTATTGAATAATTATACATATCAGGGTTTCCCCCAGTGTATTATAGGCATGGCGGCCGCCATGCCTAGCTACCCCTGCCGCCAGGCTTAGCGTTTCAGCTGTTTGGGATTCCCCTCGGTAATTTCCCCTCAGAAAGCAGGCGGTTGATCCGTGCTTTCTGATTGGCTCGGGTTAAGTCCTCAGCAGTCCCTCCCCCCATCCCCCACCCTCAGACTAAGCCGGTTTTCTGGGGGAAACCCTGCATATAGTGTCATTGTTTTCAGTTTCTATGGTAAATAAGTATCCTCATTTTCAAATAAAAAATAGATTTAATTTATAGAAAATGTATTCAATTGCTTGCAAAAATATCCAACTATTAGCTGTTTTTGTAGTAGTGAGAGAAAAGTGTTTTTTTTTTATCTTCAGCACAAACTTTCAGTCGATGTCATTTTATGCTACAATTTGCCTAAGACAAACAGTTAAAATCTTTAAAGTCTCAATTAACTGCATAATATATAAAGATTCCATTTAAAAGCCTTACCTTCGCGTGTCATCATCCAGTTCTCTTGTTCGATGAACTCGAACCCTCGGCTCCAGGTGTTGCATGGGATTGGTGCTGGGTATGCCAAAGTCTGGCTCATGAACTGGAGCTGGGGACTGCAGAGGAATCCTGGCAACAGTGTTCTCTGCTTTTATCTGACCGCAGTCCCCAGGCTGTTCTCCAGGCCTGTTAACTTGCAGAGGTTTTTGGACGTTGACATTTGTCTGGTTCTGGCGCGATGCTGTCACTGCTGCTGCAATGGCAGCTGCCTGAGCAGGCTGAAGCTTAATACTGTTGATATTATTTGAAGGCCTTTCTGAACTTGGATC
The DNA here is from genome assembly GCA_033032245.1 of Poecilia picta. Lineage (NCBI taxonomy): Eukaryota > Metazoa > Chordata > Actinopteri > Cyprinodontiformes > Poeciliidae > Poecilia > Poecilia picta. The sequence continues at coordinate 17,722,489 of CM065375.1, forward strand.
TCTCTGGAAGTAGTACTTTTCCCCAGCCCGAATTGTAGCATACTTCTCTGGGTTTGTAACAGCAGCATATTTATTCCCCTCTCGTAGAGTGCTGTACTTCCTTACTTCCTTTAGATTGCCGTATTTATCCACAATTTGTATGGTACTATATTTGTTTCCTGTGTCTCTCATGATGCTGTATCTTTCCGTTTCCTTTAATGATAACTGTCTCTTTACTTCCTTCTGAGGAACATAAATTTGCCGATCTTTCTGGAGCATGTGTCTATCTCCAACTTTCTGCAGAGCATACTTTTCTCCATCTTTTGTAAGTAGAAACTTTTCACCATCTTTGGAAGGAGCATATTTATCCTCTGTTGGTGTCACTGTATATTTATTATTCACTTTTTGAACAGCATAATTCTCCACATCTTTCTGCAGTGAGTATTTCTCCCCATCCTTTTGCAACAGGTATCGCTCTCCGTCTTTGTGAAGGAGATATCTATCTCCGTCCTTCTGAAGCATGTAGCTAACTCCATCTTTCTTTAATGAGTACTTTTCTCCATCTCTCTGTAGGGTGTAATACTCTCTCTCCTTCTGGCTATTCTGTTTTTCAATGTCTTTCAAGCGTTTTTCATCGGCCCGTGAAAGTGAATGTTGTCGTACAGGTTCTCTGTTCCGTTCATTGTTCTGGATCTCAGGCTGTGTAAGGGCAGTGTGGTTCAACAAGTTGTTCCATTGCTGAGGTGTCTGCTGGTCCATGTTCAGCTTGTCTAGCCTGTGTTCAAAAAGCAGAGTTAGTTTCCAATATAAGGAGAGAAAAACTGAGGCAAAATAAAAAAAGAAGATTTATAACAGATCCCTGTCTTGATTCATTTGTAATGCTTTGTTGGGTAACACTTTATTTGATGGGGTGTGAATAAGACTGGCATGTCACTGTCATAAACATAACACTTGTTGTGAACATGAAGGAGTCTTTATAAATATTTATGATTTATAAAGTATAATTCGGTAAATTTTAATACAAAGTTGACATTTTTCAAAATGTCTTTGTTATGACAATTTGACATTAACCAAGAAATCATGATCTGTCATAAATTTGTTATAAAAATATTACCGATTAAACTTAAAAAAATTATGTAGTTAAGAGATAATATTAATGACACTTAATGACATTGTCATAACTGTTGGTACTTGTTTCACTTAACTTGAGGCAAGTTAATATATATTTATATATATATAATATAATATATAATATAGCATTTGACAGTGTAATAACACTAAATGACATTGTTATAACTGGTGCTACCTGTTCCACTTGATGTAAGAGGAATTTGCAACGGCTGTTTTTAAAGCTTAATGAAATCTTTATTGTTGGTCATACTTGTTCCACTTTATTTCAGGTAGGGAGAAATAATTACTGTTTTGTTAATGTTTTTGACAGTGTAATAACACTTATTGACATTGTTATGACTACTATTATGACATATTATGTCATGTTTATAACATAACACTTTATTATTTCTTTTTCATACCCCGTCAAATAAAGATAACTTGGGTAGGCAGTCAGGTTAAGGAGACCATATTATGAACAATTTGGGTTTTAAAAAATAGCATAGCAGAAAAATCTAAGATTTTTGAGGTGACAAGAAAAGATAAATGGTTGTGAGGGATCTATTATGGAATTGGTTAACTTGGTCAAATTAAAAATATTTGAATAATCCCAAAGTACATTAAATGTTGTGGTAATTCATTATTTAAGGTTCTTCAAAGATTTTTTGGCGATGCTGGTAGCTGTGGGCAGCAAGGATCTCCTGTATTGCAATCTGTATTACTGCAGTTCCGAAGAATCCTCTGAATGAAGACACTGCCTCACAAGGAAGATTCATGAAGAGCATGGTTGGTTATCCATAAATTTCTTGATTTTATGTAACATCATTTTTTGTATCATCATCTTCAGAGGTGGGCTGCACAGTGGTGCAGTTGGTAGAGCTGTTGCCTTGCAGCAAGAAAGTCCTGGGTTCATCATGCGTTGGCTCTCTCCAGGTTCTCTGGTTTCCTCACACAGTCCAAAAACATGACTGTTAGGATAGGGTTAGGGTTAGGTGTGTCTCTGTGTTGCCCTGCAACAGACTGGCGACCTGTCCAGGATGACCTTGCCTCTCGCCCGGAACGTTAGCTGGAAAGGCAGCAGCAACCCTCCAGACCCCACAAAGGGAAAAGGGTGTAAAGAAAATGGATGGGTGGATGGATGGATGGATGGATGGATGGATGGATGGATGGATGGACGGACGGACGGATCTCTAAAGGTTCTACAGTCATCCCCAGAACAGAACCAGCTTTCTTTATTAGGCTGCTGAGACTTTTTATGTCCCTGGTTCTGATGCTGCTGCCCCAACAGATGACAGCAGAAGAGATGACAATCAACAGACTGATAGAAGACACACAGCATCTTATAATTATTTCTATTTGACTTGATTTTTATAAAATTGATTGCAGTTGGAGTTTTGATTGACTATTACATTTTTCTGTGAGTTTAAATCAAATAATCAATCTAAACTACCTAGCACTTTCTTTAAACACTGAAAGATGTTCGAGTCATTAAGAAGTCCAGTGTGCTCTGTCCCTTTTTGTCTAAGCTTCACTGTTGCGTCTGTTGTCCATGTTAACATTAAGGTATTTATATTTCTGTACTTCCTTTCCCGTGATGGAAATACACCTTGGCATAAAGAAGTTATGGTCTTCACAGGAAAAAACTTTGAATACAAAATTGCTGAGAATGGATCACAGCTCCTCCAAGCATAATGCATGCAAAGTGTGCTTGTTACTGACCTTTTGACTGGTTCAGTGTGGACGAGTGCAGCGTCTGTCATGACTTTCATCCAAGACTCCATCTCCTTTGAAGTGTCTGTGCAGAAGTAATATGTTCGCATGTTGGGGTGAGTGGCCTGATAGTGGTGGAAAGAACAAAGAGTAGATGTTAATGAAAAAGTGAATTGAAATGTTTGTTTGTCAATTAGTTGCACAATATTTCTGCAAAATAATAGTTGGAAAATAGATATTCTTAGATATTTTCTGAAAAAAGCTAAAACCTCACTTTTACTTTCTTAGACATTCAGGTTTGAGGTTGATTAACATTTTGGATCAAACATTTAGAACAGTTTACCTTGAAGGCATATTTCTTACTGATGTGATCATCCACAGACAGCATAGAAATGTGAAAACTGGGCAGCAGGATACTTCCCAGAATGCTGTCCTCCTTTTCATCTGCAAAATGTCAAAGGACATTTAAACATGAAGTGACTGTCTAAACCTGAATCTCTCTGAAGTGGTTTGTCTTATCAAACATGAAGATTGAGGTGTATAAACGTTGGCTTTAGATGTCAGTGATTAACGATTCCCTCTTTTTTGGTTGTATACTGCATATTTAAGATGCCTATTTTTGACCTGAGTCTTGCTGATCAAAAACAACATGCTTAGTGAAATGCATGCCATTCAAATTGTTTCAAAAGTATTCATGAAAACAGAATGCCCATAATTTATTGGGTTCAGTACACCAACGACTCTCTGCCTGTCCACCTGCTTCAGAACATGATATGTCACCCAGGTCACCCTTCATTGTGGATAGCCCCTAATGGCCACTTCTGGAATTTTCTCAACAGATGGAAATCTTTATCAAGGATGGAATAAAGAGAGCAGCCCCTTTAATATCTTCTTTCTTCCTCACTCCTTTCCTCAAACGGCCAGACTCACCAATGCAACAATAGAAAAAATGTCCTGAAACCTGGTGCTTTAAAGAAAACAATGCAGCAGTATAACCAGATCCAGATCCTCCCAGCTTCTACTGGTTGTAAAATATGGTTGTAAAGTATGGTAAAGTATGGTTGTAAAATAACCAGCAAGGTGGTGGAGTTATTGTCTGATGTTTGGAAGAAATACAGAGCAGCAAATAAAGAAAATATTTGTGAAATTGTTTTTCTTTTAGAACAAACTTAATGACCTGATAAAGAAGTCTGGTTTGGTTCTGGTTCTGGGGGAGACTGCAGAACCTCTGGAGATTTTCATGAAATCAAGAAAATGATGGGCAACCCTGACCATCCTCTTCATCAGACTGTCTTACAATAGCAGAATGTCTTCAGTCAGAAGCCTTTTAGACTATAATAAAGACTGCTTTAGGATATGCGTCATGTTCACAGCCATCAATTTATACAGCAATGCATTAAAGAACCTTAAATAATATGACATACAAAATTTACTGTTGGGATCAAAAAGGATGATCTGAAATGAAATGAGTATTACGGTCTGGTCCATGTTCTTTAAATCAGGCCTCAAGAGGATAATCCAGAGTTTACTGCTTTGATTTGAACTCTTTACAGTGGAGGATTTAAAGACTTTAAACTATAATTTTCAAGAATAAACAGTCCGTAAAAAATACAAAGGCAGAACTCCATGTTTAAACTTAATGCACCGACTGCAGTAAACAATCCATTTATTTTCAATATGATTTCCAGATGGAACTGGAGCTGTTTCATTGTTATGATGGCCAGGAGACATAGATAAACTCTGAGCCTTGAGCTCAGCTACAGAACCTGCTTTCTGACACAGACCCCCACTCTCACCAAATACTAAGTCTTTTCAAAGTTCAAGTTCTTCTTACATAGCTTCATGCCTGTGCTGTCCTAAAGGAGTCAAAGGTTGCACAAGGTCAGACAGTCAATAGTTTAGAAATTACTCCAACACCCACAAAGGTTCAAGTTCAAGTCCCAAGTCATTTGTGTAAAAGTCCAAGTCAAGTCAAAATTTTCTGAAAATGTGTTCAAGTCAAGTCTAGAGTCATAATGTCGGTGACTCATGTCCGACATGAGTCTAAGTCCCAAGTTCCCACCTCTGTGACATTTTTAAATCTGACTTAGTTTACCTCTTGAGGTAATCAGACAGTGACAGTCTGCTTTGGAAGAAATGAGAAGAATGACCTTTCTAAAAACTGAAGCTCCATGTGGAACCTGCTAGGGCTTCAGCAGCATGCATGCTTAGAACTTTGATAAATGGCTTTAGTTGTTCAAATGCCAGCTTTGATGATCAGTTCATCATCTCACTTTGCTAGAGTGCATGTAAATCTAGTTGTTGATTTTAACAAGATGAGATTTACTGTGACAGGGACACTTGTCGTCTTTCCCCCCAGGGGAGGAATAAATGCAGAGGCTCCAAATTCTGCTGGCATCTCTTAGAACCAAGAGATCCAACAAGTAGGATAAAAATTAAAATAAGAGGTGGTTCATTATTAGGTAGACAAGGATGCTGTCCTTCTTGAGGTTGTCTCACTTCTCGCTTCTCTAGCTTTCAAAACCAATAAACATCCAATCCGTCCTTGTGTTTGTCATCAAAATGCAGCTGATTGCATTCTGGGAGCAACTAATTTGTCACTTTAGTGAGATGGAAAATCTAATTTTAAGTGTTTAGTATAAATGAAGGATGGACAGATAGACTTTGTGAAGAGAAGGTTCTTCAATTAATGTGGCCCTGCAGCATGGGAACGATTCCTTAAACTGTAATAGTCCTTGTTACAATGACCTTAGTTTAGTAATAAGAATACTATTTTTACTCTAATGATAAAATGTCCCATTTTGTTATCATCTTGTTACATTGTAGCATTAAATCCAACCATTGGACTGCAGCTGTGGCAAAGCTTAGAATTTGTTAAAAATCATTAACAGATTTTGCATCTTATTAGTATGCATTAGTACGAAAAAATCAAGCATTATGCATTATGCTGCCGCATTTATATGCGGCAGCATAAAGTAGTGCATAATAGTAAGCAGGATGGAAAATAACATGGTTTTCAACACTTCTTCGCAAATAATTTGCAAGGTATGGTATGCATTTCTATGCTTCTTCACCATGTATCACTACTGGAGATCTTCTCCATTAGACAGAGTCTTAGTGAAGAACGTAACCCTGCTTTAAACTTTTCCACAATGTCTGCTGGGTCCATTGGTCTCTAATGTTCTCCAACAAACCTCTGAGACCAGAACAGCTGAATTTAGATCCAGATGGTATGATACAGTTGAACTCTGTGTAAAAATCATTAAAGCACAGTGTGTGGTTGTAACATGATAAAATGTAGGTTATACATGGGGTTAGGCTACAGAAATGAAGGGAAATCAATCCCAAGTTGTGAAGACAGAAATACATACTGTGTGTGCATTTGTGTGTGTGTGTGCGCGCATGCATGTGTGCGTGCGTGTTCTCACCACGGTAGTAGAAGAGGCACATGTCAGACAGCACAAACCACCTCTTCTTCCACAGCTTCATGCCTGTGCTGTCCTAAAGGAGTCAAAGGTTGTACAAGATCAGACAGTTAAAGTTTAGAAATTACTCCAACTCCCACAAACACACTCCATTTATCTCTCTTCACTCTGTGTCCATTCTGACAGTCTTTACTTAGTAATTTCCCTCTCATCCTCCTTTATTTTGTTTGCATGGAGCTGAGGACCAGATCCTCTGCTCTGTGGTACACCTGTCACCACTACAGCAACAAGTATTTACCAAGAGTCACACTCAGTCATTCATGTTGATATGGCTTCTGGGTAAATCCTTCTGACATTTCAATATGGGATTTTACCTGTTGGTGGAGGAAGGTTGGGGATGCTTTGAAGTGAATTGAGTGCCATCTCAGAGGAAAATTAGGGTCAGTATTGCAGTCCTGAAGTGGAGGCAGAGCTAATGACTGCACATATAGTTGGAGCAAGTTGAATTGTGTTCTGTAAGGCTGTCCTTAAGGGAGTAAGCTGCTGAAACAGTGAGCTGGACATTTCTTACTGTGACAGGGTCTACCAAGTAGTTTAACAACAGAACTCAGGATTCAGTACATTCAGTTTCTTTATGTAATGGATAGTGAATCATTTTAATTAAGTTTCCTAAATTATTCAAATTTGTAATTATTTATTGTAAATTATTTAAGGATGTTGCAGATTGTTTAATGATATTTGTCTGTTTGATTACCACTGTTGATGGTTTGTATTTTGTTTATTTGGATTTGCACTTTGTAAAGTTTCTTTTTGTACCTCACGGGCTGCCGTAGCTAATGAGGGCAGGCCTATAAAAGCTCGCAAATCATTATACCAATGAATGACGAACGAACTGTCAAAGGTGAAACTACCAACACTTAGGTGTTCCCCGGTTAAGGCAGCGAGGTACGTCTTATTTTGTTGTTTGTGTATTGTACGTTTATGTTTATATTCTAATATTTGTGTATCTGTTTAGTTTTCACGGTGATTATGATGTCAGAAGTGATCAAGGTGACTACGGTGATTGATGATCCACGTCAAAGAAAATAAACAAACCTTGAAAATTCACCCGTTGAGACCACGCAATTAATTCGAGTACTGGGGAGCAGCTACACTTTATATACAGAACTGAACCAAACTTTCCTCATTCATTCTTTTCAACTACATGTGAAAGGCATTACATGTTTATGTTGTATGCTACATTTTACACTGTTTATGTTGAAAAACCAGTACCTGTTTATAAAGCCAGTTTTCTTTGACCACAGGGGCATTAAGGTTCCTCTTGATGGAGTTGGATCTCTTGCCGAAATTGTGGACTTTTTTGGATGACCTAGAAGGCTTCCAAAGCACAAAAACGAAAGTGAATAATTAATACATACATGTTCTTACAGACTAAAGGCCAAAATTTACTGAAACTGAGATTAATATTTCTGTAGTTGGCGGTGCTCACAAATAGGGTCAGGCTTGAGTGCAAACTCCTTAAGATCCTTAATAATATATCAGACTTAGACTCTTCCAGTCACATCATAATAGAAAGTGGACACAAAGAGAAAGATTTCACTTCCTCATTTTTTAAGTTAAAAATCTCATAATTTCCTGCAGATTGAAACATATCTACTTCTATAAATTCATATTCATATTATACTTTTAAAAAAAGAACATGTTTTCACTATTCAGACAGAGGAAGGTGAGGGAAGGTTCTCTACCACCTTTGCTTCCTCATTTCATGCCATCATTAAGTGTCCATAAGAAGTAGAATATATTAATCTTTTTTAATCAGTAAGCTTACATCAAATTAAAGTTACAATGAATTTAATGTGATGTAATGTTATGAATGAAATATATTGAGCTGTAAAACCAGCAAATCCATGAAGTGTTTGAAGTAAAGTCACAACCCAAAGCTTTTATAGCCGATAAAAAGCACCAACAGAGACAGATAAATGTATCACTTCAAAGGAAAGATATTCTACATCTTTCCTGTATGTCAGCTTAGTAATGCAGGTGACAGGGGCAGATGTGACTAAACCTAGATGAAAGGAAATTGTGAATCCCGTTTTATAACACATCACCATGTACTGAGGATCTATTCAGTTTTGATTCTATTGTTTTAGTTTTAACAGTAACTAACTCTCAGCAACAGATAAGAGACAAACTCAGAGACAACCCAGTTACCCCCTCTTTTCTATTGATATGAACAGTTTGGTATTGTTCATGTTGAATATTACAGAAATTGATGACATTTACATTCAAAGAAAATCCAGGGACGATAGTTTATTTAAACCAAGATTAGGTTAGAAATGCACAATTAACTTCTTCTAAGTGCTGCAAATACTGCAGAGTAAATATTGTGTGAAAGGCAATACCCTCGTAGATGAGGTGATGGTGACAGTAGTGACAGTGGTAGCTGGGCTGCCAGGGAAGGTGCTGTAATCTGAGCCGCCAGTATAGTTAGAGGCCTCACTCATGATGCTCATGGGACGCTCTTTCTTGTCACTGCTGCTTTCCTGCTCTGCTGAAGCCTTTGGAGCTGGTCTGAAAAGAGGCACAAGACAGAAAGTGCATTTGAACATGTTCTAAAAAATGGTTAAAATATATCCTACACACTGACAATTATTGTGGCTGATAAAGTTATCATTTGTAAAATGTTATGTGAGGAAAGCAAGCATAGAAAAATAAATAATTATTATAGTTGCTTCAGATCACAGTTATCCTTGAGTTCAAGCAAGCTTGAAAATATGTAAATGCCACGTCTTTTTAATAAAGAATGTTGTTAGCCAAGATTCGGATTAAGCTTACAGATCTAAACATGCTTTTTGTTATTTGCTTATAAAACAGGGATTCATCTCGGATCTTTGGAACCAGGTGAGATTGAATATACAAAAAATTGGGCTCACATTGTGAAAATAAACTCAGATGCTCTGTTTTCTGTTGTGTTCCAATATGTCCATATATACCCTGATTATATTATTCAAACAGATTAGACTAAAGACTGGGATAAAGCCAGATGGTAGTCCTGCATCTCTAGCCTTTGATGCAAATTAAATAAATAATAATAATATTTTATTGATGTAGCACACAATAAAAAAGGGGGTAGGGGGATCAGTGATGGGCCTTGATGAGTATTGTGGACACTCGGCCTCATACACAACAACCCAAAGCAGACTGTTACTGTCACATTTCTATCACAACATGAATCATCTTCTTTTTGTTTGTTTTAGAAGTTCAAGACTGATTCTTTAATGGGACTGGACATGAACCAGTCTTCCCACATTAGATACTTGGGTAAGATGTGGTTGGCCAGGACTCTGTCATTCATTTTCTGATTTCCCATTCTTTAACCATTTAGTGCAGCTTCTTACTGATAAAGATCTAAATAATTTTGTTTGTTTGTTGCTTTTTTACTTCCCACCCTTTAGCATCATAGATACAGTATTTATTTGCTACTTAATATAACCTGGTTACCATCAGGTGACACAGAAACAAAAATAATCAAGATCAGCTTTATGATCTTTTAGAGGTCATAAAGCTGTGGCTGATTGGTGTTTGTGCTGTGTAGTGACTGGTCACACTACCAAGCTAACAGGATTGTTGCCAATCTTTAAGTCTTCATTTACCTGCAAAATAACCCAGGACTGTTGTAAACCAATTACCCAGCACCTTCACCTCATCACAAAGAACCATGCTTCATTCTTTTAATGAAATTATCACTGCTGGGACCTTTTAAAAGTAAGCAGAGCAAAGTGAAAGACAAGAACATCTAGCGTGAACAAACATAAACAAAGATGTATGTATGTGCCAGAGGGATAAGCTATAGATAGAGGTAAAGAAAGCAGAAATCTGGAATGGAGGACGGAGATGGTGCCTGAATCCAGCTATTATTCTGTGATTGATGACTTAGACATATGCTTCCATTTTTAATCAATTACTTTTCAACACGGTCTTACAAACTACGAAAAATCAATTGCTTTTTGGCCCTAATTGAGTAGAGGGACAATGTTTGAAGATGATAATTCAAGATGCCTAACGGGATTAAAACAACCAAGTGACAGCTTTGCCTACGAGTCAGAGGTCAACGGAATTTAGGCAGATTGCATCAACAATGAGAGCAAACAGTGGCTTCAATCTCATTAGTCATTAGTATTATAAATGTCACTTCACTTGCTTACTTCTGATTTAAATTAATAATATGAATCACTTTATTCTTTTCATTGTTTATTATTTCAATGAGATTATTTGTATATATATATATATACATATATATATATATATATATATATATGTACGTATATATATATACACAAAGAATAGTGTGTGTATTACATATACACACACTATCATATATATACTTATTTAAGATAAAAAAAAAGGTGAGAAGGGAATTTTTATATATACATCTTTAAAAATATATAAAAATTCCCTTCTCACCATCTGTGGGTCGGCCTACCTATCTATCTATCTATCTATCTATCTATCTATCTATCTATCTATCTATCTATCATCCTCTGAGCTCTGGTCCCCTACCAGAGGCTCAGAGGATGAGCTTCTGGGCTCATCCTACATAGATATATATATATATATATATATATATATATACTGTATATATATATACTGTATATATATATTTAGAAGGACATACAAGTCCTTCTAAAAAAAATTAGCATATTGTGATAAAGTTAATTATTTTCCATAATGTAATGATAAAAATGAAACTGTCATATATTTTAGAGTCACCGCACACCAACTGAAATATTTCAGGTCTTTTATTGTTTTAATACTGATGATTTTGGCATACTATACGGCCCCTGGCCTCTTGAGGTTGTGCAGGCTCCCTTTTGTTATGCAGGATCAGCTGTGGGACCACACCTTCCTGATTGGTTGTCTGAAGGCTGCTGGAGAGCAGTTACACCATTGAACCAGCAGAGGATTGTCAAGCCAATCAGATGTTGATGAGGCTCACCTGCTCCCTATAAAGGGCTCATGAATTCATTCCTCTAGTGGGGCAGCTACTTGGAAGAGGTTTTGTGAAGCTGTCCCCCTTGTTGGTATTTGCAACTTCTTTAGGCAGGTTTTTGAACTAGTTTGGTTTTGTTTGTTCCTGTTTGTCTAGTTTAGCAATTCTGACTTTTCTCTAGTTAACTATACAAGTTAGAAGCTTGTGTTTGGGAGGCTTGGTGCTCCCCTTAGCATTTCCTTTGTGTGTTCTTTTGTTTTCCCCTTTTGGGTTATTTTGAATTTATTTTGAAGGGACTTGTTTGAACCCTTTTTGTAACTATAATTTGCACTTGATATTCTTGAGTTTAATTCTTTTTGTTTTGCATTAATTGGGTTAGATTGTATTTTGTGAAACTTTCTCTTGTAATAAATTATTTTACACTCCATTTGTTCCTCTGGACACATTTTATGATATTGACCCTGGGGCGTAACACATACAGCTCATGAAAACCCCAAATTCCTATCTCAAAAAATTAGCATATTTCATCTGACCAATAAAAGAAATGTTTAATACCAAAAAAGTCAACCTTCAAATAATTATGTTCAGTTATGCACTCAATGCTTGGTCAGGAATCCTTTTGCAGCCTTCAATGTGGCATGGAGGCAATCAGCCTGTGGCATTGCTGAGGTGTTATGGAGGCCATGATGCTTCGATAGCGGCCTTAAGCTCATCCAGAGTGTTGGGTCTGGTGTCTCTCAACTTTCTCTTCACAATATCCCACAGATTCTCTATGGGCTTCAGGACAGGAGAGTTGGCAAGCCAATTGAGCACAGTAACACCAGGCCAGTAAACCATTTACCAGTGGTTTTGGCACTTTGAGCAGGTGCCAGGTCGTGCTGAAAAATTAAATCTTCATCTCCATAAAGCTTTTCAGCAGATGGAAGCATGAAGTGCTCCAAAATCTCCTGCTGCTGCATTGACCCTGGCCTTGATAAAACACAGTGGACCAACACCAGCAGCTGACATGGCTCCCCAGACCATCACTGACTGTGGGTACTTGACTCTGGACTTCTCCCCAGTCTTCCTCCAGACTCTGGCACTTTGATTTCTGAATGACATGCAAAATTTTCTTTCATCCGAAAAAAGTACTTTGGACCACTGAGCCCAGGTCAGACGCTTCTGCCGCTGCTTCTGGTTCAAAAGTGGCTTGACCTTTGACCTGGGGAATGCAGCACCAGTAGCCCCTTTTCTGCACACGCCTATGTACAGTGGCTCTGGATGTTTCTACTCCAGACTCAGTCCACTGCTTCCGCAGGTCCCCCAAGGTCTGGAATCGGCCCTTCTCCACAATCTTCTTCAGGGTCCGGTCACCTCTTCTCGTTGTGCAGCATTTTCTACCACACTTTTTCCTTCCCACATAGGTGCCTTGATACAGCACTCTGGGAATAGCCTATTCGTTCAGAAATGTATTTCTGTGCCTTACCCTCTTACTTGAGGGTGTCAATGATGGTCTTCTGGACAGCAGTCAGGTCGGCAGTCCAACCCATTATTGCAGTTTTGAGTAATGAACCAAATGGGAGTTTTTAAAAGCCTGAGGAATCTTTTGCAGGTGTTTAGAGTTACTTTGTTGATTCAGATGATTAGGTTAACTGCTCGTTCAGAGAACCTTTTCATGATATGCTAATTTTTTGAGACAATGATTTTGGGTTTTCATTAGCTGTATGCCAAAATCATCAGTATTAAAACAATAAAAGACCTGAAATGTTTCAGTTGGTGTGCAATGAATCTAAAATATATGACAGTTTAATTTTTATCATTGCATTATGGAAAATAGTGAACTTTATCACAATATGCTAATTTTTTGAGAAGGATCTGTGTATGTATGTATATATATATATATATACAGGTATATATATATATATATATATATATATATATATATATATATATATATATAATACACTCTTCATTATTATAAAAATAAAAACATGCTGGAACATTCTTGATACTAAACGTTGATCTGTATGTGTGTTCCCAGTAATATTTTTGCAAATGCTCCGTCTTGTCTGATAGGCTAAATGTGTGAGCCAAGACAAAGGCCTTTAAATGTGCTTAGCATTAAGGAAGGAAGGAAGAAAAACAACAGTCATGGTGGACCATAATGAGCATTAAGTTGTTAAAGTGCTGGTTAGCTCATTTTCAGCTCCTCTTTGCTGACTCCTCCCATTTGATCCAGTCAAATTCCATTTAACCCCGTTATATGCTGTCTCTTTCCTGGTTTACCCTGCTGGCCTTTTCCATTGGATTTATGTTTTTGCTCTCCTCTGGTTCCCTGCTGTTCCCTGTGATTTTTATTAGTATTTGTTAATCATTTTCATTGAACTTTTAGCTCCATGGTTTGCTGCCGTCTCTCTGCAACTGGACCCTCTTTAAAACTACACCTCATGACACCAACATTACAGGGAAACCATTTATCCGCAGTCATCGGTGGTTATGCTTATTAGTCTGCTCATTCATGGCAGGCTCTGCTGTGGATGAAGAGAAGGGATGTAGTGCAGCACAGAGCAACTTGGTAAATAGCACAGTTACAAACAATTTAATTCTAGTTTACAGACCTTGGTTCTATAAAGTCCAAAAGCCTTAGTTTGTAAGTATTTCCAAACTGACAGATGTCTGGTGTTTTCTCATCTGCTTTTAAAGTTTTTTAGATTGGGGGATGATATGAGGTCTTATATCATCACTTTGGATTGTCAGACATATATCAGATCTGACAGCAATATCAGGTCTGGATTTCATGAAAGTTAATCCAATATTTGGTCAATTCAAGGGATAGGTATTTCACATAGGGGCCACATCGACTTTGAAAAGTGCTTTTAATATTTATTCAGGCTTTCTTTGTCTGGAAGGAATTTTTTTTGATGATCTGAAATATTACAGCTATGGCATGATGAAAATCTCATAGTATATCTCATTGTATATGTAGAGGACTTTGAGAAATTCCTGTTGGGACAAAATTTCTGTTTTGAACAATAACACTCACTGCATGTAGAGCATCATTTCATTCTGTTTATAGCTACTGAGTTTTTATGTTATTTAAGTGAAGTAACAGATTGGGATAAATCTTAAATACCTCTGGTTTTGGCCTGGGACAAAATCTCTGTAATATGTGACCATCACTAAACAAAACATCTATGAACCCTTTTTGAGCTCTGCTACCCCTCATAAGATAGAGTCATACACAATCTGGCTTGCTTGATTTTTTGCTACTTATGACTTAAGTAGCAAAAAATCACAAAGGCCAAGGCCTGAGATCATGCAGGTTTGATAATTAGCAATCCTGCAAATCACATGGAAAGTACACATTACAGCCCATAAAACTTTCATCTTCAATCATGTGTGGTGGAACAACTTGAAATTCCCATTAGCAGGCAAACACAAATTAAACACTTTTCATTAATCATGACTTTTTCACCTACATTCTGCTTAACTTGGTTAAAAATATAAATAATACAACTGATTCACGTGACATCCACATCCACAGAGAGGCACAGTGGTGTTTTCAACAAGGAGAGGTAAGAGCAAAGAGATAATTGGGATGGGAGTTGAAATGGGTGTGTGTATGTGAAAAGAATGAGTGAGTCAGAAATGGACTGAGAAAACTGTTTCCACAGTGAACTTGTTAGCAGTCAAAATGAAAAGTGTTGGTAATGTTTTGGTCATGTGTGTAGATAATCAGAGCTGCATGGCTTATAGATGAAAACATTTTTTTAGAGGTGTCGTGTGTAATCACAGATTTGTTCTATTTTGTTTGTTGTGTAAGATTTACCTGTGTATTTCTTTTACAATACCATCTTCCTGAATTTTATTTATTTTCATTGTGTACTGGTTATCCTTGAGAGACAGAGCACACACTACATTGTCAAAAGTATTCACTCACCTGCCTCGACTCACATATGAGTTTAAGTAACATCCTAATCCCTAATCCATAGGGTTCATTATGATGTTGGTACACTCTCTGTAGCTAGAACAGCTTCTGCTCTTATGGGATGGCTGTCCACAAGCATTAGGAATGTGCTTATGGGGATTTTTGACCATTATTCCAAAAGTGTATTTGTGAGGTCTAATACGAGAAGGCCTGGCTCTCAGTTTCTGCTCTAATTCATCCCAAAGGTGTTATATTGGGTTAAGGTCAGGACTCTATGCAGGCCAGTCAAGTTCATCCACACCGGAGTCTTCCATCGATGTCTTTATGGAGCTTGCTTTGTGCTCTGGTACACAACTCATATTCAGCCCAGCTCTAACTGTTCCCACAAAGTTAGGATCCTGGAATTATCCAAAATGTCTTGGTATGATGAAGCATTCTGAGATCCTTTCACTGGAACTAAAGGGTGAAGCCCAGCTCCTGAAAACTAATACTCTCCTCCAAACTTTACACTTGGCACAATGCAGTCAGACATGTATGTTCTCCTGGCAACCACCAAACCCAGACTCGTCCATCAGATTGCTTTATGGCTTGGATGCAGCTGGTAACCATGGAAACCCATTCCATGAAGCTCTCTGTGCACTGCTCTTGAGCCAATCTGAAGGCCACATGAAGTTTGGAGGTCTGTAGTGATCAATTCTGCAGAAAGCTGACGACCTCTTCACACTATGCGCTTCAGCATCTGATGACCCCGCTCCATCGTTTACATGGCCTACCACTTTGTGCTGTAGTTCCCAAACACTTCCATCTTTTTATAATCCAGCTGACAGTTGACTGTAGAATATTTAGAAATGAGGAAATTTCACGACAGGTGGCATCCTGTCACAGTTCCATGTTGGAATTGGCTGAGCTCCTAAGAACGATCCATTCTTTCACAATTGTCTGTAAAACGGTCTGCATGCCAAGGTGCTTAATTTTATAACCTGTGACCACAGAAGTGATTGGAACACCTGATTCTGATCATTTCGATGGGTGAGCAAATACTTTTCTCAATATAGTGTAGATTTTCTGTGAAGCTGTGTGAGGAGAACTGAACGGATACCCAATCAGCAGCAAGTCATTTTACTGATGATGAAATTAAGCATATTAAAGGTGCAGCAAAATCAAAGATATTACTTAATATTTAGCATTTTTAGCTAAAACAAATTCCCATCTTTACAGAAACTTCTGTAAACAATTCTGTGACTAAGAATACCAGTAACTGGAACAGAGTTAAGCATGGTTTTATGATTGTCCACAGAAAAAGAGAAGTTAAGCCTAAATAAAACACATGGTATACAGTGCATTTTTTGCTGCACAGATCCAACAGTGATACACAAAATAAATCAGTTAATTAATTTGTATTGGACATTTCAGTCCACTGCAGAGGGACACACAACACTATCTGGGTGTGTCATGGTGCAGAGATACTTACTGTTCATTTACAACAAAGATGCAGTTGTCTTGTGATGGGATGCCTGACACTGGGTGCTTGCAGGTCACTTTTCTTTCATTGTGGCTGAAAGAAAACAGAGAAATACAAAATTTGAATGTTAGAACATGTCAACAAAACAGTTTAAATCTTTCTACAGAACTGGTAGTTAAAACTGAAATCAGAACCAGTTTTGCAACATAAAAGCAGCTTAGCTTTCTACTGACATGTAAAGCAGTGGTTCCCAAACTTTTTCTGCCGGGTCCCCCCTGTGGATTACCAACATGGAGAGGCTACCTGGTTGAATGATGTGTGTGGGTGGTGGGGGGAATGGAGGGTGATCGACTTATTTTCTCCACATAGTAAGAGACAGTGGCAGTGAACTAGCAGCTAGCCATGCAGTAAAGTCAAGTGCAGCATTATATTTATTAGAGGTGTGCCGATCGATCGGTAACCGATCATAATCGGCCGATTTCCGTGAAATCGGTGATGATCGGGATCGGGGATCATTGGCTCTGTTACCGATACCGATCACCTGCATCTCATTTCCCAGCCTGTCTGTCCAGCTGGTCTCGTCTTTCCTTCACACAGCGCAAACGCGCAGCAACAAATCCTAAGGATGTGTAACTATAACGCACTGAGTGAATGAGGACGTTTGCGTGTTGCGGCGGAAAATAGAAGCAGGTCAAAATGCATCAACACAACGAAGTTAATAGACATAAAAACAATGAAGGGGTTTAGCTACATCGAGGCTCACTGCAGTAAAAAGACATGGAGGATCAGACAGCAGGTAAAACAGCACAGCTACAAACACTCACCCGGATTAGCATGACGGTCAGAAAGATAAACTAATAACCTGGAAAATGATTTAAGTCTTCGAGCTGCGATGTAAGACGCTGGTTCTGCTCTCCTGTTGAACCGCTGCTACCTACAGGTAGTAATATTTAATATTTAGTAATATTTGACACGGAGCCGCTTCTGCTCCACCCGGTAGTGACTCTCACACCGAACCTGTTTAAAGCTGCAGCATCTAACTTAAAACATACATTTTACATACGTATTAAAACTTTCTCTGTCCTAACATGAGACAGATAATCTCTAAAATAAATAATCGATCTCCTCCCTGTTACTCCGCTCAGTCAGAAACAGCCAATCAGAACGAGCAGTAACCAGCTAGCCGCCATGCTAACAGAAAGTTTTCATTCAGTAACTCAGGATTGTTTATTGTAATGGATCCTGTATTTTCCTTTGAATGTTAAGTTTTATACTTGAATCTTTTGGCAATGTTGAGAGGTTTTATTTTGGCTCTTTGCATTAGTTAGCCTCTTCAGAGCCTCATATGTTATCAGTCTGTTAAAGATAGTATTATTGATAGCAGTTCAATTTGCACAATGCCTGTTTTGTTTAGTTTTCTTCTTGGAAAAAGTCATTAAAAACACGTTTTTGACTAAATTAAGGTGAATTCATGATTCCTTTTTCCACATAATGTAACAGTAGTGTTTATGATAAAAAATAAATAAATAATAATTATGTGATCGGGATCGGGGATCGGAATCAGCGATTGTCCCTCAGGGGTGATCGGTATCGGTATCAGCAGAAAAAAACCTGACCGGCACATCCCTAATATTTATAGTTTTCTCCTCTTACCACAGCAATCACTAATTAATAATCCCAAAGTAAACATTAAGCCTAAAACCATACTACTGCAACAGACTGAATGTTCTGCTCTTTCTGTGGTAAATATCCGAGTGTTTATTTTTTGTGGGGTTATTGTCAGTTGCTATGGCATGGTGACATGGTTTTGAGTTGTTCTTTAAGGATTTTTCCCTTTGCTGTGGAGCACAGCACTAAATGAATAATATATACTTCCAAGTTTGATTGTTAATGGAATTATTCTACGGCTATGGATGGCATTTACCCTCCAGCATTGTCTGCATGTGCAAAATTTTCTTATGTAAACAATAACTTGCATGGGGTCTAGATTTGTAAATCTGATTATGATTAAGTCATTGTCTCATCAGCTATGTACCTCACCGTGCGTCACAACAGCTTTACTCAATTCAGTCTGTTAGTTTGGAGGAAAAACTGTAAAAAGTTCTTTGCTTTTTTGCTGGTTTGCTGTCATGATTCTAACACACGCCTGTGTGCAGCAGCAGTAGGTCTCCGTCGCTGCCACACAGGTGTAAACCCAGGGCGAGCGTCGTAGCCATAGGCATAATATAACAGTAGACCCCGCATTGGCTGCTCCGGCGCAGGAAATACGGCGGCCATCTTGGAGCTGTACTCCCTCCTACTTTTCTCAATCAAAACAGCAGGAGATGCCTCAGCACTGAGGGATATTGTTGTTCGGATCGATGGACTATTCATGTGAGGGCTCCACAAACAACATTTCACAAGTAAGATTGACATAGTATTGTGTGTATATATTATAAATGGAATTTTACTTTTCTGAATTTATGTCCACTGGCGAGATACTAGCTAATATTAGCTACAGTGCTTTGGTGTAATACGATGTTCAGCCCCTCTATGAAGGCTGAGATTCTGTAAATCTAAAAAATGTATTATTCTCTAACATTAACTTAGATTATCTGACACAATAGCCTACATTAGAAATGAAACAATGTAATACATATTGTAAAACTTATATTATGTGTTATAACATTCACCAGCAAAGTTTACACAGGTTTACACAAGACTATTATTTATGTAATTATTTCAGTAATAAGATACATCCCAAATCTTCTGTTTTTGTTTTGAAAGTTTCATAAAGACACGATGTGAGGAAGAAGAGGGAGAATCTATAAAGAGAGCGCGGATGAATCTCGCATCGTATTTTGGACTCAATCTCAGCAGCTGAATCACTCTGAAGCTAGAACTCGTCGACTGAAAAACATATATATAGATATATGTATGTGTAAGCATACATACATATAAACATGCATCCAACATATATTATTCAGTATTAATAATTGATATTACTAAATAATTTATTAAATAAATTATGATTGGCTATGTGTTTTGTAATATGCTCTTCATACATCGATATCAGAATATTCCATTCCTATTCTATTGTTATAGCCACTAAGCATATTTATATATGCTGAATTATGTATTAAAAACATACTTAAATAATACAATTGTTTAGAAATGTAGCTTTGATAGATGCTTGAATATGGTTTTCAGTAACAAAAAAGCATGTTATGATCGATTAAATGCACGGATACGTCATTGTGCCTGCTAAACACATAACGCTGAGTGGAGTGGTGGACCGCTCCAAGATGGCCGCACTAAATCTTGTCAGCGACAATAGGCGAGAGCGGAGCATGAAGCGTCTATATTATGTCTATGGTCGCAGGGCTCATGTTGTGTTTAAAAAAACAGGTTACAGCAGCTTGAAAAAACAGGTTACAACGTGTTAACAAGGGCTAATACAGTTTTAACTGCTGAAAACAGTGACTGAGGACACAGATAAGTCCAGAAGCCCCTACTGTATCAAATTGACATAGGAATAATAGAAGGTTGGCCATTCTAAGGTAAAACCTCAGCACATACAGTGTTCATCGTTGGGTTTTTTTTCATTCATCCATACTGTTTCCCGCACCCCTTCAGCAATGACATGGCGTAAAGCATAGTATTACTGCAAACCTTATCATCAACAAGCACACATACACACCTGGAGCCATGTGTGACTCTGAATTTAAGCATTATGTTCCTGTTACAAGTTAAAGTAGATATCCCGCATCCACAGCTTCCAAAACTCCCGAATATTTAAATGTCCCAGTCTGAAGAAGCCTGCATGTGAGCAGTCCACAGCAGCCTGCGCAGGTTAGTGAGGACAACATAACAACATCCTCCAGCTCTGTCCGCCAATCTAAAAAACTTCCTGTCCTCCTTTTCCTTACATCTGGTCTGTTTCAGTCCTGTTCTTGGCTTGTCTCTGTTTTGACTGTCACTGGTGTGGGAGGCAATGTTTTGTTTTCTTCATGTTTTTCGGTTCTACTTCTATTGGTCAGATGCTGAATCACGAGAAAACTGCTGACTCTCTCATTCTTTTCACAAACACAGGAGGCTTGTTATCAACTCTAGAAACATCATAGGCAATGATACAGAAAGTTTGGCCTTAATGATGCTGAGCCTCTTAGTCTGCAATAGTGATTTTTTTATTTTTAAACACTGGGGAAACATTGTCGTCCTTGCTTCGTGGTTTTTAAAATTTCTCTCCCTGAATTTGTAATGTACTTTCTTCAAGAAAATAAAAAATATATGTGCTTTAATATCTGACTTGTTCTTGCTTATATTATTTGAACAGTTTGGAATTTGAAAACATCCATTAATGTTATTGTGTTGGACTTCAAAACTATAGAAATTTTGCTCTCCAGATACTGTATTCTAATTTTTCAATTATTCTTATTCTTGTCGATAGCCAAAACTTCACCATAGATATCAAAATGTATTTAACTGAAAGTTTATAAATAGCTAAGTAAATTAAGGATTTAGAATTTATCCAGAAAATATATTTTAGTTGTCCTTATCCACAGTGGAACATGTCCTGTGTCCACATGGACTGAAAGGCCCCTCAACAAGGAAGAAGCCATTACTCCAAAAGAAAAAGCCAGACTGCAGTTTGCAAATGTCCACATGGACAAAGACCTTCATTTATTGAGACGTCTTCTGGTCTGATGGAATGAAAAAGGAACTGTTTGACCACAATAACAATTATTACATTTGGAGGAAAAACTGTGACGGTTGTACCATCCTAACTTAAGGTATGACGGTGGCAGCATCATGTTGTGGGGTTGTTTGGCTGCAGGAGGAGCTGGTACATTTATAAAAGAGATGGCATCATGACACAAGAACATTATGTGGAAATATTGACATCATCTAAAGACATCAGCCAGGATGTAAAAACTTGGGCACAGATTACTCTTCCAAATGCACAATAACCCAAAGAGTAAAACCAGACTGGTGACAAAGTGGCTCAAGAACAACAAACTCAATGTTTTGGTGTGACCATCAAAAAAACTCTTGATCTGACACATTCTTTGCAAAGCAACCAATCCAGGAATGCCATTAATTTTGTTTGATGCTGGTTGAGACAAGAAAGATGGTAGCTTCTGTAGTGAGTGCCAAACAAAACCCACTGGTCCGAACCTTGTGAATGTGGAGCCCATAAAGACCTGTATCATATGATTTACATAATTTTTAATTTAATTATTTTTTATGGGTATTGAGACACATTTGGTGTTTTAACTATTAGAATAGAAATGTATCAACAGATTTAGGTGGAGTCTCAAGTATTTGCAGATTTCAGATATTTGCTGGTGGTTGTGCTCCCTGTGAATACCAACACAAGACAGAACCTCAGCACAGGCAGATGAGGGTCATGATAGTTTTTGATTCTAATTCATGATGACCCTGTTGGAACAGCTGGTAAAGAGTGAGGCACATCCTATACTAGATGCTCATGTTCAGCACTATTGTACTGTGTGCACAGATGAGCAGTGACATAAAGAGGCCACACAAGCAGTCTGCTTTTTCCTGCATCACTAAACTGAGCCGTGCACTAAATGAAGCTGTCTTCAGAGCCAGGCAGTCAAACAGAGGCAGAGACCTTCTGCTTTAAGCTTCTCCCTTCACTGGACGGTATTGCAAACCACCTTACTTGCCATTTGAATATCTTGAGCCCCCTTGCCACCTCTCCCATCACACCAACCCTCTGCATGTTTTTCTTCACTACATTTAGGAACCTTCTCTTCAGTCTTCCTGTGCACCAGAAGCCTGGAAACTTCAGATTTAACATCTTTTTCCCTACATGCCTTCTGTTCCTTCTCTGCATGTCCAAATCATGCAAGCCTTGCTTCTCTTTTTGTTCTAACTGAACTGTCCTCTGTTATAAAGATGCAGTGAATAAATCTCACTGAGCATCTGTGGGATGTGCAGGGCAAACGGGTCCAATCCATGTTGCTCCCTGCAGGACTTAAAGGATTGGCTGCTAACATCTTAGAGCTACATAATATAACACACACTGCATGAGCGTTTCACCCAGTAGTATGTTGACCACCTGTCCAACATACTACTGGGCAGGTGTTCATAATATTATGCCTTATGTCATGACTGTATATAGCTGAGTAAGATTACATTTACCACTATTTAATCCAAATGGAACTGTTGTTGGTTTTGGTGATGCAGTGATCAAGCTTCTTATTGGTTAATACACATTTCTCAGTTTTCTTTCAGGTCTAATCTGCTGATTCAGATATTTACTTGTTCTTTTTTCTAATTATTCTGAGATGTAAAGCAAAAAACCAAAACTATGCTGCAGGCTTTCTGTCAGAAGTAACAGCTTTGAATAAAATGAACATTTCAAACTAAATGCAAAAGATTGATGACCCTTTATTCACAAAATATAAACATAATTGCATTGTAATTAAAAAATTTTGCATATAGAAATGTATTATGTAAACAATTTTCAATGTTCTGTGAAAATGGCTTAGAGCATTAATCTCAGAGACAAGTAAAGCTAGTATCAGTCATTTGCTCCAGTTGATGAGGGAAATCTGGTTAAGCTTTATGATGAACAACTGGCTCTAAATAAAGATTCTGTACACACACTGGAAGCCAGACACAGCAAGAGCAACAGAGGTCATTTTTTGACATGCATTTTAGGAAATGACACCTTTAAATAAGCCAGATGAACACAAACAGCCCTTAGCTACGCTGGAGCAGCTCTTTGATTCACCTTGTTTTTTCCTGAGAGAAAGCCGAGGCAGCCGCTCGACTCAGTCCTTCCTCATATTCTACCATGCCAGCGATGAAGCTCTCAGCATGCCACCGTGAGAGAATTCACAGTGTCAGTGTTTGCCCAGACTCACAGCCAAAAACACACAATGCCAATAAAGTCCACAGCTGGTTGACTTGACTCACCACAGGAGTAGTGTATGTGGTTAAGGAGGCAGGTAGGCAGGAGGACGGCTGTCTCTGTCCACTGGCTTTGCTCAGACATTAACGCTTCTTGTGTGAGTGCTGCTTAACAGCCTTTCCTCCCTCGCTTTGCCTCTCCTGGGCTGCCTGCGCCGCTTCTGTTCCACTACTATGAGACAGACATGTCAACGTAGAGCCGGGACACAGGACAAAAAAATACCCAACAAGGATGTGAAGGCAGCCAACTGAAGAAAATAGAACGGATAACATTTCCTAAGCTTTATTCATGCGCTGACCACAGTGGGGCAGCACTGCCTCTAAATAGAAACCATGTACTAAGACATACTAGATTATCTACAAGACCTATAGAAACTCAACCATGCATTTATTTTTAATCGCATTGCAACTGTGTCTCCACAGATCTGCCTAAAAATCAATCCTCCTGCTGCAGCTAATCCCAGAAAGCTGCTGGTGTTCTGACTAAAACCAGGAAGATAGATAACATCACCCAGTTCTACAGTCCTTCACCGAGAGAAGAGACTTTAAAATACTGTTTATGAATCAGTGAATGGCTTAGAACCACAATACATTAAAGGCCTGCATTAAAGATCCTCTCAGTAAGGTCGATACGTCCCAGACCTCTCAGGTTCTGCATTCAGAACCAGAGCCAAACATGGAGGGGTTATAATACACTTTAATTTCTATATGTTGATTTAATAACTTAATGCTGTTAAATCAAATTTAACCCTTTCATGGATAGTGGTCACTACAGTGGACAGCTATCTAAAAGCCATTTTCTTGTGCTTCTTGTGGATTTCTATGTTATAAATGCACACAGACCACTGAAGTGGACAATAATGCATCATAAAATACACTCAACTACTGGCCATCCACTGCAAATGCACAGTAACAAATTATTTAACAAATTATTTTTGTTAAATCCAATATGGCCAAAAACAAAAGCTAGACTGAAATTTTTCACAATGCGTAATGACAAGCCACAAAGCTTCTGGGGTAACGTCCTCTGTACAGATGAGACAAAACAAGCTCTTTGGCATCACTTCTATGTTCATAGACCAAAAAATGAGGGAAGGAAAGAGAAGAGCAAGGTCCCAATTTTGAAACATGTAGGCTTGGGTGTGCTTTGGGCTGCCTTGCTGCATCTGACCGAAGGTTTCTTGAATCTGTGCAAGATACAACAAAATCTCAAGACTATCAATGCATTCTGGAAAGAAATCTGCTACCCAGTGTCAGGAAGCTTGGTCTCAGTCGCATGTCTTAGGTCTTCCAACAGGACACTGACCCAAAACACACAGCTAGAAACATCCAAGAATTGTGAAGATCAAAATATTGGACTATTCTGAACTAGCTTTCTATGAGCCCTGATTTAAATCCTGTTAAACTGTGGAAAGAGATGCAATATGTTGTGTGGAGAAGGCACCTTTAAAGCTGGGACAACTGGAGCAGTTTGCCCATGAGTAGCAGGCCACGATACTTGTGGACAGGTGCAGAAGCCTCACTGACAGTTACAGAAATCAGTTGAGTGCAGTTATTGCTTCAAAACGTTGTGCAGCAAATCATTACGTTGCATGTACCATAATTTTTGTCGGGGCTTCTTTCATTAGATAGTTTCTTAAATTTAAAAACAATACATGTTTTCATACTCAGAATTTTTGAAACTAAAAATGTACTTTTTAGTCTCAAAGTGGGAAATCAAGTTCCACTGCTGTTCCAGCACCTAATTGTCCATGAGGAAACTGTTCCATCGTCCTACAGGGTGCACTGGTAGATGGAGGATGGCTAATTAGATGTCAATAAGCTCAGTGCAGTTACACACATTCTATATCTCTTCTGTGAAAAAACAATAATATTCACCCTGTGTTGCTTGGCAAATATAGTAAAAATGAGAAAAAGGATATGTTTGAGAGCTTTTTACACTAGCCACTCGGCTGGATGATCACTAGCAACTGGCCGGCATCAGTAAGGGGCAGGGCACCGAAGAATTAGGAAATAAAATATATTTTATCTGTCAGTTGTATCCTGAACAAGTCTGCTACTACCTGTACAAATGTGTAGTGGAGGAAGGTCCCTTGGTTGCTGTGGCATACTGGGAGAATACATTGCCTGCTTTGTAATAATAATAATAATAATAATAATAATAATAATAATATTCAATTTAATTTGTACCACACTTTTCATTAGAAAAAATCTCAAAGTGCTACACAGTGCAATTAAAATCATAATTGTGCTGCAATATAATAATAATAATAATAATAATAATAATAATACTAAAATGCCTGCATTTAATGGGTTGAAGTATTATATTTCAAACTTTCAGAGTTAGGCATTGTGATTAATCACGTTATGTACATTCCTTCATGTTTTAAAAAGACGTACCTCTAGTGCTACAGTGTTTGCATAGAATCAGTTCTCACAATAAGTCACAGATGGGAAAGCAGGCCTTCTTTCTGATGATAAACTAAAATCGGACGAAATTATGTAGAAAATCTAGAAGCCTTTTCATTCATCTGCCAAATAAAAAGATGCCAAGAGGATACAGCAAGTATGACTAGTTCTTTATTGAACTGTTCACACACTGAAGCACTCAGATCTGGAGCGTGGACAGTATTCATATAGATCTGGGCTGGAATATGAGGATAACATCTTATCTATGAATCTTCCTCCACACAGAAAAAGAATTGCACAAAGCAGGCATGGCGCTGTGTGTGCCACTAGCGGTCTAACTTCAAGCTGCTGTTGTCATGGTTACCCATCTCCACACATCCTCTGTCTGCATAAGCACAGAGCCAACGAGACATACTCTGTGTGCATGCCAATAAGCTGAGAGAAAGCAGGAAAGGGAACAAGGATGTGGAGATATGACCAATGCAGGGAAGGTGATGGAGGGATCAGAGGAAAAGACAAACTGCCTTTTCGTTCATCTCCTCATCCCGCCTTCAAACTGTCTCCCTGAATCCATCAGATTCCAGGCAATATACCCGCACACCCACGCGCACACGCATACACACGTGCGCACGCTGTGCTACTCAAAAAAGTGAAGAGAATATCTAAGCTGTGATCTAGGCTGACATTCAGCTATTTTAAGAGCTCATGGCTTATGCAATAAATTTTCCCAGAAAATGTCCAGGATGTAACAGGGTGGAGAGGGAGCGCCGGGGGGTTGAAACTAAATGACACGGTGCAGAGTGCAGCGGAATATGCAGGTCTAAGTTGATTTCCTATAGCACAATTCATGCACAGTTAAAGTGCTTTACCGGAAAACATAGAAGCACAGTTATAGAAAATTAATTGTGAAAAATGACAAAAAGAAAAATTCCACCCATCCATTGTCTAGACACACCCTAGTGGGGTTCTAGTGCCTTGTGGAGTCATTGGGTGAAAACCGAGCATTCTAGTCAGGTTGACAGTCCACCACAAGATGATACACAATTCAGATTTTTGCTGAAATTTTTTTTGTTGTTGTTGTTCATTCTACCCATGAGACTTCTGCTTGAACAGTTTATATCCCCAAAGCAACTGCATGTAATAATCAATGGAGACTGTTTATAGATTGATTTTAAAGTTTATTCAGCATTGGGGAACTACATTCTTTTCACAAGATCTTAAAATGAATGAAACTAAAAAAGGAAAACACAGTTAACAGCTATGCATTGACCGGAACTTCTGTAGAGTAGGGTGCTTGGATGTGTAGTCAGAGCCAGGAGTTGTATATTTCAGTGATACAGATGTCTTTCATAATTCAGTAATTATTTTCAGTAATTCATTTCAACCATTGCTTACATCCGGATGTACCGTGTCTGGCCTCTAATGGTGCAGAATTATGACACATGTCTTTAATCAAGGGGAAAATCTGGATCAAATGTGACATGACCCTTCAGGCTTCAGAACAACATATGGAAATGGCACAGATTGGATTTTTTGTAGGGTGACAGATCAGCGTTGGGCTGATCACAGACAGACAGACAGACAGACAGACAGATAAATAGATAAAGTTTATCTATGTGTTCCTGGTTGGCCGGTGTATTAGTTAACGAACTAGCGCTAACCTGATCATGCAAGTTCAGCCTTGTGAGGAGCTTTCAAGCTCTCCTGTCTGTAACGCATCATGCTGATTTTATATTATATCATTATTTTTAGTATTATTTTACCAGTTACACAATACATCAAACCGTATCCAGGGTTTCCCCCAGAAAACCTGCTAAGCCTCACGGTCGGGGCGTCGGGGGTAGGGGGTGGGGGGGGGTGGCGATCGTAGAGAGTCCTACAACTGTATTGGCAGGGGGGGGGCTCTAATCTAAATATGGGGTTTTCCCAGACTGGGAGCTTTGCGCTGAATGTGACAGGCAGCCAATCAGAAAGTGCGGATTCTCCACCTGCCTTCTGAGGGGAAATTACCGAGGGGAATCCCAAACAGCTGAAACGGTGCAACGCTTAGCCTGGCAGCGGGGCTAGTAAAGCATGGCGGGTGTCTGTAAGTTCCAGACAAAAGCATGTCTGGAACGGCCATCCCATAAAAGCATGGCCGTTTATGGGATGAGAAACTCATCCCATAAACTCAACCAACCAGAACAGTTTCTGTGACGCTTATTAAAAACTCAACACACAGGAAATGGAAGAGCTACTAAAGCCACATTAGCAGCAATTAATTAAATCTCCCGTTTGTTGCGCATCTCTGCTAGTGCAGCAGATTACCACATCATGCAGGGCCGGTCCAAGGCTGTATGAGGTCTGAAGCAGAATCTGATTTAGGGGCCTCTTGCTAAAAACATCAGCACCTCTAACAGAAGTGTTGGATTTAATCTGAGAGAGGGGGAGTAGTTCAATTAGCCAACCAAAAAAGCAATCAGTTATTGCAGTAATTGCAGTTTACTAAATTGTATTTGTGAACAAACAGAGCTCAAACTTAAAGATTAAACTCAGCATCAGATTGTCGCTATGGCAACAAAACAGTGTAACTATGAATATTGTTCTCTGTACTTTTACAAAGTAAACTTGCCAGCTCCTTAAAATCTTACATTTAAATATTAAGCAATTTAAAATCTTTTAATTTATGTATGCTGAAATTGAATCAAATTTAGCAGCATTGATCATCTCAATAAACAAGTGTTACATTCATGTATCTGTGGTCTGTGTTAAAATATTAACATTTATGGGGCCCAATGGAGCTGCTGACTTAATTTGCATTAAACAAAAGTTCAAATAATTGATATTCATTTTAATTGTATATTTTGATTTGTTGTTTTTAAGACTAGTTGTGGGTTTAAGTAGTGTTTCACTGGCGATGTCTTCCCATAACGTTTATACGTTACGGGACAGGAAAGGTGACAGGAAATTTTAAAGTATCACTCGGTAATTATTTACTGAGTGATGTCACCTTAACATCTTTTAATACAGAAACACGGTGGACCACCTCGGCACCCCGACCACCAGGCTCCAGAAAACCAGAGTTGGGGACCACTAACCTAGGCTGTATAGTCCAGCATTAAGATTTAAGAGACACAGATGACCCCCTATGTCACATATCTAACCATAGAAACAAGAAAACTCAGTGAATCAAAATACCTGCTATCTTAGTTCTTCTTGTTCCTTTAGGACTTATTTTGTGGCTGTTGTTCCACAGTGGTGTGTCTGGTGTCAGTGTGCCCACTGAGATGCAGCTTCTCCAGTTGAGAAGAGCCTTGTCTCCCTCTTGTGGCCAGTGGAAATGTTAAACACTGACTTATAAATAATAAACATGGAATGTCAGAGCGGACAGATTACACATTCTAATACTACAAATTCTAAGCCCTGTCATTTGCTTGCATAACTAAGTAAAAACTTATACGTCATTTCACTCCCTCATCATGTACAAGTTGAGGAAGGAAAGGAAAGTTGCTGAGGAAATAAAATAAAGTAGGCCATTCATTGAAGGTGCGCCTTATAATTCGGTGCGCCTTATAGTGCGGAAAATATGGTACAAAGAAAGACACCAGGATGGGACTTCAACCCAGAATCTTCTTTCTGCAACACAACAGTGCTATCAGGTGCACCACTGGTAGTACTGTAGCGCCACTGTGCAGCCCCCTCACGTCACACACTTTGGTTTCATTCATTCACTGCACAGTACTCTAACCCTCATTTCACTGTAGCCACTGTCAGAACTGTGGTAAGGTTTCTTTGGGACCATGGTTGGCCAAATGTAAAATAAACTTCATAATTCGCTCAAGAAATATGAATGCCAGATCTTTCTAAAAATATTAGAACAAACCAAGATGAGAACCAGACAGGGAGCAGTCATCCATCCTGCTGGAAGCCTTCAGTTTCAAAGTTCCAAAGAAGAACTTTGGGTGGAGGGCACAAAGAGGGTTCAGCATATTTACAGGAGTGGAAACAGGGGATGGGGGCAAATTTTTCTTTGCCTATGAGCATCTGATGTGTTTCCGCCAAGTGTACAGACTCCATTATGAGTCCGTAATTAAAATGAGGAAAAAGAGGAACAGGGTCTAACAACGCTGACAGCTTCCCAGGAGAGCTGTGGGATCAAAGGCTGCCCTGATCCACTGCACTCAGGCACCAAGCACCACCAGCAACCAAATCAGCCAATGGCTCCACCCTGCCTTCCTCCAGATCACTGTGATTAGTGTGAGGAGGAGCGTGGGGGGAGACCAGAGGCAGGGGAGCTGCAGGAAGGGAACACAAGTCATACACAACTCAGTAATCTTTGATTTCTGTTGAAAGTTTAAAGGGAAAAAGTTCTTCCTTGTGATTCCTTGTAAAGCACAATACTAATTGCAACTAGAATGTGATCATTACAGTCTTGAAGCGATAAGAATTTAATGAGAAAAAGATCATCTCTCTGCATCTCAGTTGAGGAACAGTTTGTTCTCATAATCTCTGCAACCTGCACAGTTAAAAGGCTCTATTGGAAAGACTACATACAGGGAATTAATTATTTTTTTCAGAGCATTATGATCACTTGCCTATCTACCGACTTATGGAGCTATGGTCTCATATCTGGACTCCTGAAGCTGTGCACAGTTATCTGCCACCAGATGTTCCCAGTTAAGTTCTGGAAGTAGTAGTGTCTCCATGGATTATATGTATTTGTGCTCATCTTTCCTACTTCAAACACATCAGATTTACAGACAAAATGTTCACTGTAGCTGACTATATCAGGTGTGATAATAAAGACATAGTAATTTACGTCCCCTATGTGCGGCCATAATAGTGTGCCTGATGTGTTAGGATACCTGAAGCTCATTCAGTTAGCTGAGGGCACCTATGCAGAGCTGTTGCCTTAACCTCATTGTTGTGCAAGGTCATGCAGTGGGTAGGGGGAGGGAGAAGGACCCAGTTATAGT
This sequence comes from Poecilia picta, assembly GCA_033032245.1. Lineage (NCBI taxonomy): Eukaryota > Metazoa > Chordata > Actinopteri > Cyprinodontiformes > Poeciliidae > Poecilia > Poecilia picta. The sequence continues at coordinate 17,753,360 of CM065375.1, forward strand.
ACAGTTTAAAACACAGAAAGTGGTGTTAGATGTTAGGTCACAAATTCAAGTTTTCAGTTTTAAAGTCTCTGATTCAATTGTCAAATATGTTCAACAAGCAAAGCAAAGCAAATAGTATTTTATTTTCTATTAGAATAGTCATCTATTCTAATTCTAATGTCTAACTCAATTTGTAGTCATAAGACTATATGTCTTGTGAGGTTTGTTCATAATTTCCATCTGAAAATGCTAACCGTTTTCCAGATTAAATAATTAATTGTTGTTCCAATGAAAAGAACCATCACTGATATCAGGGCTGCTGCTTACACTTGTTACTTTCTCTGCTTCCATAAAATACAGTATTTCATAAAGTCATCTGCAGAGAAACATACACTCTGTGTACACAAAAACAAATTTGATAATTGATTGAATGTGCCAAATTTGTAAAGTTCTGAATGATTAAACGGAGGCCACTGCTTGATTCAGAGCGAACCTACAGTCTATGTCTGCACCAGAGAGTCCAGCATGGTCGGCCCATGTGCTGAAATAGTCTCTCATTATTGTAGATATGTGATTAAATTTGTGTTATTTTGTTCTTCGATGTTTATGTGAAAAATAGTCCCAAGTACCCATCTTCTAGAACAGGGTGGGCAATCCTGGTCCTTGAGGGCCGGTGTCCTGCAGTTCTTAGACGTCTCTCTGGTCCAACACACTTCAATCAAATAGCTGAATCACCTCCTACATACACAGTCAGGTTTTCCAGAATCCTGCTAATAACGTCATTATTTGACTCAGGTGTGTTGAAGTAGAGACACATCTAAAAGTTGCGGGAGACCGGTCCTCGAGGCCTGGAGTTGCCCACTCCTGTTCTAGAAGCTGTTATTTCAGCCATAGAGCAGGATGGACAGCATTGAAGAACAATTGACCAAGGCAGCTAGGAAGTATGCATTGTTGGACCAAAACACTGAACTCCTCCTCCACAACTTTGGTCAGATGCAGCAGGCGAACATCCCACCAATGCTTTCGGGGATTTTTTTCTCCAGATAAGATGGAAAAAGAAAAAGAGATGTTGCAGCTCATCAGTAGTCAATTCCTCTTCCTCTGAAATCATGAACTAAAAACAGTCACTCCCCTCTCCTGTTGTAAACCACACATATGACAAAACACCAGGTGGTTTTACAGGAGCTCGGCTCATTGGGTCTTGTGGACCTTGCAGGATGTGTTCAAAACAAACGTCCTGAAACCACATGAGCGTACAGCCCACTAGTCTGAGTTTATGTTCACAGCTGAAAGAATTCAGATCAGACTCCGGAGTCATTAGACCTGTATTGCAGACAAAAAATGACCAACTGAAAAATTTACTGTCTATTCATGAAGAGCAGTGATATCTGAACCTCATGGCTTCACTGGTGAGATATCTGAACTATACAGCCTGCTCTGGTCAAGGGACAGCAGAGGAAAGGCAGCAAACTTTGTACCTGTAGCAAAGTCCACTTGTAATTTTTTTTTACTATTGGTGTCGATCCCTAAATGATGCTTATAAATGTCTGTAAGCCTTTCTGTTAGAGTGCAGAATTTGGGAATTTAAATGAATCTGTTGCTGGTTTACTAAGCTGTGCAGCACACTGTAGGCTGCCAGCTGCACCATTTATTGCTGGCAAGAAAAAGCATACCATTTATTGCCATGGTTGTGATTTTTGCCGTGCAGCAAAACCCTTGGATGTAACACAACATTGACAGGAAGATGTAACATGAAAGAAAAGATGACTCCTTTATAGAGATGTTTTTGTAATGCATCAACATTAGTATGGCTTTCAAGTCATTTCATTCTTAATAAGAATCATGCAATTCCATCTGGAGCCTAAAGCTAGAGCACCTTCCAAATTGTCCAGTTTGAATGAAAGGTGGCATGTGCGAGCCACATCAAGTAAACTTCAGAGCTGCATGTCCACACAGACACTGCAGCCAACAAGCAGGGAGCTGACAGTGGGATAGGGCGTGCCCGGCCTCAAGCCCATGTCATTATGGAAAGTATAAACCTGTCTTGCTATCACTGTTACTGGTGTATAAAAAACCTATGTAAAGTAAAGCCTGGCAACCTGCCATGCTTATAATACATGCTTATAATATTTACACTACTGTGGTTGGATTCATTACAGCAAACTGTTAAAAAAGCACAACAATGTCTCCACTTCTTGAGAATTCTCATTAAAAAAACATCTGAATCAAAAGCTGCTGCTTTTAAAGGCAGTTGAAAGTATTCTGCTTATTGCATTGCTGTCTGGTTTGCTGGATGTTCTGGTGCAGATAAGAAATCCCTTGAGAGAATCAAGACTGCAAAAAAATGATTGGCTGTCCCCTCCCTTCTCTGCTAGACATTTCTGGAATGTCTAGCAGAGAATGGAGACCTGAGGATGACTTTCCTCATGTGTTCCTGTGGAAAGTCAAGGACACTTGAGGTTAACATCTCCTTCACCTGCACTCTTAGAAATGGCTGCAAGTTTACAGCGGAATTCCAGCAGTAACATGTTATTCCAAAATATGGTAGGATATTGTCAATTTGATGTCTTCTTCTCTTGTCACAATCAAGACTGACGACTGGCAGTAAACTACTGCAAAACAATTGTAAAATACAGTTTTTTTCCTAGGCAAGACATTTTTCTTGTATTTGCATCTTAGAGAACCAGCATTTAAAGACAATATTAAACAGAAAGAACAAAAAATACTTTCTATCACAAATATTTTAGGGAATGAATCGAAATCTACAGAGCATAATCAAAAATGTTAGAATACCAGTGTTGGTGTTGTATGTTAAAAATACTATGTTAATTAAACACTTGTTTAGTCAAATTCAAAGATAGGTTTGTCAGTTTCCCTAAAAAGATGGTGTTTGCTAAAGAGTTGCTCCCACAATCGCAACGTATCTGACTTCACGTGTTTGCCCTGGAGACAGCAGTATGGCGGGTTAGGTATTAATGTTCTATCGTAAAACTAAGACTGTACTTTAAAAAGTAGCATTACAGTTTTCTTTGCAGTAGCTTACTCATAAAGTGAATGCATTAGTAAAACTAAATTTACAGTGAAAATACTGGAACTTACAGACACCAGTATTTGAAGATATATTTACTTTATTATACTGCATTTTACGGTGGCCAACAGGTACAAACACCCAGCAAAGATGAGAAAAACACATGCAACAAAAAAGACATGCAAACAAAAAATGCTGAAAACAGAAGTGGTCCAGATCACTAGGGGAGTCGAACAAAGAACAGCTGTGTCCGAAGTCAGGTTTTGCATCTTTGGGTCCTCGACGACCAGAAGAGAGAAGCTGTAGCTTTCAGCTAGCTGCTTAGCCTCTACTGTGGCGTTATGTTGCTTAGCAACCGTGACAACGCGAATCACATAGCGGCAAAGGAAAAAAAATAACGGACTCAAAGTATGTTTTTTTTCTCCCGATTTCTCTTCACCTTTTGTAATAAAGGCTGTTGCATATTAAAAAATCTTAGTCGGATTCTAAAATGTTCAAACAAGTATAGCACATTTACACAAGGAATGTAAGCAAAGTATCCTTTTTCAAATACTCTCCAAATCTTAGGTAAGACAACACAGTTTAAACTATTGTGTTTTTAGGCTTAACTTTAATCAGTCAAACCGATTTGCTCAGGAATATATTAAATATTTGAGTGAATCAAAATATTAAAACTAGATGTTACCTGACTTAATATCTGTGTTTAACTGTCATTTGGGAAAGCCTAAATGAGTCAAATGTTCTCCCATGGTATACTAAACTTGGACCAACTGGCAGCAGGCGAGGGGAGCTGGGTGTTAATACAGCGGGAGCAGACGTCTCCGAAAAGGTCGGACAGATATTGCAATTAGGTGATGCACTGATGAACCGAGCAGAAATGTCTAATTTATAAATCTACATTCTCACCTACTAGCATTTGTCATGGCTGCTAAGCAACATAACGCCGAGGTGGAGGCTAGGCAGCTAGCTGAAGGCTACAGCTTCTCTGCAGTGCTCTCTGCCTTCGCAGGACCCTCTTCCGTAGACCGGGTCGTCTCTCAAGCCCGGAAAGAATAAGCTTGAAAGGATGCAGACCCTGAATTCACACACAAATCTCTAGCGGTCTGGAACACTTATTTTTTATATATTTTTTGCATCTCTTTTTTTGTTTGCGTCTTTTCTTTGTTGTAATTTTTTTTCTCGTGTTTGCTGCGCGTTTGCACCTGTCGGCAATAAATTTCTTATTAAAGGATTACTGATTGCATTTTAAAAATTAGGTAGCTTTATGTTATTAAAGGTAAAGTTTAAACAGTAATGATTTCTTGGTTAATGTCAAGTTGTCATAACAAAGACATTTTGAATAATGTCAACTTTGTATTAAAAGTGTCATAATTTACAGAATGACGCTTTATGACAACAGTCATAAATATTCATGAAGGCTTATTCATGTTCATGACATGTGTTATGTCATGTTTATGACAGTGTCATGGCAGTCTTAGTCACCCCCCTTCAAATAAAGTGTTACCTTGTTTTATTTTGTGTTGCAATTTTACTGAAATAAAACAGTAGTTTTGTTTTGCGTCTAATATTATTTTGGTAAAAAAAAAACCTTGAAACTTTAAATGCCATTAAAAACCTAATTTACATGATGTAAATTTTTCAGAGGTCTGTTGTGAGATTTATTTTCCTTTCAAGTCTCCTTAGTGCCTATAAACTCAGATAGTCACTAACAGTCACAGTACAGAACCAGGGGATCAACTTTAGTTCTTTAATTTATACATAGAATTTGAAGTTTTAGCTGTCAAACTGGTTGAGCTGATACAGTTACACTCAAACATCTAAAGTGTAAGTAGCTAGTTACCAAATGGTAACAATGAGCATGAAATATTACATAAAGCACAATTTCTAAATGTATATTACTTGACAACAATAATGGAATGGAAGTGACAAGGTTACAGGATAATAAACCTGCATTTTAGTGAAATGTGACAGCACATTAATGAAGATGAATAAAATTTAAGGATCTATACCTGTTGCCTTTACCAACACAAATAATGTAAAAGTTAAACACCTCGACATAAAAAATTCATAAACAAACATGTCCTTTGCTACATATAATACAGATGAGAATTTTTTGGGAGTTTGAATGAGAGGAATTCATAAATGCAAGGAAGGCAGTGGAACAAATTACACTTTGGCTTTGAAAAAAATATACATTATATCTTTACATCACCTCTGTGGTAACAATAAGATGGGGCCAAAATATAGGTTTGGACAATATTATGTTATATTCTTGCTTTGGATTAAACTGGGACCTTCTCTTGGATTTCCAAATAAACAAATTATGCAGCTTGGAAATTCTGACCACTGAGGCGTTGCAGTAATTTACCAACTGATTCCACTCCAATTGAGATGAAAGCTGTTCACTCTTCACTTTTTTCTCTTATGCAACACGCTAAAAGCTTAACGAGCTGAAGGCTGGCAGGAATTCCTCTGGAGTCCAGTGGGGCTTTTTCTCTTAAAGTCTACATTTTTAATGCACAATCCACTTTGACAAATAATAAAAAGGAAATGTTTCGTTTTTAAAACAGCTGATTAATTCAGAACGAATGTTAAAAATGCTCAAAGTCATTGGATAAGCTTCCCCCTGAGCTCAGTTCATGAAACCTTTTTTGAGGCTCTGACAGCTAGAACAGAGGAAAATACAAATAAAATCATTAATCTGTCATTCATTACAAAAGGACAAGCCACAGCTTTAATACAATGTATAAAATTATTTAGGAATGGCAGGTAAGGGGGTTTGTCTCACTTATCTCTATGTTCAGACCAGTAGAGTGTTAGCTAGTGAAACAGACTGCAGCTCACCACACAGCCAGGACATCAGTTATGTCTGCTTCCAGACTAATTCTTCACATTTCTACTGTACGTCTCTAAACAAACCTCAAAACAACTCAGGATTCAAATATATGCAATTTTTCTGAAAGGCACCCACACATTATGGTGCCACCATCATGTTTAATAAAGGTTACCATGTGATTAGGGTGACATGCAGTGTAATGTTTCCCAACACATATTTATTTTTGCATAAAAACAAAAGCTTTAATTTTGGAAGAACATTTTCCACAATATCAGATTTTAGAGTACAAGAGCTGCCCATCAATAGATTCCCCCACTTTAGCTGTGGATCTCTGCTCCTCCTCCAGAGTTAACAACTAGTAATTAATTCATATTCTCCTTGCCCTGTCTGTCAGCCTAATTAAGCAACCCTTAGGTATTGTTCAAACTGAATAGATTTTGATACGATTTGCCCTTTCCTCCACCCTAATCCTTCATTTAATAGAGCTAAAACCACTGATAACAAAAACTGTCAAAAGTGAAGATTTGAGAATTGTCTTGGTGAAGGTGAATTCTATGTTTGTTCAGACACTTTTACTTGTTTTTTTTACAAGCCCAACTGCTAAAATATGTTGGGTTTCAAAGGAGAAAGCGGTCTTGGAGGTCCGCTGTTCCAGCTATCCTTTCTGATAGCGGCACAATGCCAATGAATCTCCTGGCATCATGTTTAATTCCTGACAGGGATTTGTGGTTGCTTTGAAGGATTTTGATTTTAAATTTTCCCTACACTGCCCCCTATGGGTTTAGTATGTTTAAATCAAAGCTCAATGGTGTAATTCAATGGGTTTGTTTGAACGAAAACTTTTCTTAAACCAAGTGTGGGTATGATTATTTTATAGAAATGAATATTTCTGCTAAATTGTTTTTTATGGGAAATAAAAAGAAAAACCTGGCAATGTGTGGACTAGGTCTTAAAGGTAATTGTTTGAAGTGCTTGTATCAGAGTGAAGAGAACTAAGAAATGTAAAATCCAGATTTTCACATTTCTATTTGTAAACATGTTTAAAGTTAACAAATAGAAAACTTTAAAGATGTTTTCTATTTGAAAACATGTTCTATGCATTGAAAAAGACTTAAAACAATCAGAAAAATAGAGAAAACCCAGTTAGAATATAACCATTCAAAGCCACTCTCCTCTTTGGCTATTACCTTCTTATATTCAATGATACTCTGGCAATATAAATCTATTTTCATGCAATACTACATCATGGGGAATAAAATTTACACTCAGGAGAAGTTTTTTTTTTCCACATGTCAAGTATCCACATGATTCTTTCAGTTGGATGACTCACTCAAACAACCCTTTCCTCTATGTTGCTATGGTGACGTGCATGTGTGATTACATACATCCAAAAGACACAGTTGACTTCCAGTAGAGGAAGAGGGAGTGTAATCAGCATTCTGAGGAAAAGAGCTCTTTCCTGTAATTATCTCTAGTATTTTAGCCAGAGGTCTGATAAGACTGTTCTGTGTGAGCCCATTTGAAAGCAGGATTGGATGTTAATACCACTGGGTAGAGAAGGGCAAAGTGTGTGACCTCTTTCCCAAAAAGACCACCACCAGAGATGAAGACCTCGGAGTAAACAGAAACACCAGTATGCAGTTAGGGGAGGTGTGTGTTTTTCTGATTGTCCATAAATGTGCAGTGAAAATGTCCCATGCCTCTCTGACAGGGGGCAGTGCTGAGCCCCATAGTCACAGACAACAAGTGCTCTTCTTCTACACATTGAAAAGCCTGGAAACAATAAGAAAAGTAGAGAAAATTCAGTTAGAATATATCCATTCAAAGCCAGTCTCCTCTTTGGCTTTTTAAAATTAAACAGAAAATGGGAGCCAAACAAGAAACGTTTTTACAACAGAGTGACAGAATGCTTAATCTTCAACACATCAACAATAAATTCAGATCATCCTTAATGTCATTCAACATTGAGTTTGTGATCTCAGGGCCACTGTACAAGAGAGATGCACTGTTGAAGAAAACTATGATGCTTAGTAGTTCACAAACCAGTGGAATAAACTCTAAAATAACCAGATGACCAAGGTCTTTCTCTGCCTCTCAGAAACCAACCGCCTGACATTTCAAGTCACTTCAGTCCTTTTGATCTATCTGCAGGTGTGGAAATGAGAGGAAAAACTCAAACAGTAGGTTGTCCTTCAGTGGACTCCAGCTCCTCCCTTTTTAGACCAAAGAGAAGTTGTGTTTCCATCTTAAGCTGCTTGATTTAGGGCAATTATCACATTTTGTGGGCAGAAGTACTGATTGTATAAAACACACATCATAATCAGCCTATCAATTATTTTTCAAAGCAGATCATTTAAAAGAACTCTGTCACATTAAAACAGCATGGCAATCAGGGAAGCATCAACAACATAACCACACCTCTTGTATGTTGTAGATGAACCCAACCTGTTTTCTAGATTTAAAAATACTTTTTATAATAGCATTATATCATTGGATACGTGGTGACAGGGAACCACCTAAACAGAAAATACAGCTTTGTTTTACTTTGTATCTGAGCCAAGTGAACAAGACAGTGGTTAACTGCAGTTGCAGTTTGATTATATAATTATAATCAGTCAGGATTCTTCCCAGCCATCGATCACGCTAACATTACCTGGACATGACATTTCCAGGAAATGTTAGTCAGCATTAACCAGACCCCAATTAAAGCGTGTGTTGGAGATCAGAAAAAGCAATAGGCTGCTTAAGTATCCTACAGGCAACCAGAAACTTTGCAAAGATGTTTTACTTGAAGTTTTTACGCTGACGTTATTTCTTACTCCATTATTTGTTCAGTTTTGACTCTGTTTGCTGTGTGCTGCTTCCTTTTAACAGCCTGGTTTCCTCCCAAGCCCTTTCAGGTATTCTGGGTTTTATTTCTTGTGAATTTCTCACCATTTGAAGCAGTCTTGTTTGTAAATTAACACCAGCCAGACAGTTCGGTCAGTGTGCTGCTCAGTCTCCTATTTAGCACACATACAGCCTAATTTAAGCTTGGATGAAACTGCCTCAGCAGCTGTGCCTTTGTATTTCTGTGCTAAGAGCAAAGCTGACATGTCTTGTCTTGCTTTGCTAAACTCTTCAGTAGTTATGTGTTTGACTAACCTGTGGATTGTTGAGTTAGCAGCAATGCTGCTAGTTTTAGACTTATTATGGATATTTGAATATGGTCAGGTTCCATGACAGCTGGTTCTGTACTGCTCACCCTGCTGCTATCTCTGTCCATGTATGGCTGCAAGTCTACACAGACACTTGAGCTTTGATGAACAACTTAAACACTGAGAGCAAGTGACATCAGCCAGAGGATAACAGAAGAGACCAAGTCCACTGACAGTGGAGCCAAAGCCAGGGAAGGATAAGACATATAGAATAAAATATTAAGGAGAGCTGAAAAGATTTTGGCATACAGCTTATAAAAACCCAAAATTCCTATCTCAAAAAATTAGCATATTTCATCCAACCAATAAAAGAAATGTGTTTAATACCAAAAAAGTCAACCTTCAAATAATTATGGTCAGTTATGCACTCAATGCTTGGTCAGGAATCCTTTTACAGCCTTCAATGCGGCATGGAGGTAATCAGCCTGTGGCACTGCTGAAGTGTTATGGAGGCCATGATGCTTCGATAGCGGCCTTAAGCTCATCCAGAGTGTTGGGTCTGGTGTCTCTCAACTTTCTCTTCACAATATCCCACAGATTCTCTATGGGCTTCAGGACAGGAGAGTTGGCAAGCCAATTGAGCACAGTAACACCAGGCCAGTAAACCATTTACCAGTGGTTTTGGCACTTTGAGCAGGTGCCAGGTCGTGCTGAAAAATTAAATCTTCATCTCCATAAAGCTTTTCAGCAGATGTAAGTATGAAGTGCTCCAAAATCTCCTGCTGCTGCATTGACCCTGCCCTTGATAAAACACAGTGAACCAACACCAGCAGCTGACATGGCTCCCTAGACCATCACTGACTGTGGGTACTTGACGCTGGACTTCTGGCCTTTCCTTCTCCCCAGTCTTCCTCCAGACTCTGGCACTTTGATTTCCAAATGACATGCAAAATTTGCTTTCATCCGATCTGGATGTTTCTACTCCAGACTCAGTCCACTGCTTCCCCCAAGGTCACAATCTTCCTCAGGATCCGGTCACCTCTTCTCGTTGTGCAGCGTTTTCTGCCACACTTTTTCCTTCCCACAGAGGTGCTTTGATACAGCACTCTAGGAACAGCCTATTCATTCAGAAATTTCTTTCTGTGTTTCACCCTCTTGCTTGAGGGTATCAATGATGGCCTTCTGGACAGCAGTCAGGTCAGCAGTCTTACCCATTATTGCGGTTTTGGTTTTGAGTAATGAACCAGGCTGGGAGATTTTAAAAGCCTCTGGAATCTTTTGCAGGTGTTTAGAGTTACTTTGTTGATTCAGATGATGAGGTTAACTGCTCGTTCAGAGAACCTTTTCATGATATGCTAATTTTTTGAGACAGGGATTTTGGATTTTCATGAGCTGTATGAACTGCTCATGAACAAAATCATCAGTATTAAAACAATATTTCAGTCGGTGTGCAATGATTCTAAAATATATGCCAGTTCAATTTTTATCATTACATTATGGAGAATAATTACCTTTATCACAATATGCAAATTGTTTGAGAAGGACCTGTAAATAAAATCTAATTCTCATATGAGAAATTCAAGGATTTCTCAAACATCCTTGAATGTTTGAGAAATTTGTACAAAAAGTAGAAATTCTGGTCATTTAATGTCTTTGATGTTTTTAATGTTTTTATCTTTACTTTTTATCTATTTATTAATTTCTTTTTATTTCTCTCTCTGACTGTTAACGTTTTAATGATGTAAAGCCCCCCGGAAAACGTCCCAGTTAAACGACGTTTAATTAAAGTCCTAAAAGGGGCGCAGGTTTTAATGTTTTTATCTTTCTTAATCTTTTTTTTTTAAATCTCTCTTTCTCACTGTTTATTCAATGCCACTTGCTGTTTGTATTTTAATTATGTAAAGCACTTTGAAATGCCTTGCTGCTGAAATGTGCTGTACAAATCAAAATTGATTGATTGATTGATATAAAAAAGGCATAAAAAATTATATAATTACAAAATGACAGATTCAGGCAGAAGAATCTTGCTTTTATTCATTGTTATGAACACCAAAAGGAACATAACAGAAAATACAATTAAACATGGAGAATTATTATACTTTGAGTTGCTTTTCTTTGAAAAAGTTAGTCACCTTCCAGATATTAGCCATAGGAAAGCCATTATCATTCAGAGACAGAGCTACCCCTACTGAGCTGAAGAGATAATACTGACTGTGCAAACAACAATAGCAAAACTAAAGCAGAGAAATAAAGAAGAGAATAAACAAGCCCTGAGTATTTCCTCCTCTTATCAAATTAACCTTTAACACAAATATAGGGATATGTGAGTGGATCACAAAATCTCACATAAAGATAAATTACTATAATTGTCAACGAACTGCTGTTCAGCATTTCTATGTGGTCTGCAAATTAAACATCAATGTTTTCCAGAAGCTATATAAAATGGTTTGGTGAAAAAACTGGATTCAAATATTTGACTAAAGAGCCTGATGCACTCTAAAAAGAAATTAGTTGAACCAAGTTAATTGAATTGCTTCAATTGGTAACAAGCAATTCATTTATGTTTATCCAACTTAATATATTAAGTTTAACCAATTCAACATATTGTGGTCATCCAACTCAATTTGTTAATTTTATTTTAACAAATTTACTAGGTATGTTTAGGATGACAGATTTGGGTCAGTCTTACTCAAATCATTTAGTTTATTTTAAATAAAGAAGTAAATTAATAAATTATCTCTTTTTTCAAAGGGTTTTTGGTTGAGGCAGCCTTCATTTGAACGTAGTTATTCAGGAAAGTAGTTAATGACTGAAAGGAAGACCTGCAGCTAAGGTCATCAGGTTGGGCATCAAACCTATGAAGGTTGCGTCGGGGACTGGGTCCTCCTTATGTGGATTGTGCTGTACTCCTGCGCCACCACAGCACCCAGGTTGGTACAGAATCTGTCCCTGCTAAGCTTGAGTCATGGTGTCAGACAGGATACAAATATGGTATTGAACTTAATTCTTTCAAGTAAAGTAAAAAGGTCATTTAAGGAAAAGAAAATTGACTGCAAACTAAGAAGTTTGCAGTCCAAAATATTTAGTTTGGAACTACTTAAAAGTTTTAATTGAATTTCTGTAGAATTAAGTCAAATATATTTTAAATGTTTATTAGAACAAAATAAATGATTTGAGTAAGAGTGACTTAAATTTTTAATTTGTCATGTTAAACCCCCTTATGAATTAAGTTATAAAAATTTAGTAAATTGAGATGGAAGGACTTAATAAATTGAGTTGGTCAGACATAGGATACGAAACTGGCATTGGACTCAATTGTTTTAAGTCAAAGTGAAAAGTTCCTTTAGGTTAAAGATTTGTAGGTTTTGAGTTAAATGAACACAAAAAAGTAAGTTGTCATAGCAAAAGCAAAAGAATTAAGTGAAATCAATGTAAATAAGTCCATTATATGTACTGCAGCCCAAATACACTTTTTAGAGTGTATTGGAACTACTTACTCATAATCAAAGACTTTAAAGGACAAACTAAATAGATTCAGCTAGACAGCTGGAGACATACAAGCACATTCACACATCCACACACACTTTTCTTAAGGTAGCATTTTTACTAAACTGATGTTCACACTGAAAACAGATTAAGCTCGTCCTTGTCTTTGTTTTTGTCCTGGTGTGCTCTGTGCAGAGTCACGAGCCGCCACAGCCAATGAAGAGGGAGGAGGAGGGGTCTGCGTCTTCTCAGGTCAGAAACATCCTGCTGTATTAACTCACATGACTTTAATGCAGTCACACTGGTGCTTTCTCTGGTGAAGATGTACTAACTAACTCTGAGCAACATGCCAAGGGCAGACCTGGGTAATGAGGTGGAGTCTGAGCTAGTCTGATTTAGCATTCTGTCTGGCTGGAAAGAGAACACCCTCCTCCTGTTTTCTGTGTGCATATGATGTAACAGCTTGACATGATTACTCTTAACTGACTGATGCATAATCAACATAGCAGAGAATTTGGCAAAGAAACACACTGAGCTATACAGATAGAAAAAAATACTGGAATTGTGTCAAGCTGGGGTTTTAAAAAGCACTTAAAGGCTGACAGGTAAACCTTCAGATTCAGATTTCAACCTGTGTTTTTACACAAGACTGCAGCCTTATAAAGTGAAAGCCTAGAAGATGAGCTGCAAGAACAAATTGACTCCAACAGTGTCCACACCTGCACCAAGCAGTCAGAGTTGTGAATTGTAGTCTGTCAAAATGATGGACAGCCTTCAGATATTTCCATCATTTAAAAAATTGTAAAATACTCCAAATATTCTGCTAACAAACCCCTGCTTTTCAATATTATTTAATAATTGCTTATTGGAAGTAAGGTCAAGAAAGATACCTTTTCTCCATGGATAATGGAAACATGAGAGTTTTTTTAATGTGACTTACACTTCAACTAAATCTGACTGGAGATTTTAAGTCTGGGACGGTTTTCTGGAAAGAAATTCACCAGGTTTGGTTTGGTGTAGAGGTGTGCCGATCGATTAGTAACCGATCATAATCGGCCAATTTCCGTGAAATCGGTGATGATCGGGATCGGCGATCATTGGCTCTGTTACCGATACCGATCACCTGCATCTCATTTCCCAGCCTGTCTGTCCAGCTGGTCTCGTCTTTCCTTCACACGGCGCAAACGCGCAGCAACAAATCCTAAGCGATGTGTAACTATAACACACTGAGTGAATGAGGACGTTAAACAAATAAACAATAAACAAATAAATAAACAAACAAAATAAACAAATAACAAATAAACTTGATTGATTGATGTGTTTAGTGCATGCTATTACACCAGGGCCAGAAAAGGTTTTTTATTATATCCCAAAATTTTTGTTAACATTTTCAGATTACTTTCTTACATAAGATCAGAAAACCCAGAGAGGAACAAGAGTACTGAACTGTGTATTTAGTTAAACAGTTATTACATTCTAAACACCACAATAAGATCATGTATTGATCAGGTAGCAGCTGCTAGAATCTTTCAAAACCATGAAGAATATCAAACTAAAATCTAAAAACATGAGTTGTACTTTTTAATCTGTTACAGCTGCCAACAGTCACCTGTTTGAATGGAAACTAATTGGCTCTTTGAAAACTAACACCTCACACAAAGAAAACCTCCTGTGTTGCTGCTGTTAATCTCATAGGAGAGCATCAGCTCCTGGCTCACAGCCGTCTTCAGAGGATACTTGGCAGAGAGGAGAGTCAACTGAGCCAAGCCCGTCTTTCTACACACAACACAACAAAGCATTGCCTGCTGCACAAAACAGCTAATGCATTCAGGTTTTGCAGTGTGTGCAGCCAATGCACAGCACCACTACACTAACTCAGAGATGAATGTGAGCAAAGTGAGAACACAACCTGCATGTGGGAACTCTCCCCTCTCTCATAAACCCCATCACTCACAAAACACTCAAAAAAGGTCACTACATTCTTATAATAAATGAAAATATTGTATTTGTGAATTCAAGAGAACATTCAAAGAAGTTAAGAAAAGATCAAACGTACAAAAAGAAGGAATGAAAACTACTTTGATTTAGGTTTGAACTTTGACTAGGCCATTGACATTCTGAATAGAATTTGACTGGTTTTGATAAAGACATCCATCTTCCCATCCATTGGTGCATTCAGGGTGATGTGTAGTATCACTCATCACACCTATTGGCTCAACAAGGTTCTCAGTCTGAGAAGAGTTCTATCATGTATTTGCTGCGTTCCCTACATGGCTTACACCAAACTGCAAACAGAATATCTGGTGTGTTGTTTTTTTCTACAATGCTGTTCAAGAATGGCCACACAGACCAGATCTATGGAGAGTCTCACTACTCTCCAAGAAAACAGAACAGCTGTTCTTGTCAAGAGATTTTTCCAACCAAACAGTGCATCTCTGCAGCTTCTCCAGAGTTACCATATATCTCTTGACAAGAGCAAATATTCCTACCAGAGTCTAGTTTAGTCCTTGTGGCTCACAGCAATGTGCAACATTCCCAGGAGCCATAGGCCCCCGGGGCACAGTCTGAGCATCCACATAAACCACACCAGGTCTGTCTGATTAGGGGTTTTTTTGTTTTTTTTAATGATTCTTTTGAGCCACATTTCAAAAACCTCACTTTCATTGATTCATATTCAGTACATTTTTATTCATAATTACTTTCGTTTAATTTTATTTCAGTGACCTTGGTTTTTTGATCATTAACAGTGGTGTACTGACAATTTTGTCCACGTGTGTATGTCAGCACAATTCATATTTGAAGAACGTATCAAAGGTTTCTTAAATTTCTATAAAAGAATATTCATTGACAATCATTTTTAACCAGGGACACTAATGTATAATGTGACGGGACCCATGTGGTTTGGTATTCATGGACAGTGATGAGCAGTAACATGTTAGAAGTAGTGTATTACTGTAATTCCATTATTTTTCTCCACAAGTAAAATAATGGATCTAGCTAAAAACGACTTTTCAAATCTGAGCAAGTACCACCTGCAGGAACCTGTGGATCCTGACCACTGACTTGACTACCACATCTTATTCCACCAGGCAAACCGCCAGCAGCTCCTCTCCTGCTAAACAGATGAAAATAGAGCTTTAGGTTCATTATTACTCCTGTTTTCACATCACCAGCTTTTAAAAGTTGTAAATATTACTAATCTGGAGTACAGTCAGGAGAGACTAATTTGAATTATTTAATCTTATCGCTGGATTTACATATATTTTAATGAAAGAATACAAAGACAAAAGTAATTGTATTTTATATGGTAGAATGGAATTTGATTTTCATTGATTTTATTGATTCATTTCAGACATGTCACAACCATATCCACATTAACACTAGTATGAATATGTGCATACATACACACATTCATATGCGCAATTGTTTTGTCAATACACAACTGGACATATATAAAAGGCCAAAAAAATGATGAAGTACAGTTTAACATAATAATATAATAGACTGTGCAAGAAAAAAAAAATAAAAAGAAGGGAAAAAAAAAATTAAAAAATTCCCTTCTCACCCTCTGCGGGTGGTCTCTTTCATCCTCTGAGCTCGGGTTCTCTACCAGAGGCCTGGGAGCTTGAGGGTTCTGCGCAGTATCTTGGCTGTGCCTAGTACTGCACATTTCTGGACTGAGATGTCTGATGTTGTTCCTGGGATCTGTTTTAGCCACTGCTCCAGTTTGGGGGTGACTGCCCCGAGGGCCCCGATGACCACAGGCACCACTGTGGTCTTCACCTTTCAGTTCTTTTCCAGTTCCTCCCTGAGGCCCTGGTATTTCTCCAGTTTCTCATGCTCCTTTTTCCTGATGTTGTAGTCATTTGGTATAGCTACATCCACCACAACGGCTTTCCTCTGTTCTTTATCCACCACCACAATGTCCGGTTGGTTCGCCATTACCATCTTGTCTGTCTGGATCTGGAAGTCCCACAGGATCTTAGCTCGGTCATTCTCCACCACCTTTGGGGGTGTTTCCCACTTCAATCTCGGGGCTTCCAGTCCATATTCTGCACAGATGTTCCTGTACACTATGCCCGCCACCTGGTTATGTCGTTCCATGTACGCTTTCCCTGCCAGCATCTTGCACCCTGCTGTTATGTGCTGGACTGTCTCAGGGGCCTCCTTGCACAACCTACACCTTGGGTCTTGTCTGGTGTGGTAGATCGGAGCCTCTATTGCTCTGGTGTTTAGGGCCTGTTCCTGTGCAGCCAGGATGAGAGCCTCTGTGCTGTCCTTGAGTCCAGTTATGTCCAGCCATTGGTAGGATTTCCGGATATATCAGCCACTTCAGTTATTTGTCGGTGGTACATCCCATGTAGAGGCTTGTTCTCCCATGATGGAACCTCTAGCCCCTCATCCTCTGTTCCCCATTGCCTGAGACATTCGCTGAGCATATCGTCCGTTGAGGCTTTGTCCTTGATGTATTTATGAATCTTGGATGTTTCATCCTGGACAGTGGCTCTCACACTCACTAGTCCTCTGCCTCCTTCCTTAGAGCTCATGTACAGTCTCAGGGTGCTGGATATTGGGTGGAACCCTCCATGCATGGTTAGTAGCTTCCGAGTCTTAATGTCCATGGTCTTTATCTCCTCCATTGACAATCTAATTATTCCTGCAGGGTATCTGATTACTGGTAAGGCATAGCTGTTTATTGCACAGATCTTGTTCTTGCCATTGAGCTGGCTTCTCAGGACTTGCCTTATTCGTTGGAGGTATTTGGCTGTGGCTCCTTTCCTTGTGACCTTGTCGAGGTTGCCATTTGTTTGTGGTATTCCCAGGTACTTGTAACTGTGCTCTATGTCTGCTATTGTTCCTTCTGGGAGTGAGACCCCTTCTGTGCGGACGACCTTCCCTCTCTTTGTAACCATCCGACCACACTTTTCTAGTCCGAATGACATCCCAATGTCAGTGCTGTATATCCTGGTGGTGTGGATCAGTGAGTCGATGTCTCGCTCACTCTTAGCGTACAGCTTGATGTCATCCATGTAGAGGAGGTGACTGATTGTGGCCCCATTCTTCAGTCGGTATCCGTAGCCAGTCTTGTTGATGATTTGGCTGAGGGGGTTCAGGCCTATGCAGAACAGCAGAGGGGATAGAGCATCTCCTTGGTATATGCCACATTTGATGGACACTTGTGCAAGTGGTTTGCAGTTGGCTTCAAGGGTGGTTTTCCACAGCCCCATCGAGTTTGCAATGATGGCTCTTAGAGTCCTATTGATGTTGTACATCTCTAAGCATTCATTGATCCAAGTGTGTGGCATTGAGTCATAGGCTTTCTTGTAATCTATCCAAGCGGTGCACAGGTTGGTGTGTCGGGTTTTGCAGTCTCGGGTGACTGTGTGGTCTACAAGGAGTTGGTGTTTGGCTCCTCTGCTATTTTTGCCAATGCCCTTATGTGCTGTACTCATGTATTTATCCATGTGACCACTTATCTTAGCCGCTATGATGCCTGATATGAGCTTCCATGTTGTAGAGAGACAGGTTATTGGCCGATAGTTGGATGGGATTGAACCCTTTGAGGGATCCTTCTGTATCAGGATTGTGCGACCTTCAGTTAACCATTCAGGGTGAATCCCATTTTGTAGCAGCTGGTTCATTTGAGCTGCCAGTCGCTCATGGAGGGCAGTGAGTTTCTTTAGCCAGTAGGCATTGATCATGTCAGGTCCTGGTGCTGTCCAGTTTTTCATACCCAAGACTCTTTCTTGGACATCTGCCACAGTGATGGTTACTGGGGCTTGTTCAGGGAGGTTGCTGTGTTCCTCTCGTAGAGAGGTCAGCCACTTTGCATTGCTGTTGTGGGTCGCCTCCCTTTCCCATATGCCTTTCCAGTATTGTTCAGTCTCCAGCCTTGGTGGGTCTGCTCCGTACTGGCCAAGCCTTGGCCAGTACGGCTGGCCAAGGCTTGGAGCCTTTGTTTGGCAGTTCCGAGTGCTTCAGGTATCGACATCTGGCTGTACTTCTTGTGTACTGATCTATTCATTGCACCCCTTTGGAGCTCTGACAGTTGGCTCACTTCCCTCCTTGTTATCTTGATCTTAGCCTCTAACTGTCTTTTCCATGGTGGGTATTGGGTCTCATGATTGCTCTTATAGCCAAGCATCTCAAGGATCACTGATGCTGAGTTGTATATCAGTTCATTGGTTTCTGTTATGGTGTTGGTAGGGATCGTTCTCAATGCCGCATTCACATCTTCAATTAGGCTTTCTGGTGGTGCTTCACTCAGCCGTTGTAATTGGCGTCGGGGTTGTCTGGTGTTCATTACGGCCACGATTCTCTCTCTCAGGTCAGTTGCTGCCTCGTTCAGCTCTGATGGTTCGTTCATTACTGGGGCTACATACCCAGTCTCTGGGTGGGTAGTTAACTCCCCTCTGACTTGGCGTTCTGGCTCCTCCCCTTTGCCATAGCATTTGTGTTGTACCTCGTCAATCTCAAGTTGTGAGAGCAGTTGCCGTTTGCGGATGTTGGAACACTGAGCCACTAGTTGCTTAGCAGTTAGTGTTGACTGGGGATGTCGAAGTAACCATTCCTCCCACAGTCTTTGCATGTAGCCCCTCTGACTAGGGTTACTTGAGTAGTAGCATTCCAACAGATCCATGTTTTCACCTCTCGCCCATTTCCGTCTTGTTCCAGTAGCCCATTTTTCATCTAGGTGCTCTGGTTCCTGACGCAGCACCTGACAAGCACCTGACGCAGACCTTGTTTGGCCGGGTGACGTCTGAGCCGGCATGTCGTGCTTATCAGTGTCTCTCATGGTATGAGGTAGGCTATATAGCTCCAAGGGTCTTGCCTAAGGACCCACACTGACAGCTCAATTGACTGTTGTAACTTCAGCCCCAGCCTGGATTCGAACCCTGGTCTCCCGGGTTCGAATCCAGTATATACAGTATATGTATGTGTATGTGTCACACATACACATACATATATATACATACATACATATATATAGAATAGTTTTGGTGATGCAATGTGCATAAATGTAAAGGGACAAAATAGTTTTAAAAACAGCTTCATTTGATTAAATTTTATATATGCAGAATGTATAGAATTAGGCTGAAAGGCATATATGTTCAGGTTACATAGTGTTTTTTTCAAGTAACTAATTACTTTTGAAAACAAGAAATCAATAAAGTAATGGGATTACTTTATTAGTAAGTAAATAGTAATTAGTAACTAATTACTATTTTCAAGTAACTTGACTGATACTCTTCACGGATTCATCTTTTTGAAAGTATTTCTGTGAAACTTAACTCCATTTTTTTTCATGGAAAATTTGCCTGTTTGCAGTTGTTTTCATAGAACATACTTAAAATATTTGACAGAAAATGCAGCCAGGGAAGCCGACATACACAATGCACAACAATATTTAACACACAGGCTGTGTTTGCAAAGCAGTGAGTCCCAGAATGGCATTTTTTTCTTAAGCACTTGTTGGCTGTACTTTAAGAATGAAGTTAAGGAAGAAAATGAATGCTAGCTTTTGTGGAAGAGCCAAGAATGTCTCCACTTTACATGTTAATAGAAATTTATGCAGACTTGGTACTTGAACTATAACAACAGGCAGTTATAAGCACTTTTACAGGTAGTCTGAAGTATTTACACATGTCATGGTCCTCAACCAAACCAAATATCAAGTATAGGTCAGGTTGTTTATACATATGCCAGATTGTAACACAAAGCAACCAGATGTAAAATATGATGGTCAATTTTAGTGTCCATAAGTAAAAACTGAATCATCTATAGAAGCTGCTAATGCTTGTCTTAGAACTGCCCACTCACAGATTTAACATGTCACACAAAGTCGTCAGTGCAGGTGTTTATTCAGTTCACATGAACAATGTGCCCACTCAGAGATTTACCAGGCCATGTCAACTCATCAGTAAAGATCTTACTCAGTGCTCAAACACCCACGCTGAAGCCAGCCTGAGAGGAATACGTTACAGAAATCAGACATAAAGGAGCATGGAGGAGGAGGATTAAGAAATGTGTAAAGGGACGGATTACAATGAGAGAGGGATTCACAGAGTGATGACAGGAGGAGATAGAGGAGGAGAGAAAGAGAGAGAGAGAGACTGCTGGCATTGAGCTGACAGAGGGGAACATTATCTTGCTGTTCCACAGGCACATTTTTACCACTAAGCCCAGAAGCTCTTCTTTCCAACCAGAATCCCTTTTCTTCGTTTCCATTATTCCTCCTCCTGATGATAAATCCCCAGCTTTCTTTCTCTAAATTTATTCAATGAACATATTTCCCTCCATAGGCGTAACGTGTCTGGATATCATGATGTCTTTTTAGCAAAATTAACAGAACATGTGATGATGAAGCGAAAAACGGTGCAGTAATAGTCAGCATTATGTCTGAGTTGTAGTTTTATGCCTATATAACATTACCTTGCTGTGATGTGTATGCTATTGTTTTTTGTTGGCTCAAGTGGCCTTTATTTTAGTGGTTAGACAGAAAAGTAGGTAATGAGAGAGAGGGAAGACATGCAGAAAAGATCATCAGGCTGGTACTCAAACTTGAAACGGCCATGTTTAGTTGGGTTGTGCTTTATCACTGCAGCACCAGAGGACCCGGCTTTATCTTTTCAATAACATTTATGTGTGAATATTAGAGCATATCTTTTGATTGCAAAACCTACAACCAAAGGTTGCCCATTTAAATGGGGCGGTGTTATATAAAATAGACTTTTTTGAGCTTTATATCATGATATACAGTAAATGTATAAGGTCATTAACAATATACACCTGGAGTGTTGCCTTGATTCTGTCATGCAAGATTGAGAAACTCTTTAATCTCCCATTCAGGTTGTCTAAACGCTGCTCTCACCAAGAACTGAATTTTTTTCCCCAGCTCCTCCTCAGGACTGGAGTCTCCACGCCGGGCTTCACCTCGCAGAGCAGCCCTCGTGCGTGACTCCCCCACTCGGTTCCTTCTGACTAGTGGTAGCAACAATCAGGAAACACCTGGTGGAAGTCTGCTAAGCTCAATTCTCAGTGCAACACGCTGAACTATTTAAAGTGGCTTAATAGAGAAACGCTGTTGTGATGACATTCTGAAGGTATAGTTTCAGAAAAAGCAGGAGCTTCATAAAGAAACAAAGTCCCAATTTCAAGACATTACAATGCAAAGTCAAATTTCTTTCAAGTAATGTTTGATATATATATACTGTAGTATTGCTGTAACAACTGAAGGCATCAGTGTTGCAAAATAATACAGTGTGCTTGGAAAATAGATAAATACATACAGTAATTGCCCTTTAAAAAAATAAAGTGTAATAATTAAGATAGCTTTAAAATAATCTAAATTCAATTATTTTCATTGTTTGGGATAGAACAGCTCTTCCTGATGTCACACACCAGAGATGCTGAATGGGAACTGTTCATTCTACAAGTCAGTTTACATATAAATCAATGGATAGTTTAGCTTGTAATTTCTAATTAAAAATATTTTTATTATCCTGAATCTTTAGTTAACTGTTAGTAAACTTTATCTGTCGGTTTGCTATAGTTTTGCTAATAAGCAACCAGTTTCCTTTGGAGCTGCTGCTGGTGTCTCACACAGAACTGCTCCAGCTGCTTTGTTCTCTTTATCTGGCTGGCATAACACCATCTGTTCACCAGAGGAAGGGGAATATAGGTTGTTTCTTTAGTTGTTCTTCTCTTTTGGCAATGACTTCTATTGCAATAGTATTTGGTGTATTTAAAAATTAAATATAGTATTACTTTGACTTTGTTAATTAAGGTTTGTACGTTCACCCCTTGTGTGTCAGTCACTATCTAAGTTTCCTTCATGTTTTGTGAGGTCAGTTTTGTGCTTGAGTTCTTTTGTTACTACATGTATTGAAGTGTGTTATGTTGACCTCTGTTTGGGACAAATTCATCATTTTTGATGTTTCAAATATTTAAATCAAATGAAACAGTTATACAATAATCGTCACATAAACAAAGTCTTCTAGCAACACAATTACAAAGTAATAATTTTACCTTCCCTGTCAATGTAGCATTTTCTAATACAAACAAATAAAATAAATGGTGGCTCACTAGGCTGTGGCGATCCGACCACTGGGCTTAAGAAGATTTCAGAGGGAAACCCTGCAGGCAACAATTAAGTGCCATAAAATGGGACCGTGTGCCTGGAGAATACATAATACTTCCTTTAATGCACCTTATTTCTGACCCTAAAATTATGCTCAATCACATTAGAATTTTCCAAATGAAAATTTGGAAAATTTTCATTTAGACAGTTAACAGTTATCCTCAGAAATAACAGAGAGTTTTTCATCCTTCAAAAAGCCAGTTTCAGCTACCATATTTTGCCTTAATACTATAATAATAAACAGAACAATAAGCCCCCAGCTGACTTCAGAGGACTAGTTAATCTCACAAATCCTATTCATGTTGTTCTCAGTGTTTGTTTCAAAAACACACACAATAAAGTGGAGGGTCAGGTTGAGCTCAGCTGGTAAAACCCTGATTGTTGACATCAGTGAAAGGGGCTTGGCAGCTTTCACACAAACTGGGTTCATATTCTCGTCATCACAGTGATCCTGTAGCCTCAGTAGAAAACCTTTTCATCCCAATCTGGCTCTGCTGGGACACTTTTCATCAAGGAGACAGAGGCAAGTGGCTCGATTCACTCATCTAAACTCAGCAATTATTAGTAGCATCTATTTTAGTACAAAAAAAATCAGTCTTATGCACACCCTTCAAATAAAGTTAGCTTAGTTTTGAATATTTACCTCATGAACTGTTTACATGACTAAACAGTGAAGGTAAGGGTTATTCTACTACTGTCAGAATATTGTTGGTGTGACTTCAACCTTTTAAAACTTGAAGAAAATATAGAACATACCAGTATCATTGTAAATTAAAAATTACAATCCAATGACCCAACAGCAAGTAATGGTTCTCCAGCACAGATGTCAAGTTACTGTAGTGGTTCCCAAACTTTTTCTCCTGGGCACCCCCTGTGGTTTCCAAACATTCTCTGGGCCCCCCTGTGGTTTACCAAAATGGAGAGGCTACCTGTTTGAATGATGTGTGTGAGTTGTGGGGGAGTAGGGGGTGATCGACTTATTTTGAGGGTAAAATGAATTGAAGTAGCTGAACATAGACAACATTGTCAGTAGAGGCTACTTGTTAAGCTTAAGGTGCTGTGTTGATATTAGCTAGTCATCGTTTAGCTAACATTACCATCCCAGTGACGTGCGGTCAGGGGAGGCAACTATCATCATGGAAAAATAATATGATAAAATAATTTATATTGCTATTTTCACCCTGCGGTTTGTATTAAAAAGTGCCTATTTTTCATTTAAGTTAACCAATTGTGATGATTTCTTTTTCTTCAAAATCGCTAAACGTTTGCAGTTTTCCATTCAATGCTGGGAAGCGAAGCCGGTGATGCAGCAGCGAGCTATAGCGAGCAGAACAGATTCGAGGTGAGGCAGACAGTTCTTTTGCCTCAAGGCAGGGGGCGCTCATGATCCCAGACATTATGACTCCACAATTGCAGAGACAGTAACAGTGAGCTACCAGCTAGCCATGCAGTAAAGTCAAATGCAGCGATATATTTATAGTTTTCTCCTCGTCTTACCACAGTAATCACTAATTAATAATCCCAAAGTAATCATTAAGCCTAAGACCATACTACTGCAACAGACTGAATGTTCTGCTCTTTCTGTGGTAAATATCCAAGTGTTTATTTTTTGTGGCGTTGTTGTCAGTTGCTATGGCATGGTGACGTGGTTTTGAGTTGTTCTTTAAGGATTTTTCCCTTTGCTGTGGAGCACAGCACGAAATGAATAATATCTACGTCCAAATTTGATTGCGTTAACGGAATTATTCTACGGCTATGGATGGCATGTAAAGGAATAGCCTTTTTACCCTCCAGCATTGTCCGCATGCGCAAAATTTTTAATAACTTTCATGGGGTCTAGATTTGTAAATCTGATTATGATTAAGTAAGTGCCTCATCAGCTATGAACCTCATTGCGCATCACTGCTGCATCCAACAGCTTTACTCAACTCAGTCTGTTAGTTTGGAGGAAAAACTGTAAAAAGTTCTTTGCGTTTTTGCAGGTTTGCTGCCATGATTCTAACACACGCCTGTGTACAGCAGCAGCAGGTCTTCACCTCCACACAGGTGTGAACCAAGGGCAAGCGTTGTAGCACTCATGTTGTGTTTTTATAGGCAGCTCGGAAAAACAGGTTACTATGTGTTAACAACAGTTTTAACTGCTGAAAACAGTGACAGAGGACACAGATAAATGCAGAAGCCCCTACTGTATCAAATTGACATAGGAATAACAGAAAGTTGGTCATTCTAAGGTAAACCCCAGCGCATACAGTGTTCATCATTTTCTTTTTCATTCATCCAGACTGACGACTATAAGCTTCGAACATGTGGTTGTGCGAAACTTATAGTCGCAGTCCAAAATAAAAACATGAAGACAGTGGTTAATTGTTTATTTCTAAAATAATTTCAATCTTCATACTAAGGATTTTAATTCACACTCAAAAATTCAGAGAAACAATAATTTTATGTAAGCAAAATATGAATAGTCACAGGAAATATGTATTCTTCCCACAATGCACTGAGACCTGTCTCCGAGCCTGTTTGTGAGACTACTCACTGCTTCTGTCTGGGACCCAGTTGCTATGGTAATTAATTATCTGCACCTGGTCTGGCTCTTTCGGTCAGACAGTATGCTAGAGACAGAGTTTCTATACTTGTAAGACACCCAGCGTTGGTCTCAAGGACCCTGACACAAAACCATAAACCCGAGTAACATTTTGAAAACATTTTACTGGAGCAGGCATGTGTATCTGTCATTTGACTAAGAGATCAATAGGGTGATATTTGTGCCTCTGAGGGGGAGTTTTGGAGTCAGAAATGCACTGTGCTGTGTGTGTTTCAGAGAGAAAGATTACTGTGAGACACTCAGCCTCAATTTTTCTTATTTTTATCAATTTATGTCATCATTTTAACTCAGAATCCCACTAAAAGTAATAGCTCCCTTCTTGGGATCAAGCTGAACGTTTTGATACCATTTGATGCAGCGGTTTGGGCCAGCATTATTGGTGATGGAAGAAAAATAAATAACAAAGAGATAGCTTGTTGGGTGTAGAACAATAGGTTCCTGCCATGCATTGTATAGCAGGCCCCAATTAAACATCCACTTATTTAGACAACTTAAAAAGCTGGAAAATGGCTCCTAATTCAACCATGATATTGTGCCAGAAAAATTTTAACAGTTTCCACACACCCTATCTCAGAAGGAAGCAGCAGAAAGTAGACAAAACACAAATCTTTACACATAGCCATTAGTCATGCACCCATGGGGATGGGTGCAAATCTCCAGCAGTCGATGGGTAAGACGCAGACACCCTGGATGAGTGCCATTCCAGAAACACAAGAACAGCCTTGTACGCACAGACTCACACCCAAGAGCAGCTTAGAGAGGCTAATTAGCCTTACAAGTGTGTTTTGGACTCAGAGAACCCAAAGAAAACCTATGTTTACAGTGAGAAAACACACTGAAATGTCTCAGTCAGGCACAGTGAAGTCCTGCATGATTACTATGAACAACAGAAATGCACAACATACAACTTCACAATGTCTCCTCTTTGATTTCAGATATCTTAGTTTAGTTGGTAGAGCTGTTGCCTTGCAGCAAGAAGGTTCTGGGTTCGATTCCCGGCCCTGGTCTTTCTGCGTGGAATTTGCATGTTCTCCCTGTGCATGCGTGGGTTTTCTCCGGGTACTCCGGCTTCTTCCCACAGTCCAAAAACATGACTGTGACAGACTGGCAAACTGTCCAGGATGACCCCGCCTCTCACCCGGAACGTTAGCTGGAGATAGGCACCAGCAACCCTCCGGACACCACTATGGGACAAGGGTGTAAAGATAATGGATGGATAGTTTACCACCTGCCTAGATGCTGCAGCTACATCTTTTCCATCATTGTCCTGCTAATTTTGACTAAAATAGGAAGAAATTAGTGTATTTTATTTGTCCATTGCATGCTACATAGAAATTCTAATGTGTTTTTGTTTGTATTTGGGTTTTTTATGAAAACTTACATTTTTGGAAAACCTATCCTGGCGCCCTTGCTCATTATCGATTTCTTTCCGATAAAAAAGATCAAGAGTTTGCTAAAGGAATGCTGTTGCTGTATTTTAGACGAAAAGGATTATTTCTTATTTAATGTATTCTAATATTGTATAAAAGAGGTCTACATGGTTAAATGGAAAATCTGCAGAATGTGTCAATTATTTTATCCAATTAATCAAATAATCATCAGAATAACTGATAGTTTGTGCATTTACTGAGATAATTGTTAGCTTCAATCCTAGATCAATCCCAGAGGAGATGTTGTTCCAACAGCGGAAAATTGGGGGATGCAGTGGTGCAGGAGTAACGCATGCAACTCATGTATGTGGCTGTCACAGGTTTGAGCCCCGGCCTGCTGACCTTTGCTGGACAATCCGCTCCACTTTTTTGTGGCGCAAAATGAGTCGTCATGAAGTCAAGCAGCCACTGAAAACATATTTAAATCCTAAATGGTTCAGCTAATCATCTGTCTCCTGAAGTCTCCGCTCCAAGACTGACAAAACTCATGCAGACTTTGGGAAAAAATTTAGTTAGTCTCCTCAGGTGAGATCCAAAAAAGTAAGCTTAGCCTAAAAGCACTTTATTTTGAAAGTTAGGATTTTAACTTGTAGAAAACCAGACAGTGAAACAGTTGTTGCCATACTTCATTTTTGGCTACATTCCTAATCAGTCAGAGTTGTGAACACAGAGCTGTGCAACAGGTTTAGATACCACGGTAGATAGAGTTGAGACGTGGCTCTGACATAGATCAACAGATGACAGCAGGGGAGAAATGACTGAACACACAGTGAGGATAGTTTGGTCTTCAAGACGCTTCTTTCTCTTTATTTTCACTTTGGACATGAGCTTTTTAAAAACTCTGTGTCTGACACTGATCTGGCAACAATCCAAACACCTATATGCTGGGGCTCCTCTGTCAGGGCCAACTCAGTTTCCACACCAAACAGTATTTCTCTTGGCAATGTGGTATTTCTCTGAGTGACAAATAAAACAAGAAAAGTTTGTCTTCCTAATTTGTCACTATGAGTCAGAGAAGTGGTACAGGAATTATATGATCTGTCATTATTTTCTTGTTAATGTTTAATTCAGCTTTTTTGTCTCAACATGTTTGGCCCTATTATTAAACTGACAGAACGTACCTGAACAATCCTCAAGTTTACATCATAAATCACTAAAGGAAAGACAGGGGCCTGAGTTTAATTTAAGTTTCATACAACTGCAGACTTATCTGTTGGCCTAGAGACCTAAACTTTGACTCTAATTCAAGTCTCATAAAGAGTTTTTACTCCAATAACTCTATCCTGTAAGGAAGCCTGTTAGACAACTAGGTGACAGACTGAAGGGCATAGAAATAACAGGTGAATGGTACGTATACATTCTCTGTAATATTTCTCAACTATAAAAGTGAAAAAAGCCTACATTACTTAAATGTGACAGCATGTCTTAACTGACACAAGAAAATCCTCCCCTCTCTGAGCTAGGTCGGCTATAACCAACTGATTTTGAGTGGAATCAGAACACAGTTCTAGCTTAGAGAGGAGCCCAAGTTACATATTAGACAGACCTCTTCCAACTGTTTTTAAATATTCGCTCATGACACATTTGTTAACTATGGTTTTTGCTTCTTTTAAGTGTTGATTGCATGGTTGTTACTAAATAAAATTGAATTGGATAACTAGGGTGCATGTAATTGTATGTATGGATGATAGGACTGAAGTGACTATTTGTGAAGGACCTTGAGATAACTTGTAAATTAATACTAAATAAATAAGTACAGTGATCCCTCGTTTTTCGCTGGGGTTGCATTCTGAAAATAAAAAAATAATAAGATAAATCCGCGAATTAGAGTTACCTTTAGTTTTTACAATTATTATACAGCATAATTAAATACACTACATTGAAACCAAAGAACAAAACCTGTTTTCAGGTCTGTGGATGTGCGTGTTCATCAATCGGACCTTAATGTAATCCGGAGTCATATCATTAAAGCGTCTCCTCCAACCTGCCCCGAGCTGTATCTACGGCAGAGTGATGGATCTCATCAAGCGAGCCTCGGGTCGGGTTTTGCGCTGATTCTGGCCAGTTTTTCCCAGCAGGCATTCAAAGTTTTCAGTTTTCATCTCCTGAATGGTCAAGCTGTATTACTTATATTTAAATACCGTAACATTATTGGCACACAGGTAGAGAAGAACCGCAGAGACTGATTAGCCAATCAGGACAAAAAACACAATGCACTGTGGAAAAAAAACTGCACAAAAAAATATGCGAAGCAGCGAGACCACAAAAGGTTAACCGCGTTATTGCGAGGGATCACTGTAAACTGAATTGAATGAGTCATGGAATAGGGATCTGTGTAAGAGTTTTTCCAACCAAACCAATGTCTGGTCTCAGCACCAGAAAAATATTGAAAAACGGCATCAAAGTGGGAAGTCCCAAAAGAGGCACAGCAAAAAATGGGAATATGAGGATTTTAGCCTCCTATATTGACCTTTTTCCAGAAAAGCGACTAGTGACAAGTCTACTAACTTACTTTTATGTTATCAGAGATTTTGGGGACATTTGAAAGCACCAATTGATCTGCAGTACCTGTCCTGAGCAAACAGCAAGCACTGTCATGAAAACCTTCTGCATGGCAGTCAGTCTCAGTCATCCTGCAGCAGCAGAGCAGAGAGGACACCCATTCTACTCTGTGTTCACATTACAAATGAATCATGCATGTGCAAAGCTGAAGAACGCAATGATTGCAATTCCATGCCATGCGAGCCTGTCTGAGCGAGATGTTTTATATCGAAACGGCATAAAACTGTAACATGGACTTCAACCAGCTTGTACAGTTTGCAACCATAGGAAAATTTAACCCACAAAGGCCATCACTAAAATGTTTTTAGGCCCAATATTGAAAAATGAAACAAGTTTACATAAAAATATCACAATTTACACCATAACAAATAGGGGTGAGTAAAAACATCTATTAATCAATACATCACAATATTTTTTTTCTAATTCAATATTGATTCAGGAAACCCTGTGAATTGATTAGATTCCCTGGTCGGTCGGTTCACGCGATATTGTGAGAAACACTTTTGTTAGCCACACACACATTTGGACATTTGAGATTTCTCAGTTGATCATTTAATATTTAAAATTTTCACCCATTGTTTACATCCAGTTTTACAGCATCTGAAGTGTGTCCCACATCTGTGATGTAACAGTCAAGACAACCATCTCTGCAGCAATCCACCAATCAGGCACTCTTCAATGAAAGCCACATGACACCCCGTCTGGAGACGGACAAAAGCACCTGAAGGATCTCTGACCAGCAGAAACAAGAAAAGACGAAGACTGAATTATAGGTTTTGGAGGAAACCAGGTGTGGCTCATCACTTTCTCTACAGTGAAGCATGGTGGTGGCATCATGTTATAGGGATATTTTTCAACATCATCATTATCAACATCACTGTATCTCGACTGACTTGTCGAGATACAGAGAAAGATGACTATAGCAGTGACCAGAGACGTCCTGAATGAAAACCTGATGCAGAGTGTCTTGACCTCAGATTGGAGCAACACTTCAATAGTTCAGCCGGACAACGGAGAGGCTTCAGAACCTCTCTGTGGAGATTCTGGAAGGCCAAGCCAGAGTCCAGACTGGAATCTGACTGAAAATCTCTGAAGAGATCTGAAGACAGCTGACAGATGCCGTCCATCCAACCTGATGAATTTTACTACAACTTCATGTGAAAAGGGACAAGGTCCAGCTTGAACATAAATGTTACTATTTGATGCACTGTACCAGTTTATAGCATAAGCTAATTCACATCTCAGTTACTTAACAGGTTGTAAAAATAGATATACAAAAATAGATATACAATACAGTAAAACTTTCCAGGTGCACTGTATAATGGATTATATGGAAGTAAAAAAGGTAAAATTTCTGTTTTATTCACAACCAATGTAGCTGGATGGCTAACGTTTATGAGAACATATTGGTCAAGGTCCAATGTATTTATAAAGCATGTTACATTCTAAAACAGCTCCTGTATAGACAGTAGCTGCATAACCATAGATTAATTGTGCAGATCCATTTTTGAGAAATATATTGACAGAAAAAATCATAAGCAGAAATATCTAGAATGTGGGAAGTATTTTGATTCCACATTATAGGCTGAAATATATAATGAATATCCTGGCAGAATCAAATAGAATTATGATTTAATAAGCATTGGCTTCTTCCTATGTTTCAAACTGAATAAATGTTTTTATTTTGATATTCAATTATCCTTCCCATTTTTATTTTTGTATTCTTTTATTTTTCTGCAGACACTCATTGCTTACATGATTTAAATAAATATTTCACCACCATAGTCAACAACCCTGCAATCTGAAAGGGTCTTATGGTTTGCTGTGTATTCTGACACTTTTTCAGTCACAGAAACCTGTCTGTTTAACCGGAGCACACGGGCCAACCTTCATACTAAACATGCACTTATCAGTCTTGGTGACCTATGACCTTGTGGCTGATTTACCAATGTGTTTTCCTCAGACTATTGCAGATGAACACCCAACAAGCTGCAACTTTGCAAAAGTTTCTGACCCAGTAAAAATCCTTACACTGTCCATTCCTTATCTTTCTAACACATCAACTTTGAAAACAAAATGTTCACTTAATGACAAACATATCCCACCTGGTTGAAAGATCAAAGGTCAAGAACAATGTCAACCTGATGGAGTGTCACATCTAAACTCAGCAGAATCCATTTCAAGTTTGAAGACAGAGTGGTTTGCACTGATCTAGACACTGTGGCAGACTTCTAAGTTCCAAAACTTAAATTTCCCAAGAAAAGCCATGAGCAGCAACAAGTGGCTTGTTTGAAAAAATTTAAGTAGCTTATTTCTTGCAAAAATATGGAAGAAACTATATCTAAAAAATTTTAAAGCCGACTTAATCTAATGCTTCAAGTTCAAAATATGGTCAATAAATCATTTGACCAAAAGTTCACATAGTCACACCAGACATTTGACAAACAAAAGACTTCCACTACTCCTCCTGGTGTGTTCTTCATCTTTGAAATTAATTCAAATTCAAATTCAAAAATACTGTATTAATCCCAAAGGCAAACTTAAATAGGAGGTGGGCCTAAAAGTTACCAAAGTAATTGAAACATTTCCAAATATGAAAGTTAATTACAGATTTTAGATCCAATCCAATTTAAGTATATTTTAACTGTCAAACACATAAAATGGTTCAGTGCTCACTGCTTTTCCATCTGAATGGATCATACAAAGGAAAAGTTCACTGGTTGCTAGGCAACAGCAGAAGTAAGTAAGGAGCAAGATTGCAGGATCAGATTTTCATCATGTTAGAAAAGTAGCTGAACGGAGGACCTTAAGCTAATGGTGAAGTTCAAACATCTCCCTGGTCACAACAAAACTAGGAACCAGCCTTTTGAGTTATTTACAGATTCCTAAAGTGTGGATTCTAAGCTTTCCAATAATAAATACATAAAAAAAGATTACATGGTCGTTTGGCACTCTGCAAACAAGAATAAAGAGAAAACAGATCTCAAAGTTTCAAAAGTATTGTTGTCCCCAAACCTGATCAGCTGCCTGGGTGTTACAGGGTGTGTGTATTCAATTGATGCACATACATTACATTTCATACATTTAATGGTAAGTTAGGGATTCTCATTATGTTTATTCTGCCACTGTTGGATGGTGAGTAAAATATAGATGAAGTAATGTCTACAAAGTAAACTAAAGTGAAACAAACTAGTGGGAAGATGGTGGATATTACCACATCTTACAATGTACATACTAGTAGTAATTTAAAAATATTTTAATGCATCTATGCTGAAACCATGAAATCACATTTAACAGCAATGATATTCTTAATAAACAAAAGTTTCATTTCTATCCATCTGTGGTTTGTGTTAAAGCGTTACCATTTATGGGGCCCTGAAGGTTTGAGGGTACACTATGCCCGCCACTTGGTTATGTCGTTCCATGTACGCTTTCCCTGCCAGCATCTTGCACCCTGCTGTTATGTGCTGGACTGTCTCAGGGGCCTCCTTGCACAATCTACACCTTGGGTCTTGTCTGGTGTGGTAGATCTGAGCCTCTATTGCTCTGGTGTTTAGGGCCTGTTCCTGTGCAGCCAGGATGAGAGCCTCTGTGCTGTTCTTGAGTCCAGCTTTGTCCAGCCATTGGTAGGATTTCTTGATATCAGCCACTTCAGTTATTTGTCGGTGGTACATCCCATGTAGGGGCTTGTCCTCCCATGATGGAACCTCTAGCCCCTCATCCTCTGTTCCCCATTGCCTGAGACATTCGCTGAGCATATCATCCGTTGAGGCTTTGTCCTTGATGTATTTATGGATCTATGGATCTGTTTCATCCTGGACAGTGGCTCTCACACTCACTAGTCCTCTGCCTCCTTCCTTACGGCTTGTGTACAGTCTCAGGGTGCTGGATTTGGGGTGGAACCCTCCATGCATGGTTAGTTACTTCCGAGCCTTAACATCCGTGGCCTTTATCTCTTCCATTGGCCAGCGAATTATTCCGGCAGGGTATCTGATTACTGGTAAGGCATAGCTGTTTATTGCACGGATCTTGTTCTTGCCATTGAGCTGGCTTCTCAGGACTTGCCTTATTCGTTGGAGGTATTTGGCTGTGGCTCCTTTCCTTGTGACCTCGTCGAGGTTGCCATTTGCTTGTGGTATTCCCAGGTACTTGTAACTGTCCTCAATGTCTGCTATTGTTCCTTCTGGGAGTGAGACCCCTTTTGTGCGGACGACCTTCCCTCTCTTTGTAACCATTCGACCACACTTCTCTAGTCCAAATGACATCCCAATGTCAGTGCTGTATATCCTGGTGGTGTGGATCAGTGAGTCGATGTCTCGCTCGCTCTTAGCGTACAGCTTGATGTCATCCATGTAGAGGAGGTGACTGATTGTGGCCCCATTCTTGAGTCTGTATCCGTAGCCAGTCTTGTTGATGATTTGGCTGAGGGGGTTCAGACCTATGCAGAACAGCAGTGGGGACAGAGCATCTCCTTGGTATATGCCACATTTGATGGACACTTGTGCAAGTGGTTTGCAGTTGGCTTCAAGGGTGGTTTTCCACAGCCCCATCAAGTTTGCAATGAAGGCTCTTAGAGTCCTATTGATGTTGTACATCTCTAAGCATTCATTGATCCAAGTGTGTGGCACTGAGTCATAGGCTATATATGTGTATATACAGTATATATATATATGAATATGAATATGAATTTCTTTTCCATAAAACTCACTGTGTCCCGACTATATTAGACAGATAATCTGTGAAAAAAACTGTATCTCCTCTGCTTTCTCACTGTGGTCATACAGCCATCATACAGCAGAAATACACTGCTGCCGGTGAGAAGAAATCTCTCACAGGGCATGAGGCAGATCTCAGCTCTGTCAATCAGTGTGTGTATGTTCTGCTCAAGATTGCCAGTTTACTGCAGCTGTGAAAATGGCAGAAAAACAACTTACCATAGGAGGAAAACTGTTCATGTGGAGAAGGAGCTGTAGCACAGGACAGAATAGACCCTTTTCACAGTGACGTCAGACAATGGCTGCCATGACTCGGAGCTGGGTATCCTTACTTCCGGTGTGATTTTGCCTTGGGAACCAAGATGAAAAATTCTCGCATTCTCATAATCTTAAGGATATAATAAAAAGTAAGTTTAATAATAACAGCATTTAAGTGTTAGATAGCTGTTATTACTCACTGTCAATTCACCATTCGCTAACTGTGTATAAAACAAACAGCCTTTGATCGGAGAGTAAACCACCTAGCAGCAGCTTTAGCCACATTTAGGAAAAATATACTCTCTCAGTGCTGTAACGTTTAGAGGTTCACTTTCTGTATTTTATAAAACAGTGTTTACGTGTTAGATAACCGTTATTAGTCATTGTCAATTTACCATTCTCCAAATGTATTCAAAGGAACCAGCCTCCAATCATGAATAAACCAGCTAGCAGCAGCTTTAGCCACAGTTAGGAAACATAAACACCGCCGCCTGTCAGTGATGTAACGTTTAGAGGTTCATTTTCTGTATTAATGTAAAATAAAGGAGAGCTTCCAACAACGTTGACGACATTTCTGTTTTCCCAGCAACAAAATGCGCATCTCCATGCACTGTTCATGTTTCTGT
The DNA here is from genome assembly GCA_033032245.1 of Poecilia picta. NCBI lineage: Eukaryota > Metazoa > Chordata > Actinopteri > Cyprinodontiformes > Poeciliidae > Poecilia > Poecilia picta. Next base: position 17,788,163 of record CM065375.1, read on the forward strand.
CGCTGCTAACTGTGATAGAGTCTCTCCCAAAGACGCACAGAAGGAATAAAAATAATTACAAAAAAATATTAATGCGTAGTGATTTGGATAAATAACTTTAATCTGATTACTGGATTTGAAATACGAACTCGTTAGATTATTCGTTACCAAAAAAGTGGTCGGATTAGAGGAAGGCATTACAGAGCAGCAGCGGCACCGGACATCTAACAAACCGCTATTTTATGGGATGAGTGGCAACTCCAGTCTATAATTTAAGAATCTGATCGAGATTAGAGCCTAAAACGTTATAGTTGAAAAACAGTAAAAACTTCTGGTTAAGGAACAGTTATGTCATATAGTTAGCTAGCTAACAAAATTCACTAATGCTAAGTTAACGCTTACGCAAAACAAAAATACCTACCTTGATAGTCAAACAGGTATTGTTCGGTGAAGAATTTGTAGCCTTTGTCTAATTTAGATTTTGTTGTCAGAGAAAATTGGTTTGCAAATCGTCATATATCTTCAAATCTTATTTTAGGAAAATGTTTTAGAGACTGAAAACTCCATGCTTCGGTGTTCTGTCTGATCAACATATGCTGTCAGATATATAAATAAATATATATATAACTCTCTTTCTATATATATATATGTCCATTTTACATACATTTATATATGAAATAGACAACTTTATCATTACTTACTATGTACACCGGAACTAAGGCTACACAGCTTCAAGCCAAAACGGAAGTTGTGTGACGTCGTGTGAAAAGGGTCTATAAGGGGCAGGGTGTGAGCAGTGCAGCACAGAAAGGAGAATGATTGACAGCCCAAGACCCTCTTAGTTCCGATTGGTTGTTTCTGACCAGGAGTGGTGTATTTCTGTAAATGGCAGAAGGACCACCGGGAGGCAGCGGAGCTTAATTTTTTTTTCAAAATTATTTGTCTCATATTATACAGTCAGGACATAGTGGTAGTTTTAACAAATAAGTAAATAGAAAAATCACCTACTACAGCTTAAAATTACATTAAATGACATCCTGACTTAATGACTTCGAGCATCAATTGTTTCTCTGTTAATTTTCAAATTGTGTGATTAAGAGGTAACAAGGTGTTTCTGAAAAGGTGGAGAAAACAAAGTCTGATAATGCTGGAATCTGGAGATGTCTTTGACACAGATGGCACAGTTAATTTCCCCTGGCTACTTTTAGCACCACTTTGAAAGAGAATTGATTTCCCAATTAAGCCTTCACTATGCTGTGCAGAACTTTTAGAAGTTAACAACAGTGGAATTAAAGTTCCCAGCCAGTTTTCTGTGAAACAATTGTGTGTTGTGTATGAAAGTGTGTGCATGGAGTTGTGTTTCTGGTAGGTAGATTACTTAAGATGTGCACTGTGAAGAATTTCCTAAAAACTGAGTGCCTGCAAAGTGTTAACAGCAGACAAACATGCATGAACACAATGAAGCAGCCCTCAAAGCTGCAGGACAGACGTGACTCCCAGCTCCTTCCTTTGCAGTGTCATTTCTAGGTTTTGCAGCCTGATTCCTTTTTATTTTATTCCTCCCTCCATCTGTGATTGATGTTTTATTTATCTGTGGGTTTGCAGACAGTGAAGCGCCACGGCCCAGTAATGCTTTGAACACCTTTTTCATCTTTATGTGCTCCAAGCTGAATGACAACAAGGTCAAGCTTGTTAACTGTTCCACAGGTGATCAAAGGTCAGTTTCATGTCCGACATATTCAAATCAAATCACAGAAGGAACAATGGTGAACCTGTCCCCTTTTTAACTCACCTTTTGTCTTAAATACAATTAGTCCAAACCTTTGGTCTACAGATGCACCAGTTCGACAATATAGGTCTCAAGTTTTCTTAAAGGTCTGAACTGCCAATTCCCATTTTGACCAATACGACATCTCATACACAAAGCTCACTGAGACACCAAACATTCAGGGACTGGTCCAATGCAATATCAATGGCCAAACCATGACATCACTTAAGCCACAACCACTGACAACAGGAAGTGTAATGTTTTCATCTGAGCCTCTTGACCTAAACAACATGATCCTGTGTCAGAAGACAGATAAGTTTGGTCTCACTTGCTGCAAAGCACCAAGACTTTCCAGTGGAGGCCGTGGCTACGACGAAGTCTGACATCACGCCGCTGCCAAACATTTGGCTCTAAATTCCACAGAGTCAAACTCACTATGATCACTCCACATCCAATATTTCCATCATCCAATTTGCACCATTCTGTGTATGAATGACCTTTATTAACCTCTACAAAGGACAATAGCATTGTTCCTCCTTTGAACTTTGTAATGGACTGTAAATTACAAATAATTATTATGAATGAATTATTCAAAATGAATTGTGTAAATAATTTAAAATAAATGTCTAAATTGTGGAGACTATTTATAGATGTTTGTTTTGATTAACACTGTGTTGTTTGTTTGTAAATATTTAGTGTAGATTTAATATTTGCAGTTCTCAAGTAGATGTTTCAGTTTAGTTTGTACCTCTCAGGATACCATAGTAAAATCTTGCAGCAATAGTTATGCTGGAGTTATTACAACAATAATAATATTTAAAATAATACAATTCCCTTAAATTAATAACAATTCTGTCATTCTTACTGCTGAACTAGCAAAATTAGCTTAGCTAATGTGATTTTTATCTGCAAGCTAAGGATATGTTCAGACTGCAACAAAAAATCAAGAAAAGCCTCGAGTTTGATGCACTTTGAGTTAAATAACAGTGAATTGAGTCATGCTTCAGTGTACTTAAGTGAGTTTTGGCAAATTGTTGGTTATTATTGTCCACAGAAAGGTTTGTGGCTGCTGCACATTTTCATGGAGGGTAAAAAATGTTTGCATGTTTCCACAAACTTTCACACCACGTTCATTTTTATATATACCGACTTGTGTGTAAAATATGGTGTCGCACATTTTCTATGTGTATGCAGCTTTATACAAGAGGGACCAGGTCCTTAATGTGCTAACTGAGATCTGTAGCATCTTGTTTTGGACATCACCTACTGGGACAATTGACAACTATAATAAATTATTTGCACTTGTAAATAATATTTTATACTGTCAAAAAATGGCCTTTAAATAGATCAGAAATGGTTATGTAGCCATTCTCAAGCTGATTCTCCAAGCTGTGTGCAAGACAAACCTTTTTTCCTGCTATAAGAGGTGGTTAAACTTGTTGCATTTGATTAGCAAAATTAGCCAAAATTCCAAAATTAGTGAAGGAGCCAAACCCAGACAGTGGAGGTCTCACATGAACAGACATCTCATTCTGCATAGGCATCAGCTGATGAGCATGTGTGTGTGTGTGTGTGTGTGTGTGTGTGTGTGTGTGTGTGTGTGTGTGTGTGTGTGTGTGTGTGAGAGAAATGTACAATGCTAAGAGAAATTGCACAAATTCCAGGAGAAGCTGCAGGACCTGGTCTTCTAATGTGAAAAATAAGTGAGTGCAGCATTGTAGAAGTTTTGAACATGATTCACATTCAGCTGAAGTATCTATAATGTCACTAATCAAGAAGAGTAGAAGAAATGAGAATGACCACTGTTAAATCTGACACACACACAAATAGAGAGACAAATGACACATGCAGAGGCAGAATGTAAGAATAACTAGGTGAAAGTTCTGATCCATCACAGGAATCTACGATCACTGAGAAAGCCAAACAGAAACAAATTCAGAGGACAGGTCTAGTTGAAAGCACACTGTAGAAAGGCGCACACACACATGTTTGCGTGGCTATCTTTGTGGGGACTTTCCATTCACTCTATTCATTTCTACAGCCTAACCTTATGTCACTTTGACCCGCGGAGGCTCTGCGTTAAAGAAGGAAGTGAGGCAACAAAATGTCTTTGAGGTGGATTTATTTGGGAGCTCCTGGTGATCATTACACCAACACCTTTTTTTTCACAGTGAAACAAAGAAGCTTACATTTACCTGAGTCAAGTTCCAACACTTACACAAGGTAAAGGGGTGATCAAAAAAAGACAAACAAGAAACAAACACTACTTACACAAACCAAACAATAAATAATCCAAATATTTACATGCATGAAAATTATTAAAACTAAACTAATCTAAGGTCAATCAAAAAGTAAATATAACTAAGCATAAATCCTCAGAGTACTACCCCTCTTAATGGACGATGGTATCCTCCAGGAGCATTTGTCTCCTTTTCTGCTCCACCTTGCTGAGACACACCCAGAAAGGCAAGAACTCAAACAATTAACTCAAATTGAACCAATATAAATCAGAAACAAACTGACCTTTCCCCCCCACATTCTCTTAATAGGAAAGATGGCCAGTCTCACTACCCAAAAAGAAATGTTCACTACATGTCACTATGCAACTGGAATAAATAACTAATACAAAACATATTTGAACTGTAATAAATAACATAATATCACTAATCAATATGGGATGGAACTCCTGGTCTCCATCACACCTTACCTTTACCCTTTTCCTAACCCTAATCATCACATAGCTAACCCTAACCCCATCCAAAACTCAATTCATATCTTAGCCCCAAATCTGATCCCTGACCCAAAAACAGGGTTTCTCCTGTGGGGACCAGGCTCCGGTCCCCACAAGGAGCAATTGGTCCCCACAACGTAGTATGTGTCAGGAAAATCGTCCCCACAAGGTATTACAAACAAACACACGCACACATGCTCGCTCGCTCGCTCGGACACACACACACACACACACACACTGATTCATTGGACTGATTTATGTGAAAAGTAAGCCAACACACGGACATACACTTTCACAATTACAGACACATTCTTAGACATGGGGAGCTGGGAAAGTCTTCAGGGAATACTCAGTGAAGCATGGAGCAAACATCAAACAACTCCAGCCAGGAAACAAAAGAACACACACAAACACACACACAAGCCATGGTGAGACAGACGGATATGTCAGAGAACAAGCAGCTGACAGAATCCTGCAGGGATATGATATTTGAGGAGCAGAGCAGAGAGCCTTCTGCCTCCCACTGAGCAGGGAGAGTCTCCACAGAAACAGAGGCAGGGTTGGGTGGGATGCCACCATGTGGTGGTCAGTATAAATAATTACGAACCCACTTCTTCATTGGTCATTCATATATATGAACCAGGAAAGTTGACCACATCCTGCCATAATGAGCGCAGGCTGGAAAACAGCTCCTATCTGAAGCTGAGCTGTGTGGCTTCTAAAACATCTTGATCCACAGAAATATTAGGAGACTGACAGAAACTCAATTAGGTTCAGAATGGGATTTTTTTTCTTCTATTTTTTTTTTATTTTGTTATATTTATTTTTTACAGTGCGGTACAAATACTTTCACACTCAATATTCTCACATTTTACCACATCTATAAACTAAGCTGCTCACAAATCTGTTTAGTTTGTCACAACTGCAAATGTCAGGCCCTTTTATTGGGAATTAATGTGGAGGCCCAACACCAAGTTGTGTTCAGTGTGAAGTAGAAGGAAAACCATAAATGATTTGCAAAACAAATCACAGAGAGAAATCATTAACACATGATGTGCATAAGTTTTCAGATCAGTCAATACTGAGTAGAACCGGTTCTCTGCGGCCACAGATGCAGGTCTTTAGTAGTACGTGTTTACCAGGGTGGTCACAATGATAACATTTCAAACTAATGCTAATATTTTTAACACATCATCATCATATTAGTAAGTTTCAGATATCTAATCACCATTAGGTGGCGTAGCCCAGGAGGATCACTGCTTCACTGTTGCAGATCTTTCTAAAACAGAGTTGGTCTTTCAGAGGATTGTTTGCTACCCGACTCTTCAGCTCCTTCTGTTCATCAGCCTCAAAAGCAAAATACCTTTTCACACTGCTTTTGCTTTTTCAAATGAAGATTAAAAAATGCTTCTTCTCCAAGTATGCTATGAGTATCTTTAAATAATATACTGATTATTTTTGGCTTAGAGACTAACAGTCTTAGTCTAATCAGCTTTGTATTTCATGACAATAAATGTTGTGTTCCTCTAATGTTTTCTTAAACCTCATTGGCCAGAAAAAGAACAGCAGGTATTCAGCTCTAGATTCACCTAGTTGACTTCTGAAAACAATATTTTGCAGTGGATTTTAAGTAGGGTGTTACTGTAAAGGGGACTGAATACATCTGGTTGCTACACTTTTGAGAAACCAGCTTTACTTCCATTTCACAGTAATGTTCTACTTCTGCCATACTGCCACACAAGAATAATAAAAAGTATACATGTGGCTACAGCACCTTTCTGTTATGTACCAAATAATTTATTCAGTTTTGAAAGCTTTAGTATTTAGTAAAATGTCTGGACGTTTTCCAAGAGGATCAGAGCATCAGTATGAGAGCCGTCTGATGACATTCCAAGTCTGTCATTCATCCTCACAGTGTGAATAACAGCATTAGATCTTTCATACTCAAAGTCCCCCTTCTTTATGTGGGTGGTCTGACAGCATTAAGCAACTTCTTCACTTTGAAAACATTGAACAGAAGTCTATGAACATTTCTGTTCATAGGAGAGAGGGGCATGCTTGAACTGTCCAGAGTCACAGGTTAAAGGAGGAACAGCAACATCATGTGATGCATAGTTATTCTAAGGTTAAAGCATGTTTAATCTTTATAAGTCATACAATCTGTAACTTGACACATCTGATGATTTATCTAGAAATCAAGAAATTTTTACTGCAAGTGTAATTTCTTGTTACACAGGATAAACTGTACAGCACAAAATCAACGTTGATTTGGCATAGGCCAAAGATCTTTAAAGAATTGATCTGAACACTTATGTTATTATCTGTGTTAAATTTGTTATCATTCAATCAACCGATCAACAACATAAAAAATGATCCACCAGAGCGAGACAAAGAGAGATGCAGCACTTCAGGATGGTATACACTTTGCTTTACTTCTTCTGCATGTTGTATCATAGCCTTATTTAAATTGTATTAATGTCTTTTGTCAAAATGTCCGCCACTGTTAGCTTCAATTACAGCATCATGTCTTTTTGAATATGAAGCCACAAACTTAGCTTACCTATCTTTAGGAATTTGGCTCAATCTCAAAAATGTCATTGATCATCCTTGAGATGTTTCTACAGTTTAAATGGAATCCATCTGTGGTAAAATCAGTCGATTGAATCTGGAAAGATTCACACCTATTTCTATAAGGTCTCACTGTTGACGGTGCAGGTCAGAGGTCAAACACCAAACATGAAATCAAAGGAATTATCTGTAGATGTCAGAGTCGGGTCAGATGTGAGGAAGGATCCAGAAACATTTATGTTGCTCTGAGGGTCTCTAAGCTCAGTGGGGAAGTTTGGACTCTTAGAGCCGCCAGCCGTCTCAACAGACATCAGGAGAGACTGAAGAGAGCTGGGAATTACTGCCAAAGATGGATCAGCAAAGCATTATGGGAACTCTTAGTTTCCCATTTTTACAAATTTGCCCAAATCTTAAAAACATTTCTTTGTATTGTCATAATAGCGGTAACCCCACATACAACCTTTGACCTCTCTGATGATAAGTTTCCAATTGAAACAAAGAAATCCCTGTTCTATATGCAAGATTCAAACCAGTTGAGCACTGGACAGGAGAGTCCGACCCAACTCTCCAGTCGATTCAGTAAAATGTCATGGTTAACAGTGTCGAAAGCTGCACTGAGGTCCAACAGAACCAGCACTGTGGTTCTCCCATAGTAAATATTTATATGGATAACAAAGGGTGTATTCACACCAGCTCTTTTTAGTCCACTTTTATCCAACTCCAGTGTGTTTACCTAGGAAGTCTGGTTTGTTTGTGAATCTGTTTCAAACTCTGATTAAGACCAAAAAAGTCTTCATCAGACAGCTCTGCCTACAAACCTAGGTCTGAGTTCAATTAAAGGGAACTCAGACCACATATACATTCAAAGTGCAGTTTGAATGTGTATGTAAAAGCCAAGCAGAGCAGAGACCACTCCAAAAGTACAAAGCGGAATAGGGCAGGGCATTCTGGGTAAATGCAACCAAAACAAAACTCCCTGTCTAGCCCTAGTGGGAGAAATGGATCCTGGTCTTTTACCAAAGAAAAAAAGAGAAATCCTGCAACCGCTAAAATCTGACACCATTCCATTTTTGTTTACATTTCATGAAGAAGAATTTGCAGTCAGATATGTCATTAGTGCTTATGTTGCTTGCTTTAATTTCATTTCCTTATATGGTTCTCGGTGCAGGTTAAAAAAAATAAGTTTATAGTATAAAAGTTTACTTCCAATATTTTTTTCTAATAAAGGGAATAGATGTCAGGTGATAGCAACAACAGATCTTCTACTGTCCTCAATTCTTTTTTTTTTCCTTTTTTTTACTGCCCTGTATTCCATCAGGCCTCCCACCATAAGAGAACTGCTTCATTCTTAGTTCTAGCTTGTGACTCATAGAAGCCACTGTCTCTGCAGAATTGTGCATGGACAGTGTCTTTACATGCATGCCCATGTGCTTGTCCTTAAAATGGACCACAGCACGTATGTGCATTAGCACATAAGCAAAGGAGGCAGCATTCATACATTGGAAGCAGTGGTGGTTTGAGGTTATTTATAGAGTGGCTATATTAGCAGAGCATATGTGTCAGCTGCTGCACTGAGAAACGGCCACAGACAACACAAGAAACAGCAGAAAAACAACGTGGAAAAGTGGGAAGCACAAATCAAAGTGCCAGCTCTGAGAACGTGTGTAGAACAGCTCAGGGTGTGTATGGCGCTGAATGCTGCAGGGCTTTTTTGTTGTCAGACAGGTCCACAGAATGTTCATGTACATAAATTAGCTTACAGGGCCAACACACACATTCAGCACCAAAACATGAAACAAGAAAAAGCTGTTAAGAAGAGCAGCACAACTTCAGAAAATGATTCCTGAATACTGGATATCTGGAGAGGGAAGAACAGAGGTGGGATCATCGGCTCATGACAAACAAATTCAAAACTCAGCAGCTACTAGCTGTGCAAACTATGTCAATGGACCTATATTTGTATTATAGATCAAACTTTGCAAGACTGGATGGTGAACACCAGCTTTGAAATCTTTCTACATATCCCAAATTGGATTTAAGCCAGAACTTTGACTCGTCCATTCTAATACATAAATATGCTTTGATCTAAACCAGGGGTCTCCAGTCCAGTTCCTCTAGATCTATTGTCCTGCAGGTTTTAGATGCAACCCAGTTCCAACACACCTGAATGGAATAAATGGCTCTCTACCAGACCTTTGCCAAATGTGTAATTCAATCATTTGATTGGCTGTGGGATCAGGAATGCATTCAAAACCTGAAGGACAGCAGGTCTAGACAAACTGGGTTGGAGTCTACTGATTTAATCCATTCCATTGCAGCTCTGGCTGCATGTTTCAGTCTCTGTCCTGCTGGAATCCTCACCTCATTCTCAAGTCTTTTGGTAAAATAAATTAATGAAACCAAGATTAATGAGAACCAAATCATGGATCAATCCCTTCCCTTTTAATAAATATGGCAGACTTTCAGTTTTTCTGTCAAATAAATCCCACAAATTCCACTGAGCTGTGTGGCTGTACCATGACCAGATGCTGAAAAGTTAAAAGGGTCTAAATATTTTTACAAGGTGCAACAATCTACTCAGCTTGCCTCTGTCTCTAGGTTCTGTAAAAGCCTGATAATGACATTTATTTACATCAGATGTGTTGACGCAGGGAAACATTTCAAGCATGCAGGTCACAGGCCTAGATTGAGCAGAAATGCCCACCTCTGATTACCCTTCCTGTGTCCTATGATCCCTGTGCCATGTTCCTGTTCAGGCATGGAGCAGAGAGAGTCTCCTCTCATCCACAGACATTCCTACTCACTTGATGAAGCAGCGAGCTCCCTCAAACGTGTATCCTTCCTCCCATCCTGTTGGTAAATCTGAGGACACAAAGCCACACACAGGACACAAGGAACATGAGTGCTGGAGCTCTTCTCATAATAATGTAGCGCCTGGACCACATATGTGCATCACTATAAAGCCATCGGTCCCTCTGAAGGTTCAACACCTTCATTCACACCTTTGCCCAGGTCCCCCTTGAAAATAAGATCTGGATCTCAATGGGGTTTACCTGGTTAAATAAAGGAAATAAAAAATAAATTCCTCATGGTGCTGCATGACCCAGAAGGAGAGGGAGGACGGAGAGGTGGAGCTGGCGATGGAAATATTGTGATCGGGCTAAAGGGAAATGGTGACAGCTTTGTCAGGATGTGATTTTCACCGATCAGATGTGCAGATCTATGAAAAGGCTTCAGATTCATCAGCTCTCTTCTGCGGGACTTCAGCAACCCGCAACTTAAACGTCACTGCGGGGATCGGGTCCAAACATCGGCTCATACCGATGTCCATGGCTACGTGACGGAAGTTTTAAGAAGTCTGTCGCAAACTGTCCAGGTGGAGGAACCAACCGTGTGTGTGTGTGTGTGTGGTTTTGTTTAGCAGAAGAGGTTGTTGCTCTGCTGCAGCGAAAGACCCCCCCCCCCCCCCCACCCCCTTCCTTCGTCTTCCACGGATCTTTGCGCAACTTGTCGCCCCTTTCTTTCCAACACAACTCCGAGATGAAGCCATGCCCGGTGATTTACCTGGAGTTTTCCTGTGGCCTGTGATCACAGCCTCTCCAGTAACAGGATGCAGCCAGGTTGTACTCTTTGCTTCTTCGCTGGTGGAAGGAAAAAAATGTGAAGCGATGAAGCCAATAATAGGACAAGTAAGGAAATGACACATGCCCGATTGTCTGCGTCATATTTACTTAATGAAGAATATGCGTCCATCCAGAGTCACTCCATAACTCCAAGAAGAGGGAAGACAGCAGAGCCAGTCCGGCTTTGGATCCGCCGCCATGTCTAGCTGAGAGCTCCACTGGAGTGCGCGTACCCGCGACAAGCGCGCTCTAACATACCCACGCACACTTTAGAACTCCAGGAACGCGCAGAGAATCTTCAAAAATTGATAGACTCAAATGTTCTGTAATTTTTGGAGCTTCACTGTTGCTGACATTGTTTTTAGATCAGATCAGTCATGAAGCCATATTGAGGTGTAACCTGAAAATACAGTCCTAAAAATACGGGGGGGGGCAGTCAGCAGGCCCTAGTATATTCAATTTTAGCATACTTGAAGCCAGACTTATTCATCAGTATATTGAAGTGTGATATTTTGGAACAACTAATTTTATACTTAGTGTATTTCAATAGTAATTAAATTATAGAAAATCGCATTTTGAAGTGTATTAAGTGTATTAACAATTAGTTTTCTGGAACAACTAAAGTTATACTTTCTATACTTTAAATATGGCTTAAACGTGCTTGATTATTATATCTTAATAATCTTAATCTTTGTGATTAAATTACATTTAAAATATATTTAGAATGTCTTCTAAGTAGGGTATATGAGTGTTATATATTTTATATATTAATAGTGTGATCACTGTATGCTCCATTTACACTTTTGGTTTATAATTGCTAATTAAATACACTTTTCAGTTACTTATCAATGTCTTTTATTATTCTGCTTTGTCACTTTGTACATTACATGCTTCATACACACTACAGTACTGTAATATATCAGGTTACCAGAACAAAGAAGGATCAATTACAACACACTTTCAGTGTATATTCAATATCTTCACATTTTTCAAGAGTACATTGCTAATATACTATCACAGAATTGTACAAATTATCAATATATGAAACGTTTACAGATAACATGCTTAGCACAATAAAACAATAGGTACACTTTAGGAAATGTGAAAAATATTTTACCAAGGACAGAGTTTTGTTTTAATCCAATGTCACAGTTTTCCAGTATTACTCAGACAAACTGGCATTTCTCCTTCCTAAGAACAGTGAGGATCAACAACCGAACATTCCCATTCACTGGTCCGCACTTTACAGAAATCTACAAAAAAAGAATTAAGCAATACAGCAATTAAACAGAGAAAGCACTTGTATTTTTAAAGAGTACAGAAAAAAGGGGGGGGAGCATGACAATTTTAAGACGTTGTGGACTCATTATGTGGCATCATTAAAACTGATGATGATTGGGACTGGATGCCTGGGGTAGAAAAACATTTCTCTTTTTTGCCTGTATATGTTAGAAGTAGAAAAAAATTGTCAGCAATATAATAAAATCAGTTTATGTTGCATTAACTATGAAGCTGTTTTAAGTGTGTGGACTACTGTATAATACTTATTATATTTAAGATGTTCTTCCATAAATGTAAGTATGTTTGAAATATACCACAGTATTTTTTTTTGTCACCTTGATTGATCAGTGCAGTTGTTGACTCTAGATCGGTGTCTTAAACTCGGTGTCTTACAACGTTTAGATGTTTCAACAAGTCTGCTTCGATATTAGCACATTAGCAAAGAACTGTAGAACTGGACTGCATGAGGCAATTTCACCATATGTAGACCCAGGGACACATTGAAAAATTGCAGGATGCTGTAATGCATTTTGAGACCACTGCTCCAGATGAAGGTCTAGATAAAAAAAAATTGATGTTGGTGTAAAAGTGAATAACTTGAAGAAACTGTCAAAAACAATTAATGAATGAAAAGTAAGGAATTTGGCAATCTTAGAGTTTGAAGAAACAGTGTTGGCAAAAATATCAAAATAGGCTACTTAAGTTTTCAAGTTAGGTACCTTTGTTGTTTCAAAGATATGGACATATAGCAGCAGTAAATGAAAACACAAGCGTGGTGATGTTCAAAATGGGTGGTGTGGTGATGTGGTGATGATCACAACATAAAAGAGTGCAAAGAAGTACAAGAGAAATGTTGCAGTACTGGAGACATACTGCACACATGGGGTTGTGAGGTGAGGAAGAAACCTAAAGAAATTATACAGATTAAAAAGATCAACTTTTCATTATTAAGATGTGCACCATAATATGTCTTCATATTATGGTGCACATGATATGTGCACCATAATAATGTTGTTGGCCTTAACATGTTGTTTTTTGAGCATGTTAAGATTATTGTGATACCAAAAATGTGTGTATTTTGCTTTACTTGTTCTTGTGTGTTATTTTATAGTGCTATCATGTTTGAAATAAATAAATGCAAATAAAATAATATTTTGTTGACTATTCTTTATAAATTCTTAAGTATTTAAAACGTTTTTCTTACTAGACCTAACAAAAAGATCTGACGAGACTAAATACAAATCAAATGGTGACATTTAACAGTTGAGTTGAACTTGGTTGGTCACCTGAGTGAAGTTGCCCCCCCCACCTTCTTCAAATTAGACAAAATTGGTTTCAAACATTTGTGCTACGTTTGTGCTGGTTTGTGCGGCCAAAATTTTCATTTGTGCTGCTATCATTTAAATGTGAGCAGGGCGACGGGAGTGGTTGAGCTCTGATGATGCCTGGAGAACATTTTTAAAGATATAGAAAACATTTTTCTTTCTGTCTTTAAAATGATAGCAGCACAAACAAAAATGTTTGCTGCACAAACCAGCATACCATAGCCGGATTGATAGACACCCATTTTGTCTGATTTGAAGAAGGTGGCAGGGCTGGTTGACCTTGGATGACCTCTAGAAACATTTCTTTATATCTTTAAAATGATAGTGGCACAAACAAAACTTTTGGCTGCACAAACCAGCACAAATGTTTGACACCCATTTTGTCTGATTTGAAGAAGGTGGGTGGCAACTTCACTCTGGTTTTTGTTGCTGCTTCTCATTCCTTCCACCAGGGGTCGCCTAAGGTTGATCTCTGGTGGGCGTGACTGGCGACGCTGGAGTTCAACACAGCTGTCGGAGGTTGTCTCATCTGTGAGGAGCTTAAGAGCAGGAGGCAGCCAACACCGCGTTGCCAGAGTGTTAGCTAGTAATGGTACGCACTTTACACACACACACACACACACACACAGAAAAACAAACCTGGCTGCCTCCCTCCCTCGCACTGATTCCCGGTGAGCCGCAGTTCTTACCTGTCCGCTGTCCACTTTCCATCTCTGAACCTCGACTGGTTTCGCAGCAACTCAACCCAGGGAATCCCAGAACTCTCAGTACTTGCAGAGTATTAACCCAAGTAAGATTGTTCCTGTGTTTTATTTTTTTCAAGTTGCTAACAGCCTACAGTCCTTGAACTCGCCTCCTGTTCTCTCCTCTTTAGTGACCCGCCCAGTTGCTGCTCCTCCTTGGAATCTGCAGCTCTGATTGTTTGGAATTTAAGAAATGAAAACGTCTTTTGCTTATTCTCGGTTCTCCGTTATTCTTGCATGTGGGTCAAAAGGTTACAACCCAGTATGACTTACTTTAAAAAAGTTAAATTGAAAATGTTTTTTTTTTTTAGAATGTGTTTTTAAGCAATCGCATTGTCTTTTTTAAAGAAAAATGTCTTTATTTAAGCACCATCAGCATGAAGTAAGCAGCGCTGTGAGTTGTCAACATTTCCAAGAAGAGCTGATGAATGATGCATTCGAGTACTTGCAACAGCAGCAGGCAGGTCCGCTGTGATTGGCTGTGAGCTTCAGGAACAAAAGGTCACCTGGTGGAGACACCAAAACTGTTGAATGAGCGAAACACATTAGAATCCATTGCACTGGTATAAATTAGAGTTTGGAGTCTGTGAGAGCGACTGGCTGGTGGAAAGATGCGCCTGGTGGTCCTTGCTGTGGTCTGCGTGCTGTTCGTTGCAGATGATGATGGGAGTGTGGAAGCGGATCCACTTGGACTTGATCCTGTACAGAAAACTCATGCAACAGGTGGGCAACCCGACAATCCATTTCATTTTAAACAGATGTATCTAGCTACAGATTGACAAACCGTGCATGCACACATTTTGCTTCTTTTAATTCTTAGATTTTGAAGTTGCTAAATGTCCAGGAACATATGTCTTAAACATTCTATTTAAGACAGAATTTCTGCATGTAATCTGAGTTTATATTGTATTGTAGCTTAAAGCTGGTCATTTTCATATGATTATTGTGATTACCCTGAAATAATACTTATTTGCAGGTGACTAGACTTTTGTTTTCAGATCTACTTGCACTGTTAATTTGAATTAGTTTTACTAAAATGACAGATTTCAACAGTGAGGGGTATATACAGCTGTCCAGTAACGTCAAAATGCTCAGAAAATATAAAAAGTGTGTATATATTTCTGACAAGCAGTAAAGGAAAACAACTATTTGTCAATAGTTACTGCTTTTACATTATCCTCACTGGCGATGCCTTTATATTTCCCATAATGGACATAAAAGACAAAGAAGAAAGTGTCACAATGATGAGATTCAAAATCAACTGTCCTGTTAATTCCAACATGAACTGGACAAAAGAACGGATTACTTTTAAACAGCACAGTAGTATTTAAAGATGGACCAGATGAGACAAGATAAAGAATAAACTCTAGTGAGTATATAATCTGGAGAGTATGGAATGATGGGACAGGAAAAGAGTTGTGAGAATAATTTTGGTGTGACTCACCACAAACGGCAGTTTTACTTGGACATGCTGCCATGGTAGAACTTTAAAATATAATATTAGAAAAATCAGTACAAAGTGTTCACACCTCTACATTTTCTAAATTTTGCTCAGCCCTAGTCATGGATCTCAGAACAGTTTCTGAAATGAATTATATGAAACACTGTAGTCCATAAGAAAAACCCATTACCAGGTATTTTTGTAAATATGTTGACAATGTATCCACCATGTGTACAGGTATAAAAAAATACACTGCTACTCATAAACTCAGATCAATCTTCTCTCCACATCCTTAGGATGTTTCTGCTTTCTGATCAGTTTAAGGTAAAGTCACTTTTTTTTCCTCGAAGTCTCACAGTCCTGTTCATGTTCCACAGCAAGAACTGTGGAACATTGAGTCCACATTTTTCCCATAAGGGCACGTCAACAAGACAATGGCTGGTTTATTTATGTACCTTTGAAAAGTTTCTGTCCCAAACGGATAAGATTATTTAAAGACTGATATTACGAAATGTGGAGAAGTTGAAGGGGCGTGAACTGTCTGGGTTGGCAAAACCAACCAACCAGGTGCCCTTAATTCTTCACCTAGGTATGTGATCTGTTGGTTATTTAAAGATTGATTGAAGAAATATCATTTAAATCCATATGCAAAGTCTTAATTACATAATGATATAGGGTCTGGTGTGGGTGATCATTTTTATTTTAGTGTCTTCCTGACTGTGTGCTTTTCTCTCAGCCCTCAGGAGAAGACATGCAGGTGACTTCCTGGCAGAAGATCCCAACCTGTGTCTCTCTCTGAGGCAGGATGAGGAGCAACAGCAGCTCCTGTGCAACGACCGCCGCAGTAAATTCAACTACAACCCATTTGGCCTCCGATTTGGGAAACGCTACAACAACTATGTGTTCAGAAGAGCTGTGAAAAGAGCCAGGACAAGAGGCTTTTTACCGGTGTCCCTTTTCTCCCAAGAGCTGGAGGTGTCCACCTAAAGAAATGTATTCAGCTAAGAAATTGTGGAATTTCTGTCGGGAAGTCGCAAATTAAAAATCTTAACTCTAATAAAAATGTTTCCTTAACTGGAAGTTTGATACCATTTTGTAATCTACATTAATTTTCAGACCTAACATTAGGCTAGTATGTAAAGAAGTACATCACATAAGTTTGCTGGAATAAAAAACTGAGTTAATAGGACAGATGTCTAACATTTACCATGTTAAACTTGGTAAACAGACATTTGCCATCAAAAGTGATGGAAAGTGGAAATCAAGCTAAAGTTTTTTTTAATCTGACAGGTAATCATACAGCTCCTCCTAAAATAAAGCTGCCCACCTTGGTGATGTCCGCTTCACAAAGAGGGAAAAACATGTGACCCTTTCCATCCCATATTAATGGTGTCATATAATTAAGTAATTAGCAGGACTCTGTAGAACTTGAGTGTATGAAGAGGAACTTCAGTCCTTTGACTCTGGTGTGTTGGACATGGGACACCAGCACCGATTTAACTGATTAAGCAACAATGTACTACCTCAGAGTCCACAAGATGGCAGTGCAGTGCATGGTGGTTATCATCCAGCATCTGGATAGCGAGTAACTTTTTAAAAAATCAATTGCCTTTAAGATGTTTCACAATGATGTATTTTTTAATCTTGAATATTTTATTATGAAGTACTGATGGTCTTACTAGTACATTTCTGGATCATCTACCCATTATGAGTAGCTTTACCGAATTTAACCAAAAATTCAGACATCTGCAGTTATTCCTGTTTTATTTTCAAGAAACTGATCTGAAAAATATTTTGTAATTTTATATTTTCCAAAAAAATCCAGATATCTCTATTTGGGTAGATATGTGATTTTGAAATATTAAATGATTGTTGCTCGGTGCCTTAGTCACATTTTTACCAAATTCATTTTTACTTTTAATTTCTTGAACCTTTCATGGATATTTTTTCTTGAGTAAAAATATATTGTAGTACTTCTACTCTTGAGTACAAATTTTGGCTAGTCTACCAGCCAGTCTGTCAGGTAGTGAGAAAGAAGGGTTAGTTATATAAAAGTGTTTTTGACCCTGGTCCTCACAGCTCACTGCCCTGCAGGTTTTAAACATTGCCTTCTGGTTCGGCACATGATTTCAACTGATGACTGATTAACGGGTTTTGCTAAATTGCAGTCATCTGAATTTAGCAAAACCCTGTTGAAGCAGAGGAACATATGAAACATGTAAATTAGTGTGCCTTGAGGACCAGGCACACTGGGAAACACTGATCTAAAGCATATTGAACAGAAATAAAAACTTGGCCTAAAGGTCAGTCTTCTATAGGCTCCAAACAGCTGTGAAATGTGACATCAGCAGTGTGGCTTTTTTCCTGGCTGTGGAGCAGAGCCACAGCTAGCAGAGCAGGGCAGTTTGACCCACAAGTTTATCTGGAGGAAGAAAACAAGATTGTTCCTAAAGATGATTTGTGAGGTGCAAGAGAAATACAGGGTTCCTCTAAAGCACAAGTGTCAAACTCCAGTCCTGAGGGCCACTGCCCTGCAACTTTTAGATGTGCCTCTGCTGCAGCACCCGAATAGAATAATTAGGTCATTAGCAGGACTCTACACAAGAAGGAGGTAATTAAGTCATTCATTCCAGTGTTTTGTCCCCGTGACGCAGAACAGTGGCGCTTGAGGACTGGAGTTTGACACCCTGCTCTAAAGGGTCACCTGAGGAATTTCTGCATCCTCACCAAATGAAGCCTTCCACCTGCAGGAACCTCAGGGGAAAACTGTCTGCTTGTGCTAGCAATGATAAACTAAAACTCAGCATGCAGTCATCACTCCTCAACATCAAAAGAATATAATAAGAATGTTCCCACCGGCACAGAGCTTGCTCAACATGGCCAGCAGTCAAACTGCAGTTTTCAGCTCTGCCCCTTTTCTAACACATTTGGTTTGTTGGACTAGATAGAACAAGAATGGAAGCAAAGACATTGTTCTTTGTGACCAAATTTATTATTCCAACATGCCATTACACAGCAGTGCTCTGAGTGGCCTCTCCAGCAGATGGTTTCCAATCACTAACATTCCCAGGTGACTGTTGCCGGTGGCAACCTGTGAACTCAGCTGGGTTTAATGATAAGGCCAGAGCATCACCTACTGTTGGAGTTATGGATCTTTCAAGGCAGTTTGAGCTCTATGGAAATCCCTGCAGCTAAAGGAGCCAAGTGAAACCAGTAGTAACAGAAAGCCACGTCTATGAATCCCCACTGAGAAAACGGAGAGAAGTCGGCTACTATCTTCCAACACAAACACAGGAGAAGCAAAAAAACAAGCTGTTTGGAACAATCATCTCACTTTAGGAATCATAGCAGAGGATTTTAGAGCAAAAGGACAGGAGACAGGCTTTAACAGAATGCTGGACAGAAGTTTAAATTCTCCCTGAGAGCTGTGTGTGACAGCTCTAAACACCTGTAGCTTCCTACATTTAGAGAATGAAAGTCTGAGAACAGGACAACAGAGGAGGAGTGCTGGGAGACGGTGGGGTTCTCTGCACTGCGGAGGGTTGGTGGGGGTTGTTCACAGGTCCTTCAGGTCCTTCTGGATGCCCCACAGTGTGTCGGCGCTCTTCTTCAGCTGGGAAACCTCTGCGTCTGTCAGGGTCATGTTAACCACGCTGCCGACGCCGCTGCCGTTCAGGACGCAGGGCAGGGACAGGAAGACCTCGCCGTCGATGCCGTACATTCCCTGGAACATAGCGAGAAGGAAAACAGTCAGACCCTAAACCACACACTTCACTTCTCATCTATACTCCGTTTACCTACAGTTGGATCTTAGGAAGTTAGAATACAATTGGAGAGTTTAAGAACGTATTTATTACATGGATCTAATCCACAGGCTGAGGTGCTTCGTTCATTTTGGTGATTCTGGCTTACAGAAAATACTAAAAGACGAATTCAGTTTCTCTGCAAGTTAAAATATTACATCAGATCAAAAAACACGGGCCTACTGTACCTGACAGTATCTGCACTCAGTACTTTGACTGGGCTCGTTTTTTTCAATGCAGCCATACAACATGCTAAGTATGGGGTCAGTCTGTGGTTCTGCTGAGGTTCAGGAAGTCCAGGTTTCCATGGCAGCTGAAGGCCATTGGATCTATGGGCTGTGTGAGGAGTTTAGGCCAGGCTAGTTTCATATGGTTACCATGGTGGTGGTTATCTTTGGCAGTGTGGGTTGGTACCAAACGTTCTGTTGGGAAAGGAAGCATGAAGGCTGTTCTGGACCAGCAGCTCCAGCAGCTCGGATCTTCCTGCTCCTGACGCTGTAGCCAAGCTCCTGGGTGTGTGTGTCTGCGTGCGCATGTGTGTGTTGTGGATCTGAGTCCAGCTACAGCCCAGCTAGTGAACCTCTTACAACTGTGGACTGAACTTTGCTTCACATTCTTATCAAGGCTACAGTTATTCCTCTTGCTTTAGCTTCTATTAAATGTTTTTCTTTCACTCTGCTTTGAATAAACATCCTTAGGTAAAAGTGTTGTGTGAACAGCCAAATACTTAAAAAAACAAAAAAACACCTCAAGAAATATTGTAGTCTTATTAGAACCTGAGTTTTGGGTTTCCGTTAACTGTTTGCCAGAATGAGCTAACAGAGATACATGAGATAACAGAAAAACATTTGAAATGTAATGAAAGAAATGTACGTTTATAAGAATTTATTTCATTTTCCTTTGGGATCAAAGTCTTTCTGAATTCAATTTTGCTTTAAAAATATTCAATTCATGATCATGATCTATCATGATCTCACAGAGAGACAAATGTGAATTTAAGCATGATTTGTGTGAAGCTCGGTGTGTGAGAGCATGGCTGACCTTCACCATGGTGGACACGGGGTGGACGCGGCTCAGGTTCTTCAAGATGCTCTCAGTCAGGTCGGCCACGCTGAAGCCAATGGCCCAGTTGGTGTAACCCTTCAGCTTGATCACTTCATAGGCACTGGAAGAGAGTGTGAACTGTTAACACCAGCCCTCAGTAAGGCCCATTTCTCCAACACACACACATATGGGCACCAACTAATGATTCGTTTAGTAATCCATTATTGTAACAAATAATTGGAAAAGTTGGCACATTCTGCATATTTTGCATTTATTCACTTAAGACCTTTTCATACAATGTTAATGAATATGAAAATGAAGACAATTCAATTCACCTTTTAGTAGGAAAATGAACATTACTTAAATAACAGCATTTATTTAGCAAACATTTGGTCTTTTGCAGAGGCTGGATCTGCAGCTAACAACATGTGAAGAGCTCAGTAGGGCTGATCAGGGGATCATTTTTTCAATAAGCAAATGAATAATTGGAGAGCAAAAGTTTCTTAATTTATCTGTCTCTATAACCCTCAGCAGGTGATCCCAGGAGTAACAGGACCAGTGTCTCAGGTTCTGCTCCCCCAGGACTCATTTGTAATTAGTGCTGCAGAAACCCACTTCCACCTCAGCACACCAAGTCACTGTTCATATTCCTAATTATGAGTCCTTCATGTTCCCAGCTGACAGGAGGGTAACCACGGTGATCAGACCAACCTGTCCACCACAGCCTTGTGTGTGGCCTTCCACTGCTCCTTGTCTGCATCAGTGCCGATCTCAGGGTTCAGCTTCTGCAGGTTGACTCCTGCGACGTTTGCACCACTCCACACAGGAACTGTGATGGCAGCACATCAGGTCAGTTTGGCTTCAGTATGTGGAGAGCAGCTGCAGCAAAGCGACACTCACCGCTGGTGTCTCCGTGCTCACCCAGCACCCAGCCGTTGAAGGAGCTGGCGTGGATGCCGAGACGTTCGGCCATCAGGTGACGGAAGCGAGCGGAGTCCAGGTTGGTACCGCTGCCAATGATGCGGTGCTTTGGGAAACCACTCAGCTTCCAGGTCACATAGGTCAGCACATCAACTGGAGTTTCAAAGGATCAGACAGAAAAATAAGGAGGACAGAGTGAATGAATACAGCAGGGCTCCATGGAAACTTGTTGCTCTAACAAGAAGTTGTTCTCACCAGGGTTGGAAACGACCAGGATTGTACAGTTGGGGCTGTACTTTACGATCTGTGGAATGATGGCCTTGAAGACATTGACGTTCCTCTGGACCAGATTGAGGCGGCTTTCGCCCTCCTGTTGTCGAACGCCTGCCGTCACCACCACCAGACGGGAGTTTGCAGTCACAGCGTAGTCTGACAGGAGAGACAGAAGCAGGCCTGTTGGCGCTCATCTGGAGAGAGGTGGGCACCAGAGTGACCTCAGTGCAGCCGCTGACCTTTATCAGCAACCACCTTGGATGTCTTCAGGAACAGCAGGCCATGCTGCAGGTCCATCATCTCTCCTTTCAGGCGGTCCTCCATCACATCCACTAGAGCCAGCTCGTCACACAGGTCCTGGCCACAAAGGGGCAAAAGATAAGAATGAGCTGCAACAATAGCAGCTCCTTGTTCACACACAGGGGGAGAGTCTTACCCGCAGCAGGATGCTAACGGCACACGCCATGCGACCTGGCCCACACCAACCACGGTCACCTTGTTCCTGGGAGGCTCAGCGGAGGAGCTGGCCAGTGGGGTGATCAACTTCTGCAGGACTGATGACATTCTTGCTGCTGAAGTCACACATCCAATGAGACAACTTTACCCAGTCGGTAAAAACCAACACTTCATGTCATCCATAATCTGCCGTTCTTTAAGTAAAAGATTCTCTGGTATCTTCACTGTTATCTTCCTACGTCTCAGACGAGGTAGATGTCCTACTTCCTGACAATAGAGCAATGCAGTGCAGGGCTGAGCAGCATGCAGCTTTGATACATTTAACACTTCCGATGAAACCTTAGAGAACTGTTTTGAATAAATGTTCTATTTTTTTCATCTCGTCAGTCACATAATTTAAACAGGATCTCTAGAACATTTGGTTTCTGAATTAAAAATTGTTGTAGCCAGACTAAGTACTGCACTGTCAGCCAGGTGAAGCTCTATGGATGACGGAGAGGAAAGTTTGCTATCCTGATGCAGGGCTTAGTTGATTAGCTGGTAGTCGTCCAGTTCTTTTTGTTACAGCGGAAAAAAGTCAAACCTCAATTGCATCAAAAAGTCTAACATTAACTGTGTGACAATGTTACTTATTTTTGAAGTTAGCAGTACTAACTAAACCTGCACTTCTTTAAAAATGATGCAAACCCCATCATTAAACTAATGAGACTCTGACATCACTCATTCTCTTAGGCAATATTCTGTGCTACACTGCACAGTCAATACTGCTAGAGCACTTTTGTTTCAACATGGATCAACAAGTTTTGCAATAAAAGTCAAAGGGTCATCCAGTAACAGGCTTGGTTCGGAAGTAAAACAGTTAAGAGAATGAAATCCACCAAAGCAAATGTGCTTTAATAGAAGATTCATGTTAAATCTTTCGGTTAAAAAGAAACAGTAATTTAAACCACAAATGACACCCAAACTACCTAAAGGTCTTTTGGTCACTCATGGGATTTACATATTCTGCAAACGGGTAGTAAAAATATCAGTGTGAAAATCTTACTACTCTTATTAAAATATTAGAAATTATTTTCATTGCTGTTAAACTCATACAGCAGTTATAATACATTTCTTGATAGCAAATTAAAGATTAAGTCACTTCCCTCCCCCCCCTCACAGTCAGCTGACTGAAAGTTCACAGCAACTAGCAAGAGAGGAGCAGGATGAGTCTCTCAGATTCCCAGTCAGAGAAGATGTGCCACAGTCTGTGTTCGTTGGGTCAGTATGCAGGACGAGGCAGAGCAATAATCTGTTGGTGTGAGATGAGGTGAAGAGCAGCGTCTGCAAGTGTATGAGGAGAACTGAGGTCGCAGTCAAACAAATATGTTTGACTTTTTTATGTCGGCTGTGGATGTGGGTGAACTGCTAACCGGACCATGCATAGTTGGCAGAACAACCAGAATCTGGTTTTGATCGCAAACAAAGAAAACTTCATAGCTACCAGACTCATTCAGGTCCTCAGCCCAGGGTCTAAACTATTCACCATGTTAGCTCAGGTTGCTAACATGCCAGGCATGTCAAGGTCAAATGAACAGTGGCCCTCAGGGGAGCAAATGCCTCGTCCATACAGGGACACACACCTCTGTGTCCTTTGCTGTCCAGCTCCATGTGTCTGACAATAGCCTGTAGGACACAAAGGTCTGGTTTAATCTTCTGAACCTCGGGTTCGTGTTAGATAAACAGTCCTTCACTCGTATTACTTTCAAATTGTCTGTGACGCCAGCAGCCTGCTGACCACTTGGACTTGATTCAAGGCAAACACGCTGTTAGCGCCGCCCTGTGATGTGGAGCTTCAGACTGAAGCCCGAGTCCTTCCGTCGACCTTCATTCTGAACCGAGGCGGGTTCCTAACAAAATGGAGGCTCCAAACAAACTAACTGTTTATTTTGTAGGTTGCGCCATTTGTATTATCTCTAGGTCATAATAGTCACTTTCAATTAAATAAACGTAAAACTAATTCAACTGTATTCTGCAGAGTTCAAATGCTAATAAGTATTTCCGCTTTAAGTTGTTAAGAGTAAAGCATTTCTTCTGTTTCAAGCTGACATGATGAGTTGGCGTCTCTTAATGACGTTCAAAGCCCGAAGAGCTACAGATAAAAGCTCATTGACCAGCTAAGGTCTTTCATGTGTCCGTCATTCACTGTGACCCAACTCGCTGCCTGCTGCTGCTGTGCTGCCTGCAGCATCCATTGCTGCTGCTGCCTGCAGCACGCATGACGGAGCCGCGGCCCACACTGACTATCAGCAGCAACCGGAACTATAAATCACAAAAAATAGAATTTAGAAGAAAAACATGTTGCAAACACTCACAGATTTAAAGAAAAAGTTGATATCAGAGACCGTGAGAAGTCTGGAGGAGCGACGAGGCGGCCAAGTAAAGTGAGGCTGAACGACCAGAAGCAGGAAGAGAAGAAGGGAGGAGGAGGAGGAGAGGAGGAGGAGGAAGAGGAGGAGGAGGAGCAGGAGGAGGAGGATGGGGCAGGACCCCGGCGGAGGGGCTGAACAGGATGTCCGGACGCTGGTAGTTACATCACTTTGTCACAGTTTAGATTTTTCATTCTCCTTTCATAATAAACGCTTTCATTTAAAAACTGCATTTTACGTTTCCTTGTTTTGTACTATTTAAATTATTTTCATGTTCTGAAACACTGAAGTGTGACAAACATGCAGAACAAATAAAACCAATAAGGATATCAGGAGAAAGCAAACACTTTTTCACATTGAATATGACACACAGACAGAGTTGTCCATAATTATCTGAACTGATGTAAAATCCTTCTTTGTGTAATCATGTCAAAGTTCCACAGTCGTCCCCAGAACAGAACCAGCCTTCTTTTACAGGCTGCTGAACCTTTTTAAGCTCCTGATTCTGAAGCTGCTGCCCCAATAGATGACAGCAGAAGAGATGTATGTTTGAGCTTTTTCATCATTAAATCTACATATCATCTCTTACTCTGGGTCTACCGGTGTTTCTTCCTCACCACTTACCACCACATCATGACAATAACTACTTCATGGACTATTATTATTATTATTATTATTATTATTATTATTATTATTATTATTATTAATAACATGCTATTTAACTCCAATAGCATGTTATTGTGCGCTTCGTCTATGATCACCACCTGTCCCTTTAGCTGGACACCCGCTGCAACATGTACAATTTCTCAGAAAACTTCATAGCTACCAGACTCATTCAGGTCATAGAAAATGACCTTTTGTGGTCATAAAAAATATTTTAATCTCTTTTAAAAGGGTCAAATTATTGGGGTTTATCAAGCAGAGGAAACATCTAAAGGGACTGCAGAAACTACTAACATAGTGTTGATGACTGTCCAACTCATTATTAAAAACTGTAAGAAAATGATCTTCTTTGAGGCAGAAATGTTTTCAGAAAAAGTTCCTGAATGACTGTGATTGATGATTGTGGAAGATATGGAAACAATACCAGAGTGAATGAGTGTTGGAATCAACATTCCGAAAACAATATTAGCTTGTAACCTTTTCTTTGGTGGACATTTTATTTTTTGGACTGGTAGTGTTTATCAGAATGGCTGAAAAAGAAAGGAAACAAAGTGTTGCAATGATCTGGATAAAGTCCAGACTTTGACCTGGTTTGTGCTGAGGTCAGAAAACAGAATCAAGTTTGTAGAGATCACAAAAATCTGGCTTGTAAAGATTGTTTCATGACATAAGTGACAACTACTCAAAGCTGCTAAAGGAACCATTTGACCTGCAATGTTTTCTAATCTATTCAATTATGAGACAGATGTTTTTGTTATGAATTGGTTTATATAAATAAACTGCATTGAATTGAATGTATGGTGAATATGAGTCTTAGTGATAATTTGAAATTCTACAGCCTGACCCCTAACTAGAAAGAGCAGTGCTATAAAATTAGTGAGTTATCAAAAGCTAAAATAAATGTGCTGTAAATGACATTTAACACATTTCAGGTATTGTTTGTTTAATTGGTGCTTCGGGTCAAATATTGCAATACTCCAGTAGTACAGTAGATACCTAATCACAGGAATGTGTTAGAGTCTTGTCGCGATGGAACTGGATCTGGACTTTCACCTGCAGACAAAGCAGGTTTTACTCAACCTTCTTCTTCATCTGCTTTGTTTTATTGGCAGTTGGCAAACAGCTTAAGAAGCATTAAAGCCACCAATGGGTACAGAGTGTTGACCACGAAACGGCAAAAAGATTCAAACAAGATCCTACTCTACAACATACATTGTCTTAAGAAATAAAATTTACCGTGGTAACATTTGCTTCCTGAGTCTTTCTGCAATAATTGAACTATATCTAGTTTTATTTTCATATTACTAAGATTTTGTATTAAGTAATTTCTCTCCGCCTGGTAATTCCTGCTATGCAAATCTCTCATCTTCTCAACAATCACATTTCCCTGTCTGATATTTCCCTATAAAGAATAATGTTCTACTTTGCTCTATGCTGTTTAGAAAAGCCCATCTGGGGACACATGCTGCAAATTAGTTTATTTTACAATCACCACAAGCATGGGACTGCTGTTTTATTCAGTTTCTCTACTGTAATGTCTGTCCCTGACCAATAAACCCAATAAATAAACTTCTATTCAGTCCACTGTGTTCAATTCTTAGTCATGAAATAATTCTCTTTTCTCTCCGGTTCCTTTCTGTTCCTTTTTTCTTAGATCACAAACCACATATTTTACATTTTGTCAACACAGATAAGATGTTGTGTAGGTGCAGAGCACATACTTCAGAAGAAATAATATCAGAAGCATGATTGTGTGCTTGCATTGTAAACAGTAATACGATTGTATGTGGGAACTTTGCTCTTCACTCAGTACAAGGTCAGTCAACTGATCTTTGCTCAGTCTAAACAGATCACAAGAAGCTGCCTTGATTTGTACAGCAGCATGTTAAGCAGAGCACCTTTGCAATACTCAATAGCATTACTAAGGTTTGTTGTTTAGTTTATAAGTGTGTTGCTTGATTTTCTTATGTGTTCTTCCCTCTTCATCTGCTGATTATTGTAAATAAGAATGTGTTCTTGGCTCACCTGGCTAAATAAGTTAAATAAATAAAATATGACCTGACTGTGTAAAGAAGAGGACCCTGGGTCACACAAAACAAATTTGTAATATGACTAGAAGGGACTGTGTAAAGTCTGACTCATCAGTGACTGAAGCTGACACAGGAAAAGCCTCTTTGGCTGCAGCTATCAGAGTTCTATTATGGTTAAACAAGTTCTATGTTTATACTGTTATCCATCATTCTGTCACAGCAACAATATGTCACCTTCAGATCCATCACCAGTAAAACAGAATACAATTAAGGTAACATGTTCAAAGAAAAAATAAGGAAAACAAGAAATGTATTTTCAATTTAAAAAAAATAATGGAATCACCTCAAAAAATGTATAGATGAACTGATAACCAGTGTATGGCATTTATTTAAAGGGTATGTATTATGCATTTCCCAGGCACATAGTACATGACAATCAGGTAACTTCAGTTGTTGTAAAAATGCTCTATATATGAAATAAGACTAAAACTATTTCACTTCATAATTTAACATGTTGATGTTATGATGGCTTCCTGAAAGTCCACCTTCAGGAAGCCATCATAACATGGCTCCTCTTGGAGAGGGGTACTTGGGTGGTTATGGTTACTATTGTAGGCACTCAAAGGTGCAGTATCTTCTCAAGCTCCCTTAATTAAGCCTTATTGTAAAACCTATGAGGCTGATTAAGGCGCTAGTTCAGTGCTAAATTCCCAGCTGAACTGAACTGGTGGCCATCAAAAAACAATTTGGTTATAATTATATCACCAAAGCTGAAATTTGCACTTGATAAGACAGCCGTTTCTGTTTGAGGACATCAGACTGGCAATCAGTGCAGATTGGCAGGTCTCCAGAGAGGTGACTGTATATGTGGGAGAGATGGACCTGAAAGAATACACGTCCTCCATTCTGGGCTTCATCTCTAAGTGTGCAGATGACTACCAAGACAGTAACCTGTTACCTGAACCAGAAAAATGCTGAGGTGAGAGCTCCTCTCAACGGTAGGGAGGCCTACAGGAGGAACTGCTGCACCTCTGATGCCATCTCTTCGGTGGTCCACACAGCCCTCCCCATGCATCACAAACAATGACGGGTTCAAATACGGAGAGGAGGTGTAACACCTGGTGCAGTGGTATAAAGACAATAACCTCTGCATCAATGTGAAAACAATATATAGAGGTCCTTCTCAAAAAATTAGCATATTGTGATAGTTAATTATTTTCCATAATGTAATGATAAAAATTAAACTGTCATATATTTTAGATTCATTGAACATCAACTGAAATATTTCAAGTCTTTTATTGTTTGTTAAGGGAAAAGCCTCTCAGACTCTGAGCCCGGCAGCACCAAACTATTTTTTTATATTAGACAATTAATTTAATTTCACATAATTATCACGGTAGAAGCCATTTGTTTGTTAAATACTTAATGAAACATATTTACCGTGTTTGTTTGTTGTGAATGACGTATACTGACAAAGAACAAGGTAATTAGTTCAAGTTTGTCGTTTATTGAACATTCAGAAACTGTGATGTGCCAAGACAAAGGTAAAATAACCCTAACAGGTGATCAACTCTAAACCACTCCCCCCTTTTTATTCTCTTTGTCATTTTAGCACACCCATTGCCAAGGCAGTGCAGGCAACCACCTGCACTCCACAAGCAGACCAGAGATTGGGTTAAGAACATAACATTCAGTCCATTAAGATCAGGGCCGTGCAGGAACCACTAAAAGGGCAGGTGCTCAAAAAAAGGCACATCTAGCCACATTCTAGGACAGAATATCAAAGTCACACAGCTTTCAGAGTTTAATAAACAATGATAAATTACAAAATTGTGAGATATACAATCAAAGCTAAGGGAAATATCTATATAGAGCATACAACTATGCATATGCAAGATATTTTATTAGTAATTTCTTTTTGTAGGTCTGTTTTGTTATAGGAAAGTATTGTCATATTCAAACCCGCAATTTAGCAACATATGTAAATCAGAGCTGGTGGTCTAGCTCTGATTTACATATTTTGTTTTTACAGAATTACACTATTAAAAATATAAACAAGGACTGTAATCTACTGTATATAAAAAAGTGCTGCCTGTTTGCTGCAGTGGAGATGAAGATGGTCCATTCAGGAAAGCAGAGCTGAATCAAACTTTAAGTTGGAACTGCAGAAAAAAGACAAAAACAAAAGCAAAATTTGAATTGTTAGTACATGTCACCATGAGAAAAACCTACCGAGCTTTGCTTAAAAAACGTTTTTAAACATTTAAATCATACATTTGTCTCATGAAGTGAATTTGTTTTGCAAAACAAACTTATTTGTGCATGTCAGACATTTTTTCTTGATATTCTAAGTTTTTGTTTGACTCGAAGTTTTGCTTGTGATTCTCACATGATGTTGTGGGCAAAAGATTTCTGATATGTGCAAATAAAAGTTTATGTTTGGAAAATACCTTTTTAAGTTCACAAGACAAAAATTAGTTATTTAATTAAAAAATAGTTTTTTAAACAAAACGTTTTGTTTTTGTAAAAGAAATCATTACAATTCCAAAAGTTTTTATTACAATTTTATTTTACTTAACTGAGGTTAGTTTATTTTTTCCCATTGAATAATTGGGGAAAAATAAACTGCATACTCTGGGAACCAGACCATAAACTTAATCTGGGTTGAGTTGTTTCCCCTTCATTAATTACATACATTATATCTATCATGTAATTCAGGGTGAGTTATTTTTAATTCTAAATGAATATCCCTGTTGGACTTATATTCAAGATACATTTACCTAACGCCAGAATAAATACAATGTACAATATGCAGCAAAGGAGATCGGACATATATCCGTTACGGAGAAGATGAGTTTTGGACGGGCGATGTGCCTCGTACACAGGGAAGAAGCTTTTTAGTTATCTAGCTTTGCTAGCAAAGTCGTTAGCTAGCAGGTAGTTAATATCATAACAGCAACAGCCAAATGTCTGTATGATAAAAATACTGAATCGGTAGATAAAACAGTTTCTCCTCACCTGACTGTCTCCTCCCGCTCAGTAGTTGTTCAGAGAAAGGCAGACAGAGGCCTGTCAGTGTCTGTTGTATTTCATTACCTCTCTGCTTAAACCGCGACTCCGTGCTGAAGCAGAAACGATACTTCAACGTTTTCCATCATCTGACAAATAGCAAGTCTACTCCACTTTATTCACCAAATTCTGTTCTGAAATCTGTAATGTTCACTAAATTGAGCTCCAGTTAGCCGCTTTATCTCACTGCGCGAGAGGCAATTGCGTCATGCGTCACCTCTAGGCATGTGTCCGATTTTATCCTGGTTGAATAAAGTTTAAGGAAGGGAAGAAGTTGTTCTATAATCTCCCATCTCCTTCTTGGATGGGATGTTAAAGCTAAGCGACTGAGTCAGGTTGAACTATTATTTGACCACAGAGGCGGTCCTCGCCTGTTTGGTGCCCTGGGCGAACAACTTGGGAACTTCTCCTGCCCTACTGGAGTTAACGAACTAGTTGACATTTTAGTTGGTGTGTTTGGAATCAGGGGTTGCTAGTTCTCTCAAATCACTACTTATTTCACTGAAAGGGAAGAAAAAGACTGAATCTAAAAAAAATTAATATGGCTGAACAAACAAGAGATTTAAATTGAATGGCTCACTGATAATCGATGTTCATGAAAAAACATCCAGAAACACCCAGGAGAAACCTGATCTCCATCTGTGTCCAACGACAGACGTTCCCTAAATGAAAAAACAACTGGTTAGTAATCGGTCCTAACAAGTTCACCCAAAGGATCTTCAGACCTCAAATGAAAGCCTTAACTCCAGACATTATCACACAAAATAGCAAAATAACAGAGAATAGAGCTATAAAAGATAGCATGTGCAGATAGCAGCTCCTGGAAACCTTTTTATATCTCTCATTGCTGATGTTTTATTCAATCAGCCAGCAGTGACACTGTGATCTCCCAAACAGCGGAACATGGAAATGGACTCCATTTCCTATGACCCTTCACTCCAAGCCCATCAGCAGACCAATTGGCACACACCAAGCAGTAGCCTTCTGGAAAAAAAGAATATGACATTGAATAGTTGTTAATGATCAAAGTCCATGCTTTATTAGAACAAATGGACTCAAATAGCAGAAGTAGTTCATCTGCTGAATGTGATCACTGGAGGAAACTGGAGCTGGAACATCTGAATCATCCTCTGCTGCATTATGCATGAAACAGAAAGAAGCTAACTGAAGCTTAGTTTGAAACATGATGCCAGTTCTGAATTACTTAGCTTTCTCTCCAAAGAATCTAAATGTAACCAGTTTCATTTGGTTAGAAGGTTTGGTAACATGCTGATTATCAACACTTCTCACATCATCTTTAATTTTAAAGATAAATTTCTGAAAGCATGTAAATCTGGTGTAATATGAGCACAAGCTCTGTTCATAAATATTTTGTATTTGCAAATGAGACTACATCATTGTGTTGAATTCTAACTTTGTAAATTAAAGTGTCTGAAAATGTTATCTTTGTGCATCCATGTAAAATAACCTATAGATGCACAAACAACATATTTGTTTTTGTAAATAGCTACACAATTTACTATTGTTAATTTAAGGTCTTTTTTCTTTTTACAGATACTCATCAATAAACTGCACTCAAGTTCCCAGCTACAGGAGCTATTTCTTAGGTCATGGAATGTCACCTCTCTGATGGGAAGGAGTTTTAATTGGTGTGTGAGGTTCTAGAATTGAATCTAGAAATAGATTCACCTTGATGCACACCTCTGGCAATGGAACAAGTCTCCTTGAAAGGGGTTGTACACTTTCCCTCTAGTCTCTGCGTCTCTCACCAGGGACCCTGGAGTTGTCCATAGTGAGAGACGCAGAGCAAGCCTGGAGATACCTTCTGCCCCATCTTGCTGCATGAATCTTGCGTTCACCCCAGTGAATTAGAGGGTAGCGTCCCTCTCCCTACATGTGGGCTGAAAACAGCAGTTCAAACTATACCTACACCTATTGGGAGTCTTGGAGGGGGAGCTAAAGAGTGCGCTCTTGTGAACTTCCTTGTTCTGCTGGGGAGCTTCAACTCTCGTGGACTATGAGAGTGAGGGTTTGACATGTTGGGGAACACTATCCTCCTAAGGTGGATGAGTTGTAAGTATCTTGGAGTCTTCAGTTTTGTTTATAAATGAGGGAAAAATGGAGCAGGAGATTGACAAGACAAACTACTGCGGCATCTACAGTGAAGCTGGCGCAGTACCAATCTGTGGTGGTGAAGAGAAAGCTGAGTCAAAAGGTACCAGTGAATCTACATTCCAACACTCAAAATTTTATTCATGAGATCACAAAGTCAAAATGAATTTTCTCTGCATGATGTCTGATCTCTTCCATAGAGATAGGTTGAGAAACTTGGTCATCCACGAGGGAGTAAGAGTAGAGCTGCTACTTCTCCACATCAAGAGGTGCCAGCTGATGCCTATAGTGAATGCAGTGTTCGAGGCTGTCCCACTGGGACAAGGTCCAGAGGAAGACCAGGACAAGCTGGAGGGACTGTTTGTCGGCTGGCCTGGGAATGCCTTGGGATTCCCCTGGAGGAGCTGGCCAAAGTGGCTGGGAAGAGGGAAGTCTGGGTCTTGCTACCTACACTGCTGCCCCCCACCCCCCTAACTTTCCTGGGTAAGCTAAAGAAAATGGGTCCTTCAATGACTTCTCTTCACTCTTCAATGACTTCTCTTCACTCATCCGCAAAGACTACACTTTATCCAATACTCAGTGGTCCGCCTGCTTAACACTCACTCTCCAGGGACATTACTCGTTTTTAAGTCTCCACTGGCTCGCCATTTGTCACCCAACCCAATCTAAAATACTCATCACCTACAAAGCCCTAAATAACTGCCCTCTCACATCTCATTAGCCTTCAGCATCACTCTTAAGTTTCACCGATTCGTTCCTCTGGACTCCGACCTCCCAACCCTCATCAGAACCCTGGGGACCGAGCCTTTTTTGCCACCACCCTCCCTTACTCAAATTGGGAAGCAGGAGAAAAAGATCAGGAGTATGCTTTTTAGTGACACTAAACCAGACTGGTGTACTTTCAGGTCCTCCACAAGACTATTAGCTTTTCTCTGGAGTAGCAAAGTTCTCTGAGTACAAAGTTCTCCAACTGTTGTGTGATGCTGTGTCCAGTTAGTGCCTCTGTGGCATTTGCAAATTTATTTGGCCAGATTGCTGTGTTTTTGGAGAAATTTTTTTGGCTGCAATTTACAGCAGAATGTTTGCTTTTTCAATGTGGAATATCAGCTTCTTAATTAACATTTGTCATATTTACACACCACAGAATCTTTTCATAGAAACATTGAGATGCAAATACGTTAGCTTTAAAATCTAAAGCTTGGCAAGGATGACTAATGGTAAATTGCATCCTCTTTCATTTCTTCCACTAAATGGAGTCAAGAAACATTGCAATCATTTTCCAGGGAAATTTTATTAGAACTCCCACATATTTATTCTAAGACAGGGCTCAATAAAACCATACAGGTGTTTGTATAGAGGAATATTTGCAGACAAAACATTCAGCAAGAAGCAACAGCCTTCACTTCTTCTCCAGGTTGCTCAGGGAGAGAAGGAGCAGCCCTCTGCTCAATGTGGAGCCAAAAACAGGACAAACTGCAGTCTGTTGTGAAAATTTCAGCTGAGGACTGCAGGGCTGTGAGGGGATGATGGAGGGAGATGTGAAGAGTATCACTCTGTGAGACCAAGCTTCTTCTTCAGGGACTCTGGCATCTCTGGAGGAGGAGGGCGGGGCAGACGAAAGTACACCTTCACGGAGTCATAAATGAACCACTGCAGGGCTGTCAGAGTACCAATCATGATGATACGGGCAACAAGACCTTTCCATACACCTGAGAGAGACAAACCCACATCAGAAGATTGGAACATCACAGAATCTGGTTAAATCTTTTCTAAGGGCAGCTTATTCACTAGGGATTCAGTAAGACCTCATTGAACTAACTGGTTGTCTGACCCCCAGAATAGCTGCACTGGGGGGTTCCTGTCTGATGACCAGGTTGCCAGTGCAGCGGGTGGGCTAGGGGACAGGTAGACTGCTCTCACACGCCAATGACTCAAGCACCTCCAACTGTACAGCCAGGAAGCTGCTGAGGAGCTCTGCTCACAGAGCAGCGCTCTCCAGAGGTGGATCTAAGGAGCGTGTTGAAAGGTTGGACTACCAACTCATGTTGATACAAACCTTTAGGTCCCAGCCTCTTGAGGACCTGAACAGCTGTGCTGCCTTTCTCCTTGTTCAGTACAGACACCACAGAGTCTGCGGGATGTGACACAATGGCACAAAACACACCAGCTGCAACAAGAAAAGAGATGAGAAGAGCATGAGTGGCAGCTAAGCAACATCTACATCACTGTGAAGTTCTTGTTGAGAAACAATGTGCTCTACAGATTTTGAAATGTTTGCAGAAATCCATTCAATATGCAGCTCTACAGCAAGTGCTTTAAGTAATGCAGCTGCTGTTTTGTACCCTGATGACAGTTAACTGAAATCAGCACAGACCAATAACGTCTTACAGAAGTTTTAGCTTTAAAAAGTATGATCAAACTATGAAAGCTGTAGAGCACCGACTTATTCACATGCTTTGTATGATGGGACACTCACCAATGTAGCCGGCCACAAAGGTGACAACGAGTTGCTCAGGTTTGCTGCACTCGCTGCGGGGCTTAGGAACAACATACTTGTAAAGCAGCTCTACAGTACGCTCGAAGCAGGCAAACTTCATCATGGTGTAGGGGATCTGCCTCATCCACAGGGGCACAACACCTTTATAAAACCTGACCAGATATCAAGCATCAGGTTTACTGGTGACTACTAAGAAAACATTGAAATTACAGTCAACTTTTCCACAATCTAAAATCTGTTTTAGTATGAGCTCCAATCAAAGCATAAGTACGAGATCATTTAGTTTCATCACAATTTTATGATTCAACTGCAAGTCTATAAATGGACTGATAACTATCCGTCCCCCAGACTAGCTTCACTGCGAGTTCCTGTCTGATGACCAGGTTGCCAGTTCAGCAGGTGGGCTAGGGGACAGGTAGACTGCTCTCACACGCCAATGACTCAAGCACCTCCAACTGTACAGCCAGGAAGCTGCTGAGGAGCTCTGCTCACAGAGCAGCGCCCTCCAGAGGTGGATCTAAGGAGCGTGTTGTGACTGCATATTCCAACTGAAGAAGTGTTGCTCTGTACTTACGCCCAGAGTCCTTCCTCTGCAAACATCTTGGGGACGCCCTGTCTGAGGGTGTTGGCATAGCCGGGCTGAGTCTGGATTCGAACCTTCACAGCCTCCATGGGAGCCAGAGCAATGTCAGCGAAGAACTCTGCGCTAGCTGAAGCAGCCAGGTACAGCGATGTCCTCCACAGGTAGGTATTTTCCTGGTTGGTGAGACCACAAGAGAACACTATAATCAACTTCAGCTGTCAGCTGCATGTTTAAAGCTAAGGACCAGTAAAATGTTCGATGATCCCCATAATTAAGATTCAGGCATAACCTGTGGAAAGTTAACCATCAACCCTTTTTCACATTAAATGAAATCAAGGTGTGTATAGCTGCACTATAGGCAGGGTGTTTGGATAAATTCATCAACAAGTGATCGGCTGAGTTTGCTTTTTTAACAGTGGCCATCAGTTATTTCAGTAATTGAGTAATCAATTATTCTGTTGATCATTAGTGATCTAATAAAAAATGTTATAAAATACTAGTAAATACTGCCATAACACGTATTAATACTGGCACAAATTTTCATCTTTGCATTCCTTACAATTACTTTACTGTAGATTAGGAAATAATTAAATAGCATGCTGACAAAGACACTGACAAAAAAAACTCCAGTTTTTAGTTTCTGTGTTCATCTTCAGTCAGTTTAATAGACTCACTTTGTTTTGATCACATGGATAGCTTTTGTATGCATGTGAACAAAAGATCTTTGTCACCTTCGTCAAACACAGAAACACCTACCAGCTACGTACACACCACGGTGCTCTGTCACCCAGTTATTATGACCAGGGTGGCAGGAAAATTATTTTCTAATTCATTTGTAAAGCTACACTAAGCTCAGCATCAGCTACGGTGCTGGAGCGCAGCCCCCTGCCTTCTGTCTGTCTGTATGGGCCTTAGCAGTTTTCCTTTGCTCCACCTGCATTCCTACACTTGCCGTTCTCTCCAAACCAGCTGTTCAGTAGACAGTGGCACCAGTCCACTTTAGTGGCCCCTGAGGGCCACTTAAGGATGGCCGAAAAATGTCAAAAACCGGAACACGTCCAGTGAAAAGATGACGCGTGGTCACAATATGTTATGCTATTAGTACTTAGCATTCATCAAAAACTTATTGGCAGAAGTGAGTGTTGCAAAAAAAATTATTGTCTGGCCCAAACACATGGCACTAAATAGTAAAACAAGCCAGTGAAGGTTTGAGGCAGATAATTTGCCTCAAGGATTTAAAAGAGGTATTCAAATCATTCAATGATTCGTCACAGTCTTAGTGTCTGGGAAGGAGACGTGAGAGGCTGTGTGAAGGGAGCAGATGTCAGAACTGTGAGCCCCCATCCGCGCTGAACTCACCTCCCCCAACAGGTCACTGTAGAAAATCTTGAAGACCTCATAGAAGCCAAACTTGCACAATCCCTGCATGGAGTAGCCAATGAAAGTAGGGGCCCAGCCCTTCGCTAGACCTCTCACACCATCCTCCTTGATAGTCACTGCAAAACCATTGCCGATGCTCTTGTATTTATCTGGATTCACCTAAGGAGAAAAAGAGAAACGGTGATCTCCAAGGCAAAATAGGAAGAAAACGTTCGGAAATCATTATGAAGTAACTTCTATTTTGGAACCTGCTGTCACAGGCAAGTGTTGCAGTGAAGTCCCACATGCCTTGAGCTGTCCCACCATGTCTTACTGAGACAAATTTGTTTGTCAAGGATGGTCACACATTGATAAAAATCAGTGCAATTTAATCCTAAATTCACTGTCAGCTTTTATATAAATCTGACTTACATTCTGAAGTGAGTGGGGTTTCTTACATCTCAAAGTTTTGCAGAATCTGCTTACATTACTGAACACTTGGGGAAGTCGTTCATTTCCCAATGGTTAGCTTTTGTTCCCATACACACCTGCATACGGCACTTGACAAGGTCGAGAGGCACCACTGCGGTGTGTGTGATGCCGCAGCTCAGGATACCACCAAAGCCGCACAGGGCATAGTACTTTGAGGAGCCAAACTCGCAGCTGACATTCTCTGTAGTAGAAGGGAGGGACAGGACACACATGCAGCATGCCAGGTCACATGCAATACAGGAAAAATAATCACAAAATATACAGGGTTATGATGGAAGAGTCACAGCAGGAAACCACTCCTACTCATTGCTTCCATGAGCTCAGTGCTAGGACTCTTCCAGCATAAACTCTGCCACCAACATGCAAATGTGTATTAGGATCACTCAAAAGATGATTTAAAAAAAAAACATAACCATCACTTTACATAATCAACTACTGTGGAGATTCAACATTATTGTTCTTTAAATCAATTCAGTCTTTGTTTGCCAACTTAAAATGTAGTTGTCGTTTTCTTCCCAGACAAACTGAACAGGTCCTTCCAAAGAGCAATGTGTACAGTTTTTAGTTCATTCCGAACTAAACAGCTGCTTCATTAAAATGTTTTACGTAGCTTTAGCTGCATCACCATGTTAGAACATTAGCTAAACTGTCATTTCAGTTATTCATTTACATGAAGTCCACAAAGCAATAAAAATTAAAAATGCATTTCTGTTCATTTGGCCATCTCAAACTTAGGGAAGGTTATCCAGAAAACCAGCCATTTAGAATGAGACATTAAAGCTTCTTATTAGAAAATGAAGGTGAAGACGAGCAGAGCAATGTGTGCAATTAAATCAAATTTTGCTCTGTATTCAGCAAGTCATAAAACACATTTCAACAGTCAAATATCTCCAGTAATGACTTTGGAAAGCAAAAATGCCTAGACTGTACGCTTGAATAGACTTTTGGATGTCGAAGTTGGGACACAGAGGCATACTGTCCCAATTGTCAAATATTTGCACGCTTATAACCTGTGCACGTGAACCCTTTATGTGCATGTCGAGTGAGTCCACACTTCTCCACAGAGGGCCATAGGGTACAGTTCAAGTACTGGACCAAAGAGCCACAGCAGTCAATGTCACAGGCCTTTGTTGTCCAGAGAATTTCTTGCAAACACTGAGTAAATCACCCATCAGCAAATCACAATAGTGCAATTCACAGCACTAAAAACTGTGGGATTTAGGAAACCTTAACACAAACCCTAATTATGTTCCCTATGAATCTTTAGTCTTCCAATAACAGATACATTACCTGGTCATATGTTCTGTCATCATTTTTTTAACTCAAAA
Source organism: Poecilia picta (assembly GCA_033032245.1). NCBI lineage: Eukaryota > Metazoa > Chordata > Actinopteri > Cyprinodontiformes > Poeciliidae > Poecilia > Poecilia picta. The sequence goes on from CM065375.1 coordinate 17,826,660, forward strand.
ACACAGCAGACTGCTGGTGGACTGCTCTACCACAGACTTGGGTTTTCTGTGGGAAACTTTGCAGCAAGAAGGTCTTGAATCTCAGTCTAGGCTCTTTTTCCATCACATTTCCATGTTTTCCCTTTTATTCTTGGGTTCTTTCATCAATTTTAAGCAGTTCTCTCTAAATTGCATGCTTGGGCATGAACATGTGTATGCATTATTGTGTGTCCTGTGTCTCAGTGTTGGCCTGAGACGGACTGGAGATCTGTCCGTCTCAGGCTCTTCAACAAGAGAGACAGTTTGGAGTTTCAACATCAAGTGAGAATCACTAAATAATAAGTAAATATTCCAGTGTGGGGAATGTTTAAATAATTGAATTTAACCGTTTAATGACATTATAATTCACTGAGAAAAAACAAAAAAAAAACCCACCTGCATGACATGCAGTTAAATCTCAATCTGGCTTCTCTTTTTACCAGAAAGAAATCCAGTGTGCTGTCCCATACCAACTTTTACCTATCCATGTGAAAATTGTATGTTTGTTTTTATTTCTTACATATTAATTATCTCCACTTTCAAAACATACTTGCCAGTGACAAACTGGAAATTCCTACACGGATCAGCTCCACTGACCCCTGCAGTGGAACAGGGGGGTTTATGGAATCATGCAGTGATATTGTCACGTCAACAAAATGTGATCAGAATTAAAACACAAACAACCTCCACCATGCAGATTGATGCTTATTAACAGAAAGGAGGAGGACTGGCGGGGATGAAGTTGCATTCAAAAGAAAATAAACCGAGATCGAGCTACTGCAACAGACCTGCATTCTGCATTTGACCAGGTCGAGCGGAACAACAGCTGTGTGTGTGGTGCCACAGCTCAGAATCCCACCAAAACCACACAGGATAAAATACTTCTGAGAGCCGAACTCACAACTGTCTCCCTCTGAAGAAACAAAGGTGAGGTATTAAAAATTGAGCACTTCTGCTCAGAAAAGGGAAGCAAAGTAGAATTTAATACACCTGATTAAGTGTTTGGAACTTGAGGTCAACATGCTGTATATTTACCCTGGTCATCTGCTACAGTACTTGAAACTTAAGATTGGAAATAAAACTCGTCACCAAAATATTACAACTTGTGACGCAATTAATAGGACCGTTTGTACTATGCTGAACACACCTAAGGTCAAATACCTTTAAGGTAGATAAAGGTAGGATAAATAACTATTATCCTAGTTCTTTACAAAAATGCTTTAAAGCTCTTGTTCAATAAGATACGAGTAATTTGCAGCCCCTACAGTCATTTGTCCTTCGGTGTCCTCGACATGCAGCCTGGCCACAGAAGAGGCCTGATAGCAAATTGCTCCAACAATTAAACATTTAATTATTTTAAATCTAGTAAAGCAGAAGTTGAGCATTAGATCATCAGTAAATAAAGAGACCGTTATTAGACTACAGAATAAACTGTCTTGTCAAACTACGTCTTGTCAGGGCGACTCTATAGCTAGCGTGGCTCCAGTTAGCTCTGCTGCTAAACGAGCCGGTTTACCTTCTGCTGCTGCAGCTGCTGCCAGTCTGCGAGGCCGTTGTCCATTGAGACTCTGTTGGGGTTCTTCCACTTTCTGGAGGCTGAACAGAGGGGCGCTGAACGGGTTGGCTCTTGCCAGCTGAGTCAGAGAAGTCGGGTACATGGTGGCGTAGCTACGCTACAGAGATCAAAATGCAAACCATTAGCTTATGCCAACTAATAATGAAATCCTTCACTGACAACCAAAAGCAAGTGACAAAGTCATTGGGACATGAAATGTACATCGTACTTAACAATGCAGCGAATACGTACTTGAATGTAGTCCTAAATGGATATAACGTCGGTCTGTCTGCAAATTTATACCGGCCTGTCTTTTCCTCATTCAGGCTAAGACTAAAATACTGTAAAGGATACGCTAAGCTAACTCAATCGGGCTAACCAAGGTTATAGTCCCCTTCTAAGCCCCCCTCTTCTCACACATACACACACATAATTCGAATGCGTTAAGCAGGAAACACGGTTATTATTCTTCCCGTAACAAGTACTGATGTTCTATTTAATATAAAGGATTTATAACGAATAGATACTTACTTTCAGTGTCTCAAGATGGCGCCTCCGCTTTTCCGCAGCCGGCTGCTCCGAGAGACTTTATGACCTCGCGGTAAATCAATTTGCCCTTTCATGACGTCATAACCCCGCCCCCCGGACGTGATCGCTCTCTTCTTTGTCCAATAGGACAACGGTACATTTATGTCGCTCATAATATTTTTACAAATCACAGAACAGCGCTGACAGAAATAGGGCGGTTCTTCTGGCGACCTCAGAATGACTTTCAAACGGATTGGCTTTGCACTTTGGCTTATGTCCCCACAAAGTTAGTCTCTTATCATCCAGGAACAAAATGCAAAATGTAAAAAAGTTACGCGCACACACAAAAGCGCATTTATACACATGTACACTATATGTGTAAAATGGTTGGGGTCACACTGCCACCTACTGGGGATCTGGCAAAACAACGCTACCTGTCGAGGGCAACAACAATCGCCAAAGTCATGGAATGTTCTCTCTCCTATTGGTGGGCTGAGGTGTGTTCTCTTAGGTGTCTGCACAGAAGACACCTAACAGGAAAGCTGATGTGCAGCGACCAGGCGAGAGTCTGCTATGTGGACCCTGAGGAACATTAGGTGCGTGACAATCTCCACAGCAGTGCTCTGGATGTTGAGCAAGGTGTCCAGGTGCCGTTTCCTCCTGAAGTCGATCACCTTGTATGACTTTTCCCACATTCCAAAGCAAGTTGCTGTTGCACCATTATACAAAAAGTTTGACCTCCTCTGAAGTGAAGGGGAAAGGATGGAGGTGATGAGACCTTTGACCAGAATTTTATGACTTTCTGCATTTCAATGGTTAGGTTTGATAGTGTATAAATGCTACTTGTACACCAAATAAGAGTCAAATACGTTTACAGATTTATGCCCATTTTCCTAAAGAACTTGTATTATTAATGCAATGTTATCTTTAAATTTGTGTACAAACATCTTTGAACATATGGTAATGCAAGATAGTTTTGAAAGACATAGTACCCATCGTCTGCCAACAAAATTGTGTTAACAGTGAAGAAACTTAATGCATGTTATGATGTAGACCAAAAAACGCACATGAATCAACATTAATTTCAAACATTGACTCAATATAAAATCAACACAATTATACATGTAGATCCACATTCAGATGATGGTTGAATCAACATCAATATAATGTCAGTTATGGTTGAAACCTCAACGTTGATTCAACATGCAAGTCACTGACCACTTTCGGTATCGTTTTAATGTCAGGCTTCAATATGGATCTAATGTTTCTGCCCAACTTTGTTTGAATATCGATTCACTCAGTTTGCCATCTGGTTGATTTTATTATAATTGACCTTTGCAAACTTGTTGAGAGGTTTAATTCTATTTTAGGTCAAGTATCTCTTCTTGTTTAATCCATTGTAAAATGTTCTTATGGCACATTCATACCCTTCCCTGACTAGCCTTGTGGCATTTCTGGATGTTACTAAAAACAGAAAGCTGGTGTCTATAGTAACAACTACTCAAGAGAAAGCACAAAACAAATTTAAAACAAAGTGATAAATGCAAACTTTTCAAACAGGAGGAGGATAAAACAATGGCATGAGGAAATAAAGACTAAAGTTTATTTATAGAGAAATATGACTACATAAGAATGAAATAAAGGAATTCAATTATGTTTTACAAGAAGCCTAAAGAAAACATATTAAGAATTGAAGTTTTAAAAGCCTCTGGATTTGGTTTACAACCATCCTCTCATCAACAAAGATGATCCAAGTACAAACAACTAAACTTTACCTTTAAGCATGAGAAGGCTAATAGATGGAAAAACACACATTTCATTATAAAACTAACATTAAACTGATAAAAAAAAATCTTAAGAGTTATTTATTTTTCTAAAAATGATCAGTGAAGTCCAGGGTCAAGAATGGATCAACACAGCAAGAGAAGCATCAGTCCTTTCACAGCTACTCAAAGTGATCATTTGGGGCAAACATCACTACATTACTTCTTAGACCAGTGGTTCTTAACCTTTTTTGAGGTACCAAGCCCCACAGTTGCATATGCGCATTCACCGAACCCTTCTTATTCCAACCCCCCTCCCCCACGCCTCCCCTTGCCGAACCCAGGTTAAGAACCACTGTCTTAGACCTTTACTTCAGGCTGATTAGGGAAGAAAGACACTTTCTTAAAAATAGAATTTGACATCAAGTACTCTTGAGGTAAGAAAATTTGGCTACACTGCAGATTCACACCTTAAAAATTAAGTAGAGGCATTGACAGTGACCAGGGCCCTCCAAACTATATATGCACTCTTTATGGTGTTCCACTTGCAACTGATTTTGAGTCTGGGGCTTGAAATGGGCTGACAGAATTTGTCTCCATGGCCAGGTAAACAAAAATCACAAATGTGGTCAAAATAGCAAACAGGGCCAGCTTTTTCCATAAAGTCATGCTGCGCCGCACTGTTCTGGTTAGACCTGCAGATGGAGCTGTAGCAGAAAGCTTGAGGAGGAGGAACTAGAGGAGCTAGAAGATGTGAAGGATGTGGAGGGATTCAAACTGGACATTCTGTTGACTGCATGGCTCCCTGTGTAGGAGTAGCTGCTGGTCTTTGTGGTTTTTGGAGACAGACAGGAATTCTCATCACTCCATAAGTCACTGGAGATTAGCGGGCGCCCAGCTGCTCCTCGGATGGGCTTTCGGCAGCTAGCGCTGCGAAAAATAGAGTTCAGAATCAAGTTTCTCATAAACAACATGAATCAGGCCTAATAGAGTTTTACTTAGATCTACACTACAATTCTCACCACTTAAAGGTGCAACTAAAATTATACCTTTATCAAGAAGAATTAGATCAGCTGACATCTGATAACAAAAAATTCATACTAGTAAAATGAAAATCAATAAAATATTAACCTCCGACTGCTTTGCTGTTATTGGTTCAAAGTCCCAAAACTAAAATAAATGTGTAAAGGGAACTGGGTCTATGTGCCTCACTTTAGCACATTTGTAGCAGAGCAGAGAAGGAAAGATGAAGACCTCAGCAAACAGCTTTTCTTTCACTAAACTGTTGTGCTATTGTTTCTGCTCAGAGGGGCAATGACAGGATGGCTAGACAGAAATGACTCCAAATCTCACAGACATGCAGCTTTCAGTTCATAACCAAGTCAAGTCAAGTTGCTTATTTGTACATTTCAGCAACAGGCCAATTCAAAGTCCTCAACACAGTCAGTGTATCCAGGTAAATAATATCTCATTGAAAAGTGATTATACTTCATTGACAATAATGAAATCATAAACCTCATACAGATATTCAATTATCAATCAAACCACACAGACACATATAAGGTCCATCATGGAGCATCATCATCACCATTTTCACTCAATGCCTTCACTACTTGCCTGGAGAAGACAAGGAAGTGGATGACTCAGAATTTCCTTCAGTTAAACTGCTCCAAAACTGAGGCCATGTTGATCGGAACACCTCACCAGGTTCAATCTTCAACTATGACGACTGTGTTCTTTTCTGGACAAGACATCCCCTTTTCCACCATAGTTACAAATCTTGGAGTTAGAATGGATTCTCAACTTGCATTTGAAAATCACATTAAGCATCTGTTTAAAATCTGTTTCTTTCATCTTCGCAAATCTGCCCATATTACACCTATTCTGCATGACCTTCACTGGCTTCCTATCAGCTGCAGAATTCAATACAAAATCGCGCTCATCACCCATCAGTGTTTAAACGGAACCTCACCGGATTATCTGAAGGACCTTCTCACTCCACATTCATCCACCAGATCTCTACGATCACAAGACTGCAACTTCCTTCACCTTCCTCGCTCCAGATTAAGGTCCATGGGAGATCGGGCTTTCGCTGTCGCTGCCCCCCGTCTCTGGAACTCTCTCCCAGATTATTTGAGAGCTCCACAACCACTGATTGATTTTAAAAGAGGCTTGAAGACCTTTTTATTTAAGCAAGCCTATTCTGCCTCCACATGATTTTTATGATGTTCAATCAATCAATCTTTATTCCAGACCAAAAAGGTCCATAATAAAAAAAAGGTAAAAACAAAATAAGAGAAAAATAATAAAATAAAAATAAAATAAAAATAAATAAAAACACATGACATTCACTGAGTCACAAATAAATGATCCACAATCTTGAGAAAAATCTCACTGTACTAAAAACAGGATTTACTAAAATTGCAATTATGTTATTGCATGACACAGAAAATCTACACATACATCTATACATGAGATTCCTGAGCACAGCTGCACATGTTGATTTTATCTCTGATTTTATTTGCACTGTGTAGCACTTTGAGATTTTTGTTAATGAAAAGTGCGGTACAAATTGGATTGATTATTATTAAACAAAAACAGACAGAGTAATAACAAAAAGACAAATACAATTTTCATCCACCGTCATAAATTAAAGCGCCAGCGATTTCACAAACTAGAGAAGAACCTCACTGAGCTTTGAACAGGATTGGTCAAAGTCCAAATGATGCCGTTTACAGATCAGGTTAACCTATACTGTACATAAGGTTTTCAAACGTAGCAGCACAGGTTGGTACACTGTCATTTACAATCATCTGACTGGCACTACTCCATCACTGCACCTTCAGCAGCATCCTCATGCCATAATTGTACCAGACCTGGAGATTATGCATGCTGCTTTTCCTGTAATGCCACCACAGCTGGCCAGTAAACATTGGAGTACAATATGCTTTAAAGAGTGCAGTTTTGACATGGAGGGAGCATATAGAGAACTTTCAAAGAAGCATATTAGCTTGTCCATAGTGCATACAACTCTGCCTGTAAATGTATCCATCAGCAGACAGGTCATCGGTGATACAATGTCCCAAATATTTCATCTCATCACTGACTTGCAGGATGCTGCCAGAGTGAAGTCAAGGAAAGATAATTTAGCTTCTACCCATGCATAATGCTGCATTATGGATACACTGTGTGCTGGAAGACATTGGAAATGGGAGAATCAAAAGGGAAGGTCTTCTGCCCTATCATGATGATTGACTTATGGGTCAACTTAAGACATCCTAGTGCATTGCTGTTGAATCTGTGTTGGCGAGACACATAGATCCATTACATCCCAGTACTCTTTTCTTTGTAGTTGCTATTTTTGATTCTTAAATAACACTGATATGGTGTATTAGCTGATATGGTGAGTTAGCTTAATATTAAGCACTTGGCATTGACCATTTATGGTTGAATGTGTGCATGTAGAGGGCAGAACTTCAGCTGGACCTGGTGTGTAAACATGGAGGTGCAGCTGTGATCTACAAAGGGGGAATTGCTGTCTGGGGTGCGTGCACACAGTTTTATAAGTCTGGAGTTATTTGGGTGTTGGCCATTTTCAGTTTTTGGAAGTATAGACACAAAGCATACATAATAAGAAATGTTTTTGGAAAAGGAGACCTCTGGTTACCCGATTCCTGTTGGACTGTTTATATCAGGAAAAAGCTCCTTCAGAACATGTTTCTCCACTTTTAGCGTCTGATCATTGGCAGTGATTTTCTCAACCTGCACAGAGAGAGAGCAAAATTAATTTGAACAGTCAATGTCAGCAGGTTTTATGACTGTCACATATGTCCCTATAGTCACATTTGCACACAGCAGTTTTAACGATACACACATATCATAGTTTGGTACATATTCCTGCTTTAAAGTCATGGCTTGATAAACTTTATGTATCCTGTAATCAATAAAAAAAATAAATAAAGTATCAATTTATTTTTACTTTGACAGCAATAAAATAATGTTTTTTAATTTCTGAAATCCATTTCCTTTTGCGTCTTCTCCCAGTTGGTTGTAGCAGATGGCTGTTTGTACTGTGCCAGATTCTGGTTCTGCTGGAGGTTTCTTCATTTTAAAGAGCAGTTTTTCCTCTCCACTATCTCTACATGCATTTTTGGTTTGAGGGATGTTGTAAAGTCAACCACACAATGCAAGTGATTGTCACTACATGCTGGTCCAGGGTAAGTGAATGCTGCAGGTTACTGATTCCATGCTCTACTGGGTTTCATTAGAAACTTTTTAATCCACTTTCAAAACTGGACTGAGTTAATGCACTGTTTGATATGGGGCCAGTTGGGATCCATCTAAATTTAAATGATTTTTAGACATATACACAGTCATTCAGTTGCACATTTATAAGGTACATATTGAGCAAAATGTCATTGCACCTCAAATAATAATAAAATAAACAAGTACTGATAAAAAGTATCATACATATACAATAAAAAGATTAATGGGAGTTTGGTAGTCTTATTGCATTAGGTATGAAGCTGTTGTGGAATCAGGTTGTTCTGTGTTTGAAGCTGCTGAAACGTTTCCCAGATGGCAGCAGGGAGAACAGACCATGGTGAGGATGGAGGGGTCTTTGTGATTAGCTGAGCCCTCGGTAGTCAAGGATGGAAGGAAGCTCAGTACCAATGATTTTCTTAGCTGTCCTCATCACTCTCTCCATATGTTACATGCTCCAAACCAGTGTTTTCCCCAACTCTGATCCAGGGTTGAGAAACACTGCTCCAAACCATACCGAGATGTTGATGGTCTTTATTCTCTCTCTGTAGAAAGGTGAGGATGAGAGGAGGGAGGTTTGATCTCCTCATCCGAAGTAAAAAGTGCAGACATTCCTGAGCTTTCTTCACCAAACCAGAGGTTTGGTCTGTGGCATCAAGGGAGGATGTGTGACTTTGTTTAGATTGCTTGTATCACACTAGTCTACCAGACGTTTCACCTCTGTAGGCTAGTTTGTTGTATACCTGATGAGACACACCATTACAGTACCATCCACCTACTCAACGATGTGATTCATATTGAATCTGGCATGACAGTCATAGGCCATCAGAGTGAAGAGCAGTGGGCTCAGTACACAGCCCTGGGGGGAGCCACTGCTGAGGCATACAACCTTTGAGGTAAAAATACCAACGTTCACAGACTGGGGTCTGTGTCAGGAAATGTGATCCTGCTCCACCAAAAATGGAAACATAATAAATATAAAGCTTTGTTCTCAGACAAGTGGTTAGATGTGTTGTATGTGGTCTGAATTAAAGGAGCAGTATTATATCATTTACTTGAGTTTTATATCATGTTATGTCTTTTCTCATAAAAAAACATACTCTGACTGTTGCTTTGATTCTTTCATACACATTTGGATCTGGCAACTACTAGGTGGTTGCTAACTGATTGATCTCTTAAAGCACCAGCGTTTCCACAAACCTCTTCCTTGAAGCTGCAGTCTTCAGCAAAGCTTCCACCTCACAGTCTTCCCCACTGAGCTCCTGAAGACTAGCAGCAGCAGAAATTAAACACCTATTTGAACTCAGTCTGAGCTCATCATAGTACTTCTCAATACAACGCTCCAAGAACGGTTGTAAACAGCATAATGTAGGAGCATTGTTGTGATGGCAAGCTGAAGGCAGAGCATCAGAAAGAGTCCAGGTGCTTCTTAAAGAGACAGAGCCTCAATTTCAAGGCGTCAAATCACAACGTCAAATTTCTTCCAAGTCATGTTTGATATACACAGCATTTTTATAACAGGAGAAAGTAACAGTGTGTTGATTGCGCTATAAAATTAAAATACATAATACTGCCACTCAAACAATGTAAAATCCAAAAAGAATTACAGAAAAGTCCTAATGCTGCCACATGCAGCCTGCAGAGACAACCAGTTCCTACTCCACAGCTAAGGTCACATTAGTAGAGATAGACAGAGATTTTCATTATCCCATCATTCCTCAAGGTCTCAACCCAGTAGCTCTTCTACTCACTCATCTTCTACTCACCGAGTGAGTAGAAGACAGGTGAAGAGCAGTTAGCCCTTCACCTGTGAGATACTACTTCACCTTGCTGTTCTATCTCCATAGGTTATTTTCCTTCAAATCATTGAGTAAAGCTTTGAACACAGGAAATGTAAGGAATCTCAATTAAGATGGCAAGGACAGGGAGAAGAAAAGAAAACTGGTGTGTGTGAACTGTGTATGAGAATGGCAGGAGTTAATTCACATCATGTGTTTTAATCAAGTCAGTAACCCTACAGGTTACATTGAGCTGGGTGTGGCTGATCTCCAGCTTAAAAGAGGAAAGAATTTGCTTCCTTTGGCAGAGTCAAAGGAACCTAATGAAAAGCAGCTGCTGTTTCCTTTCCGTCTGCTGCACTCACTGCCCATCAGCCTCACAGCGAAAAAGAGCATTTTCAGATCAACGATCATTACTATAAGGAAATAAATCAGAGAAAACTCCTGCTGACTGGAGGCAGACACGTTGCTTGCCTGCTGTCAGGAGTTTCTGTGTTTGATGGCTTATTGAAGTGGACATAAATCTAAAACTATACAGAGGATCTCAAAGGTCTCCACACCCTGTGGATAGCGTGCTATGAAAACCATCCTTGATAATGTTAAAGCATTTTAAGTATACGGCTTTTTATGCAATATAAACAGGCTTAATAGTTGTTCAAATTTCATAATATCTATGACTTGCATGCAAGCCTCTTTGTGAAAAACAAGGTAAAAGTGCATGGGAAATTTTTCTGCCATAAGTCGAGAGCACACATCTTCAGTCGGAAAGCAGGACTTCACGTCTGTTCTCTAAGCTTGTAATGTTTGCACTCAAAACGTTTGCTCTCTTTCAATATTCATTGCTTACTCAAATCTTTTCCTTGCGCTCAAAACTTGTCTCTGCTCAGTCAAATCTCCATTTGCAAATTATTTTCTGCTCGCAACAAAAGCAAAAAAAGTACCACCACCTGGCAATGCTTATAAGAGGGCATGATAACATCACATGTAGTGAGTGTGCCAAGTACACATGGATGGTAATGATGGAGAATTTTTGGTGATTTTATAGCTGTTAACTTCCTGCTTATTATGGTCGGCCATGGTTGTTGTTTTCCTTCCCGCTTGCGTGTATCAGGACTCAGAATCGTGACGTTTGTCGATTATGAATGATGTTCCAGTTGGAATTCAACCTGGCCGTACGAATACAGGTCACATTTGAAAAGATCAGAAACGTATCAGATTTAGGAACACATTTTCAAGTGGCCTGAGTAGCATTAGTCAAAGTTGGGTCTGTGTTGTGATGTCAGACTTTCATGAAAAGATCAGATACAGGTTGAATAAAAACAAATAAACAAACAAATCATTTCATTCTGATTTGGGTCACTTCAGGCTGTAGTGTGAATGTAGTCTAAGACACCAGTCAACAGCACTGCAGAAAGCGGCACTATTGAGTAATCACAGGTCTTCCCTGGTTCGGTTTAGTAGAGTCAGATTTCTTAACCATTTTCTTACCGCCTGGTTCTGGCTGCTGCTGGTATGACTGCTAGCTGGGGACTTCCCTTTTCCCCCACTTGTGTCTCCACCACTGGAACTATTTCAGGTTCAATCACAGGTTCTGGTACTGCCACAGCTACTGCAATACACAATGAAGTCCATTACAACTGTCCCACAACAGCCAGCGCATGTGTGTCCCTCCTTTGAGACAGACAAAAGAATTAGGTCTGCGTCATTCTTCCAGAGGCCCAATTCGATTTGATTTATATTATTTGACTTCTAAAGGCAAACTCAGTCTGACTGTACAGAACCACTAGACATAACTTGGGGTATAACAACAAACCCAATTGTCACCATTACTGTGATTATGAATATTTTGTTCTTTTGATTTTGAAGTATGGCTCCCATAGGAACATCCCAATTGGGTTTTTTGTCTCTTCAGTCCGAATCCTTTGATTTTGAGTATCGGCCGATACAGAATCCTGATCCGATCATTCAAAATTACCTTTACAAAATTAGGAAGCGCGAAGAAAGAGATACAGTAGGTTCCTTACTTTTTGTTTTATTCTTTGTATACTCTTGAAATACGAACCCATGTGTCCCTGCCTCGCACTTCCAAACGGTACTATTGCCCACATAATCGGATCAAGACATCCTTAGATTCAACAAATCAATACGATTTTGTGCCTGCATAGAGATCTTCATTCTGAAAAAGAAAACCACTAGAAGTATGGAGGACCAAAACAGAATCAATTTTATTTATAAATATATAAATAATAGAAAAAATGTATGTATAAAAGAATAAATATATATTTTGTTAAGAAATAAAAGCTTAAATATATTTTTGGAGGATCAAAACTGACATAAGAATGTTTTAATAAAAGAATACATAAATAAAGGAATAAATGAAAGCATAAATCTATATTTAGTTTTTCCTTACACATGAGTTTCAGTCAAGTGATGTATATATTTTCTTTTTCATTTCCCCCAAACATGCATTTTTGTCAAGAAAAATTAATATTTTGCCTCACCTTTTTGCTTCTCTTTTCTGCTTGCTGTATTTCCGCTCGCTGTATTTCTGCGTAGTCTTTTTCTGTTGACACTCCTGTCAAGTCATATTCAATATTTTAAATAATTTTAATATTAATAATCTAATGATTTCTTCTGTAGCTTCCACATTGTGTGCCACATTGACTAGAAATCAGTGTGTAACCAATCGCTATCGACTGGTGGATTGTGGAAGGTTTGGAGTCAATCTCTGCGGTAAATGACAAACCGAACGCCACCCAGAGGCTAAAACCAGCGGGTCCTATTCTGACCCGCTCATCAAAAATTCATACATATATATATATACATTTGTCGTAGTACATTTTAAAACAGGGTAGTCTGTTTCATGTAAAAGCATGAATTACCACTTTTTTGTTATCAGTTGGTCATAAGGCAAGGCATTTATTAACATTTGTTGACAGGAGTGTCCAGTTCGGAAATTTGTTGACAATCCCTAAGTGAACCTACGAGCGTTGAGGAGGGAGCTGGAAAACGGCAGGCCGAATTTAGCGTTCATAAATCTGATCAACCTTGAGCTAAACGCCGCTTTCTCGGCGGACACTGGAATATCCAACTCAAAACTAACGTCACTGCAGTTGGTAACACATTAAAACCACTGGGATAAAGTTTGTTTTAGTCTGTGGTTGTAAAGATGGCACCAAGCGAGCTGAAAGCCCAACAAAGTCTCACGCAATGACGTTGGTTCCAAAGCTCTTTTGACCAATAGTAGAGGAGCTGGATAGCTCTCCTTATTAACATATTGATGCAGCAGAAATACAGCAAACAAAAAAAGACATAGTGGAAATACAGCAAGCAGAAAAGGAAGAAGCAAAAAAAGACAAAGCAAAATATCTATTTTTCTTGGCAAAAACGCATGTTTAGGGGAAATGAAAAAGAAAATATATACATTACTTGATGGAAACTCGTGTAAGAAAAAGGAAAAACTAAATATATATTTATGCTTTTATTTCTTATTAAAATATATATTTATGATTTTATTTATTCATGTATTTTTATTATATCAAAATATTTATGCCATTTCTTATCACAATTTACATTTATTCTTTTATTTATACAATTATTCTTTTATACATTTATTCTTTTATTTCTTATTATATCTGTTATTGTCATCCATATAGAAGGTCCTCAGAAGTGAGAACATGCAAATTTACAAAAATGCTGTGAGCCCTGATTCAGGTACAATGAGTTGATATGTTTATACCGTCCTCTGTGTCGCTGTAGATTTCAGGCTCAGAGTTGCCATTGTGGTTGACTTGTATTTCTGTGGGAACCGGCTGTGCAGGACCATCATCCAAGAACTTCTGCAGCTTCTTCTGATACAGTTCACGGGTTGAGTCTGGATAGAACAACATGGAAAGGAAATGCATCGCAAAACGAAAGTTACGTATGTAACTATGGTTCTATCAATCCCGGATGACTCCCAGAGGTTGGTGCTGAAAGCAATGAATATTCCCTTTGCGCATGCGCCGTTCGAGCAATAATATCAACGGAGTCACACCTGTGACATATCGGATGATCAGAGGCTATATAGCATGACATCATCCGAGGATCTGTTCCTACAGAATCTTCTCGCAAAACGCAATGATTCTGAGTGACAAAGAATCTCTGGCGGTCATCCGGGACTCAGAACCGTAGTTGCATATGTAACTTTCATTCCATTTCATCCCTACACCTCTAATGACTGCCAGGATGTGGAAATGCTCCTGGAAGAGTGTGCCTTCATTCCAATTGGCCGGGGCAACGCCCTGCAGCGTAGGCGTGGCAGATGACATCCACAATCCACAATGGGAGAGAAGCTGTTTGGACCGAGGACAACCTAATCTTGGGCCCTCATAACACAACAGCTGGTCTGAGCGTCTTATAGAAGCAGTGGCTGCAATATAGGCCTCCAGTGCCCTCACTGGGCACAGTAACTCAGAACTATCTCCAGCTTTCTCCGACGTAGGCTGAAAACACGCCAACCTCAATGGTTGGTTACACTGTGAATGAGAAAACACTTTAGGGTTTGGCTACAAGGTAATTCACCAGAACTATCTGAACCCCATCTGAGACATAACAGGCTGACAGAAAGAGCATGTAGCTCACTGACCCTCTTAGCTCAGACAATAGCCAACAAAAAAGCAGTTTTACATGACATCCATTTGAGGTCTGCCTGAACCAACTTCTGGAACAAATCCCGACTGATAGGAGTCCATTCTTACACAATAAGGTTGTATTTTGTCAGAATTCCTAGATTTTTGTTTGTCCACCCGTCTCTTGATGACTGACCACAAATTTTCAATGGGATTAAGATCTGGGGAGTTTCCAGGCCATGGACCCAAAATCTCTGTTTCGTTCCCAGTCAGTTATCACCAGTCAGTTATCACCTTTTCTTTATGGCCATTTTTTTCTTTTGGATGTATGTATACTTTTAGGATGAATCCTATGCAAATCTTTATAAATGAGACTTGTTTTGTTTTTATTCTTGTACATGACTTGAAAAATCATATTCACAAATGTTTCCCATCCAATCAGTTATTTTGCATATAATAATCTTCACACTTCATTGAGAATAGCAACTGACTGTAACTATGGAAGAAATTGATTCTGATCATTTGGATGAGTGAGCAACTACTTTTGGCAATATAATATACGTCAAGAATCAATTATGTTTTGACTCGTCATCTGTGGGGACAGTGCATCACCCACAACAGACATTTTGTTCTGTGCCAATTGCAGCTGGAAGAAGCACTCACCTACAATTGGCCCCACTTTCATTCCATATTTTTGCAATTTGTCTCTCAGGCTCTCATCAGAAAGTGATGTGACGTCGACTTGCTCCAGATGATGTTTGTCTGATTTCCTGGCGGCTTTCTGTGGCACAAAAGCAGACAGTTAAAACTCAAACTTAATGAAATCCCGGCACAAGTTTATTTTCATTCACAAATCATTTCATCAGCCTCTGAATGGCACGATGAAACGGAATCATTGAAACAACAACGGCAGACTATTGTTGCAACTCACCCAAAAATATTCTGATATTTTAAAATAAATATTCTAATATGGTTGCAAAAGAAAACCTTGCTTTAGCTGAACCAAAATAGATTAATTAAGTTTAGTGATTTTTGATCAAGTTGTCAATTTAACAAGCCCATATTTTTACTTCTGGCTAGGAAAAGTCCAGATGGTTTTTTTTCCACAGACACATTCTTACAATAACAATAATGAATCTCTTTGACTCCTTCCAGTCTGGTTTTCGTGCTCACCACAGCACAGAGACGGCCCTTTTAAAAGTGTTCAATGACATCCATATAAATACAGACTGTGGGAGAACCACAGTGCCGGTTCTACTGGATCTCAGTGCAGCTTTCAACACTGTTGACCACAACATTTTATTGAATCGGCTGGAGACTTGGGTCGGACTCTCCGGTCCGGTGCTACACTGGTTTGAATCCTACATAAAGAACAGGGACTTCTTTGTTTCAATCGGAAATTTCTCATTGGAGAGGTCAAAGGTCACATGTGGGGTACTCCAAGGTTCAATCCTTGGGCCCCTTCTCTTTAATATGTATATGCTCCCACTGGCCAAGGTTATAACAGGAAATAAGATCAGCTACCATAACTATGCGGATGATACACAGCTCTACATCACGATGCCACCAGGTGACTCTGAACCCATCCAAACACTGAACAGATGCTTAGAACAGATCAATGTATGGATGTGCCAAAACTTTCTCCAGCTGAACAGAAACAAAACTGAAGTTATTATCTTTGGACCGAAAGAGGAACGAAACACAGTCAATGCGCAGCTTCAGTTACTACAATTACAAACCAGCAATCAGACCCGAAACCTGGGAGTAGTGATAGACTCTGACCTGAACCTTCAGAGCCACATAAAGACAGTCACAGATTTTAATTTTAAATTGTGTAAAGCACTTCGAAATGCCTTGAATTCTTGTAAGATACAAAAACTCTGAGGTTTGAGAATCCTTGTATGATGTCGCTCTGCTAAAACTCTTAGATTTGAGAATCCATGTATGATGTTGAGGTTTGAGATGTTTTAAAATGTTTTTACTTTTTACATTTAATAATGTTTCTATCTTTTTCTAATCATTTTCAAAATCAGTCTATTTCTGTTTTCATTTTTTATTTTAAATTGTCTAAAGCACTTTGAAATGCGTTGCAGCTGAAATGTGCTATACAAATAAAATTTGATTGATGATTGATTGATTGATGGACAGCTGGATGTGGTCCAGTAGAGCTCCTGTGAATGTCTCCAACTCCTGGTGTTCAAATAAGTCCCACTCTGACTGAAACTGTCCTGCAGTTTGTTGAGTTCATCCTCAGGCCTGGTTGCAACTGTCCTTTTGGCGGCCCTGGCTCTGCATTTGAGGGGGTTTAGGTTGAGGACAGTAGGAGAAACAGATGGTCTGACTGGCTGAGGTGTGTGGCTCTGTACGTGTGCCTGATATAAACATGATCTAAAATGTTCTCTTCCCTTGTAGAACATTTCACATGTTGGTATAACTTTAGTACAGTCTTCAAGCTGCTCTTGTTAAAGACCCCTGCAATTATGTGAACACCTTTGGGTGTTCTAAACCACAACCCTTGTTTTTTGCTCAACTCTTTAGCCGGATGCACTTAAAAAGTGGTTATATTTGGCACACTTGGCTGATACATGTTTTCATTCAGATTTGATTAACTTTGGCGGGATTGAAAGTTCACAATGATCTTGTGTAAGATGAGCCAGTGGTGTGGCTTGATGGTGGTGAACTCACAGCCTCTCCTTTCTCTGCTAGACTATAGTTAGTTCTCTAGATTGAAGCCCGTCATGAATGCTCAGGCTAGTTAACATGGCTATCAATAACGGCAGGCAAATGGTTTTCATACATTTGGTCCAAACTTGGTTAATTCACAGATTTGCCAGCTTTGCGCCACCCTAGAGAAACCCTATGCAGTAAGGACCTGGTTGAATGTCTCCTCTCACAAGCAGACTGACAGAACAACTCACTGATTAAGTTATTTTCCTTTTTGAATATCTCCAAGTTCACAAAGGTGTGACTGCTTTTAATAGGCATTTTACTGAACCTACATAAAAGAACCACAGACAACATATGAATTTTATGGCCAAACCTTTGCAAAAGGAGAAGACTCAGCAAACCGCTCCTCCGAGTCGTTCACAGAGCGTTCTGTCTCCTATCAGCTAGAGCTGGCCTTTTATTTGGGAAAAGGAAGAATGTAAGAAGATAAACAGCAAGAGGCAGATGGCAAGCTCTACACACAGGTCATCAAGCCCTTTCCCTCGGGAGTGATTTCTCCACTCCCGAGGTAACAATCAGTTCTTGGTGCAAAAAGTTTTAACACAGACAAAACTAAATGAAAATCACGTCAATACTGATTAATATAAGACTGATTAATGATCCAAAGTAATAATAAATGTATGATATATAAATGTAAAAATTATAACACAAAAATCCCTAACAGCTTTGTTGAAGTCAAGCAGAATTTTACCATTCCGAACCTGTTGTAGAATGTAAATCTGTCCATGTTAGACATTAATTTAAATATACCCACTTCAGAACATACTCATTTAACTTTTACTGAAAAAGTTTTGCTACCGTTGAATCATTCAGCAGCAATCCCTCCACTGTTTGATGAGAAATGCAAAAATAGAGCAGCAAACACTGCTGAAGCACCAAAACACTGACAGTAATTCAGTGAAGTGTGGCTAACCACCAGAAATGTGAGGAAAGCCGAAGGGGAAATGCTCTGCATCAATGAGGAGTGAAGCTGTGGTTCTGTGTGTGTGAAATGGGCGGAGAGTGCAAAGCCAGATGTTCTTCCTATAGGGCAATCTAACCTGGATGTTTCATCATCACAACAGTTTTTTCTAGAGTGAAACTGTGTGCTCCCTCCTCTGCAGCCACACCCAGCTCCAATGAAGTCACATTTCTCTTTATTATCACCTTATAGAGAGTAGTCAAATGTGCAGCATGCCAGGACTTGTGGTTTCACCCTGAACTGTTTGGTAGAGTAACAATGGACTGTGTAGTTCGCCGTCACCAAGATAGAAAATATTTTCATTATTGCCATTACATATTCATATTTCACAGTGGGCTTCTTTCACAACAGTGGGACATAAAACAGGACGTATGGCAGAAGAATCAAGACTATAGCTAGACATCAGAAAAATGTCCAGAATGACTTTCTGGGATTCTTGCTCACCGATTCATTCCCACTGTAATCACACTGGCATGTAAACAGTAGGTTTCACAACATATTACAAGAAAAATAAAATAAAATCCAACATAAGGCTGGTCTTTAACTTTTAACCATATGCACAAAGAATTTCCTCAGTAAAGAGGTTTGTCTTTGCAGCTGTAATAGGATGTGTGATTGTTCTATGTTTGAACCCAAAGTTCCCTTTTTCTTCTCATATGTCATGTCATAAAGTCAATTTAAGATCTCCTTTATGTTCCATCTAGTCATAATTCTAATTAAAGATTGAATGACACCATAATGCAAGATACCTTCAATGTGTTTTAGATGGGAGTCTATAAGATTCAATTAATGCAGATTATATTGCAGATATATTGAAAGCAAATAATGACTAGGCAAAACTAACTTAGAAATTTACAACTGAAATGTATATAAAGGTCAAAATTCCTTGTAAAATGTTTCCAAATTAGAAATATCTTGAACATTTTTTAATCTAAACATTTCTTGCATTTTAAATATCTTTAACGTGCTGCCCAGTCAGAAAGACACTACTGATATCTTGATTATTTTTGCCTAATCAAAACATCCCAGAGTGTATCAATTTAGAAAGTTCAATGAAAAAGTGAAAATTGTAAAAAGAAATAAAATAAAAGTAATGCACTTTGCAGGGTTTCCTTAAATAGAAACTTTTTAAACTACTTTGACTAATTAGTTGAGTTTACTGTGAAAAATTAGGACTGTCAGATTGAATTGAAATGATTTTTGTCAAGTGCCTTGACATTTGCTGAACTGGTCCCATAGAATGGAGCCAAATACAGGACAACAGAAGAAAGTTTGGAGTCTGAAAAAAACTTGAGTGAGGAAGAGGTTCAGCTTCCAGCAGGAAAACTACCCTAAACACAAAGGAATATTCATGTGTTAGAATTTGTCCAGCCAAATTCCAGACCTCAACCCAATCAAGAATCTGTGGCAAGATGTGAAAACTGCTGTTCACAAACGCTATGCATCTAATATGTGCTTGAGCTGTTTTGCAAAGAATAGAGAAACTTTGAGCAACTAGAAGTCCAGAGATAAACTCTAAAGACACTGTTTGCTGCCGGAATTGCAGCAAATGGTGGTTCCACAAAGTTCTGACTCAGGGAGCCTGAATATTTTTGCACATCACACTTTTCAGTTTATTTGTAGAAAGTGTTTTGAATCATTTGTCATTTTTTTCCATCTCACAATTGTATTCCACTTTGTGTTCTTTCACATTAAACTCCAATAAAATATATTTGTTTGCAGTTGTAAAGTGACCAAATGTGGAACATTTCAAGGAGCATGCAAGCCACTTTATTTATCAAAGCTTCATTTTACATTGTAAATGATCATTATAAATAGTGTTCAGTGTGCAATCATTTTTACAAGATAAAAAAATATTACATCTTATAAACTTGAATTGCGTTATTCATGTCTGAGCAGAAACATGTCTACTCTTACTTCAAATGGCTTAATTTCCTAAAATTATTACCAGTAAAGAATGTGTATTTTTCTGTTTACTTGTAACTTATAAATCACTATTCACATTGAAGCATAAAGGAAAAGAGCTGGATCAGTGTCCCACCCTCTAGCATTCCTCTGTAAGTACACAGTTGCTGTTACTTCACATACTAAACAACTGACAGAGGCAATAAATCCTTTGAGCGTTTTGCCGTTTCCACACTGCTGTGTTGTCAGCTGGTGAAACCTGTCTGGTCTGTAATGTTCAGCACATCTTTTGCCAACCTTTTGGTTGCAGGTAAAATAAAATCTGCAATCTGCATCAGGAGCAACATGTAAGCAGACGTCATGTTAATTATTTCCTGATCCTGCAGGAGTAAAATTTCAAGCTAGGAGTGTTTATTGTTTTCAAACTTTTAGCCATTTCATTTATAAAGAACACTTAAAAATGTGAGAGCGGCATCACATGCAAAAAAAAATTCCTGCTGAAAACACTGCAGCATAACAATTTGCTAGAGAGGTGCACTAGTAGTCCCCACCAGCACAGAGCTTGACCAACAATGGCAACAGGTGGCTCCAAGCACACCTGGACAGTCAGCAAGTAGAGTATTTCCAGGAAAAAGAAAATAAAAAATATCCCAAAATTCTACATGAAGTGCAAATATTGGTGCAAATTATTTTCTCCTCCTTTAGGGATTTAAAACTTCTTTATCCTAAAAAGAAAATGTGAATTCTCTTTCATTTGCCTAGTTCCCATTCCTCTCTGCCAAATGTAAAGCCTAGGAAGGGTCATTTCATAAACATACAGTAGCAACATTGGACTTAGAAATAAAATTGACTGAGAAGCTCATTTGAATTTGTATTTCTGTAATACAAATTCTGTACCTGCAGGGTTCAGTGCAAGTTCCAAAAACAACTCAAACATCTCTGAGAAACAGCATCAACGTTACGCAGGTGCAAGAATGCACTATTAGATGAATATTCAGTTTTTAAATGTGAATGAAATTGAAAAAAACCCCATTAAAATGAGCAATATTACTTCAAAGTCATACATTGGCATTGTCTTGTGACTAGGCCTGTCAAGATAACAAATTTTGCTGGACGATTAATTGTCTAAAGAAATTATTGCGATAAACGATAATATTGTTTCAAGACCTCTTGACACTGATTTAATGGAAACGACTAATAATACATGCGATTTCCTGATATTTATTTTCAAAATAACACCTAACACTGGAACTGATAAACTAAATGAACAAAACAACCAAAAACAAAAATAAAATGGATTCTCAGTCTCCATTAACAAAAACGTACTTGAATAAAAACTAAACATAAAGCCAAAGTGGAAATAAATACTGCATTCAACCAAAAGAGTGCAGATTATGAAGTCTGTATTGCCCTTCAGTAATCACTAGATTTAAATCGAAAAAACGGGCACATCCGACTTCCTAATGAAATAGTTCACACTACACCATTTTTTGCCCCTATTTTCCCCTTATGACAATCTTAGATCGTTGGCCGATCTAACCGATCATCCTCCAGTGTGTGGTGTGTCATGGCAGATCGTCGTGGTTCCGATCGAAATCAGGTTTTTCACCGACTGGGAGTTTAACGCTGAATGTGACAGGTAGCCAATCAGAAAGCCGGATTCTCCTCCTGCTTTCTGAGGGGAAGTTATGGAGGAGAATCCCAAACAACTGAAAGGGCAACACGAAGTCCAACGGACATTGGAGATGATATGTGGAAACAACATTAATATTTAACATTTCGTGCAAAGAATATAGAAATGAAAAGGGGAGGAGTTGGAGCCAAATTGCTACGCAGTTGATGAACCCGGTAAGTTTTCAGCTGTTCTTCGTTAACGAGACATAAATGATTTTCATTCAGTCAGGACTTTACGCTGACTCTAGCCACATGCCTCACAGGTAGATTCTAGTAAAGCATTAATTAATGCCTGATTTTAAAATGAGTTAACTGGACTTGTAGCCATTACTTTGTGCCCATGTGGCTGGACACCACACGGCACGACGAACCCGATTGAACCGTTATACCTGGATTTATGTGGCTAATGTGTCTCTCAGGGTTTGAAAATGGGCTTGACATTAGACTAAGGAAATTAAGAAGGGAGGGTCAGTGGAGAGAACCGGAGCTGAGCCTGTTTTCCTTCAGTGTCATCAAGAGAAAGAAAAAAAGGCCGGAAGAGACGATAATTAAAATGATCTCGATAGGTTTTTTTATCGTCCAATTAATTGATTTATCGTTTATCGTGACAGGCCTACTTGTGACAAACATTTACCAAACACAGAACATGCGAAGCTAAACACATTTTGTTTCCCATAAGTCTGGTAAGAAGAGAAGTAGAAATTCTTACATCCAACACAATCAGTTTGTACCTTACTGCAGAATGAATGAATGAATGAATGAATAAAGCAGATTTGTGTTAAAGGGTTGGGAGGGTTGGGAAACACTGCAGGAAGAAGTCCTTTTATGAACATCTTTCACCCCCTGTTAGAAGTATTTTCTTCAATGGTAATATTTAGTATTTCTGTGTAAAGGTGATTTTAAATTACTTCTACATCCATCATTGACACAATTAGGTAAGAGTAGAGAAGGACTCAATTGGAAAAACTTATGATATTGAGACTGTTTAAGCTAAATTTAGAATAGTATCAAATGCAAAGCAGCTGATTTTGTTACACAAACAGACAGGTTTGAGTCAATAAAGCACTAAAACCTGTAAGTGCATTCTTCTAACAGAGCAATGAACATAAGAGTTTTCAGAAATAAAAATCTGATTCAAGTCCAGATTAATTAAATCTGATCTCCCCTCTCATTGAGTCCAGGCAGAACTCTAACAAATCCAACTGTGTAATTAGTTACTTTACTTTGTTGTAACTGAAATAGTTTCACTATCACATTTTAAATAGAGTAAATTATAACTGTAACCAGTTAAATCTTTTTAGAGTAACCAACCCAATCCTTCTGATTCCTTGGTTCATGAGTGTCCTAATGATGTCGGCACAAAATCAGCAATTTATGTTTCTCTAAAACATTTTTATATTTTGTGAAATCCTGCCTTTAAATCTAAATGTTATTACCTACTCCGGTAAAAATAAAGTGTTTCTGCAACTGGATGGGATGTGTTGAACTGGCAGCTGCAGCTGTGTTATGACAACCAGCTTCACTGAAACTGAGACCAAAGTGGGAAAGTTCTGGGAGGAAGTGAAAGCAGAACAGTGACAGTTTGATCAGATCTGTGGCCATGAAGTGATTTAGTTAGACCAGTGTTTCCCAACCCTGGTCCTCCAGGCAAACCGCCCTGCATGTTTTAGATGTTTCCCTGCTTCAGCACACATGATTTCAATTGTTGACTGATTAGGAGGGTTTTGTTGAATTGCAATCATCTGAATGGTTGATTGCATTCAGATTGAATGCAAACATCTAAAACATGCAGGTCAGTGTACCTTGAGGACCAGGGTTGGGAAACACTGGTCTAAACCAACCATCTGACATCCGGAGGCGGGGCGCAGCTGGTAGCTGGATGGGAAGAAATGGAAAAAACTTTTCGTCCCGCAAAGGCAAAGCTAGTTTAGAAATACCGTTAAGCTGATCTATGCTGTATAAAACAATTGTACAAACTGCACTCGGAGTTCTTTTCTGAGGTAAACATTTTCTCTTGGCAGTTCCATCATAAGCGATGTGAGCCCTTCTGAATATCAGTACCGTAAAAAAAAAAAAAAGTACAAGAGGCAGCTGGTTGACTCCAACACGGAGAACAAGGCTTACCCTTCCGGAGGAGCGGCTTCTGTTGGGGGCCACGACAGACGGAAGCTCCTCGTCGCTGGAGAACGCATCCAGAACTACGGCCACGGCTTTCTTCTGGTTCTGGACCGTCAGGTTCTTTAGATAAAGCTGCACATACACGTCCTTGGTCGGGTTGCCACTCGGCAGTTCCACATTGTGAGCAACAAGCTCGCTCTTTAGCTTGTCTTTGGTGAGCACAGACGGGTCGTCCAGATACTCCGGCATGTCGAGTTTAAGATGAAGGCAGAGGAGCCACACAGCCTGAGTACATTAGCTTGGCGACGGCACCGAAAGCAAAGCGACCAAGACGCGTATGTCTGCAACCTGGAGGCTCCTTGCCATAGCTCTAGGCTGGTGAACTTAAACCACGCCCCCTTGTGATCTTACTTTTCAAAGTAAAACTCACATCACATGTCATAACATAACCTAATCTTTTTCTCTGGTGACCAAATGGCTGGTTTTAATAGTTTCTGAAATCAGAATATACTCTTTCTCTCTTTGACCCTTTTCTCTCTCTCTATGGAGTATAGAGAGCCATTTGCGCCAAAATTAAATAAATAAATAAATGGGTGAAATAAATAAAAAATGAGTAAAATAAATAAAAAAAAAACGAACAAAATGAGTGAAATAAATTAAAAAAAGGTTAAATAAATAATTTATCTTTTTCATTAACCCAATTTTTTATTTCTTTTTCATTTAACCACTTTTCAATTTTCCTTTTTCATTAACCCACTTTTTTATTTATTTATTTTCCATATTATCAATTTCTCTATTTTTAATTTACCCACTTTTGAATAATCTTTTTCTATTTTGCCATTTTCCATTAATCTATTCTTTAATTTAACCCTTTTCCAATTTCTTTTTTACATTAACCCGATTTCCCATTTCCCTGTTTAATTAATCAATTTCTCACATTTCCCTTTTTTACTTACCCAGTTTTATTTTCTCAATTTTTCATTTACCCATTTTTAGATAATCTCTTTTTCTATTTTCCCATTTTTCATTAATCTATTCTTTAATTTAACCCTTTTACAATTTCTTTTTTCCATTAACCCACTTTTCCATTTCCCTATTTAATCAATTTCTCACATTTCCCTTTTTTACTTACCCAGTTTTATTTTCTCTATTTTTCATTTAACATGTGTTTGAAAAATTGTTAATTTTCCCATTTTCCAATTTCCCTTATTCATTTAGTATTTCCTTATTTTCTTATTTATCACATTCTATTTTCTATGGAGATCTCCCTTGGTAAAGAAAAGAGATATCTAAAAGAGAAACTTAAAACATTCCGCTGCGTATATACACATTCACAACAAAATTTAATTTGAAAAATTTACAGTTGCAAAAAAGTTGAAATATTGAGCAGACATTTTCCTGGCTGACAGTTCCTCATGAAAGGAACTTTGGTGACATCTTGTGGCCAAAGTGTCTATACAGGTCCACACTGCATGGTGTAGAAGTTTCATTTTTGAAAGTGTTATTTGTGATAGAGTTGAATCAACACTCACAGTATCCATCCATCCATCCATTTTCTTCCGCTTATCCGGGGTCGGGTCGCAGGGGCAGCAGCTTCAGAAGGGAGGCCCAGACTTCCCTCTCCCCAGCCACGTCAACACTCACAGTAGTTGAAATCAAATACACTTCAGTGTTAATCTACCCAACAACTAGTGTATATTGTCAAAAGTTAACACTGTGACCGTGTTAATGTAACAGAATGGTGTATACATTAACATAGAAATCTGAGTTTTGAAATACTACTGGCAGGGTATGCTGTGGTGGCATAGGGTCTTCCCCTTCTCTCACTCACTTTTTTTGTCAATTTACTACCAAATAAAAGCCACTAGAGCAATTAAAACCTTTTCCCCCAGAAACTACTGGCCATCAATAATCTCCAAATTAATTTTAAGACATTAGATGCTACAAAAACACCAGCACCATTCGCAGAATATAATTTACTTTTATTTCAAAACATCAAACAGCACTGACAGCAATATACAACAACAGTCATACATTCATGGTACTTTGCAATGAAGGTGAAGTGTGCTTTGAAAGTTCATTGGAAGCGGCCATAGATGGTCTTGTGGTCACTGATGGTGAAGTGTCTTTGGTGCTGCTCTTGTTTTCACCAATATGGAAGAGGAAGACTTTAAGCCTGGAAGGAAAAACAAGAAATATAGCAGAAAATAAATAAATATTTAGGATAATATTTAGGATAATAAATATTTTAAAAAGTAGTGTGAGCAAAACTAATCAGACTCACCTGTGTGTGTCACCGTCATAGTCATTCAAATTACTCTGGCCACCTGGTTTACAAGACAAAGCATTAAAAAATCAGAAATAATTACTAAAGAAATTAGTCAGCTTATAGAAAAAAATTTGGACAACATTAAAAGTCGTGCTAACCTGTCTGAAGAAATGTGTTGAAGTCTTCATAACAAGCTTCAGTCACCAACATGACATACTGACAAAGAAAAAACATTTTGGCAGTTTTTAGATGTGCCCCAGGTACAAAACACGAGAGTCAAATGGCTCAATTGCCTCCTCATTGTGTAAATATGTTCTCCAGAGTCCTGCTAATCACCTAATTATTGTATTCAGGTGTGGTGGTGGAGTTCTTCTTCTTCTAGTCAATTTTTACTGGCGGTTGGCAAGAAACTTTAGGACAGCATTACCGCCACCAACTGGTAAGGAGTGTGGACCCCATGACAAAAAAAAAAAAAAAAAAAAAAAAACTATATCTTCTTAAACAACTTACACTGTTTTAAGAAATAAAATAAGGCCTCATATCCTCTACTTCCTGAATCTTTTTGTAATAACTCAACAATATCAAATCTCATCTTCATAATACTAAGGTTTCTAATTAACTTGTTTCTTTGTATCAAATAGTTCCTACAACTCAATAGAACATGCTCCACTGTCTCGTCTCCCCCGCAGTCACATTTTCCTGTCTGATGTTTCCCTATCAGAAATAATGACTTATTTAGTCCAGTATGTCCGATTCTAAGCCGTGAAATAATGATCTCTTCTCTCCTTATTCTTTCTGTTCTTCTCATTTGACCAATATTCTTTTGAATTTTATATAACCACCTTCCTTTCTTTTCTTCTTCCCATAACTTTTGCCACCTCTCTCTTGTTTTTTGTTTAATTATGCTCTTTATTTCTGTCATACTATACCTAACATTAATATCTATCCTCACCCGATTAGAACTCTCTTTGGCCATTCTGTCTGCCATTTCATTACCCTTAATCCCATGATGAGCTGGAACCCAAACAAAATTTACCGTTAGCCCCATCATATTTATTCTGTAAAGTGTTTGTTGTATTTCAATTAATATATCTGGTCTACTATCTGATTTACTATTTTTCAAACTGAATAACGAAGAACTAGAATCTGAACAAATAATTGATTTTAATGGTCTTACCTCTTCCACCCATTGAACTGCTAAAAGCAAAGCAATCATTTCTCCTGTATACACTGAAACTCCATCACTGATCCTTTTTCCTACTTTAATTTGAAACTGTGGCACAATAAATGCTATCCCTACCTTACTGGCTGTATTTTTTGATGCATCTGTGTAAATTTGAATATAATTATAATATTCATTTAAGTATTCTTGTATTACATATCTATTCATATTGTTAAATTTATCTTTGTTCTTCTTTTCTAGAAAAGAAAAATCAATCTCAGCATCAGGAAGCATCCAAGGTGGAACTGCAGATAATGGAACTGCCTGACATATATCTAACTGATTTAAATTAATTTGATTAACTCTAGAGTTTATTATCCATCCAAAGCTATTTAATTGTTTCTTTTCCTTTTCCCAGCCATGTTTAAGTACTTCTAATGTTGGATGATTATTTCTTTGTCCCTGTAAATTTGACCAATAATTTAAGGATAATTGATCCCTTCTAAGTTTAAGAGGCATTTCTCCCATTTCAACCTGTAATGCTGCTGTTGAAGATGTTTGAAAAGCACCAGTACATAGTCTTAAAGCCTGATGTTGAATACTATTTAGCTTATGGAGGTTTGAATCTGCTGCTGAATTATAAACTATACATCCATAATCCAAGACTGACCTAATTAACCCAGTGTAAATTGCTTTTAATGATTTTCTATCAGCTCCCCACTCTGTTCCAACTAAACACCTCATAATATTTAATACTTTCCTACATTTATCAATTATTTTCTTGATATGCACTCCCCATGTCATTCTTTCATCAAACCACATTCCAAGAAATTTAAATTGTTTAACTCTTTCTAAATCATGTCCATATAATTTTAATTTAATTTTTCCATCAACTCTTTTCCTTGTAAAAAACATTATTTTAGTTTTCTCTACAGAAAGTTTTAAACCCCATTTAAACGACCATTTTTCTACAGCTAAAATTGCTCCCTGAAGCTTTTTAACAATAAATTCTAAATTTTTTCCTCTTTTCCACATTGCCCCATCATCAGCAAAAAGTGAAACTCCCATTCCACCGTCTACTTCTTTAAACATATCATTAATTACCACTGAAAACAATAACGGACTTACTATACTACCCTGTGGTGTCCCATTTTCTATATTCATACTCTCAGAATAATCCTTCCCTATCCTCACTTGTATTTGTCTTCCTTCTAGAAAATTTTTGACCCATCTAAACATATGCCCATTTATACCCATTCTTCTCATTTTAATTAATAGCCCTTCCCTCCACATCATATCATAAGCTCGCTCAATATCAAAAAATATTGCCACAACACTCTCTTTATTCACTTGAGCCTTTCTAATTTCATGCTCTAAACATAAAACTGCATCCATTGTACTTCTCCCTCTCCTGAAACCACTCTGATATGATGTTATAAGTCCCTTCTTTTCCATATAATATATTAATCTTTCATTTATCATTCTCTCCATTATCTTACATACATTGGATGTTAATGCTATCGGCCGATAATTTTCTGGTTTGGATTCATCTTTCCCTGGTTTTCGGATTGGAATAATCACTGCTTCCTTCCAACTTTTTGGTAGTTCCCCATCCTCCCATATCCTGTTATATAATTCTAATAAAATACTTTTAGAAGATTCACTTAAATTACTAATCATAACATAGCAAATTTGGTCTTTTCCTGGAGCTGATAGCTTACATTTTTTGAGTGCCCTATTTAGTTCATTTATTGTAAAATACATATTCAATGGATCATTTGTATCTTCCATTTGTTGCAATAAATTCTTGTTCTCCAATATTGTCTTTTGCCTTTCTTTTTTCCCTTCTTCACTAATATTTTCAGAACTATGAATTTTAACAAAAGTCTTTGCTAACATTTTTGCCTTTTCTCTATCAGTAACTGCGGTTATTTCTCCATCATTTAGTATTGGACATCCACTTACTCTCTTAATCCCATTCATCCTTTTAATTGTTGTCCAGACCTTAGAAATAGCTGTCTCTTTCCCTATTGAATTACAAAAACTTCTCCAATAATCTCTTTTTGCATTTTTAATAATCCTCCTTACATTTGCTTGCAATTTCTTGTATTCATTCAGATTTTGAAAATTATGATTTCTTTTTAATAATTTGAATGCTTTATTTCGTTTCTTTATAACTTTAGTACATTCTGATGTCCACCAGGGCACCATCCTTCTGTCTCTTCTCCCGCCTTCCTTCCTTATAGCTTGATCAGCTGCTTCATAAACAGCATTACTTATAGAAGTATTTAAATCATCAATACTACTGTTCATGTCTACCTTTAACATTTTTATTTCACTATTTTCCCTAAATTTTCCCCAGTCTGCGGACCTAAAAGACCACTTCTTTATTCCTTTTATACAATACCTCTCTATATTTAACTTTACTTCAATCCTAATAGGATAATGATCACTTCCTATAGTTGTTTTATTTAAAACTTGCCACAAACAAACACCTGCTAATGAATTTGAAACTAATGTTAAATCAATTGCTGATTCTGTATTATCTCTAAAATTAATTCTGGTCCCACTTCCATCATTAAACATACTAAATTATTAACATCCATTATTTCTTCTATTATATCCCCATTTTGATCATTATAATGACTCCACAAAGAGCTATGCCCATTAAAATCCCCACACCAAATAACTTTACCCTCTAAAAATACCCCAATTTCCTCCATTAAATCTAATGATAGTCTTTTACATGGATTATAAAAGTTAATTATTTTAAATCTTCCATTTACTGTCCAGATTTCAATAACAATATATTCTAACTCTCTTCCTTTAGCTAATAATCTAAATTGAATTCCTTGTTTAATAAATATTATACATCCTCCTCCAGATCCTCCCTCTCTGTCTCTTCGAATGTTTTCATATCCTTTTATAACAAAATCAAGATTTGGTTTAAGCCATGTTTCTTGAATACATATAATATCTAGATCATCTTTACAATCTCTAATAAATCCTTTAAACTCCTGTCCATTTGCAATAAGGCTTCTAGCGTTCCATTGAAAGATAATCAGTTTTTATCTTCCTGACCTCCGACCTTTCCTTCTGCTCCTAACCTTGTATTTATGTGTTCCCAAGATATGTCCTTAATACCAAAAAACCTCTCTGCCCCTTTCACAATTATTTTGATTTTCTCTGTTTTGTGCTTAACTTGATCTGTACAATTAATTACATATGCAATGAACAACAGAATCTTTTCAACTGTTAACCCAGTTTCAGTTCCACTCTGTTTCTGTTCTGTTGTTGGATTCGGTTGAACTTTCCTTATAATTTCCTTAGGTTTCACTCTTTTAACAGCTTCAGCATAACTTATATTATTAGTAGCTTTGACTTGTTCAATTTCCATTGCTTTCCTTCTGACTTCACATCCTCCATAAGTCACCCTGTGTTGTCCTCCACAATTACAACACTTATCCTTCCCATTTCTACATTCATCATAATTATGCTCTCCTCCACACTTTGGACATCTTTGTTTTCCCCTACATGCTGCTGCAATGTGTCCATATCTCTGACATTTGTAACACCTGAGAGGAGGAGGGATATATGGCCTTACAGGAAAGCACATACACCCGACTCTGACCCTTTCAGGAAGACCTTGTGTTTTAAACTCCAACATTACTGAGAGGCTTTCCACTCTTTCACCTTCAACTGTTCTCATCAATCTTTTGATTTTACTTACTTCACCCCCATTAATACTGTGTCTAAGTTTTTCTAGATCTTCTCCCACTGGGATACCTGTGATCACCCCTCTTACTACTTTATCGTCTCCCAAAATCTTTACCTCGGTAATCAGTTTTTTACAAATACTTTGGGCGTTCATCACCTTGTTTTTCTGTTCTTCGTTCCTCACTGTGATCAACAGATTCCCATCTCTCAGAGTCTTAGCAAGTGTCAGCTCTCCAAATTTCTTTTTTAATTCTCTTGATAAAGCTAGCGGACCAAGTTGTATTCCTTCATCCTCCTTCCTAAATCTTATGATCAATTTCGTTTCCTGCCCACCGATCCTCTTGCAAACTGCGTTATTTTCATCTGAACTATTTTCTTCTAGGCTCCGTTTGCTCCTTTGTGTCTCCAACAACCTTTCTTCTTTTCTACTTCGTTCTCTTTCTAATCCTCTACTCCCACGTACTGGAGTCCATTCACCAAAATCCATTTCATCATCTCCCTCATCCTCTACTTGAGTCGCCATAACAGTCCAGTCACAAACCAGTTTATGCCAACCGCCAAGATCAGCTATTTTTGTGTCACTTCTGCTCCGTCAACTCCGCGACCTTCTGGCGTCCCGAACAGCAGCAGCCAACGCCCTTCCGCCCTCCCTGGTGGTGGAGTTTGACACCTTTGGCTTAGATCAAGCCAACTATCCAGCACAGACACTCCCCCATTTTGCAGTCTCCAGCCAAAAACTTAAAGAAAACGACCCGCAGCTAAATAATGCTAATTCAAATGACCTCCATATTTTCCTGACTGTTTCAATGTTAGGTTAAGATAATATACAGTCATATATACTGTGATATCCAAACAAATAAACATACGTTAAACAAACTGTGCATATGAATCAATACTCGTGTAAACGGAAAAATAATGCCTCCATAAGAAATAGTCAAAAATATGACAATTTTAACATGGAACTTACCTTGTTATAATAAGCTCCAGACAAGACGCCATACTGCTGCCTCCGCTCCTCAGGCAAACATGCGACGCATAGACGGCGTGGGACGGAGGGTGGGGCTAATAACTGGGGGCGGGGCTAATTACCGGGGGGCGGGGCTAATGACCGGGTCCAAATAATAAAGCTCATGATAATTATTTAACTTTACAACATAGACATGCCCGCAACAGCGGAGCTAACAACTTTCACCACCACAGAGAGCAACTATGTCATTTTGAAGTCCATCTGACATGAAGTACAACAAACCAAGAGAAGAACAGAAACAAGAGGCTACTGGTGAAACAACACAAATTCAAAACATGTTAACGTTCCGTAGCTTTAGTTAGTTTGCCATTTGTTACCTGATGACGATGTTGGCTTTACCAAGCTTTACCCAGAATACACCTGGAGAAAATAAGGACGATGGTTCCGCAAGGAACCATCTTAGGTCCGGTCCTTTTCAGTTTGTATGTTAATAGTCTTCCTCACATTTGTCCTGAAGTCAATCTGCAAATGTATGCTGATGACACCATTGTTTATACATCGGAAAAAAGCGGTACTGTTGTCAGTGAAAAACTTCAGAGCAATTTACAGAGATTATCAACATGGCTAAAGGACTCTTGCTTAACTCTCAATACAAACAAAACAAAGTGCATTTGCTTTTCAATTAAGAAAACCTCATTACAGTCTTTGAATATTCAGATCAATGGGGACCCTATTGAACAAGTATCACAAGAAAAATATTTAGGAATAATTCTGGATGCTCAGTTAACTTTCAAGAGCCATGTTGATAAAATCTGCAAAACTGTTAGATCAAATATAAACTGTTTTAAAATTATTAGACATTGTTTGACACTTCACTGTGCAGAGATGTTTATGAACTCACTGATCCTCTCACATTTTATCTATGGAGCTACTGTCTGGTCTCAGACTAATCAAACTACTCTCAAACCACTAGCAAGTCTTTATAATCGGGCCTTAAAGGTTTTATATCAAAAGCCGATTAGATTCCATCATTGTCGTATTTTGGCTAAATTTGGCATTTTGGATTTTACAAATTTTCTAAATTATAACGTTTTAAAAATGATTTTTAAGTGTTTAAATGGACTAGCACCAATACCATTAAGCGATTGCATACAGAGACTGCAGGGCAATAGCAGAGCTACCAGAGCAGCTTTGGAGGGAAATTGTAAGGTCCCCTTTCGAAGAACCACTTTTGCTCAAAGTGCACTGTCTGTGAGAGGATCTGCAGCTTGGAACTCACTTCCTGTTCACTTAAAGTCTGCAATCAATTTTAGTATGTTCAAAAATCAAACAAAACTCTGGTTATGTCAAAAAAACAGACCTGTACTCATTTTTAATTTTTTTACACTTCTCTGTTAGTATACATTATGTTGTGTTATTTCAAATGATTTCTCTTCAATTTTTAGAGTTATTTATTTATTTATTTTTTTAAAAAAAGCCCATCTAGGGACAAGTGTTGCGAATTAGCTGTTGCTATTGCACTGTGATGCTAACATGGGACTGCTGTTTCATTCAGTTTGTCTATGTAAATGTGTGTCTATCCCTATCAAATAAACTTTAAAAAAAAAAAAAAAAAAAAAAAAAAAAAAAAAAAAAAAAAAAAAAAGTTTAGTGTGTCATAAAGTCAAATATAAGAGTGAAAAATAAAGCCAGTCATGTGGCACAACATTTTATTCACTATTTTACACCCACTATGTCAGTCTGGTAAAGTATTTAGCAACCATGAATCAACAATGGGGCACCCTACTAATATAAGCTATCTAAATCAACAGAGTAAGTGTTGAGTTAGAAATCAACACTGAAATCAACACTGGACCAACTTTTTGGAACTCTTTAGGGAATCTAACACTTAACTAACACTATTGGTGAGTAACATGTTCTCCTGAACATGTTACTCACCAATACTCATGTTATTGGTGAGTAACACCGTATTTATAACATTCCACACTTTCACTGGAAATCTGACACTTCTGAGGGAATATGCTTTTGTTTTCAATGCTATCGAGTCTGGTGTTATAATGCTTCTTATAACACCTCTGTACCTCCACTATGTCTGGACCCTCCTCTCACTAGCATTAGCCAAATGTGTCAATGCACATCGTTAACAGCAAGAAACAACCGCAAAATAGATGCCTTATTAATGTTAATTGTCTCTAATCTAAATGTAATCTCCTAGAATAACCTTGCTTCAGAACAGAACTGGAAGAAAATCTGGTGTTTTCTGTCTAAATATTTGATCACGGTCAAAGAAGTATCTTTTAAGATAATCAATTTTATACCTGCAATTTTTTTCTCCAATGATACAAAAAGAACATTGACACAAACTGCTTATTCTGCCCACTCTATCAAGAAGATCTGACATTTATTCTGGTCCTGTCTCATGTATTTTCTGGAAAGACATTTGCACATTTATTTCGCAAAACATTCTCACCAACTTTCCCCTCACTATATTGTTTGGACTTTTTCTTATCATACCAAAAAGTTAAATTAATTCATTGCAAAATATCATATGCATGAATAAAAAATTTAAATAACAAACCTTCCTTCTGAATATTTAAATATTTATTCAAACGATATATTACAACACTTTAACATCCAAAAATACCAAAGCCATTAAAATAATTGATAGGTGTACTTACTTCAATTTATTATTGTTTTCTAAATCTATGTATGTTTGCTATATAACACTCTGGCATATTGTATTGTTTCAATTCAAAACATGTTTTGATAATGAATTTGCTCCTTTGTCAACCCATTATTATTGTTCAACCCAGCGCACCCCAAATCTAGCATCTTTCAAAATAAAAGCTTATTTCCGGTTCGAAAGGCTATCAAAGTAAAAGACTTTCGTTATAACTAAGACTAAGGCTATGTAAATGAAAAGAGTTAATAAATTGAGTTTTTGTTGTTGTTGTTTTAACTAAGAAAACAGTAAAACACATCTTTTTAAATGATATTTCACATGTGATTTTTCAAAAGTTATCTAATTCAACCGACTAATTTCAGTTAATATTAATGTATGTAACTGGCTGAGCTCACTTAAAACCATCAGAAGTGAGTGATATGAAATTGTTGACAATATTATTCACGACAGATTTAATTTGAAAAACATGTTACCGGAAGGAAGTGTTAACCTTGTAGTGTCTGACGGGGCACACCGGGCTATTTCATTGCTACGGCAGTGTAGCCGCGTTGCACGTTGCTAGTTAGTTGCAATGTTGTAGCTATTAGCACGGCAGTCATTCCTTTGCTGGGACGTTTACATTGATTAATTCTTAATCCTAAGCTATAGTTTGGCTTTGAACAGCTGTCAACAGAAAATTACCAACGAATCATTCGCTTTGTTGTAGTTTTGTGTTTCTACTTGCCCATTTTTCTATTCATCTTGCTAGCTTGCTAGTTAGCCATATCTTAACGTTTCCTTCCTTTGAGCGAGCTTTCTTGTGTCCGGCTGGAGACCATGGCAATGAGACAAACGCCTCTTACCTGCTCCGGGCACACCCGGCCTGTGGTTGACCTGGCCTTCAGTGGAATTACTCCCTATGGATACTTTCTCATCAGCGCCTGCAAAGGTGAGGATTCTTTAAAAGGTCTTGTTTACTAAGCTGTTATACTATCTGATGACTAAAATCAAGCTTGATGACAGAGTATACTGCCTGCCTTATTTCACAACAATCCAAATTTTAGTTTGTATTTATTCAAATTACAGTTTTGTATTTCTAAAATTCATATTTGTAGTTTTGATTTAATTAACCTAAACCTGCTGTTGCAAAGATTCAAATGAAACTTCTAAGTTTGTGGTTTGGCTATTTTTACTAACAGTTTAAGGCTGTATCCCGTTTCCAAGAGTTATTTCTACCCTTTACTTTGCCTTCTTCCTCTACCTGTTGATTACTGATTCAGATTCAGGAAATGGTTGAACCTTCCGACTGATTAACGGAGCATTACCTTAAGAATAGAATCTGATATACACTAGGAAAAATAAGTATTTGACATATCGCCATATGTTTTTAAGTTTTCCCCGTGCAAAAAGAAGGGAGGGGGTTGTAATTTTCATCATAGGTCCACCAATTTGTACCTATGAGACAGAATTATAAAAACCCTGCAGATTCACCAGGAATATAATTTGGGAGTAATTATTTAATTCTGTTAAATAAATATTTGCAGGGCTCTAGATTAACTTAAAAATAAACTCAAAAATCCCATAAACAACAGTTTTACAGGATTTTTAGTCTATGTTTAAAGGTGATGTTGACTTGTAAATAATGAGCTATTTATTTGTTGTCTTATAAACAAAGTTATTTATTTGAAGCAGAATTAAAACGGGTAACTTACTACAAAAGTGGTAAGTGGTTCAAGAAGCTTAAATTTAAATTTAAACATCTCAAGATAAAATAAATATGTAAAATTATGAAGCAAAATCAAAAATTTTTCTTCTGAAGAATTAAACTGGACTTGAACTTGGTGAAGAGAAGCTTTTCTGCACGGTTAAACTTGATCACCTGGGGTTGTTCAGTGTATTTTCGTTATGCATTTATGTGAGTGAATGAATTAATATGCTTTTTTTGTGCCCTATGACATGTCTGACATGTTGAGAGTTGGTGATGTATAAATAAACTGAAACAAATAGGTCTATCACAATAACACATTTTGCTGCATGATATATCAATCCTTCTATCCATTTTCTAACACCCTTGTCCCTTAGTGGGGTCAGGAGGGTTGCTGGTGCCTATATCCAGCTAACGTTCTGGGCGAGAGGTGGGGTCACCCTGGACAGGTCCAACACAGGACAAACAACCATGCACACACTCACACCTAGGGACAATTTAGACAGACCAATTGACCTAACAGTCATGGTTTTGGACTGTGGGAGGAAACCGGAGTACCTGGAGAAAACCCATGCATGCACAGGGAGAACATGCAAACTCCATGCAGAAAGACTGGGGCCGGGAATCGAACCCAGAACCCCAGAACTTTCTTGCTGCAAGGCAACAGCTCTACCAACTGCACCACTGTGCAGCCCTGCATGATATATATTTTAAATATATTGAAAATGCAAAGTTTCTCTCTCAAAACGCAATAATCATTTTAATTTTAAGGAACACTTGACTCTAGAATTGGAAGATATTTGAAATATCCAAAGTAAAAACCACAACCAGTAAATATTAATAAAAAAAGAATAAAAAAAACACACACACATCCAAAACCATAAATAAAATGCATTAACTCTCTGTAAACAGCGTTGCCCTTCAAAAAATATTAATCAAAATAGAAATCGTTGCGTTCATTTTGATTTATTATGTGATTAATTGTGTATTTTGACATACTTATTACTGAATTAAGCCTGAACTCCTGGCTTAATTCTAGCAGTGAACTCCTGTAGGTTAAGAGCTAAGAATACTAACCAACTAAGGTTTAGCTCAAATCTATTTGTTAATAATTCTGTCTTTCAAGTCTTTTCTTGTTTATTTTTTCTCACTGTCAGATGGCAAGCCCATGTTGCGCCAGGGGGACACAGGAGACTGGATCGGAACGTTTCTGGGTCACAAAGGTGCTGTCTGGGGAGCCACTCTGAACACAGACGCCACCAAGGCAGCTACTGCTGCTGCTGACTTCACAGCGTGAGTTGGGGAATTATTTTAATGCCTGGATTCAACAAAGTAGCTGAGTTGTGTGTAGCTGACTCACTGTGCTTGTTTTGGTTTTTCTGTTCAAAGGGAGATTTTTGAGGCACTTCTAAAATGTTTGTTGTTGGGGTTTTTGGGTCAGCTGGAGTTAAGCTGAACAGACTTTTCACTACTTTTGAAGTCTTCAAAGATTTTCAAAACATGTGGTCTTGACACTAGCTGGCCAGATTCATTATATTTCTTTCCTGTAGTAAAAGAGTGATGGACCTGCTGATTACTTGCAGAAAATGGTGGATTGGTGCATTTAAATTGCTAGAGTGACATTTCGAGGTTGATGTCAGTAAAGAAGAACATACTCAGAATGTGGACAAACCATATTTCTGTTTTACTCCACCATAAAATGAATTAAATATTAAATTAGATAGCATTAAATAGCAGTGGTTTCCCCAGAAAACCTGTTAAGCCTGGTAGTAGAGGCGTTAGGGCAGTTCACCAGCGGCCCACCATATTGTGTTAAAAAATGTTCAGTCACAAAAATTCAGAGGTGCATGAGCAGGTGTCATAATTTTGAAATAATACCATGTGAAGCCAAGAGGCAGGTGTAGGGACAGCGCCCTCTTCAATGCATCTACTAAACCTTGCATTGGATTAAACTTAGTTTAATCCGTCTTTACTGTCACTGTTCCTAGTGTATAAAATAAAAGATGCTTAGCTTGGTGGGGGTGAAGTAAAGCTTGGTGCCCCCCCAGGCTTATAATACATGAGAAAAACGCTCAATACATTAAGTTTTTTGTACAAGTGAAATTTCTCAAATGAAAATTTTATTTGGACAGTCCTGTTTTTTTTTAAATTTTTTTAGGGCCTACATGAAAAAAAATACATGTGTATTGTGTAAAAGTAATACACCAGAGGAGCACCCAAAGGCGACCAACTGGAGGAAGTGCAGAGATAATTTCTCTGGTGGGAAAATCTGTAAAATGCTCTCCACAGATTCAGTCTTTAAAAGTCCTATCTGCAGTTTCCAAAGGCTGTGTTTCCTACAAGGTTTGCAGAAAACACAGCAAAATTTGTTGATTAGACTAAAATGTACTTCAAATCCTCTTCACAATAGTACATGGTAGTGGCAGCATCATGCTGTGGAGACACTTACCTAGGAATTCTTTGTGGTTGCAATGTATATATAAAAAAGGCTGAGTGTTGAAAATCACACAGATAAGTTTTGTGTAGCTCCATCACTGCATCAGGTTTCACCCCACGCTTCCTTCTGTTTCAAAGTTTCTGTTTAGATTCTGTTTTTATCTCTTAGATTAGTTTTATTTTGAAGTGAATCGGCACCTAGCCACTTCCTCTGTGGTTTTGCAGGAAGGTTTGGGATGCTGTAAGCGGAGACGAGGTCCTCTCACTGGCACACAAACACATCGTCAAGTCTGTCAACTTTACTCAGGTTAGTTCAGTATCTGTGTGTTCTCACTGCTGATATTTTACTGCAACCTGCAATATACCCGTGATTGCTTTGATACAGACTTTAAAACAAAACTTGTATGGGTTAAACTGTATGATATAGGTGCAAATACAGTTATGGTACCTTTTTAGATTTTTTTAGATAGAAATATAAAATATTGTGCGTAATGGGTAACCCACTCTTTATTTCTTTAAAGTTTCTCTTCAAACAGAATTGACTTCCTGTAATCCTTGAAAGGTGCCTTCATCAGTAGTATTCTAGTCTGTCTAAGGCCATGTG
Organism: Poecilia picta; assembly: GCA_033032245.1. NCBI lineage: Eukaryota > Metazoa > Chordata > Actinopteri > Cyprinodontiformes > Poeciliidae > Poecilia > Poecilia picta. Next base: position 17,866,082 of record CM065375.1, read on the forward strand.
ATATTTTCTAAGGGATATTGTCTTATTTTTCTGTGACAATTTTCTGCTCACCAGAGGACTGTTTAAGCTGGGATTTTCTGGCTCTCCTGGCTTAATTAAGCCTCAATTACGATGGTGATTTATCCTGTACAGCTTGCCTGCTCCAGACCAGGCTAACAGCCAAGCTTAGTTAAGCCTGGAGCCTTACCCGTTCGGTCAGCAGTCACACTGATTATAAACTGGCGTTTTAACTTGACTAATCCTCCATCTAAAGATGTTTGGTGTGAGGTATGGCATACTTAGTTTATCTAGCATCGGCGTAGCATCAGAAAATCTGTGATCGATTTCATTGGTCTGTTGAAGAAATCTGTGGATGCGCATTCATCTGAATTACTTCAGCCTGACTCCAAATAGCTGCACCTCCTCAGCCTGGTTTGGTCTTTATGAAGATGATAGTCAGGATGAACTGATTCTATGTGAAGCCTGGCTTTGTCTCTTATCTTAGATTTCTTAATCCTACTTTTGTCAAACAGCCCTCTGTTTAACTTACATGTGACAGACCTGAGGTAAACTACTATGTCCACTAAATGACCTGCCTCTTTTCTTCAGGACAGCAATTGTCTGTTGACTGGAGGAAATGATAAGCTGCTGCGCATCTACGATCTTAGCAAACCTGATGCTGGTAAGTCAGCCTGTAGGAAAAGAAACATGGAGATGATCCCTTCTTTACTGCTTTGCTTCTCTTGCAAAGTGGCAGCCTTGATTTTTATGAGTTGAAAAGTCCAACAGTATAAGTGTTCCAACGTATGTTAGATAACATAAAATAAAGAATAAGACTTAACATAATGATTGAAAATTTAGAACTTCTTAGTAACTAAAACAGTATTTATTTTGACTAGCTAGATGGTAAATGTGTCAGTTTAAACTATTGCTTTATTACAGTGTTTAGTTTGGGAGACTTCGCTGTGGCTATTGGAATAAAGATACTGAATAGTTTGAACTAATAATAACCCACTGTCAATCAAATGTCCTGACTAACAAATCAAATGCATCCTTTCAGAGGAGAAAGGAGCTGGCTGTGATCTTACATACTGGCTTATCTCTAAACCCTGATTTACAGGATTGCTCATGAGACTCAAAACGAGAGCAGGGTTGACAAACCAGACATACCATACCATACCAACTTTATTTATAAAGCACTTTAAAACAACCATATCTGATACAAAGTACTGTACATTAAAACACAACATAACAATAAAAATAAAAATAAATAATAAAATTCTTACAGTTTAAAAACAAACATACAATTTTGATCCCACTCGAGTAGAAAACCAAGTAAAATAGATGGGTTTTAAGACGAGCCTTAAAAGTGGGCACTCAAAGTAGATTGCAAGCTTTTAAATGTCAAAATAATAAATGTATTATTTTAACATTAGAATCACTTTTTTCTTTTTCTTTATTCAGCCAATCTGTTTATTGTATATTGCGTCACTCTACTGTTCTCACATCTGATTGGCTCATGATATTTAATTGTCCTGTGATGTTGGTTTGTGTCATGTACTGATGTATAAGCCAAGTTACACAGAGTCATTTGGCTAGAACTGCAATCTGCCGAGAGTACAACAACAGAAGAAGGCAGATGGCGTTCTGAAGATCCTTAAACCATCCTCCACTGGAAAGAGAGAAGAGCCGAGCTGAACAAGATGGCTGTTAATGTTAATTCAGTATTTGGAAGCGTGGCCAACACAGATTGAACAGCTTCATTCACTTCCTCCGCTGCTATTGCCGAAACTACAGGCAGACTATAATTCTAAAACGGAGCAGAAAATCAATGTCAGTGTTCATAACTTCTCCTTCTGTTCATTAAATGTAGAAATTTTAGTTTAGGAATCCACTGCAGAGGGATAAAGCCCAGACTGAACTGTGAAGACATTAGAATTGAGTGGGATAGCATTAGAAGGCAATGCCAGGTAAACATAATGTCTATTTTTGCATTAAAAAGACAACAGACTATTGACAGATAGACATGCAATACCAGCAAAAATCTTCCAGTGTCCCAGACTTCTCCAGCTGGGTCGGAGGTCGGTGCAGGAGGTAGTTATTCACCTCAAGACCAGACTGGTAGGCAAGTCTTCACCAGGACGTCACCAGGGGCTGTAAATGGCTGAACACCAGCCTGTTGACAGTCTTTATCAGATGTGAAGTCAGGCCACCGGTCCCTAGTTGCTGAGGTCTTTAGGATGTTTAGTCTCTTGTAGCCGTTCCACACAGGAGGTCTTCCACAGCTTCAGGCTAAACATATATTCTATGATGCCACTATGTTGATCTGCACAGCACATCAAGAGCCTGGACCTGATGCCATTTGGACCTGCAGCCTAGCATAGCATCATTGATAACTACCACATAACATGCCATCCATCCATTTTCTTTACACTCCTGTCCTTATCCAGGCTAACGTGCCTCTCATGCCTGGCAGGTGACAGTCAGACGTGTCCAGTGTGACTGACGACAGACCAGACAGGTCGCCAGTCTGTCGCAGGGCAACACAGAGACACACAGGACAAACAACCATGCACACACCCACACCTAGGGACAATTTGGAGAGGCCAATTAACTTCACAGTCATGTTTTTCCACTGTGGGAGGAAATCGGAGTACCCAGAGAAAACCCACACATGGGGGAGAACATGCAAACTCCATGCAGAAAGACCAGGGCCGGGAATCGAACCCAGAACCTTCTTGCTGCAAGGCAACAGCTCTACCAACTGCGCCACAGCCTCTACCACATTACGTGCCATCTATAATGTAGAACCGTATGCCTTCTACTGTGCTTGTGTCAGAAGAAAAACGTCCTGTATCTAAAGCTCAGCAAATGAAACCTATTGTTTCCTCCTGTAAGTAGCAGTGATGTTAAGCTAGCCAGGCTGACCATTGACCTGGCTGCTTGTGTGTGTTGTAGCTCCTCAGGAGATTGCAGGTCACAGCTCAGCCATAAAGAAGTCTCTGTGGTGCAACAACGACAGTCAGATCCTCTCTGCTGCTGAAGATAAAACTGTCAGGTTTGTATTTTGTCTTCTCATGGAGACTTCTTCTGCTACATGTTGCTTGGTGTCAGACTTGTACTTTCAGCCAGACTCTGGTTGCATATTGACTGCTAACCTGTCAAACACTTCAGTGCTGGGAAACAATTGGAGATTGGAAACTGTGTGTGTGTCCAGGCTCTGGGACAGTAGATCCATGGAAGAAGTAAAGACTCTCACATTTGACACGTCTGTGAGCAGCATGGAGTATCTTGCTGATGGAGAGATACTTGTGATAACGTATGGAAAGACCATAGCTTTCTACAACGCTCTGAGGTACTGCTACCCTCTCACCATGGTCACTTAATGCTTCACAAGTACATCCATGTTGTTTCCTCTCCTAGCTGAAGCAGTGTGCTGAAGGGGTGGAAGGTTTCCTCCAGAAAACTTGCTAAGCCCATTGTCAGTTGGTCATCCAGTGACCCATTGTATTGTTGAGCTAAACAATGTTTAAAGTTGACAAGAATTTTGAAAATATAACTTGATAAATGTGTTATTAAAAGATTGGAAGATTAACACCTGAACACCAGCTATAAAGCCTTAAAACTATTTAAATAAATAAACAATGCTGATCCTGGTGGGAGCACAATCAAAGCCTGGTGGTCCACCAGTCTTATAATACACTGGGAGCAGACCTGAGGTGTGTGATGTAGCCAAGTAATGATGCCATGATACATTTTTAAATACCTGTAATATCACAGACGATATTCCACAATAATGCAATAAAAATATTCTGCTTTTTTATTGCAGTTGACCAAAAAATATTTTTATTTATTATATATATATATATATATATATATATACAGTATATACAGTATATGTATAAAATCACACAATGAATCTAGTGTATCAAGGGAAATATAACATAAATGAATAAATACAAACAAATTTTGACTCCAGTCCTGCAGTGTGGTTTGCATTGCTTTACCAACAATGAGCCACTGATTTAAATGTTAGTTAGCAGACATTACTTTAGCAGCTAGCTTCTTCTCTGTTTCTGAGTAATTGTCATATTTTTGGGTTTCCAGGATGCGCAAGGATACGGTGTGGACAGGACAGACAGAAAATGTTTTCCTGTTTCATGTAACTCAATGGCCCTGAGCCTTGCGCTAAGCTTCCAGTTATTTATATATTTCTTGAGATGCCGTCTGTGTTTCAGAATGGTTTTTTTCATTGACTGGTTTATTCTGTCTGTGTGGAGAAAGGAGCTGATCTGATGCACAGCTAAGTATGGAAGAGCCCTACCTAGCCAGGTAGCTGTGGGTACAGGAGCTGCAGCTAACTCACAGCATTCTGTATATCCTTCCCTTCTCACAAGTATCAGCTAATCCTGTAAAATTCAGGCCAGTTCAGTCTGTAAAACAGCTGACCAGCTGCTTCTTTGTTTAATGGCGGTTTGCCATTAGGAACCATTACCATATAGCGCCTCGCGCTGCACAGGTTAGGCCCAGTTAAATGACGTCATCATTTGATATTGCTGTATGTTTTTTTTCACCGGTGTCAACAATTCACTGAACACCCCTGGTGTGCTGTTGAGTAAACTTCCAGCATTTTTCACAGGTTGATGTTCATTCTGACTTCTGCATTTTTTTCTTGGTCTAGTGCAGTGGTTCTTAACCTGGGTTCGAGCAAACCCCAGAGGTTTGGTGAGTCGGTCTCAGGGGTTCGGCGGAGCCTCTGCCGCGGAGGTAAAGACACACTTGTGTAAAGTCGTGATGACGCCCCGCTTTGCCATCACTTGCTGCTGAGGATCACGTTACATTGCTTACCCAATCAGAGCTGCGGAGGAGCCCTGATTGGAGGAGCTCCACTCTCAGCATGGATTTGAACTTGTGTCTTTAATTACTTCAGCAAAGCTCACAGTTTTTACCAAATTCTGTAGCTTTCAGTGTACTTCTAAATCTGCTCCTTAGTCGCATCTTTTCGAGGTTGCTACTGCCTCTGGTGGCGTGGGGTGGTAACACAACTAATGTAATTACATTACTAAATCATAATATCGCAGTCTTTATTATTTATTATTAATTTTTCATTATCTTAAGAATGTAGAGCTAATTAAATGATCTAAATAAAACCTTAAAGTGGTTCCAGTTTCTCTCGATGGTCAACCTGTTGAAACTGTGGCAAATTTTAAATACCTTGGGTCATTCCTGGACAGTCAGCTCAACTTTGCTGAAAACACTGATTACATTTTGAAGAACTGTTCTCAGAGACTCTACCTTTTAAGAAGACTTGGTGATCATGGGGTGACCCACCCCTATGTCTTGAATTTGGGAGGGGAGTGTAAATCATATTTTATTTATCGCTACAGAAGGGTTCAGTGAATGCGCATATGAAACTGGTGGGTTCGGTACCTCAAACAAGGTTAAGAACCACTGGTCTAGTGTTTAGAACCAGAGCTGACAAATCAATGCCGGCGTATTTATGTAAATATCAAACATACATAAATACACAGAATAGTAATTTGAGCTGATTGTTATCCGTTTGTAAATAATCCCTGTGGGCTCTAACCAGTGGTTTTTGTTGTTAAGCTTGGACCTTATTAAGACGGTGGAGGCACCAGCTCCCATCAACTCAGCCTCCCTCCATCCAGAAAAGGACTTCTTTGTTGCTGGCGGTGATGACTTCAAGCTATACAAGTTTGACTATAGCACTAAGGAAGAGTTGGGTAAGAGTACTAAAACTTTTTATTAGCATGTTGTTAACCAGAAGATTTTTAGGCTTGGAGGATTAAACAGAGGAACTTCTTTGAATGATCAGAGGGAAAGCAGTTGTGTTTCAATTTAAAAATATTTCAACATATGACCTAATTAAATTGGAGCATTCTCTGGGGATACTATGCTGATGTTATCCCTGGGCAAAGTATATATTTGTATGTAAAATTCAAACATTTGGTCTCAGAGCTGTTAGCTGGTTTAAAGGGAAGAAGGTGAGGTTAGCATCTTAAAAAAGAACTTTACAGTTTCTTCAAATGTTAACAAGAAATCATGTTCTTAAATAAGAAATGTACTGTCTTGTTCTTATTAATTCAGTAACAGCTTTGCAGGCTTTAAGTGACCAAGTCATGTTTATTTATAGATAACATTTCAGCAACAAGGCAGTTCAAATGCTTAACATGATAATATCACGCAGTAACAAATTATAATACAAGCAGCAAACATTACATTTAGTCAAATATCAGCAAAATCATGAAGCAAGTACATATCAAATGTATTAATCAATGTTCCAGTAATTTTTAATCAAAAGCAACTCTTAACAGGTTCAGTGTTTTGATTGTTTTAGTTTTCTGGAATTTTATTCCAGATTTGTGGTGCATAGAAGCTGATTGCTGCTTCTACATGTTTGGTTCTCATTCTGGATGCAGAGCAGAACCAGAACCAGAAGACCTGAGAGGTTCTGGAAGGTTGATACAGCAACAGCAGATCTTTAATAATGTCCTGTGGTGCTAAGCCGTTCACTGATTTATACTCAAAAGTTTTGTCACACAGACAATTTAAATGGTGTAAACGTCTTCAGTGTTGTCAGCCAGGCTGATCTTGTTTTTTTTACAGCTGTTTTATGTTATAAAAGTTAGTGTGATTAATTGTTGTTAATTAGCTTAAAGTTTTCTGTGATGTCCTCTCTGCAGAGTCATATAAAGGTCACTTTGGTCCGGTGCACTGTGTGCGCTTCAGTCCTGATGGGGAGCTGTACGCCAGTGGCTCTGAGGACGGCACGCTCAGACTGTGGCAGACGGCGGTGGGGAAAACCTATGGCCTGTGGAAATGTGTTCTTCCTGGTAACTCTCACTTTGATCACTAACAGATTTTTGTCACATTGTCAGTAGGATTGGAGCAAGTCTTACAATGATTTGATCCAAAAAATACTCTCTTGCCTGGATTTCTATTTAATTCATATACTTCATACAGCTCAACTGCCCTGTCTTCTTTCTGCACATGGTGAGACGTTTTATAGGGACGTTTGTTCCGGTTGTGATCGAGAGAGACGGGAGACAATGAGGGAAAAGAGAGAAACTGAGTTGGCTTATCCAATCAGTATTGGCTTTCACTCTAAATGTAGCATTGACTGAGCTTCTCACAGGAGTCTGCTTGTGAAAACCAATAATGAAATAAGTTGTTCTCGTTTATGATTCTCAATCAATAAACAACTGAGTAAACTCTTTGGACCACTATGTCTTTTGGTCATTTGAATTGCCTTTTAGGAATTGGTAATATTAAAGAAGAAACAAATGGTTATTTAGTTTTGTTTATTTATTTTTATATGTTGTTTTGGCAGTATTGCGTTTTTGAATGAACCCAGCTCTATCCACTGAGCCAACCAGCGTCCCACTTATTTGATTTACAATACAAAGCATTTCTTTCTTTCGGTGTAAAAAAGGATGAACAGATAAAAAAAGTTTTATTTTCGATTTCGTATAACAAAAAAAACTTTAAAATAAACAAAAAAAGTCCTGTTGTTCATATTGCATTACCAGGTTATGGTCACTGACATGACAAGAGCTCCAACGTGGCAGAAAGAAAATCAAATAACCAGTTCTTTATTGCTTTTTTAATGTTTGCTTCTAAAATTAAATGACCAAAAATTAAATGACCAAAAGATGTACAGATGTACAGGTCAGTCATTCTAAAGTCATTCTAAAGCAGGGTTTCCCTAGAAAACTAGCTAAGCCCAGGGCTTGGGGCAGTAGGGCAGTCATCCAGACACCCACTATGTTTTTGAGTTTAAACATTTGGTAACGGTAACACTTTATTTGAAGTGGGGTGAATAAAACTGACATGACACTGTCATAAACATGACATAAAACCTGTCATGAACATGAATAAACCTTCATGAATATTTATGACTGTTGTCATAAAGCTCCATTCGGTAAATTATGACACTTAATACAAAGTTGACATTATTCAAAATGTCTTTATGACAACTTGACATTAACCAAGAAATCATTACTGATATAAAATTGTTGTAAAAGTATTACTGATTGCTAGTGATGGGTAGATGAGGCGTCATGTATCGTTTCGACACATGGCAAAACACCTGCTGGACATTAAAAATTCCTACAGGCAAAGTAGTGATTTGATGACCTAGTAAGATTTAAGTCTTTGTATTTTATTGAATTGTATATATTGTCTTATGTCATATCTTCAGTTAAATTTAAAATAGATTGGATATACAGTCAACAAATGATGTGAACATGTACCATAAAGTGAAAATTTAAGTGAATGTGTTTGGAATGAGGATACATGGACTGTTTTTTCCCATCCATCCATTTTCCATCCATTTTCTTCCGCTTATCCGGAATCGGGTTGCGGGGGCAGCAGCTTCAGAAGGGAGGCCCAGACTTCCCTCTCTCCAGCCACTTCTTCCAGCTCCTCCAGGAACCCCAACGCGTTCCCAGGCCAGCCGAGAGACATAGTCCCTCCAGCGTGTCCTGGGTCTTCCTCGGGGCCTCCTCTCGGTGGGACGTGCCCGGAACACCTCACCAGGGAGGCGTCCAGGAGGCATCCTGACCAGATGCCCGAGCCTCAACTCGCTCCTCTCGACGTGGAGGAGCAGCGGCTCTACTTTGAGTCCCTCCTGGATGACCGAGCTTCTCACCCTATCTCTAAGGAAGAGCCCGGCCACCCTGCGGAGGAAACCCATTTCGGCCGCTTGTATCCGTGATCTCGTTCTTTCGGTCATGACCCAAAGCTCATGACCATAGATGAGGGTGGGAACGTAGATCGACCGGTAAATCGAGAGCTTTGCCTTTTGACTCAGCTCTCTCTTCACCACGACGGACCGGTACAGCGCCCGCTTCACGGCAGACGCCGCCCCAATCCGCCTGTCGATCTCCCGCTCCCTTCTTCCCTCATTCGTGAACAAGATCCCCAGATACTTAAACTCCTCCACTTGAGGCAGGACGACCCCCCTGACCTGGAGAAGGCACTCTACCCTTTTCCGGCTCAAGACCATGGCCTCGGATTTGGAGGCACTGAGCCTCATCCCGGCCGTTTCACACTCTGCCGCGAACCGTTTCAGCGAGAGCCGCAGATCACAATCTGATGAAGCCATCAGGACCACATTATCCCCAAAAAGCAGAGATGCGATCCTAAGGCCACCAAAACGGATCCCCTCAACACCTCGGCTGCGCCTAGAAATTCTGTCCATGAAAATAATGAACAGAATCGGTGACAAAGGGCAGCCTTGGCGGAGTCCAACTCTCACCCTTTGTTTTTTTTCCACAAATTTTTATTTAAAAAAATGTTTTTTACAACATTTTGAAATTTAGCTTTAATTTAGCTTGAAATTCTTTTTCTACAGCAGGAGACGTTTTGTCAAAAAAAAAAAAAAATTAAGTAAACACTAGGTTTACAGCCAACCCTTGTTTTTCTTAGGGGTTGTGTTCCGAAAATAATCTGTGACAGGCGAAATTGTGAAGTAGTTACTAGGGACGTGCCGATCAGGTTTTTTTCTGCCAATACCGATCACCCCTGAGGGCTGATCGCTGATGCCGATCACATAATTATTATTTATTTTTTATCATAAGCACTACCGTTACATTATGTGGAAAAAGGAACCATGAATTCACCTTAATTTAGACAAAAACTTGTTTATAATAACTTTTTCCAAGAAGAAAACTAAACAAAACAGGCATTGTGCAAATTGAACTGCTATCAATAATACTATCTTTAACAGACTGATAACATATGAGGCTCTGAAGAGGCTAAATAATGCAAAGAGCCAAAATAAAACCTCTCAACTTTTGCCAAAAAGTTCAAGTATAAAACTTAACATTCAAAGGCAAAATACAGGATCCATTACAATAAACAATAAAGAGTTACTGCATGAAAACTTCCTGTTAGCATGGCAGCTAGCTGGTTACTGCTAGTTCTGATTGACTATTTCTGACTGAGCAGAGCAATTATGCAGAGCAGGGAGGAGATTGATTATTTTTTTTAGAGATTATCTGTCTCATGTTAGGACAGAGAAAGTTTGAATACTTATGTAAAATTTATTTTTTAGGTTAAATGCTGCAGCTTTAAACAGGTTCGGTGTGAGAGTCACTAACCAGGTGGAGCAGAAGCGGCTCCATCTGTCAAATATTACTAAATATTAAATATTACTACCTGCAGCGGAGCAGCGGTTCAACAGCGAGAGCAGAACATCGCAGCTCGGAGACTTAAATAATAATTTACAGGTTATTTGTTTAGCTTTCTGACCGTCATGCTAACCTGGGTGAATGTTTGTAGCTGTGCGCTGCTTTACTGATCCTCCATATGTGTTTTTTACTGCTGTGAGCCTTGATGTAGCCAAACTCCGTCAAGTATGTCTTTGTTTTTATGTCGTATTAGCTTCGTCATGTTGATGCATTTTGACGTGCTTCAATTTTCTGCCGCAACACGCAAACTTCTCCATTCACTCAGTGCGTTATAGTTCCACATTGCTTAGGATTTGCTGCTGCGCGTTTGCGCAGTGTGAAGAAAGAGGAGACCAGCTGCACAGGCTGAGAAATGAGATGCAGGTGATGGGTATCGGTAACAGAGCCATTGATCGCCGATCACCGATCATGCACTTTTTCACGAAAATCGGCCCGATTATGATCGGTGACCGATCAATCGGCACACCTCTAGTAGTTACCTTTAGTTTTTACAGTTATTACACAGCATAAATAAATACACTACATTGAAACCAAAGAACAAAACCTGTTTTCAGATCAGCTGATGTGCGTGTTCATCAATCGGGCCTTAATGTGATCCGGAGTCATGTCATTAAAGCATCTCCTCCAAGCTGCCCCGCGAGATTCACAGTTGTATCTATGGCAGAGCGATTGATCTCATCAAGCGAGCCTCCGGTCGGGTTTTGTGCTGATTTTGGCCACAGTTTTTTCCAGCAGGCATTCAAAGTTTCAGTTTCCATCTCATGAATGGCCAATCTCATCTGTATTAAATACCATAACGTTATTGGCACTCAGGTAGAGAAGAAGCGCGCAGACTGTTTTTACCAATCATACGGTCAATCAGGACGCAGAACACTGCGGAGGAAAAAAAAAATCTGCGAAGCAGCGATACTGTGAAAGGTGAACCGCGTTATAGCGAGGGATAACTGTATATGAAATAATTTATAAAAAGCAACTGAGTAATTTGTAGAATGGCTGTATATCTGAGTTTATCTAGGTGTATCTGGGACTTCATCTGGGACTTCATTCTCATGCCTAGCCTCATAACCTCAGCATTGAAAAGGCGGATTTATTTAAATAAGACAGTTTAGTCAAACATGTGTGACACTTAACCTGCAGAACATAATATGAAAGTAAACTAAGAGTCAATTTCAGCTGAATTTGGATTCAGATAGATCAAGTAGAAACTGACAAGAACTGGATGAAACAACAAAATGAAAATACATTTATTTTCCAATATAAGATCAAAATGGTCCCACACTGAGGAAACCTTTCCTTTGAGGCTAGTCCATAGTTGACGCTATAAAAGATCAAGAATATGTTTGGCAAATGGTTTTGACAGATTAAGAGATTTGCTTCCTTACAAACACAGTTTGGTGCGTTAATGTCATTTCGAAACAGTTCCTGTATCGGTCACGTGACTTACTGAAACCAATACGCGCAGCGACACGGGTTTTAGTCTGTGGGCTTGATGTATGCGCCAAAGCATCAGTGTTGCCAGACCCATCACTACTGATTGCACTTTAAAAATTAGGTAACTTTATGTTATTAAAAATAAAATTTAAACAATAATGATTTCTTGGTTAAGGTCAAGTTGTCATAACAAAGACATTTTCAATAATGTCAACTTTGTATTAAAAGGGTCATAATTTACCAAACGATGTCATAAATATTCATGAAGGCTTATTTATGTTCATGACATGTTCATGTCATGTTTATGAATGTCAGTCTTATTCACCTCCCTTCAAATAAAGTGTTACCAAACATTTTTTTAAAGTTGACAGGCAATTTGAAAATAACACTTGATGGTCATTAGGGCTGTCATAAACGAATATGTTGTTTTGAGCAAATAAGCGCAAATAAAGTTCCGGCCGGAACGCGGTGCGCTAAATAATAAAACATAACTTAACGAAGCTTTGAGGCAGATCAATTTTACTTGAGAAATTTTAATAATCGAGGTACTTGAATCACTCGAGGAATCGTTTCAGTCCTACTAGTTACGCATTACTGGAAGACTGGAAGATTAATATCTAAACACAAACTATGATTTTTTTTTTTTTTTTTTTTAAATGAATGCAATATCCATCCATCCATTTTCTTTACACCCTGTACAGGTCGCCAGTCTGTCGCAGGGCAACAGAGACACACAGGACAAACAACCATGCACACACACTCACACCTAAGGGCAATTTAGAGAGGCCAATTAACCTGACAGTCATGTTTTTGGGCTGTGGGAGGAAGCCGGAGTACCCGGAGAAAACCCACGCATGCACAGGGAGAACATGCAAACTCCATGCAGAAAGACCAGGAATCGAATCCAGAACCTTCTTGCTGCAAGGCGACAGCTCTACCAACTGCGCTACTGTGCAGCCCCCACGAATGCAATAATTTAAAAAAAAACAAAAAAACAATGCCAAGCTTGATGGTCCACCATGTTTATAATACACTGAGGGAAACCCTGCTCCTGCACTTCTAACTGCTTGTGTTGCGGTTTTGTGTGTTTAGAGGACCTAGGAACAGAGAACTCTGAGCAGCTGTACAGCTCGACCCCTGAGATCAAAGCCTGAGGACGGAGGCTCAGCTGAGGAAAGAGGGAAACAAAGAGGCGATGAGCGTCACGGGGTTGCTGCAGTGTCTTTTACCAGGCCACATCAAGGAACAGAATCCAAAACATCTCCATCCACCGGGAACTGATGTTGGTATTCTGAGTGCTCTGTTTGTCATTGACCAATAATGATACACCCTTTTCTCCTTTTTTAAAGTCCCTCGAGGACAGGTTTGGCTGCAGAGGAAAACAGTAGAGCTGTGAGTCGAGGCTGACTGCTGCCTGCTTTCTCTCTGATCAGCCACGTTCTGAAGACCTCAACTTCTTTTAAATTCCTTGTTATCGGCACAAACCCCAAATGTTAAGATGCTTGGCTCAGTTTTGGTTTCAATATTAAGCTTTTAAGAAGCTGGACCAAGGCATTTGTTTTCAGTTCATAGTTAGAGAAATACCAGAAGTAGTTGCACAGTTTGTGCTGAAGGCGAGGTGATTTCATTTCTCCAAACATGATGACTTTGAGTATTTGCTGGTGTTTTACTGGATAAGTCATAAAAAATGTCCAAATAAAAGAAAAATATTGTTTTGTGATTACTTGGAAAAGGAAGAAATGTCACTGGATTTTCCATGTTGCTTTTTCATTTGTGTCCAGTATAAAATAAATGAACTTTGGTTTTATTTGTAAGTAATCCACAAAGCCCACTGTTTGGTGTTTTTTGTTAATCTGTGCATTTTTAACACAATTTGTTAAAGATCAAATGGAGTATTTTTTTTTAATTATTCTGCATGTTGGGAGTAGAGTCTGAAACTTCTGCTTTAATATATACTGGAAGAAAAACTCCAAACTGAAAAGTCATAAAAAATGAATTGTTGGGAGGTAGGTCTAGTTTGGCCTTACCGACCCCCAGTCCTACGGTTCTCCTGGACATGTTTCTGCCAGGATGTTTTCTGTTCACTAACATCCTACCACACATTCAGTGTAAAGTCACAAGGAGTTTTACCACTTTTTCCCTTAATTGTTTCAGCTGATATTTCTGGTTTTCATGTTGTCAATGAACTAATTACCACATTTTATCATTTAACTGGAAACATGATTCCTAAATTGAGCCTTCATTCATTAATGACCTGCTTAAGACAAGGTCATGGGAGCTGCTGTCTGTGTGCAGACGTCCAGAGTAACGGACGGTTTTTGACTGGACAGGAAGCCAGTCCATAAGATGAGTGGTGATGTTTGTTTTGGAAAAGGAAATTCTAAATGTTAGATTTTCTTCATCAGGACATGTCATATTTACAGCAGCCATTACTGTCCAGCAGGGTGTGTGTTATAGCAAAGCCACAATGTACAGTTTGATGAAATTCATTTGTTCTTTTGGAGATTTGCCTTTTTTGCCAGGAGCTGCTGTTGCAGACATACACCACTTTAACAAATAGGGAGCACTTTAACTGTCAAAGTGAGTATACAGCATATAGTGCACCTGAATAAATGTCTGACTGAATCCCTTCCAATGGCATTCACTGTTTCTCCATGATTGTTTAAAACATTTCCTTGGGAGAAAGGAAAGTCATTTTGCCAACATGATCATTGTTTACATATTTACAAAGAATTTCATATGCCCATGTGCAAGACGTTAATGCAGCATTTTTCTGCTCGTTATAAACGGAACTGTGATATGTTATGAGGTCAATGCTGTTACGAGGTCTTTTGGTCAATGCTACATTTTTTTTTCATTTAAATTCTGCATTTCAGCTATTTTTAGGGATTCATTATATAGTAACTTTTTAGAATTTCCATGAATATGACTTACTGGTAAAAGAAAAGCCAATTTCAGTGTCTCAGAAAATTTGAATTGCACCGATGAAAAATTTATATTTTAAGCACAAATGTCAGACTTCTATAAGACTGTACGTTTGTATGAACGCAGAGCCTGGTTGGCCTTTTGCATCAAAGCACTGTGGCCTGCAGTTCTACTAAGGTTTTAATAGAAACCCGACTGCTTTGATAACCTCTTTCAGATCATCTGACTTGTTGGGTCTGGTGTGTCTCGCCTTCCACCAGACCTAACCACCTCATAGATTTTTTACTGAGGTTAAAGGTCATAGGAATTGACAGACTAATCAACAGGAACACCATGGTCATTGAAGCAGCTTTTGGAAGTGTGTGTAGATGCTTTGAGTTAAGTTTAAGTTTCCACCGATGATCTTTGTCACAGTAAAGTTTAAGTTTCCACCGATGATCTTTGTCACAGTAGTCTAATATTCTGAGGCTAAATTTTGGGTTTTCATTATCTGAAGGAATAATTGGCAACATTACAAGGAAAGGCTTGGAATGTATAACGATTTTATACGAGTTTCACTTTCTGAGAAATGAATTCAATTTTACATATATTAGTATGTCAACAACAAAGTCTTTGCTTTGATTAATTTGTGCATGTTGAATCTTGAATCTGGTGGCAGCCATTCAGGGCTATAGGCGCCTTTTTACCCAAAGCACTTCCTGGCTCCAGTTAAGGGGTTAAGCTAACACTTTAACTAGTTGGCAGGTAAATTCCAGTCTAAGATATTTACAAATTTATAAAATCACGCTTTCAAAATAAAACAAATTTCCACTGTGACACAATGACCGACTGCTGTGACATTTTTCAGTCAGGTTTCTATGCTCACCGCATAAATACAAATTGTGGAAGAACCACAGTGCTGGATGTCAGTACAGCATTTCACACTGTTGAATCGGGGTCAGATTCTGGTGCAGAACTTGAGTCTTGCCGCCTAAATAACAGGGATTTCTTTGTGTCAATAGGTGACCTCTCAAAGGAGCAGTAGAGGGTCACATCTGACCTCAAGGTTAAATAATATGAGCATGCTCACACTTGTCCATATTATAACAAGGAATAAGATTAGTTTAAGTACAGAGATGATACACAGCTCTACATCACAATGTCACCAGGTGACTCTGAACCCATCCAATCACTGAATAGATGCTTAGAACAGATAAATGTGTGGATGTGCCAAAACTTTCTCCAGCTGAACAGAAATAAAACTGAAGTTATTATCTTTGGACCTAACGAGGAGTGATCTAGAATAAACTCACAACTTCAGGTATTAGAGTTGGAAACCAGAGATCAGGCTGAAATCTGGCTGCAGTGATGAACCCTGACTTGAACCTTCAGAGCCACAAAAATATAGTTACAAAGTCAGCCTGCTTCCACCTGAGGAACATTAAAGGAATAATGTCTCAGCAAGATCTATAGAAACTCATCCATATGTTTATTTTTAATCACATTCCAACAGTGTCTTCTCAGGTCTGCTTTAATATTCGGATCCAGGACGCTATACTGTTGGAGCTCTGACTAAAACCAGGAAGGTAGAGCACATTATCCAGTTCTACAGTCCTTACACTGAGAGAACAGACTTTAAAATACTGTTAGTTTATGAATCATAAAACATTAAAGACCTGTTATTGTTGCATCATTTTGTGGTTTGGCTCTCATCTACTTTGCATCTTAAGTCAGAACCAAACACGGAGAAGCAGCATTCAGTTTTTATGCTCCTATAATCTGGAACCAAGTTCCAGAAAACTGCACAGCAACCAAATCACTGAGTTCATTTAAATTAATTTTAACTGATTTAATCTTTGATTAATATTAACTGGAAAATAGATTAAGTTTGGTTTGGATTACAATTTTTTTATTACTTTGTTATTAATTCTCATTATTCTGATAATGCGATATAAAGTGTCTTTCATTTTTTGCTTTGTATTGTGTTCATTCCAAGTAAATCACTTTACCTTGTTCCTAAAATGAATAAGGTATGATCTTGAATAGATGCAACTCTTGCTGTCATGTAATGTTCCTTTCATACTGTCCCTACCAAAACTAAATCCTCTATATGCCCATATACACTGTGCTGTAACCACGTTTTGGAGAAAATATTTGCACAGTTTATCACATGGGTAGATTTGTCCAATAATGTTCATCAGGCAGTCCTGCTGCCCTCTTTCCTCACTTGATCTCCAGACCATTTTCCCCTGACGTGTGAGTGTTGGAGGTAAACGTCCCCCTTGCTGGCATCAGGTCATGCTCAGTGGGCGGGGTGAAAGCTCTTTACTCTCCTGACTCCCTGCTTTTCCGTCCATTCTACTTTATGTCAGTTCTGTTTCTATTGAGTTCAGGACCTACAAGTCCATACCCTGCAGTTCTAAAAGATTTTCTCTGAAAACTACAGAGGAGGGGCTGTTTTCCATTTGTTTCTATTGCACTTCAAGAAATAACAATATGCCATTGTCACGTTCCCTGTCCATTACATCCCTGAGTGGGCTGTTTCCAGCCTGGGAGGAAGATGAGCTGCCAGTGGAAGACCTGATGCTTTTTGAAGTGGCATGGGAGGTCACCAACAAAGGTCAGACACACTGCAACTCAGCTGTTCCTACTTTATCTATGGTCTTCTACTTTAACACAGATTTCTTTAAACCTTAACCAGTTAAAACTGATACAGCTTCCCAGTTGATCACAAACTTATAAGTATAATTCTGTTCAGAGTACGTGATAAAGGTACAATCACTCTGGTTTGGCAATTGAAGATTTCCTCACAATAAGAAAAATACATTCTCTGGCATTGTCTTCCTAAAACATAATCTTTGCTCTTCAACAAGTAAATATTGCTCCACAGCACAGTGTCTATACTCTTTCTGTGGAGTTAAACATTAAGCTGTAGATAAGCTAGATAAGTGGCAGAGATGGGGCCCCGCTCTATGTATTTATCTTCTGTCTTCTCTTGATCCCTTTTAAAATAAGTGATTTAGTGTGGATTGTGACTTCCAGAAAAAAACACATTAAAAAACAATTAGAAAACAAACCAATGACAAAGTTAAGATTCCAAAAACTAAATGTTTATTTATTTTTTGTGCAAATTCATACAATGGCTTTTATTTCAAAATGTTGATCTTTGAATTAAATTACAACAGGTACAGATGGGAAAGATAAAAAAACCCAAACACATTTCATAATTACAGAACTTAATTTTCAGTAATTATATCCAATGATAAGAAGTTCAGTCATACTACTGACCCACAGTCATTCAACCTAAAATGGTCAAATGTTTTTGTTTTCTTTTAGGTCTTTTCACACCAACCAGGTATAGCCAAAGATGAGAACATTTAATTCAATAATACTACACAGTCCAGTCACATTAATGTGACCATCTGTCAAAAGCCAGAATAACCACCTTTCGCAGAGCGAACTGCTACGAGACGTGCAGGAAGAGAGTCACTTAGGTCCCTGAAGGTCTTCTCTGGGATGTTGAGCCATGCCGACTCTAATGCCGTTTCCAGCTGCGCTAGATTACGCGGTTGAGGATCCATGGCGCGAACAACTCGATCGAGATGGTCCCACAGATGCTCGATTGGGTTTAAGTCAGGTGAGTTTGCTGGCCAGGGGAGGACGGTAAACTCATCCTGGTGCTCTTCGAACCACGCACGTACACTGGCAGCTGTATGGCACCTCGCATTGTCCTGCTGGAAGATGCCATCATCCTGAGGAAAAACAATGCGCATGTAGGGGTGGACATGGTCCGCAAGGACAGATGCGTACTTGTATTGATCCATCGTGCCTTCCACAATAATCAGTGAACCCAGAGAATGCCAGGAAAACATTCCCCAGACCATAATGCTCCCGCCTCCAGCTTGGACCGTTCCTGCAATGGTTGCAGGGTGGTTCCTTTCAGAGGTTTCACGCCTTATACGCCAACGTCCATCTGTCCGATGGAGCATAAAACGCGATTCATCTGAAAACGCTACCTGTCGCCACTCAGTGGACGTCCAGCTGCTGTACTGGCGTGCAAATTCTAGCCTTCGTCGTCGATGAACACCAGTCAGCATAGGTGCACGAACCAGGCGTCCGCTTCGGAGGCCCAGACGCAGCAATGTTCGCTGAATAGTGGTTTGGGAGACACTTGTGGTAGCCCCTTGGTTCATTTTAGTGGTCAGTTGCTCAACGGTAGCCCGTCTATCTGCCCGAACGCATCTCCGCAACCGTCGTTCGCCTCTGTCATCTATGGCCCGTGGTGCACCACATTTGCCACGTCGTTGATTTTGGACAGTCCCATTTTGCCATGCACGGTACACTTTTACCACGGCGGCACGCGAACAGTTCACAAACTCAGCCGTTTCGGAAATGCTTCCACCCTTGGCCCGAAAGCCAATGATCATGCCCTTTTGGACGTCGGATAAATCGCTTCGTTTCTGCATTACGCCAACGATTGAAATGTTTTCCGAAGCCCACACACACCCTTTATATACGCTCAACTGCACTGTGCTGCCACCTGCCTTCTGTGATTGGTTATTTAACTCTGAAGTGGAAAGTACGTGGTGGTCACATTAATGTGACTGGACTGTGTATTTGGTGGTGTTAAATTAAAAAAAAAGACATTTGTTTAATGCAAAGATACAGAGCCCCAATGGGGACACATTAGATCTTTTTATATTATTGTTTTCACAGAGGTTTTCCGTTCCCAATCAATGATGATAAATTTACTAGTCAATTCATGTGGACCCTTGAGTACTGAACATTTTTGTGCTACTATATAAGGTTTTAAGCATGCAAGTTAATTTCTCGTTTGTGAGATATGTACAGTTTTACTTCTTTTTTTTAGGATACAGGTACTAGAATGATGGAGACAGAACTGGTCAAACATGAGCTTTCTATTCCTGCTCGAAAACAAAAACATGACACAAGCTCTCTGTAAGAAAGGAACAAAGGAACACAGAAAAGAAAGAGATATCCAAACTATTTGGACTATTCAGTTATTTTAGCAGAGTGATGCTGCCATCTGCTGACAGTTTTGTTTGTGGAATCTTTTTTTCATGTTGATAAGTCTGACTGGTTAATAAAGGACCAGTTTTCATGTACAGTCCCATGTCCAGATATTAGTTATTTATTCACTGGGATATGACACAAACAAACACAAACACCAGTGAATAGATTTTCAGTCATGTTTACATGCTCAGTGTCTAACATAGACTACAAATCTGAGTGTGCAGAATGTATATTCATAGCTTTTGCAACTAATCACATGCCATAACCACTGGGGTGGGGATAACTGTGGGAGATGGTGGGATCATTGGGGGGGAGGAAGGGTGCAGGAATGCCCCTGATAGTAAGGTGGTGTGTCAGTAGGTGTTTGGGCTATGTCATAATGTGATGGGTTCCTGGAAGATGGTCTGTAACTCAAATCTTTCAGGCAGCGAGGACTGAGCTTGGCCCTAGTGGGAATTATTATTATTTTCTTATATCTATCCATTTTCTATACACCCTTGTCCATTAGTCAGGTAGGGAGGGTTGCTGGTGCTGATCTCCAGCAAACATTCTGGGCGAGAGGGTGGGGATCACACTCTGTTGACCTCCCAGGAGCTGTCAGGCTTGGAGGCCTGGAACATTGCCCTCCTCTTGGTCTTTCTTGCCTTGTTTACACTGAGCCATATGGTGCAGGTTGATGCAGTTGGCTCCACTTTTTAGTCTAGTAGAAAAAGTGTCTAACTTTTGTTGGGTTGCTATGTTATAAATGGCTGATGTAGTTATACTCGCATGAAAACAATGTGCAGCAACATATTTTCATTTATTTATGTAATTCATTTGGCACTTTCTGAACTTTCAGTTGGAGGAATTTACACTGTCATCCAGTCTAAAGCTAAGGTCACAGTGGATGAATGGGGAGAGAACTATTACATGATGGGACCGTACTTTGAACACAACTTCAAGACACAAGTGGAAGGCTGTGTACCACCCAACCCAGTGATCCAGAAGGCAATGGATGCTCTTATCAACAATGGATGTCAGGTGTGTGTGCGTGTTTATGTTTGAAATTCTGGTCATAATCTTACATATATTTGTCATATTATACAGTATGTTGTAAGATGTTCAATAATACAGTTGAGACTCAATATTTGGATATAAAGAAGAAAAATAAACAATTTTTTTTCTCATTAAGTCTGACCAAACTTTCCTGTGTATATAAGTTACAATTATCAAAAGCATTAATATTTATTTAATGAATGCCAGAATAATGATCGATAATTTTTACATCTTTCTTTGCATTTCCATAGTGAGTGGTAAAATTCTCTTTTAAGCTGAAAGAAAATGAAATGGTCAAATGTTTTGAGTACATATCTTTCAGCAAGCTTTTGTGGTCTCTCATAGCACTTTTGGTCTTATATTTCAAGGTCTCAGTGATATATCATATCTAAACTGATATTGACTAAGGCCTTTTTGCCTGAATGACCCAGAAGGAAAGGTATTAACACTGAATATTTTCACTGACAGTCAAAACTGCAGGCCACCGTATACAGTATTTAGGTGTGTTCTGGTAAAGACTGCTGCTTGAAGATTCAATGTTCATCATATAAGTGATTGTTAAGCATAATTATGTTAATTATGAGAAGCTGTTTGCGTGTTTTTTTTGCAAACTATGAAGAAACATGCCAACTACAACTTTTTAGGAAAAATTGTAACTATGTTGTGACATGTAGGATGACAGATAATCTGTGAAAAAATCAAGCTCCTCTGCCTTCCCTCAGTGCCTCCAGTGCTAACTAGAAACACTTTGTCATTTTATCTCCTAGTATCCACACACTCATTTCTGGTTAGAAGAGTTTATACCATTCACTCTGAACATACTGTTCCCAAGGCATGCAGTCTCTTAAACAGTTCTTGAAAATATTTGATTTTTATCTCTACAACCTACAGTTTTGTGTTAATAATAATCTGACAAATAGTCTGACACTTTAAAAGTTCTTTTAGTCTAAATAAGTTATAGGAAGTTAAGGGAAAATCCTTCTAAGTGGTGAATTGACAATTCCAAACCTCTGGTGGGAACACAAATATAAGGACTGAGGCTCTGAAACAGGGATGTCCATCTCCAGTCCTACAGGCCTGCTGCCATGGCAGCTTTAGATGTGTCTGCTCCAACACAGCTGACTCAAATGGTCTAATTACCTTCTCAGCAGGTCAGCATTCTAGAGAGGCCTGTCAATGAACCATCAGGTGATTCATAGATTGAACCAGGGTAAGAACTAAACATCCAGAATTTTAGGCCTTGAAGAATGACTTTGGACACCAATCGTCTAAAACATTTTCCAGTCTTAATTCATTAAAAACATAAGACATAAAAACTTTAGTATGGCATTTTAATATGGTTATATTTGCATTTAACAATATTTAACACTTTGGGGATCCATTCATGCATTTTCTAACACCTTTGTCCCTTAGTGGGGTCAGGAGTGGGGCTGGATTATCTCAGCTAACGTTCCAGGGAGAGCGGGACCCTGGACAGGTCCCAGTACGTCCAGGGAAGCTTGGGGATCAATAAATTCCTATCAGTCTTTCTATTCTATTCTATCTATATCTATTCGATTCTATTCTATTCTATTCTATTCTATTCTTCCTGTATAGGATAAGGCAAATTGACAATAAAAAAACGGTTTTGAAAACATTTAGACTTGACTAAGTACTTTCTGGACTCTGTCTGCTGCTTCAGGTTCATTTTGGTCGCTGGCTGATTGAGGGCAGCCCTTATGTTATCCTGTTTGACATCGGCTCAGCAGCCTGGAACCTGGACCGATGGAAGGGGGACCTGTGGGAGACCTGCCACATCGGTCTGCCGTATCACGATCGGGAGGCTAATGACTCTCTCATTCTGGGCTCCTTGGTTGCCTGGTTCTTTAAAGAGGTGTGGCTTTACCAGTGAAGTCTAGCAGTTTTAAAAATTCAACGGTTCCTCCCTGGTTGTGCTTTTCGCAAATTGTGATCTCAACATCTATCTGTTTTGTGTTTTTTAGCTAACAGATCACCTAGGAGATAAACCCAATGTCATCAGTCACTTCCATGAATGGCAGGCAGGGCCTGGGCTTATTCTCTCTCGCTCCCGAAACATTCCTATGGCAACAGTTTTTACCACCCATGCCACTCTGCTCGGAAGATATCTTTGTGCTGGGAATGTTGACTTTTACAACAACTTGGATAAGGTAAGAGACCAGTGGGTTGTGCTTGAGGCAAAGATAAGATCAAAACCAATCAGCAGCAGCCAAAATAAAGGCATACATGACAGTACAAATGATCTATTCTCCTTTTCTGTGGATGGACATTTGATAAAGGCAACCCATATCACTGCACATAAAGACCATGTTTTGTTGTCCTCTGTTAAAGTAGTGGGTCTGGGCACAAGAACACATTACCTCTCTTTGGCTGATGTTTCATGCAGCTGACCTGCAACCTCTGATGGTTTTGGAATGAAGGTCTAAGCCTTAAACCAGACTGAAACATTTACCTAAATTACTCAAACCTGCCTTGGCATAGTCGTATCTCCTGAGCCTGGTGTGACCTTTGTGAAACAGATGAAGCCAAAATGAACTGATTGCACTATGTCAAGCTTGGAATTATGTCTTATCTGTTGTGGGAGTAAAAAATAAATCCAGTTGGGAGCAAGAGAGCTGCCAGAAATCCTGAGCCCCATGACAAAAATGAAATTGGGCCACCCTGCATACCTGTTGTCACAGTTTTTTGAGTCTATCTAACCCATCAAAAGTGACTGCCATGCTTTCTTTGGTCCAATACTGATACTAGCACAGTATTTACTGCTAGTTAATTTTAAATGCAACAGTCCACATACTGCATGTAAATATGTTGCTTAATTTTTTATTATTATTAGCTTTAGCTTACTAAAATGTCTCTCCCTGCCAACAACAGTCATAGGCAACATGCAAAATACACACAAAGCAATCCAGACTTCTCAAAAATGCTGTGTGGTTGCGTTTTGTTCAAGCTGCAGTATATAAATTTAATTAATAAAATATGCTTTTTCCATATTTGTTAAAAGCTGTCACCATGTTGTGAGTTTGCTAGGGGACAGATAAATTGTGTAAAGATCAATCTCCTCCACCTCCTTCCTGAACTATTGCTAGCTAAAGTAAAGTTATGTTCTGACCAAAAACAACCAATCAGGAATCAGGAGGAGGGTCTTAGTGTTGTCAATCAATCTCATTCATGCTCTTATGGTGGTTAGAACTACTGCTGAGTGACTCATCTGTTGTTAAGTGTGATAAAAGGTACAGGGACAAGTTAAATATATGAATATGTTGGTAGATTTGCTCCTTCATTCATTACATAAAATGGAGGCAAACATTAGTCTGTAGCTTAACTAACTATGCTAAATGATTGATAATCTAACACAGTCTGCTTACCTCTCTTGGAGAAAAAATGGGTTACAAATTGACACTCTTGTCTTTTTCTCTCTCTTTTATTTCTTTTGAAATATAAGGGTATAATTTTTCTTAGCAGCACAGTAACTACCAGAGCCGTTCTTGTCTGACTGCTTGCTGAACACCTTCAACATCAAGTGCATTAAGCAGGAACGAACCATTTCATGCAGATTAGATTTTTTAAAATATTTTTCTATAAACCTCCACCCCCCCAAAAAACTTTTGTGGGGTCCCCCTGTTGGCCAGGGGCCTTTGGAATTGTCAAAACTCTCCCCCACCCTCTTTATGGTGCCCATGGTTGGGAGTAAAACTTGTACCCACCTGGATAGAAGGTGTAATCTTTTAGGGTAGTTTTAAATTCCCTCCACACTGACAAATCCCAATCACATATTGAGCTAGAATTATTAGATAAATGCATATTGGTGGCAACGAAATGCAATTTGTTGAGGTGCGACTTGCCATAACGTTTTAATTGGTTTTAGGTCGATATGTTTAGATTTCAGTTTGTATAAATAATTAACATTATTAATGAAAAAAAAAAAATCCCCATTTAAGTGAAATCATTCTAATACCCCCTCCCACCCACGCCCCAAAAGAGGAACAATGGTCAATGGGAAATGGTAACTGTTTAAAACTATTGATATTTATACCCATAATGAGTAAAAGTAACTGTAGTTCACTGAATTGTTTGAATTGGTATGAAACTGAAACTTTTCTCCATGCTCATTGTTCTAAAAATGTCACAGTTTGCTTGTAATTCAAGCATACTGTGTTCCGACCCCCACCACAGAGCTGTTAGCAACACGGGTAATCGGTAGCTGTCAGACTGATTTGCACATTCAAAAGGTTTTGGTATTTTAAAGTCGTTTAGACCATGATTAGTAACGTTGAACTGTATGAGGATGGCTTACTGTGATGCTTGTAATTGGCCCCACTGCTCACATCCTAAAGGTCAGCCCAGAGCTGCAGATTGCTCACTGGCTCAATAGATAATTGACAGATGACCTCAGTCTACAGTTGCCTTTCTTATTCTATTGCTGAAAAAACATTAATACCTTATGAAATAAACATAAATTTAAGAAGACAGACTTCTTGAACCAATAAGTAATGTATTATTATTATTACTATTATTAGACATTACATACAGAATTGATTAAAATTACCAGAAGAATTACAATACATGCTGCTTTCTCAAATTTTGCCTGATTTAGGATCTTCAAATAATTTCCTGGC
Organism: Poecilia picta; assembly: GCA_033032245.1. Lineage (NCBI taxonomy): Eukaryota > Metazoa > Chordata > Actinopteri > Cyprinodontiformes > Poeciliidae > Poecilia > Poecilia picta. The sequence continues at coordinate 17,891,313 of CM065375.1, forward strand.
TTGTTTTGTGAGTCATGTCTTCTGGTTCCTGTCACATCTGGTTCCCCTTTACTAAAACCATAAAGTCCAAACCCTTTTATGGCCTGATGTAATCATCTGGGATTTTTCAGATAACTTACCATGAACATGCAATACATAATCATGTCTATCAACAACAGATTGATTTCAATGTTAAACTAAATTTGACTAAAACTGAATTTGAATTGTACATGTTTATAAATGAATGAAGTTGAAATTTTAGAAAAAATCAAAATGGTTGAATGAGGGTGATCAAGTAAAATGTACGAAGAGTCCAAGGGTTCTGGTATTCATATACATAAAGTATAAGGGAAAAAAAAGAATATTGAAAAACATTATCCCATTATGTTGATTTTTACATCTTCTTAAAACAACAGAGAAGCCAGAAAAACATCTAACAAAACAAAGAAGTTTCCAAAGTAAGGTGCTGTTACCTGCTCGAAGAAGAGGAGTGTGATGTTATAACTTGCTAGACTTTAATATACATGATAATGTACAGATAGAACTTCTTCTAACAGCTACTGTCAATTCTCTTTGAATTTACAGCTTAAAATTGAATCTGATATTTTTGTGTGCTGGTAGTTCAATATTGACAAGGAGGCAGGAGAGAGGCAGATCTACCATCGGTACTGCATGGAGCGAGCAGCGGTCCACTGTGCTCACGTCTTCACCACAGTGTCCCAGATCACAGCAGTGGAGGCCAAACACATGCTGCACAGGAAGCCAGGTGGACGCCACACAACAAGAGTCTGATTCACAACGATTATTTCCATCTTTACAACATGCAAATTGTTTAAAATAGATATGAATACATGCTATTGAACATACAGAGAATAGATATGGATACAGTTAATGAAAGGAGTCACATAATTTCAGTCCTACTGTCTACTGGCACAGTTCAGTGTTTCAGATCATTGAATACATTTGGATTTTCATAGTAAATACTAAATGTAGTTTTATTATGATTTATTTATTAAGGGGGAAATGACTATCAAAACTAAACTCGTGTTTGAAAAAGTGCAGCTGTCCTTTTAAATCATGAATCAACTGTAATTGATTTATTACAGTTCATTACTGCCTGAAATATTGAATCAAGAAATCAATTCATTTTATTTAATTGCACTAATTCACAACAAATATCATCTGGAGGGACTTTACAAAAAACAAATTTCATTTCAATCACAGATATATATGACTGTCCACAGCAAAACCATGAGCAAGTCTCCTCAGGGGCGTTTCAAGATATTTACAGATTCTGAAAGTGTGGATTATGAGCTTTCCAGTGATGTCAAACAGAACAGCATGCTGGATACAGGATGCTTTCTGATGTTGATAAAGTAAAAAGTTAATAGAAGGACAGAGAGAACAGTTAGCTCATTGCAAAACCACACTAGCAGGACCCAAAATCAGCCACAAGACAGAAGTGAGCAGAAACTTCAGATCTTTATTAAAGACAGCTAAGAGTGGCGCACTGGCTAGGAGATAGTGCACAGGGGCGGAGGAAGAAGTGCTGAAGCAGGGCAGCGTGGAATCAGAGGCATTAAGTCCAGATCCAAGTTCTTGGTCAGCCGGGCCGAGGTCATACACAATAAGGAAGAGAGCAGAGTCCGAGGGAGTGGGTGTGAGCAGCATCAAAGAAACAGGCATGGGTCGAGATCCAGGTAGGCAAAACAGCAGTCCAACAAATGTAAGGCAAAGGGGGCAAATCCAGAGAACAAGGCAAGGCAGTAACACAGAGGATGAGAAGGGAGAGCTAGAAACTACTTGCTGAAAGCGTTCGATAATCTGGCAGCGTGGGGGTGACTGAGAGAGGCTTAAGAAGGGAAACAATCAGGGAGCAACACAGCTGCAGGGAGATGGGAGATGAGAAACATGACATGAATGGTCTCAAAACATAAACACAGGGGACCATGTAACCATCACACTCATGGCAGCATTATCACAGCCAATCCCCTCCTTCAGGAAGGTAGAACAGCCAACCACAAAGTCAGAACAGATGTAGCTTCTATGGAGAGAAAAATAACAGAAACAAAAATTTAACAGCTGAAGTAACAACAAAAAGGAGAGCAGGAGAAGTAGGAAGGGAGAAAAAGTGGGTGTCTGCCTCACAGACTGAAACTGGGAGCTGGTTCCACTGCAGAGGAGCTTGAACTATAGATCTGTCTGCCATTCTATTTTCAGGAATTCTAGAAACCAGCAGCAAACCTGCAGACATAGAGAGAAGTGCTCTGTTAGGAAGATGTGGACCAATCAGATATGATGTTTGATGGAGCTGATTATTAAGGGATGTGAGAAGGAGAATCTGAAATTCTATTCTGGATTTCTAAAGAGCTGATGAAGTGAAGATAAAATATGAGAAATATGATCTCTCCTTTATAAATTTTCATCAGAACTCTTGTTGCAGCATTTTGGACCAACTGAAAACATTTAACTGTATTTTGTGGACTTTCTGATAGTAAAGAGTTACAGTAGTCTAGTCTTGAAGTAATAAAAGCATGGATTCGTTTGTCAGCATCTCTCCTGGATAGAATATTTTCAAAATATAAAATTAAGGAATCCTTGAAACTTGTTTAATATGGACCTTAAATGACATACCCTGGTCTGACATAACACAAAGATTCTTATGATATGATCACAGGTTGATTTAATGCCATCCATAAGTCAAGGCTGAAGTGTAAATGTTAGATAGAAGAACAGAGGTGCACCTTTCTGGGAGAGGCCGGCCTGCCAAAGTTAGCGGTGTGAGCAGTGTGTACCTCAGTGTGTACATGAGGTGATTGAAAGTGCTGAGACCCTCTGCCTGGCTCCGATTGGTTGTTCCTGCCTGAGTGCTGTATTTCTGCAGATAGCAGTAGGACCACAGGGAAGAGTGTTTTTTTCGGATTATCTGCCATAGTGTTATTATTATTATTAATGGTCAGAACCAGTGACGTCAGTAATATGTTACTGATGTCGGACCACTTTTTTTCAGTAACAAGTAATCTAACGTGTTGCTATTTCAAATCCAGTGGTCAGACTACAGTTACTTATCGAAATCACTTTGCGTTACTGCTAGCTACTATTTTCTTTTATAATTTAATTGTACTTCCTCTGTGCATCTTCAAGAATAAACTAAGAAACTAAAGTAAATACAGAGGAATAAACTGGTATGGCAAGACTTTTTGAGCAATAATTTATACAGAGGACTATATGGCAAGAATAAACAGACACTATTTCCAGATAAAAGGTAAAATAATATTGTTGAGATGCCATGGGTTTGTTGAGACCATATCTAGTACTGAGAATACTAGTTATGAGATAATAACTAGTACTGAGAATACTAACAGACCATAACAGTAAAGAACTGATCTTATTTATATTTTTAATTAGATTTGATATATTTATTTCTTCAATATTATTTTTCATGTCAGTGTTAATGTCATGAGGCTGATGACTCCGTGACACTTTCAATTTGACTCATTAGGATTTGATAAAGAACCAGATTTGTTCTTTGTAATTTCTGTCCTGTAAAACAGTTAATCTATAAATCAATAGTAAGGTCTATATAAAGATATAATCCATGTTTCTGTCTCATATTTGTATGGCATTAAAAGGATCTGGAACTTTTTCTTTTCCACTGAAAGCTCTGGTTTGCACATTAAATGCCATGTGGGTGAAGTTTTATGGATGATGCTCTGATGTCCCATTCTCCTGAAGGCAGCACAGAAACTGACAGAAACGCTGAAGAGAAGAAGAGTTATGATTAATGTAGTTACAGTTCTATCCATGTTTAAATGTTGCATAGCTCAGTTGTTTTGCAAACAGTTCAAAGTATAAACTGGCATGTTGTACATATTTTATCTGGTTTATATCTGGATATTTATCTGGAATATTTAACAACTGGAAAATGACACAGAATGAGAATATTTTTTCCACTCTGATTGGCTGCTGTTAGACCTACCAATTTTAACTTGAATGTTCATTACATTTTTTGTAGACGCCTGTGAAAATAATTTCTAATCACATTGCTTTTTTGTTCTCTGGGAAATTATTTTTGATGATAAATACAGAAACAAGTATAAAAATCAAAACATCTACAATAGTGATAATTATATTAATGATAAAATAATAGTCAGTGCAAAGTAGCCTGCAAATTCTTTGGTGGGGGGTGTTGAGGGACCTGGATAAAGGCTAGGGGGCGCTGGCCCAAAAAAGGTTGAGAAACACTGATGTAAAGGGAAAATAGCAGGGGCCCCAGGACTGACCCTTGTGGGACACCACATGAGACAGAGACAGCCTGGGTCTTGGCCTTGCCAAGTCTAACACATTCCAGCCTATTGGAGAGGAAAGATTTAAACCAGTTCAGAACAGTGTCACAGAGACCGACCTCTACAGGAAGACGGTGTAGGAGGATATTATGGTCCACAGTGTCAAAGGCTGCAGTTAGATCAAGGAGGCCAAGGAGAGAAGTAGAACCAGTATCAGCTGCCATGAGGACATTATTAGTAACTCTCAGCAAAGCGGTCTGTGCTCAAAGTACTGTGAGCAGAGCGGAACCCAGACTGAAATTTCTTGAGAACAAAACCTGTTTTCAGGTCAACGGATGTGCGTGCTGCCTGATTCCTTATTGTCTATCTCCCTTGCGCCAGTAATTAAGGACAAAACTAGCAAGGTTGGTAGCCTTAATAACTACAGCTTTAGCGAATGTGATATCTAAAGTATTAGAAAAAAATCTTGCTTGGTCAGCTCAATCAGTTTATTAGTACTAATAATAAACTTAGTTAATCAATTTAGTTTCAAAGTCAAGATGGGAACTGATTTCTGTATGGACTGAAAGAGGCAGCAGGAGCATGGGTGCCCATCCGGGCCCATATCTCATGGGCCCGGATGGGCACCCATGGGTCCCTGGGTCTGGAGGTGCACTCAACAGTTTCCAGCAGGGGCCCGGTCATTGGCCCCGCCCCCTGGCCCGACGCTGATTTGTTCCGCTAGTGCAACTTGATACAAGTTTTTGCATGTTTGTGCAGCTCATGGACTTACCACAGGGGCCGTGTTTCATTGGCTAATAATTTTACATTACAGCGCAGCTAACACATGCGTGACCTTCTCACAAACTCAAGCTACAGTAGTAAACACATGCTAATGGACTAGCAGACCGGCAGAAAGTTTTTGCGTCAAGACTGGAAAAAGAATGGTTCTCCACCGTCAGTAGGGTATCTGTACAGGCGATGTCAGGTATCCTGATCATAATTTTGGAACTAAAATTCACAGATTTCCAAAATCTGAAATGGAAAGCCTTGCTTGGATCAAAGCTTATGCACAACTGCATTTGCAGCTCAACCGTTAAGAACAAAGAACAAAGGATTGTTCTTATGCTGCTGGTGTAAGTATTATTGCTTTGCTTTCTTTGTGTTTAGTGAATGAAAAAACGAAAGTCAATAATAAACACATCCATTATCAAAACCTTTTAGTCAAGTACAGCATAATGGCAGTACCGATACAACTTCTACACCTTGAAGCCTGTCTGTTACAGTCTTATGTTAGCTGAACAGATCAATATGCAATGTGTACTGTATCTGACATACATTAAAGGTTTTATTTTACCTGAAAAGGCTTTTTAATAAACTGTAATCGTGTTAGCCACGCTAATTATGTTGGCCTCCGAGTACCGTGTATCAGGCCTAGGCACATTCGAACATTTGCCGACAGAAATCACCCTCAGAACTATGAATGCCCAACTTACCCAGACTTTCAAGAACAATAGGCATCAGTGATCTTGTCCACAGCTATATTAATGCTGAGGATGTGAGGATCTGCTGTTTTCCTCATGACCGATGGCATTTAGCTGTGACGCGCACAATGTTGGAGGCATCGTGTGGCTAAAACACCTTGATGTCATCTATAAAAGATGACATGACAATGGTTCCCCTGTCCATTGTCATGGCTGATATGTTTTGAAAATCTGGCAGAAATGCTACACTAATTGACTCAGAAATACTCTGCAATCAGTGGGAATGAAATTACACATTAGAAACTAAGTAACGCGAGGCTTGCTTTGAACATGTGACACTGGAACTTTGAGGGTCGTTCTGGGACTTGGTAAGTCCATTAACATCTTGAATGTCTGTTAGGCACAAGATACCATGGCGCTGTGATCATGATAAGCAAGTCCCTCATCACATTTATTGTTATTTTATTTTTTAAATTTGCATGATTATTCTTTGTGACTAATTGAATAAAGTTTCTCTTGCTCATGGATATATTCCAAATCAGTAATCAGTATCAACTAAGTAAATCTTTTAAGAGTAATAGTAATCGATTAATAGTACTTTTCGTAACTTGCCATCACTGGTCAGAACAAGATCTTGAACAAATATGTTAAAAATATTATATAATGTTATAAAGTATCTTATAACAAAGAAAAAGTATAAGTGTGAACTCTTGAAAAGATCAATTTGCATAAAAGATAGTTTTTTTAATTTCTTTTTTTACCTTAATAATAAATCATTTGAAACTGCATTTTTATTTACTCATTTATTTTATAAATTTTAAAATCCTCTGAATTATTTTGATGTGCAAGTAACGGTGCAACTGTTTCAATCACGTAATTTTTTTAAGAAATTTAGTTAACAAAGTTTTCTCCACCAAACATGTAAGTAATACAGGTCATGATATCTGTTTTCTCTGGTGTTAAACTCGTGGCGTTAGATTGTGGAACAACCCCGGAATGGGCTGAATGTGAAAAAATTCTCAGCCATGCACGAGTTTCAGAACTTGCACTCCACTAACAAGACCCGCATCCAGGAGTTTGTCAGAGGACACTTTTATGGGTGAGCCTGTAGTTCAGTCAGTAAGCTGATATAGCTCTTTGATTTTAATGTTGCCTGGTCCAATTCAAACAGGCCACATCATTCTGAGCTACACTGTGATGCTGCCTAACTTCTGTCAGTTTGTAAAATTTCATTTTGGCAGGCATCTTGACTTCAACTTGGACAAAACCCTGTTCTTTTTCATTGCTGGGAGATATGAATTCTCCAACAAGGGAGCTGACATTTTTCTTGAATCGCTGTCCAGACTCAACTACTTGCTGCGGGTGAGGACCTTCAACTCAGAGAATTTGTGGTTCTCCATCTTGTGTTTTCCAGTTTTATCTAGTCCACATGAATCCCTCATGACTTTCTCAACAGGTCCACAGAAATGATCTGACTGTGGTGGTTTTCTTCATAATGCCAGCCAAAACCAACAACTTCAATGTGGAGTCTCTGAAGGGTCAGGCCGTGCGCAAACAGCTCTGGTATGTTCTCTTTGAAATATTTAGATGTAAACGGTAACAAACCTCAGCATACCTTCATCTCCATCAGTCACACTTTGATGTACTTACTGTACAGCTTTCATGTGTACGGTAAGTACACATGAAAGCAAGAAACATTGTCACCTTACTATCAAAGAAACATTAAACTGTTTGATCTTTGTTGCTCGCAGGGACACGGCTCACACTGTGAAGGAGAAATTTGGTAAAAAGCTTTATGAATCTTTGCTGACGTGAGTATAAACATTTTGTGAAGTAATTATGGTTATGTGTGAATGGAAATCCTTTAAATGTTTCTGTTTTCTGTCTTCAGAGGAAACATCCCAGACATGAACACCATTCTGGACAGAGATGACTTGACGATTATGAAGAGAGCTATTTATGCTACACAGGTACAAAATCTAACTGTATGTATTGGAATTTATTTCCATTGTGTTGTCCTGAAATAATGTATTTAGTTTAATAACAGGTTAATTGTGTCATCATGAGCTTGTAATGTTTGTTTATCATACTAAAGCTTTGTGTAGTCAAACCTGGGCAATAATGGTTTGACTATGTCATCACTCTAAGACCCTTATTTCATCATTTTGAGATAATGGATGAATATTGTTATTTGGATGTAATGTTGGGACAGCAATAACTGTTGCTCTCCTGTCTGCTTTGTTTACAGTTTATTCAGTCTCTTAACATAACATTGAAACACCTATTAAATTTTAAGACTTTACTTTAGCTTAAAGTAAGGCTTTTGTAAGGAGATGTGCTTTAATTAAAATTCTTTTAAAGATGAAATCTGCATTTTAACTTTCTGTCATACTGTAGAGTCTATTTGTGATATTGTGGTCAGTGGCTGGTGATGCAGACTTATTCTGGGAGGATTTATCAAAGCAAAAGTATTATTCAAGTGCCTTATATACAATATCTATGTTAGAGCTGAATATACCAACAAAGTATCAGCAAAAGGTCATTCACAATTAAATAATAAATGTATATAGTGGAGAGGTTTCATGGGTTGAGGTGCAAGGCTTATTGACTACGTGTGTCTGCAATGATTAGAATTAAACTCTTCAACTGAAAAAAAGAAACATTGTGGGACTTATTTTTCTCTGGTTTTAAAGGTCATGGAATTCATGTACACTAAACACTGAGCAAAATTTTTAGATGTAGACAGACTAAATACTATATTGCTAGCTTTCTAATAATGCAAAATACAGAAATAAAAAGCTGAAGATGTGGCCATGTGAATGGTGACACTGATGAAACAACCCAAGCAGTTTTACTAAGATGTTAAAACATCATCGGTGTGTTCATGTAGTCTGCTGTCACCAGCATCTTGTCACAGACTGGGCTGTGCTGAGGCAGCAGCATTCAGCACAGAACATTCCTGGCTGGAGAAACAAGTCAGGCAGGCTGGCTCTGTGGTCGGCACAAGGCTGGACTCTCGGGTAACAGTGGCAGAGAGCAGGAGAGGAGAAACTATAATAATAGACAACACCAGCCACCCTCTGCACACTGTCACCAGCAGCCAGGAAAGCAGGCTCAGTGGGAGACTGCTACTTCCAAAGTGCAGGACCAGCAGGCTGGTCCTGCACTTAAACTGTTCAACTCTTCACTGGGAGGGAGGATGGCTAACAGAGAACAACAGACACAGAGGGACTATCTGACTATTCAGTGAATTGCTACTGCCTGACAACACACAGTAACATTCAAAACTTTTTCAGACTGTAAACATTAGTTGCTTGTCAGCTTCATCAGATCAGCTTATCCTTTTCACAGATGAGAACCAGCTCATAGACTTATGTCCATTATAATGGATATTTTGTTGAAACTTAGATTTTGTTCATACTTTGCGTTACCCTTTCTCGCCCTACAGTACTCTTTAGAGGACATCTTGGGCTTTCCATGTGATAGGTTTGCGGGAAGTCCCTTTTTTTTCTAAATCAAAATGGCCGACCTGCCCGAAACCACATCTTATGGAAAGAGGGTAGATGAGTCAAATATTTTTTTCTTTTGTTATTTTTGTCATGATAATTATTTATATTATTGTTAATTAAATACCAATAATAATATTTTTACCAGTAAAAACAATTTAATAATTTCTGTTTAGAAATTACAGACCTTTTCTGAATGTCAATTATAATGGACATCAGGACTATTTCAGTATATTTAATGACTCCACATTGTTGTAGGAGAAAGAAGTGAAATTGGATTCTCCACAAGATAGTAGAGGGAGATTCAGATCTGGAGTTGTCAGATGAAGATGAGGATACTAAATATCAGCCTCTGGTAGGGAACTTAATCAGATCCAGGACAATCTGATGAAAATCAATCAATCAAACAATCAAATTTTATTTGTATAGCACATTTCAGCAGCACGGTATTTCAAAGTGCTTTACACAATTTAAAATAAACATAAAACAAAAACAGAGATTTTGATTAAAAGTAAAAATGAAAATATTTAAAAACATTGATCAAACATCCTATCCGCCTAATCGCACCAGGAGTTACCCTTATGGGGCCTCCTCAAAGTAAGGGGGGCTCTAAGAGCCTTATCTTGTGATTTCTAAGAACTGTACAGAGTTTTAGTAGGACACTGCCTAACAAGGATTCTCAAACTTCTAAGGGAACAAAGTGACAAACCTTAAGTTTTTGTATCTTACAAGGATTCTCGAGCCTAAGACATTGAAACCAGCAATTTATCCGTAAGCAACTCTAAACAGGATGGTTTTAATTTGGAATTTTAAAGGCACTCAGTGTTTCAACTGTTTTACAGTTTTCTGGAAGTTTATTCCAAATTTGGGGTGCATAGCAACTGAATGCTGCTTCTCCTCGTTTGGTTCTGGTTCTGGGGATGCAGAGCAGTCCAGAACCAGAAGATCTGAGGGGTCTAGACGGTTGGTACGGCACTAGTAGATCTTTAAGGTATTGTGGTGCTAAACCGTTAAGTGATTTATAAACTAACAGCAGTATTTTAAAGTCTATTCTTTGAGCTACAGGGAGCCAGTGTAGAGACTTTAAAACTGGTGTTCTTTTTGTGCTGCCCTTATCTCCTGGATTATTTGTAGTAAGAACGCGAGCGAGCAGCGTTCTGATCCATGCCAACTTGACTTAAATTGACAGATGCACTTGTGCATTCCTATCAAAAGTTTGACATCAGGTGTTCTGGTTACATTCAAGCTATTGGAACGTCATAAAGGTCCACTTCAATGCACATGCTAGTCTTGACGCTTCAGGCCTAACATACACCCCACATAGACGTTTGAATGTAAACCAATGGTCCTGACTTCAAAACACGTTTGTGTGAACGCATCCATTAAGAGAGACGGTGCAGGAAGCTTGGTGATGAGATGGGCCAGGAAGCTTGCTAGTTGTCTAGGGCCAGGACTTGATAGAATGTCCATTTCTTGGTTCGGCGACATTTGGATGAAAGCTCAACTTTTGGCATAAGATCCAAATGGTTTGGTCTTTATGACCAACTTTGGTCCTAAGACGATCTATGGACACAAAGTACTTTTTTTCTTTGTTTGACCATTAACTGCAAATATCGTTTAGATCTTTCCCATAAATGTTGGAGGCCATCACCACAGGTTTATCGTCAAACCACTTCGTGACAGTCAGCTAAGATGGTCCCTTCTGTTCACAGTGGCGCATCTTCTGGTAATTGGTGTGGCTTTGGTATTCTTTGGTTCATCATAATGGTTCCAGTTGCTGGAAGACCCTTTGAGAAGTTTACAGAACTTATTCGTCATCATTTTCCTGCTAATAACTGGCACTTTTGATTTTTTAGTCCAGAAGATTTTGACTCTGGAAAAGCCAAGACAGGCCATGTGTGCCGATGTTCTGAAGAAAGTCCTTGCAGTCAGTGCTGACCTGGGGATCCTCCAGACTCCGGCTGGACTTCTTCTGAACTACCATTGATCTATAAACCTTTCTAAATGTGGTTTTGTGTCTGGAATTGTCATCTGCTTAAGAGTCATGTAGGCAGCATTATGACATTGGTAATGTGCTTAGCCCTACAGAGGTGGTGGAGACTGAGACATACCCCAAAAGACTTGAACCACAACTGCACACAACTGTAGATTTTTTTTAAATTGAATAAAAAAATAAATTAAAACAAACTATACTCTTCTTTGTTCAGTTACTTTTGACAATTTTGAAAAGCTTTATGTTGGTTTGTCACATCAAATATAATTTAAAAGTACTAGGGTTTACAATAACATGATTTGACACAATGTGAAAAGGTTTTTGCAATATAGTGATGTTGAATGCATAGCATATATGCAAATATGAGCCAGAATGTATTGGATGACGTTGTCTAAAAGAATTTACATTTTACTTGGTTTTCAGAGTCTAAAAACTAGAAATTTTTCTCATTGTATGTCCTAATGATTTTTCTCAGAGACACAGTCTTCCTCCAGTGACCACTCACAATATGCTGGACGACTCTGAAGATCCAATACTGTTCAACGTCAGGCGCATCGGTCTCTTCAATTCCAGAAACGACCGCGTCAAGGTAGATTAAACATTCTGTCTTTTACAACCTGCGGTGCTGGGGTCAGTAAGTCCCCACTTCTTCCTCTATTAATGCACTGTTGTTATTTGATCTTCAGTGATTAAAACAATTACTGATATAATTTTTTTTATAAAAGTATTACTGATTACACTTTAAAAATTAGTTAACTTTATGTTATTAAAGGTAAAGTTTAAACAGTAATGATTTCTTGGTTAATGCCAAGTTGTCATAACAAAGACATTTTGAAAAATGTCAACTTTGTATTAAAGGTGTCATAATTTACCGAAGGACGCTTTATGATAACAGTCATAAATGTTCATGAAGGTTTATTCATGTTCATGACATATTATGTCATGTTTATGACAGTTTCATGACAGTCTTATTCACCACCCTTAACATAAAGTGTTACCCAATGTTATATTTTGTTGTCTAAATGGAAGTAAAATACATTATCTTGCAAATATATTTGACTGAAAAAATCTAAGTAATCATGAAAAAATGCCAGTTTGATTGGGGAGAAATGTTATTTGGCAATTCTTGATTTGCAAACACAAATAATAGAAAATATGAATAAAAAATTTATTGAACATTAAGCACTAGAAATAGGAGGAAGCTGAAAATCAAACACACAAATTTGGTAGAAGATAGATGGTCTGCTTATAGAGTGTGGTGAAGAGAGAGCTGAGTCATAAAGCAAAGCTCTCGATTTACTGGTCGATCTACGTTCCCACCCTCATCTATGGTCATGAGCTTTGGGTCATGACCGAAAGGGATTGATTATTTAAAACTTTTGTTCTGGAAAGAATTACTTTAAGATTACAGGAGAGAAAATTTTAGAAAATCTGGATGAAATGTCACGGCCATGGGTGTTATGGTTTTGATTTTGGCTATGTGAGGTAAAATAAAACCTAAATGTGATTTTTTATTTTTGTCCATATCATGGTAAAAATAAAATAAAAAAAATCTGATTGCTGTGACTTCTATATAAGATAATAAATGGGATACATGCAGTATTTGTCTTTGAAACATCCATCCATCCATTTTCTTTACACCCTTGTCCCTTGGTGGGGTCAGGAAGGTTGCTGCCTATCTCCAGCTAATGTTCCAGGCGAGGGGCGGGGTCACCCTGGACAGGTCGCCAGTCTGTCGCAGAGATACACAGGACAAACAACCATGCACACACACACTCACACCTAGGGGCAATTTGGAGAGGCCAATTAACCTGACAGTCATGTTTTTGGACTGTGGGAGGAAACCGGAGTACCTGGAGAAAACCCACCATGCACAGGGAGAACATGCAAACTCCATGCACAAAGACCGGGACTGGAAATTGAACCCAGAACCTTCTTGCTGCAAGGCAACAGCTCTACCAACTGTGCCACTGTGCAGCCTCTCTTTAAAACATGTGCAGTCTAAAAAATATATTTTTTTATAAACATTACCTACTGCAGCTGTAAAATGCTTAATTTGATCGGCTGTTTGTGCCTTCACTCTGCCAAGGCTCATCTCATTGTGACAAGAAATCTAAACTGAGAAGATGACCTGCTTTAGTGACTCAATGAGCTTTCAGTTCTTTAAATGTGGTTATTTTATTTTGGTGTTTTCTTTTAAATGCAAACCATCAAACAAAAAACTGTTATATCATAGCCATTTACCTGCTTGGTAAATATTAACTGTATGTGATTCAAACAAAAGAGGAAACTAAGCTACACCTGTGTCTCATTGTGTTCATGTATTTATGTGTTCATGTGTTCTCTCAGATCATCTTCCACCCTGAGTTCTTGTCCTCCACCAGTCCTCTGCTGCCCATGGATTATGAGGACTTTGTCCGAGGCTGTAACCTTGGAGTTTTCCCTTCCTACTATGAGCCATGGGGATACACACCAGGTAGACTTTGACCAGCAAACAGGAGCTCATGCTGTGTGTGCATGAGACCTTTCCAATAATACTAAACTGGTGCAACAGGAAACATTAGAAAACATTCATCTTTCAGGTTATGATTTGGTGTAAGGTATCATGCACAACTGTGGTACATTTACAATGACAAATTGGACCAAGACAAACAAATAATCATTACAGGATTATGTTACCCCAAAACAATTCTGAATTTATTTTTAACATAGTGTGAAAAAGAAAAACACAAAAACGAAAATGAACTGAAAAAACAGTTTGTGGGACATTATACTAAGTGTCTACTGTCTGTAGGTGACTCTAGCATCACATTCTTCTTTTGATCTTTTTCTGTTTATTCACTTAGATCAAATGCATGCTGTGGTCCTTGGTCTTTTTAAAAGAATAAAATCATAGCTTCTGACTCGTTATATTCTCTCATCCTCCCAGATTCTATGATTCCATGCGTGGAAACAAAAGCCACACAGAGATGACAGCAAAGCTCCACCTCATACATTTTCAGAGTTTATTCTAACATTTAAAATATAAAATCACATTGACAACACAGATACTTCAAACACTAAAACAGGCATTCATTTACCTGAGACAAATAGAAAAGAAGAAGAAAAAAAGAAAGGAAAGCAAAGACGTCTTTGGAGAAATTGCGAAGAGGAAAATCTGATTTGTTATTCCTTTGTACAAACTTTTATAGTAAAGGTGTATTCTTGTCTTTAATTTATTCAAATAAGGCGTATCTATGCTCATCCAACCAGGAGCTGTCTCAGACCCTCTTAAAAATTAGAAACTCCCCACAATTTGTTTTCAAGATCAAACATCAGTTGTCACTTTTACCTAAACAACATAGAAGCGGAGCTTCTCCTCCACTACGGCTTTTCACAGATCAGGGTAAAAGCTGAAACTTCACCTGATTCTTTCCCACATGACAAAGGGCAGATCATAAGATCTGCAAACAATCTGCTGAACTGGTCCGTTGAGTAACACTGATGACTCATGTCTGAGTGGCCCACCATGCTTCCTTCAATGAATGGATCAGATTGAGTAGCCCTGTAGAACACCTCCATTAACAGTGGCTCTCTTCTGTTATGCAACATCCCTTGACTCTGGACTTGGTGTTATTTTAGTGACTCACATAGAGCCCCACGGGTGTTGCTATGCTAACTTTGGGCTAAAGCAACCTTTAAAAACCTCTCATAAATCTAAGTGAAGGCTTTAGGAGGCTGAATGTCTCTTCTGGAAAAGAACTAGAATGTTTTTTGGTGAAAGGCAGGCTGCAGTCAACTGTCTTTTTCCTCTGAGGATGAATGTCCTCTAGAGTCTAGATGACCAACTCCTTTGTCATTGTCTGAGCAGGGTGGCCAAGTCCAGTCCTCAAGAGCAACCACTTGCAACATATAACTGCAATCCTTCTCCAACACACCTGGATCAAAAGAATGTCTCGTTAGCTAGCCGGCCTTTTGGCTCATTTGTGTTGGAGCAGGCATGCATGTAAAAGTTGCAGGGTTGGAGCTCTAGAGGACTGGACTTGAGCATCCCTGGTCTAAAGAGTCTGAGCGACACCTGATGAGAGAAGCCCAACCTTAACCACAGTTCAGGGAGGTTAGGGGTTGAATTCTCTTCACAAGGCAGCCCTCTGTCCATCTGTGGGCCTCTGGTCCTCTTCTTTCTCCATCTTGCTCTTGGCTTGACTGCCTGGAGGATATCAACTAATATGTCTCCTTCAACACTTTGTAGCCTTTAAGGCTCTTCCACCCTACAGATGTTTTCATTGACTGGCTCTGTTCTGTTCACATGCTCACTTTATTGGTTCTCTGCTAAGTTGTAAGGTGACATCTCCTGTTTTTGACAATCTGCATATAGACTCAGATTAAATTACACACGGCTGGATTCTCGGCTGCACAGTGGTGCAGTTGGTAGAGTTGTTGCCTTGCAGCAAGAAGGTTCTGGGTTCGATTCCCGGCCCTGGTCTTTCTGCATGGAGTCTGCATGTTCTCCCTATGCATGCTGGGCTTTCTCTGGGTACTCTGGTTTCTTCCCACAGTCCAAAAACATGACTGTCAGGTTATTTGGCCTCTCCAAATTGTCCCTAGGTGTGAGTGTGTGCATGCTTGTTTGTCCTGTGTTGCCCTGTGACAAACTGGTGACCTGTCCAGGGTGACCCTGCCTCTCACCTGGAACATTAGCTAGAGATAGGCACCAGCAAGCCTCCTGACCCCACTAAGGGACAAGGGTGTAAAGACAATGGATGTATGGACAGATAGATTATAGTTAATAATTAGGGGACTTATAAAGACAAGTGGCACTCTTAGATTTTATTTGAGGAGTTACGTAAGGTATATGAATACATATGCTTGAAAAGCTTCAAAAGGCTATAGGTTTATCAAGGCTCTGTTGCAGTTTTTTGTTTGTAATCATGTAGATACTATCAATCCATCCATCCATTTTCTATCACCCTTGTCCCTTGTGGGGTTGGGAGGGTGCTGGTCCCTCTTTGAGATCCTACATTTTGTTAATTTACTTGTCTTTGCAATCCAACTTTTGAGCCTACAGGTGTGCTGGCTGTGTCTTTTCCAGGTGAGTGTACTGTGATGGGCATACCAAGTGTCACCACCAATCTGTCAGGGTTTGGCTGTTTCATGGAGGAGCATGTCTCAGACCCTGCTGCCTATGGTAGTACACACACAGACGCCTCAATGCTCCTTCTTTTTCATCTCATGTCAGTGTTCCTTCAAACCTCTTTTCTGTCGCAGGTATCTACATCGTGGACCGTCGGTTCAGATCTGCTGAGGAGTCCTGCAACCAGCTGACCCAGTTCATGTTCAGTTTCTGTCAGCAGTCTCGACGTCAACGCATCATCCAGAGGAACCGAACCGAGAGGCTGTCAGACCTGCTGGACTGGAGATACTTAGGAAGGGTCTGTTTCTTAAACACCGAGAAACAGTTTAACTGCAGGAGAGGCATTGGTTTTATAATGACTTATCACTCACAAATACATTCCAGTAGATGAGTGTAATGGTGTTTTCAAAAACAAAAAAAATATGACAAGCAGTTAAAATCTAACGACTAGCCTGACACCTCCTTTTCTCTGCTGGAGATGTGCAAGTGATCTACAGTTTAACTTTGTGTTATTGTTGCCAACAAATAAATCTCAAAAACTCTTTTGGAGTGTTAATTTAATTAAGCAGCATGAATTAAATTAACAGTCCCTACAAAAAGTACCCCTCTGATTTTTTTTTACCTCATTAGTTGCTTTTAAGGATCAATCAACAATCAATAAAAGAAGAAAGAAATGATTACATTAATATTCATTCTTTCAGTGAAAGGGTGAATATTCAGTTTCATTGAAAGAGTACTGTCCGTCTGTGTGGATCGCTCTCAGGCTGCACTTCTCCATTCTTCCAGATAAACTGCTCCAGCTGTCAGCTTGGTAGTTTAGTCCCTTGACATTGAGCATCTGTCTCTTTAAGAAGTTCCTATTCCTTCAGACTCTTCACCTTAAGAATGTTGTCACAACAATGCTCCTCCATTATCCCAATTACAACTGTTAGAAGTGATGGATGAGAAGTAGTTTGTAAGATGAGTTGAGAGAACACCTGGTGGAACTCCTCCAGATGTTTTCTTAGTCTGGTGGAGCTGAGTGGGGAAGGCAGCTCCAAACAGCAAGCATGTAGGCACCCCTGAATGGTTGCCATGGGACATTCAAGGATTTCTCAGACATCCAAGACATACTCAAGCCAAAACTCCATAATGTTGATGAGGAATAACATTATAACATGGTGTAAAGTTTTTTAAAAGTCATTTAACATAATACTCCCCCTTTAAATAATTTTATTTTCATTATTTTTTATAGAAATCAGTTTTCGCTGTGAACCCAAAGGGTTTTTGGGGAAATTGTTGTCAAATTTTGTTGATCATAATTGATTAGTAAAAGCAATAAATGATAAAACATCAAAGGCTTTGAGGACCTTGTATAGGGACTCTATAAAGATAAATTTACAGTAGCAACTTGATTTTTATTTTAAAATCAAATTGGACAGCAAGAACTTTCAGTGTTTGATTAGCTGTGGTTCTTATTTTTACTTTATGAAAAAAAGCTAAGTAAAAATTAAACTAATACATGGACAGAGTAAAAAAACTACATACATACAAGATGTTTTGATGGACTTTTTTGGCATCTATCTTTTCCTGTGACAGTTCTACACACACGCCCGTCATCTGGCACTTAGCAGAAGTTTCCCAGACAAATACAAGATGGATAACAAAGGCCCTCTAAAGGCAAGTAAAGAATTCCCATAAGGGAGTTGAAATGTTTCCCTTTTGTGTGAAGTTTCTCCAAAGAGCAGGAAAGAGTTCCTGTTGATTTAATAAGAGATTGTGAGGTAAGGTCAGCCATATTTGTTTCCTATTTTAAAAACTGCTCTGGGTAAAATGATCACATAGTTGTAGATGGAAAGACTGCTAATGAAAAGGACATTCTGTGTTGTCTTCACAGACTGAGGGTTTCCGTTATCCTCGGCCAGCTTCAGTGCCTCCGTCTCCCTCTGCCTCCCTCCATTCCACCCCACACCACAGTGATGAGGAGGATGATGATGAACCATACAATGAAGAAGAGGAGGCAGAGAGGGACCGGTTGAACATCAAGGCTCCTTTTATGCTGGGATCAGTGCCAGAAGGCAAGAAAAAACAGCCAGGAGAGTCAGGGAATTAAATCAATAATTTAAGTTCAGAATCTTTCCTAGTTCCACCGACTGTCCAACACATTCAATAAACTTGGAGATTAAATAATTATCATTTTACTTCTACTTTCACACAAATAACTTAGTTGTATCTCTCAGGCTGCATAAACAAAAAGATTATGTTCAAAATATTTCAGGAAATGATTGGATCTGTCTAAACTTTATTTCATAAATAATCATGCAAAAGCTATGAACTTCAGAAATTTAAACCTCTCGACTCTTGCAGTTTCTCTAAACTGATTAGTTGGCTACATCAAACAAACCTACAGATCCATTCCATACATTAGAATATTATTGAAAAGTCCATTTATTTATGGTTCTGGTCTGGTCTGCATCCAGAACCACAACCAAACATGGAGAAGGGGAGCATTCAGTTTTCATGTTCCTCTAATCAGGAACTAACATCCAGAAACACCAAGATCCTTTAACTCAAGGCTAAAACCCCAAACGGCTCTGCTGCCTTTGACTGATACCTGGAATATTGATCCATATATCTGATGTATATTTCATGTCAATGATCCTTTATTTTGATTATGCTATTTGGAAAAATGTAATGCTTGTTGGTTGTTTGTGGTTTCCAACATAATTATCGTATAATGTTTTAATCATGTAAAGGAGGGGCCCCTAGGCCTCGTCCTCAGGGCCCACAGAGGACATGTTTCAGATGTGTCATTCTTGAATTTCCCTTTGCCTGCCTGTAGAAACCTGGTAATCACCCATTCATTCATGAAGGGGGTGCAGCAGCAGGTCAGGGCCCCATCAGGCCCTCAGAGCTCTGATGCAAACAACTTTGAACTGCATTGCTGCTGAAATGTGCTACACAATAAACTTGACTTTTACACATTCACTGTTAATGGATGGAGATTGTATAAATGGGCAGTGATTCTATTTCAAACATTTAAGTCAACCTCAGACCTAAAGTGCAATAATCCTCAAGTGTTTATTAAAATATCATTTTAAACACAGTGAGATAATTCATATTTACAATGCAGCTTTTTGACAGTGTTGCACCAAACACAAATACAAAAAAGATGAAATATGAAGATTATTGTTGATGTCAGAAGTATTCTCTCTTCCACACTGGGAAATACACCTCATCTGGAGCTTCATCGGCTAGAGAGAAAAAAAAAAGAGACAAACATATCATAGAACTTTAAGCATAACACCATGAAAAAGCCTCGGCCAGTTCTGGAGAACAGAACAGCGAATAACGTATGGAACAAGTGGTCAGTGGTCACCTCCCTCTCTGGCTTGCTGCAGGATCTTGAGCAGTACTGTGGCTGCCTGGCCAACACTCAGCTTCTCTGTGTTTTGACTGCGGGTCTCTGAAGTAAACAAAAAACAAAAAGCACACACACATTAGAAGTCCTCTGAACAGCTGGGTTCTGATTTCAGGTCTGGGGCGGACCTGTTCTGAAACTATGAACACAACTTGCTCAGAATGAACATTAATTTAGCTCAACTATGAACCAAATAAACATTGTTGTACCTAAGTGTAGCGTGTCATAGACATCTCCTTCCTTTCCGTCCTCAGAGATGAACCTACGACCCTCTGACAAAAAATATTACAAGTCAGTTTCATTTCCTTAGAAATGGATTTATTTTTTCCTTTAAATGTGGGCACAACAGTTTGGATCAAACATGGCCATTCTGAATACATTGTCCAGCTGTGTTAGTAAAAAGGATCTATTCATTAAAATGTTTGAGCTTGAATATTATGGCATAAAGTGGCTCATAAATCTTTCCCTAAACGTTTTCACATTTCGTCACATTGTAAGCACAGCCTTCAGTGCAGTTCAGTAGGGTTTTATGTGATAGATCAACACAAATATTGGAAAACTTATGAATGGTGGTGTCAAGAGTTGGACCAAAATGCAGACAGGAACTCAGGATAATCATTAAATGCATATATAATGAAGGCATTATGCAAAAATCGAAGTTTTTGAGCTGCATATTATGTTACAGTGCCATTCCGTCTTTAAGCACATCGTCAGAATGTTGCGTGACCTAATGGTCCTAAAGAGGATGCTGTATTTGAGGGGTTTTAATTGTATTTAATATTAAAGTATTGTTAGCACCAGATCATTATGAATCATGCTATATTTATATTTATTGTGTTCATGTAAAGTTTCCCGTCTGGCAAGAAGACTGGCTCACCTCACTGTAACCAAATCTATATGATGGTATATATAGAACTGAGTGATGGATAAATTGTTAGATTGATTCAGTGAAGGCAGATAGTTAAGAAAACATGGAGGCTTAAAGCTAAAGAGAAGCAGACAAAAAGTATCAAATTTTCTTCTAAACTTACAAAAAATGGTGAATCAAAGCTAAGAAAGAACAATAAACAGGCAATATTTAACGATGGAGCCTAGAGAGATAGTGGTGGTTACCATAGCAGACAGATAGTTGCAACAGTTACAATACTGAGAAGGTTTCAATCCTGTTTCTTTTGCCAACTCTTTTCCTTTTTCTCACTGAATGATTTCCCCTGATTATTGTGTGTGCATGTTCAGTCTGTAGTTTGAGCCTCACTCAGTATGTTATGACAGTGACATAATCATGTCTTAAGAATGAACTTGATCACAAATGTATTTCTATATAGTTATCTAAATAATTTGAGTTAGCATTTTTTTAATTTGATGATACTCAAAATACTGTAAGAGCAGGTTTTACTGTTCTAGTTGGTCAACATGGAAATTATTTTTTATTTTGTCTTGAAATTTTGATTTTTTTAAAAAAATCTTTAGTTTTATCAATATTTTCCATTTACTGGATGTTGATTGACAACAGTGACCTTATTACAGATCAGAGACTGATATCACTTCCTCTCACTGCTTGTTCTGGCAAACAAACATCTTTCAAAAATGTTTTCCCATTATTTATTAGTCTGATAACTTTACACATATTGAAGAACAGGAATATGACAAAATGTGAAAAGGTTTCAGTGATATGAATAAATGAGTACAATGATATAGTTTTAAAATAATATAAAACCCTAAATGTCAGTCATTAAAAGACCAAATACATACGTGTTCCTTTTAAGTACAACATCGCCTGCGGGGTCCAGTTTCTCCGTTGAAATGAGCCCTGAAGAAAAAACAAAGTAAGTTTTATCCAGTTTTTAATTTAGCAATTTAATACTTTTGTTCATTACAATAACCCCCCCAAAAAGAAACAGTTACTTTTGGCACGCTCCATGAATGTGAGATGAAGGATGCAAGCAACAAAAGGGTGAGCAGATTGGTTAAAGTGAAGCCCCTCAGACCCTGTGGGATACAGAGACAAGTCAAAAAGAGAGCTGCAACCATCACCCTACCAGCTTCTACAAAATTAAAAACTTGAATAAGGCCTGATTCATCCATATATGAATAAGGAATAGCTATACCATAAAAATGGTTAGATAAAATAATTGGATCTGAAAGGTCAGTGAAATATTTGAGGAAATTATAAGGTTGAGAGTCAATTTTCTTCTAACAATTTAAAACTTAAGTTTATAAAGAAAAGGTGTTCAACCATTTTTGTAGTCATGATTATTTGTACAAATAATCATGACAAAGGTTCCACTAAATGTTCCATAAAACTAGAATGTAAAATGAACATGAATGTGTGTTTTCTTACCTTTATGGTGCCAGATGTCATGTTGGCTTGGTGTCCAGCTCAGAAATGGGTTCAGGTAACTGCTACTGCTGGTTTTCTGTATTTATACCGTGAGGGGGAGCGACTCCTGTGCTTCACACTTCTTCATAATGTCAACACTAATAGGTCACGCCAGTATGATAAAATGGGGGCGGGTAGGAGAGCGAAAGAAGATTTACGGATCAATTTCAATCATTTTGCTTCTTTCTATGAGAGCTGTTAATGTTAATGTCATTTTGCTGCAAGAAGTTGCCACAAGCTATTTTATGTCTTCCGAGTAATTTTCTTAAATCTTAATTTTTTAAAGCTGGTGAATAAAATTTGGATGTTGTTCAGAACAGCTGAAGTAATTCCTTCTTTTGTATCTTGCTCAGTGTAGCCGAACAGAAGAAATGATGGGTTTTAAGAATCAAAACTTGTTCTGATAAAAACAATAACTCAGAGGCAAAAACAAGTACAATACTGGGATATTTCACTACACTAATGTGGGAACAGTGCCTTCTGCTCATAATCCTTTCCCTGTACCGTCATGTTCAACCAGAAACGTGGTCCTGTATCTCAGAGGCCTCGTTTGTCCAGCTCCATCACAGATAGGTGAAAGTTGCACCCCGGAGTACTTTATGTTGAGTCATTCAGACGATTTGACTTTGTAAATTATCTTTTTTCTTTTACTTTGTGGGTAGTTCGCTTCGTTTCCCCATCATTTGCATTTCACATACAACTGAAACAATCTGATGGTATTCTGATTATACAGTAGTTCCACATACAAAACAGCAGTGGTTAACAATAATGCATCTGTAAAACAGACCTACCCCCACCTGTTCCAGACCACACCATGTAACTCAATGCATATAAAAAAATAATTATCCACCGGTTGGCTCCTTGCTTTAAGTCAGATCTCCATATGTGAAGCAGAACACTAGGAAATTTGAGAGAAAATGGTGCTCTTCATAAAGTAATTATGTAATTTGGAAAAGTAGTGCAGTGCTGTATAAAAAACATGCTCGAATTATTGCTCTACTTAAATGCCACTTATAAAACTTGGTTCAGCTGTCAAATATGGACATGAGTGCTATTGCATTTACATTTTATAAAGAAACGTTTATGGAAAAGCTTTAATGGACAACCAGTTTGGTTAAAGCAGCATAGATCATGTTGAGAGCAAGGCCAAGAATTACAACTGCACCATAAAGCTCCCTGTAGCCTTTAGACAACTAATGACTCAAAGGATACTGCTTATATTTTATTTAGGCAACAAAGGACCTCTTGACAGTCATGTCAGCAGTGCTACCTTTTGGTCTCGTGTACAACACCATACCCACCACCAAAAAACAACAACTCCTTTCCTTAGCTGTACGTTTTCACATCAGCAGGAATTCTTTAGCGGCCAGGCTCCAGCAGAATGATGCCAGTAATGTCCCTGATGAGGAAGTTATTCACTCAACAAGGTCTGAAAATCTTTCAAAAGCCATTCAGAAAATAACAAAACACATTTAGAACATTCCATAAGAGTGACCACCTTGTTCTGTACTTGCAGGACCCGTTTAACATCTCCGTGACGACAGCTCGGTCCAGCTGAGCCACTATCAGACAAAAGGCAAAATAAAAAATATGGTTGACTACAGTAACTGTATGGATTCATCACAGCATTTTTTAACTTCCCAAATGAAAATGGTTTCGAGTGTACACAGCACCATCTAGTTGGGAAATGTTTTTGGTTTTCATACATAGGCATGCTGCCTGACCAGTTCTGAAATGTAAGCTGTAAACAAACCATGCTGGAGGAAGGTGGCCATCTAGCCTTCACCAGTTCAGTCCTGATAAAGCAAGAAGCCTGAAAACGTGCTGTACTTCCATGTGCTGCCATATATGGCACCACGGTGCAGCCTGAGCCACACCTGGTCTCCTTGGAAAAGATGCAAAATGGCATGGTTGCTGGCAGTCTCGTGATCAGGGGCTCCATCATTGGCATACGCAGAGACCATCACCTCCTCGTTGCGCATGAGGTTAACATAGAGGGGGACGCTGATGGCCAGCTTCAGGATGTGAAAGATGAAAACGTACGTTCCGTTCACAGGACAGGTGAACCGGCCAATGTGGGTGTCGTACATCTCCCCCAGGTTGATATGCAGTTGGTCGAACACAATGGGCTGGTCAAGGTTGCCGGGTGCAAAGTTGGCGGTACGAGAGGCAGTGAAGGCCACACGCAGTGGCTGCGAGAGCGGGTAAAGTGGCATGGGGAGTAAGGCCGTAGGCGGATGGCTGTGTGGGGTCAGTGGGACCTCCACTGTCGACACAGATAAGGAATCCCCATGACCAGAGTCCACAAGAGTAAAGGTTCCGTCCCGGTCTGGACTGCTCACCTGGGAAGAGTCACTCCAGGCTGCTGCACAGAAACAAGTAAAAGATTGTTTTAGACCCTGAGGACATCAACATGTTGAAGGCAACTTCAAATAAACAGTTGATCTTGCATCATCTGACATGTCAGGTAATAGTGAGTCTTATGAAGCAACAGCCTTCATGAATATGGTAGCGTCAGTGTAACAACTTTTTTTTTTTAAGTGATTAACAAATTGAGACTTTCTTGCAGATTGTGGAAGAATATTCTAATTTGCTGACAATCACTTGTGTATATCTATACACAAGTGATTGTCAGCAAATTAGAATATTTCATTCATCAATGCCATTCAAAAGAGAACTAAAGATTCATTACAGTTATTGCTTTGCTAATTTCAATATGGCCTCCAGCACATAAACATATTCATCAGAAAATTCTATTAAAAACTCAATAATGTCTTTTACATAAATATCGTAAAGCCCACCAGTCAGTGACACCCACAATGAGGACAGGGTATAAAATGCCCTCTGACCTATCCCTGAAAAGGCTGGTTGCTGTAGCAACCACCCCTGAAAAGATTACTTACAGCAGTGGTTCCCAAACCTTTTCTCCTGGTTTGGTTTCTAAACATTTTCTTAGCCCCCCAAATGGCTGTCTGGTTGAACGACGTGTGGGAGGGGGGTCGACTTTTTTGGGGGCAAAATGAATGTCTGTAGCTGAACATAGACAACATTGGTAGCCTACAAGCTACTTATTAAGCTTAAGGTGCTGTATTGATATTACCTAGTCATCTTTTAGCCAACTTTACCTGCATCCAGAAACTTTACTCAACTCAGTCGGTTAGTTTGGGGAAAAACTGTGCAAAGTTCTGCACAGCAGCAGCAGCAGGTCTCCTTCACTGCCGCACAGGAGTAAACCCAGCGTCAGCATCGTAGCGCTCATGTTGCGTTTAAAGGCGGCTCGGAAAAACAGGTTACCACATTAACAGATTAAACAGTTCTAACTGCTGATAAAAGTGACAGAGGATACATATGGGTAGTGTGGAAGCCCCTGTATCAAACTGACTTAGGAATAACAGAGTTGGCCATTCTAAGGTAAAAACCGAGCGCATACAGCGTTCTTTTTTTAAAAATCCAGACGGGTTCCCGCACCCCCCTGCAATGGCACGGTGCCAGTTTGGGAACCTCTGACTTACAGGATGATTACTTACAATTGTATGGTAAAATAACACATACAACTGAAACTAGAAGTTCACACAGACTGAATAAAGACATTCTTTCTCACTGTGAAGTTAAAATCAGACCAAACTTTTGTTTTAGGTCAGTTAGAATTACCAAAGTTATTTCTAAATTAGCAAAAACAAAGCAAAGAATTTTCCAAAGAAATATTTTGTAGCTTTCAGAAGTGTATTCACATTTGTTCAGTATCAAGGATAATTGCGATTTAAACTGTAAACTTGGATCAAATCTTTGAGTTTTCTTGCTCAAACTTCTCTCAACAGTCGAGTTCCACCAGTTCTGTCAGGAGGAACGGGTCAGAACTCCAGCAGTCACGTTTGTAGGCCTCCTGCCTACATCTTCTCCACAGGACTGAGGTCAGGGCTTTGTGATGGTCACAAAAACACCTCATGGCACCTTTGTAACTACTGTATGCTTAGAGTCACTGTCCATTCGGAAGGCTGGCGGGAAAAACCTGCAGGTCAGCCATCATTTTGACACATTACAATTCACACGCCTGACCGCCATGTGTAGTTGAAAAAGTCTGCGCATCTGCATAGCGTGCATCACAAAGGCAACTAAAAATCATTCACGAAAAAAAAAAAATCCCCCAGGAGCATCATCTCTGAACTGGACACTGAGCTAAACGTAGCTTTTAAGAGAACGTTTAATGACTCTTTGCATGAGTTTTCAGTTAATTAGTTGATTATGGTGTGGCACCATAAGTTTCCATTAATCATCTTTCTCACAGTGTTCTAATTTTCTGACACTTAATTCTGTTTTTTTTATTAGCTGTAGACAAAGTCATCAAAATTACAAGAAACAAAGGCTTGGAATACATCACTCCATGATGATTCTAGAAGAGTTTCACTTGGAGATGACTGGCAAGACATATTGCATTTTTATACATCATAATTTTTGAGCTGTAGAGCAGCAGGTAGAGGAAGATCATGCTGGAATGATGAATGGATTTTGCCTGATGTTCTTACCAGAGCTGTGCCTTCCTCCTCCTCGCCTGTATACGTGTTGATATCCTGAGTCCTGAGAAGAGAACAAATGCTTAGGGAGGAAAAGAACCCATGGCGAATGATCAACAATGTTAAACATCAACCTAAAATGTTTGCATGCAAGAATGGTTTGTTTGCCCTCAGAATCAGTTGGTTATGTCCTTGTGATTGCTCTAATTAGATGGATTATCTCTACACCCGTTTGGGATGCATTCCATCAGAGTTCATTTAGCATCATAAAACTTAGTTACTGACTTACTCTAGCTGCATAGAGAAGAGGAACAGACTCCCTGAGTTGAGCAGGAGGAATGTAGGATCCTCCTGAAGAGAAGAAATCAACCAGGGAAACCTCATGAATAATCATTTGAACTTTAAAGAACAGTCATGTTTATTGCATTCCTTAATTGAGAAGTTAAACATGCAGGGTGGGGGAAAGAAAGGAAGTGAGCCGAGGCTGGATACCTCTGTGCCAACCAGAGGACCTGTAGTTCTGAGCCAGTCCCTTGCCACCACGTGCCATACCTCTGACAGATCCTCTACTGTAGGACTGACTGCTTCGATTCAAACCTCCACCTGTCTGGCCAGGGGACAGGAACATCTGTCCACCGTTAACAGCCGAGTATTCTGACTGATACCCTACGTGGAGAAACAAATTCCATGCAGTAACAAAGTGATGAATTTTGCCAATATTTCATAGGCTGCATGAGTCTACACATACCTGTCTGAGGCTCATCATCTGGTGGTGCAAACTCTGGGGGTGTTTGGGTGCTGGCGGTGCTGTACTTGGGCCCAGAACAGACTGCAGTGTGGGATTTGTAGTGCAGTTCTCCATTTTGGGGTGAAGATGTGGCCACCTTGAAGACCTGCAGAAAATATGAAATTGACAAAAGAGGACTGAGGAAATTGGTCAAGATTTTCTGTGGGGTCCCAAGCAAAATTCAGTTTTGGGCTGAAATCAAAAGTCAGATGATTAGATCATTCACACACCTGCTCTAAACTTATTGCATGTCTGACAGTTCTGTTCTCTCTATATTCTTGCATCTTATAGAATATATTCATCAGCCTTCCAATTTATCGGCACCCATTTTCACAACTTTGGGAGATCAGTGATTAGCCAAAACCAGGCCTGTCATGGTAAATTTTGCTTGGCAACTAATTTTCCTAGACATTATTGCAATAAACGATAATATTGTAATTTGAGACAATTGTTGATAGCATAACATTTGCATAGCAATGCAAATACACCCTCTTAGAGGCCAATAAAACTAATTTCAAAAAAACTGGAAAACCTTTTAAATATAAGAAAATCGTGAGTGGAGTTTAGAGGCACTAGGCACTTTTCACAGTCTCATCCTCTGGTGATGGCAGGGGGGCAGAAACCTGTATTGGTACATTTTAAGTGCGGATATGCTGGTTGTATGGTTTGGTTGCTATTGTTTTACAACGTAGAGTCTCCAAAGGGTTCTGTGGTCCACCATGTTCAGTCGGTTTGAATCCAAAGTGATCCCAGACTGTAACTGTCACGTTTGGCTTTTAAACCTATGTTTTCTTGGGTCACTCCTCCTCACTGAGCTTTATGCTACACTCTGTGGTTGGAGACTAGGAACCCGGCAGGTATCTAAGGTAATGGTAACACAGTGGTGGGAGACATCGCTGCTCCCTCCCTTCATTTCCTTTACTGTTCGAGTTCGTACACGTAGACTTACACGAGGCCAACGACGCGTCACAAGAAAGTTGAAAAATATTCAACTTTTGTCGCTACTGTGTCCCATGTACCGAGTTCATCTGAGGATTTTAACTCCCCATGTACTGATCTGTTACCCAAAAACGAGTGTAAGTTGAGTGAAGCTTTTGTCAGTAGAAAGAGAGGGACATGACAAAAAAAACAAGCAATATTATTGCCTTCATTTTATTATGAACTTCATTTTAATTTATCAAGTGATTAATTGATTCATTTTTTAATCGCGACAAGCCTAGCCAACACATGTAAAGTCGATCTTATCCACCAATTTCATCTACCTCAATAAAGGTTGAAAATATCACCCACTGTTCCCTTCTGCTCTACAGTGAGAGGCTTGGCTGACAAACCTGCCTACCAGGTCATGTCTACATGTTTGCAGTTAACAATAATCACTACAATGTTGGCAACTCAGCCAATTTCTTGCTATATTTAGCAACATTTCATGTTGCTAAATATAGCAACACATATATATATATCCTATGTTGAAGAGCCGCAATCAGTGATTGGCCTGAAAACTTCAAGTTTACCGGCCTCCCTAGTAACTCTGGGGCCCTAAGTAGCTGTGTAATTTGCTTATGCCTTGGGCTGGCCCTGCTTCTCAGAACAACCGTCTTCTCACAAAACTAGTGGACATGCCCAAAGCATAAAATGAAAAGATGAAAAATGAGGTGTAAAAGTCATTGATCTTACAATCTTAGGGCTTGGAAGAAGATGGCTACATAGAAACAGAGCTTTGGTGAAAGGACAAAAGATGAAACAGAGGCAGATGAAGCTCACTTTAGCCTGGAGGATGCAAGTCTAACCCCTGAACTTAAGATCACAGTACAAAGTGTGATAGAAAAGGATTAAAGCCATTTCAAAGATGCTTTTTGGAAAAACAAATCTATATCTATCCATCTATATATATATATATATATATATAAAAACAACAACAAAAACTTGGCATACAGCTTGATGTCATCCATCACCTCCTCTACATGGATGACATCAAGCTGTACGCCAAGAGCGAGCGAGACATCGACTCACTGATCCACACCAGGACAGTGGATCAGACTGATGAAATGGAATAGAAATATCCTTTATTGTCCCAGAGTGGGGAAATTTTAGTGTTACAGCAAAATCAGGGTATGTAGGTTCAAAAGTCTTAGAGATATACGACAGAGGTTAGTGGATTAAGTTGTGAAAAACTTACAGAGTGAAACTGAGACGTAGTGAGAGCTCGCCTCATGGGAGGTGTAGAGAAAGAGTCTGCTTGAGGTGGAGTGGAGGTGCTGGATCTCAGCCCGTTACAGGGAGACTGCTTCCCTGACTCGGTTCCTGGAGTCTGAGAAAGATTCAACGTGTTGGTGTTCATTTATTAATAAATAATTTTTAGAGTCATTTACGGTCAACTTGACCTAGAAGTCTACTTTACACATGGACAGTTCTTCTCTTCCTGGTCTGCAATGGTTGCCTCCACATGGAAAAGTGGTGGTGAGGAATACCCCTTTCCGTCAGCCAGCTTTAGTGACTCCTACAACAAGACAAAGATGCAAGCAGAGTAAAAGAAAATTCTGAGCCAGTTTGGTGTAGATAATGAAGTATTGAAACTTACTTGGGAGTGGTTGTTTGAGGAAGGCTCCAGGGCTCCTGTTTCCACGTTTGGATCCCCAATTGTCACACTGGCTTTGTGCTCCATCCGCCTGGGAGGTAGTGGGGTAGACTGAATGTGGAAAACCAAGAAATTCAAATTATTCTATAATTGATAATTACAGAAGAACAGGGCACAAACTAGAGTGCCCTGTTAACCAACACATTAATAATACAATCTTACATGCATTGTTTTGGCCAGGATATCAGAAGGGCTTCTCAAGCATCCCTGGGCTGGTCGTTGGAAACAAATGAAAGAACAGAATAGGTTAAAATGATAAAGATGTCATAATTTCAGCCCTAGCGATCAACACTAGTTCCTCATCTTAATAGATTCTGGTCCTGCTCACTTTGAATTGCCTGTTTAAGTAAAATAAAATAGTGTCAAATAACACCGATCTATCTTAATTGTGATACACCAGATATTCAAAACGGTTGAGAAAACGGTAGAGCAGGTGGTTTTTACAGACAAAACTTAAGATCACAAGGACTGTCGGGGGATAATAATCCGACAGCAGGACTGTTAACCCAAGAGAAAAACTACGAGAATTCTACCATGTTTCTTCTCAAACTACTAGGCAAAGGATGATACGAGGGTGTGACATCTCTCCAAACAGTTCCCCTAC
Organism: Poecilia picta; assembly: GCA_033032245.1. NCBI lineage: Eukaryota > Metazoa > Chordata > Actinopteri > Cyprinodontiformes > Poeciliidae > Poecilia > Poecilia picta. The sequence continues at coordinate 17,921,970 of CM065375.1, forward strand.
ATCAGTGGTCCCCAAAGTGGGTCTTGGAGGGCTGGCATCCTGCATGTTTTAGTTCTCTCCCTGGTTTAGAGCACCTGGATCAAATGATGGCTCATTAGAGCCCTAAGAAGAACATTGACACGCTGAAAAGGTTGTTACTACCACCAGGGAGGGAACTAAAGCATGCAGGATGCCGGCCCTCGATGACCGACCTTGGGGACCACGGCCCTACATCATGAGTAGAAATATAAGATTTCTGGCCACAAAGAATGTATGCAAGCTTCTGACCACAACAAAACCTAAGCACAGCACATTGCTACTATGGCATTTTTAATCATTAACCACCCATAAATGTGATTAAATCAGAGTGAAAAATGACAAAAACGACCACAAAACTGACTGGCTGTATTTTATGTTACCTAGAGGAGAGAGTGCTCCAGATGAGCGCCTATTTAGCCTGGGAGTACCGGTGGCCTCAGAGGTCTCACCATCTAGGAGGGAGTCCTGTAAACAACAGCTGGTTGATTTACCAGTGGATGATGAGACACCAGACCCAACAGGTCAGATGATCTGAAGGCAGTTAAAGCAATCTGGACTTCTATCACACCTCAGCAGGACTACAAGTTGTCACTTTGCAGTGGCGCATTGATAAACATGAACATTATTTTCAGAAGCCTGACATTCCTGTTTAAATTATCCTTTTTATAACCAGTATATAAAATTGACATTTTCTGAGACACTGCATTTTGGATGCTCATTGTCAGCCACATGCAAGAAACTATATAAAAACAGAAAGATTCACCTTTATGAAATTGATGACCAAACATCTGAAAATTTTTAAGATGTTTCGGTATATCCATCTCTTTAACAGGTGCTATGATGAAGAGGCATTTACTTTAGTTCATTTATCACTCAACTTGGTGATGCTAGTATATAGTTTTAAACTCTAGCAAGCTGACTTAATGTGGCCCAACTCAATCCTATAGTGATCAGTTTGATATACTCAGGTTCCAACAAAAATATTCCCTCTCCTCTTGGTCATTTCAAATATTACCAGTAAAACCATTACAGGTATTGTTCTCAAACTAGAGTACTGATGTTTTATGTTTACATGTTCAGAGACCAGTACACCATGTGCCTTCATTAGAGCTATAAGCAAGTTCCAGCAGCCTGAAACCATCATGTCAAGATGAACATCTGTTCACCTTCATTGGGAAATAGAAAAATGAGTTATCCCTACTCATTAGATTTACACACAGTTAGAGACCACCTGCATGAAACTGAAGGAGCCATGGATCTTAGTCATGAGGTCCTCGAGGTGCTGCTTCCGCAGTAGGGGGTCTTTGGGTAAGGCAGAGGGGGAGCTGAAAACTTCCACCAGTAAATTCATTTGGTTGGGCTATAGGGAACAGAAATAGTCTCACAGCAGATAAGCATGGAGAAACAGTTCTTCAGTCAGCTAGATGTTACACACTCACCAACTTGGCATTTTGTTCTCCTTTGGTTTTCTTCTCTTTTCTCTGGAGATAATTTTATAAAGTCACATAATCATTAACAACATTTTAGGTGAACTTTAGGTATAGAAATTGAAAGAGTAATTTATTTTGCAAGTTGAATATATTCTGGACATGTTCAAGCTCACCTGTTTGCTTTCAGTAGAGTGTTTTTTAGAGGGGACTTTGACAACCTTAGGTATGAAAGTGGCGGCCCCTTTCCATGGTTTGTTAACTGCAATTTGAGGTGACAGAGATCCATCTGGGAATTCTGAATCCCAGCTATCTGGAGGCTCCTGCTCCCTCAAAGCCTGAAAATCCTCCTTCCAGTTCTGACTGTTCAAAATCTCCAAATCAGTCAGGTAGAGCTTGTTGAAAAGCTGAGGTAAATCCAATAAACAGGTTTTTGAGTATAACTGCAGTCATAAAAAACTACACAGGTGAGAAGAATGAATGATTTTACCTCCTTTGAATTTTCTTTAGGCATCGACTTTAAGACTGACAAGCAGGGCACAAAAGAAAATCATCATGATTGCAATTTTTCTTTTTTTTTTTATGCATAAATGTCAGAAGCAAAAATACAATATAACTGGACATCTTGTTTCATGAAGAAGTCAAGGTCTTTGAATAGAACTGAACAGGAAGGCAATAATCAGGCTCAACTACAGCTACTTCATACCTACTGCAAGTATGCCAAGACGGAGAAAAATTACAGACATCTGAAAGTGAAGTATATACAGCAGGGGTGCCCAAAGTGGGTGTTGGAGGGCCAGCATCCTGCAAGTTTTAGTTCTCTCCCTGGTTTAACACACCTGGATCAAATGATGGCTCAGCAGAAGTCCTGAAAAGAACATTGACCTGCTGAGAAGGTCGTTTCTACCACCAGGGAGAGAACTAGGACATGCAGGATGCCGGCCCTCCAGGACCCACTTTGGGCACATAAGTATACTGGGTTCATATATATATATTTTGAATAATACAAAAGGTGAGGGAACATATATATATATATATATATATATATATATATATATATATACACACACATGTTCCCTCACCTTTTGTATTATTATGGCTGGTTCATCAGAACCAAGAAGACTGAAAAACTAACAGGCCAACAAAATTTTGAATAATACAAAAGGTGAGGGAACAAATATATATATTTGTTCCAACAAATATTTGTTCCAACAAATATTATATATTTTGTTCCCTCACCTTTTGTATTATTCAAAATTTTGTTGGCCTGTTAGTTTTTCAGTCTCCTTGGTTCTGATGAACCAGTCATCAAACTAACACATCACAACTACTATATCTTCTGGAATAGTCTTCCAGATCCTATGCATTTAAAACTAAACCATTTTTAATCCTACAAAGCACTTTTTGTTTTAGAAATTTGCATAAAAAGCAGACAAAGTTTGACAGCAACCAAACCAAAAAAACATCCAGCTCCATTTAGCTTTTCTTACAAAATCTAAACATACCTGGATAGAGGCAAATATGGGTCTGAGTTCCTAAAAATTTTGTAGTCCACTTCCTGGTTCAACATTTATGCAACCATGATCTTACCACTTGGGTTGGCTGAGGTTAGCGACAACTCTGGAGCCTTGGTGGGTGGAGGTGGGAGACAACTGAAGAAATTGTACTTTAACAGTCTGATGAGCTCATCTTTCAGCAGCTTATCTGAAGTAACACAAACAGGTTTACCAAAGGCGTAACAAAATTTTCAAAAAGGTATGATTAAAAAACTTTAAAAAGCTTCTAGCATAGTGAGCCAATGATTTAATTCTATAAATATCACAGCATGGTAACTTTGGTTGAGAGTGCCATCTGTCGCTCTCCACAGGGCAACAATGTTTGAAAACTACATTTGATATGCCACTTATAACAAAAACATGATTCATGTGTACCTGCTTAATCCTGTGTGGACTAGTGCACATCTCCAGCTGATGCAAGATGCAGAATAGACTCTGGCACGTCACCAGTCCACACCAGTGGACAACAACCAAAACAACACTCCAGGTATGTTTCTGATGAATATTACAGTTCTATTACTGAGCTTTTCACTAGAAATCCTGCCAAGTCTGGTGGTCAGTGCAGTTCACCAGCAGCCCACAGTAAAGAAAGGTTAAGGTACAAATTCAGAGGTGCTCGAGTAGGCATCATAATATCACGTGAAGCCAATGGGCAGCTGTAAACACAGTTGGTGAGCAGGCCCTCACGCCTAGTTCAATGCATCGGTTATAAACTGATCTTAATCAGTCTTTACCATCACTGTTCTGGATGTGCAAAAAACCATGTGAAAAAAACCTAAGCCCGGTGTGGGGAGTTGGGGGCAAAGCCTGGTGGCCCACCAGGCTTATAATACAAAGAGAGATACCCTGGATTAACATCATTACATGATGTGAGGCTCGAAGTCATTTACATCCCTCACTGCCTCTTAGGAAAATGCAATCATCATGCAGTAGATCATGTTCTCAGAAGTTTTTCTAAACCAGCCCACACCTTTTAGAGTCTATTAAATGTATTTTATTTCCTAAAGGTTAAGTTTCAACAATTGTGTTCTTTTCTGATTAAGATGACACCAGTCAGCTCATTCCTCTCCAGACATTTATTAGATACATCTACACAGGATTACATGGTGGGTCTAAAGTCACGATGCAATTTCTTATCATTCAAGACAAGAGTGACTGCACATTATAATCAGACAGAGGCAGACAGACTGTGTGTCTGATTGTGTGCATTGAGGGTCAAGATAATCCAAGATTATCCCTTTATCCCCATGCTGGACATTTTAGTTTAGCAGTAAAAATTCATTAAGTTGCCTTTAAAATTAGTCATATAAAGTAACATCTAGACCCAACAGTAAAATCAAACTTCAATAAGATCAATGAGATTGTGCTTTTATGTTTTGTGTCATGGAAGCTTTGCTTTAATTCCATTTCTTTTTTGTATTTATTCATGAGAAATCAAAGTCAACAGAGACAGTGTCATGAAACAGGAACAGCAGACTTCCTGAAAAAGGGGGAAATAAGTTCCCAGCCTGCAGAATGTTTTAAAGAATGAAGTCTAAACATTTTGAGTAATTGAATAAGACCCAATATAAAATACTTGTATTAATATTGTTTTAATGCTAGAGAGGTCGGTGGGAGCCAATTTAAGCCACGGTTGCCAATAATTTTGATTATGAAATGAAGTGAGATTGGACACTCTGTCAAAGGTCGTTAATCCAGGTGTCTGTCCTCTCATAAATCCAGCTAAGAAGATTCTCCCTGAATTCTGCTGTGGGCTATAGCTGGATCAGGTATCAACTCTTCTACCAAGAAAAGTACTTGCAACGACAACAGGGATGTTTGTACAGAACAACCTCCTCCACCAGTTCCAGCTACACCACAGGTCAACATAACTCTAGTCTAAATCATAGAAAGCTGATTCCATCATGTCCTGACCCATAAAATTTTGCAGACATTAAGTCTTCATCCTTCCACAGCCTCTCCTTCTGAATTATAAAAATGATCTTCAACATGGGATTATGAGTTCAAACATCAAGTCATTTAAAGTCTGGTTATTCTATGAAAGCAAAACAAGTGTACCTTAACACAAATCTCAAAAGCCTTTTCCCTAGACATGACAATTACTGTCATGTCTAGGGAAAAAATAATATAACTCACATGTGGATCCAGCTACAGGTTTGTCCTTCCCATCCAGAAGGTCTATGTAGACTAGGGCAGCTTGGTCCATCTGCTCCGCCAAGCTGCATCACAAAGCAAAGAGGTCAACAGGTGGCATTTCAGATAGTTTACACTTTTCTGCAAAACTAGCCTATGGGAGAAGCTACTCTATACTTGAAATTGTTTGAAACATGAAATAATTATGATTCCCCCCCCCAAACAGAAAATGTTTTTCTTTTCAGCTGCAAGAACTAAGCAACTTGAAGATTTTTTTGGGGAAAAGGCCCACATTCACAACTACCAAAATCTATTTTGTGACAAATACAATGAGCTGTATTAAGAACTCAATACTCAGTGCTGTGTCACATACGCAGCTCCCAGCTTTCTAGAATAAAACTGGAATAATTACTTCTGGACTCTTGGCTGTCAAGCTGAAACAAAAGTTATTTTGGTCAACAACAATAATGTTCTGTTGTTTTGCCTTCTTGAGGGGTCAACCACAGATCAACAAACTTTTCAACCAATAGACTTGAAAAGTACCTGCAACTACACTAAATTAAGGACATTCTTTGATCATTTTTGCAGTATGGCTGTGGTTGCTCAAAATAGTGAGTATAGAAAATTAAAAGCCATGTGTAAGAGCGGCACCTCACCTCATTCTGCCATCCCTTTTGACCTCCACCATAGCAGCAAGCTGGTTCAGGCTGTCCAGCTGGTGAGCTGGGATGTAGGGTGCATGATTGCATCCTGCCATGACGACTTTCTTTATGTGCTCCTGCTGTAGGCCACCAAGAAGGTGTTGAAACTGAAGCACCAGGGCCAGATGCCTCCTCTCAGTCTCCATCTTTGCAATCTGTTCCTTTTTAACCACCTTCCTCTGGGCCTTTAGCAACTGCAGGCAAGATGTTCACTCATTGTCCAGGAACAACAAAGAAAAATGGCTTTGGGGCCAATTCTGGCGCATTTACAGAAATGTAATTTGCATGGTCGATAGTAAAGAAATTAAACTCTACAGAAGAATCCTTAATGTCAATACTATTCATTATATTCATCTCATTTTTCCCCAAAACTCAATAAAGGTTAGGGTTTTTTTAGTGGGGGTGGGGACATATTTTGCATTTAGGCACATTGTGCTATAAAATGGTATCATCAAGTATATTATATATATATACACATTACCTTCAGTTATAAAAATGATTTATACATCAGAAACAGCTTAAAATAAACTTGATTTCACAGCTGTATCCAATGTCCAATGGCTTCCGTTTCTTTAATAACATCATGGATACACTCCCCGTTCAGTACATCATAACAAACTTGTAGTTGTTATGACAATTCTGTTGCAACAGTGTTGCAGTTCATATGATAAGCTCAGCAGACATGCAGTTCCACCAGGTGTTTGAAGTGCAGCCCCTGCAGGGTGGAGCTTGACTTTGGAACCAGCAGGCTTGTTTGCTCTGGCCGCCAAAACAAAACGATAGGATTTCCTTGGGAACCATGTAAGCAATTAACGTAAAGTGTAACTAACCCGCCTCTTGCCCGCTGACAGGTGGGGATAGGCAGCAGCACTCCTCCCAACCCCAATGGGATAACAGTCCAAAAAATGGATGGATGGATGGATCTAACCCACCTCTGAAAGCATAACCTGACAAATCTAATTTTTTTTTTTTTTAAAATTCAGCAAAGTGGGCGGAGCCAAACCTGAATGTGGGGATGAGAGAGGGGTTAGTGGGGCTGCGATCAGGACAAAAGAAGCACTGAGTCACCTTATCCACTTTGTTGCTATATTTATCAATTTTTCAGAATTCTAAAACAGCAGCTAGTGATAAATCTAGATACTGTGTTGGTGACATCGCTCTGCAGCTCAGCTTCAGCCTGTCGGTCCTGAGCGAGCAGCGAGAGCAGCCATTATCCTCCATTAGCTTCTCCTCCTTCCTCAGTCCGACAGTCAGCAGTTCAACACCAAACCTTCATCAACAATCATAGCAGAGCAAACCCATTCCACTCTGTGTCTACATTGTAAATACTTGTAAAGATGAGTAAAGCCATTGTCGCTATTCGCCATGGCGACACTCGCTACAGCTCCTGACTCACCACAAGGCAGGCGGCAGAGAGAGGGATTGGGAGGGGATTGTACCGTACTGCTGCAACAAGAGGAATATTCAACTGCATAAAAACTGTTTTACTAATGGTCTCATGGGTCAAACAGCTTAAAAGCTAAATAATGTAAAACCAAAATAATTGGACAAAAATGTCAAAAATTTACACAGAAACAAAAATAAAACCTTACAAAAGCTATATAGTTTATCAGCAAAAAATAGTTGATTTGGGGTAAATCTCACTTCAAAGCTGCAGTATGTAATTTTTATAAAAATGTTTTTACTTATTTGTTAAAACTGTCACCATGTTGGGACAGTTTGTCATTAGAGATTATCTAAAAAGATTGCTCTCCTCCACCTTCTCCCTGAGTTACTATTGCCATCTGAACAAACGCACCACTCCAGCCAGAAACAACCAAGGAGGAGGGTCTTAGTGCTGTCAATCAACCTTGTGAAACAACTTACTTTTACAGAAAAACTGCATCTCCACCATTATTGGTGGCTATGCCAACTAGCCTGAGGATTCACATCAGCAGCAGTAGCAGGAAACAAGAGTAGAGGGATGGAGGAGCAACGCCACACAAGACTGATTGACAGGGCTTAGTCTCACCTCCTGGCTCTGATTGGTTGTTTCTAGTTAACCCTGGGAGGAGAAAGAGCAGCTCAATTTTCTCACAATTTCTGTGTTTCAGACCATACTGCCACAACTGTGGCAATTGCAACAAAGGTGTCAAAAAATATTTTTTAATAAAAATTTTATGCATATGAATATATTGAAATTTATGGTGGAATGTCAAAGTGTTAATTTATCAAGTTCATGAGATACAAAAGAAGCTCCCTACTACCCTGGAACTGAGCAAACATAAAAACACTTACATTCTGGGTAAGACCGTCCAAGGTTTTGTGCAGCTCCCGTGCAAACTCCAGGTTATGGAGCACCTCATCATACTTCTCTACAGCAACCTACAGTACACTCATCTGAATACATGGAAATAAGAACTTGCAATTTTTCAATTTCCTATTTGCCTAGCAACTTGGTCTCACCATCTGATCTTTATTGAGGACCTCCCCCAGGCTCAGCCTCTTCTGGTAGTCCTTCAGCTTCAGCTGAGGATAAATAAGACGCAAGATGAACAGTGCAGAAGACTCGTTTCACCTACACAGCAATGACACTTTACCTTCTTTTTCTCCAAGTTACGGACTTTGTTCTTCAGGCAGATGAGGCCATTTTCTATGTATGTTTCATAGCCATGGTAGGCTGTGGACACCTCCAGACTGACCTGCGGGCTGGTCAGCCCCTCCGGCAGGTTCTCCACCTCCCGGCTACTGATAGTACCCAGCTGCTCCTCCACATTAGCAGAGTCATGGGTTACAGCCAGGGTATGGGACGGAGGCAGCTGCACCATGATGAGAACTCCTGGAAGAGGAGGAACAGGGTAAGAGGAGGGAGAATGAGGAGCTGCTGGTCTCCACCCGGCAGGCTGAGCGCCGTCTGGGCCGCTGCCAGACAGTGACGGTGCATTTAGAGACACTACAGAACCGCAGACAATAGGAGCTCAGAACCTAACAAAAGACACAGAAATGCGGTAAAAACGGTATTTTTATCCCGCTGACTCTCCTGGCGGCTGGCTCAGATTCATGCCGTCAGAAAGAGGAAGTTAGGTAATTAAAGCTCCATTTGGGACCAATTATGCTCGACTCCTGTCAGCTTTCATGTGAACTTCTTAAAATATTCCACACGTCAAGCGCGAGGTAAACTTTCTGCACATGCTTTGGTCATAGCACGTGACGTGCTAGGCTAATTAAGAACACAAACAAACAAACAAACAAACAAACAAACAAACAAACAACCTCACCTCGCGCCTGTCCGCTCCGTCAGAGACGCCGCTTCAACTGGACGCCCACAGAGATGTTTGGGAACACGGAGGTCACGCCGTGTCGGCCCTTACCTTTATATACTCTGCCAGAGGCGGCAGCATCCCCCCCGAACACATCCGGTTCAAGCACCTGATTCTCTGGAGACTTCAAGTTGATTGTCCCCTTAAAGGTAACACGTTCATAATGGAAAGTACATTAAAGTTTGGCTTTTGGAGAGCAAAACTCATCATCTGAAAAGTGAAACAGAAAGCACATCATTCCAATTCCAATTAAGTGCACAAATTCCCACTACAATCGAATAATGCAAATAAATGCGAATAAAGAGCACAAAAGAAAAATGGAAAATTTTCTTCCATCAAAGATGGAAATTTAAAAGAGGAAGTGACCATGTATCTCCAGGTTTACACTGAGCAACGAAAACAGTTCATCTCCCACAAGGAAGTATTTTACATTGTCTCACGAGAGACAATAATATATGCTTTGAACACTTTGTTATATTACAATCATAAAATATATTTTTTCCTGATAGCCTAAGTTATTCCATAACTGTGAAATTAAAGACAAATCATAAATTATTTTCAAAATCTTTTACAGAGACAGATCTAAAGAAAGTCAATGTATGGGTGCCTTTGACTGAATTAGAATGCAGGTAGTAAAAGTAAAAATGACTGATAACATTAAATATATGCTCAAAGCTCTTGTAGTGAATATATATTTATATAAATGCTACTCTTTGACCCAATCATCTCTCTCCTGAGCAGAAGGTGGATCTTCATTTCAAGCTCAGGTCCTCTACCAGAGTCCTGGGAGCTTGAGGGATTTTTGCAGTATCCTAGCTATTCCTAGGAGTGAAATTTTTTGAAATGTTGAAATATTTCATCTTTGATGATAGCAGTAATGCTCACCAGACCACTGCTCTTTCTGTGCGTTTTGTGTATAGCCTGTGGATAGTGGATTTGGAGTGGAATCCACCATATGTGGTGAAGAGCTTTCATATTTTAACCTTAGTGGTCTGAATTTCCTCCCTTGACCAACTTTTAACCCCATTAGAGTTGCTGATTACCGGTAAAGCATAGCTGTTGATTGCCTGGACACTGAGCTGACTTGCTTTACTCATTATAGGTATTTAGCTGTTGCTGCCAAATAAATTCTTACTTGAATACTTGAGTAACCTTTTCACCAAATATTTTAAACTTTATTTTTTCTCTTACTTGAGTACATTCTTGGATGGATACTTCTTACTTTTACCTGATTAAAATACGTTGAAGAAGTGCCTGTCTTAGTTTTTCACATTTTGTGGCTCCTTTACTCACCTCTGCTGGATATGTCATGCTTCATAGTTATGGCCGTCTTAACTCTTTCCTTGAGGTCTATTTTCCTACTGTTCCCATTCCTGAATTTTTATTTCCTTTATCTTTTTATAATTATCTTAATCTACTGTTTTGGATTCAGTTATGGTCTTACCATAATTTGTTGAGTCCCTTCTATAAATAATTGTGCAAAAGGTCTTGCCATGTAGCTTGTCTATGCATTAACTTTCAGTTTATTCTTGCATTTTGCTCACTGTACATTTCTACTTAGTTTTTTTAGCCTAGTCCTCTATTGTTTTTCTGTCTTGGTTCTTATGTCCTGTTCAGTTTCTCTCACTTTGGATGCCTCATGTTTTTATTGTATTCTTGGACACCAGTATAACTTTGTGATATTACCTGCAATGCCTCATCATCCTCATGTGTTTCAACTGATCTGCCACTTAAGCTGTTGTTCCATTCTGTGTCCTGTTTTCTTGTTCCTGAGCTTAGTCCCTCTGTGTGCAAGAAGAGCACACCGGTTCCAGGTTGAGTGTGAGCACGCATTCTCTCCTCCCCCATCAACATGCTCCCAGTAGATACAGCATATAGATGGGGAAACACAGACAGATGTAACGCGTTACAATACCGCAAAAGGTCCAGTTACGCCCTGAACGTGGGAACATAGTCTCAGTATGTTGTGGGGTACTAAACCTCTTGCTCAGTTTTGCCATCCCATCTTCTCCATCTGCAACAAGCCTTCCTGCATTTCAGAGCTGCTCAGATCCTAATGTGCAAACGAAAGTTTATTATTACACTGCCTGGCCAAAAAAAAGTCGCCACCAAAATTAAAAGGTCACACATTGTACTATTTTGTGGATCACCTTTAACTGTGAATATGCATTGTCTTGATAAGTTTCAGCAATTTCACAAGATTTAGTTCCAATCAGTGGGTACAGATAGCTTCTGACTGAAAACAACAGATCACATTCGGAGAGATGTAAAACTAAAAATACCAGGGTTTCCCCCAGAAAACTTGCTAAGCCCGGTGGTCACGGCGTCGAGTCGGTCCACCGGCGATCTACCGTATTTTTGTATTAAAAGATGTTAAGTTGACAGGAAATGCAAAAGTATTACTGTGTAATTATATGTTACGGGAAAATATATCCAGTGAAATGCTATTTAAACCCACAATTAGTCTAAAAACAACAAATTTGAACTTCTGTTTAATCCAAATTAAGTCAGTGGCTCCATCAGGGCTTCAGGGGCCCCATAAACACTAATATTTTAAAACAGACCACAGATACATAAATGTAACACTTGTTTATTGAGATGATCAATGCTGTTAAATTTGATTCAATTGTTTAGGCATACATAAATTAAAAGATTTTAAATTGTTTAACATTTAGATCCAAGATTTTAAGGAGTTGGCAAGTTTACTTTGTAAAACTTAAAAGAACAATATTAGATTGTTTTGTTACCATAGCAACAATCTGATGCTGGGAGTTTAATCTTTGAATTTACAAATACCTTTTTAGGCTGGCCAATTAAACTACTCCCTTCTCCCATATTTCACTAAATCAAACACAGAAGCTGTAAGAGGTGCTGGTGTTTTTAGCAGCAAAAGGGGCCCATAAGTCAAATTCTGCTCCAGGCCTCATACAGCTTTGGACCGGCCCTGTATTATGCTGCACTACGCAGAGATGCGCAACAAACGGGAGATTTAATTCAATGCTGCTAATGTGGCGTTAGTAGCTCTTCCATTTCGTGTCTGTTGAGTTTTTAATAATCGTCACAGAGATTATTCTAGTTGGTCAAGTTTATGGGATGAGTTTCTCAGATCTCTGTGCGGCCGCGTATTAACTTTAAGTAGACAACGCATTTCAAATGGTTTGATGCATCGAGTAACCGAAAAAATAATACTAAAAATAATATAAAATCAGCGTGACGTGTGACCCCGAGGAGAGCGCGAAAGCTGAACCAGCATGATGAGGTTAGCGATGCTCGTTATCCACAGACGCTGCGGCCAACCGGGACCACAGACAGAAACTTTACAGGGAAGACAGACACAGAGCCACACACTGGGCAGAGTGTTGAGATGTAAACGCCATATAATTGTTCGTTCACAAAGATAAATCATTCTCACCACTTCACAACGCGCCTCTGAATTCGCTACAAATTATTACTGCGGTTCACTTGGAGCTGCACAACCAAAGCTAACTCGTTCTTTGGAGCTCTTACCTTATCAATGGAAGAGTTTTTGGAGAACTCTTCCATTGATAAGGTAACTCTTACCCAGAGTTCTCCAAAGGATCATAATTACTCACAGGTTGACGTAAACATCCATACAGGTCAGCCTGTATGGCAAGCCGTTTTAACATAAATTCGGTTTCGTCTGACTATCGTTAATTACATTCCAGATATCTAAAAATGCATTTTGACTATGCAAAACTACATTTTGACTATCCGTAATGGTAATTTAAGATATCTGTATTTATATTCTGACTAGTAAGAATAATAATTCAAGATATCTTCAATTACATTTTGACTAGTCAAAATTCCTTTCAAGATATCTCAAATGACGTCACTGGATCTGTCCTTTGACGGGTCACATATCCGTAATTACGATTTAAGATATCTTCGACACAATTATGACTAGTCAAAATTACAATTTTAGATATCTGAAATAAGAATGACGTGGAAGCCCCTTTGTGCTGTCCAAACAGTTGCCTGCAGAATTTTATGTTTTCTGTACAAAATTGTCAGTAACGTAAATGCCACAAATTAGAAAGAGCTCGACAATGTTATGCGGACATAGCAAAACTTCAGAAACTATAGGATTGCTTCTAACATCTACAAAGAATATCCTGTTTATTAATTTCCGACAAACCGAATGCACTTAAAAACAGCTAAAATTATTATTGTCAAACCATTTTCAACATGAAGTAGCGCATTTTTAAACATCTTTTTTCATTTTCTCTATTTTTCATTGTTTTATTAAACTTTCAAATTTATACGTAAGTCTGGGACGTTTTGACAAGACAGAATAATAATTCAAGATATCAGTGATGTCATTCTGACTAGTCGAAATGTCAATTTAAGATATCTTAAATGTAAAAGCTGAATAATTTAAGATATCTCCAATTCATTTAGCGATATCTTAAAAGGAATTTTGACTAGTCAAAATTACAATTCAAGATATCTTTAATTTAGTTTTGTCTAGTCGTTATTTGCGTTTAAGATATCTATAATTTAGTTTTCACTAGTCAAAATAACATTTATCCTATCCAAAAATACATTTAAGATATCTTGAATTATGGAGTAATTCGAGATATCTTTAATTAGAATTATGACTAGTCAAAACTAAAATCAAGATATCTTGAATTTACTTTATGACTAGTCATAATTTAATTGAAGATATCTGAAATCTGTATTTCAGATAGTCAGTAATTCATTTAAGATATCTTGAAGTCTCCATTCAAGTCAATGGTAAATCTGACGTCATTTCGACTAGTCAGAATGTAATTAGAGATATCTCAAATATGTATTTTGTCTAGTCGAAATATAATTGGAGATATCTTAAATCGCTGAAACGTCTAGTCGTTAAACAATTTGAGATATCTGGAATGTAAGGGCGGTAAACCGAATTTATGTTAAAACGGCTTGCCATACAGCCTGTGTCTAGTTTGAGTGAAAGGAGGCGCGCGCGATCCCGCTGAGGTAAAGCAGCAGCGGCAGCGCGCGAGGCAAAGCGCAGAGGCGCCAGCGGTGTGATTGGTCCGTGAACTGTCGGGTTTACATGCATAAACTATAAACCATAAACCTATCTGTAATCAACCTATCCTTTAGGACTAAATCAGCTCTGCTAGTGAAATGCTAAGACAAAAGAGACGCTTGCAGCCCGGCTTAAAAATAAATAAATAAATAAAAAACCGACTCCCCCCCCCCCCCCCCCCCTTAGAAACGTAAACAAGCAACGCTTAGCCTGGCGGCGGGGCTAGTAAAGCATGGCGGGCCGCCAGGCTTCTAATACACTGGGGGAAACCCTGAATACTGTAGAATCTTTGTCATCAACAAAATATTTATTACTTTGTTAAACACTTCAGAAAGTTTTTTTTCGTTTTTGCCTTTTTAACAAAATATAAAATATTAAGGCACTTAGTAAGACATACTTTATTAGCATAAAGTAGCATGTATGGAAACACTGAGTTTTTAATTGAAATATAATTAGTCTAATTTGACATCATTTACAAAGTACTTACAAATATTGAAATGTATTTTGAGATTTATTGAGGTTTACTAAAATATACATAGAATGCATTTGTAAATATTACCAAAAGTACAACTTCATATAGTTCATATATTTTCGTCATTTTTAAAATGTAAACCTATAAACATTTATACAAATACATGCAAAATGCATTTTAAAATGATTATCCAAAGTATAATTTTAGTTTTATATTCTATAATACTAAAGTATATTTTAGAAAAACTATACTTTTAGAAATATACTTTACATTTTTAGTATAATCTTAAGTACATCCACTTGATAACATACTGAAAATGTACTATAGAAAAAATTCAGAACATTTAAAATATATAAGTATGCCATTTTTTTCACACCGACAGACCAGACCCCAGTTGAAACAGCTGTAGTTCTACTGCAGCTAATGAGGATACCAAACACAAAACTAGACATATTAACGTATATTAGACTCAACACAAAAACTACCACACTATGTTCCATTTTTAAGAGTGTAATTTTAATAGTGTGTTGTTTTTGTGTGTAGCTCCTACCCTTACAAGGAGATAGGGGCTTAAATTTGGTCCACATTTCTCACCAGTTGGTGGTAGTAATGCCCCATTAATCAAGTAGATCAACCAGTCTCTCGAAAAGCATCTCACTTCGCAATGAGATCCACCCATACATTGGAACAGGGTCAACCCCACCTCCTCTCAAAGCTAATAACCAGACAGAAACATTTAGCAAAGACAGGAGCTCTCTGAGAGGACTGAGAAAAGTTGAAAATACAGACCCTGATATATGACTCCATTGCAGAGTAAAAGGATAACTTGGAAACGACCCAATCACAGGTTGATTTTCTAACGTTTCTAACGTATCAAAAACAAAAGTAGCAAGTGCTGATATTGCCCCGTACACAAACACTGCATAGTCGGACTTCATTTCTCAGTAAAAACCTTTACTCTCCTCTAGGTTTCCGTTACTTTGCTTTGCTGTATTTAACTGTGGAAAAAACATGAAATAAACCTGTTGTGAAATATAAACACAGCAGTGAACACAGCACGAAGGCATATTAAGTTTAAGTTTGAAGTCAAAGCTACACCTGAGGAAAAGAGCAAAACGCAGTGTAGGTGAACTGTCAGGATTTAAGTCAACTGTTCAGTACAACATGAGGTTGATAAAACATTCAGATGTGGCATCTCAAATTTACATTTGTCCCAAAAAACAATGAGATGCAATACTGGAAGACAATAAGATATTTTTATAACATCCAGAATGATACTTTATACATATTTTATCGTTTAATAGAATTATGAAAATGAATGTAAATGAACAAATGGAATTTTTCTCAGTGATCATAACCTGGGAAAAACCATTGCCATCTAAGCTGCTGATGAACCATCTAGCGAGGATGTCTGAAGGCATTTGCCCTCTTGTGTTTTTTCTCCCTGCGCAGAGGGACATGCTGATCTTTCCAGGTTCTAAACACTTTTCTCCTTGCATGGGTGGTAACTTGCTTTGACTGAACAGGAGCTGAAGATGATGGAAACATTGCAGGGGTGAAGCGATGATCCATCGCAGAGAAGGGAGACGGTGACATGATGCGTCTATGCAAGTTCCTGTGGGCTTCTACATGAGTTCTAGTGGGGATGGAGGGAGGTTTGTCAGGTTGCTCTTTAATCCTATCCCTCTCTGTAAATGAAGACTTAGCCATTGACATGGATTCACGTGGCCCTTGCCTGGGGTCTCTGGGTACCCTGACAAGTGTAGCCAGCTCACCAGATTTAGATTCTTTAACAATCATGCAATCAATTGTGCAGTCGTTTTTAGTGACTTCTGCCTCGGACAACCGTCTGGGATGGCTAAAGGCTGTTCTCTGTTTTTTCCTTTCAGGAACCAAAACATTTACACCTGTATTTGAGAAGTGGTCACTGTCCTCTCCTTCCACTAAGATAACCTCTCTTGTCGGATCTTCATTGTCAGACTGTTGCCAACTCACTCTTGACCTGCTGCTCTTTTGGTTCTTGTACAATGTTGCTACTTCAGGAGTTTCTGTGTTCCTCTCTTGTCTAGAAGAACCTCTGCCACAGTCTACTGAAGTTGCAGTCGAAGCCATCTTTGCCATATTCTGATTTTCCCTACCTTCTTCATCCGAGTCAGATAAAATAATCACAACACTTTCATCTTTTTTTTTGGAGTTCTCTGAAGTTTGAGATCGTTTCTTCATCTCTGACTCGCAGTGGTTATCTTCCGCATCCAAAGCCAGGTTGTCAATTATACCATCATCTGGAGGCATTTGCACATTCTCGTTGTTTTCAGGGATGAAGTGGTCAGTCTTTCTTTGGGCAGATATGATCTTGTATAGCTCCTTGGACACAGTCATATAGTTGCATTCAGGACCAGATGAATAAGAACAACTGTCCTCAGTGGGACAACTGTCCTCGCCTTGTCCTGGTATTGACTCAGGGCTGCCACAGGGGACTGTGACAAAGGAAACCTGACCACATCTAATGGCTTGTTCTTGATCGTCTGGCGTGTCAAAGATGGCCATCTTGGAAAATGCAGATGCTGGTACCGGCTTTGGAGCACAACTTTGTCTTGCACTTACACCATGCTGGTGTATTTGGTTTTCATGATCACTCTCATGTTGCATCACTTTACCTAAAGCAGGCTCCTCTTCCACCGGTTCAGGATTAAGGTCTGACATTATTACAGGTACCACTTCAAACTCAACATCACTCTCCTCATCAGACTCTTCACTAAATTCCTCATAGGAGTGGTGTGTCTGCCCTCCAAGATCTCTCTCAATACACAAGTGATGTTCTGACTCATCAGCAGTTTCAACAGAATACGGAGAATGGACATCTGTTATTTCAACGAGTGTGGGTGTATTGGGAGAATCATAAATCTGTAGATTTTCTAATGTTTTACTGCAGGCTTCAGACACAACAGGTGATGTAGAGCTCATCTTCCCACTGTCCTGATTCTCATCTTCACTTATGTCTTCATATTGCTCTACCCTCATAAATCTGGCAGTCAACCCTGATGGCTCTTCCACATCTGAATTATCATCATACAGGGGATCAGTTAGAATTGGAAAATTTGGTGTTCCATCTGTGTTGCTTTCTGCTGGATGGTTAGGTTTGGTTTGCTGGAACCTTTTGTACAATACATTGGTTGAGTTCTGTTGGCGTGAACCCGATGAACCTGCTCTATCAGTTTGAGTTTTACCAGCTTTCCTGGACTCTTTGGTTGTACTTGACCTCGAGGCGGCTAGTACTCTCCCCTCTTTGACTTCATTCCCCTTTTGCTGCAGACAAACTTCTCTTTTTCCATCTTTTTCATCTAAAGTCCTGCTGCCATCTAACTGAAACATGGAGTCTTTATCTGATGAATTGCCATCCACTGTTTGACTGGACTCCTTTATCAGTTTGTCACTGATACAGGCGTCAATGGTGGTGTTAACGACAGGATTCTGTTCATCCTTCCCATGGGTGCTGGAGACTTCTGACAGGATCTGTGAGTGTTCTGTAGGTGTTCAAAGATAAAAAAATGTTACCTACACACAATACAATAACTGTAAGTTGACTCTTGAAAAAACTGTACATTTTCCAGAACAATGATTAAACATGTTATTTTCTTATGTTAACTTATATCATTACTCCATAAGCATATTTGGAAAGTAGGGGTGCACCAATTCATTGGAATTGATTTTCTTAAGTTTGGGAGAATGGTCATCAGTCGATTCTTCATGTGAAGCCGATCTTATCCCTGATCTCATTTACCCAGAAGGTTTAAAAATCAACTACTGTTGTCTTTTGCTCTCCTGTGAGAGAGAGAGAGGTTTTATTGACAGACCTGCTCACCAGACCATGTCTGCACATTTACAGTTAACAATACTCACCCCACTATTGCCAATTCGGCGACTTTCTTAATACTGGCAGAAAAATTGGTGCACTCCTACTGCTAATCAACCACTGGTGACATCTTTCCTTCTTGTAAATGACACCATAGCAAAAAAAAAAAAAGGTGAAGATCTCTACAGGTTCAAATGTGGAGAAAAAAAAAAAATCCCTGCCGATGTCATATTACACATAATTCTAACTTGCTTATTGTATAAAGGAAGAATGGCATAAGCGCTATGTTTTAATATAAACAAATATTTAGATCAGTTGTGTCCAAATTTTCTGCTTTGCACGTCAAAAGTCAGCTAGTTGAAATGACTCTGGGGTTACAGTTTATTTTACACCCATCAAAAATATTGTTATTTTTTCCATTTTACCTGTTCAGGTTTATGTAATGTTTTGGGAAAAAGAAAAAAATTTTTGAAAAATTGTACAGCTTCATAATATTTTGGATCAAATGTTTTCTATTAGGTTAAAAAATATTTTTTAGTGGAGTGCACCAATTGCTGTGTTTTGGGCAATCAATATCAAAAAGCCTAATCTTCCTATTCTGATTTTGGCCGATACAGATTTGCTTTGTCTGAAAAGTTGCTGAAACTTGTTAACCGTGCAGTGCTGATGTGGCAGTTCATCAGTCTGCCACCTCTCACAGCAGAGCAATATCGGCTCACTGGCTGATTTTCAGGTCTTTTCGGAGGTATATAAAATCGGTTGTACATGAAAGTATTTGATATCCTAAAATTAAGAAAATTGGGATTGATTAATTGACGCACCCATACTTTAGTCTATTCTCCAGAAAAATGCCATCTTTCTTCCAAAGACACGTCTGGAGGTTAAAGTTCACATTTATAATTGGCATGTGGTTCACCAGGCTGCTCACCTTTCTTTTCAGAACTTGATTTTGTAGTTGTCCTCAAACCGTCTTCTTCAGGTGACTGACCAACTGTG
The DNA here is from genome assembly GCA_033032245.1 of Poecilia picta. Lineage (NCBI taxonomy): Eukaryota > Metazoa > Chordata > Actinopteri > Cyprinodontiformes > Poeciliidae > Poecilia > Poecilia picta. The sequence continues at coordinate 17,941,466 of CM065375.1, forward strand.
AGGGAGCCCAGCTGAGAAACAGTTAGGTTAGAACTTTGCTTGTGCTCATTGTCTTTATCAGAGGAGGAGGCCTGGGGGTGGCTGACTACCAAGGTGGGAGATGATGCACTGGATTCAGGTTGGAGCAGAGAGTCGTGTTGCTCAGAGGTTCTGTTGGTGAACACACCATGTTCTCTTGCGTACCTAAATTCAGAAACCGTGGAAGCAATCCATTCACATATTTGGTCATTTGTCAGTATATTGTCTGTAAAGACACCGACAGTGGATGGCTGACAATTAAGAGACGAACGCAAGAACATTTTCTGATAGAAGCTTTGAGAATCTTCCAGAACGTTTCTTATATAACTAAATCATTGGTGTGAAATTAATATTGGTCTGAATGGGGAGACTCCGTCACTGGATCCGTCACTCCGTTCAAGGGATCCTTTGTTGAGCCTCTAAGTACTTCTTCCTTAGGGACACTAAAACACACCAAAGACTGAAGGCCTTTTCAGTTGAGCATTCGTTAGTTTGTCCCTTCTTGTCCACCATACATGTAGGGACTGTTTTCTCTGGGGGACGTCCAAATTGCAAAGTTGTGAAATAGAAATTCTGGCTCTGATCCTTTTTTTAAAAAGTAAGGCTCTCCATGGCTTGAGTCAAGGAATGTAGTGCTTGCTTTGATCTTTAGTGAAATAGGTAGGTCTTTGGTTCCTGAGATTTTCTGTTATGATTGTGCCAAGTCCAGTTGATTCTAAGAAGAATGACGAGCTTCTGTAATCTTCAGTTCATAATGACAAAATGTCATTCCTTGCTTATAGCCGCATGTAATTTCACAGAGGATCATGAATCATCTTTTGGTCGAAGGAACACCCACATTTCTAGGAAGCACTTGACTTGTCTAGGGAAATAAAAAGAAACAGCCAATTAAAGATTAGATTTAGAAACACAGTCCTAAATGCACAAATCTATACATTCGTAGCTTCTTGCCTGGGTTTAAAAGAGCCTTGCCATCTACTCCAACAGTTTCTCACTGAAGCTAATCTAAGTAGTTGTCCCATCTCCAAGAATTCATCCAGTGGCAATCAGTGTGACTAACAGTAACCTTCTTCACTATACAAAAACTGATCCTCTTGCAAGTAATCTTCACCAATCTACTCTGTTGCTTACTGACACAGGTAACTGGATTACTATTATTTGTCATTTTTCTTAGTAAATTTAATTCCCTCTTGAATCTTGGTAGTGATATCTGGTCTGAGTTGATTCAATCACGCCATCATACCACACAGTTGCAAATACTGCCACTATTGAGTTTCCACAGGTCATTTGACAAGTTAGCCTACACTAATGCCCAAAGACACCTGAAAAAAGGAATACGGCTGGCAAAACTTAGGTACAGGCAGACCATTGAGGAACAGTTTATCAACAGGCACCAGTTTGCTTATTAGGAACTGGTCCATAGAGGATGCCGCCTCTATTGCACTACACACAGCCCTGACACTTCAGATGACTTCAGTTCAACATTTAACACCGTCATCTCGGAGAAGATGATACTGAAGCGCAACAACATGGAACTTTCAACATCAATGTGCCTTTGGATCAGGTACTTTCTCACCCACCAGCCCCAGGTGGTGAGAATAGAAGACCGAACATCATCCACCCTGGTCCTCAATACAGGCACACCACAGGGCTTTGTGCTTAGTCCAGTTCTTTTTACTCTGTTCACCCATTACTGTATAGCCATTCACTCCTCTACAGGGTTCTAACATTTGCAGATGATACCACTGTGGTGGGTCTGACAAACAATGAGACAAGGTACAGCAGGGGTGCTCAAGTCCAGTCCTTGAGAGCTACCATCCTGCAACTTTTAGATGAATCCTTATGCCAGTAGATAAGGATAAGCTCTGAACAAGCCTGGTAACAAGCCATTCATTTGATTCAAGGGTGTTGGAGCAGAGATGCATCTGAAAGTTGCATGATGGTAGCTCTGGAGGACTGGACTTGAGAACCCTGCTGTACAGATAATAGATCCAGCACCTCTCCCAGTTCAGTAAACAGCCTTGTGTTTAATACCAGCAAGACCAAAGGTGTTTACTGGAGTACAGGAGGTCCAGGAGGACAGTGCATCCACCTATTAGTATATCCAATATCACACTTAGCATAATTGTTTAAATTGTGGAAGAATATTGTGACTGTCATTTTGTTTTAGTTTATGTTCCCCCTGGCCAATTTTTTGATATATGGCACCATGTTGGTTTTAGAAGCTTTCTATAGCAGATGAACCATCAGCGTAAAGACAATAAACAGGCAGAAATCCGCTAGCTCCTCCTAACGTAAGAAACGTTTGCAGATGGAAATTCTAATATCTAACGCTGATGAAAAAGTTAACGCAAACCGTCTCCGAATTAATTGTGTTAAGTAAACTGGGGTTTAGTCATTTTCAGATCTGTACAGCAAGATAACTTCATTTCCGTGAACAGTTCTAATGCCTCGGTGGTCTGAAAAAAAAAGACACAAGCACTTACTCGTTCTGCTGGTTCCTACTAAAGGCGTACAGTGGCTCTCAACTTGAAAGTTACTTTCTGTTTTTTCGGTTCATGAACTTCTAGCAAAGTTTTCCAAAATGCACGTCGGGCAAATCCACAAACATGTGTTAGACTGAGGTCACGAGACTTGAGAAGGACCTCGCCGCAGAAAACAGAAAGGGGCGGGAACAAACCTTCTTCTTCTTCTTCTTCTTCTTCGTCTTTTTCCTTCTTCTTCTTCTTCTTCGTCTTTTTCCTTTCTTCTTCTTCTTCGTCTTCTTCTTCTTCTCTTCTTCTTCTTCTTTCTTGGTTTTTATTGGTGGTTGGCAACAAACTTTCAGTAGCATTACCGCCACTTACTGGTATGGAGTGTGGTTCGTGATGATCTATAAACTTTCACTTCATACATACTCCTTACTTTATACTTGTGACTAAACTAACACTCACCCTTACATACCTACTTAAATTACCCTATTTGCATACAGTTTTTTTTTTTACCATGTTTTGTTCTTAACACATTCTCTACCATCTTGACCTAATCAAATTCTATGAAATAACCTTGTTTTTTTAAGAAATCGAATAATTATTTGAATATGTTTGCTTCCCAATTCTCTCCTCAAAAATTCTGTTAAATTGAACTTTTCTTTAATCTCTTCACATTCTCTCAACATATATCTTCTATCTTTTTCATATTTATAACACTCTAAAAAAACATGTTCTATTGTTTCAGACTTCTCACAATACTCACACTTTCCAGTTTTATGCTTCTGGATATTGAAAAGTGAATAATTAAGCCCTGTATGACCAAACCTTTATCTTGTTATTATTCTATCCTCCTTTCTGTTTCTTCTTCCCTTTCTATTCCTTCCTACAACCTTCTGAATCTTATAATACCATCTTCCTGTTAACCCTTCATCCCACCTTCTTTGCCATATTTTCATCAGCTCTTCTTTGACTTTACTTTTCCCTTTAGACTTACTTGACTTAACTGCTTGCAGTGGTTTCACTTTCACTTCCTCTATCCATTGTAATGCCAATAGAATTGCTAACATTTCACCTGTATATATTGATAGCCCATCCGTAATTTGCTTCCCTATATTTAAATTGAATTCTGGAATTGTATATGCTATTCCTATTTTTTTTTTTTTTTCAATTTTTGATACATCTGTATAAATTTGGATATAACTATAGTACTCATTTAAATGTGATTGCACTGAGTATCTATCTATGACCTTTGTTTTGTTTTGTTTCTTAACCATTAATGACAAATCGACTGTGGTTTCTGGCAGCATCCAGGGTGGTATAACTGATATTGCATCTGTTTAACCAATTTCTAAAGTATCCATTTTAAATTCCTTAACATCTTTTCCAATTTTCCATCCATAACTCCTCATCTCTTTCTTTTCCGTTTCCCAGCATGATTTTAAAATTTCCTGGGTTGGATAATCACTTTTATGTCCCATCAAATTTAACCAATAATTTATTCCTAATTTAGATCTCCTCAGATCTAGTGGCAGAATTTATACATTTATCTGTATCAGAAAAAATGTCATAAGATTGGACAAATTGCACTACCTTGAGGTATCCCATTTTCCACATTAAACTCGTTTGAATAATCGTTCCCAATCTTAACTCTTATTTTTCTATCCAGCAAAAAATCTGCTATTCAATTATACATCTTTCCACTAATTCCCATCTGACTAATTTTTATAAGTATGATTCTCTCCACAGTGAATTATATGCTTTTTCTATATCAAAAAATACTATAATCATTGCCTCCTTCATTTTTAAAGCTTTCTCTATGTCATTACTTACTCTAGTTAGAGCATCCATTGTTGATCTCCCTGTTCTAAAGCCACACTGGTATCCATTCATTAGTTTACTATGCTCAGGAACGTATCCTAATCTACTGAGTATTATTTTCTCCATCCATTTACTTAAATGAGACGTTAAAGCTATTGGTCTATAATTATTTGGACTGATTTGATCTTTCTCTGGTCTATTAAGCAGAAGTATTATTGCCCTTTTCCAGCTATTTGGTATTAAACCTTCTTTCCATATTTTATTAAATAATTTTAATATTAATTTCAATGTTACTTCTGGAATCTGTCGAAACATAGCATAACATAATTGATCCTCTCCTGGAGCTGAGTACCTGCCCCTTTCAATACTGTTTTCATTTCTTTCATGGTTATGCTCATGTCTAATGTTGTCATGCATTTTTAACATTTTTCCAATAAATTTTCATTGATTGTCAAATTTTTGCATTTTCTGCTGTCTATGAATGACTGTAAGATGTTCACCACTATGAACTGCAGCAACCGCCTCCCCTAATAAATCTGCTTTATCTTCATTTAAAACTAATATTTCCTGCCCTCTGACTAATGCTGGCATTTTAACATTATTCCTTTTCCCAGCTATTTTCCTAAACGTTCACCAAACGTTCTGCAATTTTATTTCTGAACCTATTGAGGAACAATACTCTCTCCAATGTTTTCTTTTTAGTTTCTTTAATAATTTTGCGAGTCATTGCTCTTTTCTTTTTATATTCAATAAGGTTTTCGGCTTTTTCGGTATGAGGCTCAGTGCCTCCAAATCCGAGGCCATGGTCTTGAGCCGGAAAAGGGTAGAGTGCCTTCTCCGGGTCAGGGGGGTCGTCCTGCCTCAAGTGTAGGAGTTTAAGTATCTGGGGATCTTGTTCATGAATGAGGGAAGAAGGGAGCAGGAGATTGACAGGCGGATTGGGGCGGCGTCTGCCGTGAAGCGGGCGCTGTACCGGTCCGTCGTGGTGAAGAGAAGCTGAGTCAAAAAGCGAAGCTCTCGATTTACCGGTCGATCTACGTTCCCACCCTCATCTATGGTCATGACCGAAAGAACGAGATCACGGATACAAGCGGCCGAAATGGGTTTCCTCCGCAAACTCAAAGGCTAAGGCTAAGGGCTCTCCCTTAGAGATAGGGTGAGAAGCTCGGTCATCTGGGAGGGACTCAAAGTAGAGCCGCTGCTCCTCCATGTCGAGAGGAGCCAGTTGAGGCTCGGGCATCTGGTCAGGATGCCTCCTGGACGCCTCCCTGGTGAGGTGTTCTGGGAACGTCCCACCGGGAGGAGGCCCCGAGGAAGACCCAGGACACGCTGGAGGGACTATGTCTCTCGGCTGGCCTGGGACGCCTTGGGGTTCCCCCGGAGGAGCTGGAAGAGTGGCTGGGGAGAGGGAAGTCTGGGCCTCACTTCTGAAGCTGCTGCCCCCGCGACCCGACCCCGGATAAGCGGAAGAAAATGTATGTATGGATGGAGGTTTTCGGTTGTTAATTTTTTCTGTAATATTTGAAATGCCTTATTACATTCTTTAATTGCTCTACTACATTCATCATTCCACCATAGAACTACTTTTTTCTTACATTTAACTTTTATTTTTGGAATACTAGAATTTGCAGCATTTAAAATGTGTTCTGTTATCTGACTTGCACATTCTTCAATGTTGCCTTTTAATGTAACCATACGGCTGGTTTCCTCATAATTTATTTTAAATCTTTTCCAATTAGCTTTATTGAAACACCGTCTTGTTAATATGAAATCTTCTTGCCCATTTATCCTGTCACTAATTATTGTACTCACTGGAAAGTGATCACTCCCTAATGTAGACTCCCTGTTAATATCCATTCACATGAACTAACAAGACAATCAGTTATTAATGTAACAACATGTAACTGTAATTTTATGTATATTTACTCTTGTACGTTTTCCATTATTAAGACAAACTAATGACCTTTACACATCATTTCTTCAACTATATCATTATGATCTGTCTTACCCTATTTGTGCGCATTAAAGTCACCACATCATAATTCTTTTCTATGTAATGTTCCTGCTATTTCCTTAAACATTCCACTATCAAGACTTTTACAAGGAATATTGTAATTTATAATTTTAATATTTCCATATTTTCTTCAATTAAATATTTCTATATTAACACATTCTAATTCTTTATTCATTGTGTTTTTCTTATAAGCTATTCCATCCTTAATTAAAGTGGCACATCCATCTCCACCACCATACCTTCTATCCTCTCTTTCTATGCTATATCCAGGGATTTTAAAATCTAGGTTAGGTTTCAACCATACCTAGATTTCTTGTTTCTTGAATACATATTATATCTGGGATTATTTCTAAATCATACACAAACTTCTTAAATTCTTGTCCATTGGCTATTAAAACTTCTAGCCCAGTTCCACCATTAAATTCAGTTAATGTAGAATTTATTGAACTTTAGTCACATCTGAACTGATGTGACGATGGGAAAATCAAACAGCTCCAGAACTGGTTGTGGAACAAATCTTCAGAAAACATCCCAGTCAATCAGAATGGAAGAAAAAAATATTTGTAATTATTTCAAATAAGCCACGCAATCAATTCAAACTCCTAAGAATATTAATTAATATAAGTATTGCAGTTTTAATAGCCAGATTAAGTGAAAATAACGCAACAAACTGACTGGTATATTGTTAGATTGAAAAGGAGAAGCAAATGAAACATAATTTATGAAGATGTTTAGCCCCGTCCATATTTTAGACCTTAAAACCATTCTCACTGTTCTGCAACATGACTGTTGCATGGATATGTTGCTGATATTACAGCCTGGCATACAACTGCAAAATCATGAAGGCCACATTATTTAACTCCATATCATTATGTAATCAAGATCCTCTAGTAGCCCATTAATTGTTTATGTGTCTATTGGTACAGTGCCATTATTCTGTTGTAGGCTGAGAATGTAATCAGTGACAGGCCAGGATTCCAGGAACTAATGAGATGCATCAACTTTACTAATTATTTATGAAACCTCAACCCTCAGATGATGACTGATCTGCAACTCATAATAAAAACACCCTGAACTGATTGAAATAGTGTTTTTATTAGTATACATTACTGTTGGCTGGATGGAAATTGTTAAGCTTGATAGGTATTTTTTCGTCGAACCTTAATTTAAAAAACCACAGACAACGTATATGAATTTCATGACCAAACTTCTGCAGAAGGAGAAGACTCGGCAAGTTACTCCTCCGAGTAGGTCACAGAGCGTTCTGCCGTATCTCTGCTCGAGCAGGACTTTTATTTGGAATAACAAAAGTCAGAAAAGATAAACAATGAAACAGGCGACAGGTTGGCTGACTCCATCTAATACACAGGTCATCTAGTTCTTTCAAATTCTGAAGGGAACAATCAGTTTACAAGAACACAGATATTCTATACAGCAATCAAAAAGTATTTGCACATCATTTACTGATTCACATTAGACTGAATGTTGATTTACTATCAATTAATATTAGACTGAATATGAACTAAAGTAATATCCAAAATGATAATACCAAAAAATCTCTAAAAAAGGTTGAATTAGATAAAAACTGAATAAAGTTTAGATAAATAATTCCAATCTTTCTGACCACACACTTCAGCAGTCACTTTTCAAATGTAAATAAAATAGGCAATATATGGTAAATGGTTTGAATTATTGAGCAAAAACAGTTTTACAATGGGAAACAAGACTGTTTTTATATTTTAAAAATAAATATAAAAACATTTAATTTTGGAAGTCCAGATTTTTTTTTGTCTTTAAATACAGTTCGGAAACTGTATATCTTTTTCCATACATATTAAAACTTTTAAAAATACTGAAAGCAAACTCCATATTTTCCACATTTTTAAAGACTTCAAACAAATGGACCATCAGTTTTTCAAAGAACTGACTTTCCATCGCCTCCAAAACTTACATGAAAGACTTCTAAAGGCACTTACTGAAGACCCATCACAGTGAAACTCCAATGTGTTGATGTAGAGAGATCGGTTAATGGACAGAAAAATAAAATCTGAATCGAGATAAATGCTTTGGAATAAATACATATGTGCAAATTTACAGCTAACAGGTATAGTTACATTCATCTGCCTTGAAGCACATCTCTGCTGCCCAGTGGGAGGGGTCAAGTCCTCATGAGGCTCACACCACCTTCCCTCCACCCAGAGGGAGCAGAATGTAGTCCAGTCAAAGGCCAGGTTTTCACAGCCGTTCAGGGCTCTGAGCTTCATCCTGTGAGCCAACAAAGAAGCAGACTTGCTGTGGGGATGTGGGGGCAGGGAGGGAGGAGGTAGATGATGGGATGTCCCAGTAGTTGCTATGGAGGTCAAAAGAAGAAAGAGCAGGGACGATAGTCTGTGTGGGACTTTCAGGCTCTGAAGGGAGCGGCGGTGCGCTTAAGCATTTCCGCAGGCAACGCTCACTGTACAAGAGAAAAAGAGATTATAAATGAACAGATCTGATCTGAAATCATTTAAGAACAGATGGAGCCACTTATTTTACATAAAACCAGACTAAATATTTTATTTTTAAATCAGTTGGGGTCATCAAAATAATTTGTATTTACTAAATTCCAGGATAATGTGAGACTTTCTGCAAGGTCAGCCACTCGCTCCACTGAGAGCTTCAGGTCGGGTCTTGCCTAGTCGGGTTGGGTTAATATGATATTTTATGGTCCAGCGTGTTCAGGAGAGCGTGTCCACCACCAGTTGGAATCTCACTGGCTTTCAGTACTAGTACTAATTTCTCTTGAAGGTTATTTCACTTGTAATAAGACATTCTTCCAATGTTATAGAAAATTAATCTGCCAGTCCAACTAGTAATTTTTACTTTGTATAAACTCTCTGCTACGCCACAGCTTCTCCTGGACTTCCATTAATGCTAAAGCTAATTAGCACGGATAAATGGTTTTTGTGGAACAAGAAGTTGTTTCTCCACATCCTGAGCATCAGGAACACAAGTTGATTGACAGCACTTAGACCCTCCTCCTGACTCTGATTGTTTGTTTCTGAGCGATGCATTTCTTCAGACAGCAATAGTAGCTCAATCCTCCCACAAATAATCTGTCTCTTATTATATATAACATGGTGACACTATTAACAAATATTTTTGTGAATGTTACATACTAAAGTTTTAATCGGGAAAACTATCTATGTATGGAAATAGGAGTGGGCATTTATCTTATCATTTATCAGTTATTGTGGTAAATTTCTTGTCATGATAAAAATGTTAATTATCGTTGTCACAATAAATTCCAATTAATGATGTTTAAAACCCTCCAAAGCTGTTCATATTATTCAGGAATGTTAGTTTGACTATTTTCTCCACTGTTTGTTCATTGATTATCAATAACAATCAAATCAACTGTGAGCAGCTCAGTGACACACAGTGCACTGCTTTCAGTGACTGGTATGGTAAAGAAGTGTATGTGAAATTAAATGTTTTTAAGAGCAGGACTTGTTTGTGCGGGTCTGTGATTGCTGTGCCAAGTTGTCACAGCCATACAGTTACCAAAAATAGTAACACTGGAAATTGTTCTTATTGTATTGTTTATCATTATCACAATGGACGTTTTATCAAAAATGAAAATTTTTGAGGGAAACAACATCCATATTTGTTTCCCTCTCCTTCAACGACACAAATAGACTGGTCAATTGAAATGTACCTTTATCCATGTTTTCCTCAGCTCAGATACTTGGACCCACTACAAGACTTTAAAGTGAAGTAATTAATGACTTCAGGTGCTTCACCTATTGGCAGCAGCTGCGTTGGGTTTCCAGGCCTGTCTGTACACGTCACCTGCCACCCCAAACAGCCACCGCACGTCAGCAGGCACCTCTGGGATCCACTCCACAAACCTGCCGCGCAAACATCACATGTTCACATATATCATATTCTATGAAGAAATGTTTAATATCCACAAAATGTTTAGCAGTTATTGTCACATTACAGCCTTTATGTATTTAATTGTCATTTGGAACTGGATGGAAAATCTAAACTTTTAATAAACATGTTGCGGATCCCTCCAGCTTACCTCTGGGCCACAGAATACGCAGACTGGACTGGAAGTGTGTATGGCATCAGCATATAGGAAGCAACTCTCAGTGGCAGCATGCCAGACACTCTGGCATAAAGGCCTGATTTGTCTTGGCAGGCCTCACAGAACACTGTCAGACATGATGAGGGGGATTATTCAGCTGCATGTTGAGGCATCATCTTATCTGTAATGATCAACTTTCAAACTTAGAGTCAACATCCCACCTTTCTTTATGTGAGTGGGCAGAACAATGTGTTCATCCAGCCACCAGTGCTTGTTGTGCAGCAGGCGGAGTCTACGCAGCACCCATTCCTTGGTGCTCTCAGCAGGCTTGGAGCAGCAGCTGCTGGAGCCAGAGCTGGGGCCAGAGCCCGAGCCGATTCCAGAGCTGTCTGGTAGGCTGCGACTGGGGCAGTCCAGCATTAGTAGGTCTGGCAGCACAAACACACACAGACCACACAGCTCAGGCTAACTGCAGCTCAGACAAGGCTGCAGGAGGCAGAACAACACGGGACTCACTGTTCTCCTGAAGGAAGCGCAGAGCATCCTTATAGCCGCTCTGACACATTTCAGCCAGGATCTGAGGGAGAGGAAGGCATCAAGTCAGAGGCTTTGCTTTACCTGCCACTGCTATTTCTGACTACCTGCAGGGTAGGACCATAAGAAAGAAGAAAATAAATCTAAATTTGTTCTACAAATATTGTTGCATCATTTGGATGAGTTTCTTAACAGCTTCTTGTGTTTCACGATTTTTGGTCAACATTGAAATCAGAGTCAGATTTATAAGTTTGTGCACAAAAACAAGCAATTTGACTTCAGTTCCACTTTTACTCTGATTGAATGCATTTAAAATAGAAAAGGGTATAATAAAAAATATAATTTTACATCTAAATATGCACATGTATGTGTTTTTATAGAAAGAGAAGAGTAGGCTGAATTTGTGAAAATATGCATAGTAGGACTCTGACTGTTGAGTCTCACAAACATTCTGGACTGGTGATTTCATTACAACTAAATGAAAGTCCAAACTGAAAAAAAGCTATTTGGATTTTGATGAAAACGGAATAACATAATCACTTAACTGTTTTTAAACTGATATAAAGTTTTGGGTTACATTCCTGATCAGCACCAAAAATGTTTTTTTGGCCCCCCACCCCAAAAATCTTTAATAAAATTCACCATGATTAGGAAAAGGACAGAAAGCTAAAATGGCTGCCACTTAAACTGCCCATTTACAAAGTGTCACATTAAATCTGAATGACCCATGTTTGTGTGACCACCAGGGGGCCGGAGAGTTTGCGCCTTCTGAAGTTGTGGGACAGAGAGAAGGACCTTGCTGTTGCAAACAGAAAGGGGCGGAACGGACCACTTGTCAGTCTCATACCTTATTTGGAAATGAGACCATTGCAATCTGGAAGTGAAGGGGGCGCTATTTCCTATACTTCCGTTTTTATTTTCTTTTGAAATCTGTGATATATTTTCACCTTTAGGAAGGAATTACACTCTCAGAATGTATTTCTTTAATTTATTTAACGGCAGCTCACAGTTTTTAGCAAATTCTGCAGCTTTTGGTGTACTTCAAAATCTGCTCCTTAGTCCCATCTTTTCGGGTTTGCGACTGTCTCGAGTGGCATGGGGGTGGTAGCACAACTAATATAATTACGTTACTAAATCAGAATACCACAACGACTTTATTATTTATTTACTATTAATTCTGGCATTACTAAAAGATAAATAAAAAGATAAGTTATCTTATAAAACAATATATTTTTTCATACGCTCATTTCCAAATAAGGTATGAAAGTGGTCTGTTCCCGCCCCTTTTTGTTTGCTACAGCGAGGTGTACTTGGGGCACGAACAGCACTATCTCCAAGTTCTAAATGGTTTCCTGAGGAAGAGCAGAGCATTGTGGGAGTTTCTACCTTGGGCTCAGGGGGAAACAGAGCTCTGCTGAGGCGGTACAGGTTCCCCATGTTCATCTGGATACTGGTGTTAGTGAAGCGGAGCTCATGGAAGCTGGTGGAATTATCCCGAGGGCAGATGTCGCTTTCACCAGAGAAGGGTGAGATAGTGATGGTGTTCTTCAGCTCCGACTGAGGCAGGTTATCACTGATTCCACCATCCACATACCGCTGCACACACGCACGCACACAGGGAGATGTTCAGCAAATAGGTGAATTTTTGTGAATAATTAACAATTCCACAATTCACATTTCAGAAAACAGAACACTTAGCTGTAGGGGGACTTCTACTGAATTACAGTTAGTGTCATCATTAATCTTCCTTAGAAAGTTACAAAATTATATCTAACAGTTTTCTGCTAAAAGTTACAGAGAGTGATTTGTTTCTAACTGGAGTATTTTAACCACCATCAGCCTCCTGATGTATGATTCAGTTCCCAGTGGAATATGACTTCTGTACCCACAAAGAGCTCTTTCACTTTTAGATTTGTAATATTAATGTTCCACACTAGCAGTTAATAATACAAACTGTTTGCTGATGAACCTCTGCAGCCAGAGGTTCCTACAGGTTTTCCAGACTTGCATCAGTACAGCACAGATTTACTGTCCTCTGCCATGAAGCAACAGTTCTCACATCAACGGTCCTCACAGAAAGCACTTTAAACTGTGCAGCCACACTCATGGAAGGATACAGTTTAGAATGATTTCCTGTTCTTCAGAGAAAAACATCTTGCTTCCACTCTGTGGAACATGTCAGGAGAAAAGAAGGGTTCCTTAACCCTGAGCTCCCAGAGGAGGACAGCTCTGGTTGTAAACTTCCACTTGGTCAGAGAAGAACAGGTTTGTTTCACAGAGTGCTAGCAACAGAAAGTAGGGCAGAGCAGGAATGCAGATCACAATGAGCACTGGGCAGGCACACATGTACGCACGCACCCACCCACACACACACACTCACACACACACACTCAAAAGTGAAGGAAAAACATGTGTTAAGGGCCATTGCTAAAACTTCACCAGCACCTTTAAAATGGCTTATACAGTCATTTAAAACCATCTTCCTTATGGGGACCAGGTTTTAGGTCCCCATGACGTGACTGTGTGAACAGACTGAAGTCCCCACGATGTAATAAAAACAAGAACACACACACACACACACTGACTTAGTAGTGGCATAACGCTGGATTTACGCTGGAGCCAGCAGACCTACTTTCTAATAAATCCAGGGTCTCGATCATTTATCCAAAGGACACAGATGATATTTTAGTACAACTGGGTTCTGATTTATGTGAAATTGGTTTTGCAACAATAAATGAATCAAAAGTGACCACATTTCAGTAGAGAAACAAGGAGCTTATGTTGAAAATATTAATACACTATCTGACAATCAGTCTTTCAGAGTTCAGAGATTCAAGGCAATTTCAGATTTTGTAATAGGTTTTGTACAAATGTTAATGTTTCTTTGAAATAGAATATAAGTTACTCAACAGGTTGTTGCTAGGTAACCAAAGAGTACATGAGTTAGTAGATGCCACCAACCTTGCTCAGTTGGTCATGAGAGGTTGAACAGCTAAACCTTTTCCTCTGCCTAAAACCCCCAGAATGTTGTTGCAATTCTGGATGGATAGAAATTCAGTGAAATTATTGAATATACCATCAGAAGTATTATCTATATATTTATATCTTGCTAAAAAGTTACTTTTTAGGTAGTTTTGTCTAAACTACCTAGACAGTAGTTTAGACAAAACTACTGTCTAGGTAGTAGTTTTGTCTACTACCTAGACAAAACTAGGTAGTAGTTTTGTCTAGGTAGTAGACAAAACTACCTAGACAACCTGCTCAACCTCAGGTTGTTGAGGTTGAGCAACAACCTCAACAACCTGTTGAGGTTGTTGCTCAACAGGTTGTTGAGCAACAACCTGTTGAGTAACAGGTTGTTGCTCAACAGGTTGTTGAGCAACAACAACCTGTTGTTGCTCAACAGGTTGTTGAGCAACAACAACCTGTTACTCAACAGGTTGTTGCTAGGTAACCAATGAGTACATGAGTTAGTAGATGCCACCAACCTTGCTCAGTTGGTCATGAGAGGTTGAACAGCTAAACCTTTTCCTCTGCCTAAAACCCCCAGAATGTTGTTGCAATTCTGGATGGATAGAAATTCAGTGAAATTATTGAATATACCATCAGAAGTATTATCTATATATTTATATCTTGCTAAAAAGTTACTTTTTAGGTAGTTTTGTCCTATTTTAATTTTATTACAATATTTGCAGAAGAAACTATTGGAGAATTGAAAGATGACTATACTCTTAAATATGTAAGTAATAGAAATAACACACGGTGACGTAGTTCTTGCTGCAAGGCCATAGACGAGCCGGAGATTTATTTATTATTTTGTATTTATATCAACTTAAAATTAATTTTGTTTGCTTAAGACTAACTCTTTGTTTTCCTGATAGTACTTACCTGCCTTGGAGTTGCTAGATAAAAGATGGGGGCCAGGGCTCAGCAGGCTTAAATGCTGATTGGACTGCACCACTGGTTCCTGCTAGCGGGGGAATTTGTAGTTTCTTTGTTTAGGTAAGTTTTGTATTCAAGTATATATTTGTATTTAAAGATTAAATACTTTAAACTGCATAAAGACCCAAAAATTTTCATTTTCATCTGCATCCCCAGAATCAGAAAAAACGAGAAGCAGCATTCAACTTCTATGCACCATAAATCTGAAACAAACTTCCAGAAAACTGTAAAACAGCTGAAACACTCCACTAAAAACCCACCTGTTTAGAGTTGTATTTGAAATGTAATCAATTGCGAATTTAATGATGGCACTTGACTTAATGTAATGTTTTGATTGTTGATTCTATGTTGCATGACTTTGTGTTTTTGTGTTTGTTATGATGTAATGGACTTTGAAATGCCTGGACGCTGAAATGTGCCATGCAAATAAAATTTGCTTTGATTTTAATCACAATTTTTAAGTACAATAACCACTTCTGTGTAATAAGATAAATGTCAGTAATATTTAATGTAGTACTGCCAAACTAGCAAAATTAGTAAGTAGTGAAGTGAACTATGTCATAGTTCTAGTATGTCATAGTAGGAGATCAGAGGCAGCTTGTCCACATCATCTGACATGTTTTCCTTCTCCGTCTCATACGCGTCAGCAGTGACTTTGTTCATGTATCTTTCTCTCACAGTGGCCAAGATTGTCCACATATTTTCTTTATGCTGGTCTGGAAGCAATTGGTCTGCATTCATTGAGCATGAGCTTATCTACTAAAATTGCGTGGATCACTTCTGGTTCAGATTTGTGGGAACTATGTATTGATATTTATCATGTATTTATCGCGATATATATTGTTATTGATTTATTGTCCAGCCCTAAATCGAAGTGTGAAAAGCTTCCTGGTAAAACAGGACCTGAACCTGAAAAATAACTTTTTCACTGTAGCAGCTCCAGTAATAGAGTTCCTGGAAAAACTATTAGAAAAAGGCTCACCTTTGTCTCACCAGTCCACAGAATATTTGTGAGAGAATCCTTGGAATTATCAAGTTTTTGGGCCTTTGGTCAGAGTTCAATAGAGGCCTCCCGTATGCCTCTATATGGAGCAGATCCAAGGCCAAAATCAGTGCTGACCCAACAGAAGCACTAACGCAACAGAAGGTTTTCCTGTGTTCTCTATGTGTACTCATGGTTCTCAGTGGTCTTTCTCTGCTACCCCGAAGCCTTTTGACATGGCTTTATAAATCTGCCAGACTGATGATGTTAATGATGCTGGTTCTCATTTTTTCTTGAATTTCTTTCATAATGTGCAGATGTTTAAGATCTTTTATACAACTTCAGTACGTCAAGTTCTATTACGGGCTTCTTGATTTGAAGCATAACAAACTCTTTTGATGCGGTGCAAGTCAAGGCTGGGTGAGTATTCTCCATTTTATTTATGACACAGGATCCTCACCAATGGCAATATGAAGACTGTCCAAAACACATTTCTTTCTGTAATTAATGTACAATGACAACAATGACTTGTGAAGAAACAATAAAGCATCCAAGTTTCCTCTTCTGTGTGTTTATGTCTATGTCCTATTTCACTATCTGCAATTCTTATTCCCAAAACAAACACATCCATTCACAGAAAGATAAGGGCCAGTAAACATCACAGTGGACAGGACACAGTGCCCTGACCCTATACATAGCACATGGAGGAGACTTCCTGTCAATAACTCTAACCATTTTGTCGCAAATAATAGATCCTGTGGGGTTGTGAATGTGATACTCAGGAAGTAGAATAAGGAAAGAGAAGACAAGGTTCCTACATGGTTTATGTCTGAGACACAGATGTGATTTCAGCTTCTATCTTTATCAATCATCACAGGCAACATATCATCTCAGTAAAGTGAGTCATCCTTATGCTTACTATGTATTCAGCGTATCACAGTAATTGCTTCAGTGATCTCAGGTTTATCTGGATTCCTAATGAAACCTGGACTGCAGCATGTGAAACCTTATATATTTTACTTTCCCTCACTTTAAACATGGCATGGCGTCAAAGCTGCGTTTACTGCTCACTTTTATAAAAGAGTTTTTTGTACTACATTCAGGTTAAGCTTTCAGAATTTTATTAAAATATCCTTATGCAGTGATAAGTTTCCCACAACACCTGTCTGTTTTTCACTCTTTATTTAGGCTTTTTAAAGTGAGCAAACATTTTCCCCAACACACACAAAAGTGGAAAACTTTCAAAAAAGAAGAATGACCAGAAGCAAAAAGTGGGCCAGAAGTTCCGAGTGAACTGTTGAGCAGGTATCCCCCTTGTAGGCTTTAGCAGCGTTTCCCAACAGGGGTTTGACCACATTGTTTACTAGTGTGAAGCAGTGGGTAGAGCTTCCCTCTTCCCCTTTCCCTTCATTAGCTCAGGAGCATTCCATGGTTTTGAGGGGATGACAGGTTGCTGGTCGCCTTTTTTGTACCACTGGTTTTTAAATGCATAAAAACTCATCACCACGCCTCACGGAGACTAGGGTTGAATTAGTAAGCTTCTTTGCTAGGCAGTTAGCGGGGACACACTGCCGGTGATTATTTTGAGTTTTGACGAATTAAATTGTCACTTGTCTGTCGTTATAATCCATGGATCAGGTTGAGGTTTTTAATGGTTAAAACCATCTTGGAGATGTGTGCGCTAAGAGCAGATATGATCTTAACCTTGAATATGATCGGCACTTGTGTGTGTAAGCCTTGTCAAAACTTGTCTGTCTTTAAAGGCGAGTGTCACTAGTTTGTCTGGTGGACAGCAAATGGACTTGTTCAAGCTTCAAGTTCAGTGGAAGGATAAAGAATGCTTCACGTCTGGTTGTGAAATGACTGTTCTGGTGGAGGAGCCCACGTTTTGTTTGAATCCCTTAAGAGCATGGTGCTGGACCATGCTGGGGTTGTTGGTGGGTGTGGCTCCCCCCGTTTTGTGTGGTCATATGTGGTGAGGAGAACCCTGAGGAAAATTTGGAAGGCAGTGATGTGACCCTTTGGTGTTGCGGAGATGTCGACTCACTTTTGATTGATGCCCTTTTAGTGTTGCTGTCTGTGAGACAGCAGCAACTTTGAGTATGGTGCTGGGCCATGCTAATGGTGATTGTGTTGTGGGTGTCGCTCTCCATATTGTGTTGGTCACTTGCTTGGTTACCTGACTTGTGGAGCAACATTTTGTGGTAGTGGACCACTTGTTGCTGTGACCTTTAATGTTGGGTGACAGTTCAGATCTGGTTAGATTACTGGTTATTGCTTTTGCGAGTGGTAACTGGGTGAATCCATTTTCATTTGGCTGTGAACCTGTGGTAGGTCACTTATGTGTTAGGCCTGTGTTTGTAAGTGGGTTTTCTCTTAAGGTATTTTGAACGTGTTGAAGCAATAAGTACATGTCCTGTTTTAGCTGCTCTACTATCCTTTGCCAGTCCTTTTAACCAGTGACCGGACTTCCTTTACTTTTAACCCCTGCATTGTCTCCCGGTTTGTTACGGCCTTGAGCCAGTCGTAACATGAACTTAAGAGAGCAGAAGCCTTACCCAGAAATCTTCTCATCTATAATCACAGGGAAATTAAACTTTCTCCACAAAGTTTTAGGCCACTTTTACATGCGCTTTTCTGAGACCATACTCCTTAAATTATTTGTTGTCAGAACTCTTCTAAGTAGATACATGTACGCCTCATGAGACAGCAGTACCCCCGCCCCCTCCGGTGATCTTGTGTCCCCTCTGGCCATTATTTATCTACTATTGATCTCTGTATGTGAAACAGTTCGCTGAAAATCCATCGCTTGTTTGTGTGCTAAAGTGAAACTTCTAGAAGACTGAACTGTACTTTGCAACATTATTATACATGAATTTATCTGGTGGATTATTATCTACTTCCAGAGCAGTGCACTTAACTTTACAGCTTTATCACTGCGTTGAGAATCCAATCTAATCTGGAAGACTTTGTTTGAACTGAATGACTCTGGAAGTCAATGTAACCAGTAACAGGAGCTCAGTCAGAATGCTGGTTGGGCTCCAAAACAAGAGGTCAAAACAGCTGTTCAATAGCTTAGTTATTATATGTTTTATTACAGATAACATGCAATTCAGAACTCAAGATGATTTTACCTGAAGAAAAATTTAATTATTCTGTGTCAAAGTTAATCAGATTTATGTTTTTTTAGAATTTCATGAAAAAATTGAAATTCTGAAAAAACTGAAATTCATGTCAAATGAAGTGTGACTTAGATTTATGATAAATCAAACATTGCTTTCATTAGACCTGATATTGTTTAAAATGCATCATTATAATTACTGTTTTTCCCATTTTAGTGAAAACAAACATGGATGTGTTTGTTTTGAGCCTTACTAATAATCATAAGTATGGCTGCAACTTAAAATTATCTTAGTAATAAATTATTCTGACACGTTTAATTAAATAAAAAAATGGCACATTCCTCAGATTTTTCATTTAACCACTTCAACATTTTTGTACAATATTAGAACTACATTAAAAGATGCAAATAAACAAATAATCCCCTTTTAAATAAAGAATAAACATTTTACTGTGTTAGAAGCAATAATAGAATTATTTTAATGAATGCTTAATTATTTGTAGCAAAAAAAGTCCTTCTACTGTCAACATGTGACAGTAGTAGTGCTTAACTGAACATGTATTTTTGTACAGTTTTGGCTTCATTACTGCTCTGAGTGTTCAGTTCTTTCAGCAAATGCCTGTTTTTTTTAGTTTGGATACTCTAGTTAACAATTAATCAATTACTAAGCGAGTTATTTGATGATTAAATAATCGATTAATCTAATTAATCATTAACCCTCAGCTCTAGTAACATTACACCTACCACTCCTTTGAAGGATGGCGGAATCAGTCCACAGTAGATGGGGATGAAACAGCTGCAGACCAGAGCCTTATGACAGAACACAGGGTTATCGCCAGTCCAGTTAGAGCACCGGGACACTTTCAGTGCAAACACCATTACACACACACACACACACACACACACCTGGATGAGCTCCTCTTTGGAACTGAACTCTGACACCAGCACGTTCTCTCCGTCTGATACTCTGGTCAGAGAGACGCAGAGCCTGCCGGAGGCCAGGACGTGAGCATCAGAGGGCAGGTCCCGGTTCAGGCCGGACCTCAGGACCTTCACCAGGTTGAAGGTTGGGTGGAGTGGGCCCAGGTTTCTCTTCCTGGCTTCCTTTGCCACCTCTATGACGTCCTCACAGCATTTCGCTGGGACAGACACAACAGCAGCACACGATCAGTACTTTATGGCCCACGTGATCCATTTCTCATGACAGAGGTCAGAGCAGCCTCTTTATCAGTCAGCATGCAGAGGTCGATAGAGACCGACAATTGTTTGTTGATCGCTTCCTAAAATTATGCTTATTCATGAGAATGGTTTTGAGTCATGCAGAGGGAAGTTAACTTTTGAACAATCTGCTCTAAATCACTTTTCCTGTCTTCTGCAGCATTCGTATAATAAACTGTAATAATATGTAACACGGAACCAGCTTAACCGGTCTCACATATCAATAGTAAGCAACAAATACATGTCAATAAAGGCTTTTATTATATTGTATGAAGAAATATGAGTAAAGTAATCAATATTTTTCTTACCTATGCATGCTTGGCTTGCAAGTACCGAGGCGGTGAGCGCCCCGGCGGAGGCCCCGTACAGCCGGGCGGCTCCCTTCACAAGGTACGGGGCTTTCTCCAGCAGGCAGCTGGCCACTCCGATGTGGTAGATCCCCAAGAAGCCGCACCCGGCAAAGGACAGGTTCCAGCCGGCCTTCAGGTCGAACATGGCGGGACATGCCCCGGCTGGGGAACCCTGAGCTGGGACGAGACCGGACGGGACCTGGAGCTGCTGTCTCTGCTGCTGGCGGAATGGAAGCAGCGGAGCGTAAACACCCAGCTTATAAACAACCTGGGATGCCTTCACGGACTGTCTGAATTATTACTAACTGGTGTTGTGAATATGTTTTCATATTACACAAGCGCAAGCTTCTTCAAAGTTCTTTAATTACCAAATATATGTTCTTCTCCTTTTTCTTGATGTTTTCAGGGTGAAGCTGGATGCAGGGTGAAAATTCAGAAGAGATTTTCAAGCTGGAGTAAATACCTCATACCCTGCAAGCGCTGTACGCACCATGCACTGAATAGATGTCGGACTATAAGGATCCAGACTTTAAGCTCAGAATTATAAATTATAGTGTAAAAAACAATCTGAATTCTTTTTCCATTCGCCCCAACACTCTTCCGCAAAACTGCGAGTTTAACTAAATAAATCAATCAAGTTTCTTTAAATGCAACGTGAACTACGATGCAATAAGCGCAAAAATCACTTTGTTGTTACAGTCATTCTACAGTCATAGAAGACGCCTAAAAATACCGTTTAACTCCTGGTAGTTATTTTTATTAGGAATATTATTACTATTATTTGTTCTGGAATCCGAAAGTCGTACTGAACCAGAATGCACCACTAAGGTCTCTGTCAGCATACGTCAGATGACGGTGACGTCACTGTTTGCGCTGTTGGAGGCGGATCCAGTCTTTCACCGTGTCCTTTACTCCTGGTTTTAGTCGTACAGGTCACGTTTCTCGGAACGTTACTAGAACCTTTAACATGTCAGAGGACGCTGAGCTTAGCAGCTCTTCACTTAACTCACCAACAGCAACGAGGACCAAACAGTTCTTGATTGAAATGCAGTGAGCCATGATATTCCTGCTCTTCAACTCACAACAAGTTGTGAGACTGAGCAGGTTTGAGTTTACAGTCTGAACGTGTTCTTTGTCAAGAGCCGAACTGAATAGAATTTTTCTGTTGGATTAACTAGTATAGTTTCTAATTAAAGAATGTGTCTGAGGCAGACCACTCCATATATTTATTAAGTGCTGCTGAAATTTTACAGCTCTGGATTTTTTTATAATGAAAATAAATAAGCTGAAGATTTGGTAACATATAGTGGCTGTACTACCCCGTAAAATGCCTGATTTTTATTATTTCAAAATCACACCACGATAAATTATTTCAAAACTTTTTCAACAAATACCATTCTGTATAGTTCAAGAAAAAAACCTGATTTATAGTATAAAATAATAGAAACTGCCATACGCTTGTTGAATTAGGTTGCATGGTGGTGCAGCACTGTTGTCTTGCAGCAATAAAGTCCTGGGTTTGAATCCCAGGTATCAGGGTCTTTCTGCATGTTCTCCCTGTTCTCTCCAGGTACTCCTTCTTCCTCCCACAGTCCAAAAATAATAAAAGCAGAAACATATGGAAAATGAGCGGAATAAACAGCTGCTGAAAATGACTGGTTTTGTTCATGTGAAACTTCCTGCCAGAGTCTCCATCCTTCTGGATCAGGGGTCGGCAACCCAAAATGTTGAAAGCCATATTGAACAAAAAACAAAAACAAAAAACAAATCTGTCTGGAGCCGCAAAAAATTAAAAGGCTTATTTAAGGCATATAATGAAGGCAAGACAGGCGTTAAGTGTTTATTTTAGCCTATTATCAAAATGACTAAGTATACATAATTAGCATTCATGATTAAATGTTTAAATGGACTTGGAGAAGGCGTTCGACCGTGTCCCTCGGGGGGCTTTGTGGGGGGTTCTCCAGGAGTATGGGGTACCGGGCCCTTTGATACGGGCTGTCAGGTCCCTGTATGACCGGTGTCAGAGTCTGGTCCGCATTGCCGGCAGTAAGTCGGGCTCGTTTCCGGTGAGAGTTGGACTCCGCCAAGGCTGCCCTTTGTCACCGATTCTGTTCATTACTTTCATGGACAGAATTTCTAGGCGCAGCCTAGGTGTTGAGGGGATCCGTTTTGGTGGCCTTAGGATCGCATCTCTGCTTTTTGCGGATGATGTGGTCCTGATGGCTTCATCAGATCGTGATCTGCGGCTCTCGCTGAAACGGTTCGCGGCCGAGTGTGAAGCGGCCGGGATGAGGCTCAGTGCCTCCAAATCCGAGGCCATGGTCTTGAGCTGGAAAAGGGTAGAGTGCCTTCTCCGGGTCAGGGGGGTCGTCCTGCCTCAAGTGGAGGAGTTTAAGTATCTGGGGATCTTGTTCATGAATGAGGGAAGAAGGGAGCGGGAGATCGACAGGCGGATTGGGGCGGCGTCTGCCGTGAAGCGGCGCTGTACCGGTCCGTCGTGGTGAAGAGAAGCTGAGTCAAAAAGCGAAGCTCTCGATTTACCGGTCGATCTACGTTCCCACCCTCATCTATGGTCATGAGCTTTGGGTCATGACCGAAAGAACGAGATCACGGATACAAGCGGCCGAAATGGGTTTCCTCCGCAGGGTGGCCGGGCTCTCCCTTAGAGATAGGGTGAGAAGCTCAGTCATCCGGGAGGGACTCAACGTAGAGCCGCTGCTCCTCCACGTCGAGAGGAGCCAGTTGAGGCTCGGGCTTATGGTCAGGATGCCTCCTGGACGCCTCCCTGGTGAGGTGTTCCGGGCACGTCCCACCGGGAGGAGGCCCCGAGGAAGACCCAGGACACGCTGGAGGGACTATGTCTCTCAGCTGGCCTGGGAACGCCTTGGGGTTCCCCCGGAGGAGCTGGAAGAAGTGGCTGGGGAGAGGGAAGTCTGGGCCTCCCTTCTGAAGCTGCTGCCCCCGCGACCCGACCCCGGATAAGCTGAAGAAAATGGATGGATGGATGGATGGATTAAATGTTTATTTTCCCTGCAGTGCGTCCTGAAAGGAATGACGCACTGCAGTACATTGACTGTTGTACAATGTACATTTTTACTATGAAGATCGACAGGGAAAGGCAGGCATGTGCAAATGAGGGGTGAGGGGGGGGGGGGGGGGGGGGGGTAGGGATGCTTGAGCACCTGTCCCCTAGCTCCTTGCCCCCAAGTGCCCTTTTGGTCCAAAGTGGGTTTTTTTGTGTGTGTTTTTTTTGTATTATTTCCATATTATTTCCTAAGCCCTCTTCTGACACATAACCTGTGTCTTCTTTGTTTTTTTATTATTATTATTATTTTTCAAGAAAAACAACATAATAAGCCCTACTGTCACCTTGTTACCTTGGACCTTTGCCTGTGACGCATGATGCAGTTGACTCTCGCACAGTGAGATAAGGAGGCTAACTGCAGAGCTCCACGTTTTATCATACAGACATTAGATTGTTGCTGTTGTGATATTAGCTTTGCTAGCAAAGCCAGATAACTAAAAAGCTTATTCCCTGTATTGTTAATGATAGCAGTCATTCTTCAGTATCGCTTATGCAATAAGGGCACATTGCCCGTCCAAAACCGATCATCTCCATTATGGACATATGTCTTCTAAATTCCTTTGCTGCATAATGTACATTGCATTTATTCTGGCATTAGGGAAATGTATCTTGAAGGAGAATAGCATTTAAATAAAAGACCAACAAGGATATTCATTTAGAATTAAAAATAACTCACCCTGAATTACCATGATAGATATAATGTATGTAATAAAAGTGTCATTAATAAAAGGGAAAAACTAATTCCAGACTTTAAGTAAGCTTAGGGTCTGGTTCGCAGAGTGTGAAGTTAGATGTTTTTCACAACTATTCAATGAATCAAACAAACAAACAAAAAAATAACCTCAGTTAAGTAAAGTAAAATTGTAATCAAAACTTTTGGAATTGTAAGGGTTTATTTTTTAAAAAACAAAACGTTTTGTTTAAAAAAAACTTTGAAAAAAATTAAATAACAAATTTTTGTCTCGCGAACTTAAAAAGTTATTTGCCAAACATAAACTTTTATTTGCACACATCTGAAATCTTTTGATGCGATTTTGGGTCCTGCCTATGACGTTATGTAAACTTTGAGTCACAAACAAAAACTTAGAATAGCAAGAAAAGATTTATGACAAGCGTAAATAAGTTTGTTTTGTAAATATGTTTTTCAATTCATGAGACAAAAATGTGTGATTTAAATTTTATTTAAGATTTTTTAAGCAAAACTCAGTAGGCTTTTCTCATGGTGACATGCATTAACAATTCAATTTTTGCTTTTGCTTCTTTTCTTTTTTTGCAGTTCCAGATGAAAGTTTGATTCAGCTCTGCTTTCTTTCCTGAATGGACCATCTTCATCTCCACTACAAGTTTAGCAAACAGGCAGCACTTTTTTTATAGATTACAGTACACTAAAAGGTTGCATTATACCTTTGTTTATATTTTTAATAGTGTAATTCTGTAAAGACAAAATATGTCTGGTGGTCTAGCTCTGATTTACATATGTTGCTAAATTTCGGGTTTGAACATTGCAGTACTTTCCTATAATAAAATAGACATTCAGAAAGAAATTACTAATAAAATATCTTACATATGCATAGTTGTATGCTCTATATAGAGATTTTCCTTTGCTTTGATTGTATATCTCACAATTTTGTAATTTTCATTGTTTATTAAACTCTGAAAGCTGTGTGACTTTGTTAATATTCTGTCCTAGAATGCGGTTAGATCTGCCCTTTTTTTGAGCACCCTCCCTTTTAGTGGTCTCTGCCCTGGAAAAAGGTTTTTTTTTTCCCTTTTTGAACTCGGAAAATCTGCTCCCAATGCATTTTATATAACGATCGCTCTTTGTAAATAATCACCATTAAGTGTGTGATTGAAAAAACAAAATAAAGGAACTTGCTTAAAGTGCTCCTTATCTTAGCAACAGACGGAGTGCAATAAAACGCAACCTGCAATTATAAAAATAAAGCAGTAACCTTTTGAAAAGGTAAAGTATATAAAATTAAATTAATACGCTTTAAGTTTAATTTCTGTGCAAATGCCATAGCAGCATCCTCTTCTCTTTTGACATGCAATCCTCGGACCTGAGCAGCAAAACACAATAATATCGCTAAGTATCATTCTAAATATGTACTGACAAAAATCACTGATTGATTTATAAAAACAACCACTTTAAATATATGTGCCTATGACAGGATTGTGTTCTTACGTGTTTAATGTGACTTCTGTTTACGGACATCACTGGACAGCTTCTCAACATCGGGCATATAAGATATAACTTTGATCTTGATGTGGCTGCTAATATAGCAAGACTTCCCTGGAAATATCTTTCCACATGACCGTATTTTGCGGACTATTAGCCACTACTTTTTCCCCACACTTTGCACCATGCAGCTTACAGCCTGGTGCGGCTAAGTATGTTTTCAGTTTTGTTTTGTTTTTCAATTTGTAGGTGCGGCTTATAGTAAGGTGCGCTCTGTAGTCTGGAAAGCACTGTACTCTTTTGTTATTTGACAACTTCTCGCTACAGAGCAAACATGCAGGTAATCCTCCCGCATTGGCAATGAATGTAAATGATTCGGTCCAAGAATTGTAGAATCTCTCCTGGGATATTTGTCTCTTTTCAACAGCCACATGCTTTGCAACCTGCCGAGCTGAAAGAAACTGATGCAAATCTTCTTTGAAATGTTGAAATGTAATATTTGTTCTACACATTTTTATAGCATTGGGAAACTTTAAGAATGACTGTGTCATGTTTGTCCTTGTACAGAAACTATATTAAAACAAAAAATATATTTCCCACCCCCATCTTTTTAAATTTTCAAATATTTTTGAAAAATAAAACTTTCAGAGAGCCACTAGGGCAGCACTAAAGAGCTGCATGCGGCTCTAGAGCCGGGGGTTGCCGACCCCTGTTCTGGACCAACAGGTAAGACTGGAAGACAAAAGTTGTTGTTCTAAAGGAAACTAGAGAGAATATCTTTTGCATCAATAGAATCAAACTTGTGGTTTCAGTACATACTTCAGCAGTACTTATGATGCACCACAAGGAAAAAATGGTGCAGCTTCAAATACCACTCCAGTTTGACCACACACCTTAGTGGGTTAAAATCCAAAGATAATATTTTAGTGTCATAGTTTTCAGGGATACATTCAAATAATAATAATAAAAAGACTTCCAGAGAGAAAGGTTTGGTATATATGGTCTAACCCTGGTAAAAAAAAAGTATACTTTAGTATGCTTCAAACATACATTCATTTGTGAAAGTACACTTTAAGTATGCTAATTATTAAGTGTACTACCTATAAGTATATCTGAAGTATACTAAAAATACACTTGTACCAATTTCGAAATTAGTACTCTAAACACACTTAAACATAATTGTACCAAAATACACTTTCAATATATTAAATAAAAGTATGCTTTATGTGATCAAAATATGAACGAATATGTATGAACTTTTAAGTGCCTTAATAATCTTTTACTATTTATTAAAATTGCATACCATAAAAAAAGGATAATCATTATGTAATTTTTAAGAAAGTACCCAATCAATTTTCAGATGTTTGATGTAAAAACCTTATATCAACGGCATTAGCTCCAGTTCACACTCCAGACCAGATGGTGGTGGTATTGTACATTTTCATTTATTTAAAAAACGCCACAAAGAAAAGAAAAAACTAGAAGCAGGGAAGATCATAGACATAATATAAGATATCCTTATATTAATATCCCTATATTATGTCTATGGGGAAGATAACACGCTGTTCAAATTCG
This sequence comes from Poecilia picta, assembly GCA_033032245.1. Classification (NCBI taxonomy): domain Eukaryota; kingdom Metazoa; phylum Chordata; class Actinopteri; order Cyprinodontiformes; family Poeciliidae; genus Poecilia; species Poecilia picta. The sequence goes on from CM065375.1 coordinate 17,968,845, forward strand.
CCATTTTTACTCGCATAATATTGCCTTAAATGTAGAGAAGGCCTTGACAATGGTTGCTAATTTTCAGATGTTTGATGTAAAAACCTTATAATCAATGGCATTAGCTCCAGTTCACACTCCAGACCAGATGGTGGCGGTATTGTACATTTTCATTTATTTAAAAAACGCGACAAAGAGAAGAAAAAACTTGAAGCAGGGAAGATCGTAGACATAATATAAGATATCCTTATATAATATCCTTATATTATGTTTATGGGGAACATGCTGTTCAAATTCGCCATTTTTACTCGCATAATATTGCCTTAAAAGTAGAGAGGGCCTTGACAATAGTTGCTAATTTTGTTAAGTTTAAGCTGTTGAAGTTCTAGTCTGTTTAAAAAGGGGGACCGGAGTGTGTGGTCATGAGCTTTTGGTCATGACCGAAAGAACGAGATCACGGCTACAAGCGGCCGAAATGGGTTTCCTCCGCAGGGTGGCCGGGCTCTCCCTTAGAGATAGGGTGAGAAGCTCGGTCATCTGGGAGGGACTCAAAGTAGAGCCGCTGCTCCTCCACGTCGAGAGAAGCCAGTTGAGGCTCGGGCATCTGGTCAGGATGCCTCCTGGACGCCTCCCTGGTGAGGTGTTCTGGGAACGTCCCACCAGGAGGAGGCCCCGAGGAAGACCCAGGACACGCTGGAGGGACTATGTCTCTCAGCTGGCCTGGGAACGCCTTGGGGTTCCCCGGAGGAGCTGGAAGAAGTGGCTGGGGAGAGGGAAGTCTGGGCCTCCCTTCTGAAGCTGCTGCCCCTGCGACCCGACCCCGGATAAGCGGAAGAAAATGGATGGATGGTTAATCTAACATTTATCTTTCTTTTTTTTATTTGTTGTTGACTTTCAAGTGACCTATCCAGGGTGAACCTGCCTCTCATCTGATGGCTGCTGGAGATGGGTACCACCAGCCTCCCTCACCACCCTGCAAGGATCAGTGTGTTCAGATCATGGATGGAAAGATTTTAAGGCAGTTTGTCTCCTTAAGTCCACACTTAAAACAGCTTACTTAATGCCAGCATCAACTGACTCTATGACATTGCTGACCAATTTTTTCTACTTTTAACATAAACAGGAAAGAAGACACCCAGAAATGTTTTTCCACCCCAGGCAGTCGGTCCCAATCATCATCAGTTCTGATGATGTCACATACATGGCGAGTCCATTACGTCTTAAAATTGTAAGTATTATTTTTTATTTGCCATTTTTCTGTTCTATTTAAATACAAATGCTTTCTCTGTTTAATTGCTTTATTGTTCTTTTTTGTAGGTTTCTGTCAGGTGCAGTGAACAGGAATGTTCTGTTGTTGATCCTCACTGTCATGTTTTATTGTCACACTTAAATTTTCATGTTCATGTGTTCACTTTTGATGTGTAAACTGATAATTTATGTAAAGTTCATAAAGTTGTGAGTAAAATTGGACAATTTTAAAATGCCTGTAATAAGAAATATTTGAATTACTTTGGGCATCTTGTGTAATTAATCTTTCCATGTAATTTTAGCCTAAAACAATTTAAGTACTGTAGTGCAGTTATGCATGTCATGTACAAAATAGGTGCATAGGAATTAAGACTTTCACGAATAATTAAAGTTGTAGTTTATTATCAATAGCAGGAAATAAAAAATAATTAATTGTAATTTAAATAAATTATTAAATTAGTATATTTAATAATAAATAATAAATAAATTATTAAATTAGTATATTTAAAATATATTTGAAGTATATTTGGAAGTATATTTGGAAATATATATTATATATATAGATAGATATATCTATATCTATATATATTATATATATATATATAGATATAGATATATCTATATATATATATATATATATATATAGATATAGATATATATCTATATATATATATATAATATAATTTTGAGACTTAATTATATAATTAATAATAACACTCATAATATAATAATTATATCAAAACATAATAATAAAGCTCTGAAATATGAAATTTAAAAAGTATACTTTAAGTACACTCTAAGTATACTTGAAGTTGTTCCAAAAAAGAATGAGTAGTATACTAAAGTATACTATTAGTTGTATTTTTAAACAATTTAAATACTACTAAAGTATACTAAGTACAAAAAAAGTTGTACCAAAACAGCACAGTTGAAGTACATTGCTAATAGTATAATAAAGTATGTTAAAATTTAGTCTACTAAGGTATACTTTTTTTTTTTTTTTTTTTTTTTTTTACCAGGGAATCAATGTATGAGGAGAAAGGTTGGCCTCATCAGGAATGTCCGGACTTACAGGTGATCAAACTTTGCCTTTGTCCTTATCCGTTTCGTAAGAAGCCGTGCGCGCGCACATCCTGACTCCTCCTCGACAGTGGTCCTGATGCTGGTTCTCGGGGACGCGCATTACGTCACCTCTTGCTGCGTGGGTCACCTCGCTGCCCGCATCCAGCGCCAGGCTCTGCATCCTGTAAGGCCCGTACTGCCACCACCATCATCATCATCCTCATCTTCACCACAGCGGCTCATTCTCCCTTTTTCTAACGCAAATAGTTCGCGTAGGCGAGCGCGTGTTGTCCACCTTGCGCTGGCGGAGACTTGCGAGAATGGCCGAGAGCGAGGCAGACACGCCGAGCACACCGATCGAGTTTGAGAGTAAATACTTCGAGTTTGACGGAGTGCGGCTGCCGCCCTTCTGCAGAGGGAAGATGGAGGAAATCTCTAACTTCTCCCTGAGAAGTAGCGACATATGGATCGTCACCTACCCGAAATCAGGTAGACGAACCTCCTGCACGGTGGTTGCTGCTGCTTTAACTTATGGTTGTGCTGGCTCTGCAGCTTCATTTATGTAATGTCAAAGCTTAAAAACAACAGTGCACATAAATGGCTGTGATGTTTTTGTCAAGTCTATGATTTACAATGTAAGTTGCAAATCTGCTCTTAATTGTTTTTATCCACATGTGCAGCAGAAATGGGTTTTAGAGTTCTCTCACAGCATTTTTCAGTCTGCAGGTTGTTTCATAATGACCTGTGAATGAGTCACATCACATAAATGGATTAAACTCTGGTTGCAATGCATTACAGCCCACACTGTCTCCTGTGGTCTGTGTCATCCAGTTCAGACACAGCTGAGCTGGTTGGTGTTTCCATGTCAAGCTGTGCAGGGTGTGGGCTGCAGAGCAGACAGCCACAGAGGAACAGTTGGTGTGTGGTGGACAGAGCAAGAGAGGTGGATGATTTATCTGAGGGTGTCAGAGATTCAAACAGTGGGAAAATTTAATGAAAAATCAGTTGGAGTTTCACCAAATACTAAAAATATGTCATAATTTGGTGCTCTTGTAGGAAAATGATCCAAAACATAAAGCCTAACCAAGCCTGCCCTATGCATTGACTTACCTCTCATTACAGGCCAGGCCCTCAAACCCATTTTATAAACCTTTACTCATCTTATATTTTCATTTATGGCTGCTGAATGATCCAAATTAAATGTGACATGCTGACCAGCGTGCATTGATGATTTTGGGGTGTGTCCTTTTATAGATTAAGGAGACTTAGAAAACGATGGGAAAGAAATTGGAAAGTGTCAGTCATTAAAGAAAAATAGTTTGCGAGCAGGAGTTTACTGATAAATTGTCACTCTAAAACTAAAGCTGTCCAAATTCTTCAAATTGACTAAAATAGAAGTTGGACCCTTCCTCTCAGGCCAAAGCTCAGGCAACTGAGGAGGGACTGCACAAGAAAAGCAAATAAATGTGTAAACTCAAAGCAAAATAGATCAGCATCTAAAAAAAACAACAAAAAAACCCTATAATAGAAAACTTTTGACCTAAAAGTTGTATTTAAGGATAATATTTTCTGATTTTTTTCAGTTGCTTAAAAATTTAAAATTTCTTCAGAAAGATTGTTATTGAACATTGTTTTTGAGAAATACATAGGATAAAATTACTATGTGAGATGGACTGCCATCCTGGGGCCCATCGCAACACTGAGGTGGCCCTGGGCCCAGCCAACACAGGAATGGTTCAGCAGAAACAGAAATCATCTCAGTTAGACTGAAAACTTCAGGAGGCCTGCTGGCTTTACTGACCCTGAGGTTCACCATTAAGATAAAACAGTCAGAATCAGACTCAAAAGTTTAAACTGAACTTAATTCGTCGAAGTTCTCCATGACACAGTGTTCAATTATAAAGACTTTTATGGAATAATATATACAGGTTTACTTCCTGCAGATAACAGAACACTGGATGCTGATGCCTGAGGTTGACTGACAATCTCTCTATACTGTACAAGATCATAACATAGAAATACAGTAATCAGAAGTAGAACACCAGCCCCTTGTTTTACAGTTTGCTCCGTCCAGAGGGTCTGGACTCTCGGCTATAAAGAAGCCATCCCTTCTTGGAGGCATGAACTCTAATGAATGCTTTCCTGTGATGTATGCAATGTAGCCGTTTAATGCCATGAAGCTAACCAGAAATTCCCTGCGCCGTAAACAACCATTCCCCACTATGAAGTGCTGATTCAAGTGAGGCAGATGTTGATGTTATCAATATTTGGAAGTGTGGCAAGCACAGACTGAACGGCTTCGTTCACTTCCTCCTCTGTCATTACTAAAACTACAGTTAGACTATAATTCTAAAAGAAAGCAGAAAATCAACGTCATTATTCACAACTTCTGTTCACTGATTGGCCCGGTGAAATATCAACAAGAGAGAATCTGAATCACTGGGAGAAGCCCAGACTGGTAGAAGTCAGATTGTTTTCAAGTGGAGTTGCACAGGATTGCAATGTCCACTCTGAGTAATTACCAATATGAACATTTTTGCATGACAGTTGAGATTGATTCTGATGCAAACTTTTAATTAATGCTTAGATTGGTCTAATCCTGTATTTATGCCAGGTCTACTGAATAAAGGATCAAAAATTATGAAATATTCCCAGTGTTCTGTTATGCAATCCAACGGAGACAGAGAGTTCAAAGAAATAACATCTAAGCTGTTTTTATCAGTCTCAGATTTTTGTGGCATTTATTTAGGTCTCCAGGGCAAAAGTAGAGGGCAGATTATTCTGAGAAGAGATTTCAAAAACACAAGTTTCATAAGTGTGACATGTGTGGGTTATAGTTCAAAATGTGTGCTTGAACAGAACTTGTTGACCTCAGCAGCTTTTCTACAGCTTTCCATTCATTCTGTTATAGTTATGTGATAACCTTGTTTATTTAACCAAGCTCCATGTTTCATGGTTTTGTGTCATTTTGTGCAACAGTTGTACAAGATTGAGTGAGCCTGTCTCTCATCTTGACCTGAGATAAGTAATGAACACATGACCAGCCCCATGTTTGGGACTCTGCAGAGCTTTCTGATGCCAGCAACTCACTTGTGACTCTCTTAGCCATTAGTAATACCAATATTTTATAACCAGAAGAAGAGAGAGAGTACTGTTGGTTTACCCAGCAGACAGAAAGACACACACACACACACACACACACACACACACACACACACAACACACACACACACACACACAACACACACACACACACGCACGCACACACACACACACACACACACACACACACTTTATTGTGTAATAGTAGAATAACATGACTCACATGCAATATGCTGACACGCTGTGCTATAAAAAATATTTGCCCCATTTCTTGTTTTCATTGTTGTCTCACCCAAAGGCTTCAGATTATTAGCCCTATTTTGATAGTAGACAAATACTGATTTTTGGAAGTGAAGTTTACTTTTGCCATCCCAGCCAGGTCTTCTTACATTCAGACCTGTAGAATCAAGGAATCACTTAAATAGAACAGTTCTGATAACTGAAGTGTGCTGTGTCAAAAATCAAACCATCACCTGATCTGTTGCTTAGTTTTTATTCAAGTACGTTTTTTTGTTAATGGAGACTGAGAATACATTTCATTTTTGATTGTTTTGTTTATTTAGTTTATCAGTTCCAGTGTCATGTGTTCTTTTGAAAATAAAATGTATATAGATACACAGGAAATCGCATGTCTTTTCCATTAAATCAGTGTCAAAAGGTCTTGAAACAATATTATTGTTTATCGCAATAATTTTTTAGACAATTAATCGCTCAGCAAAAATTTTTATCGTGGCAGGCCTAACTGTAAGCCTTTCTTACGGTGACCGCCGTACTTTCTGCTTTAATACAAGGTTCTGTAAGGTTTTTTCATGAATGTTTAATATCTCCTTGTGAAATATCTGACGTATTATATCTTTTTCTAATAGGAAGCCACAACAAACCTATAAAAACAGAAACTTTCCATAAGTAGGAAAGAAATAAAAATACATCCAAACTATTTGGACTATTTCTGAGTTATTATTGCAGGATAATAAGTCATCTGATTGTGTCTCTGTTATGTTTGTAGTCTGAATGGTATAAAGGCTGCCACCTCTATTAAGGCGTTCCATCTTTGACTTAATAGACATAAATAGATTTTCAATCAGTTTTTTCCACCAAAGAGTTAATAATAATAAACATGTTTTATTATTATAAAACACGGCAGGTGGTAGAGGGCCGCACTGGGTTAACTTGGGGAATCTTATCTGTCCGTGTATCAATCAACTCCAAACCTCTTCTTTGTTTTGTCACAATTATCGATTTATTCCATTTTGATTATCATGCTCCAAACTTTGAGAGGATTGATCACCCCACTCACCTGCTTCCTCATACACACAAAGCCAGCACACCAGTAACCTTCCTAGGCCTGTTGCAATAAACGATAAATCAATGAATCCAGAGGCAGATCTAGAAAAAGGTAATAAGGTGACTGGCTTATTATGTTGTACCAAAACCCCAGTAAAAAAGCAAATAATTTTAGTACATGTCATTATGTGTCAGAAGAAGGCTTAGGAAATAATACCAAAATAACAAAACAAAAAACAATAAAAAAATTGGACCAAATGGGGACTTAGGGGCAAGGAGCAAAAGGGGCAGGTGCTCAAGCACCCCTAGCCCCCCCCCCCCCACTCTGCATGTTCCTGCTTGTGAATGTGAGCTTTGAACAGTCATCAACCAATTGTGGTTGATGATTGTTAAAAGCTCATATTGTGGCTCAAAAATAATATTGACACAAGTTTTTAACATAGCTATGGTTGCTATGGTTGTCATAGCTTCTGATTTGGGAAATGGTTAATGGGCAATTCTGCCTAGTATTTCACTAACTTTAAGGGTTCTTGATGTGCTGTAATTTAAAAACTTAAATGCAATGAGTCTAAAAGCCTAGGTTAGATATTCCACACTGTTACCAGGATATTTTAAACACTATTTTTAATTGGAGAATTTAAGTACTACTAGTTTGAAGAATAGAGATTGATATGTCACTTTATTTCACAAATAAAAAAAGGTTTCAGAAATAAACAGAGTTTGAATGATTTTACTATTAGCATAATAATCTAGTCCAGGTTTGAACAGTTTAGCTATTGTATTTTTAAAAAAAACTAAAATAGAGCAGCTTAAACACACGAGATGTAGTAAAAAATTTAGTGGAATTGCCTTTTAAAAGCTTCCCAAATTGGAAACTACAATCAAAAGCTAATTGGGTATTTGATATTGGCCATAACAAAAAGGAGACTCAGTTTTATGGAGTTTTCAAAAAATAACGAGACCTCGATTGACAGATAAAGGTGATTACAGACTTCATTGTGAATTATCTTGAAAGCAATGAGCCTAGAGTAGTGTTACCTTACAATCTGTGGTAAAACCAGTGTTAACATACTTTTAAATAATTAAGTAATTTTTAATTAATTGAGCACATGAACTAAAATAAGACTTGTTTTATTTTTCAAGTAAACCAAACTGTTGCCATGGTGAAGCATGACATGTCTCCAATTACGTATTGCAACATCTACAAGAAACTTTGGGAGTTGCAAGTGTCTGTCCTTTACATTTTTGAGGTAAGAAATGTATCATTTTAATTCATTATTACACTGACAGCAGTCCCAAAAACGTGGTTTGTTTTGTGATTGTTCTTCTGTCTGTGCTCCAAATTAACAGATGACCCAACAACTTCAATCAAACAAGACCACTTTTCAGCTCTGGTGATTGTGAAACCAACTTTCTACTGGCCATTGGAACCATTCCTGCCCTGATCTTCTGAAAGGAGGACTGATAGTGTGATGTACATCATAGTGTGTTACACCTTTCAGCATGCGTGTGTGTGGCCACTCCTTTCTGTACTGCTGACATATATCTTGAGAACGCCGTCCATAACTGAGACAAGACTTCCACATATAAAAGGCTATGGGTTTTTGGAAGAAGTTCATTGCGGAGTAAACTCCTAACGTTGATGTCTAATCCCAATATTTTTTTTGCTTTGGACAATTTGGTTTGCTTGACTCTTAGGGCATCTTATGAGTGCGGCAGATGTGTCAGATCTTCATTGTTCTGTCATTTTACAAGATTGTTTCAGAACCATATGCCCATTCAGACTTTAAATTCTGACCAGTAGTTATGTTTTATTGTGCTTATGTGAAAATTAAATGTAATAAAGTTGTTAAAAGTAATTGAACTAATGTCTTCATTTCAGCAAGCCAATAACATCTCTTGTTGCAGTATTGACAGGATCAATTTTTGCCGTAGCATAAGAACTTTGAGTAAAACAATGACAAAATATATATTTTAATCATATGCAACAATAAAAGTAAACTAGTTTTAGGCATATATATACTGGTTTCAAGAAATTCAATGTCAAGTAACATTTTTTTGAGAATATTACCGTATTTTCTGCACCATAAGGCGCACCAGATTATAAGGCGCACCTTCAATGAATGGCCTATTTTAAAACTTTTTTCCATATATAAGGTGCACCGCATTATAAGGCGCATAGAATAGATGCCACAGTTATGTTGCCAACTGTCTGGTATTGAACAGGGCATGATTTATTCCGTTCACTACAAATATGGATGTCTAATAATAACAAATTGGTCCCGAGCACTTTATATAGCATCTGCACTAGTCATTGTTTCACTCACGGTTTTGGTGTTGCAGCATGCACTGCGCGCTTCTTCTACGGGGAAATTGAAGTCGGCAGCGGCTTACCGTAGTTGCTAGACCTGTTGTGGCTCAATATTGGTCCATATATTAGGCGCACCGTGTTATAAGGCGCACTGTCGCTTTTGAGGAAATTTAAGGTTTTTAGGTGCGCCTTATAGTGCGGAAAATACGGTATTCTTAAAATAAAATAATATATCTCATTTGTATAAGTAAAATTGGCTTGTTTTAAGTAAAAATACACTAATTTTAAGATATTTTTTGGTTCATCTTGGATAAATATTTTTTCTTGTTTTGGAAAATCTTGACAAGATAAATGTTCTTGTTCTGTTGGCAGATCATTTTTCTTATTTTAAGAAAATTATAACCTATTTTTGTACTTTTTTTTCTTGATTTTGAAAAGGGGACTTTTTGCTGTGTGTATGTGTGTGTGTGTGTGTGTGTGTGTCCGTGTGTGTGCTTGGTTGGCTGCAGCCAGGTCTCCTCACCTGGCTTCAGGAAGATGTCCCATCTTCTGAATCCATGCAAGACTCACAGAATATCGTTGTCTTGTCTCTTGGAGATGTAGAAGAAATTATTTTTCTGATTCCTCACCCAGAAATCAACATGGGAGACTGAAGTCCTAGACAACAGAATCCCCAAGTGGGAGTTGAGCATTGTTGATCTAAAAATATATTTTTCTTATTTTTAGATTGCTCATTCAATATTCCAACAATGTATTTATAGTAGAAAGAGAACAAATGTGTCCATTTTGGCTTCATTTTTGCTTAATAAACAACATGATAAACTGTGTTTGTTTTACCTTTTGAAGTTATATTTGAATGAGTTTAGAACATGTAAAAAGGATATATCCTTGGACAGATCACGTGGAAGCGATGACTGAATGTCCCTTATGTCCTGGTTCTTATGTCTCTTCATGCAGGAACCAGTCTGCTGCAGGAAGTTGTGTTTCTAGTGAGTCAGGGAGCAGATCCTGATGAGATTGGCCTTATGAACATCGATGAGCAGCTACCTGTCATAGAATACCCGCAGCCTGGACTGGATGTCATACAGGTACAACTAATATCTGATCAGAATTCAATCAGAACCTTTTTAATGTTACAATGTGCTTGGATCAATCTCTGTTGGACTTCATGTGATGGAACTTGTCACCGAGACCTGCAAGGATGGTAGAAAGCAGCCATATGAGGCACAGAGGCAGGGCATCAGTGAAGCCCATGAGCAGTGGTCTGCAGGACAAAGAGGCTCAGGACAAGACATAGGGCATAGATCCAGAATTCTTAACATATGTTAATGTTAAGATTAGCATATGTTTAGAGAAACCAATTAACCTGACAGTTATGTTTTTGGACTGTGGGAGGAAGCTGGAGTACCCGGAGAGAACCCATGTATGCACAAGGAAAACATGCAAACTCCATGCAGAGAGACCCTGGGCTGGGAATCGAACCTGAAACCTTCTTGCTTGCAAGGCAACAGCTCTACCAACTGCACCACTGTGCAGCCCCTCTCCTACTTAATGTGAAATTAAAAAAACAACAACAAAAGCATGGGAAGTTAAGTAGTCTGTATTGTATGTAGCAGTTTCTAAATTTGTACCATTCCTGGATTGAAGCTGGAGGGCCAAAAAATAATTCCAAGGGTCTGTATTGGCTTTGGGAACATATATTAGGCACCCCACATTAACCAACAACAAAACTTTGCAAACCTTTTAATCCTCGATTCTAGATTGCTGAAGTGATTGCCTCTGGTCTTCTACAGGAGCTGACCTCCCCTCGCTTGATAAAAAGCCATCTTCCCTACCGATTTCTCCCTACAGCTATGCACAACGGAGAGGCCAAGGTCAGTGCATGTCAGGCCGTGTGCGATTCGGTATTTCAAAGATGTTAGTTGAATAATTTGATCTTCTGCTATCATCAGAATATGCCTTTAGTTTATGGGATGTTAGAGTATGACTCTGCCTTTGGACTTTAATGTTCCAATGGATATTGGATCTTGTACTTTTTTCCCATTAATGTAACTCGGCCAGCACATTATCCTACAGAGGTTTAGTTTAATACACTGTAAAAACTGATAAGTTAGTTGAACTCAAACAATTTGAGGAAACCAATTGCCTTAAACAGTTTAGTTTTATTAACCTAAACAATTCATCTTAAGGGGGGAGTTGGACTAACTACCTGAAGTTAAAAATAACATTTGCAAACTGGTTAATTTATTGCACATCAGCTGCTGGTCACATTGTGTTTTTACTAAACCTGATGTGCCGATCAGGTTTTTTTCTCCCGATACCGATACCGATCACCCCTGAGGGCCGATCCCCGATACCGATCACATAATTATTATTTATTTATTTTTTATCATAAACACTACTGTTACATTATGTAGAAAAAGGAACCATGAATTCACCTTAATTTAGACAAAAACTTGTTTTTAATAACTTTTCCAAGAAGAAAACTAAACAAAACAGGCATTGTGCAAATTGAACTGCTATCAATAATACTATCTTTAACAAACTGATAACATATGAGGCTCTGAAGAAGCTAAATAATGCAAAGAGCCAAAATAAAACCTCTCAACATTGACAAAAAATCCAAGTATAAAACTTAACATTCAAAGGCAAAAACAGGATCCATTACAATAAACAATCCAGAGTTACTGAATGAAAACTTCCTGTTAGCATAGCGGCTAGCTGGTTACTGCTAGTTCTGATTGGCTGTTTCTGACTGAGAGGAGTAACAGGGAGGAGATCGATTATTTTTCTAGAGATTATCTGTCTCATGTTAGGACAGCGAAAGTTTTAATACGTATGTAAAATGTATTTTTTAAGTTAGATGCTGCAGCTTTAAACAGGTTCGGTGTGAGAGTCACTACCGGGTGGAGCAGAAGCGGCTCCGTGTCAAATATTACTAAATATTAAATATTACTACCTGTAGCGTAGCAGCGGTTCAACAGCAGAACCAGCATCTTACATCGCAGCTCCAAGACTTAAATCATTTTACAGGTTATTTGTTTATCTTTCTGACCGTCATGCTAATCCGGGTGAGTGTTTGTAGCTGTGCTGCTTTACCTGCTGTCTGATCCTCCATGTCTTTTTACTGCATTGAGCCTCGATGTAGCCAAACTCCGTCATTGTTTTTATGTCTATTAGCTTCGTTGTGTTGATGCATTTTGACCTGCTTCTATTTTCCGCTGCAACACGCAAACCTCGTCATTCACTTAGTGCGTTATAGTTACACATCGCTTAGGATTTGTTGCTGCGCGTTTGCACAGTGAAGGAAAGACGAGACCAGCTGAACAGACAGGGTGAGAAATGAGATGCAGGTGATCGGTATCGGTAACAGAGCCAATGATCGGCCGATCCCGATCATCACCGATTTCACGGAAATCGGCCGATTATGATCGATTGGCACACCTCTAGTTTTTACTATTTAACCAGGTTGACATGTACCAGAGCGCTGTTTGACAAAGGATTAAGAAATCCAGGATAAAAGACAAAGCCAGACTTCATCGCATCAGTTCATCCTGACTGCCAGTTTCATAAAAAACCAAATCAGGCTGAGGCGGTGGAACTATGTGGAGCCAGGCTGAAGTAATTCAGATGAATTACTGAAAAAATCCACTGTTGGAAAAATCCACAGATTTGGTCATTGGCCTGTCGGAAAAATCTGTGGATTTTTCCAACAGACCAATGAAATCGATGACAGATTCACTGATGCTATGCCGACGGTAGATGAACTGCGTATGCTATACCTTACACCAAACTGCTTTAGATGGAGGATTATGAGGAACTGAAGCACATCATACTAAAAAAGTATACTAAAAATAATAAAGGAAGGCCATGAAGGTTCTGGAGAGACTCCTGTTGGCCCACTTAAATAAGCAGACAAGCTCATATCAGGACCCCTGCAGTTTGCTTATCACCGTGGAGCTGGAGTTCAAGATGTCATCATACACCTGCTTCAACAAACCATCAAACGCACTGTCACCTGGTCAAAGCAGGCAGCACTGTGAGGATCATGTTCTTTGATTTTTCCAGGGAATTTAACACAATTCAGTCTAATCTACTTTGTCAGAAACTCCAGAAGACACAAGTGGAGGCCTCAACAATTGTCTGGATCTATGACTACCTGACAGACAGACCACAGTTTGAGAGACTGAAGGACTGTGTGTCTAACCAGGTGGTCAGTAGCACAGGAGCACCACAGGGCTCTGTACTCTCACCATTCTTTTTACTCTGTACACTTCAGACCTCTAACACAATTCTGACTTCTGTCATCTATAGAAATACTCTGATGACTCTGCAGTTGTTGGGTGAAGCAGAGATTACGCATTTTGATCAGCTAAATGCGTAATTAACCCAAAATCTATATTTCCATCCATCCATCCATCCATTTTCTTCCGCTTATCCGGGGTCGGGTCGCGGGGGCAGCAGCTTCAGAAGGGAGGCCCAGACTTCCCTCTCCCCAGCCACTTCTTCCAGCTCCTCCGGGGGAACCGCAAGGCTTCCCAGGCCAGCCGAGAGACATAGTCCCTCCAGCGTGTCCTGGGTCTTACCCGAGGTCTCCTCCCGGTGGGAGGATATTTATTTCCAAACTCAACCAAAAACATCAAATTCATATCTGTCATTTACTCATTACTTAAAGTGGACATATTATGCGTTTACATCCTTCCTATATCCTATAGAATTTGAATTAATATTAGTTACTACAAAATTTAATTTCCCTTTGGGATCACATTGAATTTTCACATGTGAATCATTCTCTTTTGGTCTATATCAGTGTTGTGGTACTCGAAGTCTGTCTTAGTCTCGAGTCCGGTCTCGAGACCATTTTTTGATGGTCTCTTGGTCTCGGTCTTGTCTCGGTCTCCGGCGCTGAGGACTCGGCGTTTTATTTCAAGACCGGTTGAGACCGCAACTGTGAAAATATCACTAAACATGCAGCAGACTATCCAGTTTATTTGTTAACATCTTTGTTTTCAGTGGATGCAAAACGCACAGATAAAAATCCAACCAATAACGTGACTTGCCAATTAGGTGTTTATGTTTTCTCCCCCCTCCCTCACCTTTCACTTGCACGCGGGGCTCCAAGACATGCGCAGTGGTTTCCTATGAGCGGCAGAAGATCTGTCTAATAGTCAGTAATAGAATAAAGCTGCATAAATCATAATAAATCCGATGGCCACAGTAACTCAGCAGCGCTTCGCTTTCACAGACGGTGGTACAACATCTAACTTTTTTCGTCACTTAGAAAAGTATCTCAAAGAAGGTAAAGCTCCGTTGACGTGATGTTAGCAAAGCTAGTTGTATAGAGACGCATAAGCATTGTGATGAAACAAAGTTGTCACTCACTGCGCTGAATTATTGTGCGGAGGTTTGACTGACTTGTCGCACATATGAGACAAACTGTGTCCAAAAGTCTGCAATGTAGTGATGCGACATTCAGGAGCAGAACGATTCCTCTGCACGGTCTTTACTTATTAGACAGGACTGGAGTCACTGAGAGCTGTTGTTCTATCAGATTACCACACGCTGTCAGAATAGCATACATCAGAGGTTCCCAAACTGTGGGGCGCGCCCCCTAGAGGGGGCGCCATGCCTTTGAAGGGGGGGTGGGGACGACGCCGTTTGGATGAAAAAGAAAAACAAATAAATATGAACGCTGTATGCGCTGGGTTTTTCCTTTAGAACGGCCAAGTCTCTGTTATTCCTCTGTTAATTTGATACAGTAGGGGCTTCCACACTTCCCTTATCTGTGTCCTCTGTCACTTTTATCAGCAGTTAAAACTGTTTAATCTGTTGTTAACATGTGGTAACCTGTTTTTCCGACCGCCTTTAAACAACATGAGCGTTACGACGCTAGCGCTGGGTTTACACCTGTGAAGGAGACCAGCTGCTGCTGTACAGAGCTGCACAGCATCATGGCAACAAACCAGCAAAATGCAAAGGACTTTACACAGTTTTCCTCCAAACTAACAGACTGTTTAGTGAAACTGTTGGATGCAGGTAAAGTTAGCTAAAACATGACTAGCTAGCTAATATCAATATATCACCTTAAGCTTGTTAACAAGTAGCTTATAGGCTAAGTTGTTGTCTATGTTCAGCTACATAGATTCATTCTTGCTTGTTGCTCCTTGGTCAGTGTTCGTAGTTGAGCATCAGGTCTTTGCCTCAATTACTATGTTTAATGGTGCAGACGGTGGTTTCTGACATGAGCAATATGGGTAAACACCCAGGGCGTTATCTTTTTAGAAATGGCACGAGACCACCGCAGATCGTAGCACAGAGAAGGAAGCAAAGCAGAACAAAGAGTTTGTTAAATTTAATATTGGTTAAATTTATTAAGTATTTAATATCTGTGTTTTTATGGGAATATGGATCTTTGAGGTCAATTTGAGAAGTAATTTTGATCATATTTCACATTTTATTATATCATGTAGAGCGCGGCGCTGGTCTTGGTCTTGACTGTGTCTCGACTTCCCTCGGTCTTGGTCTTGGGTTAGGTGGTCTTGAACACAACACTGGTCTATATAAAGTAGGACCATAACACTGCAATATAATTGCAATGCTTTGGTCTGAATCTCTCCTTATTGGACCTGTAAACTCCTCATTTACCTGTTCTGAGGCGTTTTAGAGGAACTGCGGTCTTTTTAAACATGAATGAGACGTTCCACGCCCCGCCCCCACCAGGGGGAAGGGCGTTCCACCCCATTCAGCTATTTTTATAGTTTGATAACAGCGCTACAATTATCTATCGGCAGAAAAGCTTTTTATTCAAAATTTTATTAAAGATGTGAACGGTGTTGGAAGAAAACCTTATTTAACTATTAAAAACAACTTGGCTCGGGTTTCTTCCTTGGTCCCAGGTTTTTCCGTGTCTCGAAGCCGAAGCCGCGTGGGGAAAACAGAGGCACACGCTACGTGTTGACGTCACAGAAGTTCAGAGTTTAATCCAATCAGTAGAAAGTATAATATAAGACAGAAAATTTAAAGAAACACAGTCACACATTAGTCACCTGAGAGAATAAGACAGACAAAACATCAAGGACATGTCCTCGGAGAAAGAACAACCAAGATCAGCTATTATTCCAAAACAGATGCAAACTATCACCAGAAAAGCACATTACAAAACCTCAGAAAACCTCAGAGCACAAACACATAAATTTACCTGAGAAGAGGAAAAGACAAACAGAAAGCAAGAACGTTCTTGGAGAAGTTGCAAAGAGCAAAATCTAATTTGTTACTCTGTGTGGAATAGTTTTATCTTCTTTCTTTAATTTATTCAAATAAGGCGTAACTTTGGTCATCCAACCAGGACCTGTCTGGTCTATAATGACACGTGGAAAGTGTGATACAGTTCTGACCTTGCCTGTGGAAGTTATTGCATCTTGATGTTTCATGGCGAAAAGTCAGTTTGACACTTAGCCACGCCCACATGCTTTGATGTTCAAAAACATTGTAGGATAACTTTTGACTATAATGCCTTAAGAGTGTTCAGAGTGATTTTGAAGGAGGTCAAACGCTGTAGGACTAGTTCGATTAAATACGACGTCAATAAAATGGACATGATGGCGGCTTTGATCTAAAATGGAAAATGTACTATTGGGTTTAGACCATGGCTCCCAGAGTCTTTTTTGTAGGTCCTGAAAAGATACACATGTGTGCCAATTTCATAATTCTGGGTTAAACCATGGCTTGGGGCTGATGATTTAAAAATTTCTAGAGGGTGCTGTTGAGAAATTAGGCCACGCCCACCAACGATTGTTATGAATTCCTGTTCGAGGGTGAATAAGGACTGATCCCAGTGAGTTTGGTGCAGCTCGTCTTGAAATTATGGAATTCAGAGTCAAACGTATGGCAACGGGATGGACCTTACCACAGGGGCCACGTTTCATTGGCTAATGACCATTTTACATCACAGCGCAGCTACCACGTGCTTGACCGTGTCATAAGCAAGCTACTTTACTAAATACATGCTGATGTATATTGTGGACTAGCAGACCGGCAGAAGGTTTTTACGTCAGGACTCAAAAAAGAATGGTTCTCCACTGTCAGTGGGGTATCTCTACAGGTGATGTCAGGTATCCTGATTGTATTTGGGGAACTAAAATTCACAGATTTCCATAATCTGAAACTGAAAGCCTTGCTTGGATCAAAGCTTGTGCACCACCGCATTTGCAGCTCAATGGTCGTAGGATCAATAAGAACAAAGGAGTGTCTGCTGGTGTAATTTTTTGCTTTGCTTTCTTTGTGTTTAGTGAATGAAAGTCAATAATAAATAAATCTATTATGAAATCCTTTTAACCAACTACAGCATCATGAACCGTAGACTGGGTGCGATCCTGGAACAGGACCGTGGCCGGGCAGCGTACGGGCAGCGTATCTCAGACTCAGAATGGATATGGTATGACTTTGGAGAATATTGTTTGCTTGGATCAGGTGGGCGACCCTAAATTTGGCTGTTTGGATTTGCCATCGAGAAGCACCAGCGAGACTTTAAAGGAAGGCAGTATACTGATGTCAACCTGACCTAAACAAATTTTTGAGGTCGGAATCTGGCTCCCCGGGCTGGCCTGGTTGTTATGTCTAAAGAAGGCTCTGTTCTGCTGCCCCCCACCCCTTCCTGAGAAGACTCGCAGACAATCACAGCCAAGCCTTAAGAACGATTTGATCAAGTTTGAAGCCGATAGATGGAAATTCCTGGGAGGAATTCAATCAAATGCGAAGGCTGTACACGGCCAAAATGGGGTCAAAATCAGAACTTCAATCTAAAATGACCGACTTCCTGTTCAACTTGCACTATGACATTAATTGTATTTTCTGTGCGTCTTGGGGAGCTCTACAAGTGTGCCAAATTTCATGTCTCTACGATGAACTAAGGTCATAGGAGAGGGTCTTTTGAAAGTTGCTAGGTGGCGCCGTTGAGCCGTTTCTTGTGCGATTTTTGTGAAGACCTCAATATACGTAAATTTTACACGGGCTTTATGCATCCGGCAAGTTTGGTGGGTGGCGGGCCGCCATGCCTACAATACACTGGGGGAAATCCTGCACAGCACTAACAGAAGCAGAAGACTAAATGCTATCAAACCAAGGACATCATTATAAGCTTTGCTGTCAGTTAAGTGTAATGTCTAACCAACCTCTATGTATGAATGATTGTTCTATGAATAACTATTTTTTAAACACAATCACAAAAAATAAAATTGTCTATCACTGGAGCGGCCATCCCACCCCATGAGGGCTGTGGTGGGGGTCGTCCCTTATTTTAATTTCTGAAAGGTAGCAACCCTAGACATTATAAACTACGCAAAGAGTTTATCACAGAGGCAATTAAAATAAATCAATAAAAATATCCTATCTGAATATCATCTCATGGACACTGAAGTAAATGAGCCTTTCTGACTGAGAGCTAACAGGGTGTTAAGGAGTTATGGGCCGGACACTTTGGAGCGGTCTGGTTAAGAAGTGCATTCCAAAACTTTTGGTTGAAATATCATCACTAATTACAGGCTCCAGTACATACAGAACAGAAAAAAATAAAGAGAATACAATGCTGTGTTTATCATGGAAAAATATAATTTATACAATATATATTTATATATACATGTATCCTTGGGGCAGTCGCCACCAAACTGGAGCAGTGGCTAAAACAAATCACAGGAACAAGATCAGACATCTCAGTCCAGAAATGTGCAGTTCTAGGCACAGCCAAGATACTGAAGGAACCCTCAAGCTCCCAGGCCTCTGGTAGAAGACCCAAGCTCAGAGGATGTATATATATATAACGAATACTTGTGAATCCTGTGAATTACATCATGCCTGGGCATCATTATTATACATTATTTTTCACAATGACTATTTGTCATTGTGACTCCCCTGAACTTTTGGCCTTGTCTATTTGCAACTTCGGCATAACTAAACTTGGACTGCAAAACAACAAAAACTGGCGAATTCACAGAACTGATTAGCAGGAAGTCATGACCGTGTTTAACACTATCATTTTTCATAGACAAGAAAAATTTAATATAGAGAAATCAACAGATTGAAATTAATAACCCAAAACGAATATGAAGATGTTTATGCAGCACAGGGAAAGAATAAATTTACTTTTTTTTTCACTCAAAGGACAGACTAAAAAAGTGGATTTTGCATAATATATCCCCTGTAAAATGCTCCAAATCTTGTGCTGCACTTAAAACAACTGTACTATTACTTTAAATAAAATTTCTAAGTTGATTGAAACAAGTGACCACAATTTTTTAAATAAATTTAAGTTACTTCAATTGTTTGTGTTATGTTAGGGTTTAGAGCATCACAATAAACCAATTCTTGGTAATGAGGTTAGATTGTTAATGTCCTGGGCCCTGGGCCCCTCAGGTTATCTACATGGCCAGGAACCCTAAAGACCTGGTGGTGTCCTACTATCAGTTCCACCGCTCTCTCAGGACCATGAGCTACCGTGGAACTTTTCAGGAATTCTGTCGGCGCTTCATGAATGATAAATGTAAGAACCTTTCAATCTCAAAATAATTCATTACTATCACTTTCTTTATGCTTTGTTTCATCTAGATTTTTAGCATTCTCTAACTCTGCCAATGTTTTCTTTCATCCGGCAGTGGCTTACGGTTCCTGGTTTGAACATGTTCAGGAATTTTGGGAGCATCGTTTGGACTCCAATGTCCTCTTCCTGAAATATGAAGACATGTTCAAGGTAATATTTTAGAAAATGTATATTTTTATAGAATATATTTAAACCTTCCACTTACAATTGTTAATACAGAGATGAAAACCACACCTTTTATGACTAGATTTTGTCATGGTTTCAGTAAAGTTGTAATATTTTCTGTTCAGTTTCTTCCTCTCCTTGGGCTGCCACCTTATTGTGGTGGAGGGGTTTGTGTCTCCCAATGATCCTAGGAGCTATGCTGTCTGGTGCTTTATGACCCTGGTAGGGTCACCCAACGCAGACAGGTCCCAGGTGAGGAACCAGACTAAGTGCAGCCTGAAGACCCCTTATGATGAGAAACAACATTGGATTTAGTGTTCCCTCGCCTGGATGCGGGTCAGCGGGCCCCATTCTGGAGCCAGGCGTGGAGGTGGGGCATGATGGCGAATGCCTGGTGGCCGGGCTTTTACCCATGGAGCATGGTCGGGCTCAGCCCGAAGAGGAGACGTGGGTCCCGCTTCCCATGGACTCAACACCTGGGAGGGGCCAAAGGGGTCGGTGCAATGTATGATGGGTGGCAGCCAAGGGAGGAGACCCTGGTGGTCTGATCCTTGGCTGCAGAAACTGGCTCTTGGGACATGGAATGTCACCTCTCTGGTGGGGAAGCAGCAGGAGCTAGTGTGTGAGGCTGAGAGGTTCCAGCTAGAAATAGTCGGCCTCACCTCGACACATGGCTCTGGTTCTGGAACCAGTCTCCTTGAGAGGGGCTGGACAGTGAACGAGAGGGTAGTCTCCCTCCTCCTACGGTTGGGGGACGGGTTCTGTCTGTTGTCTGTGCCTACGGGCCGAACAACAGTTCAGATTACCCACCCTTCTTGGAGTCCCTAGAAGGGGTACTGGAGAGTGCCCCTCCTGGGGACTCCCTTGTTCTACCGGGGGACTTCAACCCTCACGTGGGCAATGACAGTGAGACCTGGAGGGGCGTGGTTGGGAGGAATGGCTCCCCAGATCTGAACTCGAGTGCTGTTCTGCTGTTGGATTTTGTCACAGATTGTCCAGAACGAACACCATGTTCAGGTATAAGGGTGTCCATATGTGCCCATGGCAACAGGACACCCTAGGCCACAGTTTGATGATTGACTTTGTCATATTTCATTGGATATGCGGCCATATGTCTTGGACACTTGGGTGAAGAGAGGTGTGAAGCTGTCCACTGACCACTACCTGGTGGTGAGTTGGCTCCTGTGGTGGGGGAGGAAGATGTTAGACCTGGCAGGCCCAAACGTGTAGTGAGGGTCTGCTGGGAATGTCTGGCGGAGTCCCCTGTGAGACGGAGCTTTAATTCCCATCTCCGGCAGAACTTCAAACACATTCTGGGGGAGGTAGGGAACATTGAGTCTGAGTGGACCATGTTCCGTGCCTCCATTGCCGAGGCGGCTTATCAGAGCTGTGGCCGAGAGGTTGTCAAGTGCCTGTCGCGGCGGCAACCCTCAAATTGGTATATATATATATGGAATTGTCTGATAATTAACTCTACAATAATGTAAAGTTACATATAAATGGAGTTGAAATCGATATAATTTATGAGAAAACATTGCAACAGCAACACGGCAGGTGCTCCAAGTGGAGAATCGGCAACATAGGAGGCAGGGAGGGGAAAATGAGAAGAAAACAACATGAAAACATTTCAGGATCATGATACACTCTCTAGCCTACTGAAATAATTAACCATTTATCTTTGCCTCATCCTGGGACTTCTCCCTTCCACAGAATTCACAATAAATGAATAAATCCCAGTAAAATCTGTCCTGGCACCACTCTAAATGAAAGCATCAAATGCAACTCAGCTATATCAGCTTCCAACCTGTTCATGTTATGTAACATGATGTTTTCTGCATGACTCAGAGCTGCTGTGAAGCAGCAATCAGGGCTTGATCTTTTATTGCTCCAAATCTCTCTCAGCATAGTAAATATTTTTCCTGGTGATTTTATGTGAAGTGAGTCTTACAGCTGCTTTTGTGGCTGAGCAGAGAAATGAATGAGAAAAAAACAAGTATCAAATGCTCATTTTATGAGTGAAAATATTGTTTTCAAATACAAAAGGAAAAAAAAGAAATCATACATATTGTTAGTGTAGAATCAGTTTCTTGTATTTACTGTTGAAAACCTCTTTAGTAGAAAGTTCATTCTTAGCGATAACAAAGTGACTCCAAGTCAAAATGGCCTTTCATGATACATGTATGTGTGATTGGAGACAGATTATGTTGATATATTTTATTGCCCCAACATGATAGATTTGTTCAAACAAAACTGTTTTGTCTCTGAGTGTAAAAAACCTGACCTACTGTCAGAGAGGTAGTGAAACCATCTGAAGGTTTGGAGGTTGCAGTTAGCCTTGTGCACAGAGCTAACTGCTGCTCCAATGTGATGCTGCAGTTTGTGTTTCCTCCCAGGACCTGGGGACGATGGTGGAGCATCTGGCCCGGTTCCTCGGTGTTTCCTGTGATAAAACTCAACTGGAAGTTCTGGTGGAAAACTGCAACCAACTGATTGAGCAATGCTGCAAATCTGAGGCACTGTCCATCTCTAGCTGTGAGTGAGCTTGCAACAGACTTCCTCTTAAAGTTCTCAACTTGTTTTTTAACATTACTTTACTTAGATTTGTTTTAAGAGCCTGTGAGGCGTGGAACTGTTAAGTTATCAAATTCTCTAACAATTTATTTTAAGATTTCTCTTTTTTTTTTAAAAAAAATTTCCACCTGGTTCACCGTGATTTCACCAGGTCTGAATGTGCAGTTTACCACTTTGTTAAAGTCACTGCAGGTGTAAAAAACTGTATCTGTATCAGTGCTGTATCTATATCCCCACTGATTATTAATTACATTTTTAGCAAAATTACCAGCAGACAAGTTTTTGTCAAAGAGCACTAAAATCAAGGTAACAAATAAGTATCACTAGAAAGCCTTAGTCAACTTTTAAAATCCCAAAACAGAATAGTAATTCTAAAATACCTTTGGTTATCTTAGTAGCTTGGCTTTATGAAGGCAGATTCAAAAATGAAGAATTGTTCATTGTTCCCAAAACTGAGAACTTGAGTTTGATGGAAGAAATCCTACATGGACCACTGAGGAAGATGAGAATCAAACAGAAGTACATAGGAAGGCAATGACCTGACTTGTCTTCAGAAGTCATCGTTTTACCTAATTTACCTAATTATCTGATACAGCTGTTCTGTTTGTGGCCTCAGAGGTTCTGTAGAAAACATTAGTGAACAAACAGCATCATAAAGACTAAGGAGGGGAGCCTATAGGTCATCCAATCTGACTGAGCTCAGACTGTTTAGCAAAAAAAGGGCAACAAAATTCAAAGCTATTAGAGAATTACCTTAAGAAGGGATACAATTCAAACAATTTGAAAACCATTTATCATGTTATTTCCTCTTTACAACTAAGCGCCAATTAAAATAATTATTATTGCAAAGTACAGGTATGAAAAATGTTAAAAGGAGAGGAGGGAGAGGAATAAGTTTACAAGTGAATGTATAGAATTTCTTCTAGAAATGTCTGATTTTCCAACTTTCTTGGGAGCTCCTGTCATCATATTGATCCCAACAGTTAAACCTGTTCACCCAAAGTTTACAAAAACTCCCTGAATCCCATCATTCAGTCCAGAGTAAATATAGATTCCTAATCAGCTCAACCATCGGTCGATGTTCATTTACAAACCCAAACAAAAAGCAATTATTAGAACTTTGATCTCTTAGATAAATCCAGACAAATGTGTTTGCATTAACAAATGATGAATTGTATAATTTGTACTTCTTTATAACTCTTTAATTCATTCACAAATGAATTAATTCAAGACAGGCTTTAATTCTTTCATTTGGTTATGTGAAATGTTTTTCTTTTCAGCATCATTTCCATGAAAGCTTTTTTTAATTTCACTTTGTCCACATGGAGTTCTTTCAACACAAACACAAGCTGTCCAACTTGATCAAATCTTCAAATGTTTTACTTCTTTTTCCTTCACCGTGGATGTTAGCGTAGTTGTTTTTATACAGTGTATTCATCCCTGACAGTCCATCAAGGATGACTAGACTTTCACCAAATACATAAGTTCCATCAGACTTCGGTTTAAGTCAGCTGTGTTCGTATCCAGTTACCTTCTCCATAAGACCTGAACCAAAGGAGCTGCTTGTTACCAGGCCTAATCAGACTTGGTGCTGTTGAGGGAATTAAGCCATCTTGGTGCCAGTGTGTTCGAGGAGGACAATGGGTCTGGAGGACAGGAGGTCCTGTCACTGGTTTCAAGCCAGCTCACTGAATTCCTCAAATTGCTTTCCAACTCCCTTTGAGAGGCTGTTCCACCCTCTTGTGGACAAATGTTTGACTTGCACCATGTAGTCCATTTTGAACCACCTACCCAGTCTGTTTTTGTTTAAGCCATTTGTCCTTGTGCAATTTTTTTTTCTTCAAATTTTGAGTTGCCATACATTTTACTTCTCCTTTTTCTGTTTTCCTATTCTTTTCTCATCTTTTCATTCAGTGAGTTGAAATCTGGTGTCTGACCTGTTGCTCTGATCTGTGTCATGTCACGTCACATCAGGTAAGCTGAGTTTAGCCACGGGATGGCTGCGCTCACCCACTGTGATCACACACAATCCAGTGAATTTGGTCCTAACATGTTCTCCTCTCTCTGCAGGTCGTGTAGGTGTGTGGAGGGACGTCTTCACTGTGTCCATGAATGAGACATTTGATGCTTATTACAGACAGAAGATGGCCAAATCTGACCTAAGCTTTGACTTCTACCTGTGAGGACAGCTGTACCTCTCTTACCAAAGACTCTCACTCCCATAATACCACTGATCTCTTCAAGTGATCATATCTTGAAGAAATTCATGCTTCTGCATCTTCATCAGCTCAATCAGTCTGAAGTTTAACTGTCTGAGAGTAGATTGACCTTCTAAAAAGGTTCCATAGAAATCACACTTGGAACCAAACAGAAATCACTGTGTAACTTCTAAAATATCAACGATCAGTTCCAAAATTCCCTATATTTGTTGAGGTTGCTATGTGCATTTGGGTTACTGTGGAAACAAGAAGGTTCTGCAAACCACAGAAAGCAAGAAGTATTTGGATCATGTAGTATCCACTTTCTTTCCACTTGGAAGCAGATAGTTTCTAGCTTCCAGCTGGACTCTACCGTGGTTCCAGAGACTGTGTGGTGTCTTAAGACAAATCATATCCTGTTCAACATCCACAAAAATGGTGTCAGGTCTGCAATATTTCTAATGTTATTGCTTCTTTAATGTACACATATGAATATGTTGTTGTACTGTTACATTCGCCAGATGTGACTCAACATTCACTGACACCTCAGGCTATGACAGTTGTGAGCTTTCTTCTGAGAGTTGACTCGGTCTCCATTCCAGTTCTCCTATCTTTATCTTCTTCCTGTAAACATTAGGTGAACTGTACTGTGCAAACTAATTTCTACTGCTTAGAGTCTAGCACATTACAACAACTCAGTATATATTTAAGAGAAATGAAGGACATTTGTTGGGTTTATTGTTTATTTTGAAGCAATTTTTCTTGACAATAGATCTTAAATCACTGAAAAGCCTTCGTCATTTCTCTTGTGCAGCAGAGCTGAGACTTTGGATGGCTGAACAGATGATCTGTCAATATTTGGTGTCATTTATTGAATTGACTGACTGTTGAGTAAGAAACAAAATATTTTGGTTATCTAACAATTTATCAAGCAAGCATCTGCTGCTCAAACTACAAACAACTGTCTGAGAGTTGTTTGTAGTTACAAATGTGCCACAATACAATGTGCTCTCCAACAGTAGAGAGCCACTGTTGGAGTGGCTCTCCAACAGTACATGATTTATTGCCAAGAAACTTTTTAACAGCAAAGACCAACCAACAAATAATTCTTTATTGTTTTGTCTTAAGTTGAGACTGAGATGATTGTGGGAGGGGGTGTTTTTATAGAAATTCTCATTAGCAACCACTTTCCCATTATTAACTCCTTTTGACCACCCCACTACTGTATACTTTTGTTGGCACTGGGAAGATCTGTGAAGTAAATATGAACATTGGAACCATCACCTTCTGGATTCTTGATGCTGTGACAGAAAGCAAGGCTTTACGAAAGTATTCACATTACCTGAACTTCTTCACATTTGTCATGTTTCAACCAAAAGCTACAATTATCTTAACTGACTTATTAAACCAGGTGTTTTGTGAAGGCCTTTGAGGTTTGCTACAGAGCATTTGTGAACAAAACAGTATCAGTTAGGCTAATGACCACTGCAGACAGGTCAGAAGTTTAAAGTAGGGTTACATTCTAAAACTTTGTGCACCTCTATTCAGTCCAACATTTGAACATGGAAAGGATGAACACACACCAATAATTGGCCATCCACCTAAACCAAAGAAATAGCCAAGAGATCCATGATAATTTGGGAAAAGCAGCAGAGACCAACAGCTCTGGTGTGAGAATCAGCACAGCTGTCACACCTGAGCTCCCAAGAATGGCCTTTGTAGAATAATATCCAGAAAAAGCTACTGGTGAAAGAATTGCATAAGAAGTCCTGCTTGTAGTTTTCAACAAGCCATGAAGGGAACAAAACAAACATGCAGAATAAGATCATCAGTTCATGGACCGGAATGGGAATACTGGGCCCAGTCAGCTGACATGGCACATCACCATGAGCCGTGGCATTGTTGTCACTCAAACCTTGGATGAAGGCTCATCTTCCAGCAGGTCAACATTCTGTCATGAAGTTTGGTGAGTGGTGGTGAGAACGAACGCGGTAGATCCAGGAAATGAAGATGAATGGTGGTTTAATGGTGAAATACAGCTCAATACAGCCCAAATAACAGGCAACACAGTGAGTGGAGACTAAGGGGGCGTTTACACGACAACGATCCAACAAAAACTGAATTTTTGTTCGGTTTTTGTTGGATTGTTTACACGAAAACGTTCTAATTATGATCTGTTACTGTGTAAACACACATGTGTACTGTTACTGTGTAAACACAGTAACAGTACACAGTACACAGTGTAACAGTACACTGTAACAGTACACAGTGTAACAGTGTACTGTTACTGTGTAAACACAGTAACAGTACACATCGAAAACGTGTAATATTCTTGCTGCGCCTAGTTGGTGCTAGGTTCTTTGAAACTGAGTGTGCATGTGTTTAAAAAACGTTCTACATAAAGGCATGTGGATTCGCGTTTCCCCATCAGGTACCGTTCTCCCATAGATTGGGAGAAAACACACACTGTGTGCGTCTGATTAGGGCATGCAGTTGGCAAAAGAGGGATAACTTTGCTGAAACACCTTGTCTGAGCTTTCACGGTGTCCGTAGTGAGCCCCGGACTGGAAGCTGTTTATTGTTTTTACTTTGGAATGGCCAACAGTCTGTTATTCCTATATCAATTTGATAGAATAGGAGATCCCGCACTTCTCATATCTGTGTCCTCTGTCACCTTTTTCAGTAGTTTAGTTTCAAAGAACCTAGCACTAACTAGGTGCAGCGAGAGCATTACACGTTTTTTATGTGTACCTTACTGTGTAAACACAGATAGTAATTAGAACGTTTTCGTGTAAACGATCCAACAAAAACGGAACAAAAATTCAGTTTTTGTTGGATTGTTGTCGCATAAACGCCCCCTTAGACACAACGAGGATCCAACAAAGGCACAGAGACACAGGTGACATTAAATACACAGGGGATAACCAGGGAACAAGACACACGTGGGAACAATCAAGACAGGACGGCACAGAGACTCACCGAAACAGAACCAAAAATAAACACAGAGAAATTTAAATGACTACACATACAGCCAGAGCCTCAATAAAATGGTTTTGATGAAAGCAGATTTTGGTATTACCATGGACCAGTCACTCTCCAAATTGTCCCTAGGTGTGTGTGTGTGTGTGCATGGTTGTGTGTCTCTGTGTTGCCCTGCGACAGACTGGCGACCTGTCCAGGGTAAACCCCGCCTCTCGCCCGGAACGCTAGCTGGAGATAGGCACCAGCAACCCTCCCGACCCCACCAAGGGACAAGGGTGTCAAGAAAATGGATGGATGGATGGATGGATGGACCAGTCAAACTCCAGATCTAAATCTAATTGGGAATCAGTGGCAAGACTTGAACATTTATCTTTGCAAATGCTTCCCATTCAATCTGATTCAGTTTGTATTGATTTGCAAAGAGGAATGAGACGTACCCCTAAAGGTGTGCAGCTGGAACTGCAGCCAAAAGGTTCTACTAAAGGCAGTTGCAGGCAAACCTTACAGGTTTATTTTTTTCTTTTCTGTAAAACTACCTTTAAAACCATGTTTGTTGCCATGTTGTTGTACTTCCACATTATCATTATATTATAATGATAATCACATCAGATCACCCCAAAATACATTGAAATTCATGATTGGTTCCTAAATGTGAGGGTTATTAATTGTGTTGGAAGGCAATGCATGTGCATGTCTAAGTGAAATGTGAAGATGTCTTTTCCCATATTTCACTTCTTTCCATCTTTCTCCCACCAGCAGCTCAATGGAACGAGAAGCAGGATGTCAGAAAATCCATCTGCACAAATATTCTACTGTTCTCCTTTATCCATGTTGGTTGTGTGACTCTGTAAATGAGTAATTCTAGTTTAAGTTTGTAGGTTTTCTTGTTTTAACTTTTATAAAATCATCATTCACTGACTGAGTGTGTACTCAAGTTCATTTAAGTGTGAAAAGGATTAAGACTGAACCTATTTTCTTTAAGCAACAAAAAAGCACACAAATACTCAGAATATTATATTTTGCCCAACTAATAAAGGAACTGATTTCTGTTCATATTTTGGCCCACAAACTGTTACAGACCGTCTGTTTAATTTTGCTGTTGTTTCCCTTTGTTTAAATCCACATTGAACATGTTCACTGGTTTTACAAAATATTTTACTTACTTGCACACATAATCAATTAATTCAAATACTTACTTAATTGAATTGTAACAAAATTCTGTAAAATGTTTTCACATGTTTTTTTAGCATGGCAAAACAGCAGAAAACCTGAGCGTAGATCTTGTGGGTCCATGCTATATAGCATGGTGAACCTCAGCAGGACGAGCTCAGCTCTATAGCCAGGATTCAGGTCAGCAGAACAACTGCATTTAGAGATCTAGGGAACAACCCAAACTTAGTAATTGTGAACTCTGTTTTTGCAAAGATGCTTTTATTATTATTATTATTATTATTATTATTATTATTATTATTATTATTATTATTGATTTTTTATGGTAATTAGCAGAGCTCTTTAGCTCTTTCAGATGGATGCAGTCAGAGATTTAGAGGAAGAGAATTTGCTTTGTAAGGTACTGAGGCTCCACCAAGAACTTACCAACATATTTTTAATAAAGTTATATGTTGATTGTCTGTTGCTTAAATAAACTGATAAGCTATGAGACTGTAACTTTTGAAAGGAGAAATAAAACCCACCTGTTCAAACATTTTGTGTGGCCAAGCACTGCTAAATGTCAGCGAAGTGAAGACTTTGGAACTAGAAAAGTTGCTGTTAAATAATCAGATTGAGCATTTTGTTCAGCTGAAATTCAATTAATTTATTTGCTGAAGCAGTCATTGTTCCCATCTTTTGTCACTAGAGTCTGAAAACAGGCCTTTCCAACATGATTATGCATGCACAATCATGATTATGCACGCATAATCATGTCAGTCCAAATATCCATAGTCACCGTGAACATGCTTTCCCCCCCCAAGTTTAGAGTTTTTCCTGCTGGGTCTCCCATCTTTTTTGTAACAGTGTATCAACTCTAACAGAGAGAGGAACAAATTCCATGAGCCTTCCATGTTCCATTTAGGAAATAAAATGCTTCTTGCTTTCCTTAAAACATCAACACAACACATCAACTCTTTAAACTAATAAAACATGATCATCAACACTTTACAAACCATTGTACACATTTCTTTGTCTATGTGCAGTTAACCAACACAAAATATCCAAAAAGGTTTCCATGGAAGTCAATACTTCCCGACTTCCTGCCGATTTATCAAATATCAAACAATGAATTAACTGAGCAAATTACAGTTGGAAAGAAAACAGACATGCCAAAAATACTCAAAATACAGAAGTGTCTACATATCTATGAGCTAAAAATGGATGTAATGTTTTCCGTTTAGGTTTTCTCTGTACTGCTGCCTTCCAGAAGATGGTAGTAAAACATAACATTTCCCAACCTAGTGAAGCTCAGTCTCATTGGACTGCACCGTGGAGAAACGGACGTGGTAATTGTTGAAGCAGACGGGAACTTCTGAGTCAGAAGGTGTCATTTTCTCTTTTGCTCCACAATACTGACTTCTTTTTTTGTTTTATTTTGTATTTGACACAACGACCTGCAGATGTTTACCAAAGTACAAAACTAATAAAAATTTATTTCTGATTAATATCCATCCATCCATTTTCTTCCGCTTATCCGGGATCGGGTCGCGGGGGCAGCAGCTTCAGAAGTGAGGCCCAGACTTCCCTCTCCCCAGCCACTTCTTCCAGCTCCTCTGGGGGAACCCCAAGGCGTTCCCAGGCCAGCCGAGAGACATAGTCCCTCCAGCGTGTCCTGGGTCTTCCTCGGGGCCTCCTCCCGGTGGGACGTGCCCGGAACACCTCACCAGGGAGGCGTCCAGGAGGCATCCTGACCAGATGCCCGAGCCTCAACTGGCTCCTCTCGACGTGGAGGAGCAGCGGCTCTACTTTGAGTCCCTCCCGGATGACGAGCTTCTCACCCTATCTCTAAGGGAGAGCCCGGCCACCCTGCGGAGGAAACCCATTTCGGCTGCTTGTATCCGTGATCAATATTATCAATATTATCAATATCGGAGTGATTAATATCTGATTGAAAATAATTAATAAATAATTTTAACCCGGGCTTTTCTGTTTTTCATTTTTTAGACTAAGACAATTATTAACAATTCAGTTTTGTAGAGCACCAATTCACAACCAATGTCATCTTAAGGCACTTTATAAAAAAATCATTTGAATTCAGTCATACATACATTCCAATTGATTATAGTTATCAAACAGTACACTCAATTAATTATTTAAAGTAGATTAAAAACTTTGTATTCAAGGAAACCCAGCAGAGCCTGGAGTCCCTGACCTGCAGCATCCACTCCTACTGGCCCAACATTTAGCCCTTGTGTTGCGCTGCATCATTGACTTTACAGCAAGCATGCATGGAACAACAGCGGAGAGGAAAAACTCATCTTTAAGAGAAAGAAACCTCCAGCAGAACCAGAACCGGGCTCAGTCCAAGCAACCACCTGACACAAAACGACTGGAGGTTTGAGAAGACAGAGCAGAATGCACAAGAAACTGATGAACTGATGTAGAATGAGTTCTGATATTGATGAAAGTAAAAAGTTAATAGCAGGACAGTTAGCTCATGGCAGTATTATCAAGGTCGATCCCCTCCTCCAGGAAGGTAGAACAGCCAAACCCAGAGAAAAATAACAGAGAAACAAACATTTTACATATGAAATAACAGCAAATAGTAATACTAAAAGGAGAGCAGGAGAAGTAGGAAGTGGGAAAAGTGGGTGTCTGCTTCACAGATTGACACTGGGAGCTGGTTCCACAGGAGGAGCTTGAACTATAGATCTGTCTGATAAGGTAAGGTAATTTTATTTATATAGCACATTTTCAGCAACAAGGCAATTCAAAGTGAGTTAAAAAGAAATACAAAAAAACTAGAACATTTAAATTAAAATGAAGAAATTTAAATGGGGCCTGCAAAAGTGTGCCCATTACTTTGGCACCCAAAGTTTTAGCTTGCCTTAAGGAGCACATCCATGCAGGTCTGACATGCTTGACATGGTCCACCACCAGAGTGCATTGACTGAAGCTTTTGCCAGGTCCATCACCATAGTGATAAGACTGACCTGGTTCATCCCTACAGATAATTGGACATGGCTGAACCCCATGCACAAAGAAAATCAGTCGAGACTGACGACTAGGCTTTGCACATGTGGTTCTCAGTCACAGTCCAAAATAAAAAAACATGAAGACAGTGGGTAATTATTTATTTCTAAAAAATGTTCAACCTTCATACTAAGGATTTTAATTCACACTCAAAAAATCAGAGAAATAATAATTTTATGTAAGCAAAATATGAATAGTCACAGGAAATATGTATTCTTCCCACAATGCATTGTGAGACCTGTCTCAGAGCCTGTTTGAGAGACTACACAGCAAATTCAAGTGTTAAATGTTTTGGTCAGTGGCGCAACTACACATTTTTCAGGTGGATGCGAAAATATAAATCGCCCCCCCCCCCCTCCCGCAACATCAGGGTGAAGTTGGATGATCTTCTCCCCCCTAAGCGACGATACGTGAAGGGTAAAACTCGCTACCTTTACCTCGTCATGTGCGCGAGGTGAAGGAGCGAAAGGCGCTGAAGTGTTTAGGGAAAACATCATCGCGCGTCGCCCCTCCAGACGGGTTTTTGCGCCCCCTCTGGAGCTGCGCCCCTATGCGTTGCATACCCTGCATACCCACTTTTTGCGCCACTGGTTTTGGTGTTAGTAGACTTTGTGCAAAAGCAGAGTTAATTTTATACTTATAGAGTCACATTCTGTTTATATAACTCGGGTGTATATTATTAGTAGTTAAAATTCAGTGTTAAAACAAAGTGTTTCCGTATCAAATCTAGAGGGTTAAAATGGAATGAATAACTCTTTACTTCTTAACTCTGAACTCCACCAGCGGCTATAACACTTGAAGGAGTTAATTCACTGACTCCGCAATTACAGATTCCCATAGACTTAATATAAGAGATTCCCACTGAAGTGAAGCGACAGAAGCAAGTCTTTTCAGAACAATTTACTTTCCACCTGTCTGAGGTGTTTACCACGCTTGGTAAGTCATTTTTTTCTGAGATGGTTTATAACTATTATTTTGAGTTGAGCTCAACCTGTATGATAGACGTCATGTTCGCCACACGGCTCGGTGTTAGCATGTTTAGCTTCTGTACTTGCATGCGAATGTTAGCGGAGTATAAATGTTGAAAAAAATCGAGCCGGTGAACATTTAATCAAATTATTGGCTAACTTGAACAGATCCGTAATAATCTGGAGTGGATTTTTCATGATGTTTAACGTTTACATTAGCGGTTCTCAACGTGGGCGGTACCACCCCCCAGGGGGCGTTCAGGGGGCGCTGGTGGCCATTTTTACAAAAGGGGGGCACTGGGATGCCTGTGGGGGGTGTTTGGTCTAAACTTTACACTTTAAATGCACAACAATG
Source organism: Poecilia picta (assembly GCA_033032245.1). Taxonomy (NCBI): domain Eukaryota; kingdom Metazoa; phylum Chordata; class Actinopteri; order Cyprinodontiformes; family Poeciliidae; genus Poecilia; species Poecilia picta. The sequence goes on from CM065375.1 coordinate 18,001,846, forward strand.
CCAGTTTAGACTTTGACCAACTTGTTAAAATTGTATCATGTAAAATCATGCTTGGCTGCAATGGTATCGATGGCAGCTCTTCTTCTATTCAGTGTTTGTTAGTTTCTTGGTGCAGTTCCGTTCTGCTACTGGTAGCTAAAATCACGATACCCTCACTGTGCATCCCTCTGAAAAATTAACCAATTTAAAAAAAGAAATAAAGAAATCCCTCCATGGGTGATACCATGATAGAGGGCATTCATTTTATAGCGTTAACACCGGAGCTGTAAGTGGTCCGGTAAGAAAACGGGGTGATAGAACAACACAGCACTTTTAAATTTCAATAATCAGAATGCAGAAATTGTTTCCATTGTTTTAAAAGGTTTATGCCAGTCTGCCTTTTCCCAATCGATACGCTTCCCGACCGCCCTGCACCTTAGGGGCTTAAAAAATAAAAGACGCACACATTGCACAAAACTCTGAAACATGAGAAGCAGGACATAAAACGGAGCGACGAACTAGATGTGAATTATGGCAGAGAATCCGACGCTTTCACATCGTGAAAAACATCATGACGATTAGGCGGCGCAGCAGGTGATGAGTGAAGATTACTGATGGTCAATAAACGATAAAATAAATCTAGCAACAGGAAATAAACTAAAGTGGACATAGCAATAAACCATGAAGAAGAACTGTTTTTTTTTTTTTTACAGTTCTCTGAATCTAAGCTTTCAGTAACTGAAGCTTCTCTTATTTATTTATGATAAATATTTGGTCAAAGTCCAAGAAAATGTGGACTCAGGTCAAAAAAAAAAAAAAAAAAAAACGAGGAAAGAGGGAAAAGACATCATATTTTCCCTTACTGATGTCACCCACACCATCATGGTAAATTGAAGTTGTAGCAGGTATGTAGAGCATCAGAAGCATCCAGCCTCCCCTGAGGTGGCGGGCCCTCTGGATGTTCTGTGCTCAGAGGATGTGGTTAGCAGTGATAATTGGACAATGTGGTGTCTATAATAAGATTCAATGCCAGGAGCTTCACTTGGGACTGCTGCACTGGATTACACTATGGAAGGATGTAGGGCAGTACAACAGAGACTGTACTTTAATTATGAGCCATATAAATAGGTTTGTGAGAGCTTTCCTGTGCCAAACTGTTGTTTGAATCTATTGTTTTGTGTTTATGTATTTTCCTTTATAAAACTATTTTTGTTTTTGGATGTTTGAGGCAATTTTTTCAAACCAGTTTCATCAAATCTCTATACGAGTATTTGAGTATTTCATGGTAAATCCGAGGGTCAAAACAAATACATTAATGCTTTATTGCCCCGGTTCTAACTGTTCTAACAGAGAGCACCCTGTGTATTCCCCAACGAGCCCCATCATAAAAATTACTGCTGTAGCCACCTGATGTCAGCCTCTGCTCTCCCAGGCTCCTCAGAGACACCATTACATGTGCCATTATCCATGGTGCTGCTGGAAAATGTAAGTGAAATGTGGAAGAATTGGACCTTTGTTTTTTACTTTCTCCAAGTAACTGAAACTGAGTGTGCCTACATGTTTGTGTGCAGTAGAAAACTCTAAGCGGTTATTGATAAGATTCTCCTGCATTAGAAGACATGAAACAAGAGACCGTTTATAAAGCATAGCTGTTTATTTGTATTATAATGTCAGGTGGTCACAGCTGAGCACTGTTTTATTGTCTCCCGTACAAACATCTCCTCAGATAGCATGAAAGCTTAAATGACGCTTTCAAGCTTACATGTCAAGCTTTAACAGAAACTTGACATGTTTTAGAAAAACAGTAATTTGCAAACAGCCTGAGTCATAAGCTGTCATGTTTGAGGTAATATTTTTGGTCTATTCAATTGTAAAGAAGTGTTTTAGAAAAAACAATATTGAATTAATTTGTTTCATTGTTTCATGTAAAACCTTTCCTTTTAGTAACTATTATCAAGTGGTCTTGATCTCAAGTCCTCACACAGTATTTGGAAGAGGAAAAAAGGGGTGACATGCAGCAAAGCCCGGATTTGGGCCCTCATCCCGACTGGGGCGGTCTCTACCAGTACACAAAGTTCTCTTTGCAGAAAATGTTTTGTGTTGCATCATAATCATCTTAGGCTATGTTTGGCTATCTTTGGGAAAAGCTGTGCAAGACTCCAGGTTTCCTCCATCCACCTCGCCTGTGTGTTCAGCTCCACTTAGCTTTCTCTCTGAGCATTTCCCAGTTCTGGATCCAAAATGGGTAACCTCAAAAAGCATGCCAGGAGAGACCAGAACTGTCTGTCCTTCTCAGAGTTATGTGTGTGTGGCAGATAGAACTGCTGTTGGAGCAGAAAAGCTTGACATTCTCTAAGCCAGTAAAAAATGTTGTGCTCAAATGTAACTTATAGTGAATTAATTACAAGTTAAAAATAAATCAAAATAATAAAAATAAAATACTGTGAATTTATCAGAACAAAAACGTAAAACACATGGCTTAATATATGCAAATGTCCCTGGTGGCTCCATCTTGCATAAAGAGCTCTGTAGCACTGAAGGGAAAAGTCTGAACAAGCTGTGTCCAGGATATGTTGGGTCTGGAGTTACGTTAGTTGTCCTTTTCCCGACCCTTGACCTGCACAAGCCTCTGCAGACCTGATTCTTTGTTTCAGTTTGGACCTGTCTTATTTTGTTGATGAGTGGAACCACACAGAGATGGACGTGAAGGACATATGGCCATGTAGAAGATGACCAGCAGCTCCTCTGGATGATTCTACTTTAGTCTTTGCTAGACTTTCCCAAGAAATAATGGAGTTGTTAATAGGAAATGGAAGTTATCGATAGTAGATCACATTGTTGAAGAAGGTGAGGGAAGGGAGTGTGTTTTGTGGAAGTCCCTTTCATCCGTTTCAGTATTGCTGGAAAAAGGGAGGCCTAGCTTTCCCTCCTGGAGTTACCCTTCGGTATCAGTTCCAGGAGCAAACCTCTTGTGTTTAGCCTGAGCATCTTGGATAAACAGAACACAGAGAGAGTGAAAGAATGACAGAGAGAGTTTGGTCTCTCTCTGATGATTTGTCTCAGAGCAGCAGCTGTGCCTGGTAATGACTGATGCACACGCTTTTATGATGAAGCAGCAGTCACAACTGTTTACCCCATGCATTTCCCTCACTTATCAATATTCAATTCAGATCACTCACAAACATACATTCACAAATTATAGCACTCTCACTAAAGTAGTCATGCAAAGGTTAGATGAAGGATTTTCCTGAACTGCCAATTTATGGGTTGACTCTTGTTGTCCATGTGAATGTAAAGATGTTGTGCAACTGGTCTTTTTGATGTGTAGGTTTAATAGAACAGCATATTCCAAATGTGATATAAGTTACTCATTCCTTTGCTATTTTAATAACCGCACAATATTTTGTGTTGTAATATTGCTCTTACTGTACAGAATGTTATGTATGTTATGCTTAATTCTGTTTATCAATATCTTATATTTTAAATTTTGTGTGAGCCCACATGCTTTGATTGCCTGTCAAATTTTCCCATCCATCCATCCATCCATCCATCCATCCATCCATCCATCCATCCATCCATCCATCCATCCATCCATTTTCTTCCGCTTATCCAGGGTCGGGTCGTGGGGGCAGCAGCTTCAGAAGTGAGGCCCAGACTTCCCTCTCCCCAGCCAGTTCTTCCAGCTCCTCCGGGGGAACCCCAAGGCGTTCTCAGGCCAGCCGAGAGACATAGTCCCTCCAGCGTGTCCTGGGTCTTCCCCGAGGCCTCCTCCCGGTGGGATGTGCCCGGAACACCTCATCAGGGAGGCGTCCAGGAGGCATCCTGACCAGATGCCCGAGCCTCAACTGGCTCCTCTCAACGTGGAGGAGCAGCGGCTCTAATTTGAGTCCCTCCCAGATGACCGAGCTTCTCACCCTATCTCTAAGGGAGAGCCCGGCCACCCTGCGGAGGAAACCCATTTCGGCCGCTTGTATCCGTGATCTTGTTCTTTCGGTCATGACCCAAAGCTCATGATCATAGATGAGGGTGGGAACGTAGATCGACCGGTAAATCGAGAGCTTCGTTTTTTGACTCAGCTCTCTCTTCACCACGATGGACCGGTACAGTGCCCGCTTCACGGCAGACGCTGCCCCAATCCGCCTGTTGACCTCCTGCTCCCTTCTTCCCTCATTCGTGAACAAGATTCCCAGATACTTAAACTCCTCCACTTGAGGCAGGACGACCCCCCTGACCCGGAGAAGGCACTCTACCCTTTTCCGGCTCAAGACCATGGTCTCGGATTTGGAGGCACTGAGCCTCATCCCGGCCGCGAACCGCTCCAGCGAGAGCTGCAGATCACGATCTGATGAAGCCAACAGGACCACATCATCTGCAAAAAGCATAGATGCGATCCTAAGGCCAACAAAACGGATCCCACAGGGTCAACACAACCCTACAACATCCAGAGCCCTAAGGAACTCCGGGCGGATCTCATCCACCCCCAGGGCCCTGAGGCCACCAAGGAGTTTTTTGACTACCTCGACGACCTTGTCCCCAGAGATTGGAGAGCCCAACCCAGAGTCCACAGGCTCAGCTTCTTCAACAGAAGGCATGTTGGTGGGATTGAGGAGGTCTTCGAAGTATTCCGCCCACCGACCCACAATGTCCCGAGTCGAGGTCAGCAGCACACCATCCCCACTATAAACAGTGTTGGTGCTGCACTGCTTCCCCCTCCTGAGATTGCCTCGAAGCCGTACAGAAGTCTTTCTCCATGGCCTCTCCAAACTCCTCCCACGCCCGAGTTTTTGCCTCAGCGACCACCCGAGCCGCATGCCGCTTCGCCCGCCGGTACCCATCAGCTGCTTCTGGAGTCCCACAGGCCAAAAAGGCCCCATAGGACTCCTTCTTCAGCTTGACAGCATCCCTCACCGAAGGTGTCCACCAACGGGTTCGAGGGTTGCCGCTGCGACAGGCACCAACAACCTTGCGGCCACAGCTCCGATAAGCCGCCTCGGCGATGGAGGTACGGAACATGGTCCACTCAGACTCAATGTCCCCTACCTCCCCCAGAACGTGTTCGAAGTTCTGCCAGTGATGGGAGTTAAAGCTCTGTCTCACAGGGGACTCCGCCAGATGTTCCCAGCAGACCCTCACTACACGTTTGGGCCTGCCAGGTCTGAATGGCTTCCTCCCCCACCACCGGAGCCAACTCACCACCAGGTAGTGGTCAGTGGACAGCTCCACCCCTCTCTTCATCCGAGTGTCCAAGACATACGGCTGCAGATCCGATGAAACGACGACAAAATCGATCATTGAACTGCGGCCTAGGGTGTCCTGGTGCCAAGTGCACGTATGGACACCCTTATGCTTGAACATGGTGTTCGTGATGGACAAACCGTGACGATCACAGAAGTCCAACAACAGAACACCACTCGAGTTCAGATCGGGGGGGCCGTTCCTCCCAACCACGCCCCTCCAGGTCTCACTGTCGTTGCCCACGTGAGCGTTGAAGTCCCCCAGTAGAACAAGGGAGTCCCCAGGAGGGGCACTCTCCAGTACCCCCTCTAAGGACTCCAAAAAGGGTGGGTAATCTGAACTGTTGTTCGGCCCGTAAGCACAGACAACAGTCAGAACCCGTACCCCCACCCGTAGGTGGAGGGAGGCTACCCTCTCGTTCACCGGGGTAAACCCCAACGTACAGGCGCCAAGATGGGGGGCAACAAGTATGCCCACTCCTGCCCGGCGCCTCTCGCCGTTGGCAACTCCAGAGGGAAACTAGGTCCAGGCCCTCTCAAGGAGACTGGTTCCAAAACCAGAGTCATGTGTCCAGGTGAGGCCGACTATTTCTAGCCGGAACCTCTCAGCCTCGCACACTAGCTCCGGTTCCTTCCCCACCAGAGATGTGACGTTCCACGTCCCAAGAGCAAGCTTCTGCAGCAGAGGATCAGACCGCCAGGGTCCCCTCCCTCGGCTGCCGCCCATAACACATTGCATCCGACCCCTTTGGCCCCTCCGACAGGTGGTTAGCCCATTAGAAGGGGAATCCATGTCTCCTCTTCGGGCTGAGCCCGGCCGGGCTCCGTGGTTAAAAGCCCGGCCACCAGACGCTCGCCATCGTGCCCCACCTCCAGTCCTGGCTCCAGAGTGGGACCCCGGTGACCCGCGTCCGGGCGAGGGAATGCCAGATTTAAAGTTTGTGTCCATGAAAGGGTCTTCGGGCTGCACTTTGTCTGGTTCCTCACCTAGGACCTGTCTGCCTTGGGTGACCCTAACAGGGGCATAAAGCCCCAGACAGCATAGCTCCTAGGATCATTGGGACACACAAACCCCTCCACCACGATAAGGTGGCAGCCCAAGGAGGAGCAAATTTTCCCAATGCTGCATTTTCTCACTGTGAAATATAAATAGAGAATTCAAAAGATAATATTTCTATTCTACTCTATTTATAAATTCAGTTAACTTGGTTTTATTCTTGCACATCTCTTATGAAAGCTGAACTTGTGCAGTCTATTTACAGTTGAACAGGCATTGAGTAGTTGCGTTTCTATTGAACACAGAATTGAAATTGAAATTAGAAAAATACATTTACTTGATGGAAACACGACAAAGAAAAAACTCATGTTTATAGCTTGGACGAGGTGGTTGTTTGGCCATATCAATTTATTTCACAAAAGTACACCAGAACAGCTTTTTTCCGCATCACACAAGTCACATGATCAACAGTGGGACATTGTTACTGGCACAAACCACAAATAGGACGACAGGAAGTGGTGGAAAGATGACGATTTGTTTTTGTTTTTCTTGAATAATGTCCTGCTGGCTCCACCAGAGCTCTCAAAACTTAGCACAGATCATAAAAAGTTGTGTGTCATTCCAACGCATTGAATCCATAGATCTTCTGTAAAATTTGCAATTTCCCCAAAATTCTGCACATTTATCTGTCTCTGAATTGAATACAGCTCATGTAACTGTTTACATCTCCTGCTGCCATGATTTTGTAAACATTTTTAAATGCATGAACAAGCTTATGTGTGATTTTAATTTAATTTCTCATTTAATGTTAAAACAGCAATTGTGAAATTGTGTTTTTGTGACATCAGCAGGATATAGACAAAGATTTGTGCATGAAAAAACAGCTACTTCTGTGTCAACGATCTTGAGTCAGCCACAGCACCCAGTTCAGTAACAACATAAGATTTTATCATCTTTTTAGCATTTGCTGGTTTGGTTTTATCTTGAATTTGCTTCAGCACACAGACATGGCCATGTTGCCAGTTGTTGTGAATGTTCTCCTCTTATACATCATTTCCCTAAAGTCTGATATCAAGTTTTGTGAGAACTCTGAGCTATCGTACCAGACTAAGATGTTGGTAGAGTCTTCCTTCCAGAGTCCTTAGAGTCTTTATTCTTTTTTGGTGATACTTTAAAATTCATAAAATTAAATATATGACGTTCATATAGAACAAATTCTCTTCAACATGTTAATGGTGCTCTGATCATATGCAACAGACACCTTATTCCATTTTGTAATTTACAGCCATTAAAGTGGGGATAAATCCAAGGGTCCCTCATTTATTTTGTTTTGCAAAAATTACATTTGCATATAGTTTTCAAAGATCTTTTATTTGTTTTCCTTTGTGTATTAATATATATATATAATATATATATATATATATATATATATATATATATATATATATATATATATATATATATATATATATATTATAGTTGAAATATGTATATTAAATATTTACGATTGACTTGCCGAAATATTTAGCACAACAGATATCAATTCATAGGGTGTCTTGACAGAGGAGAGTGTTTCACTATCAGCTGAGCTAAATCTGCACAGATTAACACCTTTAAGGCTGAAGGAAAATGTATATTTACAGAGAGCAGAGCATTTTAAATATGCTATATTTATAAGCAGTTGAGGGAATATGCAGTGTTCAAATAGCTCCCAGTTATGTCTCTTGGTAGTGAACTCTGATCAGCTAACTGGGTAACACACAAGCAGGGTGAAGAACTATCATCTACTCACAGGGCGTTCTGGATTATTTTATAACAAGCTGGTAAAAAAAATTAAAGACCACGAGGGTAGGCGAGCAGACGGATGGGCAAGACACTCTGAGCATGGCTCAGTGCCAGGCCTCCAACCTCGCCAACAAGAACACAGCTGCCTAATGGAGAGCTGGCACCACTGAAATATGTGGGAGTATGGAGGGGAGGAACAGGAGGAGGGAGTAGGGAATTAAAAATAATCAAGGAATTTCTAGCTCTGATAAAAATGATTCAGGGCTGAAAAACAAAAAAGGGGTAAGAAAAAGGGAAACAAACTTTGTAAGGGGAATTGAAGGGGGGTAGAAATAAAGGTGGGGGGTGGGGGTAGTGTGTACAGAGGGACAGATAAAATGGAGACAGAAATTGGGTGATATCCTCCTGTCTCTGTTCATTAATACCGTATGATCTCCTCTCTTCCTCCTTGGTGATTTTAACACATTTCTAATTATCACAGAATCCTCTAAGTTGAAGAGGGAGGTAGGAAGGAGATTGAGGGAATAGAATCATATTTATATCCGTCTTTAATAAATTCACTTTCATTTGATCTTTTTTTTAAACCCACAAGCTGCTGTGGAACGATGTTTGAATTTCCCCTGACTCTGGCAGAATTAAAAAATGATATAAATTTGGTACTGGGTGTTCTGCTTGTAAGGAAACTTGATAGTAGAAGTTTTTAGATTATAAAAGGCAGAAAGAAAGTTTTTCTTCAACACAATGAAATCTTGACTCAAATGGGATTGGATGGAGGTTTAAACTAGATTTAACCTTGAAGCTTTTCTCAAGTCAAGGCATTTCAGATGTTAGTTGCTATATTTTGACTTCATCTTTTTTCTTCAGTGCTTAGCATAAAGATGAGTGCTACAGCACATTAGGGACGCTCCCTCCAAGCCTTTGACTGAGAGACTAATCAGAGTGCAATTAGAAAGCGACTTCTCTGGGCCACAGAAGCCTCTGATTACCCAAGAGTCGTTTGGGGTATATTTAGTATCCATCCTCATGTTCCTCAGTGGTTAGTGAAGAGCCCTCAAGCGACAAAGCAAACATGTACAAGGCAGCAACACACTGGGTGATAGTTATGGTGTTAATGTTTTCTGAACAGGTCGTTGCTGAAAATTTAATTTGTTCTCAATCAACTTACCTGGTTAAATAAGGGTTGAATAAAAAATAAAATAAAATTGGTGGGAAATGACTGAGTTAAGGCTAAAACTGAGCTTTAACAAAATCCGCCATCGCCCAGTATTCCAGAGTTTCAGGGTACTCCAAAACAAACTCAGACCTAACTCGAACCTTTTGCAGAAAAGTTTATTGTCTACTGCTCTGTTTTGGGCTTGAACTAGCTGAAGGTTTTGTTGTCGGGTAAAGTGAGGCACTTCAGACCAGCTGAAGGGGATGTGTTTCTTTTTTTCATATTGCATAATGCTGTCTGGATGGTTTAGTCCGCTTTTAGAAGAGCAGGGGGAAAATGAAACGACCCAAATGAAATTCCTCGGTGTTTCCTAGTTAAGCATCCTAAAATGGTGCTTTCCCAAACCAAATAATCCTGTGTGTCATAATGTCTGAGATCAGCAACCTCATCAACATCAGATTGCCAATCTTTGTCATTTAAAACAAGAACATAATACAACAAAGATTTTTGGTGCACATCATTTTAAAGTGTCTAGTTATGATATGCATCTTTGCATTTACAAAAATTAGTTTGGTGTGTGAGCAGGATAGACTGTTAGACTTAGTGATGGCCAGACAAAGTATACAACAATGTAGTTATGAGAAAGATGGATTTTGGTAGCGGTGCATGACTTAGACATGGACCATATGGGGAAGATGGGCCATTTTCCATGCTGGTATGATCAGTTCATGGGAAAAGAGGATGATCTGACCCTTCAAGAGTCATGTGGTACTCTGTTACCACCTGCAAAGGTTTATGATGAAGGGACAACTGTCTCTTTGATGTACCCTTTAAAAATAAAGAGGATCCAAATGAGGTTCTGACACAAGATGAGAAACTGCTGATCCACTTGAAAAACAATATTTTCACAGTAGGAACAAAGATGAGAAAGAACTATTGACTGATGCCAAATAGATCAATGAGCACATGAACCTCATTGATCTGATCTTCAGTGTAGACCTTCATGAAAATCCCTCAAAGTACAGAGCCATGATCGGGTCCAAGAAGTGGTGGTGGCCCATCTCAAAAGCTCACTTGTAAATAGGATGATGGTAGCCAGGAGGTTGGAGTTTATCTTGTACCTGGTGGGTTGCCTGGTGGAACCCCCACTTTGTCTGTCAGCTGTTGTGACCTTGATCAAGAGGACGATTCACCCGTTATACAGTGGTAGTCAGAGCCACTGGCTTGGTGGTGCTAGCACATGAAAGAATACATGCAACATCGATAGGGGATGTCATATTTTCTTATGTAGTCATGTAGTCTACATGGAGTAGAATACATACATGTACATACATACATGATTACATCAACACACTAATCATGTGTTGATGTAGTCATCAACACATGATTAGTGACGGGTGACACATCCAGGAAGGAACAGAACTAGGAGGTCAGGGGTTGGGGCAGGATCAGAATAGCAGGACAAGGCAAAACTTATCTAAGGGACAGACGAAGAGCAGTGGTCAGGGCACAGAAAAGGGTCCAACGAGTGCAGATAATATCAGGCAGACAAATCCAGGGGCGAGGTAGGAGGCAGAGGTCGAAAGGCAGAAGCAGGGTCCAGTCCAGAAAACAGAAGCCAGTGAAGAATCCGACATGGGCTAGACAGGGCAGGAAAATCCAAGGGACAAAAAACGTGTTCGAGATCATGGTCAGGTCAGGAGGAAATGCTGGATATCTACTCACACCAAGGCTTTCAAAAATCTGGTAACGTCTGCCTGCCTGAGAGCTGACTATAACTGCTGGTGAACAGGTGGAAGACATGAGCCGAGAACAGAAAGAATAAGGAGAGAAGAGATAATTATTTCACGGTTTAGAATCGGACATACTGGAGTAAATAGGTCATTATTTCTGATAGGGAAACATCAGACAGGGAAATGTGACTGCGGGGAAGATGAGACAGTGGAGCATGTTCTTTTGAGTTGTAGGAAATATTTGATGCAAAGAAATAAGTTGATTAGAAACCTTAGTAGCATGAAAATGAAATTTGACATTGTTGATTTATTGTAAAATGATTCAGGAAGTAGAGGATATAAGGCCTTATTTTATTTTTTAAAACAGTGTAAGTGTTATTAATATATATATATATATATATATATATATATATATATATATATATATATATACATATTAAGTATAATATATATATAATATATATATAATAATATATATATATATATATATATATATAATATATATTATATATGTCATGTGGTCCACACTCCTTATCAGTTGGTGGCAGTAATGTGGGTGGCTCTGTGGATCTGTGGCTAGAGTTGTCTTGTGATCAGAAGGTTGCAGGTTCAATTCCAGCTTCCTCCTGCCACATGTCAATGTGCCTCTGGGCAAGGCACCTATTCCCAAATTGCCCACTGAGCTGCGTATCGGTGTATAAATGGGTGAATGCAGCTCTAGTGTAAAGCACTTTGAGTGGTCAAAAATGATTAGATACAGATCCATACAGAACATTAGATTATCCATTTAATCTAATGTTTATTGCCAACCGCCAATAAAATTCAACTAGAAGAATAAGAAGACATGAACCTGATTGTGCTCCAGCACAATTGGAGAGTAAAAGAAGAAAGTGAGGAAAAGTGGTCAGTTTGTCTTGGGGCACAGTAAGCTTATGGCAGAATAACTACAACTAGTTAGCTTTAAACAAGGGAAAGTTTCTGATCTTTTTAAAGTCTAAAATGATGGCATTTCAGCATGCCACAAAGCTATCCACCAGTTCTCTTTACTCACTGTCTTACCTGATATACACACAACTTCAGCCATTATGAGATTCCTGCAGATGACAGAACTCTGACTTGTACAGAGTGAGAAAGAATGAGTAGAGTAGCTCCAATCATGCCTCCTCAGTGATTATTTCATAAAAGAAACATTAAAAGAATAACATGAATAAACAAACTTTTGACACAATTTCAAAGCAGATCCATTTACAGCTTCTAGCCCACTTTAAACTCAGGGATGTCCCACCAATAAGCAGAAAAAAATCTATATCAGTAAGAGATGTAAATTAATGTCCTCAAAATGAGCATTAAATAGGAACCAACAGAAGGGGAAATAACTGGGTAGCTGCATAAGAGGACAAAAGCAGTGATGTTCTCTTAACTGGTTAATAGCTTATCTGAGAAATTAGTTTATAATTGTTTCAATATGTATGGCTGTTTTGCCACAGTGACTGTCAAAACTAATGCACTCTGTTCAAAACCACTGACTGTTCAAAACAGGAATCTGTCCTTATCCCCCACGTGTAAGTGGATGCCAGGCAGTATAGACAATGGATGAATGGATGGATGGATGAAAATTTAATCATTAGCTTACTTGGAAAGTCAGGAAATATAATTCAATGTAATTGTTTTCCATCACATAATTGGTCATAAAGTAGTAAAATATTTCAAATGTTAACCACTGTACTGTGGTACAGTGGATACTGCATGTTCCCTTTTGGGGAACATGTAGTATCCCCAAATGTGGGAAGTTGTCTGTCAGTAGGAAGAGATCACACACTGACTTTGTGGTCAGACTTTGTCCTTGGATGAGACATAGTTAATTGACTTTTAAAACTTTGGGCCCTGCAGTCAAATCCTTATCAGATATGCTGCACAAGTTTTTTTTGATCTACCTCAGGAGGATTGTGTGTGACAGGTTAATTTTCAATGACTTTAATTGGTTTGAGCACTCAGGATGCTGTGGCCTGCACACACACGTGCGTGCGCTCACACACACGTTCGCAGGGTTTCCCCCAGAAAAGCTGCTTAGCCTGGCGGTCGGAGCGTCGGTGGGGGTGGGGGGGTGGGGGGGGGGGATGGGGGTGGGGGGTGGGGGGGGGGAGCGATCCGTACAGAGTCCGACAAATCTGTTGACCGAGGGGGGGCGGACTTAGCGCGAGCCAATCAGAAAGCGCGGATCAACCGCCTGCTTTCTGAAGGGAAATTACCGAGGGGAATCCCAAACAGCTGAAACGCAATACACTGGGGGAAACCCTGCGTTTGTGTGGCTATCTTTGTGGGGACTTTCCATTGACTTCCATTAATTTCGACAGCCTAAACCTTACCCTTGCCCTTATCCTAACCCTAAGCCCAGGGGTGAAAGTAGTTTTAAATTTTTGGGGATACTATGATTTCCCTCAGCAAACTGGCTGCAATGTTGACACCATGAGATGCCATGAGACCTAAATTCTGAACATCATGGCATGGAGTGCATCACAGTTTTCCATGTCTGTCATATAATCATTCATTTTAGCTTTTAAACTGGTTATATTGATCCTGTGTGCAGACAGAGGGATAATCAGTAGCCTAGCATCATGACCTGTTTGTTCTAAAGATGCTGCAGCTTCCACTTCATCTTCCTAATATGGCGTCTCCTCACCCTGACTCTCATACTGATAGGAGGAACCACAGAGTTAAGTTAAAAGCATATCTTCTGAAGTTGGGATATTTTTCCTCCAACAGGTTCCAGAGGAATCACCTCACACCAGATGGTTGGACTGGAATTTATTTCATTGTCATTTGTGAATGTTAGCTTCTCATTTTCAACAGTGGAGCTATAAAGGTTGAAAAAAGGTTATCATTTTGGAGAAAGTCTCATCAACATCAATACTTGCACTAAATAAGAGGCAAAGAAAAAAAAAGTTTGATAAAGGAAAAGTCTCTCAGACTCTGAGCCCGACAGCACCAAACTATTTTTTTATATTAGACAATTTAATTTCACATAATTATCAAGGTAGAAGCCATTTGTTTGTTAAATACTTAATGAAACATATTTACATATTTGATGTTTGTTGTGAATGATGTATACTCACAAAGAACGAGGTAATTAGTCCACGTTTGTCGTTTATTGAACGTTCAGAAACAACAGCAACTGTAAAGCGCCACAGCAAAGGTAAACAAAGGTAAAACAACCCAAACAGGTGACTCTAAGGGTGCGTTCACATTGCAGCCTGAAGTGACTCAATTCCGATTTTTTTGACGTAATGCGACCTTATCGGATCTTTTCATGGCAGAGTGAACAGCACAGATCAGATTCTTTTTCAATTGTGACCCATATCTGATACGTATCCGATTCAAATGCAACCTAATATTCAGGTTGCATTCATCTGAACTGAACGTAACTGTTTCTCAACAAATCTCACTATTTTGCGTTCTGATAGCGCAAGTGGGAAGAAAAACAACAACCATGATGGACTATATGAGGATTAAGTTGTTAATATGTTGCTCCGGTCAGATAACAACTTCAAATGTGTAAGCTAAGCTCCACCATTAGCCTCCATGTTTACTTCGCAAACACTGAGCACTTCTTCTTTTTATGGCAGTTGGCAGAACACTGAGAACGCTGACACTATTGCGCCCTCTACTGCGCATGCGGGACACTTTCAGGTTGTTTGCCCATTTACACTGCAGAACACATACAGGTCGCATTTACTGGCAGTGTGAATGGCCCTGGCAAAAAGAATCGGAATTGCCAAAAGAATCGGAATTGAGTCACTTCAGGCTGCAGTGTGAACGCACCCTAAACCACTTGCACCTTATTACGCTCTCTCTCTCGCTGTCACTTGTACCCGGATCGTACAATCCGGGTACAAGTGACAGTGTGGACACTGTCACTTGTACCCGGATTGTACGCTGCTTCCCTAATAACAAACCTTGGATTACATGCGACCTGAAGGTACTTCTAAACAAAAAGAAGATGGCTTTCAGGTCTGGAGACAGAGAGGAGCAGAGAGGAGCAGAGGAGAGTGCAGCGTGAACTCAAAGAGACACTGAGGACATGCAGGGACAACTACAGGAAGAAGCTTGAGTCCAAACTTGAGCAAAACTGTGTGAGAGATGTGTGGATTGGTTTAAAACACATCACTGGGTGGAAGGGGAAGGACACACTGACAGCAGGGAGTTTGGGCAGGGCAAACCAGTTTAACCAGTTTTTCAACAGGTTTAGCTCACCCCCTGCTACTCCCCTGTCACCACCATCTCCCCACACATCCACCCCGTCTCAAGCCACTCCAAACACCTTCAAGCTTTCTCCTGCACGACATCCCCCCATCTGCTCACCCCCTCCCTCCTCCCACTCCCTCACCTCCTCGCCTTCCTCCACTACAGACAATAACACCAACTCTCAGCTAACGGTGACCACAGGCCAGGTTATGAGGCAGCTTGAAAGACTTCATCAGGGGAAGGCGGCAGGCCCGGACGGCATCACACCATGGGTCTTAAGGACCTGCGCCAGCCAGCTGTCTCATGTACTGGTACATCTGTACAATCTGAGCTTGAGTCTGGAGAGAGTCCCGTTGCTGTGGAAGACGTCACACATAGTTCCTGTGCCCAAGAAGGCGAGACCATCTAACCCTGAGGACTACAGACCAGTCGCTCTCACATCCCATGTGATGAAGGTTATGGAGAGACTGGTCCTTGCCCAGCTGAGGCCCCAGGTGATGACATTTCTTGACCCTTTACAATTTGCCTACCAGCCCCACTTAGGAGTTGATGATGCTGTAATCTTCCTGCTGCAACGAGCCCATATGCACCTTGATGGTGGAGGAGACACGGTGAGAATCACATTCTTTGATTTCTCGAGTGCCTTCAATACCATCCAGCCCCTGCTTTTGGGTGAGAAGCTGCGGGGGATGGGTGTTGGTGACTCTGTGATCTCCTGGGTTACTGACTACCTTACGGGCCACAGTTTGTCCGTCTGGGCAGTGTCCTGTCTGGTGTGGTGGTCAGTGACGTGGGAGCTCCGCAGGGAACTGTGCTCTCTCCTTTTCTCTTTACCTTGTACACCAACGATTTTCAGTACAACTCTGAGTCATGTCATCTACAGAAGTTTTCTGATGACTCGGCGATTGTCGGGCGTGTGAGAGATGGAGATGAGGGGGAGTACAGGACACTGGTGGACGGATTTGTGGAGTGGTCTGAACAGAATCACCTGAGGCTCAACATTAGTAAGACCAGAGAGATGGTGATCGACTTCAGGAGGAGGAAGACGCCTTCACAGCCACTGAAGATTAAGGGGGAGGTGGTGGAGGAGGTGGTGGATTACAAATATCTGGGAGTGGTGATCGGCAACAGACTAGACTGGACATCCAACATTGACGCTGTGTACAAGAAGGGGATGAGCAGACTCTACTTTTTGAGGAAGCTGAGATCCTTCAATGTGTGCAGCAAGATGTTGGAGATATTCTACCACAGCGTTGTTGCCGGTGCCATTTTCTTTGCTGTTGTGTGTTGGGGAAGCAGCATCAGATCCAGCGACTCTAACAGACTGAACAGGGTCATCAGGAAAACTGGCTCTGTACTTGGACTGAAACTGGAGACCCTGGAGAATGTGGTGGAGAGGAGGACATTGAAGAAGCTGTTGTCTATCATGGTCAACGAGCTGCACCCTCTCTACCACACTGTGGACAGACAGCGGAGCAGCTTCTCACACAGAGGCTTCAGCTCCGTTGTCGACTCAAAACCTTCCGCGATCGACGTATAATTGGACCCCTGCTCTAGCATAATACGTCAGAAACAATATGAAATGGGAAAAAAGTTATTTATTAATTGATTAAGTCGTGTTTTACATTGTTCTTGAAAAACTAATCAGTCACGGCTTATTAGTAGGTGAACTCACAGCTGCACAGTGAACCCACTGATTTTTTACAGCAGCCAGCCGCTCCCCTCTCTTGCAGGTACTGCGTACCCCCGCTAAATCTTTTAAGGGTGTAGTAATTTGTAGACCATTAATTGAGGACTCTGACAACAGCTTATCTTTAGCTGGCAGGCATCTTTTATTTTTATGAAGTGACCTTTACCGGACACCATACATGTACATAACCCCCCTCTGGTACGGAACGCCCAGAGGACCATAACACACCATAAGGAATACGCAGTACCGTACCCCCTTACTTTCACCCCTGCCTAAGCCTACCCATTACATTACCATTACCTAACCCTAAACTAACCAAGACTCAATTCACACCTTAGTCCTAAATCTAACCCTTGACTCAAAAACAGCGTTTCCCCTTGTGGGGACCAGGCTTCGGTCCCCACCAAAGCCTGGTCCCCACGAGGTATTACAAACAAATAGATAGGTAGACCTCAGGCTGAGATTTAAATCCAGAGCTGTCTCACCCATTTAAGTTCATATGCATAGGTTTGAAATGCACTAATCTTTAGTTTTGGAAGGTGAGTTTTACTTGAAGGACATCAGGAAACTGGTCCTGTCACTACTGACAGAGCAAAGTGAGCAGCCTCGGCTTTCTGACATGGATCCAGAGGCTCAGCTGAGAGTGAGATGGAACTTGCAATGGTGGCAGAAACTGAGCAAACTGGCAAGGCCTTTAAGGTGAATGCAGTTAGTGGATAGGGGAAACAGATCAGAGATGCTAATGGATGCAGTAGGCAGGCAGATGGCAGGGTTGAACTGAACATGCAGGCTGGCATACAACTTAAATTAAGGCACAAGAAGAGATGCTGTCAGTAAGGAGGAAACACACGGATCCAGACACACACATAGAGATGAAGAATATTTGCTATGATAGATGGTGATGGAACCATATGATGAAAACCGGAAGGGAAGCTGGGTTAAATTTAATCCTAAAGCTAATGATTTAATGATGAGAATACTCTCACTAGTAAGAACAAACAGCCCCATCCACAAACACACGGAAAGACAAACAAAGAGGGTCTTCAAACCTGTTATTATACGTCATGGACACATGATGCAAAGTAGTTAACAGTCGCTGTCCTCTTCTTTCAGTTTTAATCAAAAAGTAGAATATTACAATTTGATTGAAAATACCGATGTATGAAGTGTACAACAACTTAACTATATGAATTAAAAACTTGTTTTCTGAAATAATGCTTCTACCTTTGCTGCTTTTCTCTCTAACCTATGACCTCTCAGCTAAGTCTACAAGTTTTCCAGTTGACCTATTAGCTGCCTGGGCAGAGTGCACACCAAGAACAAATGGCTAAAATTCTAGTTGCACTGGGAACCAGACCATCCAGTCATAGCTCATATTGAACTGATAATTTAAAGTTCATTTTGAAATATTGCTATTAAAAAAATCTTATCTACTTTTTAAATTTACTTGTATTTTAACAAAGAAATAAATCTGCTGCATGTATGCCAACAGATTTCCAAAGTATTCATGCTTTACTGCAAAAACTTTACTAAAAGACATGACAGGAGTGGTTATGAAAGTAATTCGACAGGCCTCAAAGGAGCAATCTTAACAGATTGCTGAGTGACAAAGGCACATGTTCAGATGTATGCTTCACATGTAAATGCCAAACAGCTTTACAGATATGATCATCATCAGAAGCTTTTTGATGGCCATAAACATGATTAGATGATTGCATATGGCCACTGGTTAGCAACTCAGTCTCTAGCCATATGTTCGTCTGACAGCTATCCCCTTCAACACGCCTTCACATTCAGTTCTGCTCCTTTAACTTCAAATCAGTCTTCGTCAACTTGATAAAACTTTGTGTTTTTAATCATTACTTTGAAGGGATTTTTATGTTGCTGCTGCTTATAAAAATCACTCTGCTTCCAATGTGAGGACATGTGCACACTTATGTTCATGTGTAATTATTCACCCATATCTGGATCTCTTGTTTAGGTGCATAAATTTCCTATTTTAATGCCTCAGGAGAGAGAGAAAAAAACAAACTCTACAGGCATTCTAAATGGATGGACAGATGTGTCTTCACACTGCAGAGTGCTAATGACCTCTTTAAGTTAGGCAAGTTACACAACAGCTATGGTTAAGGCACTAACAAAACTACCAAAAAAAATCAGTTTGGCTATGAGTCTGATGTGTATTTATTATCTCTAATGAACAATTACATTCATAAAAGTACAACCTAACAATAGCTATGAGTCAATATAGAAGAATTTCAAAGCCAAACCATAATTAACACTGTTTCATATTAAAGAAGGTTGTGCACTCAATGCATAAACATTTTTGAAATTTTAGTTGTGTTTAGTAATTCATTTTAGCCCTGAAGGGTAAACCATATGGAAGACCAAAACCGACATAACAAAAAGTAAAATAATAAATATATAAATAAAGGAATAATAAATATTATAAAAGCAATATAATTGAATAAAAATAAAAACACAAATATAAAATATATATATATATATATATATATAATTATATATATATATATATATATATATATATATATATATATTTTTTTTTTTTTTTCTTTTTCATTTCCCCTAAACATGCATTTTGTCAAGAAAAATTTATATTTTGCTATGTCTTCTCTTGCTTCTCTCTTTTCTGCTTTATGTATTTCTGCTCGCTGTATTTCTGCTTGGTCTTTGTCCGTTTGCTGTATTTCTGCTGCATCAATATGTTAATGAGGAGAGCTGTCCAGCTCCTCTACTATTGGCCAATAGAGCTCTGGAATTTATTGGGCCATAACAAACTCACACAACCTACGATGCAACAGTTACTAAACATGAGAACAACAATGCGTCACAATGTGTGACACATTGTACATGTCATGATATGAATTATCAAGTGATGTTGCAACATAGTGACCAAAGTCACGTAGCTTGTAAAAAAAGCTGCTGATTCTATCAGTTGCTATGATTGAATCTCTATAAAACTTCAAGTGTCAAACACCACTCTCTTCACATGTGTTGTTCATAATGTGGTCCGTTTGGAGAAGTGTTATTCAGTGTGGTACTGTAGAGAATAAAATCATTAACTTTTGGCTCGTTGTAATTTCTTGTCCTCCTGGACTCAATGATGTCATGCATAGGAATAAAAGTCACAGAGATGACAGTCAACGCTCCACATCATACATTTTCAGAGTTTATTCCTACATTTAAAATATAAAATCACATCATCAACACAGACACTTCATACGCACCAAGGCGAACGTATGGGGAACCATTTCACCGTTCCTTGGAGACAGCATCACGGGTATCCCCAGAGCAATCTGAAGTTAAGGTTCCAGGTCCTATACTTTTAAAAAGGGCGTGCTTCCCTTCTCTGCTGTATTCAAATTAGGGGACTATCCTTAGCCTAGTTCATTTAAATCTAGTCGACTATGTTCTAGTAAAAAAATGTTTTTAAGATCAAAGAAGTGCCTTTTTTTTATTGGAGACGGATGTTTTTTATGACCCTGTCCTGAGAGGAAACTCTCTGTTGATAGAACCAGATTGTTTTACACCAGCTGTTAAATCTTATCAAAGTGGTCAAAAGGTTAAACTCACACACAGATCCACGACCCCTGTGAATGCCTGCTCAGTCCACAGAGAAACTAGCAGTGTTCTAAATTATAGAGAACTACAAGCTAAGTTATTTTAATTAAACTTAGTGTAATATGTTTCAATAGAAATATCCTACATAAGAGATTACACTGATTGAACCATGGATATAATTTGGAGCAAATTTTCTTATTTAAACACTAGTCATTTAATCTAATATTGAACATAACGTTAAGTTTTTAAAACTAGCATATTTTAAATTTATTTTCTTAACAATACACACCATGCCGGTCAGGAACAGATGTCTGACCAAGTGTATGAAAATTTAGAGTTGAATATTTTGCCATAGTATGTATGGTCGGTTGAGAAAAGGATCATTTTCTTCTCTGTCTGGAGTGTGTATGTCGCTTCATGCTTCATGCCGAAGATCAACAAAACCCAGAAATAAACCTAGTGATGTGAAATAGACCTAATGTTAATTCTTTTATTTTTTTCACATTCACATGATAGTGTGGCTCTTAGAAATATGCAATTGTACAAAATACAAATCATACAAAATACAAAAGAAAGCTGGTGGGGAGGTAAAACAATCTTTATTTGTACGTATGGAAGAATACACACACACACACACATGAACCTGTATCTACAGTAAAAAATATCCCATTAAATTCTGCAGTAAACTAAACCTTATAAAGCAGAAGCACTTGAGCTGTTTTAACACATATACATTTATATCTTCAACACATGTCGTTAATTTTGTCTTCACTTGGGTCTGTGTGAATACTTTGAAACATTTTCACTTCACATTCACTTGTTTGGTAGTGTGAATGGCAGCATGGTGGTTATACTCCATCCTACTCAACAGTTACTGAGAAATGTTGGTGTTACTGTTTAAGGTTGGCAAGCAGTGTTAATGGTTCTGATTTAGTGTTTCTGCCTACACATTTCAGCACTGAACAAAAAGCTGCAGAAATATCATTGCTTTAAAAGTGCAAATCTGTGTTTGTTTCGACGTGCAGCCCCCTCGATGAACTGTTCGTTTTTATCATCTTTCTCTGTAGGTTTTGTGTACCTGACAGTCCTTTTTTTCTGCCACTTAATTTCTGTTATGTTTTGAGCTAAACCTTTGACTTGATTCCTGGTCTTAGAGTCATGAACTACCCGGGCTCTTTTTGTGACACACATTTTATTTCCATCGGTTGGTGTCCAGTTGTGTTGTCGTCTAACTCGGAATAGGATGTCACAAGCTTGAATTTAACAAAATTAGTAACTATTGTCAAGACCTCTCTACTTTTAAGGCAATATTATGCGAGTAAAAATGGCGAATTTGAACAGCATCTGTTATCTTCCCTGCTTCAAGTTTTTTCTTCTCTTTGTGGCGTTTTTTTAAATAAATGAAAATGTGCAATACTGCCACCATCTGGTCTGGAGTGTGAACTGGAGCTAATGCCGTTGATTACAAGGTTTTACATCACACATCTGAAAATTGATTGGGTACTTTCTTAAAAATTACATCATGATTATCTTTTTTTAATTATTTATTTAAATAAATAGTAAAAGATTATTAAGGCACTTAAAGGTTCATACATATTCATTCAGATTTTGTTCACTTAAAGAATGCTTTTATTTAATATATTAAAAGTGTATTTTGGTACAATTATGTTTAAGTGTGTTTAACGTACTAAATATGAAATTGGTACAAGTGTATTTTTAGTATACTTCAGATATACTTATAGGTAATACACTTAATAATTAGCATCCTTAAAGTGTACTTTCATAAATGTAAGTATACTAAAGTATACTCTTTTTTTTTTTTACCAGGGTCCTTTTAGTCCTTTAGTCCTTTTTGTGATTTGGGGTTGCAAATCACAAAAATCTACCCTCCACATTTTGTGATCATTTGCACCCTCACATTACATAAAAGTATTAAAAGCAATGTGTCAAAGTAGGTATGACAGAAACAAATTTGCAAAGGAAGTGATATAACACCAACATATATTCTAAGATTCACATACCTGAGCCCTACAGAGATGTCTGTTTCTAGGACAATGAGCAGAAATAGGCACAGCATGACTAGCCATCAAATAGGTGTTACAAAAATTCTGAATAGTAGAAATGGTCAAAATGAATGTTATAATTAATTTAGTTTTGTATTTTAAAAGGCATTAGTTCTCTTAAATGCTACACATATATCACATATATAATGCATTGGACCCACTCACACACCACATGGATGAGGACCTTGATCTGATAGCTCCCTGTGAATCCTCTGGAGTGTTGCACTAATTGGTAACATAGTAGTATTAGTACTAACAATACTAATAGGGTTAGGGGAGTGAATAATTAGTTTTACTTAATTCCATTTACTTTAGCAAACTTTTAGATAAAACCTACTTCCAGAAGTAGCTCTACTACACCAGACATTGTAATTTAGCTTGATTAACACTACCATGAACCATCAGTACTGCAGACAACTAAAGTTCACATTATTTTAGAGAATTGTTGTTTGCAGAGAAACTCTAATGTTGTGTAAGTTTGTGTCTTCTGATGGGAGGTGATCATTTACTGTCTCTCTCCCTGAAGACAGTAAGGCTGTTTCCTGTTTAGCACTTCCTGCAGGTCTTAGGTGACCCAGTGATCGTTACCTTGTTGCTTGTTATTGGGGAACGGTTTCACAGACTCAGTCATGGCATCAATGTCCCTTCCATGTGTTTACAGTGCTGGGCACTATTTTGTATAAGTTCTATTTCTGTTATTAAACATTTTATTTCACCATTCGTGTCCTGCATCCTTTATGGTCACACAACACATGACAACACCTCCTATGTATTATAGTCAATAAATCTCTCAGTGGATCTTAGTCCTGTTTGACCCACACACTGTTGGATCACTACACATTACCTGATGACTGCAGGGTTGGTTCCATCCCCTAATACTCCAGGACAATGGGAGATTATGACAGATGAAGTAGCGAAGGGTGTTGTATTTTTCATATGCAACTGAGCCGTCACATAGCAGCAAACTTGTTCTACTTTGTGTTCAATTGCTTTCAGATTTTAGAGAATAGGACACAGCAAGGTCATCTTGGGAAAAAAATAACAGATACTGAGCTGTTAGATTGCAAAGAATTAAGTCTTGATATTTCCCAAGCTGAAAAGATAGAGTAAAACCAGCAGTAAGAACAACTCTATCAATTCCACCACACAGGGGTCTTAACGCTTAAATAGAGGTTTTTAAAATCATTTCCCACTCCCCACCAGGCTTACGTCCGCCTCCACTTCATCTTCTTTTGCATTCGACTCCTTACCCCACCCAACCAAATTAAAGTTGAACCCCCTGCTTTCAGTTAAATCATCTCTTGTTACGGACATGAACCATTGGAGAATCATCTTGGACTAAAAATAGAGTAAGAGGGAGTGTCTTTGTCTTTGTAGATTCAGAATCAGTCTCATTTCTGCTGGTTTGAGCTAATTGTATTTTGGCAGCATAGCACAGAACAGCAGGATATCTTTATAATTTGTGTCTCCAAAAAAGATACACACCAGATAGAGTAGGCTTTGTCTAACAGAGTAAAAAAACTCAACTGAATTGTTTATAAGTCAGAGAAATGTAACATCTACTTCCAGATCATGAAGCAAATGTGTTTTAAAAGTTCAAAACAATTTAACAGACATGTAAAAATACAAATACAAAATGTGGTAAAATTTGTACTTATGTCATTTATTTTTATTACAAATAAAATATTTTAATATTTATTCCATTCACTTGGCATTTTATTTTGCATTTTAACTTACATGAATGATATTAAACTTTCTACAAGTGAATATTCACTACAGTTGTGCTTTTCCCTCCTCTTCTAATTTTTTTTTTGCCTGGAGTGAGACTCCAGGCAAACACCATCTGATGGGAGTCCAGGAACAGGAAGCCCACGAGGCAACATGGAGACGAGACAGTGTGAACAGTGGTGCTCAAAGGACATCTAGAGAGAATTTGAGAAAATATGATGCTGAGCATGAAAGAGAACAGCTTCTTGTCTTCATGATGTTTGCAGCTGGTGAACCTGTTGGAGATCTCAATTTCAACTTGATTTACAAGTTGGAATGGGGATGACCTGAAAAGGTTTGAATGAACACTAACCTGAACCCGTCGTCTGTTGGCATTGAGCGTTAATTACAAAGAAACCAATGAATATTTCCAGTAGGTAAGTAGTAGGTAAGAGACAGTACAACACTACCGATCTTAATTTAAAACGTGTGCTGACAACAGAACCTGTTTTGAAGATTTTCTGGTCAGAGCAACTGGTTTGTAAAAGATAAAACATTTGTAAAAGGCGTATTTTTGTTATTCTTAGAGCTTTTAAGCTACATTCATTTTCCATCAAGTAGTTATTCGACCAGAAACACTTTATGTGTTCCATTCAGCCAAATTTTTCTTCAGAATGAGGGATTACTGTGAAGTTCAGGATACTGACTGGTGGGACACAGCATCCTGCTAGTGTTTGAATGATGTGGGTCTTTCTATTATCAGTAGGGAGGATGATTGCTGATATTGTAGCCTAATGCTGTTTGTCTATGTAGCATGCATAATTTTTTTTTTATTATATATTTTTTTGTACATGGAATTAGAATTTTGTTGTTTCTCTTCCATCTTGTAACGGAACATTTTAAAGTGAACAATCATTTGTTCCATCCTTAAAAGATTTGCTACCTAAGTCAAAGAAGCTGAGCATCCAAAAGAAATGTATTTCTTTTTCAACTATAGTAAGTTGCAAGTTTTCAAAATTCAGCATCAAGTTTCTTGCATAATAGTTTTTGTACATAATAGTTTTTTTCATAGGAAATATATGAATTAAGTACAAAAATATTCTCCTTATGGCTTGTGTGCACAAGCCGTATGGAGAACATTCAAGATGATCTTACACTGAATAGGACTCAGAAATGTTATTCATGAAAAAACTCAATGCATTTTGCCAGCAAAATGCATTGCTGGCAAAATGCAAACCTCCCAGTAACTGAAACATGTTCTACTTATACAAGTAACAAGCTGCATTTATGACACTGTATTTATTTTCTAGTCCTTCTAACCTGCTTTTTAACATAGAGTTAGGGTGAATCTGTGAACACTTTGTACACAACAGCAGTATGTGTGGGGCAGAGCTTTCAACAGCTGCATGTTAGTATAATTTCTATAGGTCCAAGGCTGTGAATTTCTTCTCGCTCTTCACACATAAATAAACTCCCAAGTAAATAATCATTGTCTTCAGTTAAGAGAAATGTTCAATGTAACATGACCATTTAGAGCAGGGTCTCCTATCCCAACCCTGTAAATCTGCTGTCTTGTTTTAGATGAAACCCTGCTCCACCACACCTGAATCAAATGAGTGAAAATCATTACTAGGATTTTAATATATTTAAGAATAGAATATTACATCAGACTATTAAAAGCAACATAAAATGTGAACTGGTTTGTTTATAAGGATAAGATAGAGGTAGGAAGAGACAATATGTCAACAAATGGGTGTGAATGTGGGGTAGAAACCGGTGGGCGACTTTTCCCCAGAGTCCCCTTGAGATGACCTCTGTTGTTAACTGGAGCTGTATAAATAAACTGAATTTAATTATTACTGGTTATTGTACATCTTTTATTACATCCCCAGAGCAACATTAGCCTTTCTATCGTCTTCACCCCCTTCAAAGTCAAAAAAACTGGGTTACTGTAAAGTGATGGGAGGGGTTGGCGGTGGAATGTGAGGGGGTGGTGATGGGCAACAGCGGGTTGCCAGATTGTGTAAACACAGCAGGGACCTCCCACCCTCAGGCTCTCGACTGTCACCTCCCATGATGGGCAAATTGGACAAGTTTGGTGTGTTACAGCTATTCTGGCACCAAGAGGTGTACAAGAAGCTTTGAACAATGACACACGGGTGGGCACGCTCTGAAAGAAATCCTGCTGAGTGGCTAAGTCGAACCCCAAGCTTTAGAGAAGCGTGTGGGAGAGGGCCTAATCTGGCAACCCACAAGCTGCAACCTTCCAAACCAAAACCTTCCTCACAAAGACGTGCATTGTTTTCAACAATCCCACCATCTGTGTAAAATTGCAGATACTCACTGCACTGCTATCTCATTTAATAGCGTCTGTACATTAGCTTGAATACAAAACCTCTTTACCTGATCACATAATTAGAAACACTTGTAAAAAGTGAAATTTTTCTGAAAATGCAGAGGCTCTCACCTTGACTGGTATTTTAGTTTTTTGATTATTCTTATGTCTTCTGTTGTGATTCCTAATAAAGATAATCTCATAGAAGAAGTGCCAGCAAATAGGTCAGGAATGACAACAATTACCTGACAAAAAAATAACAAAAACTTTAAAATGTTCCTAAAGGCAGGTATGACAAAGATGCACTGGATCAGAAGATAAACTTAATTAAGAATGCCAGAAGAAAGTCCACTCCCAAAATAAAATTTGAATGTCAGAGAGAAAACAAACAAAAAAACATCAGGAAAACAAAAGGGAGGCAGGGTTTTAACAAAAATTTTGTTAAGTGTTCGGCTTCAGCCAGAAAATAAAACATGCTGCGCGCTGCTTTACTGTCAGGGAATGCAACGATCCAAGTAATCTGCATGCACAAATAAACTTAAACAAGTTCTCCCATGCCATTTTCTGTGCAAAGAAGTGGAATTTTATGATTTATGTTAGTATAGTTACAGAAGAAGGAAAAGAAGAGCTAAAAGGTAAAGAAAGCAAAGAAACCATCTGAAATCTCTTCTTATTCAGAAAACAATCTTGCTGCTATATGTGCAGCTCAGTATCATCTGGTTTACACTGATAACACTGATAACTTGACTTGTCTCCATAGAAAATACAAAAAGTCAGAATCTTTGCAGAGAGTTTGTGTTGAAGAATGATAGAAAATCAAAAAATGAGCAACGAATGTGACTCATTTATTCATACAAAAAACATCCCGAAGTACTAATTTTAAGATCAGACAAAGAAAACCTGAATAAAAGCAAAACCCAATTTTAAAATGATGAAAAATCTATTTAGACCCTTAGTGAAAAAAATTACTCTCTTGTTAAAATTATAATTAGCATCAAATGACTATATTTTTGGTTTCATTTCACTAGCCAACCACAGCCGTTACATATATGCAACATAGCATTGCCTAAATAAAACATATTCATTGGCATGAAATAAGCCAAAAGAGCTAAAAAAAAACACATTATTCATCAACCTAAATTTAATGGCAAATGAGAATTAAAAGAAACTTTTCCCCTAATAAATGTAAAATGTTGATGAAAACTCACATTAAACTTACTCAAGTTAACATTTGTTTAATGATCTGAAACATTTATGTGAGCAGAAATATAGTTGAAATCTGTAACAGGTAAAAACTTTTTATGGGACTGTTATGAATCTACTGGGTTGAAGTTAAAACTTCAACCATTAAAAGGGTTTGTCTTGTCATTTGGAATAAATGAATGGGAGCAGAATAACCCTGCTGGTCTTCCAAAGAAAATTATGCTGCAGGATCTACACTACTTAGAGGAGAGAAATGTGCAGAGAGCTGACAGTCATTATCTGTGGAGCTTAATAGAAAGACTGGCAGACAGAATTTTGAAAGAGGTGATCAGAAGTGAGAAAATGATTACCGAGTTGTAGTTGGAGAGGCAGAGTGAGAAAGAAAAATGGAACAAGAAGCTGATGTTGGAGCGTATGAGAGCTTGTGGTATTACTGGCAAAGGAAAACACCGTCTGTGGAAAATTCACTTGCTCTCCCTCGGGATTACCAATGTAATTATTTGAACAAGGATTCTCATTAGAATGTCCAAAGGTGTGGAGGACTTATTGAACAAATGTGAGCAAGACAAAGAAAGGAGAAGGTTTAGGTACTGGAAATTAACTTCCTGCTCTGACATCTACAACTGATAACAGACACAAGACACTGGGAAACATTAACTGGGAAACTCATTCACTTCCTCTCAATTTCTTTTTCTGCAAATCTTATAAAAAAAGGTCAGGAGACGAGATCTGCTGATCACAGATAAGGTTTTTATTTGATTGTTGAATAGTGTCTCAGAACCAACAGAGTCTCATCTGTTTTTTTAAGAAACACAAGGTACTTCACATTACAAACATCTCCAGATGCTGATGGATCATAATTTATCCAAGTGCACAAAATGTTCCAACAATGATGGAAAAAAATATAATAGCAAATCAAAACTTCTTGTCATCTTTAAAATGCTATACATTAAATTATGGGCACAAGTATGCAGTAATATTGAAACATAAAATGTCCAGGAAGTAAAACTGTCACAAGACAAAAATGACTCCCTTTTAAATCATACCACTGCTGCAGTACCTCAGTCTGCCTGTGGAGGCTCTCCTTTACTTCACTAGGAGAAAAAAAATCCCTGTTTTTTTTGTTTTGTTTTTTAAAAAAACAACATTGACACAAAGATTGTTCTTTTTCTCCGGAATGAAAAATGTCTGAAGAAATGAACCAATAACCAGTCTGTCTCTTTGTGGATATATCAGGAAGCACATTAATACAGCTACTGAAGCAGAACAGGTTCAGGAGGAGACAGAAGGTAAATATACACAGGAACCTGCAGGTGGACTAGACATAAAAACATCATTCCATATATTGGTTTTCCTTACATTCACATCAACAGTTTCCAAATACAAACCAAGAAAACTTTCATTAAGACATTTTTCTTCAACTGATTATTAAAGTAATTTGAACATTTCAGTTGTCACTATGTTTAATACACTGCTCACCAAGACCCTTTAATATTCTGATGGCTGGAATATTTAGGAAGCTGTTGATGCATGATGAGTTTTTTTTGTTTCTCAGTTATTCAGCTAACTGAAACATACATGCACCTCAACATGGTAACAGTTTTGTTTAACACTGACCAGTGATGTACTGAATATATTGTAAGCAGTCTGGGCCAGAGTGAAGCAGCTTCCAGGCCACAGCAGCTTCCCAGTTTGAAGCTGCTGTGGCCTGGAAACATTTTTTTGCTGCACTGCAGATTTATTCTGTTTTCTCTTTTTATTTAGTCTCTTTGACATGATTAGCTCTTGGAGTCTCTGTGGTTAGAGCAGTGGTTCCCAAATTTTTTCTCCTGTGCCCCCCCAGTGGTTTCCAAACGTTTTTTGCCCCCCCAGCCCCCATGGATCCCTATGGATTACAAATGGCTGTCTGGTTGAACGACGTGTGGGAGGGGAGAGAGGATTCTTAGAGAGTCGTGTCCCTGCCCTTGGGAATCAACTTTTTTGGGAGCAAAATGAATGTACGTAGATGGACATAGACAACACCAGTAGCCTACAAGCTACTTGTTAAGCTTAAGGTCATCACCTTATTTATCACCTATTGATATTATCTACCTAGTCATCTTTTAGCTAACTTTACCTGCATCCAGCAACTTTACTCAACTCAGTCGGTTAGTTTGGGGGGAAAACTGTGAAAAGTTCTTTGCATTTTGCTGGTTTGCTGCCATGATTCTAACACACCTGTGTAGCTCCATACAGCAGCGCGAGCGTCGTAGCGTTCATGTTGCGTTTAAAGGCGGCTCGGAAAAACAGGTTACCACATGTTAACAACGGATTAAACAGTTTTAACTGCTGATAAAAGTGACAGAGGACACAGATATGGGGAATGTGGAAGCCCCTACTGTATCAAATTTACAGAGGAATAACAGAGAGTTGGCCATTCTAAGGTAAAAACTGAGCTCATACAGCTTTCATGTTTGTTTGTTTTTTTTTATCCAGACGGGAACCTTTGGGTTAGAGAAACATTTGAAGGTCCACTCTTCCATGATTTATTCATTGGTTTCAAGACTTTGACTAGTTTCACAATCTTGGATGAATTTTCCTAATATTGTCTTCGGTTATTATATAATCCTTTGTGCTTTGGTCATGAGCACAAAGGATTACAGGTGGCAGTAACTTCATTGGGTTCTTGTCAAGTATGAATCATGTAGACACAGGTCTGCAAATAACTCCCTGGTTCTTTCAGTCCTGTCCTGACTGAAGGAACCAAGTTGTCCAGTCCTTACATAAACATCACTTCAAGTGATGTTCCTATTCCAGGTCTGTAGAAACCAGAGATGGTTCTCAGGAACAGAACTAAATAATATTAGCTTGGTGGGATGTGAATTTTATTTTTCGTTTGAATTTAAAAAATAATAAAGCTCATGATCTCAGTATTTATCATTATGATCGGGCCTAGAAATTTTATTTATAAGACAAAATATCTGGATTTATTTAATCCATCAGAACCAGAACCTTGTGGTCCTTAGTTGCTGAGTGTCGCTGCAAATCAGCAGGGAAATAACCGCAGCTGCTGCGCTCCAACAACAGCCAAATCTCCCCACTGGACTAGAACCAAACCGAATCACACATTAATTAAACTATTATTGAGAGCAACTTGCCACTGGAAAGTTTCGTAAAATGCCCTTGTGGAGGTCGGATAACTGTTGTGCCGTTCGTCGCTGTACTCCAATGAACAGACCACGTTCAGTTTGTGGATGCAGCAAGTTCAAGACAACCTACATCTGCATCTGAAGCAACTGAGTCAGTGAAGTAGCTATGCTAGTCCGGTAGCTACATATGCTAGTGAGACTTGAAGAAATGCGGCTATTTCTTGTCAAGTTGTCATCCCTCCCCGCAATAGCTGTAGGTTGCGGTAAACCGATATTGTCACATTTAAGCTTTGATCGTTGGTGTTCTCACATATTTTACAGCCTAAAAGCTCAGACTAGTGTTAGGGTGACATGTAAACAAATGGCAGTTCCGGCTTGCAGCGGAAGTCGCGCCCATAATTCATGCAAAGTATCATGGGGTGTAGGAATAAGGTGGATAGAATTTAGACATAAACTGTAACTGCAACTTTCCATAGGTTTTACCTGTGGCAGATAGTGAATGGACCTTACCAAGCTCCGCCCAGAAATGCCCCTCTAAAGTCCCACGTGACTACATGTCCCACATAACAGCTTAGCTCCTATGTTTAAACATTTCAGGTTTCATTTTGACTGACTCTCTGCAGAGTATTTCTGAGTCGATTAGTGTAGCATTTCTGCCAGATTTTTACAAAATATCAGCCATGACAATGGACAGGGGAACTAACAAGTTCATGTCATCTTTTTTGGACGACATCAAGGTGTTTTAGCCTCCAACATTGTGCGCGTCACAGCTAAATGCTACCAGTCGATGAGGAACACAGCAGATCCTCACACCTTCACCATAAATATAGCTATGGACAAGATCACTGATGCCTGTTGTTCTTGCAAGGCTGGGTAAATCGGGCATTCATAGTTTTGAGGATTCGAATGTGCCTAGGACTTATACACGGTACTTGGTGCTAGCGTGGCTAACACAATTACAGTTTAGTAAAAAGCCTTTTCAGGTTAAATAAAATCTTTAATGTATGTCAGATACGGTACACATTGCATATTGATCTGTTCAGCTAACGTAAGACTGTAACAGACAGGCTTCAAGGTGTAGAAGTTGTATCGGTACTGCCATTATGCTGTACTTGGCTAAAAGGTTTTCATAATGGATGTGTTTATTATTGACTTTCTTTTTTTCATTCACTAAACACAAAGAAAGCAAAGCAATAATACCTATGCCAGATTCTACGACGGTTGAGCTGCAAATGCGGTCATGCACAAGCTTTAATCCAAGCAAGGCTTTCCGTTTCAGATTTTGGAAATCTGTGAATTTTTGTTCCACAAACACGATCAGGATACCTGACATCACCTGTACAGATACCCCACTGACGGTCGAGAACCATTCTTTTTCGAGTCCTGACACAAAAACCTTCTGTCGGTCTGGTAGTCCACAATGTACATTAGCATCAGTTTGTGAGACCGTAACGGACGTGGTAACTGCGCTGTGATGTAAAATGGGCATTAGCCAATGAAACGCGGCCGCTGTGGTAAGTTCCATTGGATGTGAGCTTAGAAAAAATCTTAGACTTCTGATTTCTGAAGTTTTATTCTGATTTAAAGGGAGTTTAAAATTGAAAGCACAATGACACTTTGTCAAAGCACAGTAGAGTAAATAAATTATAAGCTGCTGGTAAAATACTCAATATTCATTACTTCAAAAAAATCAATCACATTCTCCACCTTTCCTTAAGACATTGTAGTAGTGCAATAGACTTAGACTTAAGAAGAAGCAGGAGAAGATGAAGAGGAATAAACTGAGGAATGCTCACATACATCGTTGGAGTGCAGACAGATCGTAGAGTGACCTGGTCTTGTTATGCTCAGCATATTTAGACAAGATAGAACCTTGGAAAAATCCAAACAATTTTACAAATTTTTATCTACTTTTTTTAAAATACAAAAGACATTAAAGAGTTCATCAATACATACAAACAAAAGGAATAAATACCACAGCAAGCATTTACATTACTAAGAAATAGACCAAATTAAAATGTAACAACCACAATTATTTACATTTTGTTTTCAAAGAAAAAGCATAGCATAGCAACAGCATTTAAGAGCTTCAAGGTCTTCTTTATTCTGAGGGAGGAACTTTACAAATATCAGTTACAGTGTATTGTTACAGCTCTCCTGTCCTGACTGAAAAAAATTGTTTGTCCAGTCTTCCTACAAATACAGTAACTGAGGAGTCTGAAACACCAGCCGCTGTTTCCGGTGTTCCAGCATTGCTTGTCTTGAATGGACAGCAGTATTAGCGTGTAGCACCTTCAGGTTTAATGGTGGTCCCTTTCAGCTTTCAGACAGCATCAGCTACATTCTGAGCTTGTCACAGCGGGAGGGGTGGAGAGGATCGGGGAGCTGCTGTAGAGGCGAGGGGGGGGGAGCATACACCCTGTTTCTGCCTTTCAGCTGGTTAAGAGAATACCCCAGAGCCCCAGAGAGTAGTGTCGACACATCTGACACCCCAACATACTGTCAGCCTGTGGCAGAGACCTCTCGCTGCCCTGGTACACTTCCTTTGATGTCTTGCATGTGCAAACATGCCAATGGGAAAAAAGAAAAAACACAGAAAACATATTCCAGCATGCTTTGGCCCTAAGGAGACGAGAGGAAGCAGAGGCATAAAAGGGGAGACAGGACGGTCTGTGTGTGTGCAGGGGACTGGGAAAGACATGGGAAATTAAAGTTGAAAAGTAGGAAGAGTGGTGTGAAATCCTCTTGGCAAACGTTCCGTCGCTGCTCAGCCAAGGCTCTGGTGTACATGAGGAGTTGGACTGTTTCACTGTTAATTTTAATGAACTGACAATGAAGTCTCTTTTGTCTCCGACAGCAGCATCAGATTGTCAGTGCAGCAAGGACACAGAAATGTTACAAATTGTCTGCATATTAATGTTTCTCTCCATGAGTCCATGCATCTGCTTTTCAAGCCTAGTGTCAACATGAAGAAATAGTTATGGCACATGAAATACTGGTGAAAGCCTGAGGAAGCATCAGTCTGCCACTATGGCAGTCTGTGAAACACACCAGGATTCTATTTACACACCGCCATTTGTCCAGCCCTTCATACTCAACTTCCTCTTTGGGCTCCTTTCTCCTGGCGGACGGCTAGGGTCTGGGCTCCAGCCGTCTGCAGTCATGTGGTCCTGGGGTTGGGAAGGTCGAAGACGATAGGTGGGTTCATGGGCAGGAAGTTCACCGTGCAAGCTGAGGCGTTGATGAACGTTGTGGTGCCGTCTGTCATCATGCCATAACCTGTACAATAAGGCAAAAAAAAAAAGAACTTAAAAAACTTTTAAATGAAGTGAATGAAAATGAAATGCATGCACATTCATTCTACACAGGCTACATATATTTCATTGTTGGTTCTGGTGTCTCTCATGTTCCTCTGGAGAGCAGCCTATTGAGTCGTTGTGGAGTTGAGGTGCACTGCAAAGCCTAAGTTAGTCAAACTCAATTTGAGGAAACTGATTGTCTTAAACTCTTTAAGTTTATTAACCTAAACAATTCAGTTCAGAAAGAATATTCAACTTAAGTATATATAAGTCAAATATTTTCTGTCAGGCTAACATGGATAAAAATAGTTTCATTCAGTAAACTGAACTTAAACTAGTAAGTATCCTATGTCCATTTCTTCTGATTTAAAATGTGTTGATTGTAGTCATCTATTTAGAGCCTGAATAGTCAAAGATTGTAAAATCTATTTAAAGAAGAACCAATTCAGCTCAAGTTACTCAGTTTTATTGCTCCAAATTAAATAATGGTCTAGTTGCCACTACCTTTAGTTTCTCAATTCATTTTAGGAAAAACACTGCTTTAACCCATTTAAGTTGCCTTATCACAATATACGTTATGTTAAACAGCCCTGGAAAAAAATAAGAGACCATTTAAATAATCAGTTTCTCTGATTTTACTTTTTATTAGTATATGTTTGAATAAAATGAACATTGTTTTTTTTATTCTATGAACTACTGACAATAAGTCTTTGAAATAGCAAAGATTTAGTATTTATTGCAGAAAATGTGAAATGGTCAAAACAACAAAAAAGATGCAGTGCTTTTGGACCTCAAATAATGCAAAAAACGAAACAAAAACAAGTTTATATTCATTTATAAACAACAATGCTAACATTTTAACTCAGGAAGAGTTCACAAATCAATATTTGGTGGAATAACATTAACGTTTTCAATGGGGTTCAGTGCAGAGTTCTAAATACTATGTTTGGATGGACTCCCCAAAAGCTTCAATATGTAACTTTTATTTTTAAAAATACATAGGGTTTTTATATAGTTGTTAAAATTATCATTATGTCATGACAGCATAAGACATATATCTGTGAAAAAAATCGAGCTCCTCTTCCTTCTATCAGTACTCCCAGTACTAACTGCAGAAACACACTACTCGGACAGAAACAACCAGAGCTATGAGGGGGGGCTTGATGCTGTCAATCAGGCTTGTGTACACACTGCTCACACACACCCCATTGCTCTTTGCTACCACAACATAGTCTGTTACAAAAGCTAAGGCTAGTTAGCATAGCCACCGATGACAGCGGATAAATGGTTTTTCTGGGGCCAAAAGTTGTTTCTCCACCATTAGCACATTTAGCAGCACAGAGCTGAGGTTGAATGATGACCACTTG
Source organism: Poecilia picta (assembly GCA_033032245.1). NCBI lineage: Eukaryota > Metazoa > Chordata > Actinopteri > Cyprinodontiformes > Poeciliidae > Poecilia > Poecilia picta. Next base: position 18,037,343 of record CM065375.1, read on the forward strand.
TAGTGAACCAGGTTTTGGTCCTGCTGGAGGGCTCTTCCTGTTAAATATGAGTTGTTCCTCTCCACTGTCATTATGTGCATGCTTGGTATGAGGGATTGCTGTAAAGTCAACAACGCAAAAGAATGTTGCTACATGTTCAACCAAGATAAGTGAATGCTGCAATCTGCTGGGTTTTCTTAAACAGATTTTTTTAAGCTACTGATAACTAGGATCAATTAGAATGTATGAGACAACTGAAATTATTTATCTTTTTTATAAAGTGCCTTGAGATAACATTTGTTGTGAATTGGTGTTCTAAACAAACGGTACTGAAAACTGAAACAAATCTTAAGAATTTGCTTCAAAACAAACATTTAAAATTCTCAAACTATTCATAATTATTACAATGATTACAATTGTAATATTACAATGATTATTCCAAGGAAATCCTTTGACTGTAAAAACTCTACTATAAGTCATATGCTGCAAAACAAATGTCGTTTTAGTCTTGAGTGCAGCGAGGCCAGACACTATTCTTTTGTAAATATTCAGAAATGTAAACTACAATGATGAAACGATTTGTTTGATGAGCCATGAAGGAGAGGAAGAATTTTACATGCAATTGTTAATAGCACAAAGTAAAGAAAAGGAGCAGCATGAGTCCGTAGGAATGGAAGTAGTAGTATTCTACTTGTGAGTGTGAAATTTAGGACAGTAATGTCTAAAAAAACTCCAGGCTCCTGAAACTCTATGGAGCAACATGTCTTCAAGTAACAGATACAACCAGGGATGAAAGTAGTTTTAAATTCTTGGGGGTACTATGAAAAAAAAAACAACAAACAAACAAACAGAATATGGCTGTATATTACATAGTAGAGTTTTTCCAGTCAAAAGATTTGGAGTTTCTGTACTGATTCATTTTTTCGCGAAGCGATAAAAGCTGGTAGCTCTTGAATTGCTACAATTCAAGAGCTACATGCATCTGCTTTTCAAGCCTAGTGTCAACATGAAGTCACTAGGCCATCCCAACAATGAGGAGGCCAAGCAGAAGCATTATTTTTTTTACAAAGCTATAAAAGCTGGTAGCTCTTGAATTGCTACAAAGTAAAGCTGTTTTTCCCTCATTCCACTGGCTGCAATGTTGACACCTTGAGATGCCATGAACCCTAAATTCTGAACATCATGGCATGGAGTGCATCCCAGTTTTCCATGTCTGTCATATAACCATTAATTTTATCTTTTAAACTGGTTCTATTGATCCTGTGTCCAGACAGAGGGATAATCAGTAGACCAGCATCATGACCTCTTTGTTCTGAAGATCCTGCAGCTTCCACGTCTCTTCCTAACATGGCACCTCCTCATCCTGACTCTCATACTGACAGGAGGAACCACAGAGCTCTGTTAAGTTAAAAGCTCATCTTCTGAAATTGGGATATTTTTTCTCCAACAGGTTCCAGAGGAATCACCTCAAACCAGATGTTGGATTGGATTTTATTTCACTCTCATTTGTAAATGTTAGAGCCTCATTTTCAACAGTGGGCTATAAAGGTTGAAAAATGTACCGTATTTTCCGCACTATAAGGCGCACCTAAAAACCTTACATTTCCTCAAAAGCCGACAGTGCGCCTTATAACACGGTGCGCCTAATATATGGACAAATATTGAGCCACAACAGGTCTAGCAACTACGGTAAGCAGCTGCCGACTTCATTTTCCCCGTAGAAGAAGCGCGCAGTGCATGCTGGGATGTTGTCAAAAAAGTTGTCAAAAAACTGGTTTGTTAATAAAGTTTGACTGACCGATCTACCCATAAACATGTCTATGTATCTACCTACCCACCTAATAATCAGGTCGTCTGCAGGTCATCTAGCATCACGTTCCCCACCAACATGCTGTGCGCGAACAGAGACGGTGACCCTCGTCCGGCCCAGACGCCCCATTCCAGTCGGAAGGCTCTCCTCGTGACCGGAATCGGACTGTTTTGTTGACATTCTTTATGTCAACAAAGTAGCTTTAGACATTTATCCGGTGCTTCGGCTAGAGTTACCAAGGGACCAGCACCTATACATTTAAAGCCGTGGGGGTCGGTGGAAGAGAGACAGAGGCTGCGGCGGCAGCAGCGTGTCGGTTGGTCTGTGCTAACCAGAAAGCAGTTGGGCACAATTTCACAACACCAAAACCGTGAGTGAAACAATGACTGGTGCAGACTGCTATACATAGAACTCGGGACCAATTTGTTATTATTAGACATCCATATTTGTAGTGAATGGAACAAATCGTGTCCCGTTCAATACCGGACGGTTGGCAACATAACTGTGGCGTCTATTCTATGCGCCTTATAATGTGGTGTGCCTTATATGAAAAAAGTTTTAAAATGGGCCATTCATTGAAGGTGCGCCGTATAATCCGGTGCGCCGTATAGTGGGGAAATAATCATTTTGGAGAAAGTCTCATCAACACCAATATTTCCACTAAATAAGAGGCAAAATATAACTGTTTGATAGAGGAAAAGGCTCTCAGCTCTCAGCGTTCAGTTTGTCACCTAATGCCAAGATCGACTCAAAACCTTCCGCAATCAACATATTGCACTGCTGCACGAACAGTTCAGAAACATGAAATGGGAAAAAAGTTATTTATTAACTGATTAAGTCATGTTTTAGATTGTTCTTGAAAAACTAATCAAACACGGCTAATTAGTAGGTGCACTCACAGCTGCACAGTGAACCCATTGATTTTTTACAGCAGACAGCCGCTCCCCTCTCTTGCAGGTACTGCGTACCCCTGTTAAATCTTTTAGGGGTACGCAGTACCCTACCGTACCCCCTTACTTTCACCCCTGGATACAACTGAGATTAGCTGCCATCTTTTAAATGACATCACTGTGAGAATGTTTTCTTTGACTGCAGGTGTGTGGAAGATATCTTCTGCAACTCTATTTAGGCCCTTTAATACTTGAAATGAAATAACTCAAAATGTGCTTCTTTATAAATGCCTCCAGGAGCCCTCAATAATGAGGAAAGCAGCACTAAGCTCATTTCTTTTAAAAAGAAATCTGATCTACTTTCTAATCTGATTGTCTCTGATCAGGGACTGCTGCTCCAGGGTCCACACTGACCTGGTAACCCTGAAAAAGTAATCCTTAGCACAGGGAGCTGCCTCACTGCCACTTCTGGCCTGGATGAATTGCAGATCAGTATGTAGCAGCTAACCAGCAGTGATGGTGAGACCACTATGCTTTTATGCTAGCAGATATAATTAGATATAATAATGTAGTTCACGTCAGAGCTGAGATGAACATGAACTGCTAATACAGCAAGTTTGCAGAAGTAGCATGTAGAAAGCTAAACCCATCCAAACAATGAGGAGGCCTAGCAGAAGCCAAGTACAGTGGCATACTGTACAAGTTAGTGTTGGTCAGAGGTGGTCTGGCAATGCCCACTGTGCCAACCAATCGTAATTTAATCAAAAATCACTTGTATTGACCGCAGTGGTCCATTGGTTGATTTTCTTTATGGACATCAGGCTAACACAATGAAATCTCTCAGCTCTCATCAGGTCACCCCCTCCTTGTCCTTTGATCAAAGTTCTACGTTGACAGATTTTGTCGTTTGGGCTGACTGGATTTGGAGAGAAGTGTGTGGCAATGGACAAACTGCTGCAAGACGAAAGGCTAAAAAATATGCAACTGATGAAGCAAAATGAGCCAGAATAATCAATATGCAGAATAATCAATATGCTTGATCCTGGCAAGTTTGAATGCATGGCAGGTTCAGGGAAGGAGGCAGAATTAGGGGGATTCTTCAGAGGAGTCCCCTTCTACCTGACCCAGGGTCAGATTGGGGAAGAGGTCAGGTTAGTGTTCGTCAGTCAAAATGTTCATAATGAGGGATGTGAGGAGAGCAAGTGAGAGTGGGAATATTATGATAATAATAATTAGGAAATTAAAACAGAAATGACAAAAAACTAAGAAAAAAATAAAAGTTTCAACAAATTTAAATTCTAAAAACCATAAAAGTATTTTAGAGGCATATTCACTAAATAGCCTTTGTTTTCAAACAATGCTATAGGTATATTTGGTTTAATTTTAGCTTGCTCATAACGTTACAGCTTGCAGGTGTTACAACTTACAGTTATTAATATCATGCAGTGAAATATTACATTACTGAAATAATAGATGATTTATCAGTGGTAAGCAGAGAAATAACATCCGAGCCCTGGTGGGAAAACAATGCCAAAATGGAAATACATCAGCAATGACCTTTTGGATGCAACTGATTAAAAACATGATGGATCGTTCCATGACCTCCTAGAAGAGGTTTATAAAGCAGAGGCATTTACCTTCATGGATGTGTCCAAACACATGCAATTTGGGCTGGACTCTCCTCTGGACTGTGTTGAGCAGTTCCATGCATCCAACACGCTGCATCTTTTTAGGAACCCAGTCCAGGAAACCTGAAGAAATCAAATGTGTGAATCAGCAAAATCACCAGAATGATGTTTCATCAACTGATTATAGAATGTTTGGGTTACAGCAGAAACAATACAAAACATTGCATGGACATCGGGGGCAGTTCCCCTGGATTGGCAGTCTGGGGTGGTGGTCCCCTGTTTAAAAAGGGGGACCAGAGGGTGTGCTCCAATTACAGAGGGGTCACACTCTTAAGCCTCCCTGTTAAGGTCTATTCAGGGGTTCTGGAGAGGAGGGTCCATCGGATAGTCAAACCTCGGATTCAGGAAGAGCAGTGTAGTTTTCATTCTGGTCGTGGAGCACTGGACCAGCTCTACACCTCAGCAGGGTCCTGGAGGGTGCATTGGAGTTTTCCCAACCGGTCTACATGTGTTTTGTGGACTTGGAGAAGGCGTTCAACTGTGTCTCTAGGGGGGCCTTGTGTGTCTGGGAGTATGGGGTACCGGGCCCTTTCATACGGGCTGTCAGGTTCCTGTATGACCGGTGTCAGAGTGTGGTCCACATTGCCGGCAGTAAGTTGGGCTAATTTCCGGTGAGAGTTGGACTCCGCCAAGACTGCCCTTTGTCACCAATTCTTTTCATTACTTTCATGGAAAGAATTTCTAGGCGCAGCCGAGGTGTTGAGGGGATCCGTTTTGGTGGCCTTAGGATCGCATCTCTGCTTTTTACGGATGATGTGGTCCTGTTGGCTTCATTGGAACGTGATCTGGGGCTCTCGCTGGAGCGGTTCGCGGCCGAGTGTGAAGTGGCCGGGATGAGGCTCAGTGCCTCCAAGTCCGAGGCCATGGTCTTGAGCCGGAAAAGGGTAAGTCAAAAAGCAAAGCTCTCGATTTACCGGACGATCTACGTTCCCACCCTCATCTATGGTCATGAGCTTTGGGTCATGACCGAAAGAAAAAGATCATGGATACAAGCGGCCAAAATGGGTTTCCTTCGCAGGGTGGCTGGGATCTCCCTTAGAGATAGGGTGAGAAGCTTGGTCATCCGGGAGGGACCCAGAGTAGAGCCGCTGCTCCTCCATGTCGAGAGGAGCCAGTTGAGGTGGCTCGGGCATCTGGTCAGGATGTCTCCTGGACGTCTTCCCGGTGAGGTGTTCCGGGGACGTCGACGATGTCCCGGTGGGACACTCCCTTCAGCGTGTCTGGGGAAGACCCAGGACACGCTGGAGGGACTATGTCTCTCGGCTGGCCTGGGAACACCTTGGGGTTCCCCGAAGGAGCTGGAAGAAGTGGCTGGGGAGAGGGAGGTCTGGGCCTCCTCTCTGAAGCTGCTCCCCCCACGACCCGACCCCGGATAAGCGGCAGAAAATGGATAGATGGATGGATGGATGGATGGATGGACAATACAAAACAAACAAAAAAAATCACTGATATACTAAAGTAACAGCAGAATACACTGGTTCATTAAAATGTACAAAATCTTAAATAAGACTGTTGTTTTTTGGATCAAGTAGGAGAAGTTTTATGGTATCACCTTAAAATGTAGAAATCTTTATAGCATATCCACAGAAGTCAACTCAATGAAAAGAAATGCTTCCTATGACAAATGGCATGTCACAGCAAGCATGAGGAAATTTACACCTGGTCTTGGCAGAACAAATTCTTCAATGGTGTCAAAATCAAAGTGGGCTCTTCAACCCACAACGGGGAAATTTGAGTGAAGTTTTGAATGTGACTGAAACTTCTGTTGGATCATTGAACTGTATCTGTTTGGGGGGAACAGTGTGACATGAGGACCCGGGCCTTCAATGCTGCTGGGCTGTAAGAATTTGGCCACACAGGCCTCATGCTGAGATTCAAGCTCATCACACCCACATCACCCTGGCAGCAGTTCAGGCTGCTTGTTGGAGTGCTTCTGTTGGCATGCCTATTATACTCATGTCATACTGCAACAACCAATTAATACTGCCTGGTATAGGTCTGCAGTGCATTTTCACTGCACACTGAGAAGGGGCTTGGCTGTGCTGGTTGCTGGGAGACTGACTCTTATAGATCTCAGGAAGTTATGTGACAGAGAAAGCTTCAAAATATTCTTAATTAGATGCAAAAATTATACAATTATACCTATACACTGTCTACTTATGTTTTCACAAATGTTTAAATGTTGTGGAGGTTGATTATTCAAAAGAGACCTGTATAATGCATTTTGATCAGCAAGACAAAAGCAAAAAGAAAATAGAGGAAATAGTACAGTACTGTACATGGATGCACAAAAGCGTTTGTAGCTTGTTTACAGAAATGAGAAACTGATGAGCACCAGCAACACGGTGATTTAAAGACTGAACAAGAAGTTTTGAGAATTTGAATTCTGTGCTGAGAAATGAATTTAAGTAACTATTAAAGGTTTTATCTGAAAACTCAAATTAATCTTTTGCTAAAAATTGTTGTTTGATTTTTCTTTCTTTAAAACCTCTATTGGTCTTTTTTTCTGTTTTCTTCCCTTCTTTGCTGTTTTTCTCTTGTCTTTTGTTTCCACTTTATTATTGTTGTCTGGAAAGAGTGACAGGAGGAGAAAAATGGAGTCTCCTACTCCTCGCTCATTTTATTCCTCCGACTTGATGCTTTTATTGACTCAGCGTCAGCAGCGTGCCTCCTCACTGCGCAGCCATTAAATCCTACACACTCCATGCTTCATCCTTGTCACACGTTCTGTGAAGTTTGCGTCTGTGTGTGGCTTTGATTGATCTTTATTTTATATGGCTGCTTTCAGACAGCCTGTTTTTTTACCCTTTGTGCTGTGCTGAGCAGTTTACCATCCCACAAACAGCCCGGAATGAAAAGCTTTGTTTGGAAAAGTGATGTATCGCCATTAGAGGGGAGGTGGAATTTATAACCTTCACTCAGGCATATAAGCGGTGAAAACACAGGAAATCAACCCAAAGCCATCAAACATCCAATTAAGTGAATTTCAGAAACAATCTGAACAGAACCGTTATTGCAACAAGGTAAGATGAGGATGTCACTTTCAGTTGCTGATGAACTTCTACCTGGTTCTTGTTGAGAATAAATAATTCTGTGTTTTCCTTCTATCTCTTTTAGCTAGTTGCTAAGCTAAAGGAAATGACGTGAGGAAAGGCAAATGAAATCTAGGGTCAAAGGATATGAAACACTAGGGAATGCCCTCTTTAGGGCGTAGCAGAGGCTAACAAAGGAAGTTACCAAGTGTTGATTGTTGCCATTTTGTCCTGCTATCTCCTAAAGGTGGCATGAGAAATGGACCAGCTGTTGTTTGGTATTAATAAATGGAATTCATGAATTCAACCCACTGACTCTTTTTCAACTTCATAAGATAAGATAAGATAATTTCATTAGTCTCCCATAGGAGAAATGTATCTTGGAAGAAGGGGCAAAACTGCAATACAACAATAAAAGCCCATCCAAAAGGACAGTAACCATGAATAAATACATAAAAACAAAAGAAACAAACAAACAAACATAAAAGCACAAATGCCAGATCGGGAGTACATCCCCAATACATCCTCTACATACTATTCTTGGTCATTGTCTGGACCTCCTGTTACTCTGTCCAGGCCCCGCTAGTCTGCCATTTATCAGGTTAATTGAGAGTGGTACAAATGCATGTTTCCAGGGTTTCCCCCAGTGTATTATAGGCATGGCGGGCTGCCATAGCTACCCCTGCCGCCAGGCTTAGCGTTTCAGCTGTTTGGGATTCCCCTCGGTAATTTCCCCTCAGAAAGCAGGCTGTTGATCCGCGCTTTCTGATTGGCTCGTGTTAAGCCCCCCCCCCCCCCCCCCTCGAGGTGTGACAGTGTCAAAGTAGCATCACTGGTACTACCTCTATGTCCCTAGCGTAAGCAAATTGGAAGGGATCCAGAGATGGCTGCACTTCCACTTGTAATAGCTCCAATATGTACGGTGGCCGTGAGGTGCAAAGCAATTACAAATTACAAAATCACTACAACATTAACGCAAAGCAACTACAAATTACAAAATCACTACAACATTAACGCAAAGCAATTACAAATTACAAAATCACTACAACATTAACGCAAAGCAATTACAAATTACAAAATCACTACAACATTAACGCAAAGCAACTACAAATTACAAAATCACTACAACATTAACGAAAACACTACAACATTAACGAATCACTACAACATTAACGAAAACACTACAACATTAACGAAAACACAACGACATTTACAAAACGGAAAAGGTAGGTCCCAGTGGAGACCTAAGAAATCGCTGATTGGACTACAGCTCGTTAGAAAACGGAAAAGGTAGGTCCCAGTGGGGACCTAAGAAATCGCTGATTGGACTACAGCTCGGTTTACTTTTGAACCGGAAGTTATTCTGGCTTTACGTGTTTTTTTAAAACATGAATGTACTTGGTGATCCACACATAGACATAATATAATGATAGACGCCTCATGCTCCGCTCTCCCCTATTGTCGCTGACGAGATTTAGGGCGGCCATCTTGAAGCGGTAGACCACTCCACTTAGCCTTATGTGTTTAGTGGGCAAAATGACATATCAGCGCATTTAATCGATCATAACACACTTTTTTGTCACTGGAAACTATATTCAGACATCTATCAAAGCTACATTTATAAATAATTGTATTATTTAACTATGTTTTTAATACATAGTTCAGCATTTTTAAATATGATTAGTAGCTATAACAATAGAATAGGAATGGAATATTCTGATATCGATGTATGATGAGCATATTACAAAGCACACAGCCGTGAATAATTTATGGTGAATGGCTGTGTGTATAATTTATTATAATAATACATAGTTATACAACTATACAATCACAAATAAATAATGATTAATACTGAATAATATATATTGGATGCATGTTAATATGTATGCATGTATGTATATATATATATATATATATATATATATATATATATATATATATATATATATATATACATACATGCATACATAATATATATATATATATAGCCTATATAAAAAAAATCTTAGATTGTAAACAAAGATCAAGACAAATATTTCACTCCACAACTGTCAGTTAACATCTAATTTGTTTTATAGAATTACACTTACATACAAATTAATTTGCACAAATTTCATTAAAAAATATATGTACAGTATATATACATACATATAAACATGCATCCAATATATATTATTCAGTATTAATCATTATTTATTTGTCCCATTATTAATTAATCATTATTTATTTGTGTTTGTATAGTTACATAAATATGTATTATGTTGTGACCATTTGTCCAAAAAACTTAAATTCAAAAATTAAAAAACTCAAAACTCAAAGGTGATCAAAACAAAAGGTGAATCAAACTCAAATAGTCACCTGATGCACATGGACTCTTGTTTATGCACCAAAAAGAAATCAAAAGTCAAAATATGGTTCTTTGATTTTATTTGCAGATCAGGCAAAAGGTTACAGGCTTCTGCTCCACTCCTGTACCTGTTCACTGACTGACAAAATGAAAACCGATGTGACTGATTAGCTGGTAAAAAACCTTGTGACCACCACATGCATAATAAGCTACTTAAGACCCACCTACTTATACCGTGAAATACCCACATTCCAATCTGAAATTAATTAACTAATTAAGTGAATTACTAAACAAAAAACTTATTCTAAACAAAAATTAAAATAAAAATTCTAATGATAAATCAATTAGAAAAACAAACAAATGCTAAGAATAAACTAAACAATTTAAATTCTAAGATTTAACAAAACAATGGGAAGAATAGCTCCTACAGGTATATATATGTCTATCTTTGTTGTGAAATGTTGTTTGTGGAGCCTGACATCAATAATCCATCGATCTGAACAACAATATCCCTGTTGTTTTGATTGGCAAAGTAGGAGGGACTACCGCTCTAAGATGGCCGCCGTATTTCCTGCGCCGGAGCAGCCAATGCGGGGTCTACTCTTATATTATGTCTATGCTCACTCAAACTGAGCGTGCCAGAATAACTTCCGGTAAACCAAAAGTAAACCGAGCTGTAGTCCAATCAGCGATTTCTTAGGTCCCCACTGGGACCTACCTTTTCCGTTTTCTAACGAGCTGTAGTCCAATCAGCGATTTCTCAGTTCTCCACTGAGACCTACCTTTTCCGTTTTGTAAATGTTGTTGTGTTTTCATTAATGTTGTAGTGTTTCGTTAATGTTGTAGTGTTTCCGTTAATGTTGTAGTGTTTTCGTTAATGTTGTAGTGTTTTCGTTAATGATGTAGTGATTCGTTAATGTTGTAGTGTTTTCGTTAAAGTTGTAGTTTTTTCGTTAATGTTGTAGTGTTTTCGTTAATGTTGTAGTGATTTTGTAATTTGTAATTGCTTTGCACCTCACGGCCACTGTAAATATGAGTTTCTCAAATGATTTAATTACAATAGACGTGAACGCTACTGGTCATCAGTTTAAGGACATGCAATTTTTGGAACTGGAATGACAATTGTTTTCTTCTAAATATCTGGTAACAAATGACTGTCTATAGAGATCTGAAAATTGGAGAAAGTTCCTCTGCAAAGTTCTTGAAAAGGAAAGCAGACATATTGTCTGGGCCAGTTGCTTTTTGTGTGTTTAAACCCTTAAAGACCCTAAGTACCAGGGGCACCGCCAGGAATCTTGGGCCCCCTGACAAAAAATGTGTTTGACCACCCCCCCGCAGCTGCTGTTACAGTTTTTGAGTCTATTTGACCCATAAAAAGTGTCACAATTTTAAAGGCTTGCATCTGCCTTGCTTTCTTTGGTTCAATATTGATAATTAGCACAACTTACTGCTCATGAAGTTAACATCCCCCGGTTCAGATCCAGTATGCAAGTAAGTTGCTTAAATTTTTTCTATTAGGTTTACATTACTGAAATTTCTCTCCCCAAGAGCAACAGTCAAAAGCAACATGCAACTACATAAAGCAATCCAGACTTCTCAAAAATGCTATGTAGTTGCATTTTATTCAAGCTGCAGTACATAACCTTAATAAAAAATATGTTTTCTGCATAATTGTTAAAGTTGTCACCATGTCGTGACAGTTTGTTATGAGACAGATAATCTGTGAAAACAATCAATGTCCTCCATCTCCTTCCTGAATTACTATTACTGGTTAAAGTAATGCAACGTTCTGACCAAAACAACCAATCAGAACTAGTAGGACGTTCTTATCGCTGTCAATTAACCTCATTCACTTACTATTAAATGTGCTAATGGGGGAGAAAAAACTAATTGTTACAAGAAACCGTTTATCTGCCGTCACTGGTTGCTATGCTAACTAAACTAAGCACTCCCAGTTTGAATCTGCACAGCTCTGTACTAGCTGCAACATAGCACAAATCGAAGGGGAGGAAGGACGAGCAGCACCACATAAGATTGTGATTGACACACACTAAACTCTCCTGCCACTGACTGGTTTTTTCTAGCACATATCATACTGTCACAACATAATGACAGTTTTAAAAATATATGTGAAAAAGATATTTATTTAAAAGTGACATACTGCAACTTTAATTTCACTCAGGAGAGGAGAGGATTGGGTCAGGAGGGACATTGATTAGATATACTATTGACTGACTCATCCGTTAAGTGGAAAAGGTACAAGTTAAAAATATGAATATATTGATAATTTCTTTCCTTAATGCATTAAATATTAGTGAAAAGGAGGCAAACAATAGTTTGTAGCTTAGCTAATTATGCTAAATGGTTGATAATCTCATCTCTCTTGGAAAAAAACTGGGTTATAAATTAACACTCTTGCCTTTTTTTCTCTCTCTTTTTTTATTTGAAAACTTGATTTTATAACTTTTCTAAGCAACATAGTAACTCACACAGTTGTTCGTGTCTTCACAGCACTGCCTGTTGCTAACAGCGTCACTTTGAAGCGCTCCAAGCAGGAACGAACCATTTATCTTAGTGTTTGACAGAAATTCACAATTTTTGGGTTTGTGTCATTCCTATCACCAGAATTTGAAGAAAAGAAATAGTATTTTATTGGTTCTGAACTCCTGTAGTTTTACACCTGCTTTCTTCTGCAGTGAAAATTCACTTATACAGACAATCTGAACCTGAAAGCAACTAAAAATTCCATAAGATGTCAGAAAGTGCAATCATTGTTCCTCTTAGCGTAAATGTTTTCAGACTGCTGCAGTAAAGAGGTTTTCACAGCTTCATAAAAACATTTCAAAATGTATTTAATTGCAAATAAATGTTTAAATGAACAAATGAAATGAACAAACATTGTCATAAAATATAATATCAAGCATCTAAGTTAAACTTTGAAAAGAGTATTTCCTGAGAGTCACCCACCTGGTTCCTGTTTCAGCTGTTTTCCCAGCACGGGGAAACAAGTGAAACCATTCTGCAGCCATATGGGAACACGGCTTTCAACATTTTACTCTGTTGTTAAGTTGCTTGAGTTCAATAAGTAAATCAATCTGATTTCTTGGCCCATTAAGCCAATGTATATATGGGGGAAACACTTTAATCAACATAGAATGGTTTGTTGTTGTTCTTGTAGTGGAAGTGAAGTGAAAATATCTGAGGGTTCTGGGTGCTTCACTGTAATGTGCCTCTTGTTTAAAGCAGCTGCTGTTTGGGCAGGGATTGCTCCTCTGTCTGACTATCACTTCGTCTCTTTGTTGGCTTCTTTCTCACAGCGAGACAAAGGGGCCATATCTTTATCTATCCCCTCAGATAAACTGTTTTATCTCACCTCCTAAAATATAGAAAGGCCCACTGCTCTGCCAATGTCTTGCTCACTCTGCTTTGTTCCTCATCAGTTCTTTCATACATGTTTTAATTTCTTTTTTACTAAGAGATTAAAACATTTGAAAAGTTTATGTCATCAGCATCTGTCCATTTCCCCCCTTCCTCCCATGTCTATCTCTTAGCTTTTGCATTTGACTGAAAATGTGTCATGCACAAGTAGCCTGCTGGAGCTGCTCCATATGCTGGTGGCTTGTGATCAGATAGTTGGAAACAGTCGGCTAAGCCGAGTGAAAAATAAATCACAGTGTTCAAAGCCGAGAAGCAGACATAGAAATCAATCATAAACAGTTGTTGGAGCAGCACAGCTGCAGCAGGAGATGAGGTGTGAAAGTGTGTGTGCACTAGTTTGTGTGTGAGCACGATCTCAGTCAGCCTGCGATCCAGCATCTGTTTGTTAAGCATTTTGCTCTGTGATGGGAATGTGTGGTAAAGTGGTTAGCAGCTGAAAGGTGAGCTCCAAGGTTCCCAACATGCTTGTAAAAAAGGCTACTCCAGTAAGATGTGCGTGTGTGTGTGTGTGTGTGTGTGTGTGTGTCTGTGTGTGTGTGTGTGTGTGAGAGAAGCATTTACAGAACTCAGAACAAGCTGAACCCAAACTTTTATTTGCTAACTGAAAAGTGACTCATCATCACACCTTTGCCTGAGAAAATGTTTCTATGTAGCCACAGTGAAAAGTAATCACACCCTGACTTACTGAAAATATCATCTGGAAGTAGAATTATGAAATATGTCATTCTTCACAGTGTAAGCAGAAAATTAACAAATGACATTGAACCTACAGTATTCATGGGGATTAGACGTTAAGGTTAGAGCTGTGTTGTGAATTGAGCTTATGTTGAGGGTTTGTGCGTGTGCATGTGTGTGTCCCTTGAGGGAGAGGATGGGGGGCCACACTGTAATGCATATCTCACCCAGTGGGGGGCAATGTGTGACCAGGATGTCTGTGTTGTCTGGAATCTGGTTCCATTTGTCGAGAAGAGCCTGACCTCGCGGCAAGTTGAAGCCCCAGCCATAGTACCATGGTTGCCTGCACGCACACACACACACACACACACGCACACACACACACGCGCACACAGAGTAAGTGGAAATAATTCATTCAGTTTCATATAGAGACGGTAACAGACTGGTCTCGGTCAAAGGCTGCAGGACGTTGACATTTATATTTATGACCCATAATATCATCATTAAAACATGGTTCAGAGCAAACACAAAATTATCAAGAATCCAAGACTAAACACAGCATATCGACACACTTATTTGACTACAACACATGAAATATCTCCAACTATCATACAGCCATTTGAAGCACAAACACAGCATCAAAATCAGGATCTGAGCCAAATTTAATATACAGTTTTAAGACCTTAAACTGAAATACAATAAAGAGGAAACCACTCAGACAAAAACAGCTCACATGAAAGAAGTGCATTAGAGAAATGGCAGACAGCTGGTGTAAAGCAGTAGGCCTGTGTGTGTGTGTGTCTGTGAGCTGAACTCCCCTCAGTCACTTAGTGATTTTCAGATTTTATCAAGGCTGACTGGTAACACTGACCAGCGTCTTCCAGGACAGTTCTGACATGGGGGACGTTTCCTCTCAGTGTCCAGGCATGTAGTCTGACCTTGACTTTAAAAACATGCATGTGGTCATATGAAGAGCACGCTTTATACATTAAGTAGTTTGCAGCCATGTGGCAAAAAGATAAATGAAACATTTCTTTGATCCTGAACAGTGATGGAATGGACCATGACAGGAAGAAGAGGAGAGAAAAAGGGATAAGTGAGGAAATAACAGAGGAGGAAGAAATCCTTGATGGCTCAGCGTGCCGTTCCTTTACTGCAGGAGCTCATGCCTCGGCCGTGAGTGACGGAGAAGAAATTAACATGTCACTTACAATCTGTACTCCGATCCATCTTCAGCCACAACACACAGCGCACGTGTGTGTACAACGGCAGGCGACAGCGTCTGTCACTGCCGGCGTTCAACCGGCTTTTAATAAATTGCTGAGCTCAGTCACTTGAAACGCCAACTTTATCGCCGGAGCTGCTGCAGTGGCATCTGTGTCTAATGGAACATCAGATGAGGATTTTTTAGAATAATATCCGATGTGTGTTGTGTGTGTGTCTGCGTGGAGGGGTGTGTGTAGGGGCTCAAGAAACTTAGAGAAAAAAGCAAGTTGGGCTGGTAAAATAATATCTCCATCCATTTAGAGCAGCTGAATGATAATGTGGAGGTCACAGGTGCAGAGGACTGGCATGTCCAGGCAAAGGACGATGATGGTTCTGCTGCAGCTCTTAATTACATTTTTATCTCTGTGTAAGGATCCAGGACTAAACAGTTCTGTCAAATGATCTGAAGTGGCCCGAGAACACACTTTCAATAATTTACACAATGAATAGTAAAACATTTAGACTGGGCTCCGCATATTAATAGGCAACAGAAATGCAAAATTTATGTCCATCTTAACATGGACATCTAAATTAAACTGGAATGAGCTCAGCAGTGTAACTGATGCTCCTTAGTTCCAGAGTAAAGGAACAAATGAAGTAACAGCAGAAGAAGAAAAAGGCATGAGTTGCATAAAGTAATTCATCTGAGCAAATCATGAATGAACCATGATAAAATGTTTCCATGAATGGATTCGGAAATGTTGGAAGACAGACGAGTGTTGGCGACAGCACAAGGTTAGCAAATGTACACACAGCCAAAAAAAAGGTTTGGATGCCATTTTTATTTAGAATAAAATAATAATCATCTTGCCCATAAAATTTTAAAAGTATTATTTGATTAACAGAACAAAAGCAAAATATATTTACAAAAATAATTTAAACCACAAAGAACAAAATGGACGTAGTAACTTCAATAAAAGCAAAGCTTGTTTGGAGCAGCTGATCTGAGATAACTTAATAACATCGAGAAACATCTGCTGCTGTCCATTAGTCCTTAAAAGCAATTCCAAATCAATTCACTTTTCTTCACAGAGATTTTTGACAGGTGGTTTTTACCATTTTGAGAAAAGGACATCACAGCAAGATCATACTGTGGTCAGAGTGTGTCATTCCCAAATTAACTCCCAGAAAAGAAAAACAAATCAGAGTTCCGTCTGAGTTAACATGTTAAATATTAAGTCTCATGTGGGAACTATTAGAAATAGAGTGAGCAAGTGTGGCATGGTTGGAACTGTTGGAGGGTTGGGTCTGAAGTCTCTGAGAAGAAGATCTTACACACCACATGGGGTCAGGTAACACATTCACAGTGCAGAAATAAACATGCTTTCACATGTTTAACATGTTTATGAAACCCATTTCCTATTCACCTTCATATGCCAGTCATTCTTATGACAGGACTTTAATTGGATGCAGTCCAAGAATCAGCCTCAGAGCTGATAGGCCAGAGCTGTGTGTGTAATAGTAGATGGGACTGGTTGTCCCACCAACCTGCTCTGTCTTGTATCAAGTGATAGAAGACATACAATACCAACTGGGATAGAAGATTCTATCACAATCTTATATCCGTGATTGGGATGGAAGAGTGTATGGATGGAGCTAAATAATTGATAGCAGGTGTCAAACGAAGAAAAGCTTGTGGCCATTTTGGCTCAGTGGTGTTAAGATTGTTCTTCTTCATGATGATGTTCCAAAAAGAAGTTCCAGTATTTCTGGCCTCCTGTGGGACAGAATAAAAGGAGTAAAAACAACCACTAACAGTTTTGGCAGCCATTTTGTCAGCTAACAATGAAACTATTCAGTTAAAATATCTGCAGCATAATTTTGGTTTTGCATAGTCAATCATGATGTGATTCTCTTGTGGACATCAGAAAAGTTTTTTTTTTTTGCAGTATAATGGTTGATTAATATTTGTCATAGTTTTCAGGAAATGTGTTTACAAACTGTATGCATATGCACCCAGATTATCTTTGACAGGAAATCAGCCGTACTTCCATGTTTGATGTGAAAAGCAGAAAATAACTGAATGTAATTCATGGATAATAACCATGCTCAAGCATTATGATGTTTTTATCAGGTAAGGGATTACACTGGTGCAGGGATGTGTGTTAACTCAGAGGAGGGGAAGTGTGGAGCATGCTAAGGATTATGGTAATGTACCAAGCTGCTGCTGTGGGCTTCACAAAAAAGAGAAAACAGATGTTTATGCTGGAGGACACAATCCCCAAGCATCTCCTTAGGCTGCCCGCTGGGACAGAGACGCAGCTCAAACCTTTGCTTTTACCTCACTTCTTCACAAACAAGCTTTGCCTTTCAAAACAAGACAAGAAGCCAAACATAACACTTTCTCTTTAGCTCACTCTATTTAAACACAGAGGACAGCGGGGCTTTTAGCTTTCATATTTGAACCTAACTGGGTTTGTGTGTCTCACTATCGCAGATCCACTGATATCAATGCACTAAGTCCATGAATCATTGAATACCTCTGCTGAGGGCTGCAAGGCCTTCAGCTCCTCTCCCTCATTCTCTCTCTCGTCTTCATTCTCTCATCCTATTTGCCTGTGTCTCTTCTTGACGTATTACCCAGGCTCTCACTCCCTCCTCATTTACTCCCCTGACTCACCTCATTAGCAAGGAAACGACCTGCTAGCACGGCCGTGGCCAATGGAGAGCCGCCCTTTTTAAGCATAGTGGTCCAGATGGGAAGAGAAAAGAGTTTCCAGGTATAGAAGAGAGGCTGAGCTGCTGAGATCCTACTTTAGTTGCGCCTTTTACAAGAAATGCATGCTAGCTATTTTTAAGAATTTATTGTTGCTGTAGATACGATTAACATCTTTCTGCAAAGCCCACAGCATTTACCTATATTCATTAGGGTTGTTGCAATCCTTGATGTCCGATGCCTGTTGTTGATATTGTTGTAATGATTTTGTCAGTACAATATAGTTTGTTCTGTTGAACACATCAAAAAGCATTGACTCTTGGAATAATCAGGACCTTTTCCACCATTAACTTAAGATTATTTTATGAAAAGATAGAAGCTGAAATTAAAATGAATTCAAATTTAACTTGTTAAAATTTCTTAATGTACTGCTTCAAAGTAGGAAGACTTGGTTTTTGCAATCTGCAACATTTGAAAGGAGGGATCAATTTAATCAGTCATGGAAAAAAAAAAATAAAAGCACAATTGTGAACATCTTTTTGATTCCTAAACTGTCATCATGTAAAACTGTGTTTATGAAATACTGAAATCTATTCATGGTTGACCAAAGTAAACCAGTTATCCTAAATCAATGTTCCATTTATTGAATTTATGTTGCTTTCTTATGAACTGCATTACTGATACATGTTGTATCAATAAACATGCAATAAAATGTGGAGATTGGAATAGAGTGAAAAATGGACAAATTTAGTCCAGCTTAAGTTTAACACAGATCCATGTTAATCGTTTCATGCACTGACACACTGGAAACACTCAGCCATAATCACCTCTGCTAGATTTAATTAACTACTCACAGCTTAATGACCCCAATAGCCTGGAAGGGGTAGTAGAGGAGTAAAACACTCTGTACATGAATACACCTACATACACACATGCATGCAATCAAGTCTGCTTTCCTCCATGGTTAGAATCATGCACACACAGCAAGGTGTATCTGCTCATGCATTTGTTCATGTAGTGTTTTCTCTACAACTCCAGGTGTCAAACATTCCCGTCTTCATAACCACACAGATACGAGTTCTGCTTATTAGAATAACATCACAAGGCAAATGCTTGAAATAAAGTGAGGGCAGAAAAGCCTGGTGTTTTCCTGCTGGCTACCTGAAGATGACCTCTCCTCTGCTCCTCCCACAGATGAGGGAAAAAGTTCAGCTTTCTTTGAGACAATTATTAAAACAAGAAAACATGAAACTGTGTGGTGTCTGACTTAAACACTGCAGGTCCGATATAATATTGATCCTTAAACAAAAACAAATGTGAGATTTGGTTTGATGCAGTAAGATTGTTTGTCCTAAAGCTAATTTCATACCTGCATTTCCAAAGGCTGACAGAAACAGCTTCCTGATATTCTTCAATATTAAAGTTCAGAATAGCAGAGATAATTGTTCACCTCCATTTATTTCCCATTCATTAGTTCACCCAGCTTCTTCCAAATGATGCTTTACTTTAACCAGTGGTGGAGAAAGTACTCAAAAAATGTACTTACGTAAAAGTACTAATACACAGTCAAAAATGTACTCAAGTAAAAGTCAAAGTACCACATTAACATTTTACTTAAATAAAAGTAAAAAAAGTATTGGCTTTTAAAAATACTTAAGTATTAAAAGTAAAAGTACTTGCTGAATACATAACATAATCTCTAATATCATTAAGTGTGTTGTTCATATTTAATTTGAATACATCAGAAATGTGCCATTTTAATGAATACTACCACCGATTAAACATGTTCTTATTGTGTTTACTCTCTGTAACATAGTTTAGACTTAGATATGTGATTCTATGAATCATAATTTCAGGGATGGAAACATCTTGTCTCCTGCCCTAACATAGCATGAACATCATTAGTGACATTTATTTAGAAATAAATCCAACTGAAAGGGGAAGGAAAGAGGTGTGGGGGGGAGGACATGCAACCAAGGAGCCATGTAGCAGAGTTGTAGTCAAGACCACTGAACCTGAAACCAAGACCAGAGCCCTGCGCTACATGACACAATACAATTAAGTTTACCTATCAAAATTGATTCACAGATTGATCTGAAAGATCCACATTCCCATAGAAACACCTAGATATAAATACTCAGAGCTGAAATAAATTTAACCGGTATCAATTAAAACTCATTTCATTCTGTTTTGCTTTCATCTCTGTGCTACAATCCACAGAGGTCTCCTGCTATCCCTAGAAAAATAACGCCCTGGGCGGTTGCCCATATTGCCCATGTCAGAAACCACACTGAAACATTTCAATTTACGATAAATAACGTTCAACTATGAACACTGTCCAACAGCGCAATGAGTAACCAAGCAGGAGCATCGTTACTGTTCTCACCCTCCATCCCACTGCGATGTTTGCCACCATGACAGGACACAAAATCAATCAATGAGCTGCTCTGTGTTCATATGTTCAACTTTTACTTATTCTGCGATAAATGTGTGTATGTGTATATAGATATATATATAGCTACTGTAGTGAACACAAGAACAAAGAATGGCTCTCAGTGAGGCTTCAGTCCTTAGGACTTAGTAAAGCTCCGTCCAGAAGAATCGGATAGTTCCTGAATGTTAAATCACTATATTGCACTTTGGTCACAGCGTTGTCCCATATATGTCACACCTCAGTCAACACACAATAATTCAGAGCATGAGTGACAACTTTTTTTCATCATGGATGCAACATATGTCTCTCTGTACAGCTAGCTTAGCTTAGCTAGCATCAACTCCACAGATCTTACCTTTCTTTAATCTTTCCTTCCAAGTGAAGCTAAAAGTTGTACTAAGTCCCAACTGTCTGTGAAACGAAGCGCTGCTGATTTTGCATGTCGCCATATCTTATGATTTATGCAGCTATTATCGATTAGACAGACATCTTCTCCCGCTCAGAGGAAACCACTGCGCATGTCTGGAGCTCCGCGTGTGAGTAAAGGTGGAGGCGATGGGTGACAACAGACACGTAAGTCACGTTATTGATAGGATTTTACGGAGCCACCTTAAATCCCTGAACATCACATTTAAACGGACAAAAAGCTCAACGCGACTTGGATGTAACGAGTAACGCGACACTTTGGTAGAAATGTAGTGAAGTAGAAAGTACAGATTCTTACTGTAAAATGTAGTTGAGTAAAAGTAGAAAGTATCCATTATTAAATCTACTTAAGTAAAGTACAGATACACGAAAATTGTACTTAAGTACTTAAGTTACTTCCCACCACTGACATTAACTCATCGTTTTGGAGACAAAAAAAGCATTTTCTAAAAGGTCAAATGTTTCTGAATCTAAAGTAATTTCATGAATTAAACAAATATTTAAAAAAAAACCTTGTGAAGCCAATCATGTGAGTGCACCTCAGATATACTGTATATTACACTTTAATCTTCTTTACAGAGTTAGGTTAGAATTAGAGCAATTGAGTTCTGTCTATACGTGTGAAATATCAGTAAGAATATTATGCAGTGATGCAATAAAAAACAAGCAAATATATATAAACTAGGATGTAAATGTAAATAATACAAGCAAATTTCGGTGGCTTTGTTTTATTTCCAAAATTGTAACAAAATGTATAGCATTCAGTTTTTTGTCTTTCGTGTGTGTGTGTGTGTGTTTGTGTGTGTGTGTGTGTGACTTCTGTGTGAGATGTCCCATTAGTGGAACTATTACCCACATCAATGTCAAAGTCTATGTTTCAGTATGAACCATAGAGCAAACATCTAGACCAGAGTCCCTGTGGGCCAGCATCATGTGAAGTTAGACTGCGTGACATAAATCCGTCTTGTGTAGGATGACTAGCCTCACTTTTGGCTCCCTCGACATCAGATTTGACTGGTGAACAAAAGGGAAAGAGGAAAAAAATGGAAAATATGATTTTCAGAGAAGTAGGCAGAGCAACAAGGGACTCAACTATTCATGTGTCTCTAATCCAGCATCTCATTCCTCCCTCCCTTGTCCGGTGGTATTCCAGTTTTCTCTGTCTGACTTCTACATGCCTCTTTGTTTGGCAGAGTTTAATCTCTCTTCTTTTCATTCTTCCCTGGGTTGCTTCCTATTCTTTGTCTGCCTCCCCCCACCCTTGCTGCTTATCCCCCACCCTAACACATCTTCCGTTCTTTGCTGACAGCCGATGCTCTTATTGAAAACAGGAAGCACTGGGGAGACTGGGACCTACCAGGTGTGTGTTTATTTGCAGATAGTAGATCTGAGCCTTATGCTGTAATATTTTAGCATTTCAACAAACAAACTGATTTTCCACCACTACAGTCTGGATTCATCCAGATGGATGGATAATTTCAGTGAAAGGAGGTTGCTGTGATGGATGTAAGGATTTTTGTAGGAGGCAGCTGGCAGTGGCAGCACTCACTGGAGGAATGGATGGGGATAAAACACGTCCTCCTTCCAGCAGAGGAAGATTTGTTTCAGCAAAGGAGTTTCTATATGCTTGCCTCTCCAGCTGGACAAACTTTTCCTGTCATTTTATTTTCATTTTTTTTGATTGAAGCAACCTCCAGATGGTTCAAGGAACACTCTGGTTTCTATTTTGTGTGTTACTGAAACCCAAGCAGTTAATTAGAATGATCCATTGGAACCGTCTTCTACTCACCTACCCTGGAAAATTTTGAGAGATCCACTGGATTCTTCTGATTTGTTTTAGTGAAATCTGTAGAGTGACTGTTTGCAAAGCAAAATACAAAATAAATAATTCAAGATACTATTTTATAATACTTCAATAAAAAGATTAGTTTTTTGAAAATTTAGAAAATCTAATTTCAAGAAATAAAGAAAAACAGAATAAAAAAATTAAGCAAAAAGCGCATGACCAGTCTGAGCAAGAGTCGAATGAAGATACTCCTCTTTCTGTATTTTTACAGATTGTCCTGTAAGATTTATTAATCGGATCTTTGATTTTTTTTATATTTATATTTGAGTTTATTGTACTTATGGTGTTTTTCTGCTCTGGCTCCTGTGATTTTTGTAAGTTTGCCCACCATTTTTTCATGAAACATTTTTTTATTTGCTCTCTGTCGTTCCACGTTCGGCTCCACCATCAAACACACATTATGACACAAACACAAGTATGTTCCCTCACATAAACTGTTGAGACAAGGACTGAACTCAGTTTAACATGTCTGGGAATTTAATTGTGAGGACCTGCAGAGAGTTACAGTACACACATTGTGCTAATGACCAACACGACTTCATTCAGAAAAAGTTGTTTTTGCTAAATATGACAGTTTTGACAGAATTTGAGAGACTGAGGCAGTGTGGCTTCAACAAACTGTTTAAACTGATAAAAATCTTTTAAGAAATAATCTCTGGCCTTTTATGTAGCAGGATTGTGATAAATCATCAGTCAGAGTTGAATCATATTTTTGCTGCATTTCCCATCCCTTTCTGGTCCCAGAGTCTCAGAAAATGCATTTTAGCCATTTTCACACTGACAGATGTCTAGGATTTTGTTTGCTTACGTTATTTAATTTACATTAACAATTAGTCCTGATGATTGTGAACTGTCCATAATGCTTAATCTTCCAAATTTTTGACCCCAAAGCCAAATGATTCTGCTGATTTGGAGCTTTGAAATAAAATCATTTTAGACATTTGATACTTTTCTTTCTTCTTTAAATATCCACTGTGATGGCCAAATACATGGCCACACTCTGAAGTCAGAAGTCGGTAACTCTTTTGCACAATTTATTTTTTCATACAAACACAACACTTTAGTTTCAGTAAAACATTTATTAGTTGATTTGGATGCATTTGTTCTTTTTGTTAGCGCGCATATTTAGAGAACATACAGTATGTATTTCTTAAGACCAACTCTGTTTGTTAAAGCTCACAGGGGACTCCGCCAGACGTTCCCAGCAGACCCTCACTACACGTTTGGACCTGTCAGGTCTGACCGGCTTCCTCCCCCACCACTGGAGCCAACTCACCACCAGGTAGTGGTCAGTGGACAGCTCCACACCTCTCTTCGCCTGAGTGTCCAAGACATACGGCCGCAGATCCCCATGAAACGATGACAAAATTGATCATCGAACTGCGGCCTAGGGTGTCCTGGTGCCAAGTGCACGTATGGACACCCTTATGCCTGAACATGGTGTTTCATGATGGACAATCCGTGACGAGCACAGAAGTCCAACAACAGAACACCACTTGAGTTCAGATCAGGGGGGCCGTTCCTCCCAATCACGCCCCTCGAGGTATCACTGTCATTGCCCACGTGAGCGTTGAAGTCCCCCAGTAGAACAAGGGAGTCTCCAGTACCCCCTCTAAGGACTCCAAGAAGGACTCTATGGACTCCAGATTACCCATCCAAGAAGGGTGGGTAATCTGAACTACTGACAACAGTCAGAACACGTCCCCCCATCCGTAGGTGGAGGGAGGCTACCCTCTCGTCCACCTGTGTAAACCCCAACGTACAGATGTCCAAGATGGGGGGCAACAAGTATCCTCACTCCTGCCCAGCACCTCTCACCTTGGACAACTCCAGAGTGGAAGTACGTCCAGCCCCTCTCAAGGAGACTGGTTCCAGAACCAGAGCCATGCGTCGAGGTGAGGCCGACTATTTCTAGCCGGAACCTCTCAGTCTCACACACTAGCTCTGGTTCCTTCCCCTCCAGAGAGGTGACATTCCACATCCCAAGAGCCAGCTTCTGCAGCCGAGGATGAGACCGCCAGGGTCCCCTCCCTCGGCTGCCGCCCGTAACACATTGCACCCGACCCCTTTGCCCCCTCTGTCAGGTGGTGAGCCCATTGGAAGGGGGACCCACATCTCCTCTTCGGGCTGAGGCTTGCCGGGCTCCGTGGGTAAAAGCCCGTCCACCAGGCGCTCACCATCGTGCCACACCTCCAGGCCTGGCTCCAGAATGGGGCCCCGGTGACCCATGTCCAGGCAAGGGAAACCAAGTCCAAAGTTATTTTTCTTCATAAGGGGTCTTCATTAAATTCATTCATTCAACTTCATTAAAGTTGATTTTTCTGCTAAAAATTGAGAGCATGTAAATCATTAATGGCCAAAGCTTTTCATCATATTAAACAACATGTTCCATCATAGAGTTTCTCTAACTTGGCACCCCACTGTGCTGAGTGGGTAGATTAAGTCAAAAACTTGCGCGCACACACCCTGCATCATCACAGACTATGTTAGCGCTAAGATACACATGTACAGTTTGTCTTTATACACACTGTCCAGGAACAATACATTGACTACTGTAGAATTAGCCTCAACAAGCTCTGCAAATTCCTTTGTGTGGGTGGAAAGAGGGGATAATGACAGAACCATAAGACTGTATGAAGCTTTTCTTTTTAACTTACCACCATCTGTGAAAAGTACAACATACAATAATATTTATATATTTATACAGCACCTTCACAGATAAAAATCACAAAGTGCCTACTACACTGAGCATAATTATTAGGCAGGTGAGTATTTTGACCATATTGTCTTTTTGGGCATATTTTCTACCTCCCAGCTGGATCAGCTTGAATGGATTTGATCGTAGCAGGTGATGTGTGTCTGTAATGAGGAAGAGTCTGGCCTGAGGAGGTAAACACTCAATAGTCAAGAGGGTCCCAAGAAAGGTTATGAGAGAAAATCTATTCCATAATATATTTATAAGTGTTGCTTACAAATATAGTGAGCTGTTTATTTTCATTTATTTTTTTTCATCAGTAGTGATAAATACAGACCTCCAGACCTGTGCTTGTCTTTTCTTTTGCTTGCTAATTATATCTGGGAGGCTGGAATGTCATCTTTGTTACATGGTCAGGGTTGCATGCTCTCACTTTGATGTCAATTCAAAAATGTTGACAAATTGGCTTTTAAATAAGCCAATTTGTCTGCAATCTGCTGATCTTCTTAAGATGTTAAATTATTAGTATTTCCTGTATTCAAAATTAATGATTTTCTTTGATTTTCATGGTAGAGCGTCCACTTTCTCTTAAATCACATTGATCAAACAGTAAAGTTGTATAAATGATTCCATGTATTACTTTACTGATCTGATATTGCTGCATGTCTTCCCCGTGTTTCTCAGCTCTTCTTCATGTCAAGCTTCTGATGAATGAATGCCACCAGACCACAAAATATATGCAGTTATTTTTGAAAGTGTGAATCAGTCTACTCATTACATTCTTAATTTATTGATTTTTTTAAATAATTTAAGTTTACTATTAAACAATTTAAGTTTACTATTAACTGCAACATTACTATGGATTTTGTATTTTTGAAGTTATATTCCTCTTGCAAATAAAAAGCATCTTTTTAATATGAATAAATTCTAAAAATAAATTGTATGTGCAATATTTTCCATTGGCTACCAAAAAACTGTAAATCTAACTTGACAGATCTGCAAGTGGGATGTTTTCACTTGGAAACTAAATCCTTACCCCACCTGTGTCTTGCTTCAATAGACCTCCAGAAAAAAATCTGGCTTCTTAAAAGGATTAGCTGTTGAGTGAAGGCCAGATATTATTTTTAAGTAAAGAGTTAATGACTAATGTAACTGCAATGTTTTATGACTGGTAATATTTTTTAAAGCAGGATGTCTTATTCTTTCTACCTCTGACTGCAAAACCTAACCTTCAGCAAAAAACTACAAATTATAAAACCGAAATGTTGTTTACTTTCCCCATTTAAATTCAGGTGTACCACTGAGTACCAGAAACAAGTTAAAGGTAATTGGAATTAAAAGGTGATATATAATAGAAACGGAAGAGACTGTACAATGACAAAATTTACAACATTGGAAAAATAATCCTGAACTGTTATTAAAAATAGCATACTCAGATCAAAAGTAATGTGCAACAGAGTTGAGCAATATAAAAAAAATTTGCAAGATGTGCACATTTTGTGCACAGAAAACAGCAGCACACTGTTTAGAAGAAATTAGGAGACAGATATCACCGAGGGTGTTTACATAACAGCAGGAGTGTCAACACTAGTTCCAATTTGTGGGGACAAAATGGTCAAGTCTGACAGATGCTGGGAGGAAGGACCTGTGATTACACTGCTTTGTGCACCTAGGATGCAGCAGTCACTGAAGGAGCGCCAAGAATTCAAAACTCATCTAGGGATTTAAAGGTATAGAAAAATCCCAGGTCAATATAATACATGAAAATATACTTTGTTTTGTCACAGCAATGGTGTAAGCAAAGCAAATAAATATGCTAACATGTGCAATAAGAGTTCATTTCTTCAGGTCAGACACCAGTGATTTTCCCTGAATTTGCATTTCAAGACGATGTCTGCTTACACCTGAAGGTGCTGGCCTCCCTGCTGTAACATACACATCTGTCAGAATTATAAAACATGCTGACTTTCACTGTCATCAGCCATTCCTTGCATCTTATGAGCTCTACCACCAGAATGCTGCTTTTATTCTTATTAAAGCCAAGAAATAAACAAACCAGCACAGATTACTAAGAATAACACCCGACACATGATAAATACCTGAAGAAAACAATCTCAAATGTACGACATCAGTAGTTGTCATCCCCTGCTCTGATGCAAGTCACTGTGGTGGAACAAGACAGCAACATGCACAGCCAGAGTAAAATGCTTTGTGATTGTCCCCAGAGCGGAGAGTTCTGAACAGTCCCTCAACCCCGACTCAAGCAGCTCCAGCCCACTCACCACCCACAGACACACACGGACTGCTCAACAACACCCTCCGTCAGCAGCGCTCGACAGCAGCAGGGAGCCGGGATGCGACAAATCAGCCGAGACCCTGACAGTCAACTTCATGCCCAGCGATAATGAGCTCCCAACGGAAACAGCACTACACAGGAGGGACTTACGACATGCAAAAACCTAAATGATGAGCTAATCAGCTGTCAAAGTATTAAAAATAAAATAAAAAAAATAAATAAGAACAACAATTTAAGTTTAAAATCTTTTTGAGGGCTGTGTGGAAGTAAAACAATGGACAGGAGAAGAATGTAAAGACACAGATGGACAAACAGACATGATGAGGAACGGATGATGAGTCTCTGCAGACGAACAGAGCGTCTGCTGGCTGTGCAGGGGATTAGGAGGAGCTGGATCTGAGCACATGCTTTCAGAACTGTGTAAACTTCACTCAGTAAGTGGAGGCTGTAGTGTGTGTATGCATGCTTGTGTGCGTGAGCATATGTGTGTGTGTGTTAGCATTTCTCACACTGTAAGGGCCATTTTTCTAACAAATACTTACATTGTGAGGACCCACTGCTCCCTGTCTCAAAGTCCAGGCCTCCTAAAAACAGTTGCTGTTTTTGGGTTATGGGTCAGGTCTTAGATTAGGTTGTGAATTGAGTGTAGTTTAGGGCAAGGATTGGACAAAGTACCAGGAGACCTGTATAAGAGCCGAAGGAGCTGCTGCAATTCTCACTGACTGTTGTCCTCTACATGTGACGCATATGTGAACCATGACGTCTGACTGGAGGACTAAATCCTTTGCTTCCAATGAAAACATGTCGGTAAAATAAAAAATCCCAAAACCTTGTGGAAAACTGCATTTTAGCATAACTAAACTTTAATGTTTGGGCAATAATTCCAACATGTATGTTTAACACAGAAACACTACACATCACTAACAAGAACCCCAGACTCTCAGCTAAACATGGTGGTGGCATCATTATGATCTGGGTGGACGGATTTATGATCAATTCTACAGAACATTGAGTTTGAGACCAAAACCTTCAAGTATTTGCTATAAAGATCAGTCCAAGTAAACATATAACTTATCCAAAGAACTACTTCACAGAATAAAAATCAAGAGATATCCTCACAATTTGATAGGCTTGCAGAATGTTTGCAAAGTAGAACAGTACAAATATTACCAATTAAAATATAATGAACTGATAGAAGACTCGGGAGCAAGAAAGTTATTAGTTTCAATTTTAAAAATTTTCTGTGAACAAAATTTCATTGTTATTTTTGTTGAATTGCACAGGATATAAAAGAGATAGGGGAAAAATCATAAAGAATTTATCTTGATTTCATATTAATGCCTCAGCAACCTGGGATTCCAACAGTAGTGTGTAGTTATTCCATGCAGACACCATTCATCTTTTTCTGCATATGTCCAGCTAATTTATCTTGCATTTAGTAACACTGTGGTACACACGAATAACAGACATATTATAGAACGACAGAGGAGCTGCAGCAGAAAGGCTTTAGGACTCTAACTCTACTCTAACTGGAGGCAGATCTGCGACAGACTGGCGACCTGTCCAGGGTGACCCCACCTCTCGCATGGAACGTTAGCTGGAGATCGGCACCAGCAATGCTCCTGACCCCACTAAGGGACAAGGGTGTAAAGAAAATGGATGGATGGATGGATGGATGGATGGATGGATGGATGGATGGATGGATGGATGGATGGATGGATGGATGGAAGGATGGATGGATGGATGGATGGATGGATGGATGGATGGAGCAGATCCATAGACCTACGGCTCATGATGCAACATGGAGGTTAGGGGCAATCAGGGAACAGGAAGCAAAGCCAAAGAAAAGGTGTGAAATAACACAAGCAAAGAGTTGATACATAGAGAAAAAGTGGAATGAATGAAGATGAAAATAAAAAAGAGAAAAACAAGAAGCGACTGCTGCTGTCATGCAAGGATAACATTTCACCAAAGTCTAATTTTGTCTGTAAAAGCAGTTGAATTTTTTTCCCTCTCTCACAACCCACTCCCCCCCTTTTCTTCCTTTCACAGTGATAGTTGCCTTGGCAACCATGGCAAATCTTTCTTCTCTCAAACAGATGTCCCATTTAGTTGGAAATTAGAATGTGTAAAAAACCCATGAGACGCAAATTATTTCAAAGTTCTCTGCTTGTAGAGAGGAAACGGAGGGGAGGAAGAGAGGAAGAGAAAGGTAGAGGGGGAAAAACAGACAAAATGTAACTGCCCCTCCTGCCCCCCCCAGGCCTTCTCCTTGCCTAATTCCTCCCCTACTCAGTTGCCTATAATTCTGTGTATGAATCATTGAGATTAGCCAGTTCAGCTAGAGCCAGCGGCTTTTGGAAGGGAAGTGGATAAAATGTTGGGGGTGGAAGGTGAGGTGGGGGAGCTCCATCTCCGTCTTCCGGGACAGGTGGAGACAGGAAGTGTATCCCCGGTGCCAACATGGCAGAAGGAGTGAACTGCTGGCTGAGCGGCCTCCAGGAAGGAGCTGGGGCTTCTCCTCCGGTCTCCACCGGAAACAAACATTTCATTATCAACTTATTTTTGTTCTCCAATGTGTAAATCCTTCTCTATTAAACAGCAAACATACAAACTAAAGTTTTGTTCTGCTATAAAACAGAACCTTTAGAGGAGAAATTTGAGTTTCACAGAAGATATGTAGGTCCACACAAATAATAATAATAATAATAATAATAATAATAATAATAATAATAATAATAATAATAATAATAATAATAATAATAATAATAGACTAATAATAATAGAAGAAGAAGAAGTAGAAGAAGAATGACATACAGTACTAGATAAAATAACATAAGTGCTTCAGTAAGACGAGTGTGATTAGTGCAACCCGTGACACATGTGCTTTAAAAAATGATGAGTGACTAGGATGAACCAGTTATCCACAAAGAGCATGACGTCTTCCTGAAGATTAAGTTCTGATATTCAAACAGCAGGCAGACTATAGTAGAATTCATCACAACTGCCCCAAAAATATTGTCTTTATCTCAAAGCCCCATAATCCGCCACTGTTTTATAAACGTATGAACAACACCTGAAGTTTTTCACATTCATTACATTAGAACCATTTTAAGCACAAATTATGGTTTTATATAGATTATATATCTACAAATTGAAATCTGTAAAGCATGTGTACTCCTAGTTAAATCACATCACCACTTGCCTAGAGAACAAGCAGCATCATGAACACTAAGGACCAGAGCAGACAGGTCAGGGATAACTTTGGAGGGAAAGCTTAAAACATTTTAGGTAACAGCATCCCAGAGCGCTGATCAATCCATCTTCTGAACAAGAAGAGAGGATGGACCGATTGCAGACCCACAACACATAGAACCTCACTAGCAAGGACAGCATTAATCACAGAAGCAGCCAAGAGTTCATAGTTACTTTGGAGGAGCTGCAACACGTACACCTATAGGTGCTAAGAACTGGAAGATAGATGGTCAAATATGTTTTGTGTTGTTAGAACTAAATAAGATGCTCCAGAAAACTGTCCAATATTGGATGCATCATGCTAAAAACCCTAAAGCAAATGAATGAGCTTAAACAGTTAGAAGATAATAAAAAGTTAATTTTCAATGTGACTCTGGAAAACTTAGGTGCTTGTTCGTGAGTACAGACCAAAGTTCAAGCAAATCCGATATACGGTTCTTTAAGGAATTCAGGGAAGATAATTCTTCAGTAGGTTTAATGGTTTTTTTGTTTAGTCAGCAGTTTTTTGGCTGCTATACATCACCAAAATATCAGAGGAATGAATTCAAAAAAACCTTCTTCACATGACATCACAAGGTTTCACCATCACATGATCTCATGACAACTTTTCCTAACAGAAAGAAAAAGAAGTCAGAATAACGGCCAATGTGGCATGCAAAAAGATGCAAAACAGCAGCAATACTTGTAATTTTATAGTCACAATAATTCATAAAGTCTTAGTACAGCCATCCATCTCGATGAAAAGATAAGTCACGTGAAGCTGAACAGAAGACACATAAGGAATACCGTACAGGTTTTAAACTCCTTCAGACCTCTCATCCACTGTAATGGACATGATATTATTATGGGATTAAACCAATAAGAAAATTAAAGAATTTGTTATTTGCATGATGGATCTTACAGATTGCTTTCTTATTAAAAACAATGAAGTTTAGACTCTTAACTTGATACAATGTGTTTCAGGCATCAGACAAGAGGAGCATGTGTATGAAACGAGAGACGATGAGGATTAAGCATCTGTTTTCCATCAAAAATATTAAAGTGGATGTCTGCTTATTTGTTTATCAGTGTGCATGTCTGAATAGAGAATATATAATACAAAATATAGTTTTGACTTTAGTAATGTGTCAAATGCATTGGCATGTTATATTATTTGTAGTAATGTAAACGGATTACACAGTTACCAAACAGTTGAGAAAGCATCAGCTTGCTGGGTATTTTCATGTAATTTCTCATTTTTGATGAACATCCTTGAAGCAGTGTCAGTGTGGCACAAAGCACAACTGGATTTTACATGTGTTATAGAAGAAGTACATTTTTCCTGTGTATTATGGCTTTTTGCATCTGCTGGGCACTCCCTGTTTTTCCAGATTTTTGTGTGGTTCAGACTTTAATTTGATTTACCAGGACAACACCACTCATTGACTCACTGTATAGCTTAAACACCTCTGGATGAGACACTAATTCCTATTTGCATATGGCTTATTTCCTATATCCACGCACTCAAGATTAGATATCTTTTGATGTGTCACACAGTGGATATTTGTTTTATTCCTTCAAGTACGGTTTTTATTGTGTTTTCGCTGCATGTTTTGGTTTTTAGTTCACTGTGGACTCCGAGAACTAACAGCTGATGCCAGTCACCTGTGCGGGGTGGGCGTGGCCGTCGGCAGCTACTTGGAACTGGCAAGACGCTGTGGATTTTAAAAGGCAGCGGACTTCGCGTTGGAAAGAGAGAAAAAGAAGAACCCCGGAAGGTCCGTGACGGAGGACTGCGACCCCGAACGAGCCAGGGGTTGACGGCAGAGGATCCAAGCAGTGGGAACTACGTGTCGGACCGTCAGTGGGCAGAGGGGGAAACTCTGCCCTGGTCAGTAAGTGACGTTTCCACTGATTGTCTGCAGGGATCCTTACGGGGGCGGATAAAGTATCCGCTGTTTAGCGATCGCTCTCCTGGCCAGGTGTTTGTGTCCCAACAGGTCGCCAGTGGAACGACTGTTTAGGTGGAGCAGCTAGAGCTGGAACGACCGCAGGAGGCGGTGGCGCTGAGGCTGCGATAGGCCGGACGGAGCGCGGGACTCGCCGTCCTAACCGGACATTGTGGACATTGACCCTCTTGGACAATTTTAGTTACTCTGTTTAGAACATTTTAATACTTTTATTGTTTTTAAGAGAAAACGGAGCATTTTATTCTGTTGGGGAATAAAATAAAACTAAATAATCGAATTGTCCTCCCTTGGTGCTGTATTACTGTTTCCCTCCTTGTTGTTTGAGAACCCGTGGCTACCAGCTGACGTTAAGCTGGGCCATTACAGATGTACAATCAGTTTAAGAAAGTCTTGGCGTTTGTACTCCATAATTGAAAAAATAAAATAACAAAATTAACAAATCTCAAAATGGCTCATATATGCTTCTTTCTTTGCACAGTAACACTGAATAATTAGGCATTGTACAACATACACAAACTCCTGATGTCCTCTTGTCCACTGGGACGGACACTCGGCTTTAAAAAAATCCTATAATTTCATAATAGAAAAAAAAATTCAAAATACCTTCAAATCCTCTGACTGGAAATACTTAAATTTTACTGAGAGTATTTTTTTTAAGCCGCTATGTACATGATATGTACATAAATTAAAAGGTTGAGATCATGCCGAATTAGATATTGCATGAAAATCTATGGGGAAACGTATAGAAGTTTTCAAGACATTCTACGCTCATTTAGTCGAGATGTCCAGAATGGACATTAAAAAACATATTAAAACATGAGATGGGAAAAATGTCTCTTTTTCTTTTTATCTCTAAGCTTAAGTGGAGTAAAAATCAGCTGAGTAAGAATTTTTTTGGTCCGCTAGAAAAAATTCAGGTCTGAAGAGGTTAAAACAATTTTAACAGTATTTATATTCAAATCCAGCATCAAATTCCCCAAAGTATAGCTGAGCAAGAAACACTTATAATTTGGAGGATTTGAGGATTTGGTAAAAATGAATGATGATTAATTCCTCCTAAGGCTACAGTATTTGTGCAAACTGAAGAAATTATAACTTAACATTATTAAAAAGAAAGATTGAAATAAAAATTCTGAGTTTCATAGAATATGCTGTATAACTGAAGACACTAGGAACTAGAAAGCTATTCAGACCAGGTTGATGACCTGACCAAGGTGTAGGAGATTAAGGATGAAGATGATGGGACCAAGGACTGAGCCCTGAGGAACACCACAGGTGACTTCCTGTTAGCAAGCAGTAGACATAGCAATGTATATTTGGTGTTTGACCCTTTAACATAGGCAGCTGTTGAGGAAATCTTAAGTATTCATGGATTTCAGCCACTCAAGGGGAGTTGTGGCCACTAACCCCAACGAATACCAGGAGTCACAGTGATTGAAGTTTTTAGATCATTATTATTAAATTTATATATGAAAGTGGCTGAAATGAGCTACATCTATTTATCCAAACTCATATTCTGTACTGGATAGATTATTAGTTGTAAATTATCACTGTAATATGAAAACCTTCATAGGACAAAGCTAAGTAATATGCAGTGTAACAAGCTAAAGTAGTAAGTTTTGTCTCACAATAAACAGCACCTTATGATAAGTACAATGACATACATGTACAGACGGGTGCTGCCAGGAATCTTGGGGCCCCTGACAAAAATTAAAATGGAACCCCCGTCACGCAGCTGCTGTTAAAATTTCTTGAGTCTATCTGACCCATCAAAAGCGTCATAATTTTAAAGGCTAGCAACTGCTTTGCTTTCTGTGGTCCAAAACTGATAACTAGTACAATATTTACTGCTCATTTACTCTTGCATGTAAAGACATGCAAGAGTAAAATTCAGTATGCATACAGTCTGCATACAGTATGCAAGTAGGTTGCTTAATTTTATTCTATTAGTTTTAGATTACTGAAATGTCTCTCTCCACGAGCAACAGTCATAGGCAACATGCAAAATATACATGAAGCAATCCAGATTTCTCGAAAAATGCTATGAGTTGCATTTTATTCAAACTGCAGTACATAACTTTAATAAAAATATATGCTTCCTCCATATTTGTTATGGAGAAAACATATGTTGTAGCAGTTTGTATGAGACAGATAATCTTTGAAAACAATCAATCTTCTCCACCTCCTTCTTGAACTACTGTTACTGGCCAATGTAATGCACCGTTCTGACCAAAACAACCAATCAGAACCAGTAGGACACTCTTAGCACTGTCAATCAACCTCACTCACTGCTAAATGTGCTAATGGTGGAGAAACAACTTATTGTTACATGAAAATTGTTTATCTGCTATCACTGGTAGCTATGCTCACTAGACTAAGCATTTAAAACTGGCTAAGTTAACTGCAGAATAGCACAGAGCAAGGTGGAGGAAAGATGAGCCACATGAGATTGTGATTGACAGCACTAAAACTCTCCTGCCACTGACTGGTTGTTTCTAGAGAGCACAGGAAGAAAGCAGAGGAAATAGATTTTTCACAGATTACCTCTCATACCATAATGTCACAACATAATGACAAACAAATATGCGGAAAAAATATATATTTATATGAAAGTTACATACTGCAGCTTTAATTTCACTTGGGGGGGACAAGTCAGGAGGGACGTGGGTTAGAGCTGCTGTTGACTGACTCATATGTTGCTAAGTGGTAAAAGGTTCAGGGACAAGTTAAGTATATGAATATATTGGTAATTTAATTCCTTAATTCATTAAATGCTAGTGAAGTGGAGGTAATCAGTAGTCTGGAGATAAACTAAGTATGCTGAATGATTGATAATCTCATACAGTCTACTCGCTTCTCTTGGAGAAAAACTGAGCTATAAATTGACACTCTTGCCTTTTTCTCTCTCTCTCTCCCTTTCTGTATTTTTTATTTATTTTATTTTATTTTTTGAAAACCTGATTTTATAACTTTTCTTAGCAGCATAGTAACTGCCACAATCGTTTGTGTCTTCCACTGTCTGCTGCTAACAGGGCAAATATCGATGTGTGTTTTTTGGTCTGGGAGTGGGAACATTACATTTTTACTGCTAAAAATAATCTTTGAAATATGATTAATTTTGTAATTGACAGGGACCCATTTTTTTTATTATTTCTATGAACAATAAATAAATAAATTGTGTGTGTGTGTGGGGGGGGCTGTTGGTCAGGGTCCCTAGAATTGTCATCACTTTCCCCCCCTATACTGCGTCCCTGTGTACAGAACACAGGACGGTTTCCAAGGGATCTTGTTTCTTTTAGCTGTGTGGTTCTGAATTACTGCTGATAAGGTGTTCGGTTTAGGGCACAA
Source organism: Poecilia picta (assembly GCA_033032245.1). Taxonomy (NCBI): domain Eukaryota; kingdom Metazoa; phylum Chordata; class Actinopteri; order Cyprinodontiformes; family Poeciliidae; genus Poecilia; species Poecilia picta. The sequence continues at coordinate 18,073,373 of CM065375.1, forward strand.
ACATTATGGTTACTTTGGGTCTGGTTGGTTACACGGTTAATGAACGTCACTCTGTCTTCATGTGTGTGAGACAGAGTGTGTGTCGTGCATGTAGCAGCAGGAAGGGGAGGTGCAAAGGAACATAAGGACAAAATCGTTTTAATTCCTTTCCTTCCCCCATCAACAGTGCCACATGCCTTGGGGAGTGAAGTCATGTGTGAAATAGAGGAAAATGCCCCATAGAGGGCCATAACACAAAAGCACACACAAATGCTGACATGCACACCCACGCATGTTAAAGCTCAGCCCCTTGAGGCCATTTAGCAGGTAATTTAAAGAGAAACCCCTCCAGGGAAACGACACAGTAAAACGTCCTCCTGTCTGCTCTTCCTGCTTTCCAGAACTGTTTATTCGACAACAGGCCGGCAGACTGGCAGCACTTAGGAGGAAGATAAAGATGAAATGGAAGAGGAGTTGGAAAACAGAATAAGGAAGGAGGAGGTGGAGAAAGAGTCATGCGAGGGTGGAGACAACGGTAAAAAAGACGATTGTTTTTGTCTCTTTTTCTTCCATGTGCATTTATTGATGTTAATGACTCGAAGTCTCTTTTATGAAGATATTATAGGCAGAAGGATATGAAATGAAAGTGGAAGAAATGAAGCCAAACATGGAGTTCAACTCTAGTGTCAAGTCTTGACTTGCCTCCACATCCTATCAAGTGTATTGATGACTCCATGAATATCAATCAGGGTTTCCCCCAGAAAACTTGCTAAGCCCGGTGGTCGGGGAGTCGAGGCAGTCCACCGTGTTTTTGTATTAAAATATATCAAGTTGACAGGAAATGTAAAAGTATTACTGTGTAATTATATGTTACGGAAAAACATCTCCAGTGAAATGCTATTTAAACCCACAACTAGTCTAAAAACAACAAATTTGCACTTCTTTTTAACCCAAATTAAGTCAGCGGCTCCATCAGGTCCCCAGGGCTTCAGGAGCCTCATAAACACTAATATTTTAAAACAGACCACAGATACATTAATGTAACATTTGTTTATTGAGTTTATCAATGCTGTTAAATTGTATTCAGTTCATAAATTAAATTATTTTAAATTGTTTAACATTTAAATACAAGATTTTAAGGAGCTGGCAAGTTTACTTTGTAAAACTTCAAATAATAGTTAGATTGTTTTGTTAGCAACAGTCTTTTGCTGTGAGTTTAACCTTTGAATTTACAAATACAAATTAGTAAACTGTGATTATAACTTATTGCTTTTTAGGCTGGCCAATTAAACTACACCCTTCTCCCATATTTCACTAAATCAAACACATAAGCTGTTAGAGGTGCTGATATTTTGAGCAACAAAAGGGGCCCCTAAGTCAAATTCTGCTCAAGGCCTTATACAACCTTGGACCAGCCCTGTAATCTGAGATGCGCAACAAATGGGAGATTTAATTCAATGCTACTAATGTGGTTTTAGTAGCTCTTCCATTTTGTGTCTGTTGAGTTTTTAATAAGCGTCATAGAGACTATTCTGGTTGGTCGAGTTTATAGGACAAGTTTCTCAGATCTTTGTGCGGCAGCGTATTAACTCTAAGTAGACAATGCAGTTGATATGGTTTGATGTATCGTGTAACCGAAAAAAAAATACTAAAAATAATAATTAAAAAATATAAAATCAGCGTGATGCGTGACTCCGAGGAGAGCATTAAAGCTCCTCACCGGGCTGAACCTACATGATAGTGGTTAGCGCTGCTCGTTATCCACAAATTCTCCGGCCAACCGGGACCACAGACATAAACTTTACAGGGAAGACAGACACAGAGCCACAGGCTGGGCAGCGTGTTGAGATGTAAAGTTCGTTCACAAAGATAAATCATTCTCACCGCTCCACAACGCGACCTCCAAATTCGCTACAAGTTATATTTCAGCAACATGGCAGTTCAAAGTGCATTAGCAGAAACATCATAAACACATTATACATTGACCAATTGTGAAACCAGTAACAAATGCTACATTTAGTCAAATGTCATTGTAAATTATCAATACACAAACACTGGTCAGTGTTTCATTTAAAAGCAACTTGTTTTAACATGTTGTTAGATTTAAAGAAATTCAATGTTTCAGCTCTTTTGTAGTTTGTTCCATATTTGTGGTGAATGCTGCTTCTCCATGTTTGGTTCTGGTTCTGGATGCAGAGCAGAATCAGAACAGGTCTAGTGTCAAGTCTGAAGTCTTGGAAAAAAACATTTTCTCATCAAATCCCAAAACATGTGGGTGACCTTTAACCCTGCGTCACTGTAATGACAAACCTGGACTGTTTGTCATTAGGCTTAAATTGTTACATGACGATTGGGTCATTATCTTTTAATCTTTTAAAATGTACGGAAAGTTATGTTGAAAATGTTTTACATTTAATTTACCATCAAAAATAGCCAACAATTGTTTTATATTAGCTTGAAAATTAGTCAAGTGCATAAATATAAATAGGTATTTATGCTTTAATAAAAATAATAGAACCAGGTTCAATCCTGTTAATGTTGAATTTGAAATCAATCAAGGTACTTTTTTGTCTTTTTGTAAACTAACCTGTGTATCCTCATATTAATATTGTCCACTCCTTCATTACTGTAGCTGTACAATACAGATCAAATTAAACATTACAAATGCATACATGCAACATGCATCACAAACTGTAGATAATCTTGTAACAAGTTTGTAGAAACAAACTGGGAATGTTCCAACTCAGAGAACCAGCAAAACATCTACAACATTGTTACCAACTACTCTGCCATGGGCCCGCAGCACATTCCTATTAGTTCTATTTATACTCAGAAGTTCTGAGACTGAATGGTTTCAGAAGCTGGAATTCCAGGTCAGAATGTTGGATGTTCATGAGCTACCCCGACCACAACACCCAAGATGGCTGGTGCAAAGATAAAGGTGTGACAGTTAGAGTTTATGTACACATTTCGTTAGCAACTGATCAATAAATCTTTATTTATGCCATAAGAAATGCCAACAGTCTTCAGAAAAGCAGATGTAGACTCATAGACCATACAGTTGCCATGGAAACTACAGAAATGCTATTGTAACTATAGTTAGAGACTGGGAATAGGACACACCACACCAGTGAAAGTGACATTATCAAATTTCAAGTTTATGTGTTGAGCCTTTCAATATGAAAAAATGCTAATTTGATCTCATTCCAAGTTTCAAATTCCAAGATAAACTGAAAGAATCCTGTATAATTCCCAGCACTCACTGTTTTTTCTGGGAAAGTTTGGTCAGCAAGAGAGCCTAAAATGAACATCTAAAAAGAGTTTAATGTTGATGCCATCACTACCATCGTTAGACTCAATATCATTAAAGGAAACACTTTCATGCCACCATTACTTCTCCTCGGCCCCCCTCCCATCACCCTACTCTCCTCTCTTTATTTTAACTATACCCAAGAAAAAAACAAGTTAATTAAAGCTGGAAAGAATCTCCTCTATTTCCTGCTCATCAGTGCAGACAGTTCATCAGACAGAATGCAGGTAGTCTGTTTATGTAAAATGAAAGAGTGGAGGAATAAGAGAAGGAGGGGGAGACGGGGACAAGACAGAAAGGAGGAGGAACAAGAAAGAAAAACAGTCTCTCTTCATCTCTTTAGTTTTTGATGAGCTTTCTTAATTGGGACACTATAGAAGGAGAAGTGAATCCTCAATAATTAAAAAATCTAATTAAGGAGTCTTTTGCATCTCCATCCTTAATTATTTCTCGTGGAGCAGTGGGGAACGGCACATTTTCGCTGTTTTCATTTAAAAAGGAAAACAGGATCTCCAGCTCTGCCTCTCCAGTCACTCATATCCCCAAAAAACAAATTGACTGTTTCCTTTTACCTTTTATATATATGAGACTATTAACATATTTGGACATCTTTCCTGTCCTCTAAATCAGCTGACTGAGAATTCGATATTCTCAAGGGTCTTAGAAGCATATTCAAAGAGAAAGACAAAAAATAAAATAAACTCATTTTGAGCATCTGCAAAGGTCTAATACACGAGTTGCTGTCTGAACATTTCAATCCAGGCCCAGACCAAGGTCAGGTTTAACAAGGTTTTATTTGTCACAGAATTTGCCAAATGAAAAAAAAATTATATCATAGGATTTGGGAAGTTGAACCCTAACACAGATTAGCCAGCAGCAATTAGTAAACACATGGTGGAGCTACATATCTGCTAAACTCATCTACTTCTCAGCTCAATGCTGGTAAAAGATTGTTAAATGGTTAATAGAGGAGCCATGTTGTAAATGGCTTCCTGAAAGTGGAGCTTCAAATCATTAAATTACAAAGTCAAAGTTCTTTTATGTCATATTTAATATAACATCTGAAGGTAGCATAGTTACTTGATTGTGCTATGAAATGGCACTGCGTCTAGAAAATACATAATACTGCCACTTTAATTTTTTTCATACTTGAATAACTTTTTAGAAGCTGATTCTTGATGGGGAAGTTGCTCTATATTCTTTTAAGGTTCACATAAATTCAGACTGGAGGGAAATTTTTCTTTAAGCAAAGATAATGACTTTTTTCTTTTTCTTAACGTAAGACATGGGTGTGAGGTTAACAGGCTGCTAATGAAATAACTGCACAGAATGAGACATGCATACTCATTTCTGTGTTTGGTCTCACAAAAGAATGTGTGAAACTGTATGTCCCTGCCATGTAGCTCATTATTATTAATGACTCAGATGTCATTTGCTGAGGGACAGCCATGTTTCTGAGAATCTAAGTCGCTAAATTATGAGTAGGACACATTGCTAATAGTGAAGAGCCCAGATCTGTGGCACTCATAGAATGGATAATGTAATTTCAGAGAAAATATAATTACATTTCTGAGTAACAGGTTAGGTTTCAAAATTATTTTCCAACAAATGATAGTGTGTTAATGTGTACAATTTCTTTTATTGTTTAGATTAAACAATAAAATTGTCTTAGACCAGAGATATCTGTACATAGTCAGATTTATAATCACTTTAGCTAAATTTTGTTGATATACATATCATGATTTAGCAGTAAAACAGAACTTAAAGGGCCTCCTGTACATCAGACTGTTCATCAATGCAGCATTACTATATGGATGGCATGAATATGCACATTAATATAGCACTTTGATCTGGATAGACTCAGACGAGAAAGAAGCGATTAAAAAGTTAAATGACAAATAAACATTAAAGTCCTTTGGCGTTCAGGCCCCGGTCGAGGACGTCGAGCTGGAACTTCAATAAGCTCAATAAACATTCCTGATGCTGTATAGAAATGTAATCCCCCCGGGGCATATATTGGTGGCGGAGGTCAAAGAAGGATGTGTGCCTGAAGAGCCGGAAAGTTGAAGGTGGAGATGGGGCGGAGGTCGGTTGATCGCACCTGGTAAGCAGAGGAGGCCATGGATGAAGGTAGGTATCAACTGGAGCTTGATTAATGATTGGCCATGGCTTGGCTTGATCCAGTGCCGATAAGTCCAGGGTGATGAGAGGGAGGCACTGATTGATGAGGCAGGTGAGGCTAGAGAGTCTTCCAGTTGGAATTTGCACTGAAGCTTCATTACTAAATTGTGAGGACACAGGGATGCACTATCTGGGTATGTCTCTGGCTCTAGTATATTCAGATATTTCCAAACCAGGCCATGATAGAAAATGTTCAAACTGATTCAGTAAAAGACTTAAAGGACTTAGTATCAACAAAAACCTCCAACTTCCTAAGAAAATACAGCGGCAGTAGTTTTTAAGAAATGCTTTCAAGTTAGAATAAAATTTCATTATGTGATCTCTAACTGCATATATATTATTTTACCAGCTTAAAATATAATTCTTGTCTTAGAGCAGTGTTTCTCAATTCCGGTCCTCACGTCCCCCTGCCCTGCATGTTTTAGGTGTTTCCGATTTATGTTTTCGCATCCACCTGAATAATTTGTAGTTGCGCCACTGATAGAGGTACATCTAAAACATGCAGAGCAGGGGGGCCTGAGGACTGGAATTGAGAAGCACTGTCTTAGAGGGTGAGGAGACTTCATAAAATACGCTGCCTTTGTTTTTCAATGTGCAGGTACAGGTGAGCTTCGCACCACATGAACAAATTCTCCACCACAGGCCTCATCGCTGCTCGGCAGACTATCCATAACTGCATCATTTGCACGTTTAAATACTTACTGATGAAAGCTCATGATGAGAGGAATGAGTTCACTATTTGACTCAGAACATTTGCAATGACAGGCAGGACTCTTAAGGCCCGTTTACACGACAATGATTTTCGGTGAAAATGAAAGAGTTTTGTTGCATTTGTAATGTACGTTTACACGAAACCACTGAATGTTTTCTCTGACAACGGCACAGATTGAAAATGGGTTCCAGAGTGCTATGTTTCTGAAACGTACTGAAGTCCGTTGTTGTGTAAACAGAGAAAATGGATCTTTTCTTCCAGAGAATCCCCAGCTCATGCATAGTATGACGCAAAACATAGCAGCTTCCAACAATACACAGAAGAAGACACTACTCATAAAGCTGGTGTTACTACAATTCATGTTTCCCCATCAGATATGGTTCCCTCAGCGTCACTTCACCGCTCCGCACCGCCCAGGTGGCAAATACACGGCTGCTTGTTCAGCACCCTTATCTAGAGAACTACGGACCAGCCCCGGCTCCAGACGAGTATAACAGGAGGGGGCATCGACTTATTTTTGGGGGGCAAAATGAATCTACGTAGCTGAACACGTAGATTCAGCGGGCCCTTTTATCTATCTATCTATCTATCTATCTATCTATCTATCTATCTATCTATCTATCTATCTATCTATCTATCTATCTATCTATCTATCTATCTATCTATCTATCTATCTATCTATCTATACATATATATATATGTATGTATATATATATATATATATATATATATATATATCTATATATATATATATATATATATATATATATATATATATATACATACATATACATATATATGTATGTATATGTATATATATCTATATATATATATATAGATATATATAGATATATATATATATACATACATATATATGTATATGTATGTATATATATATATATATATGTATATATATACATATATATCTATGGTGGATGGATAAAGGTGGATAAAGAACAGTGGATAAAGAACAGAGGAAAGCCGTTGTGGTGGATGTAGCTATACCAAGTGACTACAACATCAGGAAAAAGGAGCATGAGAAACTGGAGAAATACCAGGGCCTCAGGGAGGAACTGGAAAAGAACTGGAAGGTGAAGACCACAGTGGTGCCTGTGGTCATCGGGGCCCTCGGGGCAGAAACCCCCAAACTGGAGCAGTGGCTAAAACAGATCCCAGGAACAACATCAGACATCTCAGTCCAGAAATGTGCAGTACTAGGCACAGCACAGATACTGCGCAGAACCCTCAAGCTCCCAGGCCTCTGGTAGAGGACCCGAGCTCAGAGGATGAAAGAGAGAGAGAGAGAGAGAGACCACCCGCAGAGGGTGGAAAGGGAATTTTTTTATATATATATATATATTTATTTATTTATATATATATATATATATTTATATCTGCTCACTCCACACATTATTGTACTTACTGTAGTTTCTATCAATGTCCTAATACAATCCTCCCAAAATGTGAGGAGCTTAAGCCAGAGTGAAAATAACATAATATAAATATTTCATTGAACTTAACATTGTAGATTACCAATGAAGCCATCCAAAACTGAATACATTATTCAGCAAACCAAACATTTTGACATTATTATCAGGGCTGCTATTAACAAGAACCCAAAATACAAATCATGTTAGTTTCTAGTTTATACATCATCATTCTATTCACTCACTGTTTATCTGTCTGCCTGGAGAATCTTCAATGTAAGAAAGTGAAAAAAATGTGTCCAAAACCTGTAACCTTAATTAGTGGTAATTAAGACTGAGTTTAAACTTTTAATTCTTAGTGTCCAAAATGTGAAAACATAGAAGAGGAACCAGTCAGATTAGAAGGAATAAAGCTTTATTTGTTCTCAGTATAACTTGGACATCAGGTGAATCATAATTAACCATATTGAGAAGTTAAAAACAACAGAGTGTTAATGCACTTCAACTCCGTAAAAACATCAGACATTTATTTAATCAGAAATGTTTCATCAGCATATTGAGCTCTTGTGATTCCTGCTCCAGAAAGGTGAAGGTCTCTGGACATCCTGAAGAGAAACACTGACCAGCAGTCAAGTGTCATGGTGACATGTGCCCGGTGTTTTTGTTTTGAGACCATCCATGTCATGTCCCTCATCTCCCTGATTCCCTGCAGCTGTGTTGCTCCCTGATTGCTTCCCTTCTTAAGCCTCCCTCTGTTGACCACACACTGCCAGATTATCGAACGCTTCATGCAAGTAGTTTCTAGCTCTCCATCCACGCTCCATGTGTTACTGCCTAGCCCTGGTCCTCTGGATTTGCCCCTTTTGCCTGACCCACGTCGGACTGCTGTTTTGCCTACCCGGATCTCGACCCTAGCCTGTTTCTCTGACGCCGCTCACGCCTACTCCCTCGGACTCCGTTATCTTCCCTTTTGTGTATGACCTCGGCCTGGCTGACTAAGAACTTGGATCTGGACTCTATTCATCTGATTGTTGTGAGTAGCTGCCCTGCATCTGCGCCTCTCCCCCCGCCCCCCACGCACCATCCTCTAGCCAGGCTACAGCTGCCCATCCAGTGTGCCGCTCTTGGGTATCTCAAATAAAGATCTGAGGTTTTCTGCTCACTCCTGTCTCGTGGCTGATTTCGGGTCCTCCTAGTGTGCTGTTACAGTCAAGAAGACAAACACTGATGAGATCCTCCAACCCAAAGGAGCACAAAGAACCACGATGGTCTTCAGCGGCAGTTTGCCAACATGAAAACATATTGGAATATATTATGAATTAATTCTGACATTTTTAAATTATTTGCAACACCCTGACTAACATTAGCTCATGTATATTCTGCACTATTACAGGTTTTATCGTAATTTAATACAAAAATCATCGTTAGCTCACCTGAACCGTCTGAGCCAACTGCTTTCCTCCCGCTGCAGGCATACACACACTCACACACTCGCAGATCACAATCAGCAACCATGACCAGGTGGTGAACAGAAGATCTTCCATGTTTAGACGCTGCTCTAACTTCTTGAGTCCGGTCCGGACCTGGAATTCGTTCCCTTTCTGTTTTCTATCCTCTCACTCTGACTCCCAGCTCTGCTGCACTGTCCAGATCACTATACACCAGCTTAAGCACCGCTTTGGGAAACCTGCTATTACACCAACTCAAGTTATCCTGTATCACACACAAACACACACTCACACATAAAGGACCAAACACACAAATTCATGTTGTTGACATACGAGAAACACAGGGTGCCTGAGAGAAAAGCCAGGCCAAAGGTGAAAGAGAGCTCTTCTTTTTAAAAACATCTCCTGCAAACAGTTGAGCATTGAGGGACATCTACCAAACAGAACAGAACAAGCAACATTTTCATAAATGTCTTAAAGTTGAGTAAAACGTCTGGAAAAATCACGTTTTTCCAGGCGTCTAAAAGAAGTTTATTTTCAAACATTGTTCATATGAAAGTTTTACTTTTACTACGTTGGTGAAATATTTGTCCGAAATAAAATGTATCATCATCATATTATCAATATGTTCTTTTAAGAGTTTACACCGTCTGAGTACAACACTGCTTTGGATTTTTTTAAGGCCAAGAATTTACTGGCAGTCCTGAAACATTCACCAGGTCTAACACACACCATCGCTGTGGGAAAATGGAAATATGTGTTTTTGGCATGTTTCTCCTGGTTTTCTTAATGATGATTATCCAAAGCAACTTGTCATCATCAGTGATATGATGATTATGAACTTCAGCACTTCATGGAGTGCTCACCAGAACATACATAAGGTTATGTGAAGATGCGGGACACACTCGTTACAACACTGTACTGAATCAGGTCACTTTAATATACCGACTAGTAACAAAATGAAGATGTACCTTGACTATTAATGGATAAGAAAAGAAAACACTGAGGCTTTGTGTGAGTCTTACAAAGCAGATTGTGCCAAACACATGCAGATGAAAACAGACCCAACAAGTCTAACTGATGTAAACTTGTTTTTATGTCTGGTTGTTGTATTCCACTCTTGAGTCGATGGAGATGATAAAAAAAAATGATTTTTTAAATCATTATTTTTAATTAAAAATTGACCTATTTACTCTGATCTGATGAAGCATTCCTCAAAACTGTAAGAACATCTGAGTGGAGAATTCTTTTCAGATTGGTGTCTCTATATCAGTAAGTGAGACTGCAGAGCTCCCTTTAACTCATTCATTCTGTGATACAAAGCATTTATTGACATTAAGAATGAACCCAATTAATAAATGATTGTATGTAGTATATGCAAATATACTATACTGATTTGTAATTAAATCAAAATGAAAAGAAACTGCCTACACATACATGCTCTTAATTTTACGCTTGGTTTCATTAGTGAAACTGGCTGTGGACTCACTCACCCAACCAAGTAATCCTCCACCCTCATCGCATCACATTCTTTGTCTCATTCTCAGCATAGCAGCCAAGCAGGACAGAGATAATCAGTTACACATTTCAGACTTGTTGACTTGTGCAGAGAGCTGCAGTCACTCACCATGGAGAGCCATAGATCCTGAAGCCTCGCACAGTGACCTCAGAGTCCTGCAGGTAGATGCAGTTGGTGAGGAGCGACTGGACATTCTCATAATTCTCAGGCTTCAGTTTGGAGGCTGATGGGAAGTAGTAGAAGTCCTGTTTGATGAGGTCTGCCATGAACTCCTGGTCAAAGGTCAACTCATGGTTCCCAGCAATCACTATTTTGATGTCGTAGGGCAGAGTACCTGGGTTAGAAGAGAGGAATATCAGAGCGACGAATGACCAAAAAGGATAGATGCAAGGCTGAAAAAAGAAGGACACAATAAGTTAAGAAGTGGCCAGGCAGAAATGTTGAAACTGAAATAAATACATTAAGATAATAAATAAATAAGTATAATGAAGAATGTGTACATGGGAGAAAAAAGTATGAAATCAGGGAATGAAGAGGAATGTAGAAAAGGAGGAGAAACAGAGAGGAAGACAGAAGGAAGCAAAGCGGAGGAAGAAACTGAGGACCGTACAAAACCCCTCTCAGATGGTTTAAAATGTACATTTGACAAGGCTTTCTTCTTGTTTTCCTCACTGTCCTAGTAAATCTGTACATCTGTCTTAGATTTCCTCAATCAGTGAAGGTCTCAACCCAGTGGACTGCTGCCTTTTGTTAAAGCAAGCAAAGCTGAATGTGTCCCTCTGGAAACAGGAAGGAAAAGAAAGGAAAGCAGAATGGGTCATCACTGTCACTTTTATGATGCAGAATATTAAACATTTACAGGCTTGAGCAATCACTGCTGGATCTTTACCTCGTCTTCTTTCATCATCTTCCTCTAATCAAACCCTCACTCCTTTATCCTCTCCTCCTTTTCAATGGCTTTAATTGGCTATTCAACGCTCGGCACAGCAGGGTGCCACATTGATCTGAGCTCATCAAGCCCAGCAGTGTCTGGGACTTCACAATTTCAAATGACGTTTTCAAAGCTTGACTAAAGAAACAGAGTCAACATTGACAAACATCTGGAGGTCTGCTGTGTGAGGTAGCTTGGCTGGCAGAGAGTTCAATCACCATTCTTATTCCATTATTACTGCCAGCACAGCACAGTGTGCAGCTCAATGCGCCAGTTTGTGTATCAGTGGGCCTGTTTGTGAGTGACTTTCCAATGTGTGCACAAGTTTGCATGCATCTGTGCATGAACATGTCATGTTAGTGAAAAGGAGTAATTAAAGTGAGCTTCAGAGGAAGCTGACAGCCAGGCGACAAGTCTGTCATAACAGCCAATCACAGCTCAGTGCCAGTGGAAGGACAGAGGGAGGGAGAGGAAGGAGACGGCAAAAGAAATGCTTTGGGAAGCCTAAAAATCCTTGAGTGTGAAGGAGGAATAATAACGAGATGAAAGCAGCTGTCAAAGAGAAGCCATCTCTACGGTTTGGGGCCAGGCCGACGTCTCTTCATACCTAACTGCCATTTGTTTGGAGAAAGGGCTTGTGTTTAGCTGTCACAAAGACACAGAAAAAAAGCCCCATAAACAAGGGGCTGTACTTCCCCAAAGGCAAATGGACACACAAAACCAATGCACAGCAAACTCATTTTCTGATTCCTTTTTGTCTAAAAACATCTAAATTCGCTAGAGAACTTTTGCTTCAATTGTAAATTGTATAGGAAGGAACAAACAATTAAGAGAAATCAAAACACCGTTATCTGATTTTTTTATTAGTTTTTTTTCTTGTTAAACAGCTCTGTTATATTGATTGTATTGCTTTATTTTCCCTATGTGGTGTATGTGGAAACAGCACTGAGGACTTGAGTGACTTATTTTGTATTTTCTGGTACATGAAAAGGAGCATTTCATTAAGAAATACACCATAATACTTTTGATCTTTCAAATTCTAAAAATTTGAAAGATCAGATTTTTATCAGAAATGAAGACAGTAAAAATTTTGATTTTCCCTAGATTGGTAGCAGGCAGGGGTGAAAGTAGGAAGTGTACCCTTGAAAGATTTAGCGGGGCTACGCAGTACCTGCAAGAGAGGGGAACGGCTGTCTGCTGTAAAAAATGAATGGGTTCATTGTGCAGCCGTGAGTGATTCGTTTTTCAAGAACCTAAAACACGACTTAATAAATAAATAAATAAATAAAGTTAATAAATAGCTTTTTTCCCCATTTCATATTGTTTCAGAACTTTTCGTACTTTACTAGAGCAGGGGTGCAATTTTTCCTCTTATTTAGTGGAAATTTTGATGTTGATGAGACCTCCAAAATGATAACCTTTTTCAACCTTAAAGCTTCACTGTTGAAATTGAGGCTCTAATATTCACAAATGACATTGAAATAAAATCCAGTCCAACATCTGGTTTGAGGGGATTCCTCTGGAATCTGTTGGAGAAAAAATATCCCAACTTCAGAAGATGAGCTTTTAACTTAACAGAGCTCTGTGGCTCCTCCTGTCAGGATGAGGAGGCGCCATGTTAGGAAGAGAAGTGGAAGCTGCAGGATCTTCAGAACAAACAGCTCATGATGCTAGGCTACGGATTATCCTTCTGTCTGGACACAGGATCAATAGAACCAGTTTAAAAGCTAAAATGAATGGTTATATGACAGACTTGGTAAACTGGGATGCACTCCATGCCATGATGTTCAGAATTTAGGGTTCATGGCATCTCAAGGTGTCAACATTGCAGCCAGTGGACTGAGGGAAAAACAGCTTTACTTTGTAGCAATTCAAGAGCTACCAGCTTTTATAGCTTTGTAAAAAAAATAATCAGCACAGAAACTCCAAAGCACACAAAGAAGTATAGTACCAACAAGAATTTAAAACTACTTTCACCCCTGAATATATGTTAATAAGGCATTGTTGCCTTGCAGTAAAAAGGTCCTGGGTTCGATTCCTGGCCCCAATATTTTTGTGCATGGTGTTTCCATGTTCTCCCTGTTCATACTGGATTCTCTCCAGGTTCTCCAGCTTCCTCCCACAGTCCAAAGACATGACTGACCTCTCTAAACATGACTGATCTGATCTCTAAATACTCCTTATCGTGGGCGTTTGTCCTGTCTGTCTCTGTGTTGCCCTGAGATGGACTGGCGACCTGTCCATGGTGACCTCACCTCTCACTTGTTGACCTCTGGAGATAGGCACCACCTACCCTTGTGACCCCATTTAGAGATAAGAGTGTATGGTAAGATGAAAATGAAAAGAGAAAGAGATGAAAAGATTGGATGTATGGATGAAAATGCTGTTTTGATCAAATAATTTTTTAGGTCAGTTCAAAGTATAATTTTTTTAAATGATGCAGATTTTTTTTGATCCTTCTATTAGTTACTTTTGGGGGTGGCTAAAAAAATGAAGTGAGATGTTCTGCAGGTATCTATGGTGATGGGGTGATTTTCCAGAAATAATTCCATCCAGGGCAGCGGTCCTTACCTGGAGAACAGTAATGAGTTTTTAATCTGTAGGATATTCTGTCTGTGATAATTGTTTTTGTAAAACAACAGAACTATCTGTGCCTGTTCACCAGTCAGATTTACTTTATCCAGCAGTTCTGTGTTAATTTAAGCCAGTCTTAAAGCAAACATTGTGTTATGATGAGACTATTCTGCTTTGAATATATTATACATTTATATATATTTTTAATTTATTACAAGATCAAACAGTCTCTCCAGTATCATGGAGAGAATCGTGGATTTAAATTGACAGGACGACTGTTGCTGTTCCCTGTGAGTAAGACTTAGACACAAGTTAGCCTTGGTGATGTGGCCAGTGCAGAAGTAACTGAAGTTTAGTCAAAATTTCTCATTTCACAAAAATAATGTTTCACAGTCCACATGGAGTAACTTTAACTTTCCTCCCTGGACACATTTCCTATGGTAAAGTTAAGCAAGAAACAGACATAAGGTTTAAAATTTTGGTTGCTGAGATGTTAGTGGAGGAAGAATGATTTAACTGAAGTTGGAGGGAGATTAAGATGAAAATGTTAGTGATTTAAATTTAATAAACAACTCCAAAAATGACTAAGGTTGCATCAGTTACTTATTAAGTGTTATGGCCAGCTGCACTGTATAACTGACAAGAGTCGAGCTGCAACATAAGAATATACCTGAAGATATTCAATCTCTGAGCACCCAGGTTTCTTTTTAATAAAGAAAACCAACAGTTAATATTACTGATTCTTTCTGAAGATTCTTTCAGGGCCTGCACCAAAGTAACAAGATATAAAACCAAATAGTTTTACAAAGGCAAGCTGTCAATATGAAAATCACAACTTTACAATCAAAAGACAAATTAAACATGGTCTTTTACTGTGTTTGGCCATGAAAAGAAAAGGGACATTCATGGAATTCAATAATAAGAACTGTTGCTTCTGTGATACAAGCCAAGTGAAAAGAGAAGATGTGATGTGGGAGTGTCCCTCCAACTTCTCCAGATAGGGGGCGTTTTAAAGGATTACAGTAGTTCAGGATTACTGAAGTGAGTTTCTGGTAAAGGATTATGAGAAGACGGTATTTTACAGCAATGGAGCAAGAACCTAATGAACAATGTGCCAGCCGCTCGATGCCATGGTGACCCAGGTCTGGCCACGCCCCTTTAAAATGCTCAAAAACTCACTGTCTGAGCAAACTGACCAAGTTTGAAACCAATTATCAAAATATCTAATGCTGCGTTCAGACTGAAGTATCAAAAATGTGTCAGATGCGTCAAGTTGGAGCTTATGCACTTTAAGGACAGAGATAAAACCTACAGAGATTTACAAGATTTTTTTTCTTCAGTTTTTTCACCATGGCTCACCTTTTATTCCTGTGTGGACCAGGTGACAAAAAGTACAGGAGCTGCAGTGGCCAAAATACTACAGAAACCAGATAACATTTTCAAATCACAGCTATCAGTAAATTCTACATGTTTTAATTTAAATTTTGTTTGGCAAATTTTGTGATTCCATCTGATTTTTTCACATTGCGGAAATCATTTGGTCTTAAATGAGATCAGAGATGATCTCAGAGTCCAGGCAGCCCAGGTGCTAAAACAAAGTTCTAATTATAGTCAAATTACTTAGTACTAATCTGCCTACATCATTCAGTTTAGTTTTGTAGCAGTTGGCTGGCAACACTGCGGATAAACTCTTCTTTTTATCCCTTCAACCATCTAGTTTCAAAGAGGAACTAGATGTTTGACCATCCTGTTTGAAGTCCTTTTTCTGTATTGTCCATTGTGTTGCTGCATGCCCTCCCCTGCAGCTGCACATGTTCAAAATCAAGTGTGTGACATCCTGCTACTAATTCTACCTGGTGGTTTCCAGTTAAACACAGCTGCACTATGCTTTCTGCAGGTATGTTCATGATTTTGTGTCCATGCGTAATCTTAGTGTGTTGTATATGTAGATGCCTGAGATCGTCTGTATGCATGGAGCTAGCTAGGTATGTGTGTGGGCTCCAACTGCACCCACAGGAAATCTTCCAGAGCACGGCCATCATTGTTCTGTTGCTGCTATGGGTGGTCTGCTCTTTGAAGAGGAAAATCCCTGGTCTGGCCAAAGCTCCCACATCTACAGGCGGATTATTGCCCATTGTGTGTTGCATGTGTGTGCTCTGACGTGTGTTTGTGCACACAGATTCCTAAAGAAAGGCAAAAAAAAATCCAGTCTGCCAACAGAGTTAATTTCAAAGTGTGTGCGTGTTTGCTGTGTGTGTGTGTGTGTGTGTGTGTGTGTGTGTGTGTGTGTACATGTCGATATTAAAAAGCAGTAGCCAAAACATCTTGCCAAATAACTTAATAACAGTGTAAGTCTGGGAATTCTGGGAGTGTGTGGAGTTGCAAAAATTAAGGGCCAAATA
The DNA here is from genome assembly GCA_033032245.1 of Poecilia picta. Lineage (NCBI taxonomy): Eukaryota > Metazoa > Chordata > Actinopteri > Cyprinodontiformes > Poeciliidae > Poecilia > Poecilia picta. Next base: position 18,089,856 of record CM065375.1, read on the forward strand.
CTTCCTGCCAGCCTGAAATGTGTTTCCATAGGAGTTAATAAATAAGGAAGTGGCAGCACTCAAACTTTCCTCTGAAGTAAAACGAAAAGAAAACTCAGGTTCTTTTAAACCTTCATCCGGTCTTCTCTTTCTCTATTTGTTACATTATTAATTTAAATCAGTTTTTATCAAAATCCTTTGAAACTATTTAGAAAATCATCAATATTACTTGAATACTTTGAGGCTACTTAAATGTCAAGAACAGGCTGTCTCTCATTCCCTGTACACGGTGGTCAGTGTGCCCTAACATTCCAGATCCATAGGAGCTCTGTAACGTTGGAAAGACTTCACAACCAAAAAATAAATAAAAGATTGGGAAAATGCAGAAACTAACTGGAACAAAATCTTGTTCATTTAATAATTAATGAACTATACGTTAATCTAAGTTGTTTAGGCTTTTACTATCTGAGCTGAGGCCAGCTGAACCTGACTCCTAATCAGAACATCTGATTCAGTCCAGAATCACACACTTTAGCCTGACTCTTAAATTTCTTCAGAAATGTTCTAGTTATTGTTAGCTGGTATCTCATTTGTGTTAATTTTATAAATAACCCACTGGTAGGTAATGGCTGAATTCTTAATAGAGCAGTAGATTATTACTAGACAAATATTAATTACTCAATAAATAACAGTTATTTATGAATGTTACATCATTACTGTCTTTGTACATAAGTGCATGTGGCCCTCAAGGGAGGACCAGGATCAGTAGAAAGGGCAGAGTGATGCTTTGGAAAACTTATCTTCCTGTCATTTAGGAGCGTTTTACATGGACACCTACCACCTGTTTAATCATTGTTCCTGACTAATCAAATCTCACTAAAGAGACTATGTTCCCGAATGGCACTGGCCTCTTGCCCCGTGCTTCAATGCAGAATGTCTGCAGATGCACAACAACAAGTTCAAGTTTTAAGGTTTTGACCTGACCTGACCTCCCATTAGTCCAACATCTGGACAAATGAGACTGAACTACAGAGGCTCAACTTTACAGCATCCAGAATTTACATGATCAGGTACTGATGGTCTTGTGCCACATCCCTTGGCAGACCTTCATAGATCTGGAGGTCTCTGCTGCAGTGGGCTGATGCTCTGACACATATACAGTGAACCCCAGCCTAGATTCACATATTCACAGATTTTTCTTAGCTCTGAGTTATTCATAGAAAATTTGCCTATTTGCACACTTTTTGTTGTTGTTAAAAATATCCAGAAATTTTGAAAGAAAATGCAGCTTCAGAAGCTGAAATATCCATGAAGAAGAACTCTGCAAAACCTCCTGAAAAAGAGCAGTTGGTAAAGGAACTGCCTTAGTAAGAGGATCATCACCTTCAACCAACATTTATCACTGCCACGTACCAGTTTGGCTCATGTCATCTTATACTTCTCATTATCTCAATGCATATTAGTATATAATACATGTATATGCAATTATAAATCTTCTGGAGGTCTGAAATCTCAAGTATTTGTGGATTTCAACTCTCTGATTGTGGTCCCAAACCCCTCCTATACCACGAGTCCACTGTATACATACATTAGATGATTTTGATTATTCAACTCCTTTTATTACTGTCATCTCTGTCACTGTCTGTCTGACTCTGAGCACTCTCTTTATGTGTAGAACTGTGAAAGGTTTTGAACCTGAGGCACAATCCAGAATAAAAAGAACAGTTGGATTCAAAGTGAAGCTTTAGACAAAACACAACTGATGTTCAGCGACAGAAAAATTACACACTCAGAGGTGGTTTCATGACACAGAGTGAGAGAAGCACAGAGATGAAAGACTAAATGGGTGAGAAAAATACAGTAATATATCATATAAAAGAGAAAAAGAAGATATTCAAGATAAAGGTACACAATAAAGGAAGATAAAAGAACTTTTGCCTTTCCACCTCAACTCAGACTTCATACACATTTCATTTAATGCACCACCCGCACATTGCAGCTTCCATCACACCCACATAAACACACACACAATTGAATAAGCAAACCCAAAACAAAGACAGCCAGTAATTATGAGGAACCGCACACAAACACCACCTACTGCGCCACGCATCCAAAAGCATCATTTTATCTGAGTCCAGCAGAACTTCCTAACAGTTCGCAATGTCCATAGCAAACATAATGCATTTCGCACACGGATACATCCTCACACAGAGGCAGTGACAAAGACAGATACGGCGATCATCAAGCATCCTCGTAGGTGGTCTGTCTCCTCTCTCTCTCTGGCGTTCCATCTCTCTCTTTCATTCTGTCTGCTCCACTTCCTTGTTCGGTGTGACAAACGTCGCCTCCAGGATAATGTGGTGGAAGATTAAGCTGCAACTTTCACAACAAGTAGCGTGGGCTTCTGATGAATGCTGATGAATTAAAGGCACTTGGAAATGCGCCATCCACCCCAGGCCTGGGTTTTGGTTTCTGTTATGTCAAATTAAATCAGTGTTAAAAAAACAACTCGTTTACTCTGAGCCACTTTGCAGAATTCTGTTAAACTATTTGTTCTTCAGAACTATTTAGAGCAAATTTAGATTTCATCATCACCAAGCCGTACTGCAACAAGAGGAAAATTCAAGTGCCTAAGAATCGTTTGACTGGAGAGGCCAGAAGTGAGACAGTTGTAGGCGAACTAAACAAACTGCACAAAAATGTCAAACTTTCACAGAAACAGAAAGATAGAACCCTAAACAACCTGTTTAGAGAGTTTTTCAGCAAAAATAGTTGTTTTGGGGTTTCACATCCGGCTCCTTCCCTAAGAAGTCATGATATGCATTTGGCTCCAAGGTGAATCCCTTAATTTTTATCAAATACAGCACCACACTAAGTGAAATCATCTACTTGTGTCCTGTCTACACTCAGACGGGCTGCAGTGCTGCTGACTTCCTTCATCTGCTCTGTGTTAAAGTCTCCAGCAGCGTGGCCTTGGGTTGTAAAATGTTTCCCTCTGCTTTACAGACAGTGTAAAAGCTACATTTATTATAAAACATACATTCAATGATCCTGACTCAGAGAGAACTCTGCAACAGAAAAGCTAAAAACAAGAAATGTTTTTTCTTGGAAGCTCCTCCTATAAATGTTTTCTGAACTATGAATAAAAAATTCAGTACTTACAAAAAAAATAGTGAAAATGTTTCTGTAAGCACTTCACAGCCAATTGAATCTTTTTCCCTCCTATATGCACATACAGTAGATTTAAGTAGCATAGATTTGTACAATGCAAACAGAAACAACAAAAGCCCTGAGGGACAAATGGAAAATGGCTGGCGAAATCTACAGTCGAATGAAGTTTTATCAAATTCGCTGATTTAAATTTAACGGGAGGAAATAAGCAAAGAGTGAAATTAGAAATGAAGACAAATGGAGAATAGTAGTGCAGACGTAAAGGAACATAGCTGAGGAGGAAAACCCAAGAATAGGAACACGAAAACGGCAAACTAAGGAGAGATAGATGTGTGACAAGGGCAGGAAGAAAAGGAGGGAGGCAGAAGAAGAGTACAACATACCATAAAAAGACAGCATAAAAGTTTAATGCCCTCACTGTTCCTTTAGCTAAAGGAAGCAATCCAGCAGAAAACTGAGGAAAGATGAAGAAGCTAAAAGGAAGTAGAGATATAAGGAAATTGAGTAAAAGAGTTTAAAACCCAAAGATGGAGCTGGAGAGGCCAAGATATGCAGAGGAAGAACTCTCTCCCTTTTCTGACCAGAAAAAAACAACTACCCATATTTACTTGCATTTAAAATGCCTGCATGGCGATTGCATCACAGTCTCTGCTCATTTATTATTCAACGGAAAGGAACAGAGCAGGCTTTAAATAAGATGCTATAGGCTATGAACCCTGCAGCCTCCAGTCAGAAAGCAGAGTCAGGTCTAAGAGAAGGACAGTGAAACTAATTGTGGGAAACTGTGCCACAATTTTGTTATATTATGTATTATTCCAAAACTACACTAATATTTTTACAATAACTGAGGTTAAATGTGTAAACTGGCAGGAGTCTGTCATGGTCACACCCACAGTTTCACTTCACTTCACCAACTAAGCTTTCAAAGCTTTTAAATGTCTCCAGATCGTTGGACTGAATAAATCTTCGTCAGAGTAATGCAAATCAATCCATCCATCCATCATCCATCCATCCATCCATCCATCCATCCATCCATCCATCCATCCATCCGCCCAATGAGGAGGCAGACACCACATTGCAAGCATTTCCATTACTGGTTTTCTGCTGGCTTTTTGAGCAGGGCTGAAGTTCGATGTGAACAGATTGCATTTACCTGCATGGTTGATGACACTCAAGAGAGACTCTAATAATATTTAGAACCACCAAGGAAGGAGCAGGAAAAACCCAAGTAGAGTTTTACTATTTACAACTCAGCTGAACTACACTGTAATAATAAATCAGCTCTTCAAATGCAAAAGCATTCCCCCAAAACCACCAAGCCAGAACTTCATCTGACAGTCTCTTAATGGAAACACAACAGGTTCAGGTTCTGTGTGGAGAGGAGCAAAGTCCAGCCACACAGAGCCAGAGGAAAAGGGGCAGAAGTTGTGTGAATGCCACTAAACAGAAAGAGAATGGACAACAAGTGGCAAATGAAAAACAGAGCAAAACAGACACAGTCTAACACCAAATGCCCTGCAGCTCTCTGAGCTCATCTTAGGATGGAATTTGCACAAAAAGTAAAATGATAGTTGCTTCTGAGTGATTCTACACCAAAATAACTTGTGTATCCAAACACACACTCTTCAAGATGATAAATTCTGCCAATTTAACCACATTTTTATGGAGGGATTTTAGCACTGCATTACTGGCCTGAAAAGAAAACTGTAGATGATTGATGAATTGATGATGAATTGATTTTATGTAAAGAGTGAACTGAATTTACTCTTTTTATCTATTTCTATAAATTGAAATGATCATGGCTTACAGCTAATGAAAAACTAAAAATCAGTTTTCTTCACAAGAATCCTCAAATAAATGCTTGAAACTGTTATTTCACTCTGAAATAAATTCCAATATCACTAATGTTTTAATTTTTATAGATTTATCTTTAAATGATAGGCTGCTCACTTGTAGTCCAGAACTATAAAACAACAATATGTGGAACATTTAAAACTTTGAAAACTGAAAAGGAATAGCAAAATATAACTTGGAAAGTTAGTTCTATCTACAACTCCATGACAAAGTTGCATCACCAATGTCCAATAAAAGAGATCTTCTGTGCAAAAAGACGAGCCCTGGATGGTCATACTGAAAATGAAGTGATATAATGTGTTTCATGTCAGAGTGTCTCATTATTTACTGCTAAGGGAAAAAAACATCCATTTGTGGCAAGGAGCTGAAGAGCTGAGTTCTTAATAGAACAAAATGAGACAGTAGAAAGTAATGACAGCAACCATCAAATCTCATGTTGTCAAAAATCAAAAGTATTTCAGGAGAAAGTGAAAATCTTCCCCTTTACAGACAAAAAGTTACAGTTTTCTGCATCTATTTAAAACAGTGTCCCGTTCCATTGCACACAGTCAAGTGACTTTCCCTTTCGTGCATAGTGGTCGCTACAATGGACAGTTATCTAAAAACCATTTTCTTGTTCTTCTTGTGGATTTTTATGTTATAAATGCACATTGACCACTGAAGTGGGCACTAATGCATAATGAAATACATTATCAATTACTTGCCATCAGCTGCAAATGCAAGAAATTATTTTTGTTAAATCCAATAAGGCCGACAGACAAGACCATACCAACCGACCCTGTTCCTCCTTCTACTGTAGACGACTCTTGCAAGTAAAAAAAAAAAATTATGACATCAGATAACCCCTAAGAACAACACTGATGTATTTTTCAAATAACAACTTCGTATTTGGAGGAAACTACAATTGATCACCTAAAAAAATAAAATAAAAAATGTTTTGTTAAAAAAAATTCCTACTTTTTTTATGCCTTAAGAAAATAAAAAAATGGAAAAAAATCTTGGCACAAAGGATCATAATTCATGCATGAGAGAGATCATAGTATTTGACAATCAAAGCAGCATTTTTACAGTACAGCATTTGTGACCATGACCAAACCCAGTGAGCTCCAGATGTGAAAGCAGGACCTGCAGGCAGCTGCTGGAGGTTTGGCTGTAACTCTGAAACTGTCATATCAAAACATAGATTACAAATAGCTGTCTAGTTGTACGACTTATGCGAGTGGGGGGGGGACCTTTTTGGGGGGCAAAATGAATGTACGTAGCTGAACATAGACAATATCAGTAGTCTACCCTAGGCTACTTGTTTAGCTTATATTGATATTAGCTAGTCATTTTTAGCTAACTTTGCCTGCATCCAGCAGCTTTACTCAAACATAAAGCTGCTGGTTAGTTTGGGGGGAAATCTGTGAAAGGTTCTTTGTGTTTTGATGGTTTTCTGTCATGATTCTAACACTCATGCGTATCTCCGCACAGCAGCATCAGGTCTCCTTCACTGCCGCACAAGTGTAAAAACAGCGCTAGTGTCATACTGTAGATAGCGCTCATGTTGCGTTTAAAGGCGGCTCGGAAAAACAGGTTACCACATGTTAACAACGGATTAAACAGTTTTAACTGCTGATAAAAGTGACAGAGGACACAGATATGGGAAGTGTGGAAACCCCTAATGTATCAAATTGACATAGGAATAACAGAGAGTTGGCCATTCAAAGGTAAAAACACAGCACATACAGCATTCAGGTTTGTTTGTATTTCATCCAGACGGCTTCCCACGCACCCCCTGCAATGGAACGGCGCCCCCTCTAGGGGGCGCGCCCCACAGTTTGGGAACCTCTGTACTAGGGTATCACACCCAGGGACTCGGTATAGGGGTGAAAGGTGATGACGATTCTAGGGGTCCTGACCAGCATGGGGCCCTCCACAATTTAATTATTTATATTTTCTTCATACACAAAAAATTAAAAATTTGGGGTCCTGTCAAATACAAACTTAATCATATTGTATTTTCAAAGATGGTTTTTAGCAATAAAAATTTTATGTTGCCCCTCCCAGACCAAAAAAACACACATCCATATTTGCCCTGAACACCCCTATCGGCGTTAAATGGTTCGTTCCTGCTTGGAGCGCTTAACAGTGACATATGCAGCTACAGTCAGTAGAAGCTGCAGCTGAATGGACCTTACCACAGGGGTCGCGTTTCATTGGCTAATGTCAATTTTACGTCGCAGCTACCATGTGTGTGCCTGTCTCACAAACATAAGCTACTGTAGTAAACACATGCTAATGTACATTGAGGACTAGCAGACAGTCAGAAAGTTTTTGCGTCAGGACTCAAAAAAGAATGGTTCTCCACTGTCAGTAGGGTATCTGCACAGGCGATGTCAGGTATCCTGTCCTGATCGTATTTGTGGAACTAAAATTCACAGATTTCCAAAATTGCTTGGATCAAAGCTTGTGCACAACCGCATTTGCAGCTCAACCATTGTAGGATCAATAAGAACAAAGGATTGTCTGCTGGCCTAAGTATTATTGCTTTGCTTTCTTTGTGTTTAGTGAATGAAAAAAAGTCAATAATAAACACATCCATTATGAAAACCTTTTAGCCAAGTAAAGCATAATGGCAGTACCGATACAACTTCTACACCTTGAAGCCTGTCTGTTACACAGTCTTACGTTAGCTGAACAGATCAATATGCAATGTGTACTGTATCTGACATACATTAAAGGTTTTATTTTACCTGAAAAAGCTTTTTACTAAACTGTAATCATGTTAGCCACGCTAATTATGTTGGCCACCGAGTACCGTGTATCAGGCCTAAGCGCATTTGAACATTTGCCAACAGAAATCACCCTCAAAACTATGAATGCCCAACTTACCCAGCCTTGCAAGAACAATAGGCATCAGTGATCTTGTCCACAGCTATATTTATGCTGAGGGTGTGAGGATCTGCTGTTTGGTAGCATTTAGCTGTGACGCGCACAATGTTGGAGGCATCGCGTGGCTAAAACACCTTGATGTCGTCCAAAAAAGATGACATGAACATATTGGTTCCCCTGTCCATTGTCGAGACTGATATTTTTTGAAAATCCGGCAGAAATGCTACACTAATCGACTCAGAAATACTCTGCAGAGAGTCAGTTGAAATGAAATTACACATAGAGTCTAAGCATCGTGAGACTTTGTTTGTGAGACATGCAGTCACGTGAGATTTTTGAGGGGCGTTTCTGGGCGGAGCTTGTTAAGGTCCATACAGCGGCGATTGTGGCAGTTACCATAGACATTAATATGTAGACCCCTCATGGAGCGCTGAGTCGTATGTAAAAGCGTCCGCCATCTTCGTGGCAGCAGGGCGATCGGAGCTCCTTAAATTCTGTGCTATGTGGACTTGTTTCAACCGTTTTACGAAACAATCTGGATTCATTCTCATTACCTTCCCCAGGTAAGGATGAAAGATCAGAATTATTTTACTTTAGAAATTCGCTTCTAAACAACCGTAAAATATTTCCTATGTAGCTAAATTGGCCCAAAATAACAGCTGATTCTTAGCGTAGCAGCTAACGTTTAACATACTGTTTTCTAATGAGAGCTGATGAGAAACCGCTGTTAGAGGAGAAGTTAATTAAAAACCAGAGGATTTTGTGAGGAAAGATCAGTCAGGATCGGAGCTAGAGCTGTTCTTCAGTCTCTGTTTCCCAGATCAGCTTCACCATGTCGGTATTTAGCTATAAAGATGCTACGAGTCAGAGCTGAACATGCTGAAAAAGTATTTTTCTGAATGTGAAAGAAACATATACGAAACATATATCGTATGTATTTTCTATTACACTTTTGGATAATTTCTCTTTTATTCTTGGCTTTAGCCTGTGAACCAGGATGTCTCAGAAGTCATTGAGTTCTCCCAGTGTGACCAGCTGACTGAAGCCTGTGGCCATGTTCCCATTATAATAAATAACAGTGATTCTTGAGAATAGGGACAAAACATGTCCTATAGATAAAGCATAAATTTGAACAAAATATACACAAAATATAATTTTTTCAAATATCTGACTAAACTAACCTGGGTCATGTGAGCACAACAATGTATATTTTTCACGTATTTGCTGAATATTTTTTCATTTTAAACATTGTAGTCGGTGGATGATGCCTGTAAAAGCCCTTGTCCAGGAGCAGAACTCAATACATTATAATAGTTTAAAATAATTAAAGAAATACTAAAATTATATATTATGACAATTAAGTGTCAACACCGTCAGAAATGAAAAGAATGTAAAAAAAAAATCAGGCATTATTGGGGGGCACCAGAACTTCTGAGGACCCCATGACCTCTTCCTTTCTCTTCCTTTGCTAGGAGGGCTAGTTAGCTCTGATTAGCTTATGTTATTCTTTAGTTTTTTTTCTTCTTTTTATTCCTAAGTTGTTTGTCACAACCATGATGTGTCAACTCCATAACTGACAATTTACAAAACTTTGATAAAATTTTGTGAAATAAAAGCTTAATTTTGGTAAAATGTAAAGATTTCATGGACCTGATGAGCTACAATATGGCCTCCTTCAGATTAACGTCATATAAATTGAGGTAGTTTGGCTTTTTGTCACCTCTGTCAGATGTCAACTCCATCAGAGTTTTTGTGACTCTTTCAGTGAAATTGTTGTCAAATCTCACTTAAATGTGCAATTAATTCATTTTAATGTATTTTACATGAATTCAATTACTTCACATGTACCAAGTTTTTCATTTTACTCACTAGTTTGTCACCACCTTCAGTTCTGTGTCAACTCCATCATGCAGTGTCAACTCCGTCAGATGGACTTTTTGTTGTTTTTTGTTTTAAATAATATTTCTTTTCTTTCTTGAGAAGCATTTGACAGTAAAATGAGTAAAAATATCACAAATAGGGTCATTAATAATTATTTTTTATTTATTTTAGTCAGATGGTGATGACAATGTTCTAGGCCAGGTCGATTAAAAATGTAATTTAAAAAAAAATGTTGCAACTGGGAGCCTGTTCCTTAGCATCTTTATATTTCCAAAACATTATTTGTCATATTTGCATACATAAGGTTGAGAAATAACAAAAAAAATTATTGGAAAATTAAAACCCATTTTGTCCCTATTTTCAAGAATCATTAAATGTTTTATTTTTTTCACTTTGTGTGTATTTTTAAATATCTCAATCTTTAGTGTATTAATGTAGCTTATGTAATGAAATAAACATAATTTAATTAAACATAATTTACTCTGTTAGAATTATTTTCACTCTTTGCTGTCAATAGCAAAGTTGACATACTGTAATAAATATTTATTCTCTGGAAAAAAGTAAGAAAAATATGTAGTTTAATGTTTGACAATGACTGATTTATAAATCAAAAGTCATTTCTCAATAACGTATAAAAAATAAATACAGAAAAATTATTTATTTCTTGTCTTGAAATGTTAAATGTACATTAAATTGTGGAATTATGTAAATATATTCTTTAATAAAACACTGTAAAAGTGTGTCTGTTCATCAGTTTCAATATAAAAATTATCAGAATCATTTCTATCAAATAAAACATTGTTTATTTATTTTTATTTATTCAGAAATGTCCCAAAACAATTAAATAATCACATCAAAAGTTAGAAATTCTGTCTTTAGTAATTTCTTTGATTGCCAAATATATTAATGTGTGTGAGAAAATTATGTCAATGGCAGGTATTAACTTAAAACACTTTGTAGAACGGCACTTTATAAAGTTTGGTCCATTCACATGTATTACCTTACTTGCACATATTCCACATTCAATATGGCGGATGCTGTTGTGTATCGCAGCAACGGCCGGCCTGCTCCATGAGGTGTCTACGTATTTATGTCTATGGGAGTTACTATGCAGCTCAGAAAAGTTATAAAATCAGGTTTTCAAAAACAAGATAGATAGAGAGGAGAGAGAGAAAAAGGCAAGAGTGTTAATTTATAACCCAGTTTTTCTCCAAGAGAGGTGAGTATACTGTGTGAGATTATCAACCATTTAGCATAATTAGCTGTTTGCCTCATTTTCACTAGCATTTAATGAATTAAAGAAAAAAATTACCAAGATATTAATATATTTAACTTGTTCCTTGTGCCTTTTAGCACTTAACAGATGACTGAGTGAGAAGCTCTAAAACATGTCCCTCCTTACCTGTTCTCTCCTGAGTGAAATTAAAGTTGCAGTACGTCACTTTTATATAAATATTTTTTTCACATATATTTTTAAAACTGTTATGTTGTAACATAAAGCTGCACAGTGGCGCAGTTGGTAGAGCTGTTGCCTTGCAGCAAGAAGGTTCTGGGTTCGATTCCCGGCCCCGGCCTTTCTGCATGGAGTTTGCATGTTCTCCCTGTGCATGGTGGGTTTTCTCCGGGTACTCCGGTTTCCTCCCACAGTCCAAAAACATGACTGTCAGGTTAATTGGTCTGTCTAAATTGCCCCTAGGTGTGAGTGTGTGTGTGCATGGTTGTTTGTCCTGTGTGCGTCTCTGTGTTGCCCTGCGACAGACTGGCGACCTGTCCAGGGCGAACCCCGCCTCTCGCCCGGAACGCTAGCTGGAGATAGGCACCAGCACCTCCCGACCCCATTAAGGGACAAGGGTGTAGGAAAATGGATGGATGGATGGATGTTGTAACAGTATGGTATGAGAGATAATCTATGAAAAATTCCTCTGCCTTCTCCCAGTGCTAGAAACAACCAGTCAGAGGCAGGAGAGTTTTAGTGCTGTCAATCACAATCTCATGTGGTGCTGCTCGTCCTTCCTCTTCCTCAATTTGTCCCGCATAGCACAGAGCTGTGCAAATTCAAACTGTGAATGCTTAGTTTAGTTAGCATAGCTACAAATGACGGCAGATAAACGATTTCTTGTAAATGATAAGTTGTTTCTCCACTATTAGCACATTTAGCAGTGAGTGAATGAAGTTGATTGACAGCGCTAAGAGTGTCCTACTAGTTCTGATTGGTTATTTCGGTCAGAACGTTGCATTACTTTAACCAGTAATAGTAATTAAGGAAGGAGATGGAGGAGATTGATTGTTTTCTCAGATTATCTGTCTCATAACAAACTGTCACAACATGGTGACAACTTTAACAAGTGTGGAGAAAACATATTTTTTTATTAAAGTTATGTACTGCAGCTTGAATAAAATGTAACTACATAGCATTTTTAGAAGTCTGGATTGCTTCATGTATATTTTGCACATTGCTTTTGACTTGCTCATGCGGAGATACATTTCAGTATCTATAACTAAGGAAAAATGTAAACAACCTATTTGCAGTATTCAACCTACTTGCATACTGGATGTGGACTGTTGGATGTTAAATTCATGAGCAGTAAATATCAGTATTGAACCAAAGAAAGCAAGGCAAATGAAGCCTTTAAAATTGTGAGGCTTTTTATAGGTCAAATAGACTCAAAAAATTGTAACAGCAGCTTCACTCAAATATTTTGTCAGGGGGTCCAACATTTCTGGCAGTGCCCCTGATCACACCAATGTATTTACAAAAGCAACATTACATTATTATGTAGTGTTCTACTTTCTCTATGAAGCAAATTTATCAGTGACTCTGTAGGCCGTTATGTTATACAGAGCCTCTCACGTTTTCACAGTACAGCACTACTATGATTAAAAACATTGTATAATGCACATTTAGCTTCTGTCTCACCTCATCAGTCATACATGCTTGATCAAATCCTTACCCTCCCTGCATGCAGTTAGCCAAGCTTGTTGTGATGTTCGGCTCTTTCACTTCCAACTCCTGATATGTTTTTCTCTCTGAACTTATTGCTTTGAGTGACTTAACTGAGTTATTTCATTTCTCTTGCTCCGTTTCATATCTCTGTCTGATCGTCTCCAACTCCCACAGCTCAACTGCCAACTTTATGACAGCTGGCTGTGACATCAGTCCAACTTCATTGCCAGGGTGATAGCTATGGGGGAATTTTGCTACCTTAAGTCAAGAGTACACATTTTCAGTTTGAAAACAGAAATTTATTTGTTTGTTCTCAAAACTTGTAATGCGTGCACTCAAAACTTTTGCTCTCTTTCAAATATTCTCACTCAAATATTTGTACTCGCTTTCACATTTTCTCCTTGCGTGCAAAACTTCCCTCCTCATGAATTAACTTTCTACTTGCAAAAATCTCAGCTCACCCTCTCTCTTGAAACAAAACGTATCCTTGGTTCCAGCCAGTAGAATGAAGGTAATGTACTGTGTGGTGGAAGCTTCCTGGTCCTTGAGAACACTTTTGTTTCCTTCTAGTGGGTGTGTCTGTGTGCCTGTGTGTCTGCCTAGATAGATAGATATGTATCCATGTCGATCTATAGATACAAGCAATCCACAGATTGATTGATATTAATAGAAAGCCTTTAAACTGATAAAAATCAACAGCCATTATGTTGAAATCAGGCTATTTCATCAAATCAAACTGTTTAAAGTGTAACTAACCTCTGCAGTTCCACAAAAAAAATTGTTTTCAGCACAGTCTGGGTTTTCTCCCATTGACTCAAATTCTCTCTGATTGATTCTTATTGTGAACAATAAAGTTGATAACTTCATTTTAAAATTGTAGTCTGTCTGTAGATTTAGTGATGGCAGAGGAAGTGAATGAAGCTGTTCAGTTCATGTTGATCGTGCTTCAGAATATTAAATTAACATAAACACCTGCCTTGATTGGATCAACTCTTCTCTTCACAGTGGAGGATGGTTCTTTACGGCGCAGGCAATTTCTGGTTAGTTTTATATCATCAAACTGGTGCATTACATACATCACGGACATACATTAGAGATTAGGTAAAATTTAAAACTTCAACACTGTCCATGCCTCCAGGAAGCAATTGTTTCTCAACAGTCAGAAGCCCAGAATGCTATAACATCACATACAGGATACCTTTCTAACTTCACAAGAACTGTGCCAATGCACATTTCCTTAACCCCTGACCCAGAAACAAACAGCATCTCTTTTTAACAGATTTTGGGCCCCATAAGGTGAAGTTGGTCCTCACAATGTATCATTTGACAGAAAAATGGGCCTCCAAGTGAGAAATGCTAAACTCACACACACGCACACACAGATGGTGTCCTTTTCTCAGTGACTGACAGCAGTAACTATATGGTTTTCTGTGACAGTGACAAAGATAGGGTTGGGGGGTCATTGAATCAACCTCCAGGTTTTAAAACTCTGAGCTCCTCCACATACAAAAAAAGACCAGACTTACTTTACCTCCACAGTCCCATCATCTCCTCCATGTCCAATCACTGTCCCTGTATGAATTTCAACTCCTACCTCTTCACTCATCCTCTCCTTCCTCTCTCTGCCTGCCTCTCCGGCAACGCTGCCATCCCCTGACAAAAGCCTTGAGTGGATGCCAGTCCCCCCGCTCCCCCACCCTCAGCGCCGGCTGACTTCCTGCTAAAAATAAAAGCCAAAAGAAGAATTGCACCAAGTGAGAGGGAGTAGAATGGGGAAGGACTGGACTGGGAGGAAACTAGCTGGAAAATGTGAGGGAGAAAGAGGAATGGGAAAACAGAAAATCTACAAAAAACAAAAAATGACGGAGGTAGAGACAGGAGAATGAAATGGAGAGACGATGGGAGGAAAAGAGAAAAGCCATTGAAAGTAAGGAGAAGGTAAAAAGGTTTAGGAGCAGAATCATTTGTGACCGGGGTTAAGGGTCAGACTACAGCTGATCACACTCTGAATCTGTTCTGCACAGGAAACAGCAGGAGTCACATTCATCAGTGAAAAAGCAGCGAACAGAGTCACATCATAAATATTTATATGAGAGGAGGAAGACAGCAGAGATGCAGGGGAGGAGGAAATAATAAGAAAGGAGAGGAGCAATAAAGGAAAGGAGAGGGATATGAGTGGATCTTCAGAGGTGGCAGCAGGTACTTTTGGCTCACTTTACCTTCTTATCCCCATCCTCCCATTGGCTGGCCCGCTGCTGGAGCACAGCAACTCACCAAGCAACTCGCACTCCCTGCAGCTCTTATATACGTGAGTGGGTAAACAGGGAAGGACAGGATGACCCCCCCCCCCCTCCTCAGAGAGCGAGATGAACACATAGAGGCTCACAGGTTTTTGAGGCAGCAATAATTATGATCGAGCTGCTGCTGTTTCATTTTCCAGTTTGTAACCCAGTTTTTTACAAAGACTCTTCATTTCTGACAGCTGATAAGCTTCCAGAAGCTGCTAACTCAGTGGAGATGAGATGCTTCTAGGTGGAGGACAACAGAGCAGAAGGTTGAAATGGAATTACAATCAAAGCTCCGAGTGCATTCTCTCAAAACTACAAAAAATATTCACAAAATATTTAGAGACAACAAACTCCTATTAGAATTGTTAAGGCATTCATAAAACTTTGATCCTCCTGCTCTTTGCACATTTTCTATATTTCTGCTCACGACATCTATAATTGTCTTTCTTGGTCCACCATTCAAATATTGACCAGAGCCAAAAACTGTTGATCCTGTTTGAACTGCCACCTGCCTACTTGGGACCCTCTGCACATTCTTCTCTTCCTACATGTTTACTAAACTGGTCAGCTGGATTTAATTACGTATTGAAATATGTTTACATTTTGTAAAACAATGCAACGCAGATTCAACTGTAAATCCACTGAAGTGAAATGAATTAAAACTGGGCAAAATCAATTGAAATCTGACTTAATCAAACTGATCCTTAAAAGCCTAAAGTTCATCTGACGTTCGTGCCCAAGAACGACGCAGGCTAAAATCTGACCTGAAAGTTCACATTTCAGCCAACAATGATACGCTCAATAAACTGAGCATTTTGTAAACCTTTTGTTGGAGTTTTCACTGTTAACTGAAGTTATTTCAGTTCAGTCAGTGAACATCTGAGAGGTTTGGATGCAACAAAGAGTTTCTTTTCTGTTTAAAGGTTTAAAAAATAAGAAATCAGAGATTCTGCTCTGAATCTAAAAATTCTCTGAGCATACTCAGATGTCCTTGAGCTTATAACAGAATAAATAAAATCAGATAAGAGCTGAACTTATAAAATACACAAGAAACTACATCATGCTGAGAAAATGCACTGAAATAAACAGTGATTTTTTGTTTAATTTCCAAAGTTTTAAAAGGTCCTACATGTGATCTGTACTTAAACTATCCATGATAATCCTAGTGGTGAAATTCACACCTGAGGCACATAGTGCTAGAGCCAAGTCTTTACTAACCTAGCCAGTCATTGAACTTTTTGACCTCAGAGGGCAGCCCAAGCTCAGTGAAGTCTCCGGCGTGAATGAACACGTCTCCGTACGGCATCTGGATGGCGTCTGTGCGTGAATGAGTGTCTGAAATACACACAAAGCGTGTGTAACCTGGAGGTTTGGGAGTGTCGTGGGGCATCGGGTCCACCCTGAGAAAGAAGAGATGAGCAAAGTCAAGGTTGAGTTTGAGGGCCATGACAAAAGTGTCACTGCATGTGTAAAGTGTGCAGGTAAAGAGCGGTGTTCGCAAAAGTTCTGCAGTAGCAGGCTGACAGGAAAATAAGTTTAAATTAGTATCCAACCAAAAGAAAAAAAACATCCCCACAGACTGAGGAAGCAAAGGAAGCAGGAGACTTGGGGAGAGGTGGGAATGAGAGGCCACAATAAAAGCACAGTACAGAGACACATTGAAGCAAATGTACAAAAATAGAAAAATAATAAAGTACAGATATAGAAAAGTGTAGAGTCCTATGGGATTTTCAGTGAGCTGGTACATTCATGTAGTCTCCAGGGAACCAGGGAGTTGGTGAATAACCATGGCCCACTTTAGGAAGTTTCCTCCAGGTATGGTTCCACACAGCCCTTTCTCCTCCACACTGCTGTCCCACCACCCTAACCCCCCATCACCACCACCCAGCATCCAACTTCTACAATGTAAGAAGCAGGATGCTGTGAAAAGCAGATATCCTCTACATGAAACTCAGACAGTCATGACAAGTAAAGTAAACTAAGCGCAGTAAGAAAATGCTAAAGTTCAACTTTAACATTCTCATTCCACTCATGAACACAGGCCTCAACTGGCAGAATTACTTTCTCACATCATATATATTTATTCTGTCTGTATTTAGGTTCATTACACAGACACTGGCAAATGCTCCAATGGTTGCTTCAGACTCTATTAACTATATTAGATAATTTCTTAGCCTGCAGTAACTTTTATAAAAAATATGTCTTAGATATGTGTTTAAACCACCATGTCCTGACAGCGACACAAAGACACAAGCTACTCTGTCTCCTCTCTCTGGTTCTACCGCCTTCTACAGAAACCCAGTCAGAAACAACCAATCAGAGTCTGGAGGACGAGTCAACTGCTGGATGTGTCTGATGAACTGCAACTAGTGCATTCCTAAAACACAAATCTGTAGGAAATATCCAAAATGCCTTTATAAGCAGAAATATTAAAAGTTCTTTTTAATGTAATAAAAGATCTGCCTCCTGCAGTAACCCCATACAAACCATACTCACTCACTCAGATCAGCACCTTTTTGCTGCTAACATCAAAACCCTGACTCCTCTACAGGATATGTTTCCACAGCTCCAGAGTCCAGTGATGGACAGAGAGCACTCTGTGATGTAAGGCTTGGAAATGACTCAGCAGTGGAAATCCATTCCATGAAGCTGTCTGCGGTTTTTTATCTATGTGAAGACTACAAGAAACCTGGAGGACTGTAGCTACAGAAACTTGTTATCCTCTGACTGCTCTGTCATGTTCTGAGGTCTAACACTGCATGGCACAGTTGATGTTACCAATCACTTCCACTTCATCATAATACCACTAACAGTTTGACTGTGGAATATTTGGAAACTCATTGCATTGGTATCCTGTCTTGGTGGCCAACATGGCCACAGCTTTTCTTCTCCAGTCTACTCACATGTGGACATGCGGTGGCTGGAAGCGGCCCTGGTTGATGTTGTAGAAGGTGAAGGCCTGTGTGGGGTTGGTGCTGTACTCGTCTACCTCCACAGCCGCCCTGCTGCCTCTCTGAGCGTGTGACTGGGCCTGGGACTGCTGCCGCCTTGCCGCCATGATTTCTGACAGAGTGAAGGCCATGGCTGTCTGTGGTGTCAGCTGTTTGGTGCTTTTGGTTCTGGACAGCGAGCGGACTGGACAGGCCAGAGGGGAGACTCCTGTCCTCAAACACACGCAGACCTCACTGTGGCTGTGATCTGTGGTGGGAACATGGCCTCCTCCTCTTCCTCTGCTTACTTGCAGCTCCTCAGCACCTAAAGGGATTACAAAGAACAGAATTCATCCACAAAGCTTTGGATAGCTGGGATCTGTAGCTAAACACTTACATGAGAGGGTATTTCCCAAAACACAAACACATTTCTGGGACAAACTGGAGTTTTTCTGAAGTTTTAAAATAACTGTTTAGTAAAGGTTGTTACACTAATTATGCTAAATTCTTGGGTCCTGAATGTCTGCCTTCATCATCATATGAGTTACAACAGCATTTAATTCCCCTTTGGGATCAATAAAGTATTTTTTTAATTGGAATTTCATTCATAGCGGATGAGATAAATGTGAACCAAATGTGGACCCAAACATGTTTTATACCAACCCTGCTTACTGATGAATAACAGTGACTTTTTATTCTAAGAACTATGACCATGATTTTGCCCCTCAGTTTCTTGAGGTGCTGTTTGTCTATGCAGTATTATACAATGAGTATCTTCTGCCCTTCTGTGGTAGAAGGCACACTTTGTCCCAGCAAGTCAATTCAATTCAAGTCAAAAATTATTCCATAATAAAATGTTGTAATTCTGGGTGCACAGAACGATTCAGTTGGTACAAAGAGGAACAAGGTGGAACAGCCAAGTTTAGCTTTAGGTTTTACATCACCATCCACATCAGTCATTGTGGATGGTGATGCTGTGGGCAGGAAGGATCTCCAGTAGCAGTCAGTGTTACAACCAAGACTGCTGCTGTATGACAGTTTCATCATAATATCTGAGCAGCAGATATTATTCTATGACAATGTCCTGCTTACGCCTTTTTATCAAGAACAGCTAATCTGCCTCCTCTTTACATCTCTGTCTGGCTGTTTGGTTAGAAAGACTGACTGGTCCATCATGATGGATGGAAGAAATGGTTTGAAGATTTGGGGTCAGAGGTCATGTATTAAGTTATTGAGATACAAATTAGCAGCTCCCAGTTGTATAAGCAATACCTTGTTTTCTTGGTTATGCAACATAACAACTGTTCAAATGTAAATTAAACACAGTAAGAGCAAAACAGAATAGAATAGAATAGAATAGAAAATAGAAAGAATAGAATAGAATAGAATAGAATAGAATGTCTTCATTTAGCATTCACAACACAATTTGATTTCAGAGCCCATCCAAAAGGAGACAGGTGCCTGGGGCTGCAGCCATGGAGGCGCTGCTCATCCTTCCAGTTGCACAGCATCCAAAAGCAAAGTGAAGAACTGTCCAAACAAGCAATGCATCAACCAAAGCATCCATGAAAAGTCAACAAATAGAACAAATCAGAACCAATACAAAAGAGTATCTCCAGAAAAGAGGCAGAACAGGAGGTGATCCTGGTTTCTGCTTCTTCTTTTTAGAGTACGACAGAAAACTAGCTCTGCATGTTTAATATGGGGCAACTTATTCTATAACCAGAATGACTAACCTTTTGCAAATTACCTCAGTGTACTGGTTACATGTTTATAAAGATGAATGAAGTTTCTCTTATTTCTAAACAGTTACTGAAGAACACACAAAATATCTTTATATTGCATCATTTGACTCCATTTGTTTCCCAATGACTCCCTTAAGCTGACTGAGAACATCCTGACTGCTAAACAAGTTGGCACTCTGCAGGCAATAATGTAAAATCTAGTTGAAAGAAAAAGTTGTGGTTTATTAACCACACCCTCAACAAGACGTAATCACAGTCTTGACAGGATTGTAAAGTAAAGCACGAGGTGAGTGGTTTATGACATTCCCAGTATACCCAGTACGACTCGGGTGAGTTGTGTGCTGATTATCCTCCTAACCGTCCAAACACACATTCTTCAGACGCAAAAAGAAAGGGGACAACTTTGAAATGTGTCCACAAGTTCTGTTTGGATATATGATTGTTATTTTCTATAGTTTCACATCATGTTATAATGTTATTCCCTCATGAAAAACACATCTGGAATGGTGCCTTGATTCTTTCATGCATGTTTGAGAAATCCTTTAGTCACCAGTGGTATTTTGAAGAAGTCTTTCCTCAACAACAAAAAGCAAAGAAATTCTCACTCAGAGAGGTACCAGAAGCCTTTCATTTTTGAATTCCCAAGTTCCTTGAATCACCTTATAATCATACCTTCTCATTCCCAGTCTTGGATTTTTATACTAATTTCTAATGTAAATTTTTATCTGATTTAAAATAACATTTTATTTCTGTATGCTTATTTTCCTGCATGAAAAACTAACTTTTGAATAGAAGACTTTCCATGATATTTGCAAAAGAACACATGTCCAGCTAGTGGAAAAAATATAGTAAAATTAATTATGTTCATCTCAGGAATATGTTTTTTGGAAATGCTAATAAGATAAGTTGTTGGTTACATCTGCTGTTTTTGCAGTGAAGTTAGTCACAGTTTTAAGTGATCTGATCACCTTTTTGTCTTCTAAACATTTTTAAGCTCTTATGAACGACCAGCTCCACCAGCTTATGCTGAGCACCACTCAGCATAAGCACAGAAAATCCAAATGTGTGGTCCTTAAATGCTTATCCAACAGTTCTTTGAAGTTGTTGCAATTGCTTGCAATATGCATATTGTGTAGAATGAATCTGCCATAACAATAAATTTGCAATACATTGTGCAGCACTGGTAGCAGTGAACATTGACAAGCTGCTATAAAAAAGTGATTCATTCCATATGACATGCAGACATGATGAATAATACCTTTGCAGATTCCTTGATTGTTCTGATATCTCAATTTTATTGTTTTCCTTTTTCTTGTTTTGCACCTGTGAGCTGTCTCCATTGTTACTGTTCCGGTCTGTATTTGTCAGGTTTTCAGTTTTATCAGCACCACTTTTCTTCAGAGTCCTTGTGTTTGAAACAAATTCACTGATATCCTACTACCTCTACTGGTGCTCTGTGTCTGAACTGACCATTCATCCATCTGAAAACCCCGCTCCTCTTCTGAGTCAGGGCCGTGCAGAGACCACTAAAGGGGCAGGTGCTCAAAAAAAAGGGCACATAACCGCATTCTAGGGCAGAATATTAACAAAGCCACACAACTTTCAGAGTTTAATAAAAATTGATAAACTACAAAATTGTGAGATATAGAATCAAAGCTAAGGAAAATCTATATAAAACATACAACTAAGCATATGTAAAATATTTTTAGTAATTTCTTTCTGCAGGTCTATTTTGTTATAGGAAAGTATTGCAATATTCACTTTAGCAAGATATGTAAATCAGACTGCGACAGACTGGCGACCTGTCCAGGGTCACCCGCCTCTCGCCCGAACGTTAGCTGGAGATAGGCACCAGCAACCTTCCTGACTCCACTAAGGGACAAAGATGTAAAGAAAATGGATGGAAGTAAATCAGAGCTAGACCACCAGACATACTTTGTCTTTACAGAATTACATTATTAAAAATATAAACAAGGACACAATGCAACCTTTTAGTGCACTGTAATCTATATTTTTAAAAACTGCCTGTTTGCTACACTTTCAGTGGAGATGAAGATGGTTCATTCAGGAAAGCAGAGCTGAATCAAACTTTAATGTGGAACTGCAGAAAAAAGACAAAAAAAAAGCAAAAATTGAATTGTTAATACATGTCAACATGAGAAAAGCCTTGCTTAAAAAGTTTTTTTAAAAAAGTAAAATCACACATTTTTGTCTCATGAAGTAAAAAAAGTATTTGCAAAACAAAATTATTTGCGCTTGTCATAAATATTTTCTTGCTATTCTAAGGTTTTGTTTGTGACTCAAAATTTTGCTTGTGATTCTCACATGACGTGTCATATCCACTGAGCTGAGTGCTGTGAGTGTGTGTGTCTCCTACCTTCTCTCCTGCAGGGTGTGTCAGACAGGTGTCCCAGCAGCTCCAAGAGATAAGTTATAAACTTAGGCCGTCTGCTGCAAGACTCGGTGCTTCAGCCACCCTGCCAGCACTACTTCCCCCTCACCCAGCTTCTGCGAGGTTGTTTCCCCGCCGCCGGAGCTGTTCTCCGGGGAACAGGGCAAGAGCAGGGGATTTTTCCTCCAATGCGCTTTGGTTTTTGGCCGATCACCACAATCCTGCCGCGATGACACCAGCAAGATTTTGTATGTCATTGGTCTTTTAAGAGGAAAAGCCCTAAAATGAGCTGAGGCAGTAATTAAACAGTCAAATATACATCTTTACTTGTATGATGAGTTTTTGAGTCCTTCAAACAGGTGTTTGATCTGGCAGCTAGCGGGGAAGACACGAGTAAGAGGCTTTGGGATTTAAGACAGGGCAACCGATCTGTCTCCCCTTAAGCTGCCACCTTATCATGGTGGAGGGGTTTGTGTGTCCCAATGATCCTAAGAGCTATGCTGGCTGGGGCTTTATGCTCCTGGTATACCCTATAGGGTCACCCAAGGCAGACAGGTCCTAGGTGAGGAACCAGACAAATCGCAGCCTGAAGACCCCTTATGATGAGTGATAATGTTGGACTTGGTTTCCCCTTGCCCGGACGCGGGTCACCGGGACCCCACTCTGGAGCCAGGCCTGGAGGTAGGGCACGATGGCGAGCGCCTGGTGGCCGAGCTCCTTGAGAGGGGCTGGACGTACTTCCACTCTGGAGTTGTCCATGGTGAGAGGCGCCGGGCAGGAATGGGCATACTTGTTGCCCCCCATCTTGGCGCCTGCACGTTGGGGTTTACACGGGTGGACGAG
Source organism: Poecilia picta (assembly GCA_033032245.1). NCBI lineage: Eukaryota > Metazoa > Chordata > Actinopteri > Cyprinodontiformes > Poeciliidae > Poecilia > Poecilia picta. The sequence goes on from CM065375.1 coordinate 18,112,757, forward strand.
AGGGTAGCCTCCCTCCACCTACGGGTGGGGGGATGGGTTCTGACTGTTGTTTGTGCTTACGGGCCGAGCGGCAGTTCAGATTACCCACCCTTCTTGGAGTCCTTAGAGGGGGTACTGGAGAGTGCCCCTCCGGAGGACTCCCTTGTTCTACTGGGGGACTTCAACGCTCACATGGGCAATGATAGTGAGACCTGGAGGGGCGTGGTTGGGAGGAACGGCCCCCCGATCTGAACTCAAGTGGTGTTCTGTTGGTGGACTTTTGTGCTCATCACGGATTGTCCATCACAAACACCATGTTCAAGCATAAGGGTGTCCATACGTGCACTTGGCACCAGGACACCCTAGGCCGCAGTTCGATGATCGATTTTGTCAACTTTTCATCGGATCTGCGGCCGTATGTCTTGGACACTCGGTTTGAAGAGAGGGGCGGAGCTGTCCACTGACCACTGGTGGTGAGTTGGCTCCGGTGGTGGGGGAGGAAGCCGGTCAGACCTGGCAGGCCCAAACGTGTAGTGAGGGTCTGCTGGGAACGTCTGGCGGAGTCCCCTGTGAGACAGAGCTTTAACTCCCATCTCTGGCAGAACTTCGAACACGTTCCGGGGGAGGTAGGGGACATTGAGTCTGAGTGGACCATGTTCCGTGCCTCCATTGCCGAGGCGACTTATCAGAGCAGTGGCCGCAAGGTCGTTGGTGCCTGTCGCGGCAGGTACCAACCCTCGAACCCGTTGGTGGACACCTTCAGTGAGGGATGCTGTCAAGCTGAAGAAGGAGTCCTATCGGGCCTTTTTGGCTTGTGGAACTCCAGAAGAAGCTGATGGGTACCGTTCGGTGAAGCGGCATGCGGCTCGGGTGGTCGCTGAGGCAAAAACTCGGGCGTGGGAGGAGTTTGGAGAGGCCATGGAGAAAGACTTCCGTACGGCTTCGAGGCGATTCTGGTCCACCATCCGGCGTCTCAGGAGGGGGAAGCAGTGCAGCACCATCACTGTTTACAGTGGGGATGGTGTGCTGCTGACCTCGACTCGGGACGTTGTGGGTCGGTGGGCGGAATACTTCGAAGACCTCCTCAATCCCACCAACATGCCTTCTGTTGAGGAAGCTGAGCCTGTGGACTCTGGGTCGGGCTCTCCGATCTCTGGGGACGAGGTCGCCGAGGTGGTCAAAAAGCTCCTTGGTGGCAGGGCCCTGGGGGTGGATGAGATCAGCCAGGAATTCCTTAAGGCTCTGGATGTTGTAGGGTTGTGTTGACTCACACGACTCTGCAATATCGCATGGACATCGGGGGCAGTTCCTCCGGAATGGCAGACTGGGGTGGTGGTCCCCCTGTTTACAAAGGGGGACCGGACGGCGTGCTCCAATTACAGAGGGGTCACACTCTTTAAGCCTCCCTGGTAAGGTCTATTCAGGGGTCCTGGAGAGGAGGGTCCGTCGGATAGTCGAACCTCGGATTCAGGAAGAGCAGTGTGGTTTTCGTCATGGTCGTGGAACATTGGACCAGCTCTACACCCTCAGCAGGGTCCTGGAGGGTGCGTGGGAGTTCGCCCAACCAGTCTACATGTGTTTTGTGGACTTGGAGAAGGCGATCGACCGTGTCCCTCGGGGGGCCTTGTGGAGGGTTCTCCGGGAGTATGGGGTACCAGGCCCTTTGGTACGAGCTGTCAGGTCCCTGTATGACCGGTGTCAGAGTCTGGTCCACATTGCCAGCAGTAAGTCGGGCTCGTTTCCGGTGAGAGTTGGACTCCGCCAAGGCTTTGTCACCGATTCTATTCATTATCTGGTCAGGATGCCTCCTGGACGCCTCCCTGTTGAGGTATTCCGGGCACGTCCCACCAGAAGGAGGCCTCGAGGAAGAACCAGGACACGCTGGAGGGACTATGTCTCTAGGCTGGCCTTGGAATGCCTTGGGGTTCCCCCGGAGGAGCTGGAAGAAGTGGCTGGGGAGAGGGAAGTCTGGGCCTCCTTTCTGAAGCTGCTGCCTCCGTGACCCGACCCCGGATAAGTAGAATAAAATGGATGGATGGATGGATGGATGGATGGATGGATGGGCAGGCAGGCAGGCAGGCAGGCAGGCAGGCAGGCAGGCAGGCAACCGGTCAGTTTCTGAGCTCATAGTTGAGTTCTGCATTTTGGTTGCTGAGACAGGGTGGAATAATGCAGCTCTTAAAGGAGACTTCCACAACGCTCTCTCCAAGAAATTGAAGGATGAACTCTCTTACCGCGATGAATCAAAGACTCTTGAGGACCTAATTAATTTAGCAGTCGGTATTGATAACCGAATACGAGAAAGGTCCAGACAAAGAACCGGTTCCTCCGCAGCCTCATTGAGATCCGAAAGTCCCAGAATCACACTTCCAACCCCGAGTTATTGCGGGTCCCTCACTCACTTCATTGCCAACTGCTCTGTTCGCCCAAAAGCCGAGGCCCGTCAGTGAGTGTGGGAGTGCTGGCGGGCAAACTCACCACTAAACTTCACCTGAGTATCCCTTCCTTCCCGAGTATCCGTCAAGAGACTCACCCCATACTTTCATTTATAGATTCAGGATCTGAACAAAACCTAATCAATCTAGAAGTAGTTGAACAGTATGGCATCCCGGTTCACACTCTCCCTGCTCCCATTCCAGTGTCGGCTTCGGACGGAGATCCATTAACTACCATAACCTGCCCTACGACCCACTCTCTTTGGTGGTCTCTGGAAATCATCATGAACAGATTAAATTTTTTGTTTTCCCTACCAAGTCCGCCCCTCTTGTTCTCAGTTACCCTTGGTTACAAACTCATAACCCGCACATTAATTGGTCTACCACAGTCAGGTAACCAAACATGTCATGACGATGTGGAAAGGGCCCAAAATCGCAACAAAAGATTTCTGATGTGTGCAAATAAAAGTTTATGTTTGGCAAATAACTTTTTAAGTTCACAAGACAAAAATGAGTTATTTCATTGAAAAAAGTTTTTAAACAAAATGTTTTTTTTTTTTAAAAATAAATCATTACATTCCGAAGGTTTTGATTAAAATTTTATTTTGCTTAACTCAGGTTAACTAAAATTAAATTTTAGTTAACTTTTTTTTTCATTGAATAATTGAGGGGAAAACAATTAACTTCATACTCTGCGAACCAGTCCCTAAACTTACTTAAAGTCTGGATCGAGTTTTTTCCCCGTCATTAATGACACGATTTTATTACATAAATTATATATATATCTTAGTAATTCAGGGTGAGTTTTTTTTTTAATTCTAAATGAATATCCTTGTTGGACTTTTATTTAAGTGTTATTCTCCTTCAAGATACATTTACATAACGCCAGAATAAATGAAATGTACATTATGCAGCAAAGGAAGTTAGAAGACATATGTCCATTATGGAGATGATCGGTTTTGGACAGGCGATGTGCTTATTGCATAAGCGATACTGAAGAATGACTGCTATCATTAACAATACAGGGAAGAAGCTTTTTAGTTATCTAGCTTTGCTAGCAAAGTGGTTAGCTAGCAGCTAGCTAATATCACAACAGCAACAGCCAAATGTCTGTATGATAAAAATACTGACTCGGTAGATAAAACAGTTTCTCCTCACCTGACTGTCTCCTCCCGCTCAGTAGTTGTTCAGAGAAAGGCAGACAGAGGCCTGTCAGTGTCTGTTGTATTTCATTACCTCTCTGCTTAAACCGCGACTCCGTGCTGAAGCAGAAACGATACTTCAACGTTTTCCGTCATCTGACAAGTAGCAAATCTACTCCACTTTATTCACCAAAAACATTTATTTTGTAATATAATTCACTAAAAACTTCTGTGTTCTGGAATGTTCGCTACGTTGAGCTCCAGTTAGCTGCTTTATCTCACTGCGCGAGAGGCAATTGCGTCATGCATCACGGGCAAAAGGTCAAAGGTAACAAGGTGACTGGAGGGTTTATTATGTTGTACAAAAAACCCCAACAAAAAACAAAAAAAATTAGTACATGTTATTATGTGTTAGAAGAGGGCTTAAAAAATAAAAATACCAAAAAAAAAGAGAAAGAAATTGACCGAAAGGGCACTTGGGGACAAGGAGCAAAAGGGGCAGGTGCTCAAGCACCCCCAGACCCCCCTTCTGCACGTGCCTGTTCTGAGTTACTATTCAGACTATTCAGATTTCCCTTGATTAGTCAGTTCATTGAAAGAGTGTATACTTCCCATTTAATACCATTAGTATTAATAATGTTATCAATAGTAATATGCTTGTTAAGTTGAAAATATGTATTTTGGTAATATCAGCTTTCAGTATTAATCTGATATTACTATAAAGATAATAACTAAATCCAGCGGATTTTGCTGCTGTCTTCCATTACGGTGTACATGTAGAAAAATAAAAAATAAAAGGTTTAACAGCAGCTACGTTTTCAGTCACTCAGAAAGCACAACCTTCCATATTTTCACTCGACCAACTGAATGAAAAATAAATCTAGCAATTTGTTCAGCTCTCAAATGATTTCATATTTACAGATGTTTTAATAAATGCTTTCACATTTTTCTAAGATGTTATGAATTTGCAGCAACATTTAGTTCCTGTGAATACAGCTTTTGACAAGCTAGAGCCTGAACAGGATTTGGTAGATTTCACTGCCTGTCCCTGGTGTTAGGCCCGTCTATGTGCATCTCATCTATTAAGACACGGATTCAATCCTGCAGCTCATTTTTCACCGCTGCTGGAAGCAGAGCGCAGCTACTGAAAGGTGCTGAATGATGGCAACAGTGTAAGAAGGAGGCGATAATTTGGGGACAGGCGGCTTGGCGGAGTCCACCTGGACCGCCGCGCGATGTCGGCGTGCCATCTCGATTCATCATTCACTGCAACCTCACACACTGACAGCCCACTGATGAGACAGAAACACACTTCACACTTCACACTGCGGTTGTTTGTCACAGGCGAATCCCAGCATGGCTGGTGAATGTGTTTCAGGGTGTGTGTGCATTCTGTGCACAGCGGATGAGCATGAAGGCCTGTGCATGCATATTTAAAAGTGTTTCTGTTGTCATGAATGTGACAGTGACAGTCCCTCACACTGTTAGTGTCAGACAGAGAAATGCATTAGCAGATGCTGAGTGTCTAACACTCTGGGCTCAGATGCAGCTGTCTTGATCACGTACGCGACTCAGAACAACTGAATCTTGGTTTTACAGACTTCCGTGTCAACTCTCCTCGCAGGTTTAAGTCATTTTGAAAATCAGTTTTAGTATAATTGAATACTGGAAGTATATTGTCTTGTTTATGCATACCGGAATCTTACTATTCTTTGCTGAATGTTTTCACCTTATTGCAGGTTGATGTTCTAGAAAGCAGAGATTTCCCTCTATGTCTCTTGTAATTTAATCTTGTTTGATTCCTGTTAGAATGACTTTTATTCCATAATTATTCCATATCTCTAATAAAAGGAAGAAAAAACATCTGATGAAATTAAAGACATCAGTATGTTGTGTTCTGTAAACCTGCCACAATAACAAGTTCATAAATGATCCCAGAAGTTTTCAATTCTAATGAAGGTTTCACACTGGAACTGGGAGAGATTTAAATACCCAAAATAAAAAGACAAAACAACGAAAACAACAAATAAAATGAATAATGAAGTCTCTGTAAACAAGATTGTTCTTCAAACAAGGAACTAGTTAAGACAAAAGCACCAGACTGAAGACTTTTATCATCCAGTTTTTGGTAGAAAGAGAGGAAAGAGAAAAACTATAAATTATGAAAATAAATATTACTGAGTTTTAATTGATCACATAATTGATTTATTGTTTATTGCCACAGACCTAGTTCTGTGGTTCCATTGTTTGTTACCTTGTTTTATACTGTTCTTATTTATTTGTTTGGGTTTTTTTTTTTGTTATCTCCTGGATGAGTGGAGATGATTCTAGTCCCAATACTATTATTACGCATCAGATTGACCTTTTGGCATTTAGTTCTAATTTATGAGAGTGAATAAAAATGAATCAAAGCCCTTGATCTGCTTCCTGTTTTTGTTTTAAAGCCATAAACCTTAAAGTATTTTACTGAGATATTAAGTGACAGACCAACACAAAGAGCGAGATGCACGTGTGGTATACACACAGGTGGACTGTGCCTCCTTATTGGGAGATTTCTGGAGGCAACTGGTTTTACTTAGTGGCGTTACAGTAAAATAACTGAACACAGTGCAGATCAAAAGGATTTATCTGTAAAATTATTTTGACAATATTTTTCCTTGTCCTTTACAATTATGCATAGCATTACATAAAATCCCAATAATGGGGCAAAATGTGAAAAAGTTCTAGGAGTGTGAATACTTTAGTAAGACACTGTAAACAGAACATAACCCAGAGGAGAAACCAAAGCTGTCATCAGTTTTCCCAGATTTCTTTTTACTTCCAGACGCAGCAGGTTGGCGCTGCAGCTCCAACATGCTGCTCTCAGCTGCCGGGGTTTTATTCTGTGGCTGTCTGCTTCAAAACGGGCAAGTGTCTGAAAACAAAGATGTCTTTAACACCTGGAAACACATTCATTCACACACTTTTAGCACCGTGTTTAAAATGTGCTCAAAACTTCAGTTTGAAGAGTGAAAAGCTTCCCAACCAATCAATTATGTGAAAGAACTTGGAGATAAATTGTATGTTTAAAACAAAATGATCCATATATCCCACATGGTTGGTCCGTGGTCACACATTCACAAACTGTGGGACTGTTACGTGATGATGAAGCTGCTGACAAAGCTGTTGGTCAAAGAGAAATCAAAGTGAAACCCTGACTTCATTCTTATTGTGCTTTATGGATTTTTCTGCATTGTTTGTTCCAAATGATCAAGCAGTAAAAATGTTTGAATTTGCTACTAGAGCTACTAATTGTGTTTATTATGCGCATGTTGAGATGTTACATTAGAAAAAATTGATGGAAACAGCAAACTTAGAAACAAAACTTCCTCGATTTCACAAAGAGTTTTTATGCTCATTTGACATGTTTTTTGGCTCTTCTGAAAAAAAGTTAATTTAGCAAATGTGTTTCCATCAGTGGCCCTGCTGCACTTCTCATTCTGAGCCTGTTCAGGATGTCAGACAACATGTTGAGTTTTAGAACACCTTCTGTTAAAGGTTTTGTTAGAGCTGGTGGCTGAGTTGAGGACCCCACCACCGCACCGCAACCCCTTCTTTTTTATGTCCCATTAACATTCAGTTGAATCTTTTTTCTTTCTGTTGCACATCGTGGCTCTGAAAAATGAAGCTTTTAAATAAAACAGTACGGCTTTTAGGTAATTACGTTTTTTAACAGAAACGAATTGCGCGGCGCTGTGTTTTTAATTATTTTTGGCAGCAAATGAATCACAAGTTTACTTCATTTAATTTACGAGGTTTTGCCTGAATTAAAATGATTTTAATTTGGAGATGCTTCATTAAAATGCTGTTTCAGTTTCTCCAGGCATGGTGCCCTTGTGGTTTCTGGTGAAGGAAAATGAATGAGGAGCTGTGGTGAAAAGGTGCCTGCTTACACAAGTCATCAGAGCAGCTGCACGACTGAGCAGCTCTCAGTGTGGATTTGTGTTTTTACGACCCATAATACATACAGATACTAAAGGAAATGTCAGGGTTTTGTTACCAAAAATGATGAAATAAGAAGCATAATCATTTCAGATGAATGACTCCAAACCACACTGATATATAATGTGGTTATGTTTTACCACATTTACTTTGACTTCATTAAATGAACATAATATTTTACTGGTTATTAGGCGCACCTGGTGGTTCAGGGCATGGAGTGGTTGTCCTACAGTTGGAAGGTTGTCGGTTTTATTCCAGATTTCTCCTGTCATGTCTATGGGCCCCTGGGCAAGGCACTAGACTAAGGTAATGAATAAATTGTGGCTGGATTATGAAATGAGTGGTGAGGATGACTAGAAGAGTTCTGTATAGAATCAGTCCATTTACCATTTCTTACACACCTGTTATTCAGAGGTGACCAAAATTATCTAAAAAAATTCTGCAAAGTGAAGTTGAGAATTATAACTACAAGCAATAAAAATTAATACAGCTCTAATATTATTAGCAAGTTGATATTTTTAAGAAAAATGGGTCTTCATCAGAAATGCAGTTCACAATGAAAAATTACAAATGAGTTAAATTTGTAATTTGTATTCTGACTTTAAATATGAATTAACACATTAGGATCGTGAAGAGCTTCATTTGTCTGATGAATGTGACCCAGAGTGAGCGCTCATTCTTTAACACATTCGAAAATCTTTTGTTAAATTAACATATAACACTACTAAGATGATCCATACCTTCAAGTCTTGCCTGATAGCAGAAAAATATGTGTTTGTTTCCTATGTAGACACAGGTTCCCACGGCAATAACACAGTTGAGGTGATCGCATCTCCCTTGCAAAAGTAAAATTTTTCTACCTGAATGAATAAAATCTGCCTCTTTAAAGAGAGAAGACCAGCTGATCTTCCATCTTTAACCAATCAAAACTGGGTGCTGCATCATTTCATAAAGGTCTGTTTTCATTCCTTAAAACAGGAGAGAGAGCAAACCTGTGCTCCTTTCAGCAGGAAAAGATGCCTGGTCAGGTTGATTCTGCCGTCCTCATCCTCACTAATATTATGATAGAAGGTGTAAAAGCTCCCTGCCTGAACTAACAGACCACAATATGGAGCCATGATAAAATAAAAGACAGCAACAAAAGCACATTAACGACAATGGCAGCCACCAGTGGAAGGGGACGCAGTCAGAAAGAGCTGGGAAGACAACGTGGACGGCATTGCTTCACCACTGATACTATTTAGAAACATATTCTGAAAAAGCCTCAGTCTCAGAACAGATGTTATGGAGTTATAAAAGCAAAGCGCTCTGTTTGAAACTGCTTCTGGTAGCAAAAAACACCCAGAGTAATGGTTTGGTTATCAGAAGAGAGCCACCCTTTGCCCCTCTAAAGGAACGCTGTTTTGAACTCGACATCATAAAGAAACTACACAAACTACAGTTTGTGTAGTTAATGTAACCAGCTGACTGCTGAGGTGGAATTAACAACCTGGGGTTCCGTCCAGCAGAAACATAATGACACTCATTTTCATTTTCAATACTTCAGATAAAATGAGACTTCCCACATTAATCTAAACAATAGCTAATATTTTCAGTACCATGGCAACAATATGTGACACACATCTGTTTGCTCTCACTCTTTACATGCATCCTTGAATCAAAATCTAGATGAGTTCTAACTTAAATGCAGGTACTTTTGGCCTGTTTTTATGGCAGTAATGAAAACAAGGCAGCTGCTGAATTCGTGATGGAGAATTTCCCCAAAACAGAAAAAATACAGCAGAATAAATCAAACTGTCTGTAGGTTTGAAACAGAGCTGTGCTGTAGAAGACCTGAGAAAACAGCAACTAAGCTGATAAAGTTGACTGACAGTGCTGCTCTGATAGTAAATGAGGAAGTATCGTTGTTACACTTTTCTTTTCATCATCATTTGCAGCAGTCCTTATAATAAAAACATATAATAAGAGCTGACTTCCTTCCTCTCCTGCTTTGGCTTTCCTTCTCCGGCCGAGAGGACGGTGGCTGCATTGCCAGCCGGGTTTGGCAACATGCATGTAGATCTTTATCCCATCTACTATCACGCTGTTATGAATTCATTTATGATTTATTTTCACTGCTTGACTTTTTAGTTTTGCATATTCTTTATTTTTCTCATTTAAATGGTTCCTTGAATTGAAGGAAACAAGAATGTGTGTGTTTTCAGCAGAATCCTGCAGCGCCTTCTTAATGAAAGAACTAATCTTCTTCTCTTTGTTTTACGCTCGGCTGCTGTTTGATTCAGAACTCTGATCCGCACACTTATTTCAGCTTCCTGTGTTTTCTCACTGCTGTCATACAAATGAGTTCATTTATTTGATCAGCTCAAATATCAGAACTTAAAACAAAAGAAAACCAAAAACTTACTTACTTTCAGGATATATAAGAGAATATATGTATATATAAATTAAAAATTAAAAAGCATGTAAACACTGTAACAAAGCTCATATAAAATTGTGAAATATTGCAGAACTGTTAAATAAAATATCTACTAATATCCAAACAATGTCCATTTACTTTTAAGTGTCAGTAGTAATTATACTGCGTCAGATTCTGATCAAACATAACTGTGGTTTGTTGTTTTTGTTTTTTTAAATCCTAGTTTTTATCATCTAAAGAAATAAGCGTGAAATTTTTTTCACAGATCAAATTATTTCACAGCTGAAACTGATGATTATCTTTATTGGTTGTAAATGTTTTTAATAATTTTAGATTTGCAAGTTTTATATTGGGACTATTACACTGACTGTGGGCCAGATTAGAAGTTTTCTAACTTGTCTGATTGACTCTGATGTAAGTCCAGTTCTGGTCAGAACTCCTTTCTGACAGCTTCCTTCATCTGTTTGAATTGATGCTTTTATTTTTCACTAGTTATAAATGTTTTAATGTTTAAATGTTTTAAAAATTTGTATAATATTTGATATTTTTACCATCGGTAAAATAATTACGGCTTCTCTGTGTTATGAGTTTCTTAACATTTCAAATCTTAATTTGTATATTTGTTGAATGAAATAATAATGTATGTTATTTCTGGTTGATCACTTTTTCCTAAAACATGGGTACACAAAATAAATAAACTAAACTAAATCAAGAGCAGTAACTCTTCATGGAACAGTTAGAAAGTGACAATATATTTATAAAATCAAATAAATAGACTAAAAACAACCAAATATCCGAAGTGGAAAAAATCCAGCTCTGGAAAAATAATGTAATTACTTCCAACATTTTCTACATTTATTACGGATGGATCTGCTGAGCGGTCAGGAGAGAAGAGGATGAAAATCTGGATTATTCCTCCACACACTGATTTCTGAAACATCACTGGTGTGTTTTAAAGACTGAATATCAGCCAGCTGTCTTCACATTATATGAGGTTATATTCCAAATAAATTTTTGAAATTATTTAACGATTCATTTTTCATCAAATTAAACAGAAATGGCTATTTTACTAAAACATCTATAAGCAATGTCAGAGAAACTGGACATTTTAAAGTGATCTCTGTTTAATACGCACGCCTGTATTTATCCTAAATAGACCTGTAGTGTTTTTTTTTTTATCTCATTTCCATCTAATTCTGCTCCTCTCAGTTACTTTAAGTATTGCTTCCCCTGCAGAGTTCAAACACAACTTGAGAACTGGTCTAGTCAAAGATCGCCTTCCTGCTCACTTTGCAGCAGATCCCTGCCTCCACAGCCGGTCACTCATCTAGATTTCAACTTTCCAACCATTTGGTCCCACCAACTGTCGTCTTTGTGCTTGGCACGTGACGGACCGGACTGGACGGCGTTCAGAGCAAAATCTGACACATCCAAGCTTTAGATGCGTTTACGTATTGCACATGAAAAGCGCTCAAGTCCAGCGCAGAATCCCACAAAGACACGTGAATAAAACACGGAAACGGAGCGCAACATCTTCCCAACCTGAGAAACGGAGCTGCCGGCCATGGCCCGGGTTTACACACGGCGAGGAAGAGGCTGAAGAAACGTACCGCTCTTGGAGGAGAGCTGCAGACTGGATGCTCTGGTCCGCGCCGGCCGGAAGGAGCCAGAAAGCCGCGCTGGTCAGTTTGAAGGAGGAGGAGAGCTGCTTCCTCTCTGCTGCTGCTGCTGCTGCTGCCTGTTAAAGGGACATCCGCCACGGATTTAGCTGCACAATAAAGAGGAGCAGGAGGAGGAGGAGGAGGAGGAGGAGGAAGGACAGACCGCGGCAGCTCCACAGAACTCAGCACAGGCTGAAGTCCTGAAGTTCATCCAACAGACACAGAGATGAAGACAGAGGGCAGCAGCAGCATTACTGCTGGGATATCTGGACATTTTCACCCGGTCTCTGTCCGAGTTCCTGACCAGGAGTTCCTTCCCATGAGGACGTGTCCATCATAGAGGGACACATGGGGAATAACTGTGTTGCAATCTGAACTCAATTAGTTGTATTTGGATGGAGTCATGAAAAACAGACGGACTCAATTATAGAAGACCAATTCACTTCTCAAGGCACGTAATAAAAAAATTATAATTTCAGTTCAGTCCAAATGACCCTATAAGCTCAATTAATGATTGAAAGTTGATTAAAAAGTTTGTCAATGACCTGCAGCATCAGCTCCTCCAGCACACCCACACATACACACACAGACACACACACACACACACACACATACACACACACACACACCTACACACACACACACACACACACACACACTACACACCACACACACACACACACACACACACACACACACACACACACACACACACACACATACACACACACACACACACCACACACACACACACACACACACCACACACACACACACACACACACACACACACACACACACACACACACACACACACACACACACACACACACACACACACACCACACACACACACACACACACACACACACACACAACACACACACACACACACACACACACACACACACCACACACACACACACACACACACACACACACACACACCCACACACACACACACACACACACACACACACACACACACCACACACACACACACACACACACCACCACACACACCTAACACACACAACACACACACACACACCACACACACCCAACACTACACACACCACACTCACAACAGCTCTGACAGGCAGCATGCCTCAACATGGGGCATTAAAAGCTCAATGTCCACTTTTCCCACTGAGCCACAAACATGTTTGGACCCTCATTCACTGATTCACCTGTTCATTTTTATTATTTATTTGTTTGTTCATTTATTTTTTTGTGGAATATAAATCTAAATTATTGGTGGAGAATTTGCCTATTCACCATTTTTTTAAGTCGGCTAATTTCACTAAATCACCAAGTAACACAAATTGCAGATATTTTAGTTTCATGTTTTCACTTTGACTAATAAATAATGGCGTTCTGACAGACAGCTGTTTGGGTTGTTCCACCTCAGGTTAGAATTCAGTGACTTGATAATCCTGAACAGGCTGGATTAGGATGATTTCATTCCATCACATCTTTACTGGATTCTGAAGTATTATGCTGTTGTTGCTTGATCCAGTCATTTCACGCAGCAGCTGAGGAATTATATTGAGTGAACATGAAATATATTTTTCATCTAGTATTCTAACCGTGTACATGAACCACAGAAATACCTGCCCATGAATTTTAATGCTTTACTGAAAAAAGGGAAAGAAAAACCATGAATTTACAGTCATTACTGGATGTAAAAACATTCTGCACTTTGGTTTACATAATTTACTTTTTACTGTAAACGTCTATAAATGCAACTGCTTCACATAGCCTGATTCTCATACCAATACTGTCACCAGCATTTTAGAGCAGGTTTAGTTTCCTTTTTTGTGGTGAATAAATCATTAACAAAGCAGGCAAACATTTATGTTAACACATTTTTGCCTGTTTGTCTGATATAATATTGTAAGTTTCAGATAAACTGAATATTAGGTTTACATTAACTGCAAATGAACTTTATATTCTAGTTTAAACTTCAAAAATTCAAAATGTAAGTACATGGACTTTCAACCAATGCAATATGCTTTTTACAATAACATTTAATAATTACTATTGTGCATTCTCCTATCGGATGGTAGTTAGTTTTTTTGCAGAACGAGTTAAAAAATCATTTTATTCTGGGCTCAGATGGAAACATCAAGTCTGAAGCAAAGCGTTTCTGAACAGTTAAAGGAATAATCAGCCAAATCACACAATTACAGCACATCACCTCCTCTGCTCCACCAACCAGCAGGTCAGCAGCTGGTAATGAGCTCAATAAGGAGAACCCAATGAAGCTCAAAGCCACAATCCCGTAACAAGCACCTTCAGAATAGAAGTGGTCTGAATCAGGCGCCAGGACGAGAGTGCCATCTGGTGGACATATTGGAAATGCGGAACTGACATTTGGAGATGCATTATGCAAGATCTAAAGCTCCTTCATCCTGCTTCACCTCCTCCCACATCAAACTGACCCCTTTTCATTTGGCCACTCTCTCATTTCATTTATACTTGATTCAGATTTTGTTTTTTGTAGAAAATTAGACCATGGAGTACTTCGTAATAAAATATATCTTGTACTGAAGATTCCATCATATCTCTATTTGGTCTTTAAATTATTGTTCTGAGTGTGGGAGGAAGTTGCTGGGACATCCAGCTGTGCCCTGCAGCACATGCTCTATATGATCCTTCATTAACAAACTACAGAGGCAGAGCTTGACGAATCAGATTTTCCATCCACTGATACTCATTTGTCAATCAGTGTGTGTCACGTGCAGCGTAAAGGAGTTTTTGATTCACCCTGGAGAGACTCACACACTGAAAAAACTGCAATGAGAAACTTTTATTTATCATGAATGAAAACCTTACCTGCAATAAGCTTGCATGGGCTAAAGGGCCACATGAGAAGGAACTATAAACACGACAGTTATGTGCTTAAACAATATTATATCACTGTAAAAAATTAATACGTTCAGCCATAACCGGACTTTTGAAGACGTTCATGATCTTGATATGGCCTAAAATGAAAATGAGTTTGACGGCCTGCTAGAGGAAACTGTCAGGTCAGCACTATGTTAACAACATAACATAACATAACATAACATAACACTTCTTATTCTCATTTTTCAACAAGTTTTTCATCAGCTGTAAGGCACAAAGGGTTTTACAAATGACAATAGTGTGGTACCAGGTGCCATCAATTTTGAACTTTTTCACAAGATTCTAATTTTCTGATATGATGAATTTGAGATTTTCATTTGTTGTCATTTGTAATCATCAAAATTGAACGAAATAAACATTTGAAATATGAGTTTGTATGTAATGTATGAATATACAAGTTTCACTTTTTAAATGGAATTACTGAAATAAATCTACTTTTTCATGATATTCTAATTTTATGACCAGCACCTGTATATGTGCTGGTCCCTTGGTAACTCCAGCCGAAGCACCGGGTAAATGTCTAAAGCTACTTTGTTGACATAAAGAATGTCAACAAAACAGTCCGATTCCGGTCGTGAGGAGAACCTTCCGACTGGAATGGGGCGTCTGGGCCGGACGATGGTCACCCTTCTCCGTTCGCGCACAGCATGTTGGTGGGGAACGTGAAGCTAGATGACCTGCAGACAACCTGATTATTAGGTGGGTAGGTAGATGCATAGACATGTTTATGGGTAGATCGGTCAGTCAATCTTTATTAACAAACCAGTTTTTTGACAACATCCCAGCATGCACTGCGCGCTTCTTCTACCGGGAAAATGAAGTTAGCAGCTGCTTACCGTAGTTGCTAGACCTGTCGTGGCTCAATATTGGTCCATATATTAGGCGCACCGTGTTATAAGGCGCACTGTCGGCTTTTGAGGAAATTTAAGGTTTTTAGGTGCGCCTTATAGTGCGGAAAATACGGTACTTTATGAATAAATTCACACTGACAGAATTCTCTGAAGATATTTGGCTAAATATCTTCAGAACCTAACTAACAGCTCTGAGTTATGACATATTTTCCCTTTGGGATCAAATAAAACAACAGTTTACAGGTATTTTGTTTTATAGTAAGCTATAATTTATTAACTTTTATTTATTTATTAATGTTTCTTAATTAATGACAGAAAAGTATTACTAAGAGGCTTTTATTTAGTACAGGATGTTGACAATCACTTTAAGCCATAAATCAATAAGGAAAATAGGAAAACCTCTTAGACAATTTAGCCAATTATAAAATAAGAAGTTTCACTTACAGAGTTTACATATCAAATATGGATACATTCATTTACAGGATGAAAACACACTTAAATCACGAACTGGTGTAAAAGTTGAAGGCCTCTTTGTATTAACAAAAACAAGAATGAAAATGACCCACCACCTTTCTACCCAACTATTATTCAATAGACAGTCAGAGGCGATGCAGACCGAAGAAAACTGATGTTGAACTGATGGTGAACAGATGATTCTGCATCTCAGAACATTCTGAAAAGAAATATGACAGCATTAATAAGAGATGATCCTGCTGCTGAGGAGCCAAAGTGCAGTCAAGATAAAAACTATTTCTGATCTACTTCTATGTTGTTTTCACAAAGAGTTTCAGCTTCAACGTTTTTAAAACGGTGTTCTCACTAGGACATGCTGCAGAATTTAGCTCTCCAAGTTTCAATTTCAGAAACTTATTTTTTTAAATCTATTAGAAAATGCATAAGAAAAGTTTTGAAAAGTAATCAAGCTGAATCTGACCTTGACGTTAGTCAAAACGGGTTGAACAGGGTTTTACCAAAATTATAAATATCAAATATGAATAAACAGAAATTTTCAGTGTGGAAAACATTGGTGATAATGTAATAATAACCTAGTAATGAACTTTATCTCTCTGATGGTTTTACTGTGAATCATCGGTTCTGTCAGCAGGAACATGAGGAAACTTACTTGTCTGGGTTTCAGTAGTTACATGTTGGGCTCTGTAAAACACAACACAGCAACCGTTACTCATCTGAGGAGTTTCTGAGAGTCCAGGCTGATGTCCAGAAAAAAAACACATTCCTATGCTCTACTGGGACAATACTTTTCAGCAAAACATTTTTGGTTTTCTGACATGGTGATTGTATACACAACAGCAACAAATGTTGAATAAATAAAAGTCAGAAACGTTGCTCTCCAGGTTCTGTAGATATTATTTAGGTATAGTCATCAGTGATGTGACGTTCACAACAATCCAACTCTTTTAACGGCTAGGAACTAGGAACGGCACTACTCAGCTCTGACTGAGAGCTGTTCTTTGTTGGGGTTTTTTTCCATAACTTGACTTGCTAACAATGCTCTGTACACACTGCAGCAGATCTTATTATAATATTTAATGTAAAAATGTATTTATTTAACCAACAAATAAGTAAAACAGAGGACAGTCCTTGTTTAAGAGCTCTGCTCAGTCTGGGTTTGTTTTGTTGTGTCATGGCTGATACACCGACAGAGAGGATGGACACTCCTTCTTCCTGCTTTATTCTTCCTTGTTGCTCTTTGGTTAATGTGTATAGCCACATTAATTCTTATATTTAATAGTCCACAAGAGGATTTGTGTTTTCTGCCACAGCCTCTGTAGTCAACTTTTTCCTTCTACTTTGTTAAATTTTTTAAAATTTTGTTTCAATATTACAAAAAGCACTAAAACATTATGAATACACACAACATTGATTTAAAAAGCTACATGGGTATTTAACAAGTATATTTTGAAATGTTATGTTTTATAAAAATATATACATAATATATTCTGTAAGAACATACTTTGGTTATTTACTTATTACAGATATTCATCTTTTTTGTTAACTTTACCCTCAAAAGAAATTAAAATATAACTACATTATGAATAAGATGGTTTGTTAATTGAAAAATTAACATTTTCAAAAATGGATACTTTGAACAGCTCTTTGCAGTGAACTGATCCTGAAGAGCCATAAGTTTCATCACTAACCGTCATACTTTTATCAAAGAGGTTTCAAAAATGAGATATAACAATGTGTGTACATTTCCCCAGGTTTAAATGATTGTTTTTATGAAACCATTGTTCTCCCAGCAGGTTTCTGTTGGCTGCAGTCATGTGACCAGGCATGTCAGGGAGGGAAATCGAAAGTATTTGGAGGGGAATTCCTGGACTTTGGTTCTGATTCAAAACAATATCTATTCCAGAAAGATTTTAAATGACCAACTCACCCCAAGTGTACGGCTTGGAAATTCCTGCGTGATTGACTTTGCAGATGCATGTTTTGCCAGATTCTGGAGTGAAGGCGGCGCTTTTGGTCAGATGGAAGTGCCAGTCCTGTTTGAAGGCCAGGTCGGTCTGCACCGGGTTGGGGAGCGGCTTGTCATCACACAGGAGCTCGATGGTGATGTCAGGGGGGTGGAAGTTGCTCACATGGCAGATCAGAGTGTTTTCCTTCCCATACTGTCCAGGGTCACGGCTGTAGATCAGAACCTTGGGTGAAGCTAGAGGCAACAGGGCAAAAAAATGGTTGTCATTTTACAGGATTATGGTAATTATTCACATTAATTCTGCAAAATATTCCTTCCCAGTGTCTCAGTTTAGACTTTGAGGTAAAGAAAAAGCTTCGTCAGGCTGCTAACATATAAAATAAGCTCTTAATACAACCAGAAATCCTCAAAAGCTTGACTTTCACTTCGCTTAAACATCAAACCAGTTTTTCTATGACAGTTCAAACATTTAGACATAATTTGAAAATCACTTCACACTGTCGCCAGTAGGGGGAGCTATTCAGCAGTATAACGTGGGAAAATCGAAACTAAACTCAGGTCAAGCTTCTTCTATAATCATTTTATGCTTCATATTCGTCCTTGACTTCAATTCCCGCCAACATTGAAGATTTTCGGGAGAATTAACTAAAAGAAAACCATATTCTGTATATAAATAATGTTAATTAAAATTGCGTCCCTATCGAGGCCTCAAGATCACATCAACAAAAAGACACCGATGGTCTCGCCTAAAACGCTGTTACTGAACAGAACACGAAAAAGAAGGTCCGTCCTGTAAATAGAAAATGTTTCTGATATTCTTCAGTGTGATGAAAAGTATCACACGGGTTAATTCTATCCTGACAGAATTAAACAGAAGATTTTGCTACTTACAAATTTTGGAGCTCACTGCGCAGAAAACAGCGACCAGAGCTGCGAGACACAGAATCAGCTTCATTTTTTCTTCACTTTCTTCTTCTTGGTTTCGTGGAAGGTGTAGAACAGGACCGGCTCTCTCTCTGTCCTCTGGTCAATAAACTGAAAGTGCTTCAGCGTCGGGTTGAATACACATCAAATCCCGCCCACTGTGTGACCTTAACCAATCAGGAATTTTATATCCTGGCGTTACCAGGTAAAATATGGCCAAACACGTTTGTGATAATTGTAGGCTGAGAAGTTTTGGTAAACGGGTTTGGTGTTTCCGTGTTCTGAATTCTCCAGACAATGAACATAAAAACTAAAGCTCTGGATTTTTCTCTTGCAGTGTGAAAGTTGTGATTGAGTTCCTTTGTTTTCAAAAAAGGAAACGGTCAGCTTAACGTGTTCTTTTGGGGATATTACCAAAACTTCCTTTTCTCTGGTAACTGGTTCCATAAACGTGATCCTCCCAGTCTGCCAATTAACTCCCCAGCAAGATAAAGAGTTTTAAAATAAAGATTCATCTCTGTACACATTATACTCAGCAAAGTAATAGCCTTCTTCATAATAATAATAAAAAGGCAATGAATAATAACAGAATACATAACAGATAAAGGTGCAATTATTGATTAGCTGTAGAGCACATTGTCTTCATGGAGTATGAAAACATCACATGTATGAAAAGGTCAGAAGAAATCAGAAGAAATATGCCAATAAGATGGTAAGTTCTGTTTAACAGCAAAGCCAAAGGGAGGCAGATGGCATGAAGACAAAGTCCACATAAGAGAAATGAAGACTGAAGGCCTGAACTATCTGCTGTCAGTAGCTACAAATCTTCCCACTTTGTTTTATCCTCAGATTCAAACCAACTGAATACTGGACCCCAGAGTCCTTCCAGCCCTCTAGTGTCATGGTAGCAGTGTGAAAGGCAGCACTGAGGTCCAGCAGAACCAGCACTGAGGTTCTTCCACTCTGGCTCTTCCAAAAGACGGCAGTTGGCATAGAATAGAAAAACTAAATCGCAACTATTAAATAAAAAGCAGAAACGGTTTGTATAGGACGTGATAAGCACACCAAATGATTCAGGAGTGCAGCCAACGTTTCTACAGAAACTACATTCCAAAAACCAAACACAGTTCAGAGGTGAAACAGTGAGCAGATCATTTTATCCACATGTGGAAGAGCTGGTGTTATCTCTACCCAACCACTGATGGAAACCTGTTGGTGTCCCTGACAAGCTGTGAGTTGCTCTTGTTTTGATCTGGAGGACATGCAGCGTCGATGATGCTATGATTTTTAGCATCATTGATCCTGTAGGACATAACTTTACATTATGGGCCTCAGGATCAACTAGAATGACACCCCTTTGTTGTTTAACGCCTCATTTGTTAAAAAAATTTAAAAATCAGAAAACAGAGCCAGTATGGTACAAGCTAGCGTATGAAGAGCTTAAGGAAAGAAAAAGTAAATGGAATTGAGAAAGATAATAATCCGTTATTAAAATAAATAATAAATAAAAGAATGCTGAACTTTTGTGCCGCACAGATTTAGATTTTCCAAATATACATGGCAAAAACAATGAAGGATCAAACTCTGCCACAAAGTTTCACTTTCTGTCTAAACTCAGAACACTGTGCTGATGTCATTGGATCAAACAGGAAGTCGTCTGATCTGGATGAACAGCCTCTCACTGCTCCATCTGACTGGGCGGAGCTTCAGCACCACTGTTACAGGCCTGGGTTTGGCACACACTCACAGGAACGTTTGGGGATTTCCACTCGTTTGGTTTTACATAATAAAAAGTCTAATTTAGTTTCGATTGTTTTAATACATGTAGGTCTAGGAGACATGTCGCATGTCAAAATACACATTTAATAACTCACTTTTCAATTTTCAGGTGTTTTCTTTTTTTAAGGTTTTATCGGCTCTGAGGCCTTTATTTGAGAGCGGTCATACAGGAAAGCAGGTTCTGGAAGAGAGAGAAGACGTGGGGCAAAGGTCATCGGACTTGAACATGACGGCCATGTTGAGAATAAAAGCCTCACCAACCGACAGCTAGTCAAGCAGCATGGTGTAGAAATACTGAACAAACAGACAGGGTCCACTGGAGTTCCACATTTGGGGGAAACTTGACTCACATGCTGAAAAGTTGTGGGTTCAGTTGCAGTTTTCTTCCTGGCACATCCTGCCCTTGTGCAAGGCACTTAACCCCAAGTTGCCTGTATCTGTGTAGAAATTTCTGTGACCGAGTGAACATGTCTCCAGAGTAAAATGATTCAATTGTCTGGATTGACCTGAAAGTGATTTAAAATGTATTAATTTACAATGTTAATCCTATATTGTGATCTGTAATGGACTGCACAGTTTACTGCACAGTGGCACAGTTGGTAGCAATGTTGCCTTGCAGCAAGAAGGTCCTGGGTTTGATTCCTGGCCCGGGGTCTTTCTGCATGGAGTTTGCATGTTCTCCCTGTGCATGGTGGATTCTGTTCAGGTACTCTGACTTCCTCCCATAGTCCAAAAACATGACTGTTAGATTTATTGGTCTTTTTAAATTCTCCCTGTTTGTGTGTGCATGAGACAGACAGATGTCTTGTCTGCAACAGACTGGTGACCTGTCCAGGGTCACCTCACCTCTTGCCTGAAACATTTGCTGGAGATAGGCACCAGCAACCCTCCTGACCCTACTAGGGACAAGGGTGGACAGAAAATGGTGATCTGCAATAGTTTTAACAAAAACAGGTGCATCTGTATTTCCATTGGAATCTGACCTGGACCCAGTTTAAGAACAAATCTGGTATAACATCTTCATGTGAGGTAGAAGAATGCCTGGAGGGCCCTCCTCTCATCACCAACCCAAAATATGAGAAAGTTGGGTAAAATCTTTTCCTTAGATGTGAGACTTAAGACACAGGATCTAGTGTAGATGCTGAATTAATAAAAAAATAAATCTTTTTTTGTAATTTTACTTAAATGGGCCGTTTCCAAGGCATTAGTTTATGCAGAAACATTGATTTGTAAAATCTGCATCAGTTTATTTTACAATCAATGTGAGTTTCTTCAAGGCGATTTAATTATGTAACTGAGAGAGCATTAATCATTTCATTACAGTGTTTCTTCTCATGACTTATTTCCAGCCACAGAACCATTTTTAGTGCCATTTCATATAAAATGCAGAAACAATTGTGTCTATCTTGGTGTGATCGCAGCTGATGAAGACCACAAACCGCCTGACCAGGGGCCTCATGCACAAAAAATGTGCGGTCCCATATTTTATGCAAAAGTCGGCATGTATAAAAATTTACTTTGTGTCAAGTTTTGCGTAAATACACATTTTTTCGCTGGCGTGAAAATGTGCGGCAGCCACGCGAACTTTTTCTGTGGGACATCAAACCACAAAGCGTCAAAACTCACCTAAATAAACTGACGTCTGACTACATTCGGTGTTATTTAGACCAAGAAGCACCAAACCGATGTTTTTCATTATTTTAATATTTTATTGCTTAAAGGTAAACGATGAAACTGAACCGCATTTATCCTCAGACAACAAGCTAACACGCACACAAAATAAAGAAAATAAAAATAGAAGTATGTGAAAACTTCGCTCGAATGTAAATGGTACTTTTCCTCAGTTGTTGTCTCATAAAGATGTAACACTTTGGTCCGTGAGCCGAAGCGCATGAATTGCGTCTGCGGGGTAATTTCATTCTCACTAAAAAAAGAAAGAAAACCGGGTTGGATCAGCAGATTAACTCAAAGCTGCTGATTAACCAACAGGTTTGATTATTTTTAAGGTGATCAAGGTGTGTATGCAATCACACTGCGCAAAGGTGAGCCGCGTAATAGTGGAGCCGTTTGGCTCTGATGAGAACTTCCCCAATGGAAGGATTCAGAGGGACCGATTGTTCAGAGATCATATCGATCTGCTGGAAATGTTGATGATGGTTTATTAGCGTTTAGATTCATTCAGACTGATCATCCTGGATCTCTGAGCAAAACTTAAAGAAGGCGTGCGGTACCGGTCCAACTGCAGCATCCTTCAGTTGAGCCACCCGCTTTGTGAATGCGCCTTATGGACATAAAGCATATTTATTCTGTAAATGTACAACTTATACACACGATTCTACTATTTAGAATAAACTGGTTATGTCTAAAGAAGGCTCTGTTCTGCTGCCCCCCAGAACATCTGTGGGCCCTGAACTGATAAAACTGGTGGTGAACTCCGACATCATACATTCACAGTGCTTCAGTTAAGGTGAATGGAAATAAAATCCCGGCTGAAAGCGCTACTGTTCACAGGTATTTACAAGATCTTTGTTTTTTACTTTTTTTTTTTTAGTTTTTGTCTTTAAAATGTATTTTTATTTTTGTGAAGTTACATTATGTGCCCTCAAAGCACTTTTTAAATAAAATGTATAATTATTATCATAAATACTTGAGCTGCTTCTTCAAACAAGTCCGTTGCCATGGTTATTTTTTCACGTGGTGGCAGACTTCCGGGTATTTATACTAATTGATGTATTTGTGGGTGGCGACAGGGCGGACCAGCAGCTGCTGCTCCATTTCCCGCAAATTAGGATTTATAAAGTAAAGGTGCGCACCGCTTTATGCGTCCGATTTTGTTTTTTTGTGCGCCGCAGTTTTCAAAATGTTTCCATTCTCTAAGTTTTAGTGTAAAAACTGCGCAGTATTTTATGCATGAGGCCCCAGAACTTTATTTTCATTTTTATCTGAATGTGTTCCAGCATCATATCCTGCTCAAACTGCCCAACTCTCAAATCTGCTTAGAAGAACTTTCAAAGTGCGACACCTTGTGGCCATTTTTGCGATCAGCATTATTCCATGTCTGTATGAAAGCACAGTGCAGCTGCGCATGGTTTCATTAGTTTATTAAGTTGTAGAAAACAGAAGGAGCGCTGCAACACGGAGTGGAAGGCCATGAAGTGAATTCATGATGCTGCTGCTGCTGCTATGGTGACGGCCTCAGATTTCCCACTGCTCTGCGCTGCACATGACACATGAACAGAACCGTCCCTGGAACACAGACAACAATTCTCCACAACTGTGAACTGAACTGAACACACTGATGCTTCAGAGGACACACACCTTTTCATGGTGACCACAGTATCAATGCTGTGGTTCTCTTCACTGGGCTGCAGGTCTCTTAAAACAATCTGGATATTAAACACAAACATGTGCAAGTAGTTAGATGGTGCATAATATTTTTGTGTAACTTTTCTTTATCTTCAGTCAACATGTGCAGTTGTGTGGCAAACTTTTTCAGTCAACAATATCAAACTACAAAGTACTAAAACTCACCTGAATACAAAACTACAGTTGTGATTACCTTGGATAGTTTTTGGGGTTGCTTGGTGGCGACCCTCTGATAAACCTCCAGGCAGAGGGAGGACAGTCTGCCCTCGGCGGAGAGGGTGTGGTGTCTGCGAGCAGGAAGGGGCGTTCCCACAGGAAGGAGAATGCTAAACGTCTCAGCTCCCGAATCATCCACTTCCTGCAGCACAAAGCAGAACATTTTCATCCTAATCCTCATTCTATAGAACTCAGTGAAACAGGATGTCTTTTGGTTTATGTCTTTATTTTGCATCTCAAACGATAAAAAAGCTAATTCCATAGATTCCACTATTTTAAGAGGGAAAATGAGTAACTACTTAACTTGCTGTTTATGTTTGGGAATGTTGTCACAATGTGACAATATTTTATCCACTTTATATATACACATAATAATATATGTAAAGCTTATATTCCAAAGGGAAAGCCATCCATGCTGGTCAGATGTCTCAGTGCAGACTACTCAAACGGATGAGGATACCTTCAGGAGGATGTCAGCAGCAGAGACATCCACGGCAACAGACTCCTCCTCAGGGGCAAGGCCATCCCGGCCAACCAGAAGCCCCGCCTCCATGGCCGCTCCCATGGCGATCACCTCATCAGGAGGTGCCGAGTTCAGCAGCTCCACGTCCGGGAACATCTCACGAATCATTTGTTGTAGGCGAGGGATCCTGGACGATCCGCCACAGAGAACCACCTAAAACAAAAATGGCCACCTAACTGCTGGGTTATGTTCATATCCATGATTTATGTTTCCCAGCTAATAAAAGTGCCAGAATTCAGAACTGCAGATGCTCAGCAGGCAGTCACTGGTAAACAAGCTGGATTTTCAGAGTAGAAAGTTTAGTGGAAGGAGAAGTGGTGGTAGAAGCACTTATTAGGATAAAACCATGCAAACAATCAAAGAACTGTGTGCAACTTTGAATGCCTCGCAGGATGAACAGACCAAACACTTAGCTAAGTACTAGTCAGGTTTAGCAGTAAATGTCTTAAGCGGAACTGATAGCCATACAAGATCATTTTTCCCTAATTGGGTTTTTAATTACTTGGGTCAAAATTAATATAATATTTGAAGTACATCAGATCATTTTATTTTTCCTCTCAACATGAACCTGTTATTTGTTGATGTGCTTTGTATGAATCTGTGCCTGGGTCAACCTGTCTCACCTTGTTGATGTCTCCAGCAGAGACTCCTGCCTCGTCCAGCAGCGACCTGATTGGCTGGATGCTTTTGTTGAACAGTGTGGAGCAGAGCAGCTCAAATCGAGCTCTGTGGGAAACGAACCAAAAGGTCAAAGCGTAACGAAATGAAACAAATAACGAGATGAGACGCCCTCGCTGGCACCTCACCTAGAAACAGTGCACTCAAAGTCTACGCCGTCATGCAGGGAATCAACGAAGCAGTTGGCTGATCCCAGGGAGGACAGAGAGTGCTTGGCCATGTCTGCACTGTTCATGAGCTTCAGCAGGGCCCGCGGGTTACAGCTCACATCGTGTTTAAAGGTTCTGCACAACAACACAGACATCTTAGCCCAGTGAAAACCAGCTTGGTTCAACGCTTCGCTACTGGACCCTAGACTACTGAGAAACCATTCCATCCTGGAGGACTGGACTCTTTTTACATTTTACCTAGTCGCTAACGTTTGCCTGTGATGTATGTTATTGCACCAGTTTACCAGAAATTGTCTGCACTGTGAAAGAATGGTCAATCCACATGAGGTGGCCTTTAATATTAATTTAATATTTGGAAGTGTAACCAACACAGACGGAACAGCTTCCGTCACTGCCATCACTAAAACTACAGGCGGGCTACTATTCTAAAACAGAGCAGAAAATCAACATCATCATTCAGTCCTTCTGTTTGCTGATTAGAAATTCTACCACAGGGAATCCAAGTGAATGGGAGAAAGCCCAAACTGGTCTGTAAACCAGAATATTTTTATGGAATTGCACAGGACGGCAACAGCCCGGCTAGAGACATCTGGCTGCCATGACGGCTGAGAAAAAGAATCCAGAGAAAAGAGGTTCCTGGTTTCTACGGCAACTCAATATTTTCTACATTATGCAAATGCCCTCTGGAATTATGGGAATATTTGGACTCTCCAATGCAGATGAACTGGTGATGATGTTGAGATCCACATGTTCTTATTAATTTGAAATATTTCTATAATTAGCTCAATAACCCATCAAGATTTAACCTTTCACCCTAAATCCATATTTTACAAATTATCAGGAAGATAATTATTTTGGTCATAAGAATCTAAAAGTGAAACTCACACTATAAAGATTCAATATCCTGCATCGCTGGTCTGATATAACATTTTGAGTTTTCATTTCAGTAAATGTTCATTTCAACATGAGCAGAAATAAACACTTGATATGCATCATTCTGATAAAACCTGACTCATGTTGTTCTTTGTGATGGTAGCTACCGTTTGAACTCGGAGGCCAGGTGCTGAGCCAGGGCCTGGGTGAAGCTCTCCCCCCCGATGCTGTGGTCCGTCCGGGTGCTGACCACCCGCAGCATCCCCCCGTTCACCTGCAGCAGCGTCACACTCAGGGATGTCCCCCCAAGCTTATACACCAGGACATGACTGGGACAAAACCACAAGGTCAAACATCAACACTCACTCTACACAGGAGGAAGACGATCCATTTAGAATTCAGATCAGACTCAGTAAGCTGAACCTCATCAGAACTGAAGTCAAGTCAGCAAAGCTCAGACAAATGAAAAGGCTGAGCAGCAGCCAGTGACACCTGAAGCAATTTAGCTTCGAAGAATGACTGTGGAGGCACACTGACTGACCACTTTATTAGGTACCCCTACTTAATTGCTTGTTAAAACAGATGTCTAATCAGCCTTTTGACTTTTCCTCTGTTGTTTTCCAGGCGTTCTGCAGACGTTTCCACCCTGTACCTGTTCCCAGAGGAGTAGTCCTGTCCCACATTGTAGGCCAGCAGAGCAGCAGCAGGTTCATGGATCATCCTCAAAACATGGAAGCCTGCAGCTTCAGCTGCCTCTCTGCAAAACAACGTTTTGAAGCATATTTTAAAAAACTTCCAGATTGTTCTGCCTACTAAACTGCAGCAGTTAAATGTACTGCTGTCAATTAAAGAAACATGGACACCATAAATTTGACCCCCAAAACCATAAAGCTTGGTGAAATATAGTAATAAAATGGAAAGGATGAAAATAAAATATTCTTACCTCAAACTACTTTTCTGAGCATGTGCAAACTCAAAGGGAACAGTAATAACGGTGTCAGTGACATCAGAACCCAGAGCTGACTGAGCCGTTTCTGGGGAAAAGCAAAGGAGTCATCTGATTGGCTGTTACTACGGACAGGGTGCGTTTAATTCACACACTACCTTTCATCTTCTTGAAGATGAGCTTTGCAACATCCTCTGGTGCCACAAGCTCTGTATGCTCTCCACAGGTGATCTCATAATATGGCATCTGCTCTCTGTTGATAACCTGCACACACAAACCACAAGTCAGGTGGAGTCACAGCTTTGTCTCTGCTAGCAAAGCGCATTTTAGGAAAGAAACCAAAGTATTATTCCAAGTAGAGAGTGGCAGAATAAATAAAAATAATGATAATTAAGAAAATGTATCACCAGTCAAAAAAAAGAAGAAACCAGGTGAATGTGTGCCTGATGGGATGTTTTACATGACAGTAGCATTAGAATAGCAAAAGTCAACTGATGATAATTGATGAAAAAACTGGCCTGTTATTTCTTTTTATGTTATTGTCACTCTAGCTCTTATGTGGGTTGAAGAGTGGCATACGATGGAAACGTTTAAATAATGGAAACCATAAATAACAAAATAAAAGACATAATTAGACTTCTTTCTCTTAATGTCAAATGCCAACATACCTGACATTTGGTCTCTGCTTTGTGTGTTTGTGTCACAGGATCATCAAATCTAAATCAAGACAGAGAAAAGAACTCTATTATTGTCCAGAGCTGTTGTCAAGGAGCCGTTCTTCCCCTCAGTCCAGCTAAATAAAGCTCGTTACATAACAGTCTCTGAAAAGACGACTTCAAAATGTTCAATAAATATCCATCACAGAAAATTTTTTGTCATTTCTAAAGAACTGCAGGTTGTTTTCTGTTTTAGGTTTTTGAAATAGACAAAACATAAAACATCTACAAACAGAGGACTGATACGTTTTCTTCTATGGCATGTTGATGTTTGTGTTAAATTATGGAAACAAGCACTTAGTTTCCACGGTAATAATGATATATATATATATGAGTGACGTGCGGTGAGGTTCATTGCTAGTGAGGCACTGACTGATGACTTAGACAACATCCATGTTATTGGACCTACGGAAAACGTTGGGGGGCAAAAAGACTAATCTTTTACATGCCATCTATAGCCGCGTTAACTCAGTGAAACTTAAAAATGTAGGTATTAATTTTGTGCTATGATCCACAGCAAAATGATCTGTATTTGCCACGCTATGCAGACTCGTTGCCATAGCAACTGACAACAATACCACTTCATGTTTTAGGATTTAACACCAAAAAACCATTCAAGAATTTTGGACACAGAACAGAACATGCAGTTGGCTGTTGTAGAACGTTTTAGGCTTAATGTTTTATTAATACATAATTGCTGGTATTGATTGATTAGCTACCGCTTCTACTTTACTGAATTATTTAAACATTGACTGTAGCCCACAAAACGCACATTTCATTAAAAAACTAAACAAAAAAATCTTATTGCTGTCTTACCTTTACCTATCAATGAAATCCATGCAGCCCTAATTCTGCACAAAAATATCCGGTCATCCAAAGTCAAGTCTATCCTCTGCATGTCTTTTCTACTAAGTAAAACTTTCAGCTCCGTGTTGCTCTTCCTTTAGTTATCATCTCCTGTTTCAATTGAAAATCCACTTTAGAAAACTGTTTAAATGTAGAAATGTAGTCTTGCATGTTGACGTCCGAAGAGAGAAGAAAACAAATTTACTTTACTTATTTACTGTATGGTTAGCTCCATGACTAGCTCACTGTGTCTTACTCTGCAGGTGAAGGTGATTGCTATCGCTTTACACATTTAATAATAATTCAGATTTTGGCCTGCAGGTCTGATCAGAGCCATTGTTCTACTGAAGCTACATAAGCTGCAACAAAACACTCCTCTTGTGACCTACCTTCTCCCCAGAACCTGCTTCACCTTAACAACTGTGTTGGTCGCGTTTCGGACCTGACCTTGCTTTGCTGCTATTCCCACAATCTGCAATCGAACAAACAGTCCCACATAGAATCAGCAGGAATGGCACGGCTTCAGAACGCAGAAAAGACACAAAAAAGAGTAAATAAGATTGATGAAATGAAAAGCAGAACTAAATGACTCACCTGCTCAGTATCTCTGTAGCCCACCACAGCTGGAGTGACTCTGTCTCCTGCATCGTTAGCCACCACATCAGCACGTCCCTCCTAAGACACACATTTTACTTCATGAAAACAAAATAATTAAAACAGGAAACAAAGAAGACAACTGGCATGACTGCCTTCAGGAGACTGGCAGCAGTCCTGTGGAGGGGGGTCCTTACAGGGTCCGGCAGGTTTACAACACACTGGGGAGACACTGTCAGAAGTGTAGCTTGAGTACATTTCAAGAAATAACCTGAAGACAAAAATTACTTTTATACGATGAGGTTTTATGAGTTTAGTGAGCCAAGTTTTTGAAACCAAAGCAAGAGGAACAGGGTAGAGTACGATGACAGGAAACAGCGACAGCAAAGAGGATGAGGATTTGAAAAGATATGAGAGTTAATCAGCTCTCGGGACTAAGAGGATCCCTGGCCTGCAGACTGCTGGATGATATTCCAGCTGCACATTGATCATGATTATGGACACAATGTACAAGGGACAGACTGTTATACAGTCTGTCCCTTGTTTGTCCAGAACTGTGTGGTTTGGCTCACACAGAAACAGGAAACAGAACAGAGAGGGTCAGCAGGAATGACCAGCCCTCCATTTAGGACAGGAACAGGTCAAGGGTCAGGTAAGGAACACACAAACTTTCAGCCTTTTATCTTCAGGCCGACACGACAGAGTATGATTTGTAAAAAACAGCCGTTCATTATTTCTAACACACACACACACATAATATATATATATATATATATATATATATATATATATATATATATATATATTGTTAAATGCATTCACTGAGAGCAAAGCAGAACTGAAGTCAAATTTATTCTGTGTGCACAAACTTGGCAAATAAAGCAGATTCTGATAAATATGTTATGTTATTACAGGTAGTGTTAAACGTAGAAATATGAATGTGTAGATCATAACATCATCATATATATTATAGAATAACCATACATAGATAAACAGTAATAGTTAGCTGGAAGCTGTTAAGGATAACAAATTATAGGTTTGTTATCCAGGTTCAACTTTTAAGAACCTGGGTCTATTTTTTAAGCACATACGTTGATTCAAAATTAAAAAGTTGTGTCCTATTTTCTAACATTGACATAATAAGCTAAATGCCTTATTAAAGAGTAGAGGTAACAATAACGTTACAGATTCTGGATCAGCATTACCCTCCCAACATGGCGACCTCATCGACATGTGGAACTGTTAGCATGTAGACATTATATACATCTTCCCTCTGAGCTGAACCTGGCGGGTCTTCCACACACCTGGACCGCCTCACTCCTCTCTGGTCTTCTAGACTCTTGGTTCTCCCAACTTCTTTTCTTCTCTGAAAGACCACTAGACTGCTGCTGCTGCTATCGCTTACATTTTACCACGACGCCATCCATCATTACCGGAACTGACATCACTGCTCGTGCTCCCCGCGAAAAGCAGCGTGGAGCTCAGCTCTGAAAGATGTTAGGTGGTAAAAGACGATGAGTCGCTCACCTTAAACACGGCCACACAGGCACAAGTATAACCAAAATGAATCCCAATCGCAGACATGCTGGAAAACATGGACCTTTTCTTCTTCTTCTTCTTCTTCTCTCCTTCTTTAGAAGTTTACCGGCGGTTTAACTTGCACTATTGCCTCCTTGTGGTTTTGTTGAGCATTACTGCCTACGTGCCACTTACTTTCATAATCATTGTATATCTTGGTCTTTCCACTTTAGTATTCTTTATATTATCTTAGTCTAGTTGCCTTTAACGCTTGTGCGTGCGAGGACTGAGGCAAACGTAGAGGTCTATGGAAAATGATACAGGTTTTACGTGTCGGTTGGATCCCATTTCGACATACAAGGGTTAAAAACAAAAAACGCAGCATCTTCCTCTTCATCTCATATTCACTGGATGTTCTGCTGTTTTATTTTTCATTGACTACTTTCCCATAAGTAGTTTCAAAATATTTTACTCATTTTGTGATAGCAAACCTGTCATTTTAACTTTGTGTGTGTAGATTTTTGGCCACTGACTGCAGCCTAATTTTGAAACTACTTTTTCACTACAGTGCAGAATTAAAATTGATTTTCTTGAAAATAAAGAGATTGAGGCAGCATTTACAGCAACTGTAAAATCTGATCTATGTTTGGACTTTTCTGTTTCAACTGAACTTCCTGAATTATCAAAAATATTTACTTCATCTAAATGTTCAACATGTATGTTAGACCCAGTCCCTGACCAAATTATTTTAAAGAAGTATCCCCTTTGATTACTGTCCCCAATTTAGACATGATTACTCACTCCTTATATACCACAGGTTTTTAGGATCGGTGTCATTTAATTGTATTTATGAAACAATACAGCTAATGGACCTAGACAGTTCATTAGCTTGATTTAAGGCCTTCCACAGGGCCTGAGAGTGAATAGATCATGGTGGCTTCATTCATGAAGAACCTTGTCAGTGACAGACAGTGGCTTGTGCAGGATCTTATCATCCTTCAATGGTGACAGCACCATTATAATATATTTTTATTTTGTGCCTTATTCCTTATAAGGCGAAGACAGCGGTTCTTAACCTTTTTTGAGGTACCGAACCCACCAGTTTCATATGCGCATTCACTGAACCCTTCTGCAGCGATTTAGTAATGTAATTATATTAGTTGTGTTACCACCCCCACGCCACTAGAGGCAGTAGCAGGCCCGAAAAGAGACTAAGGAGCAGATTAAGAAGTACACCGAAAGCTATAGAATTTGGTAAAAACTGTGAGCTTTGCTGAAGTAATTAAATACACAAGTTCAAATCTATGCTGAGATGGAGCTCCTCCAATCAGGGCTCCTCCGCAGCTCTGATTGGCTAAGCAATGTAACGTGATCCTCAGCAGCAAGTGATGGCAAAGCGGGGCGTCATCACGACTTTACACAAGTGAGTCTTTACCTCCGCGGCAGAGGCTCCGCCGAACCCCTGAGAGCGAACCCCTGGGCAGGGGCGGATCTAGCGGGGTGGCAGTTGCCACCCCAAACGAGAGCCTTGCCAACCCTGTTGCCCCCCAGCTGGCGACAATGAATCCAATAAATAGTTATGTCAAATCGGACATTAGGCGCATGAAACTCTTTTTTCCCGACAACATTGAATGCAACACAATGTAACCTGACACCCACTGCTAAGTAGCCGGAAGGAAGAGGCGAGGCGGCAGCAGCATTGATGGATGTTACTGGACTGGACATTATGTGATTTATCGTAAGTCAAACATGCGCCATTTCTGTCCATTGAGTCAAGAATATCGGTGATCAGGAAAATACGACAATCACGCAAAGAATCAGAACAATGGACGCGATGTTTAGCAGTTAATTCAACCATAGATAATGGTAAGAAGGGCTTCAGATTTCACAGGTGAGGGAAACGTTTTAATTTAAAGAAAACATTGAACAAGTGAGCAGTGAGTCAGTTATACTAGCCTAACTGTTGCTGGCCTGGTATTGACTTTGATAACCTCAACATGAGCTGCGCAGTTCGGTGTGTTTTGGTTCTGTTGGCACTAAAACAGGTCAACCCGCCACCAAGTCATCAGTAGAGCAGCTGTTTAAATCAGCTAATCAACCACCGCTGAGCTCAGCCGAAACTTATTAATAATCACAATACAGACATTAAGCATAACAGACTGAATGTTCTGTTTTAGTGTTTTTGATACTTTTTTGTGTGGGAAATGTTTGTTTTTTAGTGTTGAACAGTAATCTCTGCTATCTGCTCTTGCGCTGTTGTCTATCAGTTACCATGGAACGGGTCCGTAAAGCCGACATACACACAGAGCGACAAAAGGCGGAGTAAAAGTGGTTGGAGCTATTTTTTCTTTATTTCTTTATCCATTTGAATTTTGTTACTTTATTCTTAAATTTCTATTTTTTGTATTATTTATAGAGTTTATTTGTAGGTTGATAATTGTTGATTTTATTTATTTTTTATTACTTTCTTGTTTATTTTCTAAATTTAGACAGGAAGTAATGTGGGTCAGTCCACTTTCTATAAATCCAGGGGCCTGAAGGACCAGCAGGCATTTGGGTTTGGGGCCGATGGTTTTTAAGAGTGGTACCATGAGAACAAATGAAAGTTTTTATCTCTGTAATTGTTTGGTGAAAAAGGAAAATAAATCACCAAGATCAATTTATAAGTTTGGACATTGAACCATGTTTTGCCCGTGTCTAGAAACTTGGCCCCAGTGCCTCAGTAGTGGCTTGGTGGAACTTTAAATGGACGTTTGGCTTGGCAAACAGTCAGAAGTGGTTCTGTTTGGTTCTTCACCTGTTTATCAGCTTTATTATACCTTTATTGTGTCTCACTGCAGCTGCTGCAATTCCTAAAAACAAGCAACAAAAACTGAGCTAATTCCCTGTGTTCTCAAAACGTGGTGATATTTATAACGGTCGTCAAACTATGACTCCTACAGCATATTTAAAATAAAACAATTGACCAATATAAATAGATATTCGCCCTTTCTTGTATCTTGACAGAACTAACAGAAACTAAACTGTTTATAGATTTATATCATGGAGAATTTATCAAACATCAGTTTTCTAATCTTTATTTTAAGTCGTATTTAATAGATATATCTAATAATAAATGATGGTGCTACAATACTTTTGTGACAGATTTCTCCTTGTCCTGTATTGGGATAAAATGGTTTTCTGGACACAATGCATGTCAATTGATATGCGTATCAGTAATGCATATCAATTAGCAGGAGTATGAAAGATGTGAAAATAATTAACTATACTACATTAAGAAATTGTATGTAAAGCCTTGGTGCTACATGAAGCTGATTTTGAAACAAAGGAAGTTAAAAACAATATTTTGTATTGTTTATATATATATGTATATACTGCCACCCCTGAAAATGTCCCTGCCACCCTTTTGCCACCCCATAAATATTTTTCTAGATCCGCCCTGCCCCTGGGGTTTGATCGAACCACTGGGCTAAGAGAAGATTTAAGATTTATGTGTCAAAAATAAAAATGGAATGAGAAACAAGAATAAAATTTTTGCCAAAGTTTGGTTTTAGCTCGTTGAACCACACTAAACTGACTAAAAATGCTTTTAGTGGTTGTGACAAAAGACACAAAATGAAACGGCTTGTGGGTCCATTTGCTGAAATGTTTCAGTTCTCACGGCACACAGTTCTGACAATATTCTTATCTTTTGATATTTTCATGAAGACAAAAAAATATATAATTTTTACATCTCAAATGAATAAAATTTAAACTGAAATTCATGTTTTTTGGGGAATTGTTTGACTAAATGCCAAGATCAGTGTCAAGTAGACACTTTTCTGTTCTCACTGACCAACTGAGACACATGACAGCAAACTTTTACTATGGTCACATGTTACACTTAACACCATTACTTTGTAGTCAGACTAGAACTTGCCATTCAGAGATATGATATGTTATCCAAAGATTGTACATAAAGAAAACTGATTATTGTGTTCATATTAGATCTTTTCTGACCATGTGAACATGAACAGTCTCTGGTGGAAGGTGGAAACACTGAACATATTTCTTCTCTGGTGAAATGAGAATAATATATATTTTTCTAGTAATGTTTTTATATAATACAACCATACTTCAATACATTGTTCATTTTACATGACATTTGTAAACATTTGTGCTGCCACTGTACCCTTACACAATGCCAATTGTTTTTCTGATGTTTTGAAAGTGAAATCAAGTATGAAGTACACAGTAAGCCGACTACCTGCAGGTCTTCATTCATGACAGAACTGAACAAATTATAAGTGTAGCTACTTCTTGCCTGATAGCTGGCAAAAGGAACGTACAGTAAGTCAGAATATACATTGTTTCTTTATGGAGTATTTCCATTTCAATGCTGATGTAACAGAGTCCAACACAACCTCTTTCATAGTGTTCCTTTTAGCACCCATGCTCTGGAACAATTCGACACTTCAGGATCTTCAGGTAATTCTGGATCTTGTTTGAATCACGGCGAAAGCAATAGAGGAGATCGTAGTCGTTCATGAGTCGCCATTCATCCCTGTCAGATGCCAGCAGAGCCTCCGGGGAGCCCAGGTTACCAAGAGAACTGCTTATTACTCCAGCATCTGCATCTGAGGAACAGGAACACACATGATTACTTCAACTTCCAAACCAATACCAAAATGCTCTTATTGATAGTAAACCACATATATAAAAGCTTCTTAATGTCTATTTGGGATACTAAACAACTTTCTTCAAAAAATATGACATTCAACTCATCTGTCTTCAATAAACATGGTTTGGGAAAAAAACTGGTAAAGTAGTCTACAGCTCTGATCAGGTGGATGAGACGAGTTAACCTCACACACTATCAAACAGTAACAGTTTCATGCACTGAGGCATTTTGTTCTAAAATAAATTACTTAGGAACCAGAAAACAACAAAAAC
This sequence comes from Poecilia picta, assembly GCA_033032245.1. Taxonomy (NCBI): domain Eukaryota; kingdom Metazoa; phylum Chordata; class Actinopteri; order Cyprinodontiformes; family Poeciliidae; genus Poecilia; species Poecilia picta. The sequence continues at coordinate 18,148,653 of CM065375.1, forward strand.
ATAAACCACGCAGTGTCCTCTATGAAAGCTCTCATGAGAAATACCAAACCGTTTACCCACCAGAACTACTTTCACCAAATTCCTTTAAAACTATTTATCTTCCACACAGATATAATTTCCTTTGTCTTGAAATATCAGTGTTTCAGTGATTTAGGTCTGAAAGGTTTTACTGTGTTGTCTTACTGACTATTAATATGTCATGACCATGTGCTAAAGCTCGAAAAAATAATATTGATAGAACATAACTTTAGAAATATGTTAAATTATGAAATATAAATGATATATGGTGATTAATACAGCGATTTCCAGATGGAAACTTTTAGTATATAAGCAGTTTTGGATATATTACGTTCTTGGTATCTATCAGAGTCTAAAAAGTGGTTGAAAAGGATTAGAATAATTTTCTTTTTCTTTTTTCACATTCCTCAGAGTTAGCTTCTGATTGGTCCTCACCATATGAGGCTGAGTCCTTTGCTAAAGACACCTGTCTCTGTACAATTGAGTTCTAAGAGACAGAAACAGAATGTTCAAAATGTTTTACCTGGTCGGGTAAGTTAATCTGTTTGAGTGAATGTTTCTGTTTGCACATGATTTGCCACATTGATTTAGTTTTCTTTATTTCATTCTGCTTTGTTTTATTGTAACTGGGTTCAGTTCAACAAACAAAACCAATGACCTTCAAATTTACCAATGACTGCCTGATTGGAACCAGAGAATTGGGAAGAGGTTTACCCTTCGGGTAAGGTGAGACTAGAGTGTCAGCTTCATCAGTGAGCCAACCATTTCATTTCACAAAGCATATACTCACTATTTCTGTTCTGTCTTAGAAGATGAGGTTGGGTTACTAAAAAACTTTGACATAAACCATTTTCCTTTAATGTTTGGTATTTAAATTCATAACTGTACACAAAGTCTGAAGAAAGGAGCAAGAGACCTAACTCATTGTTTCAAATGTTCACTATTTGCTCATAAAACCTTCCCCTCTTTTTCCCCCATCAGTTTGTGTTGAGTATTATTTATGCATTAGTCTATTTTTTGGTGGTTTCTGTTCTTTGTACTTATTTATTTCATTGGGACAACAGTGAAATATCCTGTTAATTAAAGAGGTTCCTGGTCTTTTTTAGTGATGTTAAGTAAATTTTAATCTGATAAGTATAAATAATCTCCTTACTTAGAATACTCAATCTGTAATAAAGGTGGCTCAGAATCATTCATCTTGGTTTATGATGTAGATTATGAGGACGTGTGTGCAGGCATGTACCTTCTCAACCACTTTCTGCACACCCCTGCGTAGTTCATGCACCATTTCGCTCATTTCCAGGGACTTGTTTGAGCTGAAGTTGTTAAATTCACGGTGCTGAGCCATGTTCTGATGAAAATGCCACAGAGGTTCCCGCCACGCGACCAGGAGCTTCAGAATCACCTCGGTCAGTTCCTCTCTCTGCAGAGCAGCAGGACATGTGGAAACATGGTGAGATACAAATGTCAGGAGAGCTTGTTCATCGTCACTGCTGTACGCAGTAACTGCTTAAACTGTTGTATTGAAAATCATAGGGGCAACTAGTACAGTTGTATGTTGTAAAAGGTAATAACTGAAGGGGAACCCAAAAGGTTACATGACGTTTCACTATGATGTAGACAGCTGATGTCAGGAAGAGGAAATAAGTTCCAGAAAGGTTAACTCACCGCTATTCTCTGAGCATTCTCTTTGCCATTTGGAGTTAGGATGGTAGACGTGTGACAGTTGCGACTGACCCGGCCAATCTGGTTCTTACTGGGAAGGAAGTAGAGTTCCTGATGGAGTAGACATGAATGAGAATGTCAAAGGTCAGGCTTCTTCGAAATGCCATCTGTGGACAGAGTACGCAAGTGATTAATATTAGTGATGCTTTCTGTGTGTGTGTGTGTGTGTGTGTGTGTGTGGGCCTGTGGGTGTGTGCGTATGTGTGTGTACATGTGCATCACTAAATAATAGCAAGAAGAGCAATGGAAGATGGGTTACAGAGAGCATTTTGCATATTACAGTCTATAGTGCTGTATCAGAGCAACATATTACACAGAAATGTATTCTGCTCCTCTCAATGCTTTTCTAAACCTGTTGAACTGACATCATTAGTGATATTTGGTCCTAATGGCCCTCATGACTAGAATAAAATAAAAAGGATGGAAGCTAAAATTTAAGTATTGTTTGGTTTTTTATTCAGCTTTTGGTATCTTTGCCAATTTTATATTTTATTTTCTATTGTGTCATTTATCTACCTGTGATGTTGTGCTTGTTGCAAAGCATTTGGTCAGCTTAGGCTGCTGTAAATGTGCTATATAAATAAACTTTGACTTGACTAGAATACATTCAGTCAAGATAATGAATTATTACTATCAAAATTCAATGTATCAGTATTGCTAGTTTTACTGCAGTTCAGAAAAGCAGTGTGGTATGCTAGTTGTTGTGACAAATACCCATCTGAATACTATTTGATGTATGACCTGATGATGTCATTCTCAAATATGCAAACAGACCCTTGACACTGGATTTTTTTATTGATGCACAAAGTGTGACTTCATTCCATCTACTTACTAGGTGAGATTAGATTTTTTTGATAAAGATACCATCAGCTTTATTGCAGCACCCATAAGAGCATTACAGTTATGAGCCCAGTATGATCAGAACAGACAAGGTCTGTATTTTTTTAAAAAAAGATAGAAGAAAAAAGCTCAGTGTTCCTATGTGGAGTTTCCTTGGCGATGCCTGTTGCTGTGTCAGTCTGCCTTATCAGCAGATTTCTGATATCAGTTGATGATGAGTCCACTGGGACAATTTTAAAACAACTATAAGATCTGGAAAGCATGGCAGCATGGCATCCAGAAGGTTAAAAACTATATAGGACATACTGTCATTCACAAATTACCATATATATTAGCATTTGTTGTATTCTTTCTTGTTGTCTTTGGTCACCTAAACTATATTTTATGTTTAAATGTGCATATAGCAAAAAGAACAGCTGAGATGTTTTTGATTTACTACCTTAAAGGTTATTTTTTCTGATCTCTTAGAACACTTAATATTGTCAGACAGGTTTTCCTTCAGTCAGTTTTTGATTTCACAGGTCCAGCTGTAATCAGGTCTGGGTGTGACAAAAAAAACTGAAGTTAGTTTCCATTAAATGTAGTTAATAATAGTAAATTGAGCAATGAGGTAATTCATTTTTCATGTAGGACCAGGTTGGTTTGGACAGCTAATTTTCTCAACAACATAAAATCAGAACTTAAAAAAAGAGGTTTTGGATTTACTCGGGTAATCTTTCTCAGGCTATTAAAATGAATTTACAAATCTTAGACTTTTTAACATGACTAAAAAAACAACAAATGTTTTAAAGAATTATGAGGATGAAAATACAGTGTATTTATTTGATCCTCCTCTAACAAAACCTTTTTAGGCATGATAATATGTTTAGTTCCCCCTTAAAATAGAGTAATGTACTGTATGTCCTAAAATCACTTCTTAACTTCATTTAAACCTTTTTGATTTTTATTATTGGCAAAGTAAATTTCACCAGTAGACCAAACTAATCCTAACCAATCACTGGCATAGCTAATAAAGCAGGACTGTTACATAGATAGATTGAGTAGAAATGCACTCTGGACACAACGGATACACTCAGAACGGACAGAACACAAGTATATCAATGAGACTCTGATGCAAATCCTCAGGAAATAAGAAAAAGTCTTACAAATTCAGAGTGTAGGTCATTTGAAATGCCATGCATCCTGGCCGAGTGCTGGATGACCCGGTCAAACAGGTTGGCCAGGGAGAGAAAGTGGCATCCAGTCTGGCCGTTGGTGCAGCTGGATGCTGCTCTCATGCTGCTCAGCCTGCTGCAGAGTGCCAGGTAGACTAGCACCACCAACACGGGGGAGACTAAGAAATGCCAAAGAAAGAGAACAATGAGGAAAAACAACAAAGACCGGAATATTAAGAAACCTCAGTGACCCTCAAGAATATGGACAGTGAGTAAATGAATGAATTGATACATTTTCTCCATGTTTTCCATATTAAAACCTAAATGTGCCTCTTTTTTTCAAAATATTAAAATGGATTCTACAAAAAGCAGCAACAAAAGGTCAAAACCTCATGCAGTGACAGACTGAGAAATTTGACGGGATGTGAAGAGACATAGAGAAGTCCTTTTCATGCATGATACCTGCCTGGTCTGATGTGTGCAGACATCCTGTAGGTGCAGAAGAGTTTTCGTCTCTGGTGCAGAAATGAATGCTTCAGTTTCAAGACAGCAGGAGCTTTATATAAATCCCCACTGATAATTTGGCTGGTAAGCAAAAATAAGGAGGGGAATGTTAAGAAAGGATGGGGGGAGAAGGGGAGCAGGGGCATGTGAGTGATCAGTCAGATCACTGTAAGCCCAACCCTAAGAACAATGAGTCATTCTAGAACAGTTTCTTTTGTGTTCTTACAGTATTATTTCCATGGGTTGAAAGCATTGTAGTCATGCTGTTTTTCTTAATCCTCCATGTCCTTTAATGTCCTTTAATATCTGTCCCTCAAACTCATATAATATGGGAGAGTAGGTATGATGCATACAGGTAAATATCCTATGGCTTATGTTTTTATTTTAATGCTTATGAACTTTGACCTAATGACCTTATCTGAGCCCCGAGGTAGTTATCCTGGGCTTTTTTTCTACAGCTGCTAGAAATCTAGATTGTTTTTAATTCTCTGTCATTGGTGTAATAATGATGACAGAACTGTACTCTGACCTGTTCATGAATATCTGTATGTAAGCTCTCCTATCATGTACATATTCATAAACCTGGTGGTTATGTATGTATGTATGTATGTATGTATGTGTGTGTGTACCATGCATTTAATACTTTGTGGGAGCCATTTTCGATCCATCCAACCATCTATCCATTTTCTTACACCCTCGTCCCTTAGTGGGGTCAGGAGGTGCTGGTGCCTATCTCCAGCTAATGTTCCGGGTGAGGGGCGGCGTCACTCTGGACAGGTCGCCAGTCTGTCGCAGGGCAACACAGAGACACACAGGAAAAACAACCATGCACACACACACACACACACACACACACACACACACACACACACACACACACACACACACACACACACACACACACACACACAGAGGGGCAATTTGTAGAGGCCAATTAACCTGACAGCTATGTTTTTGGACTGTGGGAGGAAACCGGAGTAACCGGAGAAAACCCACCCTGCACAGGGAGAACATGCAAACTCCATGCAGAAAGACCGGGACCGGGAATCAAACCCAGAACCTTCTTGCTGCAAGGCAACAGCTCTACCAACTGCACCACTGTGCAGCCCGGGAACCATTTTCAACGAGGTAAATGTAGCGAGTTTTACCCTTCACGTATCGTCGCCGATTTATGTTTTCGCATCCACCTGAAAAATGTGTAGTTGCACCACTGGGTATAGCTTAGGAGTAAGGTGTGAATTTAGTTCAAATTTAAAGTCAAAAATACTTTATTAATCCCAAAGGGAAATTAAATATTGGAACTCAATCATTTAGATTCTTCAAAGAGTTATTGAAGATGGTGATGACTGTTGGTAGGAAAAATCTGCAGTGGTCTGTACTGCACTGAATCTGAAGAAGCCCCTGACTGAAGATGCACAATAAGTACACAATAAGGTTTTTCCTCTGCCTCCACCAACTAAACTACTTCAGTCTCCTTCCAGTTCCCTACAGGCCACTCTTTCAGGTTCTGTGTCTCAGACAGGAACATGTTTTGGAGTGAAATAGTTGCATCTACCCCAGAGCAAAAGCAGGTCAGCCATGTTGGTACATTTGGAGGGAGATAGGAGGAACTTTGAAATTCTGAGATGAGTATCCAGGAAACTTGTTTTTGAGATTTTGACTAATCCGAACTACAATAGTGCTTTGTTCACAATTCAAAACAGTAAACCAGCCCAGCAGTTCCCTCGTTAAGTTATTTTTAGAATCATTTTCCTTTCTTTCCAAAATAAAGCTTTACAATATTATTCCATATACTCTAGATAGCCTACAGACTCAGCATGTTGACTAAGTAAAATTTTGTCCTATCAGTGTGTGAATCATAATGTCTCACTCCTTTTACATCCTGTTGCTGAAGGTTTGTTGTACTAAAAGGATGTCATTACTTCATTAAAGACGATTATGTGATTCAGTCTAAAAAGCTTAATCTCATAAAAGCACTGACTTATTTTGGAGATAGCAGTACATTATCAGAGATGTTTCACTGATAATTGAATGATGATTACACATAAGACCAAGCTACATATGCAGACAAACCACACTTAGGCTTCCATAGGAAGCTGTGTTGTCAGGCAGATCTTCTCATGTTGTCATTTTTAGACTGACCTGCAGAGTTAAGGGGTCAAAGTTTCGTTCACGAATGCCCACAGGACACTACAGTCACTGGATCTGACCTTTCAATCCATAATTACAGAAATCAAGTTCTCCTGGTAGAAAAACAATTAAGAAAACCTTATTGATGTGTTGGAACAATAGAGTTAAAATCTATTTAAAATCTTTCCTAAAATAAATGGTGCCTCAAATACTAGACTAAAAGTTTATAAATGTTCAGAAGTTTGGAGTAAAGAAGAGTAAATTATTGGAAATTGCAAATTTTTTTGCTAAAACGTTTTTACCTTTCAAAGTTGTCTGAAATAAAGATGGTAAGATGTAAAAATGTGAAAAGAAATGTTTTTTTTTCTATTGTGAAGTATTGAATACCTAAATATTTCTCACTGGAACAAACTTCCAGAAAACTGCAAAACAGCTGAAACACTGAAATTGATTAACTATAACTGGAACACTGATTTATTTGATGTGCATTTGTTTGATGATTATTCTTGATGATTTTGAAGATGGTATTTGACAAAATGTAATGTTTACTGCTTGTTTCTTAATTGGTTACTGTATTATGTTTGTATAATGTAAAGCACTTTGAACTGAGTTGTTGCTGAAATGTGCTGCAAATAAATTTGCCTTAAACATTGCTGTTTATTTCTGTTTTTTTCTCCAGCAGATGTAATATGTGCCAGTAGGTAGATCAACACCTGTTTACCTTAATAAACAGACTATTTGACATTTTATTGTGTGCTTTGATGATTTTTGATACTTAAAAAATCGTCTCCAAAGTACTCTGTCTTTAACACAAGTGTATTTCCTTCTCGGTGTATTATGGGGTTTTCCTTCCTTTCTATGGTTGAGTTTGATACTGTTGACATTGTCAATGTGCTTTCATCTCTGCTTATGTTTTACGATCAAGTACCTTTTATTGCTTTTCACGTTGGTCTGGAAATTCATCCTAGCCGAATAGATTTGTACATCATCGTTGGATATTATTAAAGTGTGCTTCAATTCATAATACAAATCAATAAAAACAACTGGCCTTCATTCTGCTTTCATACCACCCCGAAGCGGCAGGGGGCAGCAACGTCAACATTCGATTTGTACTCGCCGGAAACACAACGTCACCCCGATAGATTAAAGGGAGAATGGCTGCAGTTACAGAGGAGCAACAAGACTCTCCAATGAGAAAAAGTAGCGATCAGTTAAAAGAGAAGGTTTCTCAGCGGAATGAAGGAGTTCCTGATGATTTGGGGGAGCAGGAGGACTTCGGACTGGAGTTTCTGGAGGAGCAGAGCGACATCCTCAATTCCTCCAGGAATGTTTGTGAGCTGCTGGAAAAGATCCGAGAGGAGACCGAGGCTTTGGAGGAGCAGGTTGTTTGGCTCAACTCTGAGTAAAAACACTAAAGTAAATACAAGTTTATGACACTATAAAATCCAATGTGATTGTTTCCTTTTTTATTCAGGTTGTGACTGTTTGCAGTTCTGTTCCTCCTAAAGTTGCAGCAGCTCTTTCTGCTGCGGTGGAGGTCAGATGTTCTCTGGACCAGCTGCTGCAGAGAGAGCAGAGCATCTCCAACAAGCTGCAGCAGGTAGAGCTCAGAGAAACAACCACAGAGATGGTTTTAGGTCAACGTGTACAAAGGTCAGATTTAAGCCTGAGACCATCATGTGAACAGTTCCCACCGATTAATGCTGCATTTGCCCCTAGAGATCTTTCCACAGTCTGTCTCTGTCCAGTTGGTTCCATGCATTTTCTTTATGTTATTTTACTAAACATTATTTCAGCAATCAGTTATTTGATGATTAGTCAATAAGTTGGATAAAACAATTAGCCTCACAGATTTGTCATTGAACCGCTTAAGCTTTTTCTATACATTATAAGAAATACATTAAACACATAACCCAGTTCTTTTTTTTATAACAAAATAGTCATTTTAACTGCCTAAAATTCAATAACTGCTTCCTTTAGTGAGTTTGAACCAGGAGAAGTTAAACATATTTACAGACAAAGAGATTTTTATTTTAAATGCAAAATGTTTAAATAGTTTTACAGTTCAGGGTTAGTTTCTACTCTGAATGTGTAGTTTTTTTTTAGTCTGTACATTCCAGTTAATCAATTACTAAATTATCCATCCATCCATTTTCTTTCACCTTTATCCCATTGGGGTCATGGGATAGGCTGTTGCCTATCTCCAGCTGTGAACGGGTGAGAGGTCGGGTCACCCTGAACAGGTTGCCAGTCCATCGCAGTAGAGCTCATAGAAACAAGTACTAAATTAATTGAGGACTGTTTAATTAATTGACTCATTGTGATTAATCATTTCAACCGTAGTCGTGCTATATGTGTGTTTTATGATGTTTGTATTTCTGATGATCCTGTTGCTCTTCTCTAGCACCTACAGGGGACCAAGCAGTGGATGGAGGATCTGGACCACACATGTAAAGATGTGGACTTCATAGAGAGATCGATGAAATACCTGAAGTGCCTTCACCACATGGAGGAACTTAGGTACAATAAACATGGTTAAGAGCCTGGATTAGTTATTAAATACAAGGAGAGAAACTCAAAACAGAAAATCAGCCTCTTTTAGACCAGATCCAAAAAGTTCCTTTTTTTGTTCCTGTTGGTCCACAGAATGTTTTCCCAGGAGTCTTAAGGGTCAACAAATGTCAACAAATTTAGAGAAAAAGAATTAATACAATGGTACTGTGCATGTGGGAGAAAACAAAGTGTGTAACTTTGGTTTGGTAGGGCTGTTTGTTTTGTTGTGGTCTAATTCCATGGTGTGTGTGTGTGTTGGTGTGTGGTGTGTGTGTTGTGTGTGTGTGTGTGTGTGTGTGTGTGTGTGTGTGTGTGTGTGTGTGTGTGTGTGTGTGTGTTGTGTGTGTGTTGTGTGTGGTGTGTGTGTTGCTGTGTCCACAGTGCTGCAGTCAGCAGTCTCTGATGATCGACAGTTTGTGGGATGCCATAAAGGGAGTAGAGAGCATGGCAGCCCTGGACTGTGGTCTAAACCAATCCCAATGTTCCCATCTTCGTAACTTTCTCCGGAAAACTCTTTGTTTCTGGCACAACATCATCAAGGATCGACTGACCAGGTAGCTCTGCCTCAAAGCCCCGGCTCTCAGGAGGTCAGATGCTTCAGAAGTCTGATTCTTCTTTTTTTCTGTCATAGTGATTTTGAGAAAGTATTGGCTCAGCTGCAGTGGCCCGTCATCACACCGAACCAGTCAGTGACGCCACCTGCTAACCACCAGGAGCTGAGCAGCCAGCTGGAGGGACTGCTGGTGCAGCTACTGGCTCTGCAGACCTCGTATCCTTTCACATGTACAGAGCTGCTCAGCACAATTAGAATATTACATTAAAAACCACTGAATGCAGAAATGTGGGGAAAGCGTGTTTAATACCTGCTTAAAGGTTGTTGTCAGAGGTACTTTTAGTCTGACCTCATCTGAACTCCTGACTCTATCTTACATTTTGATTTTGAGTTTGACCGTGAAGCAGAGCCTGAACTGAGTAGAGATTGTTCATCTCAACATGGCACACAGGTCTGGTAAATACGTTGGGTTGTTAACTCAGAGTAACTCCAGTCTCTAGTTGGCAGCAAAGTGTTCCCAGTTATGGTCTCTGGTACATATGGAATATCAATCATAAGTCAACTTGGCTGCATCAAAGCCAGTTTCATCCAAGCCTGAGAACTTCCATTATTGAGACTCCAGGGGGTTCCATCCACCTTTTCATGGCATAGCAGTCCTCTTAAAGCTGCTGCTTCCAACTACATTGTAGACACTTTTCTACCTAACTTTTTTCTTTTACTCAACTTTCCATACATTCTGGTCCACTTCTCTGTAAACAGCCAGTTTCTTTAGCAGTGGGTGTTTATGGCTGACTGTCCATGTAGAGGGCTAAATAACCTGGTGTACATCTGTCAATGCATAGATGCGACTATAACAAAACATTTTTTAATTCAAATGTTTTTATTGTTAAGTAAAAATGTAATTTCATAAGAATTTTTTAAGTGTTTTGAGTTTGAATTAGCTGGTAGTAATAATCAACAAAAATAATGTGTGAGTGTAAAAATCTCTCTTTGAAATGTTTTGAATGAATAAATGAACATTCAGGGTTATTCTAATCTATTGAGATTCCCCTTTAACAGAAATTATTAAATGCTACAGTAAGTAATTCAGCTATTGTTCCTAATGTTACGTTTTAATCATAAATCAGAAACACTGACTGCAGTCAGCTTACATCAGGCCATTAGTTTCTGTAACCGCCCCTCGAAAGCGATGACCTCATATCTCAGAAGGCCTCAGCCTCCACCCAAGGAGCTCCGCCTGGCTCTTCATCCACCCTGTCCCCTGCAGCACCGCCCCTCTGCCTGCCCATTCAGATCATGCTGCAGCCGCTCACCAAGAGGTTCAGATACCACTTCTATGGAAATCGCCAAACCAACTCCATACACAAGGTTTGTCCTGCACTGAACACCCAACGCTCAGCGGCGCTGATGTCTTCACACTAACTCCTCTCCCCGGTTCCTTCATGTGACATTTACTCTCAGAATGAAAAGTAAAATAAACTTGAAGTCTTTGTCCTTAATGACCTATATGTTTAGAAGACGTTCTACCAACTTGTTCCCATATTTTTCTGCTGTTGCTTTGTTTTCTATTTGTGAACTGCAAGCTAAGTGTGAGACAATCTCTCTGCAGATTGGTTCTAATCTTCCTGTCAGTTATTTTCTTTCCATCTCGAACTAGAAGTGTTTCTGTTCATGTATATCACTGGAGTTTAATTTACTTTTTTGATACTGCAGCTGAGTTTCATTTATCAATTTATAATAAAAGAATCTTTTTTTACTGTTGAAGAAATGAAAATGAATATAGACAGAATATAACAAAAGTAGCTTTAATGTTAACATGCCTTTCAGGACTCTTCCTTTAAACACGTTCCTGTTTGGTTTAGTACCTTCTTTAATGAAGCACTGTGTGTGGAGAAATGAGCCGTTTGACTTCAGCTCTACACTAACTAGACTGGTTCCCTGCTTTAGAAGAGTCTCATTATCTGTGTGTGTTCCAGCCAGAGTGGTACCTCACTCAGGTTCTGAAATGGATGGAGAACAGCACCACCTTCATGGAGGAAAAGATTCAGCCTGTCTTTGACCGGTCTGGACAAACCATCAGTGCTAAGGTATGTTGATTATGAAAGAAAAATAAAATGGATTCAAATCTTGCACTGAGATCAGTTCTAGCTTAGCTAGCAGTGCTTACCTTAAACATGTAAAAATATTTTCTGAAAACTTAGAATGGAACTGCAGGTACTCATTATAAATTTAATTATTTATTCCTCTGTCAGACCTTTAGACTGTTGTTGGTCTGACTGAATATAAATTTAATGCTTGATTGTTAGAACTAAAACTGTTTGGCCAGACCCTCTTGGAAAGTAGATATTTGATCTCAACAAGCCGTTTCAAAAATGTTTAAATATATTTATTTTAACTTTAAGACATGATCTTCTTGTTATTAATCTATCCAAATTAAAACATTAAAATTCAAGTTCTTGTTTTGTCTAAAATTATAATGTATAACTTTAGGGTTTAAGATCAGAAAGTTTCATGTACAAATCCTCTGAATTCAGAAATAAAGGAACAAAGTCTCCTGATGAGTGAGGAGAGAAGCAATCTGTTGGCTCTGTCTGCCTGCAGGTGGCGCTGTGTCAAGGCCTGGTGTGTTTAGTCCAGGAGAAGGTAGCCAGTGACGCATCTCGAATGTTGTATGATGATGGGCTCTTCTGCCACCTGGTGGAAGAGGTGCTGCAGTTTGAGAAGGACCTGAGAAGCCATCATTCCTACCCGGCAACGCTGCCCGCTCTGCTCCACATCCTGCTTGACGACGCCTTCCTTCAGAAGTGGCTCGCCGTGGAGAGGAAGAGTGAGTTCTACCTGACTGCCGTCCATCAGTTTCTTCCTCTTTTGTTGGTCTAAAGCCGTGTCTTGTCACTCAGGGCTCATGTTGCATCCTGTCTGCATGTAGGAAACAACTCTGACATCTGCTGGAAAATTCTCAATCAAACAGTGATGTACTAGTTGATCATTTTTGCCCATGATTGTGATTTTAATTTCTTTGTTCTTTTTGTGGTTTGGGGATGATGTTATGAAATTGGTGGGCCACAAAAGCTCCCAGACCAGAACACCAGACAATGTGGAGCGTCCTCCATGTTGCCTGCGTCACTTCCTGTGCTTTTCTCTCCGTTTGCTCACAGTGGCTGTGGAGAAGATGGATGCTATGCTGTCAGCTGAGGGAGCCTGGACTTCTCAGTACAAAGACATCAGTGACATGGATGAGCTGAAAGCACCAGAATGTGCAGAGACATTCATGACTCTCCTGCAAGTCATCACGGGTATGACCTCATCCTGTTTTCACACAAAGTAGAAGCTGAAAAGTGTTGTTATGGCCAGGTGTGTGTAAACTCAAAGCTCTTCAAGTTATCAGACATAGTCATCCAGAATAACTGATAATCTGTACAAAGGTTTTCTTTTCATTTTGATAATTATAGATAAGGTCGAAAAGCAACAGGAGTAAGAGGATTTTGAAGCAAATGAGTAAAAAGTGTTCCATTCTGTGTCAAAGGGACAGTATTATGCAAAATTGACCTTTTTGTTTTAGCTATACATCATGTTATGTTATTCCCTCATCAATGGCAACCATTCAGCTGTGCTAAACTCCTGGGTGGACCTAGCTCTACCTTCAGAGTTTCCAAGATTCAGAGCTTCCTCCTCACAGAGCATTGCATTAAATTGTCATTATTTACAAAATTATGCAAAGTTGGCACTTTTAATGGACTTTTAATGCAACTTTTAGGGCAACTTTGCATTAAAAGTGTCATTATTTACCGAATGACACCTTATGACAACTGTCATAGACATTCATAAGGACTCGTTCATGTTCACGACAAATGTTATGTCATGTTTATGACAGTGCTATGTCAGTCTTATGCACACCCCTTCAAATAAAGTGTTACCACAGTTTTTTGTAAACTAACTGTGTTTGGTTGTAAATTTGCAGAACGGTATCGGGCCTTGCCCAGTCCTGCAGCACAGCTCAGGTTTTTTGGGCTGCAGAAGGAATTGGTCGATGACTTCCGCATACGACTAACTCAGGTAAAGATGACTCTGGATGTCAACTTATCATAAAAAAACTTGTTTCATAGCGCTTTGAAAATCATAAAGTTATGAGTCAGCAAGAAAACCTCACTGGCCTTAGAGAGCATGGATCAGGAATCAGACGCTTCGCTCTGCAACATCAGGAACAACCAGAATGTCCAACATGAGGACCACTGAATGTCCAACCACAATAAAAGTCCTTTTTTTGTTCCCAGGTGATGAAAGAGGAGTCCCGCTGCCCATTGGGGGTCCGGTACTGCGCCATCCTCAATGCAGTCAACTACATTTCAACCATACTGAGAGACTGGGGGGACAATGTGGTGTGTATGGGTTTATGTGACTGCAGTTCTGGCAGAAGGTTGTGTTCAAGTCTTAATGCTGACCTTTTGAGAAGAACAGGAGCTGTAAAATCATTCTGAGTTTTACAAGTAAAGCATTTGCTAAGTATGAAGCCAGAGATGCAGAGGAATGACGGGGAACTGAAGGCTACAGAGTGTGTGACTGCTTCCTGTGTGTGTGCTCCAGTTTTTCCTCCAGCTGCAGCAGGCTGCGGTTTCTCTGGGACAGCAGGAGGTTCTGGGCAGCCTGGAGATGACAGAAGTCGGGCGTCTGGCCTCCCTGGAGGGGTCTCTGTTCGATGGCCTGCTGTCGCTGCTGGATCGACTGAAGGGAGACATGTTGGGAAGACTGCTGCACTTTCTAATGAGAGACACGGCTGAAAAAGCCCAGCTATACTGTCAGGAAAGGCGAGTCTGTTAATGTGCCACACCCAGTCACAAATCTGATGGTTTTTGTCCTGGGTAATGGACCTTTTTTCAATATTTGACTCAATTTTTATTACAAATGTTTTTTTCAAATTAAAGGTTCATCAGAATAGATTGATATTGTGCTCTTTCTCCTGTTGTAGATGGTTGTCCATTCCACCTCCTCAAGACCAGTCTGCCATGTCCCTGTCCAGTTCAGCGTGTCCCATGATGCTTTGCGTGAGGGACAGACTGTTGAACCTTCATCAGGTCCTGAGTGTTTCTTTGTTTCAACTTGCCTGGCAGGGTTTGGCAGATAAACTGGACAACTTCATCTATCAAGAGGTGAGAGCTGTGATGTTTCTGTTTTGTGATATTCACAGGTTAGCTGATCTAATATAGTAAGAGATTTTACTATGCCCACAGTGATTCACACTGATACACTCAGCTGCTTTGTTTCACTGTTTTGGACATTTCCTGGGGGACATCAGGGTGGACTGGTTTTATTGGACTGTACTGGTGGCATAAAGCACACAGAAGACCTCATGTTTAGGTTTAAAAAATGAATAATGAAAACTCTACTATGTTTTGACTCTTTATGTCTGAAGGACTAAATGAAGGTAGCTTCTTGTTGTCTGTGACCTGAACTGTTCAGAAATGTTCAAAGATTTGTTTCAGTAAAGATTACATTAAAAACAGTATTTGACCACAGAGACTACAAATTACAGTGTAAAGTAAAAGTCCTCTCTGTGCAGATCGTCTTGTGAGAAATTCACAAACTTTTGCAAACAGTCCAAGATGTCAATGTGTAGATTTGTAAAGCCGGCAGAGCCATACCCCACAAGACCTTTAGCTTTATTAGTTTCAAAAGATGAGCAGAGAGACACAAGGTGGAGCAGAGGGCTGTTGTCTTGTCTGCTCTCGGTAGACGTGGGCCCTGGTTTCCAGGTCAACTGTACATCCTGTTTCGTCTGTCTCTCCGCAGGCTGTACGTCTGGGTCAGAACTCTATGCTATCTGCTGGGCTGGGACATCTTGTCTGAACCAAGAGGCTGGTTGCTTCTTTACATAACAAAAAATGTTTGAAGCCAAGAGTGGTAGTCTGGTTTTATCAGGATTATGTCCATTGGCCTTGAAGAATGGTTTTCTTTCCCAAAACCTTTGAAAATTCTTTATAAATTCTATTGAACTGTCAATGCAGGTATTTTAAGCCACTTTGAGGGGTAGTATGGCACACAGAAACATTTATCAATCAAGTTTTTTATTATAGTCCATTCAGCAGTAAGGCAGTTCAAAGTGCTTTACATTATAGAAATTCAAAGTCATACATACACCATGTGGTAAGCCAGGAAATATTGCAATACAAGCATCTCTAAACAGGTTGGTTTAAGCCTTGATTTAAAGGACCTCAGTGTTTTGGTGGTTTTGCAGTTTTCTGGAAGTTTATTCCAGAAAAATGTGTGATTCTTCTATGCACCACATATTTCAGATTTGTGGTGCATAGAAGCTGAATGCTCCTTCTCCATGTTTGGTTCTGGTTCTGGATGCAGAGCAGAACCAGCAGACCTGGGAGGTCTGGAAGGTTGATTCAACAACAGCAGATCTTCATAACCTAACAGTATTTTAAAGTCTATTATCTCAGTTAAGGACTATAGAACACATAGACATTGAATGAGTGGGGTCCTAGGATTGAACCTTGGGGTTCCCCACATGACTTCAATCAGAAGTTACCTATTGACACAAATAAATCCCTGTTTTTTCTGTAAGATCAGAACCAGTTGAGTACTGGAAAGTCCAACCCAGCTCTCCATTCACTTCAATAATATAAGATAAGATGGGTCCAACAGAACCAGCATTGTGGTTCTTCCACAGTCTGGGTTTATGTGGATGTTATTGAACACTTTGATGAGGGCAGTCTCATTACTGTGGCAATTCTGGAAACCAGACTGAAAGATGTCAAAGCAGTTTGTCATCATTGGGAAGCTGTTAACATATTTTCAATAAGGTGCTGCCAATAATTTCTTGAAATGTTTCTGTCTGCCAGGTTATTTTGTCTAATCACTTCAGTGATGGTGGAGCAGCTCAGCTTCAGTTTGACATGACCAGAAACTTGTTCCCTCTGTTCGGCCATTACTGTAGAAGACCTGAGAACTTCTTTAAGCAGTAAGTGTTCGACAGCGGCTCGGCTTTACTGCAGCACAACGTCCCACTGACCAGGATCCAGAGATGGAACAGGGCAGAAGGCCAACATGAGATCCTCCTGATATGACGACAGTTAAACACTAGAGCTACACAATACATTAAATTGTCTTATCACAATACCAGTGTGTTAAATATCACAGTCGCAAAGGGCTGCATGGATGCAATATTAAGAGGGACTACAATTGTAGTCAATTGTACAATTGCTACAATTGCCTGTTTAGTCGGTTATTATTGCTAAAGAAAGAGGGCTAATCACAACTGATGTCATGTTACAATTTCCTGGAATCATACGGCCTTACTAAAAATACTAGTGGTTCACCAATTGCAGTTTTCTTGCCGATCACCGAGCTTTAAAAACTCTAAAAAATCTGGTGTTTTTTTTGTTTGTATGAAAAGTTCGTAAATATAGCAGCTAAGTTAGCAACAGCGGGGTGACTGATTTTAACTGCAGACATGATCTGTCAGGAGTCTGTCAGTCAACCACTGTCTCATGGCAGAGCAGCCACTGATTGTCTGAAAATCAGCCACTGATTTCAGACCTTTGTGAAGGTATAGATTGATTTCTTTGTTTTTGTTTATTGATAAATGTTTTTGTGGAACCAGATGTAACTGCTTTTTCCCCGTCTTCCTTTTTGTCTTTGCAGTGTGAAGGAAGCATGCATTATTTTGTGTCTAAAGGTTGGCTCTGCCATTCTCCTAAAGGATCTCCTGAAACGCTCCGAGCAGGAGACAACAGACTTTGAAGATCCTTCACCAGAGTCTGCTCTGAATGAGTTGGGAATTTTCTGCTTGGCACCATGTGATGTGTTGATCCTTCTCAACCTCAAAGCTTCATTTCCAGGAATATAACTATGACTGTTTGACTGTATTCCTGTTATAAAGTGCATGGATCAGATGAGCTGAAAGACTGAAGTCTCATCCCATATATTTTCGTCTTGCACGCTTAAATCCAAAACATTGCTTCTTACATTAGGATTAGAGTTAATAAATTCTGATTCCTCCAATTTAATGTTTATTTTTGAGTCTTTTTGTCATGATGGTGGTTTGGTGGTTGTTTCACTTATTAAACTTCATCAGAGGAGGTTCACAAACCAATATAACAAAGGCTGTAACATTACAAATGAGGACAAAGTAAAACGCTGTGAATACTTTCAAGATGAACTGTATGAAATGTACAGTGCAGTATTTGCTAGTATTTCCTTTAACTGCCTTGGTTAAACCTTACAAGGTTCCTTCCTCCAGCTTGTCCCATTAGTTTGCAGGATTTCTGACCCTTCCTCCTGAAAGAACTGGTGAAACTGGGTCAGGTTTTGTGGGTAATCTTGCTCTGGCTTTGTGATGGCCTCGCCAAAACATCGACCTTGTTGTCCTTGGAAATCTCCAGCTGAAGGTCATTCTCTGTCTGGAAGACCCATTGGTACCATTGCTTTGACTTCATAGCTGATGTCTACAGATGTCACTTCAATGTTTCCACATAATGTTCTTTCCTCCTAGCAAAGCAGCCCCACAACATGATGCTGCCACCACCATACTTCAGTTAGGATGGTGTTTCAGACAACAACCATCCCCATGTTTCCTTCAAATGTAACAATGGTCATTATGGTCAGACAATTCCACTTCAATCCCATCAGATCAGAGGACATATCTCCAAAAATGAAGGTTTTTGATCCTGTGGACATTTGTAAATTGCAGTCTGGCTTTTTACTGCAATTCAGAGAAAAAGGAACTCTTTTTCTCTGAGTTCCTTTCAGTCCAGTTTGGTGAAGGACAGTTTCACTGTGGGTAATGACTCTTACCAGATTCAGCAGCTTCTTCATAAGATCTTTGGTTTTTGTTCTGGATGAATCTTCACATGTTGGACCAAAACTCATTCATCTCCGGGACACAGGTCATGTCTCCTTAAGTCATAAGATGTTTGGACATTCCCACCATATCTATGAACAGATGAATAAATTACCTTCAACTTCTGGAAATCGTTCCTAAGGATGAACCAAACTGGTGCAACTCCATGATTCTCTTCCTGATGTCTTTGCTGATTTCTCTTGAATAGACTTGCAAACCAGAAAGTAAAGTGCTGCATGTGTGGCTCCAATTAACTCAGATCTGCCTTCTGGGTATTCCCACATTGCTTAAAGAAACAGTAATCATTGTACATGTAAACTTATGATTTTGAAAATAAATATACCTCTGATATATATATTTTTTTCCCCACTCTTATGACTTTTAATGAATCATTCAGTTGATTCTAACTGATTCTAACCATAAACAAGAAAAGTTTGGTCTGATTTAACTTCAGACATTGAGAAAAAAGGTCTATATGTCTTCATTTTATGTATTTAAACTCCTGTTTGCAACTGTGTTAAAATATGTAGAAAATATAGATATGCTCCTTCTAGCTTAGTCTTTTAGTCTTAGTTTTAGTCTTTTATTTTTCAGTTTATTTCTTTGTTTTCTTCAGCAGACATTAATTTTTAGGTAAGCCCAAGCTTCACCTAAGCCTGGCAGATATAGGATTAAAATAATCTTAAAAAGATTATTTTAAAAGATTATTGCCAACATCTTTCTTCTGAACTGCAAGTAATATTAAGTCTTTAAAGTGGCCCAGCCAGAATTCTGACTTCAGTCTGACCAAGAATATGTGGAGCGAGGTAAAGATTAGAATGATGGCACAAATTTCTTTTAACCTCAAAATAAATTATGGTACCAGTGAAAAAAGACAAAAAGCTATTCTCTATATGAGAATAAGCTCTATATGAGTATAAGCTATATACTCATTATAATAAGGGTCTAGTTGCTGTAATGTTAAGTATTGTTTTCCATTGATTATTGAGATGACAAATTTTACTAAAATGTAATATATATTTTTAAAGAATCCTCATTTTAAATTGTTGAGCAATCTTTTCAGATAGCCCAGCCTCATTTTAAATAGGGGAAGTGTAGGGAAACATTTTTGATGGAATAAAAGTAATTTTAAATCTAAATCAAGGGTTGAGGGAGGAGACCCTGGCGGTCTGATCCCCGGCTGCAGAAGCTCTTGGGACGTGGAACGTCACCTCTCTGGTGGGGAAGGAGCCGGAGCTGGTGTGCGAGGCTGAGAGGTTTCGGCTAGAAATAGTCGGACTCACCTCGACAGCATGGCTTTGGTTCTGGAACCAGTCTCCTTGAGAGGGGCTGGACGTACTTCCACTCTGGAGTTGCCCACGGCGAGAGGCGCCGGGCAGGAGTGGGCATACTTGTTGCCCCCCGCGCTTCGCCGCCTGCACGTTGGGGTTTACCCCGGTGAACGAGAGGGTAGCCTCCCTCCGCCTACGGGTGGGGGGATGGGTTCTGACTGTTGTCTGTGCTTACGGGCCGAACAACAGTTCAGATTACCCACCCTTCTTGGAGTCCTTAGAGGGGGTACTGGAGAGTGACTCCCTTGTTCTACTGGGGGACTTCAATGATCACGTGGGCAACGACAGTGAGACCTGGAGGGGCGTGGTTGGGAGGAACGGCCCCCCCCCCCCCGATCTGAACCGAGTGGTGTTCTGTTGTTGGACTTCTGTGCTTGTCACGGTTTGTCCATCATGAACACCATGTTCAAGCATAAGGGTGTCCATACGTGCACTTGGCACCAGGACACCCTAGGCCGCAGTTCGATGATCAATTTTGTCGTCGTTTCATCGGATCTGAGGCTGTATGTCTTGGACACTCGGGTGAAGAGAGGGGTGGAGCTGTCCACTGACCGCTACCTGGTGGTGAGTTGGCTCCGGTGGTGGGGGAGGAAGCCGGTCAGACCTGGCAGGCCCAAACGTGTAGTGAGGGTCTGCTGGGAACGTCTGGCGGAGTCCCCTGTGAGACGGAGCTTTAACTCCCACCTCTGGCAGAACTTTGAACACGTTCCGGGGGAGGTAGGGGACATTGAGTCTGAGTGGACCATGTTCCATGCCTCCATCGCCGAGGTGGCTTATCGGAGCTGTGGCCGCAAGGTTGTTGGTGCCTGTCGCGGCGGCAACTCATGTTGGTGGAAACCTTCGGTGAGGGATGCTGTCAACCTGAAGAAGGAGTCCTATGGGGTCTTTTTGGCCTGTGGGACTCCAGAAGCAGCTGATGGGTACCGACGGGCAAAGGGGGCATGCGGCTCGGGTGGTCGCTGAGGCAAAAACTCGGGCGTGGGAGGAGTTTGAAGAGGCCATGGAGAAAGTCTTCCGTACGGCTTCGAGGCGATTCTGGTCCACCATCCGGCAGCTCAGGAAGAGGAAGCAGTGCAGCACCAACACTGTTTATAGTGGGGATGGTGTCCTGCTGACCTCAACTCGGGACGTTGTGGGTCGGTGGGCGGAATACTTTGAAGACCTCCTCAATCCCACCAACATGCCTTCTGTTGAGGAAGCTGAGCCTGTGGACTCTGGGTCGGGCTCTCCAATCTCTGGGGACGAGGTCGCCGAGGTGGTCAAAAAACTACTCGGTGGCAGGGCCCCGGGGGGTGGATGAGATCCGCCCAGAGTTCCTTAAGGCTCTGGATGTTGTAGGGTTGTTTTGGCTCACGCAACTCTGCAATATCGCATGGACATCGGGGGCAGTTCCTCTGGATTGGCAGACCGGGGTGGTGGTCCCCCTGTTTAAAAAGGGGGATCGGAGGGTGTGCTCCAATTACAGAGGGGTCACACTTTAAGCCTCCCTGGAAAGGTCTATTCAGGGGTCCTGGAGAGGAGGGTCCGTCGGATAGTCGAACCTCGGATTCAGGAAGAGCAGTGTGGTTTTCGTCCTGGTCGTGGAACACTGGACCAGCTCTACACCTCAGCAGGGTCCTGGAGGGTGCATGGGAGTTCGCCCAATCAGTCTACATGTGTTTTGTGGACTTGGAGAAGGTGTTCGACCGTGTCCCTCGGGGGGCTTTGTGGGGGGTTCTCCAGGAGTATGGGGTAACGGGCCCTTTGATACGGGCTGTCAGGTCCCTGTATGACCGGTGTCAGAGTCTGGTCCGCATTGCCGGCAGTAAGTCGGGCTCGTTTCCGGTGAGAGTTGGATTCCACCAAGGCTGCCCTTTGTCACCGATTCTGTTCATTACTTTTATGGACAGAATTTCTAGGCGCAGCCTAGGTGTTGAGGGGATCCGTTTTGGTGGCCTTAGGATTGCATCTCTGCTTTTTGCGGGTGATGTGGTCCTGTTGGCTTCATCAGATCGTGATCTGCGGCTCTCGCTGGAGCGGTTTGAGCCCGAGTGTAAAGCGGCCACGATGAGGCTCAGTGCCTCCAAATCCGAGGCCATGGTCTTGAGCTGGAAAAGGGTAGAGTGCCTTCTCCGGGTCAGGGGGGTCGTCCTGCCTCAAGTGGAGGAGATTAAGTATCTGGGGATCTTGTTCATGAATGAGGGAAGAAGGGAGCGGGAGATTGACAGGCGGATTGGGGCGGCGTCTGCCGTGAAGCGGGCGCTGTACCGGTCCGTCGTGGTGAAGAGAGAGCTGAGTCAAAAAGCGAAGCTCTCGATTTACCGGTCGATCTACGTTCCCACCCTCATCTATGGTCATGAGCTTTGGGTCATGACCGAAAGAACGAGATCACGGATGCAAGCGGCCGAAATGGGTTTCCTCCGCAGGGTGGCCGGGCTCTCCCTTAGAGATAGGGTGAGAAGCTCGGTCATCCGGGAGGGACTCAAAGTAGAGCCGCTGCTACTCCACGTCGAGAGGAGCGAGTTGAGGCTCGGGTATCTGGTCAGGATGCCTCCTGGACGCCTCCCTGGTGAGGTGTTCTGGGAACGTCCCACCGGGAGGAGGCCCCGAGGAAGACCCAGGACACGCTGGAGGGACTATGTCTCTCGGCTGGCCTGGGAACGCGTTGGGGTTCCCCTGGAGGAGCTGGAAGAAGTGGCTGGGGAGAGGGAAGTCTGGGCCTCCATTCTGAAGCTGCTGCCCCTGCGACCCGACCCCGGATAAGCGGAAGAAAATGGATGGATGGATGGATGGATCAAGGGTTGTGAATAATTTTGGGCACTGTACTTCCCCACAAAATAAATATTTTTCATGAGAACAATGGACATTTGTTTTCTTTCTGGTGGCTCTTTTGGCTGATTATAATAATAATAATAATAATAATAATAATAATAATAATAATAAGTAGTAGTAGCATAAGTAACTCATTAATAATCAAATAGAATATATTCTAATGTAGGTGGCAGTAATGCAGCTTTGTGTTGACGACAGCAATTGATGAGGAAACGGACGAAGAAGAACGTTTTTTTCCTCTCCAAAGATGGCGTCAACGCAGTTAACAGATGAGGAGCTTTTTTCCCAGTTGAAGTGCTTCGGTTACACTCCTGGCCCAGTCACAGAAAACACACGTCCGGTGTATTTAAAGAAACTGAAGAAGTTTCGCGAGGAGCAGCAGCAGCAGCAGCAGCAGCAGCGGGGTAAAGGCCGAGTCAGCGGGACGAGCAGCAGCAGCGGCAGCACCGGGGCACCGAGGCCAGTTAGACATGACGTCAGGCGCCTGAGCTCCGGTAGGAGACCGGGCCTAAAGTCCTCTGTTCTCGGCTTCAGCTCTGACGAATCTGACGCGGAGACGCCACTGAAAAGAAAGAGCCTGGATCACATGAAAAGACCCAGCCGAAGCCCGCACCTTCAACAACAACAGCAGCTGAAGATTAGAGCAGCTACGCCTCTTAGCGAGGCTAACAAGAAGCAGTATGGCGTTGGGACTGCTCTGAAAAACAATTCATTCCCCAACCCAGACGGACAGACAAGTGCTTCGCTGGGTTGGGAAACTGGTAAAAGATCTATGCATGATCCTGAATCCAGGGACGAAGACGTTAGTGATGAAGAAGTGCAGAATTCCCACCCGGTTAATGGTCGCAGCGCTGCTCGTCGGAACACGAGCAAACTAGCCGGAGAGTACTCGGACTCGGACGAGGAGGAAGTTGGGGGCTCTGGAGGCCCAGAGCGAGACCGGAGGTGTTTGGAGCTGCGGCGGATTTACACAAGCGGACCGTTTGCTTCGCATGTAGACGGCGGAGGGTCCCGGGTCGGAGGGAAGAACTGTGCGCTTAATCCGCTTGGGAACAGAGCCATGGCCGGCGGCAGAGAGGAGTATGAGGAGAGGGGCAAGAAAAGAGACCTGGACGCTTCGGGAGGCTTACGGAGCCACATGCTTCCCAGGAAGCCGATCTACGTGTCCCTCGGCGAGGACCACCAGAGTAAGACCGGGAAAACAACCATATGAGCAGCGAGGAGGGGGCGTCCGGCAGCGACATGGCCGGCGTCGCGCTGAGACCGCGGAACCGCGGCTCCTACTGCCCGACCCTGAGCCCTCAGGGGGGCTATTCTAATCACAGCCCCGTCCCGAACCACGCATACGGCCCGGGAACCCAGAAGAAGAAGCCCACCGCCCCAGAGGATGAGCTGCTGCTGCAGTTTAAAAGAGAGGAGCTGCCTTCATCCGGAAGCTTCAGCGCACACTACCTGTCCATGTTCCTGCTCACGGCTGCCTGTCTCTTCTTCCTCCTGCTCGGCCTCATGTACATCCGCATGCGGGGCTCGGGATCCCCGGCGGGAGACGGTGTCAGTAAGTGTCTAAGATGGTTCATGGTGGAGTGAAAGAGATTTGAATTTGAAATACACCAGGATTACTGGCTGCAGTTAGTGATCACAGCAGCTTCTGGTTTTTGCCATCAGCTGGGGAGATAAAATGTAGTTATTACATTTACATAAATACATTTAACTTATTGATGTTATCAGAAATATGGATTCATAATCACAGGGTGTATATATATATATATATATATATATATATATATATATATATATATATACCCTGTGATATATATATATATATATATATAAAGGTAAATTTAAAATGGAAAAGTGGTTTAGTTTATGAAGTACCACAAATACAGGTCAGCAGGAATACTTAAAAGTAATTTCTTTTTGTGTATTTTTTCAGTTCCAAAAGTGAAACTT
Source organism: Poecilia picta (assembly GCA_033032245.1). NCBI lineage: Eukaryota > Metazoa > Chordata > Actinopteri > Cyprinodontiformes > Poeciliidae > Poecilia > Poecilia picta. The sequence goes on from CM065375.1 coordinate 18,173,067, forward strand.
GTAGTTAATATATGTCACTTGTATATAATATATGTCCACTGTTTGGTATTGTATTGTGTGGCTGATGTATAGCTTACAGCTAACAAGGATCTTAATAACTGCTTGCTGCTCTTCACTGGAGGAATCTTCAGCTCCTCTTCCAATGATTCTTCTTCTGCCTCTCTGTCAGGTTTATGATCGTTTAAAGTGACGTTCTGTAAAGTTTTCATCGGCAACACTTCACCTGGAGTAGAAAGCTCTTGTATCTCGACATAATGTAAAATCTGAATGTTGAGGCTGTAGCTGGTGAAATGAAACTGAAATAATGTCTAACAAGGAGAGTCACTCTGTCTTCCTGCAGGATCAGAGTGGTTTGGACAGATGCTTTCTCCTAACAAAGCCATCGTCTTTAAACTGATTTTTGTGTTTATTTGATCTTAAAATGACTTTTGATCAGTTTTCGATGATGTGAATGAGGACTTGATGGCTCTCAGAGAGAGCAGCTGGAGGCTGGACTGGATCTGGACTCACCAGCCTAACGATCAAACATTTCTTGTCACGTAAAAAGCTTCCATAAACATTTACAAGAGTTGCTTTTATTCTGAACACATTTTAAAAAGTTCTGGTTAACTTTTGATTTAATCTTTTTATCTTCATTAATCATTGTTTGTCTCTTTGTTGTAGTTAAGAGTCACCCGTTTGGCAGCAACTTTGACTCCTCATATGTAAGTATCATTTTTTCCTTTATGACATATATTCATCAAACATCCACAATGTTAAAAGTAAAGATTAACCTTTTAATATTTGATTGTTTTTTTTTGTTTTTAACTTACAAAATATGACCTACCACAAAAAATGAATGCATCTAATGAATATCATTCATTAGATGTGTGAATGGCAGTTAGTCCATCCGATGATGGACTAACTATGAATGGACAACAAAACGTCACATCTAAGTTTGCACTGATTGCAGTTTTCTGGCTGATTACTGATCTTCAAAAAACACGACTGACTTTGTTTTCTGAAAAATTGCTAAATATGGCGGCAAAGTTGCTGAGTTTGCCTTAGTAAACTCAGCAACTTTAGTAGCTCAGTTTGCCTCATATGTTAACAGCATGTTGAGGTGTGACCTGGGGCAGAGGAAGGGGGGTCTCTGTCATGGCAGGGCTGGTTTTCAGTCCTTTTCCAGCACAGATCAGTTTCTCATTCATGTATTGATCGCTGATCTGACAAATTTTAGGAAATCGTGGCCGATTTATTGAATCCTACCAAACATTGTGCTCAAGCAGGCTTTGCTATTGCATTGTTTTTACGTTTCTGAGTGTAAAATCGTCTGATTGGTCGGACCACCTCCAGCTGACCTACCCAAGAGCTCTTTTAACCTCTGGCTCCAAATCTTAACACTGCTGGTGTTCAGGATCAGTTTGTGTCATAGGCATGTCGGTACAGAGGTAATGTTACAAAGTTCTGTATGGTATGCTGCTATGGTAACCAAGTGTTTTTTTTTTGTTTGTTTTTTTTTCTCAGAGTAAGACAGAAAAAGACGTGATCCTAAAGCTGCTGCTCAGCCTCCATGATCACCTGGCCGTCGTTGCTGGTAGATATGGACTATTGTTTCAGTTTGAGCTTCATATGGACACATGCTCCATAACACACAGACAGCCAGTGCTTTTAAAATCTGTCCCAACACTTTGACTCCACAACAATAATGTCCCATGAATCCTGAGTTCTGTTCAGAACAAAGTTTTCAGTTCCAGTTTCAGATTTATTAACCATGACTCATACTGCCTCCTATAAGCATCAGCTGTTACTATATGACCTCCTTGTAAAGAATGTACTCTAATGTAACAGTTACTCAGTGATTTAACTCTGGTATTGCTTCACAGGTCATCATGACTGTGGAGAGCAGCAGTATGCTAGCAGGAGTCTGTCCAGAGAGCAGGTCACACATTATTTACTGGTAGGTGACATGAATCAGATGCTGACCTGGGGTCAGATTCTGCTCTGGTTGAGCATCAGAAGCTTACATTTGGAAACCATCAGAGTTTGACCTGGGATGGACTCAATCGTCTTGTGTTTTTAAGGCTCAGGATGGAGACTTTAAAGACTTCATCGACGTCTCTCTAGAGTGGATCATCCGAACTGGCCAGGATGTCGGTATAAGGTGAGGATGGGGAGAAAATGTTCACATGACTGTTGCTATAGCAACTCGTCTTTATCCATCATGGGCTGCTTGTGGGTATAAATGTATGTTGATGTTTAAAGTTGTACTAAAAGAATATATAGGGGGTAATGGCGTTACGATACCTGCTCAGCACTCAGTGTTTGCAGCGTGGGCTCTGACAGACGGCCCCAGGGCAGCCATGACTATAATCCAGTAGTTTACCACCATCGGTGTGTGAATGTGCCCTTTGAAATCTCAATTTGGTAGCACTATAAATAAAATTTATTATTATTATTAGCGGTGGGCTTTTAAGGAACCTCTCCCTTCTTCTATATGGACCAAATATTTAATTGACTATTATAATCCCAAATTTTTCATAAATCAGAGAGTCGGGTATTTATTTTATGCCACCAAGTGAAATGTAAACAAAGGCAGTCGTATCAGCTCCAGCATGACAGATATGAATATCTCCTTTGTCCAATTCAAAATAAAGAACCTAAATGTTGAGCTTATTCACATAAAGAATAAGAATAAGCCTTGTTTGTTTTTTCATCATCATCTTCCTCATCCATCATGTTGGCGATCATATTTTCTCTGGAATAATGTACTGATGTACGGAGACTGTCATCCTTTGCTAATGATGATGGACTTCTGTTAACAGCAGCTCTGCTACACTGAAATGAACGTGGTAGTGATCACAACCTGAGATTCAGTCAAGAATAATCCAGTCCAGGATTAATCATTTTAACTGGTGGTAATGCCATTAAAATTGCTATTTTATCTCTTGAGAGATGCCGGTCTCATTACTTATTAGAAACCAACTTATTAGTTGAATGAGAATAAGATTTAATCTAAATCTGCCAGGGGCATGAATAATTTTGCTAGGAGAGATTATTACTGTACAACATGTATCAGTCAGGTGTAGCTGGTCTGTTCTTTAATCTCTTATAAATGACACGTCCTGTATCTGGAAATAAAGCTCTGGAAACCATGGAAACAATAGCTGCACAGGCAATCATTTCATACTATAACCACAACAGATAAAGTATTTTTGGTGTGAACATGTGATGAACTTGTGTGTTTCCAGGCTGAGCGGGGAGCTAGCTGACGACCTAGTGACGGATGTGTCTGAGATCTCTTGGTTGGAATCCACGCATCCCAGGATGCCGTTCACCTGCCGCTTTCGTCGAGCTTTGCTCACAGTCATGAACAAAGTCCTGGTCGTTGCCTTTGGTGAGTGGACCCAAACGCATGGAGTTCTGGGAGGGGCAGCGAAGGTCAAAGCTAACATCAGATCTGAAACGTGTAGCTCTGGAACAATAGGAGCTGTGGTCTGTACGGCTAACCGATAAGCTAACTATGATAACCCTGAAGTGCTAATCATAAATATTAGTTCCACTAATATCAACATGATATTTAGTTTATCTCGTGCTAACACGCCAACTTCAACCGTCTTCATACCATGTGTCATTGATAAAACATGTGGGAAAACATATGGAGTCAAAGTGGGACCATAAAGTTTGTTCAATAGCAAAGTTTGAAGCTGAAAAAGATTTGAAACTGAGAAAAACATTTTTGAAGCTAAAAAAAGTATGTGAAACTTAAAATGTTGAAAACTGCTTTTCAGATTGAAGGTTTTTATTTTTTGAATTTGAGATGTATATATTTTTTTTCAGCTTCATACTTTTGGCTGTGTTTTGGGTGGTGGGGTGTGGGATCATGACAGACGGCTCATTACCACAGTTGGACAACATAGTCCCAGGTGTTGCATTCAGGGACCATGAGAAGTGGAAATGTCCTTTAAAACATCATCAATATTCTATGTGTGTGTGATTAATTTTGAAAAATCACCTGCTTCACTGACATAAGCATACCCTGCTTATGTCAACACACCACACAGATATCTGTGAAAAAATATGATGTTGATAGTAGGCCTGTCACGATAACAAATTTTGCTGGACGATTAATTGTCTAAGAAATTATTGTGATAAACGATAATATTGTTTCAATACCTTTTAACACTGATTTAATGGAACTGACTAATAATGCATGCTATTTCCTGCCATAGATAGATGCACTTTATTTTCAAAAGAACACCTAACACTGGAACTGATAAACTAAATGAACAAAACAACTAAAAACAAAAATAAAATGGATTCTCAGTCTCCATTAACAAAAATCGTACTTGAATAAAAACTAAACAACATAAAGTCAAAGTGAAAATTAATACTGCATTCAACCAAAAGAGTGCAGATTATGAAGTCTGTATACTATATTACCCTTCAGTAATCACTAGATTTAAATAGAGAAGATGGGCACACATCCTACCGCCTAATGCAGTAGTTCACATAACAGGATTTTTGCCCCTATTTTCCCCTTAAGACGATCTTAGATTGTTGGCCGATCTAAGATTGTCTCTGGTGATTTCATAACCGATTCATCCTGCAGTGTGATTTAGATCGTTATGACCGCTCCGATCTAAATCAGGGGTTTTTCCCGACTGGGAGCTTAACGCTGAATGTGACAGGTAGCCAATCAGAAAGCGTGGATTCTCCTCCGTGGTTACAACATTAATATTTATTTAACATTTCGTACAAATAATATAGAAATGACAAGGCAAGGAGTTGGAGCCAAATTGCTACCGCAGTTGATAAACCCGGTAAGTTTTCAGCTGTTCTTCGTTAACGCGACATAAATAGGTTATAATGATTTTCATTCAGTCAGGACTTTATGCTGACTCTAGCCACATGCATTGCAGGTAGATTCTAATAAAGCATTGATTGATGCCTGATATTAAAATTAGTTAACTGGACTTGTAGCCATGATTTTGGGCTACAAGTCAAAAATAATGGCTGCGTGGCTGGATACCACACAGCACAATCGAACCCTAGGATTTCTGTCGGCTAATGTGTCTCTCAGGTTTTGAAATGGGCCGACAACTCGTGTCGTGTGCGCCGGACATTAGACTAAGGAAATAGGAAGGGAGGATCAGTGGAGAGCACCGGAGTTGAGTATTTTTTCATTCAGTGTCACCAAGAGAGAAAAAAAAGGGCTGGAAGAGACGATGAAGCCGATAATTAAAATAAGGTCGATAGGTTTCATTTATCGTCCGATTAATTGACTTATCATTTATTGCGACAGGCCTAGTTGACACATTTAGCTAACTGTTGCTGATTCATACTTATTGATCACAGTAGGGCTTTGGTCAGAAAACACACTGGACAGCAGGGGATTTTTTACTGTTTACTGTAGAACTACATGCTTCATTCTACAGCAGGGGCGCTCAAACTTTTTGAGACCAAGATCTACTTTTTCTCTCACCAGCCGCCTGAGATCTACCTCATGACACAAAGACACAAAAATCGCAAATTAAACTCTATTGACTTATTTTAAATACAAATATACATCAGTTATAGCAGAAACCGCAAACACCCGTTGCCGTGGCAACCGCCTGTACCCTGCAAGCCGAGCAAAGATTACATTAAAAACACAACATTCAGTCGTTACCATATCAGGTTTCCTGGATATTTTTTTCTTGATTATTATTAATAAGCCTCTCATGAACACAGCGGTGGTTGAGTAGCTGATTTAAACTCCTGCTCTGATCTCTGTCGGTCTTTGAGTGGCGTTTTTTTTGTTAATGAAACCGAAACGCACTGAATTGCGCAACACCTTGTTCAAACAATAATTACTGAGATGATTAATTTTAACAGGTTCGTTGATTTTTTTATAATTATTATTTTTTAATTAAGCTAAAAACGTTTAGTATCTTGGTGAATATTTTGATAAACCTATCAGAAGAGGAAGTTCTGGTCTCAGCATCCTAGCGGCTATTAGTTTGTCACCTGCTGCCGAGATCGACTCAAAACCTTTCCGCGATCGACCGACTTAATGAGCACCCCTGTTCTACAGTGATGCATTCTGGGTGCAGAATAAACGTCATTTGCGGCACCGAAGAACATGAGGACTATACAGTATGTTTTGGGATTGTTATATAAGAATATTATAGGAGGATATGACGAACCTTTTTTCATCGAACGTTTTTAAATGACTTAAATAAGACTTGTGTTGAAAGACCACAACTTTCAAATACCAATTTAATTTTGACATTTTAATTTATAGGTTCTATAAAGCCCTCAGAAACTACTTATTTTTAAGTGAGCTCTACTTACTGTTCTGTTATGAACAGTAAGTACATAACCACCAGTTCTGTACTATCCATTTTATTTTTGTTACTTTGTTTCTTATTTTAGTTATGGAGGGAGGAGGGGAGAATATGAGGAGAGGAAACAGTACTGTTCCTCAAAAGAACTCTCTACAAAATAAGAGCATGAATCTGAATATCTAATTTAAGGATTCTTAAAGTGAAACTCACCCCCAAACCAACTTTTGTTGCTGACAGACCATCTAAATAAGCTATTTAGGTGCAAATTTTCTTGAACTGATGACTGTCAGACTGAGTAAGGAGGAGAAGCTAATGGAGGCTAATGGCTGGCTGCTCTTGCTGCTAGCTCAGACAGACAGGTTGCAGGCAAGCTGCACAGTGTCACAATGAAAGTCTCCAACAACACAGAAAAAGACTCTAGATTTGTCAGTAGCTCTTATTAAAAAAAGAAAAAAGGGGGCCTGAGAGGAGACTGAAAATTTGATAAAAACAGCAACAAAGTGGGTAAGCTGACAGTAGTGAATCTGATCACAGCCCACTAACCCCTCCCTCATCGCCTCACTCGGCTCCATATATAAAACAAAACTAATCAATATTTATCGATAGACTGATATGAAACGCTTATATGGTCCAGCCCTACTTCACAGATTCCCTGCTTCCACAGCCCATCCCACCAGGATCTGGGCTAACCCCCACCCTGTATTTTAATACATTCTTATTTGTATCAGGTGTATTACTGAGCGAACTTAACATGAAAGCGTCATTTCTGCAGTTGTAGGGTTGGTGTGCAGTGTGATCTGCTACGTGAAGTATCGCTGGAGGAGAGAGGAGGAGGAGACGAGGCAGATGTACGACATGGTGGAGAGGATCATCGGTAAGATCAGCACACTTCACATCACAACTTGAAGCAAAAAGCAGAAATCAGTGTAAACTGTTGTGGTCCAGATGTGTTAAGGACCCACGGCGAAGCATGTCAAGAGAACCGGGACCTAGAGCCTTACCTGCCCATCCCCCATGTCAGAGACTCCCTGGTTCAACCCCAGGATAGGTGAGTTCCAACAGCAGCAGGAAGTGTCCGCCTCCAGAGACCAGGTTAACCGAATTACTCCTCAGGAGGAAGATGAAGAAGATTTGGGAGCGAGCCGTGAAGTTCCTCTCAGCTAACGAGTCCAGGATCCGGACAGAGACGCAGCAGATCAAGGGAACAGACTTCATGGTGTGGAGGTGGATCCAGCCGCCCCTCAGCTCTGACAAATCCAAGATGTGGCAGGGGAAAGGTACCATACTGCTGCTGCTATATATTTATTTGTTTTATTGTATTTTTTGTTTGTTGCTTTTAAGATTCTATAGTTGTGTGTTTAAGCATCGTCAACAATGTATTCCAGTAACATAATTACCTGGTAATATTTAACATTTCCTATCAACTTAACATTTTTTTAATACAAAAACTCGGCAGCCCAACCAACAGGCTTAGCAAGTTTTCTGGATAAAACCCTGACTTGGATGATCTCAGTTACAACAGCAATTCCTTTTCCTCTTGGGACAAATGGTTATTTTTGAATCAACCTGTCAGCCTCCTCAAAGTTTGCCTTCCCTCATGTTGCCACTTCATGTAGAGATGCATCAGTCTGGCACCTGCCTGCAGAGACAGGCAGGTGCCAGACTGATTCTGTCAAATCTTAGAGCTGCAGCAGAAGTGCAGCAGACTGCTGCATGGCGGCTGGTTTACAGCCAGGAAATGAATGCTGGTCTCATGTTTGTGTTTTTTCCCAGCATTCCCTCTAGATCGGAGGAATTCACCACCCAACAGTCTGACTCCATGTCTGAAGATCAGAAACATGTTTGATCCAGACATGTAAGTACCTCCATGATTGAACTACCGAAGGCTCTCCATCTCCAACCTGTGTACAGATTTTCAGTGTGTGTGTGTGTGTGTGTGCAGGGAGGTTGGTGACAGCTGGGACTTGGCCATCCAGGAAGCCATCCTGGAGAAATGCAGTGACAATGACGGCATCGTCCATATTTCTGTTGATAAGAACTCTAAAGAGGTGAGCTGTGTGGTGTCATTGAGTCGGGTTGGTTCTGTGGTTCTGAAGCGGGTTGGTTCTGTGGTTCTCCTCCACTGACTGTGTGTTTCCACAGGGCTGTGTGTATGTGAAGTGTCTTTCTGCAGAGCACTCAGGAAAAGCCTTCAAAGCCCTGCATGGCTCCTGGTTTGATGGTGAGTTACATGCGTTAAGTTGTGTGTGTGTGTGTGTGTGGCTCTGTATTATAGAGTGATGTGTCTGCCTGCAGGTAAGCTGGTGACAGTCAAGTATCTGCGTCTGGACCGGTACCACCAGCGCTTCCCGCAGGCCCAGGGCTGCAATGCGCCCCTGAAGGCGTCCAGCCTCCACCAGACCCCGGCTCCCTGCCCACTGCAGCATGGGGGCCCCAACTCCTCAGGCTTCTCCTGAGAGGGCCCCTCCCTGTATCATAGAACTGTGGCCCCACAGCGAGGCGGCAGCACAAGCTGTTCAGTGGTGCAGAGTTTTTAAAAACATCAACTTTATATTTCAAGTGTCATAGAATTGAAAACAAAGCAAAGTGAGTATTTATTGTTATCTTTGTTCTCTTCCATCGCTCATTGCCACAGTGGAGTCATGTATGTATGTAAGCTTTCAGTGCAACATGTCACTGTTCACTTCTGTTTATCACCACCTCCATTCTGGCAACTGGAAGATGGGAATCCTTCTGAAGCACAAGTTTTCATCATAGTGTGTGTGTGTCTGTGTGAGAGAGAGAGGCTGATGATCTGAGCACACATCCTGATGCTTCTGTCAGCAGACTGAGTGCATCTGCAGGAAAACCCTGAGATTATGCAACAGCAGCGTTCCAGCATGTTGGAAAACTCCATCATTTCTTTAGCTCCATCTGACTGGCCAAAGGGGTGGAGCCTGCACCACCTGACTCCTCCCCTCACCCACACTCACAGTACAGGATTAGATTAGATTAGATTAAACTTCCTACTCCACCAGAGTCAGTGTGACTCGTCCTTAACCATGATGGAACGATCCTGAACTCCACGTATCCCACACACTGCAAGCATCTGAAGCATTGGAAGCTTCCAGTCTCCTGTTTCTGCTGCACCTTTATATTCCTAAAACATGACATGAGCTGATACTTGTTTTTAATGCAGATAATACAGTATCAGACTCAGTTCTTGCTGTGTAAAATTGTGCATATAGTTTTCATATTTTACGTTTGCTTGCTGCAGTGACGGTTTGCTGCAAATGATCCAACTGTGCCTTAAATTGTGCTTTTTTTTGAACTGGCACTGCTTTAGAGAATGTACCGGATATAGAAAATATTGAAATTGTTTAGAGGAGAAATGAGGCAGACGTATAGTTCTTAGTTTGGAAACTTGGAAGTTGGCGTTTTGTAGAAGTTTCCTTTGATATTAAACCAAAAGGTTCTATTTATTTTCATTTTTAATGAGGGTTATGTACTATTTTAATGTCACTAGACCTGTTGTATGTTTTTCATTAATGATTGACACTTGCTTTGTAAGGGTTGTCAGGATGTTTAAGACAAAATAAAGTGAATACTTTGAGAAATAAAGGAGCAGTTAGAGCTTTACTCTGGACCATCTGAACGCTCACAAAGGATTGGACACTATGGAAAGGAATTCTTATATGTATGTTGTGTTTCTTTACTGCATCCCATATTATTCTGGCCATTTATGGCTGCAGATAAGTTCTACGTAATTGGAATTAAATCAGGTTATGTCTCTTGATTATCAAGTTCTTATTTATTGATCTAATGGGTCTTGTCACAGCTCTGCATCTTCACAAGCCAAAGAGCCATTTTTGCCTAACTCTTACCTCAAATGTCATTCTGGAAAAAAATAAGAATTTTTTATATAATATAGGACATTATCATTTTTAAAGAGCCACCATTTCTAGTTTTAGTTCTTAAACACAAACTTGTCACATAAGACAATGGACACATTTCTTCCATGGGAGGCTAATATTTATAAAAAAATATATTGTTGGGTTGAAATCCAAAGCAAATGGAAAATGAAAGGACAAGAAAACGGTAAAAGTTGAGACTTGTTTCAAGGGAACCCTAAATTCTGAGACACCACTGGAGGACAGGGGGAGGCCTTTGACTAGACCTAAAACACCTGTGGGACTCTAAGCCTCAGCCAATCCATACAGAAGACAAAGAATCTCCACAGTCAACCTAGAAGATGCCACTGGTAAAAAAAATAACCAAACAAAAAAAATTTGGCTTTGGTTATTAGACATTACTGTACTAATTCAAAACTCAAATTCTATTCAAATAAAAAAAAAATACTTAATTGATTACAAACGAACATAAAATGTAATTTTTCAGTTATTGTGAATGGTGATGACTTGACAAAGATCTATTGTAGCAATCTGTATTACTGTGACTCAATAACAGACTGACAGAAGATCTGCAGCATCTTGCTGCAAGCCTTGAAGGATCTTTGCTTCCTCAAGTCCAGTCTGCTCTGTCTCTTATAGTTGCTTCACTGTTGTTTCTCCAGTCCAGTCTGATGTCCAGATGAACATCAAGGTATTTATATTCCTCAACCACCTCCTCTTCTTCTGCCATGATGGAAACAGGATTTGATTTAACACCGTTTCTTCTGAACTCTACAACCATCTCCTTTGTTTTGTTCACTTTCAAGATGAGATTATTGCTCCCACCATGACACAAAGTGGTCCACCAGATCTCTGTACTCAACTTCTTGTCCATCTGTGTTTCACCCGACAACTCCAGCATCATCAGAGTATTTCTGTAGATGACAGAAGTCGGACTTGTGCTGGAAGTCTGAAGTGTACAGATTGAACAGAATGGTGAGAGTACAGAGCCCTGTGGCACCATTCTGGTTGACCACCTGGTTAGACACACAGTCCTTCAGTCTCTCAAACTGTGGTCTCTCTGTCAGGTAGTCATAGATCCAGACAAATGTTGATACCTCCACTTGTGTCTTCTGGAGTTTCTGACAAAGCAGATCAGGCTGCTTTGTGAGCCTGATCTCACGCACGCACACACACACACACACACACAGACATACACATACACACACACACACATACGCAAACCTGGCAAATATGGTTCTGATTTTTTGTACAGCGTGTAAGAAAAACTTTATGAATGTCCCCCAAGGCAAACTCTCTACTTGCCCAGCTGAGATGAAAAACAGATCAACCAGGAGGACTGGATTCTTTCAAAGGACATGAAAAGTTTTTCACTCTTGTACGGTAGGTGGCAGTATGTACATGGAGTTTAAACGTGCCTGTAAATGAATATTTCTCTATGTTTGTTGTTGCTGCTGCACGTAGTACAACTCATGTAAGATGTGCACAAATCCACTTGAGCACATGTACTTGGTGAAGATATGATTCTCTTCCCAAACGGAAGCTACACATATTTGTGCCCATATAAGGTAATGTGTTGGTGCCTTGACATTCGGCTCACCAGACTCAGCCTGTTGGTCAGAAACTGTCTGTTCATCTGAACTCCACCTGATGTACCGCTTTAAACAAAGGTTATCAGCCGCAGACACAGGACGTTTACCAGCTAACATCGTGCTGCTGCTGCTCTTCTCTGGTATGATTTTTTTATCTTGTTTTACGCCGAAAACTAGCTTTGTGAAACAACAAACCGGTGCGTTTTGTTAAACGATTAACATATTTGTAATAAATGACTATTTTATCAGTATTTTACATTTTTGTCACCAATTTAATTGGTGATAACGCTACAATAATTAAACATTTTATCATGAAATCTGGAGTTTGAACACAGCGGGGACTTGGCTGTCCAGGTGTTCAGGATCTGTTGGGTCCAGTTCATCTCAGAAGGGCTTTTTGTTTAGTAGGCGTTACTTTTAGGAACCCGTTTTACTTGTCAGACAATAAATGACATCGTCATGAGCACAAATGAAATATCTCCAGTAAGGCTACACAGCAATTCCAGTAGACCCGTCCTTCCAATATGGCTGCGGTGTTAAAGTACGTAACCGTTAGCCATAACATGCAGCCAAGCTACATGTTTAAACACGCAGCATGGCTACAAGCTAAGTGTTTATACACGCATACACGAATTATGCACGCACCCCCCCCCCCCCCCCCCCCCCCCCGAAAAAAAATCTTTATTTGAGTATATAACAGTTTATTGAAACAGGAAGTAGCTGCTCGAGGCTTAAAGACTGGCATGATGATACAAAAATGCAAGCAGGTTGTTGCAAAATAAACATGACTGTATATAAGACAGCTGTGACTTTAGAGGCCAAGACAAATAGACATTAAGCCCCGTCTGACCCTGAGAAGCAGTTTGCTGCCAATTAGCCAAAAGTGATGCTGAAACAATAAAACGTTTCTTATGCAGAGGAATAAGATAAGAATGCAAATAAACTCAGTAAACCTGAAAAGTCATGCTTGCACAAACATGTAACTGGCCAATAGCACAGCTTTATCCTACATGACAATTTTAAGGGCCATTGAATTTTTTTTTAAATTGGGTTAAATTATTGTTTTAGATGTAATGATAAAGCATCTTATACTACTAATTTTTCTAAGTTTCCCTTCTAACAAAGAGTAGAGTTGTCTGTAAGCTTCAGCTTAGGTTCACCTCAACTGCGAGAGATGGGACCTAAAAGTAAAATCCAGAAAAATAACATTGATTTGATTTTACAATTATTAATTGGTGTTTGTTTGTATGAAATATGTTTGATACAATAGAAAATGAGAACTTAATATTTGCTGCACAAACCTTTGTTTATAATTTCAGGTCAGATATTTCCTGTAATCTTTGACCAGGTATGCAGAAATTGATGCAGGGGTTTTGGTCCACTCCTCAGATTCTCCAGATCTCTTAGGTTATTATTGATATTGTATTATTTATAATAAAAACTAAAACTTCCTTCTGAAGGTTCTATTTTGCCCGATGCTTTATACAGCCTGGGAAGTCATTGCATTAAAAGGGCTTTTAAAATGTAGGAGCAGATTTTCTCCATTTTCAAAACACAACTGTTTAAAACTTTAATGCATCTGCCTCTGGTTCATCCCAGACTTTTTATTGTGATGAGAAAGCCAGTGAACTGATGCTGTTTGTGGGCAAAGCAAACATCTCACAGCTGAACTTTTCTGGGAAAATGATTTATACTTCAGTTTAGTATCTCATAGTGTTGATGATCTTTGGTAGATTACAGGACTGACCTGTTAGTTTATATGAACACAGTGAAGGGAAAAGAAATCTGCTCTTCAACACTTCAGTTCTTTTTCCTGTCTAATGTCTCAGAAGTGATCAGTGTCTCTGTCTGTAGCGTCACAGGTTTATGGCTGTCTTTCTTAGACGTGGACTCCTCTTGGCCTTTCGTCGTACCCTTGGACAAGGCAGCAACGCAGCCTACCCCTCTGCTCTACCTGCAGCTGTTCTAGGTAGAGTAATAGATTTAAGTCTTAAAATATACACTTTGTTTACAATAATGTTGACTGTAATACTTTAACATAACAGTCTAATATGACAATTTTAAAACACAAAATAGTTTTTCTAATAGAAGCTTCGACCAGCTGGTGCTGAGAATCAGTAGTAGAGATGAAGAATCTAAATATTTCTAAAATAAGAACCAGTGAAGTGATTCCACATTTACTTTGCCTGTTACCAGGTCTAACATAGTTTACAGATAAAGGAAAAAAAAGTTTCAGTAAATATCTACATTTTCCTCTTTCTGAACTTTATTTTTTTATTTTGGCACCAATCTGAAGTATCATTTTCCCAGGCAGAGCTCAGCAGAGGGTCGTTCTGCACCAGATTACAGTAAAACATCAAAATAAGGAGATAAAGTAAATACTTTACCTTAAAAAACCCAAAAGGTAACCAGCTTTCTGCTCTGATTTTTCCCATCATATACAATCCTATTCCATTTTATGAATTGCTATTATTTTACATTTTTTGATTAAGAGTTACAAAAATTAGATCATTATAAAAAACAGACAAACAAAAGAAAACACAAATGTGCAGTTATAGTTGACAGAAACTGACAAAATGTAAATATCAAATTTAATTACAATTCAATATTTAGTTCTATTGACAAAAAATTAAGTATTTTATTGTGGTTCACAGAAGTGAGAGTTATAATAGATACAGCTATTATAACTGTATCGATTAGGACTTTCTTCAACCAATATTTAATTCAGCTTATTCATACAGAGTCAATTCACAACCAAAGCAGATTGAATCTACTTATCAGTGTTTGTCAGCATGTAAACACAATTTTATTGGACTCCAAAGATTTTCACTTTATGACGAGAAGATTTCTTAGAGAAAACTTTAAAAAAGTTATTTTTGAACTTGGATCTGATAAGTCTGTATGACTACACTGAATGACCAAACCATAGCTGGAAGTAAGATCAACAAAGCCTGGAAACAGAATCAATCTTCATTGTAAACCATGAACAAATAAGTGATTGTAACATTTTTTGTGTCGTTTTTAACCAATCCTCATCAGACCTTCATCAACACTGTGGATTTCAGTGATCCGGCAGCCTGGATTTGGTTTCTAATGCTGTTCATGATCCTGTTTTCCCTTGTCATTCTGTCCCTCATCCAGTCCAGACCTGGGTTGTGGCCCTGCTGAGGGCGGGTTGATTCTAGTGCTGTGTGGGCTCTGCCTTTTCTCCAGCAACCATGTCGGGCTTCAATCTGCTGCATCTAATAACCAAGAGTCAGCCTGTGTCTCTGAGGTCCTGCAGTCTCCCCTCAGGTCCACTGACTGCGTGCTGTGTGTCTGACTGGCTCTGCCTTGCATTAACACTTTGCTGGAGTGGTGTGCTGTGTTTTGGTTTGTTTTCTAATCAGACTGATCTGAACTAACCATTTCTAGCTTTTTTTTAATTGGTCGTTTCAGAGAACAGAGATCTTACCTGTTTGTTGACCAAACTAAGTCTAAATGAACCGACAAGGTTAATTGTTAGATTTAGATTTTTTTTTTGTCCTGAATCCTTCAACATTAAAAGATCCTGATTAAAGAAAATCAAACAATTTAAGAATCTAAAAAGCTGAATAAGAACGCAAGGCAATTTCACTCAGAAGTATTTGGTTAAATTGTGATAGAAGCAGTTCAATTATAATTTATTGTTTGGACAAAGTCTAGTTTCAGCCTTAATTTAAGATAACAGTAAATATTTAGACGGTAACTGATGTCTTTTGGCCTCCTGACAAATTGAAAGTGACGAATGCCTACACAAGAAGAGCCTCTAAAATCGGAAGTGACCGACTATATTGATCCAAGTTCTGACTGTAACCGATCACAAACTAGCATCTTCCAAATGTTCAGACAAAATGTTTAACTAGTTGTCATAGAACTATCAACCCTGACACATGTTGAACTGTTTCTGGCACTAACCCGGCACTAATCAGCACCTAGACTAAGAGTTCACTATGTAAAACATCTTCCGTATTTGTCTAACTAATTCTACAATTTGATGAGGCTTGTGCACATACAGGCAGAGACCTTTAAAATGGCCAACATGAATCTGATCCAAGAATAAAGATTAGGGCGATGGCAAGGAGGGCTTCCAACCTCAGAGACTTGGAGAGCTCTACCAAGGATGAATCATCAAAACACCAGAGGAAACATGGAAAAAGCTGAGCAACAAGGAAAGGGTTTTTATCTGAGTCAGGTTTGTTCCTTAGAGACTATATTTTTTTGCAAGATTTGCAGAACGAGTCTTGGTTGACTTGAGAATTTGTGAGGTTTGCTGGTGGAGTCGAAAGCTAAATACACTGGAGAATTGCAGAAGAAAGTCCAGGCTGTACTTCAGTCTCTGGCCTTGACCATAGCTCTCCAGAAAGAGAGTCAAAGCCCAGGAAGCAACATGCTTCAAACTGCAGCAGGACCTGCAGCCCATCATCAAGTCTGCAGGAAAGGCAACCACATGTAGTACAAATATAAAATAAAACCAGTGTATTTTCTCTGACAGAGAAGCAAGACGGTTAAAGTTTGGGTAAAATCCAGTATTGGTGTATTGGAGGTTTTAGTTGTTCTTAGTATGAAAAAGTAATACAAATAACTCTATATCAGAGGTTGAATTCACATGATTTAAATATTTTGTACATATCATATTATATGTTCGTTTTGGATTCACATAGCCCTTGTGATTATATCAGCACATAAGATATTTTGTTTTTAGAATTTTTTGAAACTTCCTTTTAATATCACTTCACCACTACAGGTTACAGCCTGATCTTGTTTGTATGATGAAACAAAGACTCTTTGAGGATGTTCTCCACCTGCCTGACCAACCCTGTCCTGAAGAGTCGGGTTGGTCACATCTCTGAGGTAGTTCAGCTTGGTGTTGGGGCCCAAAGGGCAGAGAGAGTCACCTGGTTCTGGATACTAACATCTGCGTAACATTGCCAGTACTTCAACTACAAGGAATCCCACTTTTCATTATCTTTTGGGAAATCAAATGGAGAGAAAGATTGGTAAAAGGTTTGAAGACTGATGTAATTATGAATCTTGTCTGAATATTGGATATAGCATTTTCTTTAGAACAGGCAGATTTTCCACAGATAATTTGGAGTTAAGTTCTGCAGAAAAAATGTGTGACTCTGTAGGAACACTGAGTAGGTCAGCTGGATTGCTGTGCATTCAGAGAAACCACATGAGGTGGATTTAGCACCTTCTGACATTGTCCAGAAGGAACGGTTCAAACCTCTCACAGTGGAGGTCTTGGAGTTGAGGGTTGGGTATCCTGGCTCAGGCTTGGGTGCTGTGTAGGGGGTCCTGGAGGGTCTCTGGAGGGCCCAGGGAGGGAGTTCTCGAAGCAGAATGTAAGTCGCATTTAGAGCACACCGTTTTAAACAGGAACAAAAGGCAGTAGAATCGTCATCATTGTAGATACTACTTCTTGCATAAGTCATGTAATTTAACATTTTGGATGCTGATCCATGATGTAAAGCCACACAGTTAGTATGGACAGCATATTTTGTGGTAACACTTTATTTGTTGGGGTGTGCATAAGACTGACATAACACTGTCATAAACATGAAATAACACCTGTTATGAACATGGAGTCTTTATGAATTTTGTCATGAAATGTCATTAGGTAAATAATGACACTTTTAATGCAAAGTTGCTTTAAAAGTTGCCTTGAAAGTCCATTAAAAGGCCCAGGTTTGCATTAATTTGTAAATGATGACATTTTTATGCAAAGTTGGCACTTTTAATGGACTTTTTCAAGGTAACTTTTAAAACAACTTTGCATTAAGTGTGTCATTATTCACCTAATGACACTTCATGACAACAATTATAGACATTCATAAAGACTCATAGCACCTGTCATGTTCATGACAGTGTCATGTCAGTCTTATGCCCCGTCAAATAAAGTGTTACCGATTTTGTTTGTGAAACTGTGCTGCTTTTATTACTCTGCGGTCCTCTTAAACCTTGATGTTGCTTTTGACTTGTCTGCTCTAGGATCCAAATATTACACTTCAATAGTGGCTACAGAGAAGTGGTCTTTATTTACTTTTAAATTCAGCATTTACTGTTGAGGTCAAGCTTTAACCAGACCAAACTTTCAGTTGCATAATGAACTGCCTGGCTTTGCTGCAGCTTGCATGCAAAAACGTCACTGTCTTAAATAAGTATCTAGCTGCACATTCTTTTCCTTTCTGTTTAGTTTTTTCATAGGATGTTCACAGCACTGCAATTTTCATAAAAAAATGTCTATATGCAGGTTGAATGAAGTGATAAAAATCTGGAGTGCAAGACCTATTGTAACATTATGGCAAATTTTTTATTTACTTATCAGCCACATCTGAAAACCAATGAAAAGCATGGTTTTATCCTAATGCAACAATGTCAGAAATAACATGAAATTCTTGATCCAAACATAGTTAGCCTGCAGTCTGCTGCAGACTGACAGAAACACACACCACACATAACTGGTGTATGCGTGTGTGTGTTTTACATTTTGACACACTGCTGCATTCTGAAGAAAATTAGTTGCACTTGGTTTTATATTGAGATATTAGCATTAAGGGGACTGAAATCACACACACTCATCACACTTTTCAGATTTCTAATGGTAAAAAATTTGGGATTCCAAAGTATGATTCTTCTTCCACTTCATGTATTATATCACCTAAGTTCTTAATAACATGTTTTAAGTTTGTAGTTCTAAAGTGATAAATGTGGAAAAGTTGAAGACTGTGAACAACAAACTCATCTGTTGCCAGCATCCCAGCAGGTGTTCTCAGCAGAAGGTTTTCAGTTTGCAGCTGATCAGTGGATAAGATTCAGTGTGTAATACTTTATATATAGTTAGATAAGCAAATCACATATTGAATCTTTTTCTGTGGCTTCAGAAGAAATCTGGCGTGAACCTTTAACCTGTCTTCATTCACAGGAGCCTGTAGGAGTAAGAAGACCTGGCCAGTGAGTTTCCCTCAGGAGGAACTGAGGAAACGCCTCACCCCAAAGCAGTTCCATGTCACTCAGGAGAGAGGAACCGAAAGGTCGGGAAGATAGAGCTTTGATTCTCTGCCATGTTACAAATCAGTCTTTTTTAAAATTTTATAATTGTCCTGGAATAGAGCTCAGGTTTCACTGCATGCTTGAATTTTATTCCAAAGATATTTTGTAATTGGGTGAAGCACAAGGTTGAAGTAGAATCTGATTATATTAGACTGATAATAAGCCTATATGGTACCACATTACTAACTCCTGAATCATTTTGTGCTGTTATTATTTATTAATACTTCCTTTCCCACAGTGCCTTTACTGGGGAGTTTACATACCATAAAGATGAGGGAACCTATCACTGTGTTGTCTGTGGGGCCCCTCTCTTCAGGTGAGGACCTCTGTACACCACAGCTGACAGCCCATGTGTCTGTGCTTCCCCAACTGATGGATTAAAGCTCACAGTACAGGTTATAAAAAAAATCAGTTAAATCAGAGGATTATTTTTGTAAGAAAAGATCATAAGACAAAACAATACCATTGCTTTACATGAGCTATTTTTGTTTCTTTTTACAGCTCAGATTCTAAATTTGACTCGGGATCAGGTGAGTAGAACTTCTGTCAGATTTCTGTCTGTCTGAACTCCCCCATTTCCATCTGCAGTTATTTTTCTGCTCAATAACTGAATCTGATTCATATTAAACAAGCTGAAGCTCTAATGGAACCTTGTTCTGAAGCCTCAGTTGTCGTATGTGACTCATTATTCTAGATGTATGGTGTTAATAATCCATATGTTGATGAAGACAGAAGTGTGTAATGTGATGTGGAAGGAGATGGAGGTTTTTATCCGACATTCCTCTTGTATTCTTAAACAAATTGTGTAGGCTGGCCGTCCTTCTTTGACTTGTTGAAGGAGGAGTCCGTCTCTCTGACTGATGATTTCTCCTACGGCTTACACAGAGTAGAGACTACCTGCAGCCAGGTGAGCTGAATATACACACAGCTTCATTTATCAAGTTTCCTTAAAGGTCTTGCAGTTCAAAATCATGTTTGTGGGGCAGAGGTGTGTGATGAAGCTGTGTGTGTAGATCTACGCGCTTGTGTAAATATTTTGTCCATCAACATAAATGCCAATGACTACTCTAATTTCTGGTCGAAAGTGCTTCAGTATGTTACAGTTGTAACATATATACTTATTAATAAACAAAAAAATAGCTTATTAAATACAATATTTCTCAATTTGTTGTACTTGTATATATACCATCACAATTATAATGATAACACTGTCCAATAGGTATGCACAGTTATGTCCAAAATGATTCATACCCCTGGTAGATTTATGTTGAAGCACTATTTTAATTCATGTTTTAATTTAGCACACAACAATTTCTTTCCAATGTTTTGGAGTGGCTCAGTCAAAGTAAATCCTAACTGGAATCTTACTAGAGAACTAGGATTGAACTAAATATTTGGGTGATGGTTTTTCCACCTTTTGCTGTATTGGTTAACTTTTTTTGTCCCACCAGAAAACAATTTCTTAGTTGAAAATAAATCATTTTCTCTTCCGTTTGTTTTTATATAGTTCTGATTCACAGCAAATGTTTTCTTCAAACACAAACTGTGCTGGAGGTTTCTCACAGGTTGCTCAGTGCTGCTGAATTTTCCTGTGTTTCAGTGTGGAGCTCATCTTGGTCACCTGTTTGATGACGGTCCAAAACCTACAGGAAAGCGTTACTGCATCAACTCTGCTTCCCTGGCGTTTCAGGCCGTAGGCCCGGATGAGGGCAGAACCTCGGACTCCAGTAGCGCTGCCACTAGCGGGAAGGCTGACCTGTAGGAGCACAGCTGGCAGGCAGACGATTAGGGAAAGTCGTACGGCTCATTAAAAAGATGCTTCTTTGTTTTTGATGTGCAGGCAGAGCGAAACACCAGTAAAGTTAATGAATGTAGCTAAACTGACAGATTTTGACCGTCTGTGAAACTGTAATCTGAGGTAATAGTAATATACCAGAGCACTAGAGGGATAAGTCATCTGCTGATTTCTACAACATGGCCGTGGTTCCCATAGTAACCAATCACAGCCACCAGTCACAGTCCCTTTAATGCTTTAATGAAGATCCTTTAGTGCTCTGGTGTGCTTACAAAAAGGAAATGGAAAAAAACTTTTTAAAGGAAGGCTGTAGATGCTCAGTATTGATGCTGAAGATGCTGCAGTATGCTCATGTAATGTTTTTCAGGACAAGTCACTACATCATGAGTTTGAGAGGCAAGTATTGATGGAGTTTTAGGTTATGTTATATTTACCGTTTTCTTGGCATTAGTTACTTAAAAGTAGCAATTTTCCTTGTGTACCCGATTTTCATTCTCTGTAATATTTGAATAGATTTAAGCCAGGAAATCTTTTAAATTTATTTTACTCTGTTCCTCTACCTTAGCTGTCTTAGATCCAGATGCTGTACCGTTTGTCTCTGTTCACAAATATATCCATATGTGTCCAACAACAAACCTTCCAGACATATTCAGCTAGCGTTGTTTGACATTACTGCAGGAATCTGTAGAGTGAAGTGTGAAGGCAAGGTTTCCATGGTGACTGGATGGACACAACAGCAAAGATGATGAAGCACCTTTCTTCATATGCATATGCATATAAAATGCATAGTTTCACTGGATATGATGACATAGATACGCCATCATATGTTCAGCTCCACATGAACATGAACACAGCTGAGTCTGTCCTCAGCTGTTAACACATCCAATCAGAGTGAGGAGAAAGGAAACGAGGTTCAACCAGCAAACACTTTACTTCTCTGATGTTTAAACACAATTATAATTTTCTAACCTTCAGTCTGTCATACAACAGAATCTTCAGTCAGAGGCCTCTTAAGATTAGCTGTAATACAGACTGCTAGGAAATCTTTCCTGCCAACAGAAAACAATATCTGCAATAACTCCAAAGAATCTTGAATTAATATCAGTTACAACGACATTTAATTTCCCTTTGGGATCAATAAAGTATTTTTGAATTTTGAATTTGAACTTGAAACACGAGTTTAGAATCTATGAACAGATCATACGTTACAGAACCTGAAGTCTTGGCTTTGTTTGTGCCATGGCTGCACATTGTGGATCTGTAGGTTTAGTTGCACTTAATTTCTCTTATTTGGATTAATTCTTAATGATATTGCACTGAGAAGTAATGAAATATCTATGCAAGTTTTGATTGCAGTGTGAAGCATATTGGAACACTAAATGGGTTTTGATCTGCCTTTTTAGGTCAGAAATATTTTGTGTTTTTGATTTTAAGTGTAGCCACTTTCCTTGCAGTTTGATCTGATCACCTGGTTAAGTGAATAAAATATATTCATAAAAAGTGTCACTCTTATTGCTAATTAGAACTCGACTAATTCCCAGGGGAATTTGTGAAGTGTTTTAATTGTTAAATAATGTATTTTCTTGACCTCCAGACGTCACAGTCTGTCAGACAGACAGAAAATGACAATCTTTTGGGTTTGAGTAGAATTTTCTTTAAATCTCAAGAAACCTACCAAATGATCCAACCTTCATAAGAATCTTTTCTATTTTGGAAACTTTTATATTAACATAATTTTCTCTCCAACCAGTCTTAGGTAAGTCAGGCCAGCTGGATTCTGCAGGCATTGCTGTCTATAAATGTTCCCCACAAAACATGACAACATAAATATGACTGCATAATATGGATTGTAGTACTTCTAAAGTTTGATTTCATACAGTAGAATCAATAAGTTTCCATGCACTGACTAAAAACATACATATTTTTTCACTGTTTCAAGTTAAAGCAGACCCAGAGATATAAAAGTTTGGTCCAAAATTTGCAGATGGCCCCCAGAACAGAAACCACAGATGATGTGAAGAAGCTGCTTAAGCAGGTAAGACAGAATCATCATTCACAGTGAAACTGTCCTTCTCCAAACTGGTACAGGATGGAGAGGAAGAATCCATTACTCCAAAAGAACAGGAAAACACCAGACTGCAGTTTGCAAATGTCCACAGGAAAAAAGACCTTCATTTTATGAAATGGGTATTTTGATAAGACACCAAGCAATGAAACAAAATAATTTTGTGTGTGTGTGTATATATATATATAAAAAAACTATCTGAAAATGATTATGATACACTACACATGGGTCTATTTATAAAACTATAACTTTCATATTTATTGTGGTTATAGGCGAACCTTTTAAAGAATCCAAAGAAAGTTTGTCGTCACCTCTCATGACTTGAGAGAAATTAATTCCTGAAAATGAGATCCTGGATCAGCGTCAAAGGTACCAATCAAAAGTACAATTAGGAAATATTTATTTTTCCTAATTTTAGGAAACTTCAAACTTCATTGATATCAATCAATGAAGTTTATTTCAGCAATAAGGCAAAAGTTCTTCACATGTTCAATATGATGTTTAATTCCTCTGATGCATTACACGGTATAACTCTGGATATGTATCGATACTTCAATAAAGATTTTGAAAAAAAAAAAACAAGAAAAAGTTGCGTATTGCCATCTAGCGCCATCTGGTGGAGACAGTTCTTCACACGTGATCGGTCACGTGCTGGTCCAGAGGAAGGAGCGGCTTTCCTGCAGCGGCCCGGTGGAAGTGACCCAGCAGAGCAGGTTGTCCTGGGCCTGAGGACAGGATTCTGTTACCGGGTCCCCTCACACATCTGTCGGTGAAATGTCAGCCAGGAACCCCGGAACTGACCTCGGTAAGTCAAACACTCCCTGTCAAACACACTGAGATGTAACCATAGACACGTGTCTGTATAGAGTTGTCGTATAAACCGACCTTTCATCCCTAATTCTGAGGTTCTCAACACTAGAATGTTAAATAAATGAGCGACGTGAGAGTTAAGTGAAGAAGCGTGAGGCTTCCAGTTTAATGAGTAACAGCGGGTCAGTAACCTTGCAGGATCAAGGCTCTAAACGTTTCTCCCCACCGTGCAGAGTTGTACACTTAGATTTATTTTCTGAACCGGATGGTAGAAAATAATAGTAAAAGAGTTTTTAAAATCAAATGTAAACAAACTGATGTCAGTAGTGATCTTTCTGTCTTGCCCCCAGACCTAGAATGGTTGTCCACAGTGAGGGTGAACACTCAGGCTGTGCTGAAGAGGGCTCAGCACATCCAAGGCCTGAAGCTCCCCAAGAAGCAGTGGCAGGTCAGTTTTCCTGTTTCCTGCTGTGCTGTAAATGTTCAGAAGCTCTTCAGTGTCCATGTTCACCCTGCAGACGGCCTGGCTGCTGAAGGCGGCTTCATGCATCGATTTGACGACGCTGGCTGGAGATGACACGCCGTCCAACGTTCATCGCCTGTGTGTGAAGGCCATTCAGCCAGTCCGACATGACCTGCTCAGGAGGATGGACATGCATGACAAAGGTCTGCTCTGCTCACCGCATCAACATCAACAGTATTCACTCATCTGCCTTGAGTGGCATCATAATCTGTAGGGATTAACATGACTTCAGCCCCCTATTCTGGTATAACAGCTACAGATTTAGTGGAAAGGATTTCCAGCAGGGTTAGGTGTGTTTCCATGGGAACTCTTTGACCGTTCATTTGTGAGGTCAGATGCTGAAGTAGGACAAGAAGGCCTGCTTCAAAGTCTGTACAGTGTTTTCAGGCTGAGTCAGGACTCTGAACTGACCTCTTAAGGTTTTCCACACTCAACTTGCTAATCTAACATATAAACATATAGTTTTTTTAGGTTGAATATTTTCATAATAAATAATATATGTTTTGGCCTACACACATTCATAGGGAGGTTTGCTGAGTGTCAGCTGTCCAGCCATAAACACTACTTGCTAAAGGAAGCAGCTGTTCAGAATGCTGAGTCCACTTTTAAAAGATACACAGCACCAAACCTGTAGGCTGCAGATCAGGGGTGTCCAAAGTGGGTTCTGGAGGGCCTGCAGGCGTCCTGGATGTTTTAGTTCTCTCCCTGGTTTAACACACCTGCATCAAATGATGGCTCATTAGAAGAACATTGACTTGCTGAGGAGGTTGTTGGTACCACCAGGGAGACAACTAGAACATGCAGGATGCCGGCCCTCCAGGACCCACTTTGGACACCCCTGCTATAGATGATGACGGGTCTGGTCATGCATCAGTCCAGCCTGCAGAGGGAGCTACAGCCCGGTTTATCAGCCTAACTGGGTCTCTTGATGTGATCCAGGGCTAACCACAGCAGCAGTGTGTGTGTATCCCTCTCGGGTGGCCGATGCTGTCAGATCACTAAAGGCAGCTAACTCCAGCCTGCCTGTTGCCTCAGGTGAGTCTCCTGGAATCTTTTTACACCTGCTCTGTGCAGGTTAAAGGTCGTGGGTGTGAGTGTGTGTGTGTTTCCGTTCCTTCCCAGTTGCCACTGGTTTTCCAGCTGGGCAAACGCCTCTGGAGACCCGGCTGCAGGAGGTCCGTATGGCGGTGAGAGACGGCGCTACAGAGATTGACATAGTCATCAACAGGACACTGGCTCTGACAGGACAGTGGGAAGGTAGGCTGCGTCAGAGCGGCGTTAACCCAGAAAAACATTCTGAGCTATTCAGTGATAAACTTCAGGTCCAACCAGGCTGAGAGCAGCAATCAACAAAACCACTCCACAAGATTAAAAACAGAAGCAACTCGTATATAAAGTGAGTCTGAAAAGAGCAAATTTAACAAAGGAATTAAATAGTGAGTCCTCTTTGTGCTCAGGAGAGTTCACTGTTGGAAATACAACAAGATCTTTCTAGAACTGGAGCAGCTCTGGTCTGTTAGTTCTCACTTACTTTCTTCATGTTTTCTTGCATGTTTGGACAGTCCATCTGGATGTTGATGGATGCTGTACTCTAAACATTTGATTTGGTTAACTATTGTTTCCATCATGTTGTGGTGTAGATATAGAACCAGGCGGTGGTTTTCGCATTGTTCCAGAACATCTTCTTCCACAGTGTCTAAAGGTAAAAGTCCCTTTGAACACAACCCCTGAAAAATCAGCAGATTGTGTCAGCAGAAGTGAGAAAAAAGTTCCAACAGGGTGATAACTGTGATGTTCAGGAGCTCTTCTCTAGTGTAAGATCTCCCAGAACTGTGGAAATGCATAAGACTAATGGAGTAAGTCTTATTCTGTCTCTTCTGTCTCTGCAGTCATGTACAGAGAGATTGTCCAGTTTCGAGAGGCTTGTGGTGACGCCCACATGAAGACCATTCTGGCTACTGGAGACCTGGGAACCTTCACCAACATCTACAAAGCCAGCATGGTGGCCATGATGGCGGGTCAGTCCCACAACACAATTGTCTTTGTAATTGTGAAGATGAAGGTTGGTCTGTTGTTATGAAAATGATGCAAAAATACATTTATTACTCAAAAAACACTGGAACTCAGTCACCTGATTCCTAATGACGATTGTACGTCATTTATGTGTCAATTGAAATATATTCTGCAAACTCGGTGTGGGAGAGAAAATCAGTTATTGTGTGTGAATAATTCAGAGTTGTTTAACAAACACTAAAATGTAATAATCATAGTTATGAACAATTTTTGGGAAATGCAGAAGTGGAACCATAACTTCACTTCACAGAGAAAATGACTTGGACAAGATCCAAGCTGTATCCAAGACAACCTGCCAGGAAGACTGAAACACAAAAACAAGAGGAACTAACTTTATTATACATGGAGAAGGAACAACAGCTTATACCAAGGTTAAGGTGGATTTGATTAAAGAGTCTGACAGTAAATTTGTGCTGAAAGTCTTTTTCATACTAATTTTGACTCCATAGCTTTGCACTCCTTTGTGATACTGTATCATAGTGTGATTGTAATGTTATAAGATGTGAGAAAGTTTAAGCAATATGAATTCAGCAGAACTGAAACGTTTGGACTCGCCCGGTCTCTGCTTAGCTCACCATCACATGATGAGCTGATTACAGAACCAAATTGTCAGGGACCGTTGGATAGAGCTCATTATTTTAATGCATTGCTTTTGTCACCTCACTCGCTTCTTAATCTGCCACTGTTCCTATAAATTGCACATGAGATTCCTGAAATTAAATGATAATTTAACCTATTAATCTGTGATGTCTATTTAACTCTACTGTCCTCTCCTAGTGCCCACCTAAATGAATGGACCTTTCATCCTCCCCCCCTTGCCCCCTACACACATTTAATACCCATTAGCCATTATCTGGTAATTAAGATTCCTCATAATGAATCTCTAAGAATATTCCAGTTTGAGAAAAGCGAATGAAGCTTGAAAAAAAAAAAAGACCTGACTGGAAAAAGAATTTGCGGAACACGCCTTTAATGATCTAGGAAATGTTTAACTTGCTCTGCTCAGCAGTGGCCAGATGAACGCTCATTATAAATCAGGGTGAACGAAGATGGAGAACATTTTGTGTGCTGCTTGCAGTTTGTGAGGATCTATTAGAGAATCATTTTATCACCTAATTTTAGCAGGAAAACCGATAAAACCCAAATTGTGAAAGAAGACATAAAACGTCTGAGCATAGGGATATTTTAAATTCATGAACAGATACCAAATATACCTCAATATGTTTTTAATACGCACAGTGGATATCGTAGATATCGTCTGTCAGCCGGGAGCAGATGTTCAGGTCAGCCTCAGCTCACTGCTGGATGTCCTGCACAGCTTAACCTGAGCAGATGCTGGCAGACCAGTCACTGCTGGAGCTTCACTGGACGGAGCTACTGCAGCTGTTTACCATTAGCATCAGTCCAAAACAAACGTAGAGTTAAGTGAACATGAATAAGTTGAATGTTTAATCCTCACTTCCAAGCACATATTAATCTCAGAAATCAACTGGAATATTATGAAAAGCCTGTAAATAAACATGAAGTCAGCAGCTGACTGCAGTGTAGCATAAACAGTAGAGGTTTATCATCTTAATGCTGACTGTCATCGTTGATCCTAACAGGTTCAGACTTCATCAAGACCTCTACCGGGAAGGAGGCTGTTAACGCTACTTATCCTGTTGCCATAGTGATGGTGAGAGCTATCCGTGACTACTTCTTGCGCACTGGCTACAAGGTAGAGTACTGCCTGTTTATGGATTATTTACTTGCTGAAATAAAGACATAAAAATGTTCCTGTAACTCAAACATCTGGAAGAAACATTTGCATCAGCCTGAACATGGCGTCCCTTCAGTGAAACACGGGGGTGGCTGCATTATGCAGGGGGATGTTTTCCTTCAGCAGAGACCGGGGGAGATGGATGAGGCAAAACAACAGTTTCCCCACTGAGGGACTAATAAAGGACCAATCTGAAAGGGGAGCAAAGGGTTTGGGTCATCTGGACAACAAGCTGCATTATGATGGTTCATATCAAACCATGTTCATGTTAGAATGGATCGGGATCATGTTTATCAAAGTTCTTCCAGAATAAGCAAGTGAGAGAAACTGGTGCTTACGTTTCACTTTAATCTATGAATTAATTCAGAGAAAAGAATAAGTGGGGAAACTGATCTTACATGTGGATTTAAAAATGTTTGCATCTGTTTGTAAGCATATGTCATGGTTTAAAGATAAAAGGTATGCACTAAATGTTGTGGGGTTATATTTCTGTGACTGAGCTATGTGTGTGTGTGTGTGTGTGTGTGTGTGTGTGCGCTCCTCCAGGTGGGCTTTAAGCCAGCAGGGGGGATCCGGACAGCCCAGGAAGCCCTGGTGTGGCTCACGCTGATCAAAGAAGAGCTTGGTAACGATTGGCTCCGCCCACATCTGTTCCGCCTGGGAGCTAGCAGCCTATTGGCTGACATCGAGAGACAGGTGAGAATTTAAATTACATGGTTACTACATGCTTGCTTCATATTTCCAACATCTGTGCTCCGTCTTGTGCAGGTGTACCACCATGTGACGGGGCAGTATGCAGCTTATCATGAGCTGCCCATGGCCTGAACATGGCAGCTCATTGTTCAGGCCAGGAACCTAAACGTGGCTCCTGGCCTGAACATAGCCTGAAGCAACTTCTGTGCTTCAGACGTTATGAAGGAAACATCCAGTCAGGTCTGTTTTGAATTCAAGACAAGTGTTTTTTAGACAATAACTTGTGATGAGTTACCAAAACTTAATAAATCTTTAATTTTAGTTCTGAGCTCTGGTGATTATTTCAATCTTTTTTTTTTAAAGAAGCAATATGTGTCGTGTAAAAACACCTGATCAGATCATCTTCTTCCACGCAGAATGGAACCCTCTTAAATAGTAAATCTAAAGTTTGTGGCAGATGAAGACGAACAAATAGTGACTTGTGTTTCATTTTTAACCTATTTATGTATATGCCTTTAAAGTTAAAGTATTAATTTAAAGCCTTACTAACCGCTGTGATCAGACACCAGCTCCTCCTGAACCAACTGGACTCGGAACATGGAGGTTGAGAATGAAATTTACCAGATGGAAAAAATAATGGATAACATTTTATTTGAAGGGGGTGAATAAGACTGTCATGACACTGTCATAAACATGACATAACACCTGACATGAACCTAAATAAGCCTTCATGAACATTTATGACTTGTCATAAAGTGTCATTCGGTAAATTATGACACTTTTAACACAAAGTTCACATTATTGAAAATGTCTTTGTTATGACAACTTGACATTAACCAAGAAATCATTACTGTTTAAAGTTTACCTTTAATAACATAAAGTTACCTAATTTTTAAAGTGCAATCAGTAATACTTTCATAACAAATTTATATCAGTAATGATTTCTCGGTTAATGTCAAGGTGTCATATCAAAGACATTTTGAATAATATCAACTTTGTATTAAAAGTGTCATAATTCACCGAATGACGCTTTATGACCACAGTCATAAATGTTCATAAAGATGAAGGCTTATTGATGTTTATGACAGTGTCATGTCAGTCTTATTCACCCCCTTCAAATAAAGTGTTACCAAATAATGTTTGCTCTGGTTACAGATGAACAAATTAAAAATCTGTGGTCAAAATTAAGAGTTTACATTTATACTAACCAAATTAATGTCAATGTTGAGGAAAAGCATTTGGAAATCTTAGCATTTTTCTGTAATCCTAGAACTAAATTTCTTGGCAATTTATTTTGTATCAATACTGTACAATAGTTTTGCTTAAAAAGGCAAAAAGACATGGAAGGACTGGCCATTGGTCGCATACTGGTCAGTGTGACCATCAGGTCACTTCGTTAAGCCCAAACTTATTGATACCCTGTTATGGTTAAATGTAATCTGTTCATTTTACTCAGGCCTCTTCAGCTAACACAGGTAGATCTAAAAAAACGATTTTGTGAAAAGTCCAATAGGTTTTGTTCATTTCTGAGAGAACATGCATATTTTTGATAAAGTGTAAAGAAATAAAATGACATCTGACTTGTTCAATGTTTATTAGGACACTCAAAGACTCTACACACAGATTCACTTGCTGATGAAAAATATTGATATTCATTTTACATTATTCTGTCTTTTAGATGAGATGTCTGTCTCATCTCCTAACAGGAAGAAAGTTTTTGGTTGGATGAAAATCATTTTACATCTTAAATCTGCGTGGGGTATGAATAGATTTGGGCTTATCTCTGGTTGGTCCACACATGCCTTCAGCTAACTCACAAGCTAACACTGTTTTATTAAGTTGTTTTAATTCATTCACTAGTTTTTGGGACAATCACACATGGCAGCAATTAATGGCAACTTCTTGTTACCATCAATAAAAAATAAAATAAAATAAATAGATGAATGAGTTCAGCACTTCTGTTCTTCCCATTAAAAACACAAATCATAATCTTTCCTCTTAAGATTAAAATGTTTTTTTTTTAATTTGATAGACTTTTAGTTTTAAATTCAGAAATTATTTAATTGTGTATTTAATATGACAATTTATGTAAGAGTTTAAAATATAAATGAGCTACTCAACAACCACAGCACTTAAACCACTGAGTGGGAGTTCCTTACAGAGATAAATTATCTTGATAAATTTCAGATAAAAACACTTTATTCCAATAGTTTCACTTCTCTGAGGTGTCAGAATGATCTAACGTTTAACCTGGAGAGGATTTAAGGCTCAAAGCAGCACATTAAAATCTAAAAAAAGGTGATCCTGTAGGAGCCAGCTGTGCCTGATGAAAAATGGACAACTCTTCATCTCCCTGAGTTTCTCTATTTATTAATTGGTACGAGTTCTAAGTCTGGTCTTGACTCTGTATGATGAAAGATATAAAACAGATATAGAAATATTTTAATCAAAGTCCTGAAAGATTTCTGTTTTTTTCAGTCCCTCTCATTCATTTACAATCACAGCACGTTGGTAAACTAAAACATCAGGACTTTAATTAGGTTTTTAAAAACACCACTGTGTAGAATCCAAATCCTTGGAATCTCTTTGCAAATAACAAACAGGGACATTTCCCCCTAAAACAGGCAGAAAAACAGATGGAGAATAACTGAGACTAAGAGAAACGATCAAATCAACAGAGAAACAAACTACTGTGGATAAGAAGATAAAGAATTAAATGGGATACATTAATTACATGGAAACTTTACTGATCGCCATGCAGGTTGATTCCAGCTGTTCCTACATATTTGTGTGTTAGTCATTGTGTGTGTTAGTCTGTAGACTGATATAGACTAATACATTATAACTACAGTGATATCTGTGTTTGACCTGCCCTCATTCTGCATCTGTGAACTTTTTTCTGGATAACTCAGCAACACTCTCAGGGTTCTTTTGTCTGTTAACAATTAAAGTGATAAATTTTTATCTGAGGACTGTGTTTTGGTTCTAATCATCACCTCCTGACAGCAGAGTGTGGAAACATCCTAGGTGGGTCTGGCACTGTTTTTCACAGAAGGCTCAGTGATCCTCCCTCAGCCAGTGAGCTGTAAAATGGCAAGATGGTCAAAGAAATGAGAGACCTTGTGATGTGAAGGAGCCTGAAAAATGATCTATGAAGCTTTTCCTGTTTCCAGGGACGGGACACAACGGTGATGAAAGGCTGCATACAGAAGCCTTCACGGTAACTTCCCTTTGCCATTTCCAGTGACCAACCATGGGTTTCAGTCCTCTTAGCAGCCAGTCACCTTCATGTAGATGAATGCATTGTTCATTATCCGGCCTCTGGAATACATAAGGTTGTTAATGTCATTTGATCCAAAATGAAGGCAGTCTCCTCAAATTGTGACTAAAAATGACTTTCTGTCACTTGGAAACCATCCCAACAGTCAGAGGTCAACAGGTGGGATATACGTGACATGAAAACAGAAATAGTTTTCTACATATGTGCAACAGTAAAAGTGGTAAATCAACAACACAAATTCCTGATTCATAAGGATTATGGATTTATTATGTTTAGGAAAAATTAAATCTTTGTTGAAAATACACAACATGCTAAGAAATCAAATGAGTGTTGACAATTTGAAGTTTACAAATTAACTCAGTGTTATTCAAACACCAGAGGTCACTGGAGGGCCAGTAGGGGCCCACCGGGGCGCACTACGGGGTCTTTGGAATGCTAAAGGGAAGCTGAGAAAAAAGTAAATAATAAAAAAATCTAATACCTATTTTAATAATTTCTAACATTTTTATTATAAAGTGTAATATGTTTTTCAGTCAGTACTGAAAAATATATGTGAAACTATTTTATTAAAATGTCATGTTCATCTCTCTGATTGACTGTGAGTCAAATTCATCCAGCTGCTTCGCTCCACAAGCTCTGAACAAAGCAGCTAAAATGAATCTGTTGAAACCATGTGGTAGAAAGACAATGTTTAAAAAGCATGTGCCTGTTATCCAACTGTTGTCAAACCAAGTGACACGCTGCATCGGTTGTCTGAATTATCTACTGGCTCCAAAAACAGAGAACATGTGTTTGAGTCCTGGCTTCAAAGCTGTCACTGCTCTGCCTGGTTTCTGGAACATTTTCATTCCAAGTCTCAGAAATCCATTCTAAGCTATCTAAAGACAGAGTAAGTCACATCTGAATATAATTCCATGTTAGCTGCACGCATTGAAAAATGTAAAGATAACAGATGAAATAGGACTATTTAATGGAAGGACATTTGCAGGAAAAAGCTTATTAATCAGACTTCATTCTCAAACACAAACAGTGGAGCAGTGCTTGATGACGCAGCTCCTCCCAGTGAAACTGGAACACCAAGAACAGCACAAAACAGAAGATCTGCAACATGTTGCTTCTTTCACTGATGCAGGTTTATAACATAACATATTTTTATAAATGTGCAAAAGAGATGATTGTGTGCTGTGACACATTTTAAAGCCAGAATAAAATGACAAGTAACACAATTTCGTCAGAAAAAAAAACTTCATTATGCAAAAATAAACTTCTGTATTTTTGAAAGGAACAGGAGTTACTGCTCCCAAATAAAACAAAAAAACTGATGGAGAACAAGCTGTGTTTTTAATCAAAGGTTGCACCACAGCATGCTACAAAGCCACAGGGACCACAAGGCTCAACGGTAGCCAGGTAAAAGCTTCTCTAAAGAGGCAAGGGGGGAAAGGATCACCAGGGAAACCAGAAGGTTTCATCTGATCAATAAAGAGATTCGGAACTGTTAGAGACAAAGACTGAAACTGGCTAAAGGCAGCAGAGCAGGAGCCAGAAACTGGTCAAATAACTGATGTAGTTAAAGGAGTAGTATTATGGAAAATCAACTTTTTTGTCTGCCATCATGTTATAATGTTATTCCCTCCCCAAAAACAAACCAATGGTGTTGCCTCGATTCTTTCAGTCATGTTTGAGAAATCATTCAAACTCCATGGCAACTATTCAGCGGTACAAAACACCTGGGTGGACTTAGCCCCGCCTTTGAGGTGCAGCTCCTCCCCGTAGCTGCAGCCGTCCACAGCAATTAGCAAACACCTGGGGGAACTGAGGATCTGCTGAGCTTGTTATAGGAGCTACTTTCAGGTGGTAAAAACGTTTAATAAAAACATGACAATTAAAATTAGAATACATTAGACAAACCAAAATATAACACAGAAATGTGGGTTAAATGAAAACCATGTTTAATACCAGCTTCATGGTTGTTATTTTCAAAAGGTACACAATGCTTCAGATAGCTGGGCTCTGCTGTATGGAGTTTTGCCTGCTAGACTTTGCTGTGGTGGCTGAGGAGAATGCCTGACTGAAAGTTGGCATATTTGGCATAATGTCTTACAGTTTCCTTGAAACATTTAGAGCAGAGGAATTGGGACCTTTTTATTAAGTTTTTGTCACTTTACAACGATTACTGAAGAAGTTTGACAATGACAGAATTAGAACAGGGGTTTTCTTAGCAGCACCAACACCACAGGGAACACAAGTCAGAAACAAAGTTTACTTTTGTTGTCGTTTGGAAGAATAGGGTCACATGAAAACTAATGCCACCAAGAGAAATGTGAAGAGAAGCTGCACATCTTTGAAATGGAACCTTGGAAAACTTCAATAGCAGGAGCTGTCTTATGATCACCCTGTAGGGTTTTAGGGAATATATAATTCAGTAGCAGAAGAAAGTTGGCTTCTGGTTTCATCCTTCCTCCACTGTGTCTACAGCAGACAGTTGTCACTGGAAAAAAACTCTTTTTGTCTTGGCTTGTTTGATATTTTGGGGATAGTTACAGTTTGGTTGAATACAGAGATGTAGTTAAAATAATTTATTTTAAAAAAGAGCATTGATGTTAACTCAAAAGCAGTTTTACTCCAGAACTATTTAATAAATAAAACTGTAAGTTCTCCATAGGTAAGGTGAATGCACGTAGCTAGAATCAGCACCTTGAAGGGTTAGAATATCTATTCATACAAACTGTAAGTCTTGTTCTGCCCTCTGCATGCAGAAGAGGTTCACAGTCACTGGATAAAATGACCATTTCTTGTTTTCTGTCTTTAAATGAAGCTAAACATTCCTAGTTAGTTGGTTAGTTCAGGGTTATCAGTCCTCAGTCTCCCTCATGTCAGCTCCGTTCAGAGCCATGCAGAAACCACCGAAGGGGCAGGTGCTCAACAAAAAAAGGGCATATCTAACTGCATTCTAGGACAGAATATTAACAAAGCCACACATTTTTCAGAGTTTGAACTGATTTTACTGTATTTTTACATTAATCACCCTAGAATTGCATCAGTCATACACTGCAGCATGAGCAGAAAAACATGGAAGTTGCATCTGACTACAGGGCCGTGCAGAGACCATTAAAGGGGCAGATGCTCAACAAGAACAGGGCATCTAGGAGAGAATATTAAAGCCACAGAGCCACACAAAGATTTCTGATGTGTGCAAATATAAGTTTATATTTGGCAAATAACTTTTTAAGTTCACAAGACAAAAATGAGTCTTTTAATTTGAAAATAAGTTTTTTAAACAAAACCTTTTGTTTTTTAAAAAATAAATCATTACAATTTCAAAAGTTTTGATTACAATTTTATTTTACTTAACTCAAGTTAGGTTTTTTTTTCCATCGAATAATTGGGAAAGCAATTTAACTTCATACTCTGCGAACCAGACCATAAACTTACTTAAAGTCTGGATTGAATTTTTTCCCCTCCATTAATGACAAACTTTTAATACATACATTATATCTATCATGTAATTCAGGGTGAGTTATTTTAATTCTAAATGAATATCCGTGTTGGACTTTTATTTAAGTGCTATTCTCCTTTGAGATACATTTACCTAACGCCAGAATAAATTAAAATTATGCAGCAAAAGAAATTAGAAGACATATATTCATTATGGAGATGATTAGTTTTGGACGGGCGATGTGCTTATTGCATAAGCGATACTGAAGAATGACTGCCATCATTATTATGTACAAAAAACCCCAACAAAGAACAAAATAACTTTAGTAAGTTATTATGTGTCAGAAGAGGGCTTAGGAAATAATAATACAAAAAAAAATAGAAAAAATAGAAATAAATTTTAAAAATGACCAGAAGGGCACTTGGGGGCAAGGAGCAAAAGGGGCAGGTGGTCAAGCACCTAAGCAGGTGCCTGCTGCTGACCAGCCATCATCTGCTTCTTCGCTGTACTGCTGGAAGAAGACATGTTTCACTGACGACATTGACTCTCTCTTACCAACTTCATTGTTTTCTTTTAAATCCAGCTATCGTCTGATCAGATCTGATCCAAGCTCAGCCCAGCTTTTTCCATACTTCTTTTCATGAAGGATCATTAAATCCATGACCCATCCATCCATTTTCTGTACACCCGTGTCCCTTGTGGAGTCGAGAGGGTTGCTGGAGCCTATCTCCAGCTAATGTTCCGGGCGAGAGGCGGGGTCACCCTTGGTAGGTTGTCAGTCTGTCGCATAAATTTATGACCTTTAAATATTAATATTTAATGCTCATGAGTCTTGGTATTTATTTGGTGTGTGAAATCCGATTTTTTTTATGATATCCTAAACATTACTTGCATACTGATGCATCATTTTCCAAAAAAATAATGGTATCCATTCCTAAATTGTCTTCTCATCTACTGGTTATCAGGTGACAGCTAACCAAATAATAATCTAGCCCAACTGCTACTTAAAGTGGATGCTGGATAGACGACCTGCATGGGGCCATGGAGAGCCTGGAGCATGCCAACAATGATAGGAATATTATCAGCTGTTACAGTTACAGAGGCAGATAGCGAAATGTATGCAGAGCAGAAGCTAGAAGTTGGTCAGCTCACTTCTGAGTGAACAAGAGTAACATTCATACTCCAGTATGAACGCTCCATGCTGCTTCCATCCTGAACTCAACCTCACACCAGCTTCCTACTCATTCAGCTGGTCAGCATGACGAAGATCAGAACGATTCAGTCATTTCTGTTAAAACTGAAAGATGTAGTGTTTGGATGTATGACCCTTTTTGTTGCTGTTAAAATACAACGGTGTTATAACAACACCTGTAGAATAGAATAAGAATAGAATAGAATAGAATAGAATAGAATAGAATAGATAGAATAGAATATGCCTCAGTCTAACTCAATTGTCGTTTATTAATTTCTCGTACTCATACATAACCAGGAGATTATCATTTGATGACCATACTAATCTTATTGTATGTAAACTTCAGAGATGAAAAAAAGAAAAAACCATCCCCAAACATTTCTCTCTGAAGTTCACCTCGACTTAATGCCATAAAATAACAACAGAACCTGCCGTCGCCGTACCAACAGTGAATGTTCATATCTCCTTTCATTCTATGTGGCAAACTGAGACTGAGAGAGGCCGAGTGCATGTGCAAACATTTATGAAAGATTCAATGCAGCAATTTTCTTTGCATGCTTGACTTTGTAAACTGAAACCTAATGGCCACGAAGGGCATCTGTTAAATGTTACTCTGCTGCATCAAAGAGAAGTGGACTAAACCAGAAAACCTTCCCTAACTGTGGAATCCAGACTTGCCTCATTAATAGTTTCATGCATCTTTTCCATGCTGGAAAAAAACATGAAACATATTGATTTTGAATGCTCTTTGAATGTTTCCTCTGAATGGAATCATTTCATTGTGGTGTTAGGGGCTGAATGGTATGTTGTCAACATGACATACCAGACAATGTTAGAATGCCTGCCAGTCTTAATGAACTTGGAATGGTTTAAAAAGAGTGTTCCCAAATTCTTCCACAGTCCTGTGAGACTAACTGTGAAGCTTGATAAGCAGAGATGATTGCAGCCAAGCAATCTTTAAAAACAAGACTCCTATCAACAAACCCACGCTGGAGTCAGAAGCTGGACAACTTCTCCTCTTTCCCAACGTGGCTATAAATATGAATGGGTTTGAATATAAATGATTGATTTGGGCAATTATTCATTAAATTATTCATTAAACAAATAATTTATATCATAACCTCTAATAAAACACAGATCCACAAAAAAGTTTGCATGACTATTAAAACAACACATTCTGTGTTTTCAGCTAACATGTCCAAAAAAAAGATGATAGAAATAAATGATTACAAAAATAAAGAATTTATTTCTATTTATAATTGTGGTTTATAACTGTTTGATCAGGTCAGTTCTGAGCATCTCGATTTCTGAAGCTTTTGGTTTTCTCCAGAGGAACAGCAGGACATCGGACAGTTAGCTGAAATTAAACAACAATTAGTTTGGTCAGAGTGTCGTTGAACTGGTTAATCAGAACTCCTCTACACTCTTGTGCATGAATGATTTACTTGTCATTACTGGAACATTGCTGGGTTTTAATCAGCCGTTCTGACAGCTGTAATATTCAAGAACATTACTCCCATCTCTTTGAAAGTGCAGAGATGAATCTTAGCATTGGTTTGTGTTTTTCCCCTGGAAGGGGAGCAGGGAGTCTGTGGAGCCAACACAGACTTCAGGGTCAACTGGAACATAAATGATACCGCTAATGATGCGTAGCTTGCTGCTAATGGCTTTTCTAAGTGCTTCTGTAAACTGTCAGACTTTCAGTGGGCTCTAGCAGGCAAGGCTAATTTAACATTATCAAAGAGTTTTTCTTTACCACGACCAACTCTATAACATCATATTTTCTTGTTTTGATGTCTGAACATTTTCATTTTCCAAACCTTCGTTTTTTCCGCTACAAAACAAAATTATACATTTTTCTACTTCACATTGTCTAAGTTTTCTCCACCTTCTTTTTACATATCTTTTTATTTGCCAGATTGTCAGTTATCTTGTTTTTAGATCTGCTAAATGTCATTTCTGTATTGTATTGACCACTACAATATACTTACAAAGCTATACTACACCTTGTATCATAGCTATACTACACTTTGTAGTATAGCTTTGTAAGTATTTTTATCTATAAAAACCTTTCAATGGCAATTCTTAGTCATCAAATTATAAACCCGATTGCAGAGAAAAACATTATGTTCAGTAGACATTAATATTGGTCCGTCATGTGGAAAAAAATTCCAGTTGTGCGAAACTGAGAGGATTAAACACACAAATCCTTCATCAAGTAATAACACACAGCTTGGACAAAAGAAAACTCATCCTATGGCTCAGTTAGTTTCTATAATTAGATCTCCAATTAAGAAATAACAAAAAGCATTCAATAGCATTAACTAGATCAAACACTTTCCCTCTCCTCTTTGTGTCGAACACAAAGAAATTCAATTAGTTTAATTAGCTTGGGTATTTTGCTCTTAATACAATTTAAGAATTACTTTCAACAAGTTGACAGTAAAGCACCAATCAAAATAGAGCCATAACGATTTGTTCTTCATGTTCTGTTTGAATCAAAGATCAAGCTACAGTCAGCAGGTTAGAACTGAGTTGCAGTAAGGACCGGTCCAGTTTGGGTGTAACATAACACACAACAAATCTATGGAGAGCCATTTCAGCCAAAATTAAATAAATAAATAAATAAATGGGTGAAATAAATAAAAAATTAGTAAAATAAATCAAAAAATGAAAAAAATGAGTGAAATAAATCAAAAAATGGTTAAATAAATAATTTATCTTTTTCATTAACCCAATTTTTATTTATTTGTTTTTCATTTAACCACTTTTCAATTTCCCTTTTTCATTAACCATTTTTTCATTTATTTATTTTCCATATTATCAATTTCTCTATTCCCCGTTTTCTTTTCTCTATTTTTCATTTACCCATTTTTCAATAATCTCTTTTTCTATTTTCCCATTTTCATTAATCTATTCTTTAATTTAACGCTTTTCCAATTTCTTTGGTCCATTAACCCGATTTCCTACTTCCCACTTTCATTAATCAATTTCTCATATATCCCTTTTTTACTTACCCGTTTTTATTTTTCTATTTTTCATTTAACATGTGTGTGAAAAATTGTTAATTTTTCCATTTTTCCAATTTCCCTTATTCATTTAGTATTTCCTTATTTTCTTATTTATCAAGGGCGAAAAGACTAAATGCAAATGAGGAGAGCCACGTCACCAGGCTACAACTTCACCAATTGGTTGGTTAGCGTCACCGTACTTTGCTTCAAGAAAGATGGCGACCTACTAAGGGGTTATCAATAAGCTGAAGCTCATTAACTGCATTAGAAAATGGTGTTATTACTCCTGACTTTACTTTTCGTGTGGCCGCTCAGACAGAACGTGTCTCATTTCGCGGCTCTCATGGACTCAGAGCTTCACGTCGGGCTTTTTATAGTTTGAACGAAGCGCCCCCCCCCCCCCCCCTTCGGAACGTCAGGGTGAAGTTGCGATGTTGAGACCAGCTCTGATCCAATACATCTTATTAAGGATAAAATCAACAAAACGTGTTCAAATTAATGGCCTAACAACATTAACAATCTCACTAATTGTTGTTTAAACAAGGCGTGTGCGTTTCGGTAACAGAAATTCGGTATATTAGGGATTTAGCGGGAACACCAACATGCAGAAGACTTATCTGAGGGATCACGGTCCCCAACCCTTTTAGTACCGGTCAAGACTTGGAAAATGTTGCTGGGGGGCTGTGGGGTGGGTGGGGGTTATCCGTCCGATATTGGTGTTCCCGTTAAGTCCCTAATATACCGAATTTCTGTTGTCTTCACCTTATTTATAGCAGCCTGTGGGGTTTTTCCCTGACTGGGAACGAGAATACAACCTGTTGAATGTGACAGGTAGCCAATCAGAAAGCGCGGTGACGTAAGAACAGAGGGGAATCCCATAGAACTGACATTGCGCAACTGAGAGTCTGGTGGATATCGGAGATGATATGTGGAAATGTTTATTATTAAATCTAAAGGTCATTATTATGCTTATTCAGTTAAAATGTTAACAATGAAAAAACATATTCACCTCCAAATCATAGTGCAGCAAATAGAGCGACTGCTCCCGTCGTCTTTTATCCAACACCTTTTATTTTTGTTACATCTCTTAAAATGACTCCACAAACTATCACTATTGTTTCTACATTGTCATCTGTGTTTGGTTTTTCTAAATTCCGCTATGTTGGGGGTTTTTGTTGATTTTCTTCTTGAATCGCGATGTTCGTGACTGGAATCGGTTTGTGTTTCTCCTGCCGTGTGACTGGAGACACGAACCGATCCAACCTGTTGTACTTTTATCAGCTCTGTGGTTTGGAGAATCTACCGGTGTTATGCCCAGAAACGCTGCCTGCCCAAAATTGCATCCCCTGTCGCGGGAGCGCGCATGAAAAATATGACGGGAGAGGACATTTTAAAGATATTTGTAACATTATCACGTTTTTAACCATGTAATCCATAAAACGGTGGGTTTTATTTTGCAAATTACTTGAAATAAATACGCATTTCACACCTTTATTGACAGGAGTCGAACTTTTTTTTTCAGTCCATGTCTGTTATAAACGTTCTCCGGAAATGGTTTGAAATTCTCTGCTTTGTCTTTTGATACCATAATAGCTTAAAAGCATTGAAAACAGAGGCCCATTATGTAGAACATTTTATATCATGCTTAAATTTTTAGTTTGTTAATGTAGGAGGGAATGCATTTTAATTTATGAGCCTGAAAATATTTGCATCTGTCTTGTTGATATGAAACTTATAGCATTAGCTCAGAGAACAAGTGTCAATACTAGAAAAGGTGAAATACTTTCAGCTCTTTATTTCCCCAATTAGCACAGGAATGCAATGTTTTCTCAACATGGATTTTGAGCCAGCCAAAATATGCATGCCCTCTTTATTCTCTTCAAATATCATCCTATTGATATAAAACTTATACCAGAAGTTCTTTGAACTACTCTGATTATGTGGAAAAACCTATTTCACCCTTAACTCTTATTTCTCAAAGTTATCACAGGGATGCATTTTTGGGCAATATGGATTTCCAGCCTGCCACAATATGCATGGCCTGGTTCCGAGACTGCTGGAGGTCTACAAAGCAGCAAACAAATCTGGAAAGAAGCAGCCACTCAAAGACATTTTGGACTGCCTTGCAAAAGATGTAAGCAGAACTGAAGATGGCTAGAAAAACAAGGCATAAATCGTTATTTTTGTAAAAATATATTAATCTTACTGCATGTCTCATCTCTTGCAGGACACAAATGAAAGGAGAAGGGCTGCTGCTCTTCTTGGTTTGCCACGCTACATATCTGGTGAAGATCCATCAACTGTCATCACGATGTGTGATGTAAGACTAGCAAATGTTATTACAAAAACTGTTTACATATTTGCCCATTTCTTGCTATCATTTTTTAAAACTTTGTAGCATTTGTGTTTGCAAAAACATATCGGTCCTTTTTAAGAGACATTTATTCCCGTTTACTACAGCCATGCATAACATCAAATTCTAATGTAATTACTTTGTATACTCTGATTTTTACTCAAAGCCAGTTGATGGAAACATGCCTGATTCGCACTTTCTTTTTTAATTTCTTTGGACATT
This sequence comes from Poecilia picta, assembly GCA_033032245.1. Taxonomy (NCBI): domain Eukaryota; kingdom Metazoa; phylum Chordata; class Actinopteri; order Cyprinodontiformes; family Poeciliidae; genus Poecilia; species Poecilia picta. Next base: position 18,215,143 of record CM065375.1, read on the forward strand.
TTAAAAATTTGATTTAAAAAAATGCATTAAAATGGAAACACTGCTAGTATTCTAAATGTTTAGAATAATTTCAGTGCTTCATAATGGTGGTTTTTAATCTGACACACACTGTGGTCATGTGCATGAAAATACAAGTTCTATGGATGAAAAAAGTTTGTAAAAAAGGACTACCTGACAAAGTAAAGTGCTAAAAATACTTTGAATATGGTGTACACATAAACTGGCTTTTTTCAGGTGGGGCTTATTTTCAGTGTCTAAAGCTTCTTGATGTTGGCCTCATCCATAAAAGTGGCCTGTTTCATTGCCATTATGCTCTATGCTTTGACAGGCTGGGAGTGTGTGTCAGGTTATTCACTGACTGAACTTTTGCATCATACAACCCCACAAGTGTCAAAACATGTGGATTCTTAAACCTCACAATAGCATAAAAACTATAAAGATACCAGAGTACACAATTGTCATTAATTATTTCTTCTGTTTTTAAGGCTCATGCTGATATTCTGGATGATGCCATGAAGGGGATGCAGGTTAGTCTCCTGATTGCCTATGAAGGTGTTGAACAGGGGGCCATCCCACACGAGGCAGTTGTGGTGGAGGAGACCATTGTGCTTCACAACATTAAAGATGTGACACTTGGCTTTGCTACGCTTATGGGTGTCATCTACTGTGTCAATCTCAAGTATCCAAATGACATGAAGTATTCGTTTGAGTTTCTTCAGAGAGTGGTGATGAAGATCAACCCAGACCAGGCCTCAGTAAATGGTTTGAGAAACAAAATCCTGAGGTACAAACTGTAACATCTGGAATGTTTTCAGTTTTGTTTTCTTGGATAAGAGTTCCTGTAAGAATTTGTTTAGTTTGTTCTATGCATTAAATGTTAATACTTATGGTTATGCACTAAAACATTTAGCATTGTGCTGAATTGGTAGAAAAACCTCTCTCAGGGTTGTCCTGAGTTTGAAACACTGATTGACCGTTTTGCACTTTTTGGACTGTTTTTGAGAGACGGTAACTAGTTGTATTGAATTTGCACTCCCACTGTTGAACGTGATTAGAATATCTTTTAAAATAATGGTCTAATTTCTATGGATGACTGAAACTACCAATAAATAAAATAACCACCTCATGTTTTATAATTTACCTTCATATTTTTCTATATTTGTTCCTACAAACTATATTTTTTAGCACATAATTTAATATAGATGTGTGTGTGTCCCCTTCCCCCAAGTCTTTTTAATTTCATGTTATTTTTTTTACATATCTCTGTCTTGTATTGCCACATTTTGCAAATAAGGTGTGCTGTCTTTCTTGGGTCAGTTCCTCCACTATTAGCCAAGAGACAGGAAGGAACAGAATCCATTTGCAGATCTGTCGACCAATAGTTGAACTTAACCCAAGAAGGACAGTCCCCCTTAAAATGGCCCCCACAGCCAGCTGACATTAGAAAAATGTCACTGCTCAACTTATTTGCATAATAAAACAGAAGTGCATAAGGTAAAGTAAAACATAAGACATGTAAAAGCAACAGCTGGAAAGTTGTTTTTTCTTTTGATAAAAATAAAAATTTAAGAGTCATAAATGAATCTATAAGCAAAGGGCAAACCAAAATTTTTAAAATGATAAACTGTAAATTGTGCTAAAATCTATAATTTGTTGGAACTAAGGTGGAAAAATTAATATGGACATTATACTGTAGATGGTCAATTAAATTTATAAAACTAAGTAAAGTTCTTAATTGGTGCCTTTTAAGTGCATTCATTTATTGAGATGTATGTAAAATAATTTCTGTTTGTCCATCCATCCATCCATCCATTTTCTTCAGCTTATCCGGGGTCGGGTCGCGGGGGCAGCAGCTTCAGAAGGGAGGCCCAGACTTCCCTCTCCCCAGCCACTTCTTCCAGCTCCTCCAGGAACCCCAAGGCGTTCCCAGGCCAGCCGAGAGACATAGTCCCTCCAGCATGTCCTGGGTCTTCCTCGAGGCCTCCTCCCGGTGGGACGTTCCCAGAACACCTCACCAGGGAGGCGTCCAGGAGGCATCCTGACCAGATGCCCGAGCCTCAACTGGCTCCTCTCGACATGGAGGAGCAGCGGCTCTACTTTGAGTCCCTCCCAGGATGACCGAGCTTCTCACCCTATCTCTAAGGGAGAGCCCGGCCACCCTGCGGAGGAAACCCATTTCGGCCGCTTGTATCCGTGATCTCGTTCTTTCGGTCATGACCCAAAGCTCATGACCATAGATGAGGGTGGGAACGTAGATCGACCGGTAAATCGAGAGCTTTGCCTTTTGACTCAGCTCTCTCTTCACCACGACGGACCGGTACAGCGCCGCTTCACGGCAGACGCCGCCCCAATCCGCCTGTCGATCTCCTGCTCCCTTCTTCCCTCATTCATGAACAAGATCCCCAGATACTTAAACTCCTCCACTTGAGGCAGGACGACCCCCCTGACCCGGAGAAGGCACTCTACCCTTTTCCGGCTCAAGACCATGGCCTCGGATTTGGAGGCACTGAGCCTCATCCCGGCCGCGAACCGTTTCAGCGAGAGCCGCAGATCACGATCTGATGAAGCCATCAGGACCACATCATCCGCAAAAAGCAGAGATGATCCTAAGGCCACCAAAACGGATCCCCTCAACACCTCGGCTGCGCCTAGAAATTCTGTCCATAAAAGTAATGAACAGAATCGGTGACAAAGGGCAGAGCCTTGGTGGAGTCCAACTCTCACCGGAAACGAGCCCGACTTACTGTCGGCAATGCGGACCAGACTCTGACACCGGTCATACAGGGACCTGACAGCCCGTATCAAAGGGCCCGTTACCCCATACTCCCGGAGAACTCAGTGTTCCACGACCAGGACGAAAACCACACTGCTCTTCCTGAATCCGAGGTTCGACTATCCGAATTTAAATTTCTGTTTGTCAAAAAAAAATTCTGTTATTAGTCGGTTTCGGTCTTCCAATAAATGTCAACACTTCTTGGACAAATGTTTTAGGAAACTGGTAAACTTGGCATTATTAGTGGAGAAAGTGAACAATATTTGGAAATGTTAGTTTACTTAAATTGCAATTTTGAGTTCAATTGCTGCCTTAAAATCTTGAGTTAACTTAACTCAAAAAGGGAATTGGTATGAATAAAGTTAGTCAGTTTAACTTTAAAATAAGAGTTGAAAGTATATATAATTGTTTGTTACTTTAACAAAAGAAAACAAGTTTTTAAGAATGGATAATGTAACATTGCAAGTTGTTTAAACTCAGATTACGAAGTTCACACAAGTAGTAGTTAATTAGAAAAGTGGTATAACTTAACTATTTGACTTCAAATATAATATGATTGTAATTTTACTTGACAAGATTACTCAAGTTTTTGAGAATAAATAATGTTCTATAATTAGTCATTTCAACTTAATGTATCACATTTAAACAATAACTTATCATCAATTGGGCTACTTTTCTAGCTTGCCATCCTAAGTTGGAAAAGTACATTATTTTAAGTTGTGTTAACTTGTGTTTTTAAGGCAGCAATTGAACTCAAGTTTTTAACCACCCTAATTATTTTTCCAGTGTGGTTCTCAATAACTCCCACTGTCTTCCTTCTCATTTTGGCTGTTGGCTTCTGACAACCAAAACATTCGACCCATTAGGTTTTTGACCAACTTGTAAACATCTGGGGCCTCATGCATAAAAGACTGCGCAGTTTTATTGACACTAAAACTTGGAGTACGGAAAAATATAGAAAAGTGCGGCGCATAAAAAAAAAAAAAAAGAAAAATCGGATGCGTGCGCACCCACGGCTTTATGCGCACCTTTCCTTTATAAATCCTAATTTAATAATAGAGGAGAAGCAGCTGGTCCGCCCTGTCGCCACCCACAAATACATATGTAAATTAGTATAAATACCCGGAAGTCTGCCACCACGTGAAGCAATAACCATGGCAACGTCCTGGTTTGAAGCATTATAAGTATTTACAATAATAATTATATATTTTTATTTAAAAGGTGCTTTGAGGGCACATAATGTCACCTCACAAAAATAAAAATACATTTTAAAGAAAAAAAAATCCTGATTAAAAAAAAAGAAATCTTGCCTGTCTGAACAGTAGCGCGTTCAGCCAGGATTTAAAGACAGAGTCAGGGTTCTTTGAGTGGGGAAAGGACGTTTATTCTAAATAGTAGAATCATGTGTTGTACATTTACAGAATAAATATGCTTTATGTCCATAAGGCGCATTCACAAAGCGGGTGGCTCAACTGAAGGATGCTGCAGTTGGACCGGTACCGCACGCCTTCTTTAAGTTTTGCTCAGAGATCCAGGATGATCAGTCTGAATGAATCTAAACGCTAATAAACCATCATCAACATTTCCCAGCAGATCGATATGATCTCTGAACAATCGGTCCCTCTGAATCCTTCCATTGGGGAAGTTCTCATCAGAGCCAAACGGCTCCACTATTACGCGGCTCACCTTTGCGAAAATAATCAAACTTGTTGGTTAATCAGCAGCGTTGAGTTAATCTGCTGATCCAACCCTGTTTTCTTTCTCTTTTTTTAGTGAGAATGAAATTGCCCCGCAGATCAGACTTCAGTTTATTTAGGTGAGTTTTGACGCTTTGTGGTTTGATGTCGTCCACAGAAAAAGTTCGCGTGGCTGCCGCACATTTTCATGTCAGCGAAAAAGTGTGTATTTACGCAAAACTTGAAACAAAGTACACTTTTATACATGTCGACTTTTGCATAAAATATGGGACCGCACAAGTTTAGTGCGCACGCGCGCTTTCTGCATGAGGCCCCTGGTTATTAACTACACCCAGAGTTCATGAGCACATAGATGCAGTTGTAATTGTACAGATTTAATGAACACAATGTTTTGCTTTACCCTGTTCTGTAAACATATTTGACTGTTAAAACGTGAAAGCTTAAGTTTCTTTACCAGTCAGGTACTAAATCTGACGTTGATGAAAATGGAGAAGGTGAAAAATCACTGAAATTATTGAAATGAATTATAATAAACTCAGCCTTTCTTCAGATACCTTTAATATGTTTTACTGCCTGTAAAACTAATTCACCTCTTAGATGTTTTACTGCTTTTACAAATTGACAAAAAACCTTTCACTTTAATGTCAAAGTGAAAAGTGATTTCTGACAACAGAAGAAGTGACTGCATTAATATCCACCCTCTTAGTGTGTATTTATCAGCTGGCTCTCTGTGTGGATCGCTCTCAGGCTGCACTACTTCTCCATTCTTCCAGATAAACTGCTTCAGCTGTCAGCTTGGTGATCAAACCTTTTAAACACCTGCCACTAGTTTTCTATGGGACACATCTGAGCTTTGACTGGGCCTTTTTAAGGATACAAGTCTGCTGCCAACAAGTATCCCCACAGCATGATTCTGCCACCACCATGCGTCACAGTGTGTTTGTGGTGATGTTTAGTGAACTTTCTTCCATTTGGCCATGCAGTCTCTCCCATGTCTTTGGCAAACCCTGACTTTTCTTCAGTAGTGTCTTTGTTATTGGAACTTCCAGAAAGCTCTGACTGGTGAAGAACCAACAGTCAGCGTAGTCATGGTAACCTGGTGTCCCTCTCACTAGTGTCATATCCCTTCTTGATGATTTAACTTTCTTATATTTCCAAGCATGACCAACAATGGCTTATTTTAAATTGAACTTCTTCACATGTAAACGGATGTGAGTGGAGGAGTCTGATTTTGAGAGTATGGATGTGATGACGTGTGTGTTTTTAATTTTTTGCATGATTTTTATAAATTTTGTTATTGCATTAGTATTTTACAGTGTTTGCATCCACTGTGGATTCAAAAGAGACAGAAATGACAATTTCCCTGAAGGAGAATCCCAAAGGCATTCAAAAAGTTTCCATCTACCAATATTTGTTTTATTAATATAGCTGTTTCAAAGATATTACAAAGACAGCTAAAATTTGACTGTCTTTGTGAATTATTTTGACAGACTTGTTTAAGACCCATTGTGAACGACTTGCCAAAAAGGATTTAGACATAAGGATCCCAAGACCCCTAGGAAGCGGACCAAGCAGATTTATCCCTGAAAAAGAGATTCTTCAAGTCAAGTTTGACTGCCTTTGTGAATTATTTTGAAAATACAGATGTTGTACTAGTGCCGCTTCCTGTTGGAGTGGTGTGATTTCTGAAGACTGACTGGACTTGTTGTGGCTTCCGCATCCGTTTTCATTTTGGATGCAGAGTAACTGCTGTCACCGCCTGTGATGGGTGTGTATTCACTGCTAAGGCCGAGGTGGAGCAGCGCCGGACGCAGTGTAAATTAGAAATAAGCCACATCTGCTCAGTGCCTATATGTCCTCCTACACTGTATATTTGCTGGTGTTTTTAGTTATTTTATTTGCAGAAATCAGTTTTCACTTTGACATAGGAGGATTTATTTATTTTATTTATAATGACTGATTTGTAGGAACAATAAGGGGGTAACACATCCAAAGGAGTGAAAAGTTTTAGTAGGTTCTGTATTCAATGTTTTCAGAATCTTACCAAAGCAATATTTGACAGTTAGTAAAAATTTGACTTGAACTTTCTCAGGAGGTTTATAGACAGCAGCCTGAGTCAGGAGCAGGATGATAAGGTCAGTTTTAAAACTTATTAAAGGATCACAGTGTATGAACCATAAAGAGTGTTTAGTTATGAAGATTTTAAAAATAAATAGCTGTGATTCAGGTTTGCATAAACTAATCTTAGTGTCAAGTTTAAATGTTTGAATCCTACAGTCAGGCGGGATGCTGTCTGTTACTGAGTACAATGAAACCAGTAAACTTTGAACCAGGAACAGAACTTGGTTAGCGATCATTCTCAGGCCAAAGTTAGTTTATTCTTTGTCAGGTAAAGAGAGCCAGCATCCGTCAGAGAGAAATAATGAAATATACAAACGTGAATTTACACCAGCTTTTTTTTTTTTTTTTTGCCACATTGTCTTTATGGCCATTCTGTACAGTAGAGTGAGTCCCAGTTTATGTACATGTTGGGTACAGAACCTGGACAGGAGGCAATAGTGCATTTTGTTGTGTGATTGCATGCTCTCCTTCAGTCTCTTCATTTCACTTCTGCTCTTCCTCCTCCTCTGATTAGACAATCAGCGGACTTGTGGAGCATAGCCCTCCTTCATCAGCCCCTCCTCATAATCAGTCTGGCAGAGAATCATGTTGTTCTTCAGGAAAAATTTGTCTCCCACACAAAACCTGCAAAGAAGCAGAGGACAGGTGGCACTTAGATGATCACCAAAGCATGAGTCCCATCATTAATACTCCACAGTGGACCTAAGTTACTGCTACATTAGCCAGACTGTGGTGCTAACTCAACCTCAACTTTTGTGACCTTGATTGTAATCACTGTGTATGACTGGTAGCATTATGCTACCTTTCATATGTGACATTTCTACTTCTTTCTCTCTGCAAGTCAGTCATCCTGTCGGTTCTAATTCCAGCTTGCAGGAAGTTTTTGGTTGCAGTCAGGCTCGTAGCTGAGCAAGGCAGAGAATTTCTCTGCTGTTTACACAGACCCACTGAGCACTTCTATTTTGGAGGGAACAAGAGCTGAATTTATTTTTTTCATTATTTTATTAGTCTGAAAATGATTGCACCAGTTTTAAATGATTGCAAAGTCCGTAAATCATGAATTTTATTTCATTAATTGTGATAGTAAAGTCCTTTCAGTTTAAAGTTAGACATCTTTGTCAACATTTGCACAAACCTACAGTGTACAGGAAGTTCCTGGAAATAATGAAGACTTTAAATCTTTGATGATATACATTTATCTTTCTGATGCATCCCTGAAATCTTTTTCTCTATAAGCCCTCTTGAGGAAAAAAAAGGAGACAAAACAGGTTTTTGTGTGCATAAAATTTTATCATTCAGGATTTCACAAAAATCTGATGAAATCTGATAAATATTAGAGCTAAAAACTTTAAATAAAATGTCTGCTGAACATTCCAGGGTCCTAACCATTTTTTCTTTATTGAATTTAACAGCTTTACATTCATTATTAATCATTAGGTCAATGAAAACACAATGATCGCAAATAAGAGATAAAGAGAGAAAAAAATGAAGCTGGTTTCTCTATTAACCCACCCACCCTGAACACACCACGATCCAGGTCCAAGCACAAGACTAACAACTAGAGATCCAGTCCCTGGAACTACACACACACTAACACTTCATACACCAACAAACCCACACATGTTCCAAAAGAGACAGGATATAACAAAAGAAAAATCAACGGTAAATAAATGAAGGAAGGAATACTCAATAGAAGTAAATAAACGCTAAAAGTTATGGAAAATTTATAATAATGAAAGAAATATAAATAATAAATAAACAGGATAAAAGAGTCCACCAATAGTATATAGTTTTCCTTGTTAGGTAGGAGTTGTGTTCTGTTTTGTTTTTCTCTCTTTGCTGTTTCTCTTCGTGTTCTGCTCTGTCCTGGTTTGCTGGGAAGCTGCTACTTTTCTCCTCACAGCCACCAGATGCTGCCACTGGGCGGAGCCTGTAGACACACCGGTGTCTAATCTAAGAGAGCTGCTGAGGTGCTTCATAAGGAGCGACTAGCTGACACTCCAGTTCCTGAGTGTTTGCCTCGACTGGTAAACGTTTCACTTGTGAAAGCCTTCTACGTACAAAATCGCTTTGATCGTTCCTTGTGTTTTCTCCGTCAGGTTTCCTCGTTGTTCCCCTGAGACTCCTTGTGGTGGCCGTTTGTTCCCGTCTGGAAATTCCTCTGCGTCTCCTCACGACACCATTGGTGTTACCAATTGGTTGCCATACTCTGGTCCACCTCCCTGGTCCTTCCCGTAGATTCCCTTCATCTTGCCTCAGGTTGTGCCTGCCGGCATCAGAAGCTCCTGGAGTTACCCATCTGGACCCCACTCTGATGTCAGCTCACTCCTGTCACCCAGCCACAAAACTTACCTGCTCGCTCTCCAAAGGAAACCCGCTTCTCCAGCTGCCGCCACAGAGATTCTCACTCTGCTTTCAAGTAAGACACCCTCTGAGACAAGTCTCTGAAATATTTCCTTGGATCTGTCCAGTATTCACACCTTCCCTCTCATTAACAGTTTGACGACCGTTCCCCTTCCAGAACCCAGGACTGTTTCTCCTGACTGTTCTCCCTGATCTCCCTTAAATAAATATTGTTTTCCATATTGCTTCTCATAGTGTGTTCTTGCATGTGGGTAAACAGACTAGATCCCAACATAACGTTCCTCTGTATTAAGGAGCAAAGTGATGGCGCCTACTAAAGACAGAAGTTGTTTCCAGGTCTCCATAAATTTGTGGGCAGTCGATGAGTGTCAGCTTCACACAGCTGTGAAAGCTAAAGTTTTTCCAGTAGAAAACTTCTCTCACCCAGTTATTAGAAGATGAAGTGATGCTTAGTTTCCACATAAGTAAAATAAGTTTGAGAACTAAGAGTGTTGACCAGACCATTTTTAGTCTAATAGGTAGAAGTAGAGGGTTTTTGTTGTCCATCCATTTATTTGTATCTTGATGTGGTGCCTTCTTTATCAAAAACTTTCATCTTGTGACTCTCATATTATGTGCATGGTATTAATAAACCTGACAGTGATGTTTACCTGACACTGTTTGACAATCAATATTTCCCCCCACAAAACTTCCAACTAGTGTATGGACAACATCATCCCAACTATGAAGTGTTTAACAGCTGAATGTCAATGACAGGCTTTAAAATCTTAGACTGCACTGTACACATGTCACAGTTTAAAATATATTCTTTTTTAATGTTTAATGTTCTTCTTTTAAAGTCCCAGCATTCCTAATTCCTGACAAACAGCACAGGTTTGGTTGTGTTCAACAGAATTAGTGTGAGGATCCAAGTTGTCCAATGTGAAGTTTTTCCTGTCATCAGCACTGACCTTTCCCTTCTGCTGTCACCCAGCTGGGTTTCCTTTGCCACCATCTACACTGACCTTGACCCTCCAGCTCCTCCGGGGCCTCCGGTTCTTCAGGACTGGATGATGAGGCTGGGCGACAGCTTCATTGATTAGCTGTCCCCAGGGCTGATCTGTGGCTAACTGGAGGCAGCAGATCCTCATATCTGCTGCCTCCACCCTGTCCTCTATCGTCTCAATGTGCTGCCTATGTTTGAATTTAAGAATGCAGGAGTTCAACTTTTAATGCTAAGGTAGAGAATGCTCAAATTCTGGACAATTTAAAAACAAAAGTAACAGATATAATCAAGTAAAATATAGGTCCACTGTACATTATATTTTTACAAATATGAGTCATCCTTACTTATATGGACAAAGAGGGGAAAATGAATTTAAAATTGGGTCTCTTCTGCACAAGAAATGAAACAATTGTTGAAGCTTTTCCTTTTCTCTTCTCTTTGAAGCTGGCTTATCTGAAAATGTTTCCTCCAACGGAGGCTAGCAGAGGGAAGCATGATAGCTTTAACTGCTAATAAATAAATGTTAACATTCTTAATGCTTGACTGGTGGAAGAAGAGTTGATGAAATCAGAAAACAACATAAGGTTTCCTTTACACATTGGAAAAACTGACATGCTCATTCAACCTGTCACCACTAAAGAAATTGTGTCTGTCATATATTGTTTATATTCTATTGTTTCTGTTTTCTTTGTAGTAATGATTTCATGTCTTCTTGATGTGTCAGGTTCTGTTAAGTCCAACATTAGGTCCTTACCAAACAAATGTGTGTCTTACACTCTTGTATTGTTTTTATAAAATCACAATGGGGAATAGAGGTAAAAAAAATAGTTAACACTTTATTTGAAGGGGTGTGCATAAGATAGGGTTGCCACCCGTCCCGTAAAATACGGAACTGTCCCGTAATTGGCTGATAAATGTAGTGTCCGGTATTGAACTGATACGGGATTTGTTCCCTATTCTACAAATGTATATGTAGAATAGGGAGCCTACTCAGGGAAGTGGTCCCTGAGTAGGCTGCCCCAGTGATTATGTGACTCACGTGTGTTGGTGTTGCAATATTGTGCCCAACAGATTTTCTGGGTACCACACACTAACAGACATGCTGCTGCCACAACCCCCCCCTCCCTCCCCCGCCCAACTTTGCATTAAATTGTCATAATTTACAAAATCATGCAAAGTTGGCACTTTTAATGGACTTTAATGCAACTTTTGGAGCAACTTTTCATTAAAAGTGTCATTATTTACCGAATGACACTTCATGACAACTGTCATAAAATTCATGAAGACTTCTTCATGTTCATGACAGATGTTATGTCATGTTTATGACAGTGTCATGTCAAGTCTTATGCACACCCCTTCAAATAAAATATTACCAAAAAAATAGCTTTTTGGCTAATTCTGGCTTTTTAAACTCATGAACTATCACAGCTTTTATGATTAGTTATTAATTATTATGCTGACCCTTTATCCCCTTTCAAATAAATAAACCACATCAAATCAAGAATATTAAATAGTGAATGTCTCGTTTCTAAATTATGGCCTTCCATTAAACAAACTTTTTCTCTCTATAATCCTGGTTCAACACAGTAGATTCATTAATATCAGTATATTTCTGGCAATAATATTTAAAGAAATCAGTCTTAAATGATCCCAAACAGACACACAACTTCCAGACGCAACTCTTTGACTTTTGGCTGAGAGCCTATGACGATCCATCAACACGATCAAGCACTCACTGATGACATCACAGATGTTGATGTAGAAATAAAATACATGTTTCATGCTTCCTGTCTTTCTAAACACTGCGAGCAAATAAGAACTGTAAGAATGAACAGTTCAAATGTAATTTAAATAATTTGTTATTAGATGATGTCATTGTGGAGAGAATGTCTGGTAATAGAAAAAACAACTGAATGAATTGAATTCGATCTGACCTGCTGGTTTGTTTGTTTCCTGCCCCAGTTCTTCCTGGTCTCTATCAGCATGTGAGGACAGGTGGGAGGAACACACACCATGCAACAACTTACCTTTGATTGCAGAGCTGGCATGCAAAGCAGTCCAGGTGATAGACGTTTTCTTTTGCCCTCATCACCATCTCGAAGGCTGGAATCAGCTTGCTGCAGGCTGCGCAGTTTCCTGTTACACCAAACAACCTGAACCATGAAGACAAACAAGATATGATGTAATCCAAAACAATACAACATACAGAAAACATTAGAAATGTCTTAATTATTCCAAGATGGAAAAAGCATTTTCAGATAAGTTTCAAAGCTTTCTAATCGTGGAAAAAAACTGAATCCATCATAAGATCAATTAGAATTAATTAAACAATCACTTGTAGTGATTAAGTGGTTATCTTCTTGAATAATCATTCAACATACATTTGGAACATCTGCATAGCGCGTCACTTTTTTCACATTTTGTTATGCAACAGCCTTTTTCCAAATTGTAATAATTGAATCTCTTTCCTCACATTTCTACTTACAAATGATCCATCACGACAATATGAAAAAAATACATTTTCAGTTTTTTGGAAATTTACTAAAATTAGAAAACGGAAGAAATCACATTTGGTTGTGATTTGGTAAATAATCACAGCCTTTACTTAAATTGAGCCATTTTCACTGATCATCCCTGAGATGTTCCTACAGTTTAAATGGAATCCATCTGCGGTAAATTCAGTTGATTGAACTTAACCTATAAAGATTCACACCTGTCTCTAGAAGGTCCCACAATTTACAGAGCAACAGGAAGTGTTAGTCAGAATGGATAAAAAGATTTCATTTCATTTCCTTTATTTAACCAGGTAAAACCCATTGAGATCTAAATCTCATTTTCAAGGGGGACCTGGACAGAAGTCTGCAGTACATAACATACACACACCTAGGAGCAATTTGGAGAGGACAATTAACCTGACAGTCATGTTTTTTGACTGTGGGAGGAAACGGAGTACCTGGAGAAAACCCACCATGCACAGGGAGAACATGCAAACTCCATGCAGAAAGACCAGGGCTGAGAATTGAACCCAGAACCTTCTTGCTGCAAGGCAACAGCTCTACCAACTGCGCCACTATGCTGAATGTGCTGAAGATGAATGCAGCAATGGAGACGTCCTGAATGAAAACCTGCTGCTGAGCGTCTTGACCTCAGATTGGAGTGACGCTTCATTTGTTCAGCAGAACAATCCAAAGGACAGGCGTCAGAACCTCTGTGGATCTCCAAAGGGAGATCAACAAAGTTTTAAGCAAAGGCTAAGAATATGTTCTTAAATGTGACTTTTTGATTTTCTATTTTTAATAAATTTGCAAAACACTCCAAAAAAGCCACACTGTCACAATGGAGTATTTAGGAGTAGAATTTTAAGGAAAGAGATTAATTTAATACAATTTGGAATAGACCACTGGAGATATGCACAAGCGCTCCTCACAATTTGCAAGGCTAAATGTGTTCACATGATGATAGACCCACCAAATCAGATAAACTTCAACCGGTAATAGTTATTAGATTCATCAGTAGGAAAGCAAGAAACAACTTAATTATGCAGGCAAGAAAACTGAAGGGTACAAACGTCTATATAAATGAACATTTAACTAAAAAAAATGGAGCTATTGCATGGGAGGCAAGGTTGCTAAAAAAACAGAAAAAAATAGCTGCAACATGGACACGAAATGGAAACATCTGGATTAAGAAAAAGGAGGGAACACAGGCTAAAATGGTCCAAGAACTCAAAGACTTGGAAACATTTAAATGAATTAAAGAGGATAAAATCATAAACTTAAATAACTGAAACAGCATTGAAAAAATGAATCTAATAATATAACGGACAATGTGAGATATACTTATATATGGCATTATATGAAGACGTAGAGACAAAGGTTTACAGTTTGGACAATGTAATTAATCCAGAATTCTTTCCTGTTGTTAAAGACTCTGAATATTACGATGTAGAGCAATTCCAGAATATTAATACAACATATGGCCTTTCTATTATCCACTTCAATTGTAGAAGTGTGAATGCAAATTTATCTAAAATAACAGATTATTTACAACAGTTAAACAGAACCTTCTCAATAATAGCACTTTCAGAGACATGGCTTAATGATTCAAACATAGATAATATTTATTTTGACGGGTATGAGTTATATTATAAGAACAGGAGCAATAAAAGGGGAGGTGGAGTTGCTCTATTAGTTAATAAAGAAATAAAATGTAAAATCATTCATAAAATGTCATGGACTATAGATAATATTATGGAAATAATAACAATTGAAATAATAAATAAGATTTCTAAAAACATTATTATAAGTTGTGTTTATCGATCACCTGAATCGAACATAGATTTTTTTACAGATAAAATTATAAACGTCTTTGAGAGGAGTTGTAATAAAAACATTGTTTTGTGTGGGGACTTTAACATTGACCTGGCAAATAAAACTGACTCAAATCACATTGTTACATTCATAAACTCAATGCACAGTTTAAATCGTTATCCAATGATATCAAGACCAACAAGAATCACATCCCACAATGCTACAGTAATTGATAATATTTTTACAAATACTGTATAACAAACAGAGAGATAATGGGTGGTATTTTGATTACTGATGTAAGTGATCACTTACCAATTTTTACAATTTATAAAGATGTTCAAAGTAGTACAAAAGACATTATAATCCAGGAAAAAATAATAGACACATCAAGAAAAGCTTTGGATAAATTAAAAGACGATTTAAAAAAACAGAACTGGAAGAACGTATATGTTGATGATGTGAACAAAGCATATGATGTGTTTATGAATATTGTAGAAGATTTGTATGGAAAAAATTGTGTAAAAAACAATTATACAAAAAACAATACTGTCAACAAACCATGGATGACAAAAGGCTTAAAAAATGCTTGTAAAAAAAAGAATTACTTATATTCATGTTTCTTGAAATTAAGAACAAAAGAATCGGAGGATAAATATAAGAAGTATAAAAACAAGTTAGTTTTTATCATAAGACAGCATAAAAAGAAATATTATAGTGATTTATTAAATAGAAGTAATGGTGATATGAGGGCAACATGGAAAGTAATGAATGGTGTTCTGAAAAATTATAAAAGACATGCAGGCATTTCACAGCACTTTGTAAAGGAAGACAATGAAATACATGATCTGAACGAAATTGTAAATGAATTTAATCATTATTTTGTGAATGTTGGTCCTAGTCTTGCAGCTAAAATACCAAAAACAGATACAAATGTGAGTCATACAATCACGGGTTGTACCAACAGTATTTTTCTTGATGGAACTGACAAAAAAGAAATAAAGAATATTGTAAAAAATCTTGCAAGCAAAAGATCAAAAGACTGGGTGAACATGGATATGAGGGTTGTAAAGGATATAATGGATTATGTTATTGAGCCATTTACATATATCTGTAATTTATCATTTCAAAATGGTGTATTTCCAGACGGCATGAAGATAGCCAAGGTAATCCCTATCTACAAAAATGGAGAAAAAAAATTTGTTTACAAATTATCAGCCAATTTCTTTGTTACCACAGTTCTCAAAGATTTTGGAAAAATTATTTGTAAATAGATTAAATTTATTTATTGATAAACACAATATATTAAGTAGCAGTCAATATGGGTTTAAGTCTAGAAATTCTACATCAATGGCTATCATGGATTTGATTGAACAAATAACAGCAGCTGTTGATCAAAAACAGTATTGTGTTAGTGTTTTTGTTGATTTGAAGAAGGCCTTTGACACCATTAACCACACCATTCTTCTGGAAAAGTTAAATAGATATGGCATAAGAGGTACAGCTTTACAGTGGGTATCTAGTTATCTGGATAACAGGAAGCAGTTTGTGCAGGTGAATGATGCAAGATCTGAACTCTGCAACATTACATGTGGGGTTCCTCAGGGTTCTGTACTTGGGCCAAAGTTGTTTCTTTTATAGCTGAATGATTTAGTAAATGTGTCAGGGCTTCTTAAATGTGTATTATTTGCAGATGATACTACCTTTTTCTGTTTAGGAAAAGACATAGAACAAATGATGGAGATGATACAAATATAATTTATTAAGATACAAACTTGGTTTAAACTAAATAAATTATCATTAAATTTGAATAAAACGAATTATATGATATTTAGTAAAAGAAATAAAGCTATCGATCTTCCTTTTGAAGTTGATGATGTTGAGCTCTGTAGAGTCAATGAGGTTAAGTTCTTGGGTGTTATCATTGATGAAAAGCTGACATGGAAACCCCATGTAAATTACTTAAAAACAAAAATAGCCAAATCCATGGCAGTATTGTACAAAGTAAGGGACTTATTTCATGACAAAGCTTTATTTATGTTATATAATGCAATAATTGCTCCACACCTGACTTACTGTATTGAAGTCTGGGGGAAAGCATGTAAAACAATTACAAATCCCATTTATATTTTACAGAAACAAGCAATAAGATGTATTACCAGAAAACATTACAGTCACCCATCAAATGCTTTATTTTGTCAGTTGAAATTATTGAAATTTTATGAGTTGGTTGATTACAATATTTTGCAGGTTATGTATAAAGCTCATAAAAGTTTATTACCTCTTAATATGCAATTATACTTCGTTAAGAGAGTAAGTAATTACAATCTTAAGGGTATAGAGATGTTTGTAAAGCCTAAGATTCGAACAAATTTGAAGGACCGATGTACTTCGGTACAAGGTATAAGATTGTGGAATAATTTGGAAAGTGAATATAAAAATGCTGGCTCGATAGACATATTTAAGAGAATGATAAAAGTTAAGTTGTTGAAGACATATACAATTGTATAATGTGCAATCATAAGAATTGCTGTACAAGAAGGAGTTGATGGTTTTTTTTTTCCTTTTGTTGTTATGTTTTATTATTTGAAAACTATCATTGTTTGAATTTGTTTATTTTGGAAAAAAGGGGCAGATATTAATAAGAATTTTCTTCTTCTTTCTGCTACCTTTCATTTTATTTGTGTTTTGTATATTCTTTTTTTTGTATAGCATTTGTTTTGTTTTTAAATGAAATGAATAAAATTCTATAAATAAAAAAAAAATGGATGGATGGTATTTTGAATATGGCTGCAACATAATAAAATGAGGAAAAGTGTGAATATCTCCAGAACTGTAACCACAGTTCATATTTTCTTCATAATAAAACCTGTAAAAACACATTTTCAAAAGAGTCTTTTTTATTTCCAAACAATAAATGCACCACTCAAAACTAGCATACATCAAGACTTTAGTTAGAAACAATTAAGAATATCTTACATCATTTGAAATTGTCTTATGTTTTAGGCCCCAATTAAACATGATTTTTATTGACAAACCATAGCACACCAAATGAAATTTTATTTTATTTATTATTATTATTATTATTATTATTATTATTATTATATAGTGTAGTAGTAGTAGTAGTAGTAGTAATTGTTTGAGTGTGTGAGCTACAGCTGGCATAGAAGAAGATGGAACATTGCTTTCACTGCTCCATGCACATAGGAGCATGAACATTCACTGACTACTGGGGTCTGTTACTAAACAGCAACCTGGATTCAGCAGCCAGTGGCAGAAATAACATAACAAAATCATAAAGCAAAATAAGCTATTTAGCAAAGTTCTTGAGGCTCTTTTCACAGCCTGTGTTAAAATGACAAAACTGCTTGCAGCTCTGAGTGCCTGTAGAACCACCAGTTGATAAATGATCTCAGGATGTGGGATAGTCAGGCCTGGTTATTAACATCCACAGAGGATGTAACCTAGAGGCTGGAGAAGAGATGGATTTTATCTTCAGAAATTCAGACACAATTGTCATTGTTAGCAAAACTCAATAGAATATGGGACAAATCTTCAGACATGAGTGGATGGCAAAAGTAGTAGTATTAGTTCAATGGTAAAAATTAACAGGTAAAATGTAACTTATGTACTTGTGTAAATTATAGATTTTTATTCAATATATAAATGCAAAAATCTCTGAGAACAAGAGGTGGCCAGTTGGATTATTTTACTTTTATATCAAATGTAAATTAAAATAAAATAGGAGGTCATTCAGCCATTCAGTTGGACCACAGGTGGCCCAACTTACCCCGACTTCCCCTAGATCCGTACTGAGTATGTACTGCAGTGTGTTGCTTGATAACATCCACAGTTTAGGACTTTCCAACCAGAAAGGAGAAGTGGTGACTCCTCATAGTTCAAATCTCTTCTGTAATTGACAAAACAACTTGACAAAGCTGAGATATATTTGAAGGTTTCTGTAGCGACACTCAGCAGTGGCAAATTAAGCTGTAATGTACAATGTCTTCTGGGCCTTTTCTATTCATACCTACTTACAGTTTAACGCTCTTTTAGATTTGGAAGCACATTCACCAAACTCACTCACAAAGCCACTCTAGGTTTTGTGTCTTGCTCATACAGGAAAGCTGGAATCAAACCCACAAACTTCACATTACCAGATGCCTTCTCTTCCCAGTGAACCACGGCTGCCCATGGACTCACATGCTTCTATGTCTGGCATGCTGCGTCACAATCTGCATTTATTTACCTTTAGCATGGTGATTTGGAAACAAAATACATCTTAATCATTGTGATTTGGTAAAATAAGAAACAAAAACTGATTATTGGACAATCTTTAACAAAAAGGGCCAATCAGTGAAGACTTTTATATGTGAACTGCTCAGACAGAAGCAGAAGCTGGAGAAAGAAGAAGGTCTGCTGGAAGCTGCGTGCTCTGTTTCTTTTGCCCAGCCTTCACCTCCTGTCTTTCCTGCCACATAAATTGCTCCAGCCTCGGCATGCATTCATCAGCTTCTGTATTAGAATTTGTTTCCTCACAAACCATTGATCATCGTCCTATTACTAGGCAAATGACAGTTAATTACCCACTACATTAACCACCAGGACCCGGGGACTGACTCCCTGTGCCATCAGTCAACATGATGAATGTGGCAAGTTCAGTAAAATGCATGACCATTCTACCCTCTTGCCCGGCACACAGGAACAAGCCAGATCACACTTTAAAGCATCAAGGGAAATCTATGGCAATTTGCATAATTACAGACTCAGGGTTTAATAACAGACAAATGATTTGTCACATCTCTACATCGGGCTTTTTTAATGGAACTATTGTGTTATTAACCATGCTTGAACAATGCTGGTTCTACATGAAAGCAGAGAAGGCTTAGCCTGTCCATCTGTAAAAAATCTCAGAAGTAATATAGCAGAACAGAATGAGCAGCATTACATTAGAATTTGATCTAAACCAGATATCATATTGCTAAGAGAGGCTGTGGAGGGGAGGCAGATGTAATTAGTCCTTCTCCACCATTCATGAGATTTCAATGATTAACAACTCAAGAGTCAAGTTATTTCAATTACCACAGACATGACTGGAATTGTCACAGGATACATTTTTCTCCTTGACTGCCTCACTTCTGAGGCTGCCAGATTTACCAGCCCTCATCTACACCAGACACCAATCTTCTACAGATTATGGATCCAATATAAGAAGGTATAATTAGGAGTCATCATTATTTTTCCTAAATTTATGAAACTCTCGTGGAATACACACAAGCAGTCCATGAATGTTTCACTAATTTCAGTGAAGTTTATTCTATTTGCTATTCAAGTTACTGTTTATTATCACAGAATTATTATTTTTACTTGTCAATTCTTGCATTTTCATCTTGCACAGATGTCAAAGGATCTGTAGTAGAATCAAAACACAACGCAAAACAAAACAGTTGTTATGGGTTTTTTTAAACAATTTTTGCATCTTTTCTATGTTTTCAGCATATCAGGAATGAAATATGGCGAAGTGGCTTGCCTACATGCAGCAGTTTTGCTCTACAGATGGAATGCTAATTGCTTGACTGACTTTGAAATCAGAGAATGTGCCCATGTGCAAACTCAAAATTTCAAAATAATGGACAATTTAAGAAAAAAACAAGCAAATAAACACCTTTTGAGTTTCAAAAGAAAAACCAAGCCAATGGGGAGGTTCTAACAGTGACACAGGTTACCCTGTTATTCCACGTTATACTCAGAACTGGGACCTCTCATCACCTCAGTGCAACCTGTCAAATGACTATTTTCATCAATCATGCTGCTGTCACTCACTGGTTTGAAAATGCTGATTTCGCAAATGACTTAAAGGGAGGACTCCCTGTTATGGAAGGCCCAGTTAACAATAGTAGAAAGAAGATGAGCACATACCAGAATTACTATGGTGTAAGATGCACCAGTACTCTCATGCAAAAGTGCAGATGTTTATCTTACTTCTTATTGACTAGGGAAAACTTCTGTCATAGTATTTTATTTTCAAGTCAGAACTTAAGATCTCGGTCAGCACCGTTCACTGCAGAGACCTGGCAGGTAACAGAGCAGCTGGATAGCAGTGGGTGGGTGTAAAACAGAGTCTCACTGTTCCACTGCGCTGCCCACTAATTCAGAAGTCATTGAGGGGCTCAGCTCAGGCCTCATAACTCCACCAATACCATCAATATAAACAGCTGTAAGCAGGAATGACACCTACCAATCAAGATTCTAACATACTGTTTTCTACGTTCTGTCCTGCCTCGTCTGCACTCCATGCTGCAGCAGGTCCAGTCAGCCACTCTCCCAGGCTGAGACGTGTTTTTAGCTAATTTGTTCCTGAACCTCATTGGCATTTTGCTTCATTAACCAGGGACAGCTGCTAATGAAGCGCTGGCTGAAGCTGCCCACTTCAACTAAACAACGCTTCATCACACAACAACACACACACACACACACACACACACACACACACACACCACACCCACACACACACACAACACACACACACACACACACACACACACACAACACACACACACACACACACACACACACACACACACAAAGGATTGGTCACAGACATTCAGAGACATTGAGCGGACCCTAGTAGATGAGTTCAGATGATGAAAATCATGTCACCTGGGCAGCAGGATCAGGAGGTATGAATTCTGCTTAAAGATTTTCTCTGAGTTATGCTTTTTATCACCACACAGATATGAACAAGAATAAATAAGAAGGGACATGTAGGGTTTGGATGAATTTGGGGAAAGATAATTGGGTCAATTAAACTTGACTGCATTGCTTGGATGTATGACTGGATTGAATTAACTTTACTATAAAGTGCCTTGAGATGATGTGTTGTAAATTGGTGCAATAAAAATAAATTGAATTTAATAGAATTTAATTTGACTCCAATGGCTTCACCCAGTATTTACGTTCACTGACAGAGTTCAGGAACAAACTGTAAAAATGGCTGCTACCCCGGGAGTTTCAACAATACTGATTTTATTAACATATCATTCCAATATCAACTCCCTCATATGTCAGATAGTGTTAACATCTTCATAATCAGTCCTAGTCTGTATTTAAATATTTTTTTTGCAGTATTCTGGCTGCAGTTCTCAACATTGGTATTGTTTTAGCGTAATGTTGTTACGCTATCTTCCTTCAGGTAACCTTACATGAATGTTCGTCTACTTCAGTTTCCCGATCAAATATGCAATTCTTTTTTAGGATTAGGGTTTTTCTGGTTTTTCTTGAATCAAAACCTTATTTATTTACAAACACCCAAAACCTTGAAAAAGGTACATTGGAGAGACAAGGCAATTCAGGTTGCTAGTTTCATATATCTCTGCATCAGCCAGAGATATAAGAAACTAGACAGTGTATACCCCCCACCCCGTCACACTGAGAAGGCTATGTTGAGCATAGAAAATGGAGTGATGCATAAATAGTTAGGATGCAGCTATTTTAACCTCTCTCATGTCACAATACCAAACACTAAGCATGAGGATTTTTGTGTTCCTTTGTTTACGTCTTTGTTACCTCACACTGGCTCTGTGTGTGTGTCAGTATATTGGTTTAAGACCAGATAACTGTGAAACCAGACCAAACCAGTGTTTGGCAAAGATTGTGAGGCTGAGAGGGACCGATACTGCACCTCGATGTGTGTCTCACAGCAGGGTTTCTGTTATCATCCTCTCACATGCCTGCAGAATGGAATTGAAAGCCAAATATGTGACGGTCCTGCAGCCCCAGAGTGTTCCAGGCAACACATGTCGCCCATTCTCTACAAGCAGTGACTGCGAAGGGACAAAAGCACATCAAACGAAACGAAAAGCAAAGAAAATGCCAAGCTCTTTTTACTGCTGCTATAGAAAGCCTCCTGTTCCTATTTTCGAGTAAGAAGTTCTATTCAAACTAAAACTTTTTTAGACTTTCAGGTCTTCAAGTTGCATTTGCAACAACTCTAAAGAAGGTTAAATGATGGCCACAATGGTACAAAGAGACCCACAATATACTCTTCCACAATCACCAGCATCCTGAACCATTGGCACAGGGCAAGATTCTTTCTTATTTACTCCAAATTCTGGCCCTACCATCTGAATGTCTAGGCTGAAGATTGAGACACAGCAGAGCAGGAAACATTTTTCTGATCCTCTCCTGTCCAACTTTGGGGAGCATGTGAACTGTAACCTGGGTTTCCTGTTCCTATGTGGCGCCCTGTGTGGTCTTCTGCTTCTGAAGCCCATTGGTTTTGAAATGCTTGCTATTCATAAATAATATTCCACAAACCTTGACTGTAACAAAGGCTTATTGAAAGTACTGCTGCTCTTGTATCATCTAAAACCAGTCTGTCCATTCTTCATCAAAACACATTTTAATCTTCAACAGTTACAAATGAATATATATTCTCTCTTTTTTTAGATTCTTCTCTGTGAACCTGACAGATGGTTGTGAGTGAAAATCCAATCAGATGAGAAGCTTATGACATTCCGTCTGCCACCAACAACCATTCAAAGTGACTTAATCTCCTTTTCTCCCTATTCTGATGCTCAGTTTAACTTCAGCACTGCATTGACACGCCTATATGGCTTATTTATGTTTTGTGTAAACTAGCAATTGAACACATAAACAAGGATGCCAGTGACTACATATACTGTATATAGTTTGTTGTTAGATTTTTAAGCATTACAAAGAACTCAAGCTTAAAATCACACATTTCAATTCAACTCAGTCATTTTCTGCGACAGGCTGCAACCTGTTTTAACTGCCACCAGGTGGAGCGTTGGATGTATTCTGGACACCACCAACCCAGACAAAGCAGCTGGGATACAACGGTTTGAACATCTTTGTATGAAAAATAAGTCTGCATGCAGTGGACAGAAAGTTTTTCTTGGAACTACATACTCAGGAAAATGATACTGATGCTTAAAAAGAAGGAAAAAGATAGCTGCAAGTCCCACTGAGCAGTCATGACATATTATTACACTGTGTTAATGGAAATAAACTGAAGAAACAAGGTGCAATAATTGGAGTCCGGCTTCATGTTTTCATTAAACTTAGAAAAGACAGGTGTTAAACTAAAGAGAAAAATGGGTTTTCCACAGTAATTAGAGAAAAAGGAATAAAGCTTTGCAGACTAAACTTGTCTTAAGAAAGAATGAAAAACCAACTTATATTTCAAACTCACTAGATATGACAGACAAGGGCTGTTTGGATGGGCTTTCAGAGGTTGAATATCTACAAACCTCAACACCTTTTGAATAATGTCTGTTGGACTGTTAATATAAAAGTGTTAATGCACAACTATTTTAAAACCATTCAAGCAAAAACAGCCATTCAAGAAAACAATGATTTAAGCTCAGCAGAATCAACAGACTTTCTAATAATACTGATGATTCTCCTGCAAAATTCTGGAATTACAGATGAATTAGGGAACTGCTGACCTCTAAGAGCGGAGAGAAAGCAACTGTTACCGTTTCAGAGCAACTGTTATCAAAATTAATCATCCCTTATATTCTTTACAATTTGGTTTTCAGAAAAATTTTGTAGGTGCCGTTTTAGATTTGAAGAATTTATAAAGTAAATCATATTAATTTAAATTTTTTAAATTACACAAGGAAACTTTTTAACCCTCAAACCTTTAAGTTATCAAATTACTGATATTAAAGAACTGCATCCTAATTCTGACTTTCTGAATGTTATCTTGGTTACTGTGATGCCATTGCATACAAAGATGAACTCACTCAAATTTAGAGAAAATGTCTTGTGCTTCTGTCTGATTGGAAAATGAGTCTTTGTTACAAGAGCACATTTATCACTGAGAGCTAAGTTTTAACAACTTCAACTTACTTTATTTGGTTAATTTTGCTTTAGTTTTGCTATATATGACTTCTTATTTATTTCTATGCTTTAATTTCAAGTCAATTTTTTAAAGGTGCTAATATTAATCTCTTTTTGTCAGAATTTTATCTATACACTAAAACATTTTCTCTTTTCTGTACCCTGTAGCAGATTAAAAATTAGTCATACTCAAGACCCAAACCTAATCTGGAAATCCTTGTGAATGAGGAGAGGAGAGGTTAGGTAAGCCATTAATATATGCATAGAAATGACCTCCAGGACATACAAAAAAAGAGTGTGTGGCAAAAGGTTGAATAATCTTTAAACTGCACTTAAATTTAATTAAAACTTACAAAACAGGTACAATTGCCTTTTGGTGAGATCATGTTTTTCTTCAACAGTACACCTAAGCAACAATTTCTGTCCTTTTGATGTCAATTAAGACCCTCTGATTAAAGTCACAAAGGTTAATCTGGAAGGATAGATTATATCAAATGCGATGGAAAGAAGCTAAGGCAGCGACCCTGTGCTGATTAGAGGTAGGGACGTGTTGAAGCTGGAGCTCTTGGGTCTTTATAAATTTAAAACACTTTTTCAAGAGTTACTGAAATAATGCCAACACTCATTACAACAGAGACTGCGTAGTTGTAAATAATTCAAAATGAGCAAGAATAACTGATTTACAATTTATACTTTTCTTAGAACATGAGAAATGTGGTCATCCAAAGAAAAACATCAGAAATGTTTTTATTAAACGGTTTGATATGCTCAGGACACTAAAGCCATCATTTAATATATTTACTTCTCCTCATAGCGCTGCCGTCTTATCCACGATCCGTCTCATTCATTCATTACAAAAAACTGTGTGACGTTGTATTCCTGAGGTTCAAATACAGTAAGTGGATCCCTGGACTGTTGATTAAAGGTATTTGTAATTTCGGAATCTATACAATATAAAAACAACTCATGTTTAGAATGAATTTATGTCACACCTGCTGCTTAATATTTTGTGATTTAATATGAAACAGTGTTGAGAAAACAAATGAGACTTTGACAAACCTGATCTGTCGAAAGCATATTCTGATGAAAATTATATCTGCATTATCATCAACCTTAAATTATTTGCTCTTCCACTGTGAGTTTACCTTAAAGCTGCAGCATGTAACTTTATCCATCAGTTTAGTATGAGACCTGAAAAGTCCCCAGCAAATCTCCTCCATCTGTTCTGGCTGTGCCCCCGGCTCAGTACCTTTAGGATGGGGATATTTTCTGCTGTATCTAATGTGGTTGGGAGGAAAATTGACCCAAACCATCTAAATGCCTTGTTTGGGGTCTTTTGTGGAATTACCCCTTAACTCCATCTCAGGGAAATTCTCTAGCTTTTATGATCATTATTTCTAGGATATAATTTCTCACATGGAAAATTCCTCAACCACAGTCCTTCTTCCACTGGCTTAGAGATATTCTTTACCTTCTTAAACTCTTCTGAGCAATTTACACACTGGCTCACCACTAGAAGTGCTGGCTAGACAAACTCACTTTCCCTCTGAACCAGACTAGGTGCCATTATACTTTTTTAATTTACTCGTAATGTATTTCTAGTAATATTTTTTGATTACGTATTCATTCCTGGAGGTTCTCCTCTCCAGCCTTTTTTCTATCTTTTGTTTTACACATATTTGAAAAAGTGGTGGTTATTTTATCTTATGTACTCATTTTTTTCATCATGTTACCTTAATGTGAGTGGAGTCTGCTTGTCTCTTTGTTTAGTTCATTTTTATAACTAAAACAGATTTTTTTAGGAATTTAAACAGTTTTGTATGTGCAGTATGATAATACTCATATAACTGTATTAAAAAACAAATAAAAAAACAGTCAGTGTTTACTCTTTAGATTCTAGTACAGAATGAACCCAAATGCTTCATCAGCCCAGCATGCATTGCACAGGTGAAAAAATGGTGACGTCCAATGTCGCCTTTTTAATATGTAACAAAAGCTTTGTAAAAACTTTTAATTACTTCAAAACAATTATCACAAACATCATTTATTTAGTTAATATTAAAATTACAACATTTAACCAACATTTAGTTGAACATGTTCTCTGAGGTCATGTTAAAAGCTGCAGGATATTAAAACTTTTCACAAGGAACACATGAAAGACCCTGCAACCAATAGCAGATCTACATTTGAGTCTGCATTCTTGCCTAAATTTTTTTAAATGGTTGCTAAACAATTGTGTGAATATTTACACTGTTTTATTTTTTTCAGTCATATTCTTGCTTCTCCAAAAATCTACAATCATCTCATATTCAACATAAGATCATTTTTTCCTACATCATCACACAAAGCTGGCCAGCAGCTCTGTGCTCAGCTTCATACTGTCACACCTCACCAGGGCACAGTCATCAACGTTTCAATGAAACGCCAAATGGTGGCTGGTAAATGCCAAATTAAAACCTTTGCTGTATTTTATGTACTCAAAGAATAAAAAACTGAAAAAAGGCAAGCAGTACATTTCAGACTTTTACTGAAAAATTTAAATATGAAGAGAAGATCTGAGAGCTGCGTGAGGAGGATCAGATTATTTCATTCCTTGGATCAAATCAAATGACACATATGGCTGTGTGCCTCAATGAAACCAATTTATTTGAGAGATATTGGCAGAACAAATTGCACCATGAGCTGGAGTTTGATACACACTGGCTGACTAAGGTTTAACCTAACCTGATGAGAAGCTTGCAGCTTTCCTCCGCTCTCAGTGCTTTGGCAGGCAGATGGAGCAGTAGGACTCTGGGTTGTGAAGAACTGATGCACTGCTTCCAGTCTCAATGCATGCACTCCAACTTGATTTACAAGCTATGATAAACTTTCGTTATTCCATTGCCAATGACTTTTGCACAAATTATAGGATTCTTGAAATGTAACTTATTTTTTTATGATTAAAAAAATACATTATAGCATTTCCTTTGCTCCCGGCAGTACTCTTATTTCTCTCCATATTTTTTTAATGAAGAATAACTCCTCTGACATTATTTCAATGAACAGCTTCATTTTAGTCATTTTATAGATGTATCATGAAATAAGATATTTCTCAGTCAGGTATCAATAATATCTAACTCAAAGGAGTAGTTGACAGTAGTTTAGGCTTCATGAAGATAGACCGGCGTGTTTAGACAGGGGAATAGAACAGCTTCTTGTGGGGTGTGGTGCATCGAGGCTTGTGTGTAATTATAATCAAGTGGTCATCTACCACTTCTCTTAAGTGATGCAGAGCCTAATTAGCAGCATCAAAGACTGCCATGGCATTGAGACCTAAGAGGAAAGTGAGGAGAGAAAGGAGTGTTTTGGTGTGTTTGTGAAGGATGAAAGAATAAAAAGGTATAAAGTGGCAAGAATGACAGGACTGAGTGCCACATTCTTCTTCCTCAAGTCTCCCTAAAGCTTAAGCATGAGAGCCTTTATGGATGCCAAGTGCTCTATTGTAATAACAAGCTGTAGAGATGGGATTCAGTTGGGACTGGGACTGGCAAAACCGACGATCTCTTTAAGGTATTCAACAAGACAGCATAGCTTAGACTTTAGCAAATGGTTCACTTGCTAAAGATAAAAGTAAAATGTATATCTTTTACATTTAATGTTCCTAATTTAAAAATACAAGCCTAAAAAATATAAATTGTATTTTACTTCAGTACTTTAAAATGGTTTTATTAAGTTGAATGGTGTCTATAGTTTTATTTCTGGAAGAGGCTTTTCAGGTTGTTTGAAAAATATTGATATTTAATCTGAGTTTAATCATTCTGACCACAAACATCCAAGCTAAATGCTTCCCCAGCATTAGCTGCTAAGTGGAGGAGATGGTTGCTCCACTACACAGGACAAAACATCTTCAGAACGTCTTCCTTTCATGGCAGTAAAGTCTACAGTGCAGCTAACACTTTCTAATGTTCAGATTTCTGAACCAAAGCTCTTGGGGTGATAAAGGAAGAAGCTAAATTTCTGTTGCTATGCTAGTTTTTATGTTTAATGAGCTATTATTTTTTTATATTGGTTCTGCTCTGTCCTTTTTACTGCTGTAACAATGTAAATTTTCCCTCTGCGGGATTAATAAAAAGAATATCTTATCTTATTATTTTGATTCAAAGGTTTTTCCTTGATCCTGTGAAAAACATGTCTCCCATTTCACAAGGTAAGCTGAGCTGGTACTCAAAACTCAATTTGTCCTTTATGACACACATCCAGAGTACATCATCTGCTGGTTGATTGGCACTTCTAGATGTGATGGGATTCTTTGAGAAAAGGGAGAAGAAATGGCTTATGAGCAAGACACACATGTTTCTGAGTTCAGGGCTCCAAGACAACAGTGCCTCCTGTGTTTCCCATAAGGTATAATTAGAAATTCTACTGATGGTTTGTGCAAGTCAGTAGACCAAGTTCAGCCTGAAGTGTTGAACAGTTTCTTCAGCTGCAAAGGTGGGATTATTTATGTTATTGATCAGTTAGTATTTAAGACACAAGAAGTACTCTTGGATCTATTCTTCCTGCCCTCTGGTCCACACTTCATGAAAAGATAACTAGGTGTCAGATAAGCAAAGGAGAGTCTTTTCCAGACAGGATGATGGGAAAAGTCAGATAAAAATCTTGGAGCTTTTAGAGCCTACAATGGTTGAATGATAAATTGGAGTACATCATTTCTTATTCTAGCCCAAGTCCTATTAATTCTGATCAGTAGAAGTAAATTGTTCTTTGCTGTTTGTCAGATCCTGTTTCTAATACTATTTCTCATCAGAATATACTTACAAATATAGATTAGAATTTTTATTTTTTATTTTAGTTCATAGATAAATAAAACAATCTCTATAGTGAAAACAAATTACTTTGCTAAAAAAATTTTTTTTGGATGGATGGATGACACACTACTGACAGTGGAAGATAACTTGTGTTAAATTTAGAATTACACTTCTATTGTAAAGGGAAAATACATGATGACGGTTTAACAAAGACTATGTAGTAGCTTTCTGGATTTTAATTCAATTCTATTCCGTTTATTTTTAAAGTGCCGACTCATAATAAATATCTCAAGGCACTTTACAAAAAAAAATCAAAATCAAAATCATTTTGTTTCAATAAGGCATTACATTTGATCCTATTTATCATCTTAAAGCATTTGTGGGAGTTTCTGAATTGTTTAAGTGAAGTACAGAACATGTGGTTGCAGAGCATGTAATAGAGGTGCCAAGTAAAAATCAAGCTCTGAGTTTATTGACTGGTGCCCTTCACTGTGAGGGAGACAGTAGATACTAGGGCTGTATAAAAAAATCAATTCGGCGATATATATCGATATTTTCCGCGCTCGGAAAGTATCGATTTTTCATCCGCGAGTATCGATTTTTTTAAACCATAGGGGTCCATAGCCTTATTACCCCTATAATTTGTAATTGCTTTGTAATTTGTAATTGCAAAGCAATTACAAATTACAAAATCACTACAACATTAACGAAAACACTACAACATTAACGAATCACTACAACATTAACGAAAACACTACAACATTAACGAATCACTACAACATTAACGAAAACACTACAACATTAACAAATCACTACAACATTAACGAAAACACTACAACATTAACGAATCACTACAACATTAACGAAACACATTACAAAATCACTACATTAACGAAAACACTACAACATAACAAATCACTACAACATTAACGAAAACACTACAACATTAACGAATCACTACAACATTAACGAAAACACATTACAAAATCACTACAACATTAACGAAAACACTACAACATTAACGAATCACTACAACATTAACGAAAACACAACGACATTTACAAAACGGAAAAGGTAGGTCCCAGTGGGGACCTAAGAAATCGCTGATTGGACTACAGCTCGGTCTGGCACGCTCAGTTTGACTGAGCATAGACATAATATAAGAGCAGACCCCGCATTGGCTGCTCCGGCGCAGGAAATACGGCGGCCATCTTAGAGCGGTAGTCCCTCCTACTTTGCCAATCAAAACAACAGGGATATTGTTGTTCAGATCGATGATTATTGATGTCAGGCTCCACAAACAACATTAATCACAACTAAGATAGACATATATATATATACATATATACATACATATATTATATATATATATATATATATATATATATATATATATACTGTATATACTGTATATACATATATATATATATACACCTGTAGGAGCTATTTTTCCCATTGTTTTGTTAAATCTTAGAATTTATATTGTTTAGTTTATTCTTAGCATTTGTTTGTTTTTCTAGTTGATTTATCATTAGAATTTTTATTTTAATTTTTGTTTAGAATAAGTTTTTTGTTTAGTAATTCACTTAATTAGTTAATTAATTTCAGATTGGAATGTGGGTATTTCACGGTATAAGTAGGTGGGTCTTAAGTAGCTTATTATGCATGTGGTGGTCACAAGGTTTTTTACCAGCTAATCAGTCACATCGGTTTTCATTTTGTCAGTCAGTGAACAGGTACAGGAGTGGGAGCAGAAGCCTGTAACCTTTTGCCTGATCTGCAAATAAAATCAAAGAACCATATTTTGACTTTTGATTTCTTTTTGCTGCATAAACAAGAATCCATGTGCATCAGGTGACTATTTGAGTTTGATTCACCTTTTGTTTTGATCACCTTTGAGTTTTGAGTTTTTTGATTTTTGAATTTAAGTTTTTTGGACAAATGGTCACAACATAATACATATTTATGTAACTATACAAACACAAATAAATAATGATTAATTAATAATGGCACAAATAAATAATGATTAATACTGAATAATATATATTGGATGCATGTTTATATGTATGTATATATACATATATTTTTTAATGAAATTTGTGCAAATTAATTTGTATATAAGTGTAATTCTATAAAACAAATTAGATGTTAACTGACAGTTGCGGAGTGAAATATTTGTCTTGATCTTTGTTTACAATCTAAGAATTTATTTTTATATAGGCTATTATATATATATATATACAGTATATATATATACAGTATATATATATATACATACATACATATTAACATGCATCCAATATATATTATTCAGTATTAATCATTATTTATTTGTGATTGTATAGTTGTATAACTATGTATTATTATAATAAATTATACACACAGCCGTTCACCATAAATTATTCACGGCTGTGTGTTTTGTAATATGCTCATCATACATCGATATCAGAATATTCCATTCCTATTCTATTGTTATAGCCACTAATCATATTTAAAAATGCTGAACTATGTATTAAAAACATACTTAAGTAATACAATTATTTATAAATGTAGCTTTGATAGATGTCTGTATATAGTTTCCAGTAACAAAAAAGTGTGTTATGATCGATTAAATGCGCTGATATGTCATTTTGCCCGCTAAACACATAAGGCTGAATGGAGTGGTCTACCGCTCCAAGATGGCCGCCCTAAATCTCGTCAGCGACAACGACGAGTGACAGTGCCGTCACTAGCCAATGTTTTAGAAAAATGGTTCAATGGTCTTGAGAAACCTACTTAGTTTAACCCATCATGAAATACTTTTAGCGATTTATCTTCATTAGTTATCATTAATTATGATTTACCTAGCTGACATTTGCACAGGAAGGGCCAGGTTTCTGGCTGCTGTAGGCATTTCCCCCCCTATTATTTTTTTCTTCATGTGTTCTATGATTTATTCCCTTTGCCATTCCATTTTAATTCTTTGTATGTGTGGATTACTTGAGCTGTTCCCATCATCAGATGTAAAGTTAATATCAAATTTCCCTTTAGAGTTATATTTACTGAACAAAACCGGATGAGTTCACTACTTATTTTCCATACTGTATAGATTGCAACAGGAATAATTGCCATTCTTGAAAAGATCAAGAAGACTAAGGTGTTGCCGTAGTTTAATTAATTAAACTATAATTCATGTTTTGAACAAATGATAAACAACAAGTATGCCATCAAGTGAAAGTGTCACCCAGTGTATTATTGTGGAATATTACCTCTGCTGCCCAGAAAGTGAGCTGTTACAATGTTATGACTGACATACAGCAACGATCTTCAGTCAGAGGCCTCTTCACATTAATTGAAACACTGATTGCTACCTGAGATCCTTCCTGCTCACAGCATCAAAATCCAGACCAGAAGATACTTTCAGGATGTGAGTTACAACAAGATCTAATTTTCCTTTTGGGATAATTAAATTATTTTCAAATTGTATTTACATTTTTATTTGCTGATGTCAGAAAACTTGTAAAAAGAAGAAAAAAAGAGAAACAAAAATGTGAGGATTTAAGTTTTTCTGTGTTTATTTAAGTTCTGTTTCTGTGAGTCTCTGTGCTGTCCTGTTTTGATTGTTCCCAGGTGTGTCTCATCTTCTGTGATTGCCCCCTCTGTATTTAAGTCCACCTGTTGTCTTTGTCTCTTGTTGGATCCTTGTCTTGTGTCATAGTCAATCGTGTCGTTTCGTTTGTCACGTTTTGTTGTATCAGTTAGTTGTCACAGTTGTACTGATGTACTGTGTCGGCTTTAGCTTTCATAAGTCAGTTTATTGATACTGTTAGCCATCAGAGATGAGCCTTAGCTTCCACTCTGCCATGCAGCCTGTAATCTGGACTGTCAGAGAAACATTTTCCTCATTAAATCATCTTTCATGTTATACCTGGGTCGCAGCGTTCATTCTCACCATCACCTCCACATCATGACAAAAAAAAACCCAACTAAGAATACTATACAACAGTGATGTAATATGGAAAGAAAGAAAATAATTTCCATTAATAAACAGGGCCATAAGATGGATGCAGATTACAAAGTTGATTCTGAGAGAAAATAAGAACATATCCTACAGTGAACCATGCTGTTGTCTGTTAGAGGTGGCTGGATTCCAAACTTATTAAATCCAGTCGTGTTTCTGGGGAGCTTGCTTACATTCACAATTTTAGTAAAAGCAGTGTAGAGGAAAATTGAAGTTGGATTAAAGAGTGAATGAATAGATCGAAATAAAGTGAGTTTCTTTTTTTCCAAATGTTGCCTTCAAAATGGGTTTTTGGACTTTACAGTTTTCCATTAAAACTGATGGTCAACAGCTTTGTCAAGCCTCCACCTGGAATAAAGACGGGCATTGCATTGTGCAGGCTGCAGTACTGCTGTTTCCTTTGTCTTAGCAAATTTCAACCTAAATGTGTCATCCAGACTACTGTCCTCCCCATATTACAAACACTATTAGTTTGGACTTTTCAGATTACATAAACAGTGGAATCAAACCATCATCCATCTCCACTCAGCATAGTGAGTGGAAACTCTGCTTCAGATGGATCATGCACTGATAGGATGATCTTACTTTAGTTGATGACTTTCAGAGACGGTAGAGGACAAATCAAACTCTGAGAGATCAAACCTGTAATTATGTTTGGAGTTACATGCCTATGAAGGAATATCTTGGTACACACATACGTGCACGCACACCCACGCACGCACGCGCGCTCACACACACACACACACACACACACACGTGTAACATTCCTCTTTGAACATCTCACTAAGTTAGTTTTGTTCCATTGCTCCTGTTTTGTGTCCATGTTGTG
The DNA here is from genome assembly GCA_033032245.1 of Poecilia picta. Lineage (NCBI taxonomy): Eukaryota > Metazoa > Chordata > Actinopteri > Cyprinodontiformes > Poeciliidae > Poecilia > Poecilia picta. Next base: position 18,248,873 of record CM065375.1, read on the forward strand.
ATGCAGGATTACCATTTGGTTGCTGGCTGGATCACATCATTCAGGCCAGCGGACCCCTGAAGCATTCTATTAACCCTTGTTACGTCACACCTTATAACATGCCACCCTGCTAAGCAGCGTGGGGCTGATTAAAGTATATAATGAATGCCCATCACATTTATTTTTCCAGTACACTCTGCAAATCAACTAAACCTAATATATTTCCCCTTCTCAATAAGTAAAAATAACAACCGTGGTTGCTTCTGGTCTACTAAGATTTGCAGACATTTCTATATGTGGGAGAGACAAGAAAATGTAAAATAGAAAGAGCCAAAGATGATTAGAATGAGGAACTATGGCCATATGATGTTCAGGTGCATCTCAATAAATGGGAATATTACTACAAAGGATATTTTTTTCCTTCTGAAATTTAGTTCAGTTGAATTCAATTGAAAGTGAGGCTAATTAAATAGGTTCATTTCACAAACAACAATTCTGATGATGATAGCTTGCAGCTATCAAAAACAAAGCAATTTTTAAGCCACGACACTGACTTGACTTTTGTTCAGCAGATAATCACTGACATCCTCCACAAAGTCCATCACATAGTGTCACTGTCTTAAAGTGATTGTTCTTTGCATCACAAACAGCAAAGCCAAAAATTGTTGTCACCTAATGAATCACTTACTTTTGTCTGTTCCGTTGTTCATCTTTTGTGTGTTTGTAGAAAGTAATGGGAAGACAGAGGAGCAAAACCTATCAAGTTTAGTTCAAGTTAACATCTGAGAACAAGAAAAGCCCTTGATGAATCAGTTTAACTGTATGTACAGGCAGCAGCTTTATCATAGATTATAAGCTGGAATAATATTTTAACAATTAAAAATGTTAATTTTACCAGATATTTGTGATTATGAGTTGTATTGACTAAATTTGAAAACAGAAAATCAGATGCTTAGTTTGGAGTCAGTTTGGAGTGACTCCACTTTAAAACTCTTAGGAGTAACAAACAGCAGCTGTCATAAGATAATAAAAAATTAATGTCCCATTGAAAATACCCAAAATATTTTGTGTTGCTTTTTTATTTATAAATTTGCTCTGTGAAATAAAAACAGTTTGAGACTAACATTTTCATTTCCTTTGTGATGAGCTGAACTTTGTTTTGCTCATCACAAAGTAACTAACGTAAAATCTTAATGAAGTACTTGTTACTTTTGATGTTAGTAACTTTACTTGTATTTATGTGCACATTTTTTAAATAAAAAATAACTGTAGTTTTACTTGAGTAGTCTAATATTTTGTACTCTTTCCACCTCTGTTGGCATGTATAAACATAGCCTGAAAAAATTTGAGAAACACTGCGTTAGATGGTTATTAATATAGGGAGGGTTTCCACTGCAGACATTTTTAGGAGCAGAGGTAGCTTCATCTTCTCATTATTTCCACTGCAGAAATGATGGGATTTCTAAAGTGGAACTCCACCCAGAAAATGGCCTTGATAGGGAGGCAGCACCTGAAGTACACACTCACCTCAGAGGAGGGATGCTGCAAAGCTAGTCACTCGATGCAAGATGTTCTTAGACAGAAAAACTTCTACCAATAATAAAATGTACTTTAAAATTGCTTCAAGATTAAATTTGCTTGTTCACAGAAAAACTGAATTGAAGTGAAATTTGAGCTTTGAGCTAAACATTTCACATTCCTAGCATTTGTTTCAGTGAACTCCCAATTTACATTCCTCTGAAGCTCATGTTTACTGCTTCAATTATTAAAATCAGAATTATTACGAACTTATGAGGGATCCTCTTTTTTCTTCTCTCACATAGAGTTGAGAGTCAGCTTTAGCTACAGATTCTCCAAGTTCAAATTGTTATAAATCTGAACTTCGGTGCTTTGAAGAGATTCTTAAGTCTGAACAGTGAGAATTATGTTTTAGTATGAATCACTGAGTTGATTATACAATTTTTCTAAAGCCTGAAGTTGTTTTAGGACAATTTAAGCATCCTGGTAGGTTGTCACTTTGTTCCCCATTCAGACTCAATCAAGCACAGAAGCAGTTGTTGTTTAGGCACAACAGCCAAAACTCTCACAAGTCAACAGAAGTGTTGCTGCTTGTATTTTTCTCTTCGCCTCAGTTGGTATGAATATACAGATGCTTTTCTTTGCAGATAAATGCATACTTTGTTTTGACTGAATCCTAAAATAAACCATCTCCTTTCGGTTTGACACCATCAAATGGATGTTTGGCCTTCTCCCAACTCTGAGTCAGACTCCGGCACCAATACCAGTGCATACTTTGTTTGTCATAACATTTTTTGTTATATTGTTGTTTATATCGCTCCTTTATGTACAAGGCTAGTTGCAAGTATTTTTCTGCAGACTTGTTCGCAGATCACTGAAACCCAAAAAGTCATAATTGCTGCACATTTAAGCTGCTTTCCCACCTGATAGTCCAGTTAACTTGGTTTGATTAGTGACCAAAATTGGAACATTTGTTCCACTTTTGGCTGCTGTGGTTTTCTTTCACATTGCACTGCATTAAACTAACCAAATCTTTTTTTCTGTGCCTTTCTTTGCCACATAAAATTTTCATCATCTTTTTTTATGAAAATGACTTAGAACTATCCCAGCTACATTTCTACTGTTTTATTGTCAGAAAGCAAAAAGAAGTCTGAAATGTCGAACTAAAAGACAGACTTCATCTGTCACTTTGAAAGCACCATGGATTTTGGAGCTGCACTGACTTTATTTTGCAATCTGCGGATAAAGCCTTCAATTGAGTATTATCAATCGATCAAGTTTATTTGTAGGGCGAGGCAGTTCAAAGTGCTCTACATTATAAAACCACAAAAATACACAGTCATTAAAAACACCAATCCGTCAAAAATTGAGAAAACCAGAACATTATATTTGATGAGTGCCATCATCATAATCATCAACAGACATTGAATGTGTTGGTCAGTGCTTCATTTTTATAAGACGTCTGCACTGTAACTGTAACGGCTCTCATCACTAATGATGTCAAAATGCTACAGCAGCCATATTCATTCAGGACAACGGCAGCAGTAAAGTATGTGTGGAGAACGAGACGAATCCAATTCTCAACAGAATTATGGTAGCAACAAAACATTGCTGTTTAAGCCTGAGGGATTCACGATATGGTGATTGGGAGAATATGAATGGAAATGTTTTTTAATAAAATTTTTAAAACCCCAAAGGAACATGGAGGAATGTCTGTGCTGGATATGAGCTTGTAAGTGAGGAGTTTACCGTAGAAATGCAGCCAAACTCACCACTATATTTGACATTTCATCGGTGTAAAGGAGCCAGACCCGACAGCAACAACTCCAACATCTTTGCAAGTACATGACTTTTCTCAGCAGAATGAAAATATCAATGTACAATACATGACCCCATCCATCCATTTTCTGTACACACTTGTCCCTTATTGGGGTCAGGAGGGTTGCTGGTGCCAGTCTGTTGCAGGACAACAGATAGACAGACAGGACAAACAACCATGTACACACACACCTAGGGAGAATTTGGAGAGGCCAATTAACCTAACAGTCATGTTTTTGGACTGTGGGAGGAAGCTGGAGTACCCAGAGAAAACCGACGCATGCACAGGGAGAACATGCAAACTCCATGCAGAGAGACCGGGGCCAGGAATTGAACCTAGAACCTTCTTGCTGCAAGGCAACAGGTCTACCAACTGTGCCACTGTGCAGCCCATGACATGATCCCTTATCTTTAAAATGTAAACACACCACAGCAAAGAACATTCAGACACAAGTTTACCTCAGCAGCCAGAGGCACTTTCTTAATAACAGCATCAAAGCCACTGTATGCCCTTATTTTACTACTATCACTGTTATTTTTACCATTTAAAACCCCACCCAGACACAAGTAGAGTAACTGCATGCTGGCATCTATAAAAACACAATGGGTTGATCAACATATTTATATGATGTTTAAATAAGCCATATTCTAATTTGAAGGATAGTAACACCTGTATGTTATATCAAATATTATCTTTCTGTATTTCCTGTAATTGTATGTGGATTCAGCTCATGTTTGATGGCAGTGTGAGAGGCGATGACAGGCTCCAGCTGGACAAACCGGAGGAGCTTTGCAGTGATCCGTCACATTCAGATGACTGAGAGTTTTATGTCAGAGACACTTTTGTGTTCTGTTGCTGTGTAGACTACTGCATGAGCCGCTTCATGGTGTTACTGTTTAGTGTGTTTAGGGGGAAACATCTCTGAACTGCTGATTTTGTTTGTAATCAGCTGATTCAGCTGATAAATAAGTGCTTGCCAACCGCAAATGCACTGAATACAAAGAAGACTTGACATCAAAGTGTTTTGTTATTTATGATGTTTTGTTATTTGAAAGAGGAGATTAGTGGAGCTATGATCAGGATGAAAGAAACACTATAAACTTGTTCACTTCCTAACTATCAATTTTTCAGACTCCATTTTTAAAACAACAGCTAGTGATAAATCTAGAAACTCTGTGTTGTTGGTGACATCGCTCTGCAGCTCAGCTTCAGCCTGTCGGTCCTGAGCGAGCAGCGAGAGCAGCCATTAGCCTCCATTAGCTTCTCCTCCTTCCTCAGTCCGACAGTCAGCAGTTCAACACCAAACCTTCACCAACAGTCAGAGCAGAGCAAACCCATTCCACTCTGTGTCCACATTGGAAATAAATCACACACTTGCAAAGCTAAGGAAAGCTTTCGATCGATGCTCACCAGATGCCATGACAACGCTAGCTACTCCAACTCCAGAAGTGAGACGGTTTTAGGTAAGCTAAGCAAACTGCACAAAAATGCCAACTTTGCACAGAAATAAAAAGATAGAACCCTAAACAACCTGTTTAGACAGATTATCACCAAAACAAAAAGTTGTTTTAGGATTGAGTTTCACTAAGTTGATTTACATCATGTTTCTGCATTGAAGCATGTTGAAATGGAGCTTTTCAGATGTCATCATCTTTCAGGGTTATAGGCATTCCAGATGTTTCCATTCTGTCCAAACATCTGGGCAACAAGCGCACTCATGAATATTAATGAGCGATCTTTGTCTATAGACTGACATGTAAAATGGACAGAAAATTCAGATCCGAGGTGGTATTAAAAACAAAAGAAAAGAAATCGCTGGTGACATTTTTCTGAATAAAAAAAAAGTTCAGAATAGGATAAATGTTCAATCACAATGAATCACACTCAGTTCAAGCTCTTGATGTAAAGCAGCCCTGTTAGGTTCAAGTTCTTGGGCAAAGTTAATATTCATAAAGGCACAGATTTAAATGTTATAACACAGCAATCTTGTCTCATCTCATTCAGTTCAACCTGTTAAATCCAAAAAATAAGTAAACTCACGACATAACTTCATTTTACGTAGTAGTTTTTCTCTACCAGAAAAACATCAGAAAATTATCTTGAGAACTTTGCAGCCTCAGTTTGTGTCACTTATAATTTAACTTTTAATTTTGTTTGCATCTAACGCAAATAAGTTAAGCTTTCAAATGAATTGATTCCCCATCATCTGCTCATTAATCAGACTTTCGACCCGGTTAGCTTTAAATGCCTGCAGAAATCACTCCATAGTTTCACGCTTTGGATTCATCTTGGTTTTCTTCATTTATCACTGTTTTCTTTAATCCCATGGACACGTCTTATTAAAATGAGACGTTTTAGATTGAAAGCATTCAGCACAATGTGTGAGCAGGCAGAAGAGTTCAAATAATGAAGATAACAATATTACTTAAGACAAGACAATATGAATGCTATAACTCCCTGCCAGAATTTAAAAAGCAGTATTTAAGCTCCATTGTTTAGAGTGAATTTGTATCCTTTATGCTGTTTATAATTTATGGATAGTTTATTGATAAAGTGATAAAAACAAGGTTTGATTTACTCTAACAAAAAATGTATTAAAGAAAAAAAAACATGCTTCGAAGACTAAATCATGCAACATTTCCCTAAAATGCATTAATAATGTGTTTATGTTGCCGTTTCCTTCTGGGGTTGCTGTTTGAACTGTTACTTCATCACACATTAATAAAAATCTACATTTTTTAATTCTAATTGCTAGTTGTGCCATCACAGACACATAGTTACGATCTCCGGTTTTGTTGCAGGGAAGGAGTGCAGGCTGTGTTAATGAGCACTCCAAATTAAGATAGATAACAATGCTTACAATGCTTATGTTCTGAATAATAATAAAGCATTATTTTGATTCAGACATATTGTTAAACGTGACATATTTTTGCCATTTTGGTGGTATTTGGAGCTTTTTGTAGTGAGTTTCACAGTTTGACCTAATTTCCAGATTTAAATAATTATACCCCTATCACAAAACTAGAAAGAAATACTTAGACCAAAAGAAAAATGATTCCGACAAAAACAAACACAGACCACAAATAAATATACAAAGCAACAGCAAAGATTTTCAAAGCAACTAAACACAAATCAGTTTCACTGATCCAATATCTGAAAAGAGCAACCAAAAGCATGCCACCGCAGTAACACTTCAGACTAGTCTAAGAAAAATTAAAGGTGTTTTGTCAGAAGAAGCATCTTCATGTCCCTCAATGTGCACATTTAAAAACCCAAATTCTAAATAAGTGGAAAATAATTTCAGTGAATTTGTGGTGCTGTTTCGAACCGTAAGGTGTAGAGCGATCAGAAGACATTGGCGTTTCTTACCGGAGGTAGTCTCTCCGACACAGGATGAGGTTGGCTTTGGTGTACAGCGTGGAGCCCACCTCACCCAGCCTGCAGTCACAGCAGGCACACTTCAGGCAATCCTCATGCCAATATTTATCAAGAGCCTTCAGCAGGTAGCGGTCCTTGATCTTCCGGTTGCAGCCGGCACAGCCTTTTGGCTTTGCGTCCGGCTGGACAGTGAGCATTTGTATACCTGGAAACACAGAAACACTCATTAAACACTGAAACACTGGTACGCTCTAGAATACCACTTCAGTATTTATTTTTTATTTTATTTCAGTTTGTTCATTAGTTCTGTTGTTTCGATCCATTTCTTAAAACACACAGCAAAACACTGAGCAGAATTAAAGTCAAGGAGTGGCCGGACTGTAAAATATTGTTTAAATTTAACAAATTGCTTAACAAAAAATCAGTGTATGAAATTTTACTGAATTTCCAGCTAAAATACAGCCGCTGTCTTCAGACATTTTGACATGCAGGGTGCTGTGGTTTTGCACACATGAATATACAATCGACATTCAGTTTTAATACAATACTAAAAAGCAGCATATTAATAGAAGGTTTCTTTTAACAAAAAAAAATAAATACTAATAACTAATAACTGGTTATACTCAAGTATAGTGAAATACATAATAAATCATCTGCTGGGCTAACATAAGTTCAGTTACAGTTGAATTTGTAAGGATAAAATAAAAACTGTAAAACAGATTTTGAATTCATTTTCACTTGGAATGTTTTCAGATAAATCTGATCAACTGGCAAAATTATTTTTTTAATGACCAGTTCATTTAACACCAAAAAGTGATTTAATTCATTTATCTCTTGTGAAATGATTCTGTTCTCTCTGAGTGGAGTAAGAGACTAAATGTGTTCCTGCTGGAGGAACTGATGTGTTTAAATCAATCCAAACTCGTCCTGTACATTAAGCCTTATTGTCTGCATTCTGACTGATTTCGTTGGGTCACTCAGCTCATCCTGAGATTCACTGCTTTTCCTCCAAACAGCAGTTTTTTTGTTTTGGTTTTTTGCCGACTCCACGGCTGCAGCTTTACTCCAGGTGAAAGATTGTTGTGTGAGAGGAACTATTGATCTTAGTGCATAAAGACTGAATTAGAAAATCTAAAACACACACAAACTGTTTCAGCGTGAGTAAACTGAGTGTGCTGAACACTGAAACATAAGATCATTACAAACAAACTCGCAGCTCTGTTTAAACTGCCTTTGAGACCAACAGGCACACACACAAAGCCACCACCTCCAATTTGGCCCATTTTAACTTGACCTGATGTGTGGTGTGTGTGTGTGTGTGTGTGTGTGTGTGTGTGTGTGTGTGTGTGTGTTGTGTGTGTGTGTGTGTTGTGTGTGTGTAAGTGTAAAGAGGCGTGGTTCCAGGCAGTGCTGTGTATTGTTTGGCCTCAGCTCACTGTGGAGAGCCTTTGTTGGCCCTGTGGGTGCTAGGAGCCGCCTCACAATGAGGCTTTAAATTAGTATTCTCCTTCCATTCCCTGAGGAGCACCACAGCCTCACTCCTCTTTGTCCCCCATCACACGCACGCAACACACACACACACACACACACACACACACACACACACACACACACACACACACACACACACACACACACACACACACACACACACACACACCACACACAACTTGTTTCTTCTTTAAAATGAAGTAGGGTAGTTTGGGTCACTTTTAATTACACAACTGCCAGCGTAAGGAAGTGTTAGCCAAAATGTCACCTCTATTTTGGGGATTTCTTGGAGCAAGTGACTGACGCTGATTTCCCTGAAGGAGACAAGTGGCATCTGGTTGATGGTGTGTGTGAAGCAACTTTAATCTGAAAATCACGCAAACAGGATCGGGCTGCTTCTCTGTTGTTAACTAACTGTAAATGTCCTCCAAAGGTGCTGCTGCTCCAGGCTGTTCAAAGTTGTTCTCCACCGCCTATAAAAAGTCCACTGCAGGCTGCAGATCTGAATAAAACAAACGTGCACAGGATCAAAGAAGCGTGCAACAGGATTTTCAGCTCATTTGTTCCGGTGCTGGCTGCTGATTTGTTAATTGGCTGGATTTAGACAGCAATGCGCCTCGGCTGCTGTCCACTAAGCACCGCTGATCCGTCCGCCCTCGTTAGCACTACAAAGTCCTGCTGCTCATTACCAACGCAAAGGGAGAAGGAGTCTGCGCCTCCTCTTTGCTTTGCGATCAGGAGAGAGTGAGAGAGCCATGGGCTGGATTTGTTCACTTGGCTTTTATGATAGGAAGGGGAAGTTTGTAATAAAGTGAGACAGAGCAGCCCGAGTCCGAGCTGTGGTGCTGCTGGCTCCGGGTTCTGCTCCAAAACCGACCGATCGGTGGCAAGACGCTGACATACTTTAATTACCGTTGCTATGGTAGCCCACAGTAAATTAAGCCCAATATCGTGGCGATTGTAATCGGACCCAATTAGTGTTAAAATCAAACACAGCGAACCCTTATCACAGGCATCAGAGCTCCAACATCTCGTGTTGTTGTATCCATGGAGGCTGCGGGTTGGAGCAGCAGCAGGTCACGTCACCTTCCAGAGACACGCTGGGAAAAACACCGAAACACGCGCCGCGCCGCGCCGCGCCGCGCCGCGCCGCGCAGCCCGCGCCGGAGCCCCGTGCAATTAAAAGCCAAAGAAAGCGTCTTACCGAAACTTTGCTCCCTTTTCTGCATTTGCTGAGCCACTGGAGCACCACCATTCAACCCGAAGCCACCGAGTTCCGAGAGCAGCTGTCTGCGAGCAGCCTGAGAAAACCGGGCTTTGTTAGACACAGAACAATCCAGCACGGCGGCGGAGAGAGGAGGAGAGGCGACGGAGCGGCAGGCGGAGGAGCTGGAGGCGAGGCGAGGCGAGGCGAGGCGAGGCTGCCGCTGCTCTGCGCTCACATGGCGTGTGAGAGAGAGAGAGCACGTTTATCACTGATCGCAGATGCAGCCTGTGCGCAGAGAAGAGCTGGCCACAAATGACAGGATGACAAAGAGATGCTTCCCCCCACCCCCTGCGATGCAGAGACCATCTGATCCGGCAGGCAGCCTAATCACAGCGGCTCCTGCTGCCGCCGCTTCGCCAATCGGCGCTTTCAACGCGCCACAAGGCAGAGAGACAGGCTGGATCCCCCAAGCCAATCCTCATCATTTAACACGCGCTGCCTGGAACCCCATAAACATGAACATGGGTGAGGACTCCTTCTGAAACAATGAAGACTACATTACCTCCAACAAATCTTCAAACTTCTGAAATAATTACCTGAACATTTCCAGGATCATGCAAAGACCAACAATGAACCTAAACGTGTTGTAACCAAAGTCTTCTCTGTTTAGGCTGGTCATGATAAGCAGGTCACACTGGGCAGCCTGTCTTCTGTTTCCAATCACAGCAACGCATTGCTGTGATTTTTAAAGGGCTTCTCAGAAAGTGGGAGTTCCAGGCTAATAAAATCATCCCAGTTGATTTTCCACAAAAACAATTGATGAGAAAATAGTGTTAAACTTATTCATTCCATTCCAAGAAGTGATACTTATCAATATCACTTCTTTCATTCTTCATTCATGGAGATAGAGAATTGAGTAGTTCTTTGCTTTTTTAAAAATCTGCTATTTCTCACCCATTAGTAACCCAGTGTTGACTATAATGCTGGTGCTGAGGCACTCACCCACCTCAGTAGCCTTCTAGCTTCCTTTTGCACACCCATGGTGTTCTAATGCCCTGATAAATGCTGGTTGTTCTCTTAACGCTCCAGCACAGAGAAGGAGGAGGAAACTGGCAGTAGGAGGAGACACAAGTCAATAGTTGGCATGCGGCTTGAGCCTAAACTGCAGCGGTAATAAGATGGGTCATAAAATGCTCTCTGCGTGCTGTGATGAGTGATGACATGCATTAAAGCTGACAGGGTATTACCTGCCAGTAATTAGGTTTTGTCATGGATTGAATTATTTTAAGACTGCCTATCTCGGTAATCATGCAATTTGCTGAGGTGTGTGTGTGTGTGCGTGGGAGAGTGGGTTCCAACACCTCTCCCGTTTCCCTTCCACCCTCAATTAGCCAAGTCATCCTCTTGGTGAATGGAAAACGGAGACAGAAGGCAACATCAATTGGAAACACCAGCATCCTGCCAGCCACTCAGAGAGAGAGAGAGAGGTATGTTTTGTAGGCTAAAAATGTTCATGACCCCAGCTCTTCTCTGTGTCCTAATAGGTCACCAAACCTTACAGTCATTCTGGGGTACGGATGATGAAGACAGTTCCTGGTCAAGCCAGATGTAATTTTAGGTTAATACGGAGGAGTGATGGTGTCCTGTCTGTGTCCTTGCACTGAGAAAAGGGCAGAGACTCCTACCTTGAAATGGGATGCAGCCAGGGGAGCCTATGGATGCTGCTGCGGATGTTCCTAACTTGGAGACAAACTGTCCACGAGGCAACTTTCTCAAATTTAGTGAATTCCTGATCTTCTAGAGAAAACTTAGCAACCAAACTTAGAAGACGGTTTGAAAATCAGCCAAGCAGACTTGAAAGCACCCTATCAAACAGTGCAGATCCTGGATTTTGCTCACAGTCGTTCCATTCCCCTTTTGCTGCCTTCTCTCCTTCTCTCTGCCCTGTATCTCTGTGTCTCTTTGGTTTTCTGACAGGAAAAGCGGTACAATGTTGAGCCTCCCCTTCTATTTAAGCCCCTCTACCAGGTCCCCAGTCGGCAGCACACTCCAGCTCATCCAAGAAGCTGACAAGCACCGTTAGGGAAGGCAGCGCATGTTGCTCTAATGGACCTCATTAAGCACTACTTACAGATGTTCTCTTAACATAATTGATCTGCAGTGAGTTGAGAGGACGGCAACCTATTCCCCAGCCCCCAATTATGGCCCGGTAATTAGATCCCCAACCTCCTGTTCTCCACATTCACCCTTCTAACATTCCGAAATATCAAAGTATCTCTTTCTCTCAAAGCGACCGCCCCCTCCCTCCACCATTTCACCTCCATGTCTCCTCCTTCCTTCCCTCCCACCCACAAGATACTATTGACAGTCAGATGTGCTAACCTTTGTAGTGTAGCCAGACTTGGCAACAAGCTACACTCACTCAAACAGAACTCACTCACTTTTCTTTACCTTCTTTCTCTCTTTGCCTTCTCTCTCCACTGGGACAGAAACAGAGGGAATGAGTGGCAATGATGGAGAGAGAAAACAAGAAAGAGAGAGAGACCAAAGGAAAAGTTTGTACTTTCCATATAGGACTGACGTGTTAATATTCGTCAGGGGAGAACATTTTTTGACAATCATATCTTTCATTTTAAACAAGGCCTCTGATGGAAATGACACATCTGAACAGAATGAAGGCCAAGTTGGGCAGAATGGTACTGTGAACTACTGAGGTTAGTCCTCATTAGTTCCACCCATCTCCAGTCTAGCTGCAGTTTTAAGGCTGAAAACCCTCTGGAAGGCAGTAATGTTATGTTTATAAACTATTTCCACTCTCTACCTTCACGTCAAACCCTCCATAATGCTAACGATAACCCACTGACCCCTCCAAAGCCACCACCACTCTCATAATTTAACCTGGATTAGAGATCAGAGAGCCCATCTCCATCAGGTGTATCAATACATGTATTTGTACTGAAATCATCTGGTACAGCCGTGTTGTTTCGGTACACTACTACCAAACAAATGCATCACTGTTATGCCTGAACACATGAAGAATGTTCCTGTGCTGAATTAAGTACATAATGCAGCATTCTGCAGTGTAACTTTACAAAGTGACACCATCCTTACAAAAACATCCCATGAATTTCACATGTGGTTCCCATTTTCCACATGTGATAAAGTATTTTGTTCAAATGATCCATGGTTTATTCAACATGTGATCACTGATCACATGTTTCTCACATGTGCACCACATATGATCAGATTTTTTTCTATTCAAAGATCTGGTGATTGTACTGAATATGTAAAACAAAAACAGCCTCATTAGTTTACATGCAAAAATCACATCTGAAAATGATGTACCACATAAAAAATGCACATGTGGTTCATGCTAATTCTCACATCTGAATGATGTGAGACACATGTAAAAGCACATGTATTGTGTGGTTTTGGAATGCTTCGTGGTAAAAACCCATGTTTTCACATCGGATTCATGTGTATCACATGTGTATTACCCATGTGTATTACATCTGATACACATGGATTTCACATATTTTATATATCACTTGCATCATATTTTACTGTCTTAACTGTTTGATTCCATCTTCCTCCTGCCACATGTCAATGTGCCCCTGGACAAAGCACTTAAGCTCAAATTGCCTACTGATCCACATATCAGTGTATAAATGTGTATTTCTGAGTGTGAATGGGTGAATGACACTCTTAATCTCTTTGGTGGTCAAAATGATTGGAAAAGCACTTCTATAAGTTCAGACTATTTATACGTATTTGTACCATATATACACCATGTATAGCTGAATCATACACATGTTTTATGTGATACACATGTAAAAACATTTGATACACATGTGCATCACATGTATATCACATATTTTATATGTATGACACAT